>CM056995.1:40465571-41961821 GCA_029891345.1 Dryococelus australis | reverse complement strand
TCATGCACCGATGCACGTGTACTGGTTTTTAATTTGTTAGATAATGTGTAAATTATGTTGTTTCGCATGATTTTGTCCTTCACTTAGTTTAGTAAAACGTGATATTTTGCTTGTTAGTAAGTATCTTGAATTATTAAATTTAGTATTTGCATGTAAACTGATTTGGTTTAGCGTAGTTTGATGAGCGAATTGGTGAGAACGTATTACTTAAGTAATGAGTGATCAGGTCTTCGGTGGTTTAATTATTTTTTATTTTGATTCAGATTTATACCTCAGTATACGTCTTACTCGGAAATGCCGATGGATTCTGCAGGGTCGATTACAATTGAGCAGATGCGCCTGTCTGATTTGTCCGAGTTGGCCGTGCTGTCGCCGATACAGCATTTGATTGGTTCACGTCGCCTGTGACGTCAGATGCTGACAGACTGCACCATCAGGATCTGACGTCACGAGCACCGAGACCAATGAGATGTTTTGTTTATACGCAGAGAAGAGTACGCTTTCGTACATAACTTATTTAATTGCTAATATATTCGTTTGGTTGTGTCGATATGAAGGGTTTGAATGTTTGAGAAATTATGCAGTGCAGCCAATGTCAATTTTATGTATTATATGAACGACACATCGCGAAGAAATGTCAAAACCGACAGCAAATGGAAACGTGGAAATGTAAACAAAAATGGCGAACTTCAGTTCCAACTGCATTCATCAGACAACCTCACTGTAGCACGCATAGGCTCGTCGTGGTCGGAAATCTGAAGGGCTAACAGCACGATCGAATGGCTTGGACAGACTTACCTGTACAGTTGCGGCAGGGCCTTAAGGAGAGCCCTACGCACAAATTTTGTCACTGTGTGTGTGTAGACAGGATTATCCTGAACCCCAGCTATGAACTTTGTGAATTGATTCGTTTTGGAAAATTAACTGGAAAACTTAATATGAACCATGACCACGCCCTTAATAATTAAGAATTAATATTTTTTTGTTGAAAATATAAAGTACTTGAGATGGATAGTGTTATCCCGATTTAGTATCTGTCGCACATCGCATATCATTGGCAAATTGTCGCGGGCCAGGCTGTTAACAAACTAAAGTGGGTGCTTATTGATTATTATGACATAATAATAATGCGTACGTTAAAGAATCACAAAACGTTGCTTTTGTGTAACACTAGAAAACGTGCAACGTTTGAAAGTATACCGTAGGTCGCCAGCCATTCAAGTACGCGACCTTTCTGGCCAGGACGGTCGTTACAACCCTTATTTTAGGGTTGTGCGAATATTGCTTTTTTTTTTTTCCTTCTAATGAAACGAAAATGAAAAAGTTTCCCTCAAAAGTTTATCGAAATTCATACAATTTTACCAAGTTATTCATTATAAAAAATTCATAGCAAAATCAAAGCAAAAAAAAAAAGGACTATATCGAGTATTTACTATAGGGGTTCCTGCCTGTATTTTAATTTTCGTTTTATGTAGGATACTTTTATGATAAAATAATGAAATCAGGCAAAATTTTTCACACACAAAAATGCCTTCGCTGATGCACTAAATATACATTTATAAAAAAAAAAACGGATATTAATCCAAATCAAGAATTTTCGTTTCTTTACAACTTTGCAACCAAATTTCTTACCGAAACGAAATTGAAAGTTGGAATTTTTCTTTTTCGCTTCGGTATACCGAATATTTGCACATACCTGTAAATTTCGGATGGCGGGCAATGTTATTACCTATGAAATATTCACAGATGAAAGATACCAAATCATACTAACACTAGTCGCCAATTTTTTGTTTCAGCTCAAGTAGCGTCTGACATGTTGCAGGTAACTAATTTTAATTCGCCATTTTTCAATGGCGTGCCTCTCCCTTATAATCACATTGAATCATATTTTCTACCTCTTTTTTCGAAACGATCAATTTCACAAATTTTGTACGTACGTGAAGTTCAGGATAATCCTGCACGAAGAAAAATGAGCAGCATTCCATGTACACTGGAAGAAAAGCCAACCAAATATTTGTTTATGTCACGCCAAAAATATATTTTGTTGAGTAAACAAAACTTGAAAAGCGACAAAATTGATTTTGTTCATCTAACAAAATACACGCTTGAAATAACAAAACCTCTGTTAGGCCTCTATAAATTAGGCTGTCAACTAAATATTTAGTTGTCTCAGCTGTATATATTAGTCTGGCCACTCATTTGATCGAATTCGTGTCGAAAATACAACTGGAAAATTAATTTGTAATTTTTGAGACAATTAGGATGATAACAGCATTTGATAGTGCATTTATTGATGCTCAGGAAAATGTATAATCATCTTAATGAAACAAGGTTTAAAAGATGAAATATTTGTTGCGCACCTTGTCCAGTATTCGAACTGTATACGTTTAAAAACTTTCTTACTTCACTCTTAGTCCGTTTTAGACAATACCAATTTGGCTAATTGATAACAATTTTGCTCTCTCCTCATAGCAAAGGGGCACAGTGGCCGACTTGTAATCGAAGGGTCGGAGTGTTCGCGTCCCGGTTCCTCAGCGGCAGATCTTCAGTTCGCATGTCGCGCACGTGTGAACTGTGAGTTTGTTATCAAGTCGGCATACTTGAGCTCTACACACAGTAGAATACACTCACACTGTCAAACTTCAAACTACAGTCGCGCTATAATATAATATATTCGCGGTTTATTCACATTTTTATTATATCTAAACGATTTATACTTCTGGTAACATAAAAGTATCTAGTTTTTCGTTAAATTTGAGTATTACCTATATTTTATTTACAAATATTATCATTAATTTATAATACATATGAATAAAAACAGTGCGAAAACACGTGTGTTGGTAGCGCCTAATAAGAAATAGTAGTCACGCAAAATATTATTAGAACGGAGTGCGCCCGAATTCGGTGCGTTGTCTTTTGGTGTAATTTTCCAGACTTAGTTACGCTTACTTTGCACGAGGCGGAGGAATATCCTGGAAGTAGAACTTTGCCAGGGCTTCAGAAAAGTGTGAAGTAACCTTGAATGGATTATGTGTCTAACTGTACATTTATCGGCCACTGAAGTAAATAAAGTCAACTTTAAAAAATATATATATATCTAATGTTGCTAGAGCGTAGTGAGCGGGCGCAAACTATCTGGTTTTAAATGTCGTCTGGGCTCCCAATTTTTTTTATATTAACCGAAACTGTTTATTTTACGTAGAACCAAAAAAATCTTTAGTTCCGCCAACCAGATCTTAGTTTGGGACAACCAAATAAGAACAACGAAATAATTTGGTTTCAGCAACAAAATATTTCATTGCCCGTATACAATTAATTTGGTTGCGCCAAACGAACCTTGTTTGATTCAACAAGACCTTTTTCTCGCTGTTAATTGGAAAATAAAATATTGAGTCTAACTTAAAACTATTTTATAGAGTTGTACTATTGATATGTCTGAAGATTTATCAGCAGTGTTTTGGTTCTCATTTCGTGAGCTTTGCCAACTGACTTTCGTTAAAACTGTAATATGCAACAGCATGTCCGTAATGTGTGTCTTTCGTCATTCAGGAAATACTTGTTCACTGTAAAGTTCACCTCATATAAAAAAAAAAAGGAGTAGAGGTTTGATACATCGAAAACGTTATGAAAAGAATTGTGCTATGGGGAAGACTGTAAGATAGATAGTGTGAGAAATAATACTTAAGACCCGCGTATGGGGCTGAAAAGAATTGGGGCTCTTTAATGCATGTGAAGACAAGTAGAGAGATATTTATGTGTGTAATTATTACGCAACGTGTAGGCAGGGTTTCAAAACAAACAAATGAATGTAGGTGACAGAACACACACTGCAAAATACTCAAAATCACCACAATAACATCGACAGACTTACATCTTACCAGCATGTTTCCTTGTATCCAGACTTATCTCCGCCTCCACACAGCCATACATATGTCACATTTTAAATATTTGCTGGGAAATAATAAGGAAACTAACTACCAGCATATCCATCAAAGAAGTCCAAGGGTGAAGTGGAGTTTATTGCAAACAAAATCGTTTCTCAATTCAAATAATGTTTCCAACCTTATATTGTAACCACAGAATATTTTACAAATACCACGCAGCAGCTGGACTAGAATATTAAATTTAAAACTCTGAATGTCTGTCAAAAATAGCAACTATGTGTGCGTGCTTGACAACAATTATTAAAGTCTTTGCAGTTTTTAAAAGTCCGTACCAAATTAAAAATGTTTTAGTGTGCAGAAAGTTTGGTTAATATTCAAATAGTAATCACACTCACACGTTATATTTTACAAGAAATCTGCCTATGCGTCTACACTGAATAAAATGTTCCTGCCTAGCAATGTCAAAATTCGGTAGAGTAAAATACAAGTTATTATTTTCAGGCACTGTGTGATCAGCAAGAAAGTGTTGTATTAAATTTATAGTTAACAGGAAACGTCTTTAACACTCCACCGCTGGACCAACGGTCACTTAGTATGGCGGTGATAGGATACCTTATATTTCTGCGTTATACTTAAATTTGCAAAGCCCCTAAGCCCTCTTCAGACAGTTTTAAAACACTCTGTCCGCTATTTACTCAAAACGGAGCATATTTGTCGGGGTCAAACTCACTTTTAAATAATAATTTTTCACTGTTCAGACGGAGCTCAGGTCTAACCGACCTGTTACGTTAGTGACCCATTTCAAACAAGATTGAGACCAGAATATTATTTCAACAACTCAATTTGGCGTCGGTTACCTGATTTGAATTCATCTGTGTGACATAGGGCTTATATCGGGGTGCATTCCTTATTATTATAATCAATACGTTGTTATCAACCATTACCAACTTACATAAATTATCATGTAGCTCAAAACTTAATATGGAAATAAATACGTAATATTGAATATATGAATAACGAACTCTCAACTGCTGCATGTACGATAGTAAATATGTAAAATAAAAGAAAAATAAAAATAAATTTATTGAATAATAAACTTATGTGCAGAATACGTCACAACAATAGCATTTCTATAAAATAAACATGTGTGTACTCGTATGCTAGATATCCATACCACTGTGAGGCTTAATGATACTAATTAAATGTTCTACATAATGAGACGTTGCAGTTATAGCGAAGACTGGGAACGTGGCGCGCACTTAGCCGCGAACGATTTGCTGTGACTAAGAATCTGTGAAGGCGAGTTGCATGCCACGAAGCCAAAGTTTCCCTCCCCGGCTTAAATAACAACGTGGTGGTTGAGTTTCCATCCACTGTTTGTTCACGCGGAGCTCCAGTAATCCTTATCGGCTGACTTTCAGCAATTTTGACGTGGGGCAATAAATTAGAACTGTACTGCAAAGTGTTAACTGTATAGTTAGGCACGATTTCAATCAAGCTAGTTTAGTCGACGGTTTCGCAAGTTTGCTTTACAGAAGCAAATCTGTTTATAACGAAAAGATTTTAGGCGTCTCGAGATGCGCACAGCAGTCAGAACTGCATTGAACGTATTTGCTGATCCCAGAAAAAAGAAAACAAACAAATTGTAAAACACGTAATATCCGTCAGTCCTGAAAGACCATTGAGTACTTTTTATTAAGTAACTTAATTGCCTTTAGTAACAGGTTTTTCTTAACCCTTGAATCTGTATGTTTTTGGGTGCGCCAAGAACTAATTTGTACGTTATTTGTAATATTCGATACTCATATGTATAGTTAGCTTCAGAAAGAACCGTTTTCTGTAATTGACCAGTGGAGTGATTGTTAGTTTTATTATTTTTTGTGGGGTGAAATAAAAATAATTTAAATCGGTATTGACTCTTATACTCACTAGTAAGGGCATATACAGAATGTATCTAAAATTCAAACTTTGGTAGGTGATTCCTGGGATCAAAACAAGCAGAAATGGTTATATGAACGTATGTCCTATAAATCGTTGTCATTGAGTTCCAGGCGTTTCGGATTGTGGTAACTCGTTTCACTACCGCCAGCCACTTGCTGTGTTCTTACGTTTGGTGTGGAGACGAATGTACCTCCCCACGATTGCATTACGGCATAAGAGTTTACGTAGTTCCTAAAATTGTACGTCAGAGGCACGCTTAGTTTCCCTTACACTGTTGGACAGTACACGTCGTGTAACTCAATAACAACGAGTTGAAGGACATACGTTCATAGCAACATTTCTGCTTGTTTTGATCCCGGACATCACCTCTCGAAGTTTGTCACAATAGTCGACGTACATCCTGCATAAAACGTCGAGAGGTGTTGGTCTTGATATTATGGGAACATTGATAAAATTGAGTAAATATGCGTCCATTGAAGCAGAAAGTTTTCGACGAACGTTCCCAAATATCATCGTCGTCGTTTAGCGCACTGGGATATAATGTCCGAAAGAGCTGAAATTGGAGGGCCACTAGAAACACAGATCCTGCTCGATCCCATCACAGATCGGATTAGTCTGTCATGAACCCACACAGGAATTGACAGCAAGCTTTCCTGGGGTGACGGGTGGAAATTTTCTGACAGTCCTTATCGGCTTCTCAAATGCAGGGAAATTACCTCGACGCCAGACGTTTTATAGCATCGCTTCGATTAATACCACCTCCTACCTTAATTTTCCTTTGTCTTGTTCGTGAAATTGATGATTTAATTATTTCCTCGCGAAGAGAACAACTCTTAATTTAAATTTTCGAATTCAATATCGTTACAGATAATTAAGAACACGCTGGTAAAAGGCACTTGTAAACTACCGCCATTTACGAGGAACTCATGTTCATTACATTAAAAAGTCATTACTCCCGCCGTCCTAAACTTTTATTCGCCCGTTGGCTGGCAACATTACAATATTGCACAAACCTTTGTAATTTCTCAGTGGAAAATTGCCTAATTATGCTGTATAAATTAAACCAAATGTTATAATATAAGAAAGGTTGAAACTGCTTCATATTTGTGAAACAATATTCACGCAATAAAGTATGAGAAAATGAAACACGGTCTACACAACGGAATAAAATTTCATTGAAATCAGAAGCTCTGAACACTATTTGAAGGAGACTTTTTAAGGTGGGTTCACAATGCACCGACGAATCCGACACTACAGCCTCCCACACACAATAAATTGTATTGTAAAGGGCTTTTTAACGTCCCTCGGTTTTATGCTTGAAGGCTTAGCAAGGGACGGCTTCCGGACTAACTTATAACCAAACTTAAATTAACACCCATGCCTTACCGGGGATGTGAACCCAGAGCCTTCCGCACCCCAGATCGGTGGCGAACCAACTGAAGGTCGGCCCGACACAATAAAATCCGAGCAGCAGCCAATGAAAGGTAAGGCCAACGTGACGGCAGTCTGACAATCATAGTCCTCACAGCCGACAACAGTAAAAATATTTTTATTTTACGTCGCGTCTCACTCGTCGGGATGCGGAAAGAATGTAAATACAGCATTACGAAACAAAATGTCGTGCATATTTTACTACTGTAGTAAATAATAAAGTAACTTGGCGCTTAAACCACGTTTCGGTTGCTTTTCAAATAATTAATATATTTTGTCTGACTTCAAATGCTCTCAAAAGAAATAATTATTTATTTAATCGTTTGTTTTATTTCGTAAATATTGGCTATTATATGGATGACTTGCTGTTTTAAGTATTTTCCAACAGACAAGAGCAACACTTGTCGGGCAAATACCGCCGGGCTATTGTGAACGTTGAATGAAAAATAATACGTAATTTGTCATGCTCCGACGTCGTGTCGGATTGTCATGTCATGCTGGTCGTGCTATTGTGCCTCCAGCATAACGGAGTTTATTTTTTAATATTTTAACGTCAGTGCGAATCAGAGTATGAAAAAAATTGCAAGTTATTTAGACATTGCATCAGACCTCGTATACCTCTGTATTTTTCATATAATTTTTATATATTAATTCTCTGCCATAGCCACTTTTCTGGTTGACAGTTTTCAATATCGTAACTTTACTTGTGTTAATCTAATATTGGTTCAGGGATATTTAGCACAATTCTAAATACAGTCCAACGCTGACATACAATAAGAAGGACGCGCCTTTCTTATGGCGGGAAAAATACAGATGCAGTAATCTTAATGTTTTGATTGATGTGTTCTAGTGTTAATTGTGTCTTCTTGTTGTGTTTCCTATTGAAAATATGTTCCACTGATCCAATCAATTGCTTGATGGTAGAGTGCACATTTACATTAAAACAGTATTTATTCAAACCAGGATGAAGTTAAACTAGGCATTTATTAAGTAGTGCTTGATAGAATAGGCAAGTTAACAATAATTATATTAATATTTATAATTCCGGGAGAACGTGGAGAGCGCGGGATTACTTCAAACTTCACGTTACCATCTCTGTTTCGTGATTTTTATCACGCGTGTTTTGGCGTTGTTTGCCAGATTAAGGGGATCCTTCCAACTGTTCTACGATGACAGTTTTATTTACACAAGCATCAGTTCATTTAGTAAATTTCTGCACAACAGGAGACAGTGGCAATTGTTCGCCCATGGAGGCAAGAAACTGTAATGGCCAACTACCCAGGGATGTCGACCATGCCAACAGCAAACCAATGAGTGGCGCCAACCTAAGTTTCGGAAAGTGTTTGGGGGTTTCACCGAATCCAACCATCGGCATCTTCGCTACGATATAACTCATAATCACGTGTCACGGTACGATCTGTAGGGACTCGTTGTGGTGACGAACCAGCAGGTTACAGTATTGCAGATGTCCACACGTTGGTGTTTGTGATGACCCATCGGATCATGCCATACCCAGTTGTCCATCCCCCTCCCCCCCTCGTCACTATCACATTCCATTTACTTAGTATTTACTGTCAAAGATCATAAGTGGCTGAATTGTCGCATAAATATCACAATTGTGACTTTAACAACCAAATAAACAAAAGCTACGTATCGGCAAAACGTCATATTTTAAGGAAATTGTATCACTTCTGGAGTCTACAGGTTGACCAGTATTTCATATTGTTATGTTCCTGCAATCAGGTTTTGCAAGCCTGATCGTATTGGCAAACATATTGCCTGTAACTGGGTCATGAGCCGTGAGCGTGCCACATGAAAATGATAATGACAGAATGAGGAAGTAGGGTTCATCGTACAATTTTAAAGATTCTGACTTTCTGCATGTTACGTGTGTTATAATCAAGACCAATAACGTTCATTATATTTGTGTTACGTTCATTTAATATTTCAAGTAAAATTAAATTTTACTGTAACGTGGTTTTAGGTACATGCGTTCCTTTTCAAATATTATCTCAATCATGACGCACGAAACCACTCTTGAAATTTTTTTTAACGCTTCTTTTACTTAAAAAAAAATTACTGTATTTTAGAATAGACAATATTGTTACATGTTGCTGCTACAGTCTATTCGCGTTTCTTGACAACTTTTTTGAAAAATCACCCTAGGTCAGACATACATAGTTGTTTCTTAAATATGAAACGTATCACAAGAGTTTTATATTTGTGGTAACGTAAAGGTACCTTAGTTTTAGTTAAAGTGAACTGTTACTTATATCCTATCTATAAATTAATATATTTCATTCTTAATTAATAATGAATGAATCCAGGGGGAGAACAGGTGTTTTTGATAACGCCTAGTAACAAATAGTTCGTGTGAAAAATAATATGACATTCAGTGCGCATTAATCCCGCGCGTTACCCCTTCGGTGTAATTTACTGTACTTGATTAAAACTTTGTTTGTACGAGGCAGAGGAATGCCCTGGATGTAGAACTTAAGCAGGGCTTTAGAAAAGTTACAAGTAACTGTAAATGGACTACATGCTTCGCTTCCCTTTCTACTTTCCGCTCAAGCGAGTGAAGCAGCGTATAACCCGATGAATGCGCGGAGATTTACAAAGGAGTGCCACCGGAGCGATAAGCCTGTCGGAACTCACGACGCCTTCTGTCATCGAGGGTATTGAATGTCTGAGGTTTTCACTCAGGAACGTTCTGGTCATCGCCCCCTCCTTTCATAGCACGACTCGGGGTGCGGGGAACTTTCTGGATCAGGCCAGCAAAGTCTATTTAGGTGGGAGTGGGGTCTGCGGGCTGCGAACGGGACTATAGTACTAGATACGCGAGTGTAGGGTATTTGGAATTATTGCAATAGACAGATTGAATATTTGTAAACTAGGGGCTCAGTCCGTTACCTTTTTTTAGTATTGTCACGTGCCTAGAACAGTTACGATGTTACAAATTTTTATCATACAAATACTGAAAAAAGAATGATTTGAAACTAACTCAAAATCGGATATAGTTATATCCACTAAGCCACTGCGGCCCCACTTGGAATCGCTCTATCCATTGAGTCACTTGGAAATTAACTCAGCATTGAAGTGAGACATTTAAAGTAAACAAAAATGATATTCCGTTACCTTCATGTCTCTATGCAATAATCTCTATGCATTAATACAAAACTTTCATATAGGAAAAAAGTAATTAAAAATGAGTTTTTAGTGTAAAAGGTAATGATTGCGTAATCTGATCTTGCTGAAATTCTAATCTTACCTATATTTGACCCTGGGGATTCGCTCTACAATATTTGAAGAACTTCTGTTGAGTTTCAAGGGACTTGGAAGTATTAAAGACGGATAGACAGACATACAGAGACCGTTTCCTTATTATATAGGATAATGCGTGTGAATGACGTGACTGTAACCAATATACGGGCAGTGGCCAGGACTTGAATTGTAATAGAGATAGATATTAAATATTGCGCTCACTGTGAATTACGAAAGTTGTAAAGGAGATAGGAGGTTTAATGTTGCAAATAATAGTTGTGTGGATATTTACAGCGAGGAGATGATGTGTGCATTATTGGCTTGGTGGGTCGGAATTTTTTTTTTTTTTTTCCTTGCTTGAGCGCGTCATAAATGTAAAATACCGCTGCCGTGCGCTTAACACGTTTGAATTGATCCAAAACGTTAGCAAACTGTTATTGTGTCGTTCCTGTGATTGCAATGGCTTTCGGTTTCGTATTTTATTATTTACCACTGCCTATTGACGCCCTGTGCTTCGCTAATCTAGTTGCCGAACGCAGTGTGATCCCCGAGCCATCCATCCTATTTCCCATCCCGTTATTTATTTACACTAATTCCCCACACTTGTGGTATTAAAGTTCCACCGTCCTGTAGAATATATAACTAATCATCTTTCGATGTTTCCCTCTTTCCCATTATCACTGAAACCAAAAATAAAAACGTGGTGGCGATACTGCGTGTAGCATCAAGAATTTACCACGGTAAACGAATTACTCCCTATTTTACCTATTTAAAATGCCATGATTGATCTATTAATATGTATTTATTGGGTGGGGATCAAACCCAGGGGGTTGCAAACCAGAGATTAAGCCTTGGCTGTCTTCGCAGCGATCTGTGATAGACGTCTTGGTGAGTGAGTGAGTAAAGAGATTTGGACGTCTCTTAAAGCTCGGCCTCTCACACGCCATGTTGAATTATTGGTTATAGCTTATTTCAGTTGTATACCGACACTTCTTACGAAACTGCTACTACACAATAATGACAGTATACGTTACGCTGAAGTACGAACATAAATTCTGAAAATTCGTTAAGTAATCATGCCCTTATTTTTTCGAGAATTATGAACACATTAATGTCATTTTACAATCACCTTATCACATGTGGATGAAGTTTGATGACTAAATTCGAAGGGGATTGTCAATTGTGATAATACTATGGTAACAAATATTTGGTTATTTCACTGAAAAGGAAGTTATGACATATAAATGGAAAATTCAACATGGCGGGTGAGGCCGAGCCTTAACATCGGCCGATGAGCGTGATTGATGTGACTATGGAGCCCGCCAGTGGCATCGATATGTGCTGCCAGATCTTAATGTTTTCCTTGTGGTGATTGAAGTCAAACAACGATTTGCGGATACACGATTTGAAGAGACACGAGATCCACACATATACCAAATAGCAAAGTAAAAAAAGTATTTTCTTGAGTCTCCATGTTATATCGTAAAAATATATGATTAACAGGGAATGAGTTCCAAACTGAAACCCCATTGTTTTTAAAACACGCACGGCAGCAATGGGACATAAGCGCCCGTCATCGTTAAATGCTAAATCTACTTGTGCAATGTTAAACATCAACGATTAAGTGGCCATTCAAGATCGTCCATACATTTTAAGTCTAATTTCAAGCCCTATTTTCACTTATTTGTCTCTGTAGTGTCAGGTGTAATTGGGGTCATATTTAAGGGTCGAACTTCTATGGTTTTTACTACCGTGTCATGCCAATAAAAATGATACTGTTAAAGGTCATATGGCTCCCACTGCGCAAATGCATATATATATAATAAAACACTTTCATTATTCAAAAATATGACGTAGCCTTTGAAGCGCATGGTAATTTCACTGTTATTGCGAACTTGATTGATATCTTTAGCAATTAAGAGCATCTCCGTGTACGTTTCGGTAGGGCTGGCCGCTCAAAGTGGCATCGGAGTGAAATACAGAAGAAAAAAAAAATCTATACTACCGCCCATATTGAATATGCACAGAACGGGTTTAGCGTCTTTTGTAATTAGTCGAAATTTGTTCAGAGTTTAGTCAAACAGTGTTTACTCTTATTGTAAGGGATGTTTATGGTTTGACTGGGACATTTAGCACAAAAATCCGAAACGTTCAGGATATCGAAGAACAGGGCAGCCCATTACATAATATAATGCAAGTTCAAAAATTGCAGATTTTCTTATAATGTTGCAAAACGTGTAGCCATATTTCACATCTCTGCCAACAATACTTTGATTGATTCTAACGGGTGATCTAATATGGCAATCGTGTTAATTTGTAAAAACGGATGTTTTACTGTACCTTTGTTTTCCATACGCACGCATTACCTTAAAAAACAAATATGTATTTCTTTTATTAGCAATAAAAGTAATTATATTTTTATGTAATGGAAAAGAGTACTTTCATTTATATGACACTGATGTTCTGCCTCTGATAAAAAAAAGTTGGAATATATGTTGTAGGGCACTTAAAAATCGATAGCGCTATTAAAAAATAGTAATCAACTGTATCAAATTCAAATAGACCTTTAAAAGTAATCAATTATTTCCAGGCACATTAAGGAGACTATGAAGCTGCGCATCCAAGGCCAAGAAGCGAGGGAGCGATACGGGCGACAGTTACACGCACGCCTTGTGTCTCATCGCTCCTACGCGCACGGCGTGCGGTGTTCCCGTCGTTAACACTGTACTGTGTGAATTATATCTGTAACAGAGGGGGTTTTATTACACGCGATGAAAGCCGACAGATTAAACTATGTCCGTATATTTGTACTTTTCTCTTGCCGCTTAAGGAAACTGCATAGGCAAGTTTTAAAAATGCGATATTTGACCGTTTCACGATTTTTTTTTCTTCCAAGAATACACTTAATATGACAAAAGTAAAAAATGGGGCCATATATAATTAATATTTAGATGTAAATTTTTCTCACGGCAGAAATGAAAGTCGGTATTTTTTTGCCAATTCGTAAATTTGGTTATTGAAACATAAATGTTGTTGAAAACCGTCGAAGTCAGCAAAAATCGCTGCAAATAGCCATCTGTTTACAATATACATTCTTCTACAAAACAGTGTTTTAAATTACGGCGACAATGGTATATCTTTTCTGAAAAGGTTGTTGCATTAAAACTCGCCTACAAAATTTCTGAGGAAAGAGAACACGCACAATGTTATTTATTATATCTTCAATCGCCGTCGCAATGCCTACCTTAAGGTGATACTTGACAGTTTTTATTTGATTATCTGAAAGAGTTTTCAAAAAATTTCCACTTAATGCAGTTATTAGTTGTGAAATCATTATAGTTTTCAAGATATATCACTCAAATGTGACTTAATTTCCCGAATTTTACAGCATATTGGGATTTGCTCCTAGATATTTTTTTTCCAATTTAAATTGTATCTAATGCAATCTATATGGTGTGCAGAACATACTGATTCAGTATGAGCGCAATTTATAAACAGGTGAGCTAGTATTGGCACACTGAATTTTGTTGAAAATAGGGGCCAGACTTGTTGTAAATATATTTTTTGTCCATTCAAGCGAAACTGTTAACATTCATTTAATAAATAGTATAAAACAATAAACTGTAGAGGAAAAGTTATTTTGTTCCTTTTGTAGCTTGTAACACAAATGCAGTATGCCGCGCTTAGACTCTAATTCAACACTTTGAACCTGTCTATAACACTCTTGGGTCGGAATTTTGAGTGTTATAATTTGATAACTATAATGATTTGACAACTAACAACAGCATTATGGGGCACTTTTCAAAACCTCTTTCAGATAATCAAATAAAAATAAAAATAAAGAAATATCACGTTAACGGCCGGAGTGACCTTGTGTTTAAAATAGAATAACTAGCTATGCCTTTTAAAAACGTGAACTGTTCGAAGATGGCATACAGCGAGTCACGAAATCTCGAGCAGTTTGGTTCCACGAGGGCTGGTTATGGAAGGGGGGGGGGAGGGTGTCTCGATTTGACATCCCCGACTCCCGGTTGTTAACGTTTGGCGCGGATGTCTAGTCGACAAGGGAGAGGAGGCTTCGGTTTTGTTTCAGCGGCGAGAGGGCTGGCAATTTGCTAGAAGGTCGGTCCTCGAAACGTTGTACAGGGGAGTGGGGCATGCTTGGTGGTTTGCCCCCTCCCCCTCCCCCCATTACCCCAAGGGAGGTGCGCCAGGCTCCCGTGTCATGCGGAATTTCGGTTTGTACGAGAGTCGGTAGGGGTGGGTGGAGTGCTCCCGACTACTTGGAACTGTCAGCTCTTGTCAGCCTCCACCTTCCCGGAGGCCGAATTTCCTTCCTTGCTTCCTCTTTCTGTCACTTCCACTCCCTCCCTCCCTCCCCTCCTTTTCCACCTTTTCCCCGTCGCAGCTTCCTCTCCGTAACTTTCACCTCCGTCGCCAGTTTCTTGTCGTGTCGGCGCAAACCGTACTTCCCTCTCTCCCGGAACCTGGTCGAACGGCGGCCGTCCCCGAACTCCTGTGCTCTCGTGTCAGCACGTCGTAGTCACTGACCCACCGTCTTCTCCTCCCTTTCTGCAAACTGTTAACTCTTGCGAGGGTGCTTAAAACTGTGCCGAATTGGGGTGCCCCCCCCCCCCCTTTTCAACCCAGTTTCCCGTCACAGCGACGATGAATAAATTTATTCGCGCTTGTGCCTGCATGACTCGGATGGTGAGTCATGGGTAGTCCCCTCCCCTCGTCCCCCCCCTTCATAACAACAGTCTTCCGCTGCACTGTGATATCCCTCCCTCTTGGGCTGAACTTGGCGATTAAGTCGGTTCAGTCGAGAAATTTGGGCGGCTTTCAAATTTGTTGCTGGTTCACAATTTGATGTAGGGAAATACATGTTAATGATATTCTGTTTTTGAAGTCAACTGTACCGAGGCAGCTATAACAATTTGTTTTTCAGTAATTTTTTTATTTAATTATTAAATTTTCTGATCTTTCCAGGAAACAGGCTATAGATCGACGTTACAAAAGACTACCACAGCAAATAAACACGTATTTTTCTGCTCAAAAAAGTCCCAGGTGATACATATCTATCTTTAACAGGGACGCCAAAAAAAAAAAAACGAATTTCATTGACATGTATTTCCCTATACCAAAGTCTCAACCAGGCAAGGGCCTTGACAACGAGGTCTTACGAGCTGATGAGGGTGAAATGAGGTCGGAATGGAGCAGCACTGGAATGCAACGGCGGAGAAAGCGGGAGACCCCGGAGAAAGCCCGCCGACAAGCGGCATCTTCCAGCACGATTCCTCCCACTTGCGAAAATATGGGAGCGACCCGGCCGGGGATTGAACCCAGTTCGCCATGTTGGGAGGCGAGCACTCTAACCGCTCGGCCACCGGGGTCCCCGGTTACGTCGAGAGATGTGTATTTACCACAAGCGTGTGCGCAGTTGAATTTCTAGCACACGCTGTACTTGGTTTTTTAATTGTAGAAGAAAACTCCTTGGAAACCCCGTTGTCAAGAAAATGTATAGAGGACAACATAATGTTTTCTTGTAAAACAAAACCCAATACATAAATTTGTAATATTTCAAATTATTTGTTCGTGTTTCAGCTTACACTATTTGTAAGTGGGGTTAAAATAATGTTTTCTGTGCTCTAGAAAAGAAGAGTGATAAATAAGACGGAAATTGATAAAAAAAAAAAAAAAAAAAAAAAACTTTCTACTTTTAATTTACAATAAAATAAAAGAAGGCACCAAAGCTCAAACCTACGCCGCTCCGTATGCCACAGTCGCAAGCCTTCAACCACACAGTCAACTCATGTTACATGAGCTGTGTATGTTTTGGTTTAGTTACGAAGTAATGTATTAACTTAAGCAAGAACATAGGTTCGTGCCTTGGGAGGGAGTAATTGAGGTTACCGATTTTAAAGAATTACTGCACTTGAAAATTACACGAAAAGTATGCACACGAACTGCGCATCTGCACAGCTGGAGTTTTATAACTCCAAGTAATCTGTATTATTTTGTGAATGTGTGCCGGTACAATAGTTACTGACATTAAATACATACCTATAGGCTATTTACGGTAAAGTGAGCACTTTTGAAAGCCCTCTCATTCTCATTTGGAATAATAGTCAGTAAATATATTTCATTTTAGCCTTAGACGTTAACTTCCGAGTGCGGTGGAATATACACACTGTGCTTAATACTTGCATTGCAACATTTATTTTAAAAACACGATTAAAGGATAAAAATTGCCGAAATGAAAAAGTCAGTAGAGATTCGAAAGTGCTCACTTTACCGTGAACAGCGTATACCTGAATATGCACTGTTCGGCACTGTACAGCGTGACCCACCTCGGCCTTGTCCTCCAAAAAGGCAGATCCGTTCTCAGTCCCGCCACGCAGGGACCCGGGAGGGGGGGGGGGGATGACTTAACAGCTGACCTGCACTGAGAAAAAGGTTTTGTTCAATCAAACAAGATTTGTTTGGAGCAGCCAAATTATTTGTTTGTATAGGGGCAATAACATATTTTGTTGCTGAAACCAATTATTTTGTTGTTCTCATTCGGTTGCCCCAAACTGTAAGATATGGCTGGTGCAACTAAAGATTTGTTTGGCTATACGCACATTGAACAGTTTCGGTAGATATAAAAAAAAAATGTACATTTTCGATCGAGTTTCGAATCTAGATCACCCATGTCCGAGCGCTACGCCTTAGTAATCTCAGATAACGTGACAACTGATAACGCCGGAAAGCTTTCAATAAATATGCCTCATATATTGGTTACCGTCTGCAAACAAATATTTCAAATGTTACAGCTTTACTTATCAGTTTCTTGTTGCATTTTTTTATTAATGTGTTTATGCGATTGCTAAGCATCAATAGATGCACTAACAAACGCGGTTACTATCCTAATTGTCACAAAAAAAAAAAACAACAAACTCTTGAGCTGTATTTTGGAACGAGGCAGTCAAATGAGTGGCCAAACAAATATATACCGTTGATTCAACAAAATATTTAGTTGACAGTCTAATTTAGTTTGGCCCAACACAGTGATTTTGTTTATTCAAACATATGTTTTGTAAGACGAACAAAAGTAATTTTGTTGCTTTTCAAATTTTGTTTGCTCAACAATACATTTTGCTAGGGCAACTAAATATATATATTTGACCCTATACAAACTAATAGTTTGTTTGATTTTCTCTCAGTGTGGCTGACATCACAGCCCCTCCTTCCCACTGCCGAGGGAGGTGACTTGAAAAGATCAACAAGAATTTTCTGATAAAAAATTATGTTGCTCTGCGCAACGCGGCAATCGGAGAGATTTCTCGGGCTATGGTAGCAGCTGGAAGGTCAGCGGTCATTGAGGTACCAATTTGGCTGAAATGTGGTACTCTGGCAAAGTCTTGTGCAGCGAGGGACACTGGAGAGGAGGAGAAACAACGGTGGAGGGTACGAGACGATAGCAGACCGAGGTGTTTGTGGTGTGAACGAACGAGAGGGTGTGATAGCCGACGAGTAGAGGGCTAACTATGCATGGGGGCTCCCGGAGATCTCTAGAACGTTCCGAACCAGTAGAATCTGGACTGGACTGAGATGGGACCGTTCGAACATGAGATAAGGGCTTCAATTTAGTTATCTGACTGCCTTAATTACTTGGGTGGTTTTAAACTGTATTGATAACATTGATTGATTGTAATTAACAAGTGATAGCCATGTATTTGAGGTATTAGGTCGAGAGTAATTTTTTGTAGAGTTTGTAAATAAATTAGGAAATTATTATTAACTCTTTATTTAATCAAGACTTCTATCCCTTAAAAAACCTGGTTAACCCCACTGACTTTGAAAAATTATAACAGTACTTTTACAAAGGTTTGAACGTGTACAAAAATTTCACCAGCAAAGTTTTCAAAAGTTGTGAACAGTACACCGAAATATACTTCCTGCTATGGTCGTATATTGGACAGATAGAATCGTTCTGTTTTAATTCGTCCTGCCCTCCCCCCCCCCCTTATTTTCAATAATAATTTCCAAAATTGACTACAGTAAACTTATTATGTTCGCGCTCGTTGTTTAGTAGCAAAAATGTCCGTCCGTTCTAGATCAGTGTTCTTTATTAAAGGTGTAGGGTCGCTTGAAGCTCACTAGGCCTATACGGGATAGATATGGTAATTTTTTGTTTTTGAAATTACACTTTTATTAAGTAAATAACTGTTTCAACTCGTTACAATACATAGTAGTTAAAACGAAGAGCGTAGATATATGTTAAAATGTTAAATTCTATTATGATTATTATTCTCATGCGTGAATAAGCTACGTCGCATTTTTAAATATTGAAACTATGTATAAGAAAAGCCTTCACCTTAACCATGGTTCCTAAGGCTGAAGTGTGTTGACGTACTCCGGCGGTCGGCACACCCCATCTACCGACGTCTTCAAGGTGCAGTGTCTCGGCGAAAAAGACGCCGCCAGTCGAGCACACTTCCTTAATATCGGGCGCGTGTTGAATTACAACCGGCCTCCCCTTCCCACCGGAAGGGGGGGGGGGGGGGTTCCCCCTCCTGTATTGGTTCAGCCGCTCACGGCTCATGGCCCAGTTACAGGCAATATGTTTGCCAATACGATCAGGCTTGCAAGACCTGATTGCAGAAACATAACAATATGAAATACTGGTCAACCTGTAGACTCCAGAGCGCTCTCTGGGCCAATTGAAACACAGCCTGAAACCTGTTCCCGTCTTCAAGCACACGGTCCGAGAGACACCTACAGACTGACTGCGACATCTGGAAAAAAAAACAAGGAATAAAGTCCATTCACGTTTGCTTCCAACAATTCTGAAGCCCCGTTGAACTTACACTTCCAGGATATTCCACCGCCTCATGCAAAGAAAGCTTATCCTAGTCTAGAAAATTACACCAAAGGGACGACTCACCACATTCGTGCGCACTGTGTGTAATGACACCTTTACAAAAGAATTATTGCTTTTTAGGTGATATTTTCTCACTGTTTTATTCACATTAATTATAAACTCAATATTATAATTTATAAAAATATACAAGTAAAAGTTCAATTTAGCTATAAAGCAGGTACTTTATGTTAACAGAAGTATAAAACCTTTGTGAAACATGATATATTTATGAAATAACTAAGCACGTTATACATGGGATATTTTTCCAAAGGTTCAATTCAAAACGTGTGAACATACTATATATGTATATATATGGGCTCCTTGCTTCTTCCTAGCTCAACCGAAGATAGCGAAGTAGTGTGCTGGCACGTTCATTCCTATTTATTTTATTTATGATTTTTAATTTAAGTTATTTTATTTTACCTAGTAGGTTTTCTACGACTGAATCGAAGTGTTTGCAATAGTGTATGTCCATCATTGTTGAAATAATTAATTACCTCCATTGCAAAAACCATTCAAGCTAAACATAAATTGGTTGCCGATATCAAAAAACGGATAGATTGAAATTCCGCATGTGCATTTACAAATGTAACTATGTGGAATTTTTTGGGTAGATCTCTACAGATTAATAATCGACTACGCATATTTAAATAAATTCTTGTTGAGTTTTAAATTTACGAGAGGTGTTTAGGCCGTGTCCGGATTCTCTCCATCTGTGAATTTGATTTTAGGTTCACAGACCAGATGCTGGTCGTCGAGGAGGAGGTTTAGGAAAAGGTCGAGAACACACCATCGAGAAGCTCACGACGTGTTGTTGACTACATGGCTGTTCGGCGGATGTGGCATGAACAACCTTTACATCCATTAGATCTTCAAGGAGTGCAAGCACGCCAATCGAGTGACTATCCTCGTCGGGTTGAGTTTCGTTAATGCCATCTACAGAGATGCGCTATGGAACTCGTTGTAGACTGTTCGTGTTGTTCACCGATGAAGCATCGTTTACCCGAGATGGAATCGTCAATTTACACAACCAACACCTGCGTGCAGATGAAAACCCTCATTCCAGCTCCATCCGTTCCCACATGTCGGCAGGTATTGATGGGGATAATTTGACTCGGCCGCATAGGCTGCCATTACGTCACAATGGCAACCTGTTACAGGGGCGGGCCAGATTGGAGGTCATAGGGGAGATGTCCCTCCCCCCCCCCCAAAAAAAAACACACACTCATATGAATCTGTTCTGTAAAATGTTTTGAAATTGAAGTGAATTAATTCCAGAATTGTTTGGAATACTGAGTTCGACTAATTAGTTTAATATTGTTTCCTAAAATTACGGTAAGATAATGTTCCTCATCGATGCCACGAACTGAAAGTCTTGACGTGCTCGTAAACGACAGTCTAGATCAGCTATTGAACCTGTACCTTCGGTTCGTGGAGAACGTATTGCCTTAGCTCCTCGAAGACGTTCCTCTGGGATGTTCGACTTCGCGATGCGACTCCTCGTTTCTCTCGGCACGTCCGAGAGCATTTGTACCGCAGATTCGCTAAGCGACGGGTTGGTCTGCGGAGGACTCGCCGAACGGTCTGCTCGTTGACTATTTTGTGCGAAAGTACACGAGAGCCTGGTGTAGAGACTCGAATTGAACCGGAGGTAGCCTGTATCTCGTCGCTCGGGTACTTCCAGCTGCCTAACTCTCTACAGCACTTGCCTAGGGTCTTTGAACGTGTACGGCGGTGAGTGAGTGATGAGATTTGGACGGCTCTTAACAGCGAGGTCTTGAGAGCCGATGAGGGTGATTCAGAAGTGTCGAGCTGTGCAGGAATGAAGGGACGGGGGAAACTGGAGATTTCCGAGAAAATACACCGACCAGCGGCATCGTCCGGCACGATTCCCACGCGCGAAAATCTGGGAGTGGCCCGGTCGGGGATTGAACCCGGTCCGCCTTGGTGGGAAGCGAGCAGGCTAACCGCTCAGCCACCGCGGCCCTGTGTACAGCAGTTAATGGCACGTAGTTGTATAGCTTGTGTTAAAGCGCGAAGGCCACACTTAAAATTTTTTTTGTTAAATATTACAACGAATCTGAAATGAAATGGTTTCATTTTCATTCTCAATCATGTCATGTCAAACCGTACCTCAATTATCAACTTCCGACCTATGGTTATTTAATACGCGCATGTGTTTTTGGTCTCTTCTGACATTACTAGAGGTTAGAGTAATGAAGTTTGCTACACCTGGTGTGTAAGCTACCAACTGGTAACAGGAAGTAATTAAGCTGGCAGTTTGGAGGGATATTCACAAGCGCCAATAATAATATAAAAACCAGAAATAATAGTATGAAGAAGTATTTGTTTATATTAAATCTGGCGGTAAGGACTGCGATCTGTCATTTATTTACCTGCCACAAAAATACCCTAATGTTAATACTGACGAGGAGGCGTCGAAAACAGTAAATAAAACAAAAAAGGTAGATTTCAAATTCTTTTTTTCTCGTATTAAGAGATTTCCCTCTCAGGGAAAACGTAAAGCCGGTGCGTGCAGGAATCACATCGACAACGGACGCATTTGTAACTTCGCCAGCTTGGGGACGTCCTCAGACTGGACATGCACGAGTCTTATCCCGCGAAGAAGATTCAGGCCTCCTTGCAATTTTCCCCCCGCCGAAGCCGAAGGGGGAAAGAAAGACGTCGAGGCAGAGCAACTGATCCAGGCGCCACAACACTTCTCCAAACCCCGGCCCCCTGACAGCCCCACCAGGAGCAGCATTAATCATAGAAGACAGACGCGCTCAACGAAAGAAGATTTCCCTGGAGTAGATCTCTTCAACGTGGAGAGAGCGCAGCATCCCTTTCAAGTCCTCGCCCATCTCTCCAGGCGACGTCGAGGCTCTGGTCGCTTTCCCACAACAATGGAACGCCTTCCCCTACGCCACTGTGCAGGTAATTAAAAAATGAACCAATTACGACGTATTAAACGGAGCATCAGACATGGTTGCATCATACAATTCAGCTTGCTGATATTTTAAAGAGTAAAAATAAATTTTAATCAAGGCTATGGAAAAGTCTCCCATTTTGCTAATTCCCGAAATATGAAATCAAGGCAATAATTTGTAGCTTTTAATATATTTCGATGGGCTTAGATTTATTGACAATATATTTGATTGATGGTAGGCATAACTACCTTATTCAACAATAGATGATTCAGCCTATAGTTTTAGAGTTAATAATTCCTGACCTTTTTAGAAAAAGTAAGGTTAAAAGCCACAAATATGCCAAAAGAATTGCCTTAGAATTAACACAGTAATATTATCTAAAATGCTGTGATTTTAAAATGTATTTATCGCGAAGAAAATTATTTGAAATAATATTAACAGGAATTTTGTTAATAAGATGTAATTCAGTTAAAAATTGAGAAGAGGATTTTGTTTTAATCTATTGTAAAGCCGTACATAGTAAGATTTTATCAAATTTTATGGAATTATGATTTTTTACATCTACATACTGATTTTACGGATTCGAAAAACAGTCAACCACTGTTTTGTTAGAATATAATACATTGCATCAACTATTGCTATGTGTGCTGTTTTCGTTGATTAAAATTTACTGTCGCCAAAACAAACCCCACTGAAATATAGTAAGTATTTTTAATTCAGCTGTTCATTTTAAATTTCGGAAATTCACTCACAGTGAGACATTAAATCATTTCACACAGAAAAAATATTTGCAACCAAATAACACATTTTTATCTGAAATAATGTGCAGAAGCTGTTACAATATAATTTGTTTGACTTACAACGATTAAAGCAAAAAATACAAACTGTTATTCTGAGCACAAGGAACTGCCATAAAAATCTGTGGAAATCAATTCCATGCACTTGACTGTCAGTAAGCGTTAAAACAGACGTACAGTATTTTGTTGACACGAAATTGTCGGCGGTGTACGAAATATATAGAGCATGCTAGATGTTGAAGCATGAAACTAAGCCTTCCAATATTTACCAAGTGGTTTATTCCAATAATGGAATCATGAACTAGTCAATGCAGACTTATCCAAAACGGCAGGAATAACTGAACGATCTGCCCCACGCTATTGATGGATAACTACAACCACAAAAAAAAAAAATCACATTACAGACCGCGTCACGTCGTAGTGCCGTATTGCACACGATTGCAGAAATATTCATTGCTAAGATCACAAAAAAATATTGATATACTGCAAAATCTGGACATCTTGTGGACACGTGATGAAACATATTGCATGATGAAGTTTGTTGAACTACTGCTCTATGTTTCGGCAAACTCGTTAATGCATACAGCGTGTTTTTATAGTGAGAATTACGTCACATAAACAATACCTTCACGTAACAAAGAGTGTTTCAAACACACATTTTCTTAATGAGAGTAAACATAGTTTTTAATTCTTTCAAGCACAATGAGGTTTAACCTAACAAGTGAGAACTTAGTACCCCAAGCGGTAAATTAACATATTCACAATGCCATTAATTCTTCACCTCTTACATTCCAAGCGAATGCTTTTTTTAAGGCCTGCTGACGAATTACATGCACATAATCCTAGTACATACAACAGAGGTAATAGATTCTATACTACCCTGCAGCCCAGGCAACAGTCAGACAGATAACTACATTGTGCTAGAAGGCTACAGCGTCATCCTTACGAAGATACAAATTGTTTATGTATTGCTATATCATTGTTTACAATAACGCGCACGATATTTCCAGGTATAGTATCGACAGCAGTGAGAGAAAAACCCACGTAGACTGGTCATAGAGCGTCTGCTCTGGGTAGATCACTATGCTACGAGTCAGGCATGCCATCCCTTTTGACCATTGGCAGCGGCATTAGAGTTTATTTTTACTATGTGCGTTCGGATATACATATATACACACATACACATAGAGTGTATCTAAATTCGACCGACAAACTTCGGCTGCAGGTTAACCACGGGAAAAGAAGTTGAAAAAAATATATATACTACGACCTATGGTCCAAAATTAATTCTAAGAGAGGAACACATTCTTGAAGTTGGAACTAAAGAACTATTTTATTGCAGTGCCATTGCTGTGCGCCTCTCTTCGGAATCTTCCTCTCCCTTTAATAGCTGCAGCAGTATATTATTGGGTTTTGTGTATCCCCCACCTACCAGGTATTGGTCAGCATTATTTTGAAAATTTTGAAAGTAAACACTAATTACTTTAAAACGATTAGACTAAGCATATTAACACAAAGCGACATTTTTCGTTAATTGTGACATGCGAGCTATCGCATCATGGAGGTAAGTTCCAAATCACCGTTCAAAATAATGAAAATAAGTCAGCCATTCTGAATAAGCATTTAGGATCCATAGCTGTTCGCATAATGAGCCAAAATTAGCATTTTATGTTTTTAGAGAGCACAAAAAATAATTAAAGCAACATACAAGAGAAAAGTGCAAGGAAAGGTAAAAGATATTTTAAAGCAATGGTTTACGAAAGTTATTTTTAAATGTGTGTATGTGTGTGTGTCTATATATATATATATATATATATATATATATATATATATATATATATTCAGTTACACCCGAAAATTGAAAATATGCAAAAAACTAATTTTTTTTAAAGAATCCGTTATTGCAAGTGCGTTAGCTTTAATTATTGTTGTGATGAAAAAACTGCAAAACTGCACACAAAATAATGCTCCCGGTGACATGCGAGATGCATGGCGTTGCTTCTCCGTTGAGCTCACGTGCCACGATTGAAGTTTCCTTAGAAGATTCGATGCAAGCTTACATGGCCGCTTGTATAGATGGTTATATGGAAGATTTGGCCGACTGCTGGCCCTTTTCATGGACGTGTTCGTAATTGATCGTGTGCAAATTTTTCGATGGAACGTTTCCTAAAAGGTTGTGTTGTATTGTAAAGGGCTTTTAACGTCCCTCGGTTTTATGCTTGAAGGCTTAGCAGGTGACGACTTACAGACTAACTTATAACCTAACTTAAATTAACACCCATGCCTTACCCGGGATTGCGCACCCTAGATGGGTGGCGCATCAACCGACTCCGCCGCGAGAGGCCGGCCTAAAAGGTTGTAATTTCAGCCAATCAGAGCGAGTGTGGTGGAGTGTAGTACTGACGGTACTCATTATTTTGTTTATTTTGTTTTGATAAACACCATTAAGACCATTAAACAAGAACAAATAGTAATTTAAAAACAGCGAAAACTTTTACTGATGCTAGAATAGCACTGTTTGAAAAGTATAATAAACACTGCGATTTATTATTTAACACGAATGTTCCATTTGTCACAACAAAACTATTAGGTTCTGTGAATAAAAAAATACTGACTAAGTCGTGAGTGAAGACTGTTCCTGAACTATAGCTGATCTAAACAAAAAAAAAAAAAATATTCACTCGCCTTTATTCGCTCGCCGGGAAGTGTCGTTGTATAGAACCCTCCATACCTGCTTGCATGCCGACTAGGATATTAGGTCTCGTAAAAGCTTCTGTTCGAGCTTGTACGTAACACTCTACCGTGGCACACAAGGATTTATAGTTGGGCGTCACCTCACTTCGTCCCTTGGGGAGTATGACAAGGGGAGGGGGGAGAGAATTACTACCCTTAGAGGTACCTCGTTCAACGTACGGGCCGTCATTCCTATAAAACCACTTCATCCTCATGTGCTTCGAGTACAACACGTTTAAAATTCTTTTGAAGGAAGTGGCACAACGAGCAAGATAAAAATATTACTGTAGTCATGTGGACTGGAAAATTCTACCGTCTTATCGACTTCGGTGGGTGGTGGGGGGGAGGAAGGAAGTAATATGAGCCTAATTATGCAGTAGCAGCTTAACTGCTAAATTAATTGCTTCAAACACGGGGAGTCTATGAACAAAAATGTTTGCTTTGATATAATCCTTAATACGTGTAATGATTTGAAAAAAGGAAAAGAGAAGGGGAATGAGAGTGAGACACAAAAAACGAACGCAAGAATTTCGATGGATTGAGGGAGGGGGGGGGGGGGCGGAAGAACTCCATAAGTACGAAGAAATAACGTTTGGTTGAAAACTTTTTATTATTTTCGTGTGAAGAATGTACAAAAAAGAAACAAAAGTACGTCGCTATATAAAATGGAGTGTTCTTATAATAACTTTTATCCCAAGTACCATACTGGCTAACTTTTACGTGTAGACTATTGCTTTGTTACACAGCTTCAAAATGACATTACGGCGGACTTTAAAACTTATATTTTAGACACATCACTTATTCAAATTACTTACAGGCTAGCATGTACTTACAGACAATGAAATATTAAGGACAGCACCTATAAGTTTTATTGTAACTCGCTGAATTATGTTTTTGTCTTTCTCATGGTAGTGCTGGTGGCAGGGGACTTCTCTGCCATGCTGCAACCCGCAACGCGCCTGGCTCACCTGTACGCTTATCACGCTGAACTAAAAGGTTGATCTCAAAAGTGCCACATTTTTAGTTCCTGATTTAGAATGAAAATCCTTATTTGTTCAGTGGTTGCCATCTTTCAAAATCGCGGACAGTTGGAGACACATGTTTCTGAAATCAACGCTTAACGCCGCTTATCAACATACCAAACTTGGTTCGAGGTCGTTGAATGGTTCCTGAGATATGATACAGCACTCAAAAATTTTTAATGGTCGCAATCTTGAAAATAACAACTCGCCATGATGAAAAACTACAAAAGTCGGGTGCCATTTATGCGCTATAATTTTATCGAGTTTCGTGAAATTCTGTTTCCCGGTCCAACAGTTTTTTGACAGGGAAGTATCCAAAGACACACAAACGCACTGGAAAATGATCACATTAAAATTTCTGGTCTAAATTAAGAAGGCTAAAAAGGTTCTAAGATTTGACCATGTTATATCAAACGCCTACGTCAGACATAATTTGGAACTTTAAACGGTAGCGTTTCTGATCGGATGGAAGTTATATGTTTGAATATGAAGTTTACGCCGGATACAAAACATGATTCATGTATTATCGCATAATAAAGGTTTACTCCATAATGCTAACTTAAATTTTTACACACTGTAAGGTTTGAAGTACTCATCGGCATGTATCCATGGAAATTTGCTCGACCTAGTGAACTCACTGATTGCCTACTTGTCTACCTGTCATGAAAATCGGCACGATCATAACACTCTTACGTTGAGGCTGGCGAGACTTCTACAACTTATCACAAATATTATTTCTGACCTATTTTTTTAAACGTATAAATTGACATTATGTAACCCATAACTTGCTCTGACTAACTTATGATTAGTACGTCTTGTCGTACTAAATACGTCAAACAGAAAATACTTTAACCCTGTCGGGCGTCTTACTCAAAACGGACTATATATTAAATTTAGTTGCGTGCAGCTAAATTCATGCAGAAGTAATAGGAACCAGCATTCCACGCATGTGGCACGCAGTTTATAATTGATGTGAATAAAACAGTGAGAAAATAGGTGAGTTGGCAATACCTAAAAAGCAATAATTCTTTTGTGAAGGTGTCATTACACACAGTGCGCACGAATGTGGTGAGTCGTCCCTTTGGTGTAATTTTCTAGACTAGGATAAGCTTTGTTTGCATGAGGCGGTGGAATATCCTGGAAGTGTAAGTTCAACGGGGCTTCAGAATTGTTGGAAGCAAACGTGAATGGACTTTTCCGTGTTTTTTTTCCAGATGTCGCAGTCAGTCTGTAGGTGTCTCTCGGACCGTGTGCTTGAAGACGGGAACAGGTTTCAGGCTGTGTTTCAATTGGCCCAGAGAGCGCTCTCTCGTGCTATCTCTCTCTCTCTCTCGCGGATGACGCCACAGAGATCGCTCTCTGGTCGTCTCAATTCGTCGGGGAGAGTGCGAGAGCACAGAGAGAGCACGAAGTTGTGTACTCGCTGGCGCTCTCTCGCAGGCGCCGTATTTGTTTACTTTATTTCCGTCTTTAAATACGGTTATAGTAGCATTCTGGGCCAAAACCACGTTGCATTTTAACTGTAAGTGTTTGATTTCAAGTGTTTTAAACAGCAAAATGACATATGAAACACGTATTTATAAAAATATAAATACAGATTTCAGAGTAAATCTCGTCCCCCCCCCCCCCCCCCACTTTGCTGCAACATTGTGGTAAAATATGAAACTAAATTTTAGTATTTTATGCACTAATGATTGTTCTGGTAGTGCTATAATTATTTGTGAATTATTTTGAACACACATAAATTACTTACAATAGCTATGACCGCGATGTTAGCTTAACATAATTTCCCGCCTTTTGGCATCAGCTGTTTACTGACGTCTGAGAGAAACGAGAGAGTGGTTGTCTCAATTCTACAGAGCGAAAGCACGAAGCAGCTGTGCTCTCGCTAGGTTGTGCGAAAGAGTTCTCTCTCTCTCTCTCAGAGAGAGAGAGAGAGAGAGAGCATTATTTAAATTGAGACACGGCCTCAGTTCCCGAAACGTCGCACCTGTTGTCGTTGTGTCGTCTCTTATTATAGGCTATTCACAGTAAAGTGAGCACTTTTGAAAGCCTCTCATTTGGAATAATAGTCAATAAACATATTTTAATGTAGCCTTAGACATTAACTTTCAAGTCCGGTGAAATATTTACACTGTATTTATTACTTACATGGGAATATTTATTTTGAAAAGTGGTGGAAGGATAAAATAGCTGATAGGAAAAAAAAAGTAAATAGGCCTTTAAAAGGGCTTACTTTACCGTGAACAGTCTATACCAATCGTTCCAGTCATTCTGCTCGTTCGTGCTGTCTTCATTGTTCCTCCGGGTTTTTTTTTGTAATTTATTTCATATTCCAAACTTGTTTGTCTGTTTGGCCACCAATTCTGATTGTGTTGGGTCGTTTTTCTCGTGTCGTCTGACTACATTCCTGCTCGGAATTACATGTATGTTACATTCTCGTTTTGTTGTGTCGTTTTATTATTTGTTCACTGTCTTAATTCCTTCTTGGAATTATACATGTTGTACACGTTTGTCGATAACTGCTAATTCAGGCTCTTTCATTCCTATTTATTTTATTTATATTTTCCCATTTCAGTTGTTTTTTAATATAATTTATTTTATTTTACCGTAGTTTGTTTTCTGAGACTATCGAAGTGTTAGTAATGTTGTATGTTCAAACAATCCTTTTTTTTTATGGCTTGCACTGTCCAAAGATTTGTCTCTCATTCTGCCTGTGTTACGAGCAATAAACGTCTGCTTCAGCTAGGTCTTTTTATGTATACATTTTTCGGCGTATCTTTTGATGAGGAATCACCTGTCGAAGGTTACCTGCAGAGTTGATATCCATCCCGTCTGATACGTTTTAAAGGCAAATGGGTGAAAATATCTCCAAAATAGTTGTGATGAAAGTACATTGTAAAAAATTATGGGATAATTAATTACCTGACGAGTGTAAGGTAATATTCGCAAACTTGTGGGGGAAGCACATTTTTACTGACAAGAAAGGTAAAATTACCGCACTCTGGAGTAAAATTCACGGACATGGTAGTGGAAAATAGGATACATGGACGGGAAAATGACCTTACGACGCGTGCATCTCTTCCGAATTCTCAACAGCTAAGCGGGGTGACGGGCGGAAGAAACAATAATTTAACACGCTAATATTCATTGTTTGTTACACTGTCGTTGTGGTGTAATCGATAGCACGTCGGCCTATCTCAATAAAAGATAATGGTTCGCGCCCATCTGCCAGCAAGTGTCGAGGATTTTACTATTGAGGTTTCTGTTACTATTTGTCAGAGGAATTAGGTAATAAAAACAATTAGCAGTACTAATGCTCCGGGATGTATTTTAATATAACTTTATTAAACAATACAGTTAATTTTCCCTTACTTGTATGGGAATTTTACCCCATCAAGTACTTTTCCCATATGGTAAGGTAATAATACTCAACTTGTTATGTAAATTTACAGTACACTTAAGAAGTAATTAGCTTTCCTTGCATGTAAGGGAATTTTAGCTCAAAAATTTTACAGTGTAATCATTAATAAGTGCGCCACTGTAATTCGGCTATGTAGTAAACGTACTGTTCAGAGTTATTGATGGCCATGACTGATAAGACAAAATAACCGAATCCACACATAACTTTACTCCACCAGTATTTCTATACTAACATATCTCCTTGGAGTCTCTCATCGATTAATTTGATCAGAATAGAGCAATTTCGTGAAACGACTTGGTAATACAAACCCTTTTCAATCAACGAAGCATATTTTTTTATCTGTGATAACACAGTTATTTATCAAAGTGATGTAACATTCCCTTCTTTTATATTACGATAGTAGCAAATTATCCCTTATATGATGGAAACGTTAATGAGTCTTATGACGAATCTGGAATACACATATTCATTAAAAACTAGTTTTTCATACCAAAGCCCAGATAATTTATTTTCAAAACCATCTCTGTCGTTGCCTTATAAAAAATTCTAAAACCTTCAAAAATATATAAGGCAATACCACACTTCATCGATTTACATTTTATTTAGAGTTAAAAAGTTATCTTTTATGTTAAAAATGTAGCAAAAGTTTTGCAGATGCTTGATTACCATTTAGTTAGATCACATAAAACCGATCAAAAGTGGGTTTATGATCAGTATAATTACAAAATGAAAAACCCAAACGGATCTGTGCGTCACACGGTTTTGCTCGGAACCTTTAAAAAAGGGTTCGTGGGGTTAAGTTTGAGAGTAAAACGTCTTTCGCACTCTGTTAAGGTTGCACAAACACTTGGCCCGGTAATTGAACGGCCCTTAGGCGAGATTGCTTTTCCTATGATCCTTTGTAGTCGCACTTACCTTGTCCCCTCTTTTTCTTCTTTACGTCCCTTTCTACAGCTTCCTTCTTTTTACTTGCTTTACGACTCCACTGAACTTCGGAGCTCGTAAACACTTCGTGACAATTCTCTCTCTTCTTCTCCCTTGGCTCTAATCACCGTGGTGCTATTTTTTAAAGTGAATTTCTTCTTTACATCGTTCAATTTGTTTTGTACATTCAGTATAATGTCTTTGATTGCTCTTGTTCCTTTTAGGGGAAAGCATTTACTCTATTGATCATAAATAGGTAAATCTTATAAACCTCTAATAATTTTCATTCAAAGCAATTACATCGCTTTAGTTAAATTTTACACAAACGTGCCAATTAATATTCTTCACTCTTTAAACAATAAAAAAGTTGTGTTTATGACAGCGGAATTACTTTCAGTGTAGGCCTATTCTAGATTAACGTGCATTTTTTCTGGTTAAATTTTGGGATAAGGCTGAAGGTTTGGAAGTAGACCTCTTGATTTTGTTGACAGCAAATTTGAACTGATATGAGGATTATTTTCAGGTGACCTCTTCGCAAGGATTCTTATGGCGTCACATTCGAACCACAATTCGCCGGGATCTGATCCCGGTTAAGTTATTTGTGTGTTTCCGTGCGTGTCTGTGTGTCGTTAGCACATAAGCCATCCCTTTATCACTATGTAGGCATGGAGCGGAAACATTTATAGAGAATAAACAAGAATATTGATATTTACACGTCTGTCTCAAAATTACTCACAATTTCCCTAAACGTTTATACTTATGTTTTTCTAAAAGCTTTTCTCCCAACTTCGTTTGGTAAGTTTCATTTCACCTTATTTCGTTTTGTACGAATTCGTTTTGTCTAACTGAATGTGTAATAAGTGCGAGTGAAGATATTTTGGCGGCTCTTAACATCAAGGTCTTGAGAGCCTTCGAGGGTGAATTGAGGTGAGCATTGACCAGCGCAGGAACGAAAGGGCGGGGGAAACTGGAGATACCCAAGAAAACCTGCCAACCACCGACATCGTCCGTCATGATTCGCACTAGCGAATATCCGGAGAGAATCGGCCGGTGATTGAACCCGGTTCGCCTTGGTGGGAGGCGAGCAGTCAAACGTCTGAGCCACCGGGGACCATGTAGTAATAATAATTGAGTTTTACTTAAAGACAGTGTTTTAAATTTAAATTTCCGCGATGATATTTTTTTACAAAACTGTTATTTACCTCGCCCCGTTTTCTTTAATCGAGTTTTGCTTGACGGCTTCTCCGTATATGCCGTTCATGATAAAGTGAGCACTTTTGAAGACCTAGTTACTTTTTTCTTTCAACCAATTTGTATCGTTCCCCCACTTGTCATTGTAAACCCGCCATGTGAGTAATAAACGCAGTGTATACATTCACCATACCTAAAACTAAAAAGTCCGAGGCCACAGCGAAATGTATTTATTGGTTATTATGTCTGATGAAACAGCTTCAAAAAGTGCTCACTTTACCGTGAACGGCCTATAATAAGTTTAACTCCCATTTAGTCTTAGCGCGGTTCATCTAATGCCATTTTCTCTAACAGCATTTCCCTTAGTGGCGTTTTCCCTAACTGCATTTCACCTAATGGTGTTTTCCTTAACCACGTTTTGCCTCATGCACTTTCTTTAAAAAAAAATGTATGCGATAGACCTAACTGCGTTTCATCTAACTGCATATAACTTAACTGCGTTTCCTACACCTGAATTATTCGTGACTGCACTTAACCTGCATTCGTTCTGCCCAAAGTTATGGGGAAACTCCATTGTTACACAAAATGAAACGATGCTGTCCGCTCCAATAGCCGGGTGAGCTGACGCACATCGATGCTAACTAGATGGTTTGGTTCGTGGGACGTTAAAACAATTTGTGAGAGAGGGGGGGGGGGGGGGGTCTGTAGCTGCACATCCGAAATGAAACTGTGAATGGGATGATGATGACAGAAAAACTACGACCTTATTAATCGCTTATTTATTTAAGGAATTAGTTCGCAAGTCCATCGCGGTAAGGGATTTTCTCCTTCATGGTATTCCATAGTAATTTTTTTTTTTGTAGAATAAGTTTTTGCGCGTATACGAGCAAATGTTCGGAAAATGTAAGCAATTTTCCTGCGAAAAAAAAAGTCATCACTATCCTATAGCTATTCGCAGTCTCTGCGCACTTTTCGAGTCAAACTTTTGAAAATTCACCGCATGTATAACATGTTTAGTTATTTCCTATATATGCCATACATAACAAACGTTTTATACCACTGTTTCTTATATATTGTAAAATTGAAGTTTTACCTATATTTAATTTATTAATAATAATATTTCATTCATAATTAAAATGAATAAAAATATTGGGAAAATGTGTGTGTTGGTAGCGCCTAGTAAGAAATAGTTCTTATGCAAAATATCATTACAACTGAGTGCGCACGAATTCGGTGCGTTGTCCTTTGGTGTGATTTTCTAGACTTAGTTAAGCCTAGTTTACACGAGGCGGAGGAATACCATGGAAGTAGAACTTCAGCAGGGTTTCAGGAAAGTGTGAAGTAACCGCGAATGGATTATAGTAAATATTTTCGAAGAGAAAAAGAACTGTGGAAATGGTTCAAACAGCATTTTTAGAGTTTTGATGCGCGTTTCCTGAAGTGAAAGAAGCAAATAACAAAGTGGCATCTGTTGTTTGATCCATCGACTTAACATCGCGTGTAGTAATATCCAACTGTTACAGATCTAATTTACGAGAAATTTAGCTTCCCGCGAATTTATATTACAATATTGGGAGAACCGCCGCTTATAATGCTTCCTTATTACCAGACGCGGCCTCGAGGTGTTAAAAAAATATTTTACCAGGCATTCTCCTTAAAAGTGAACTATGGATGGAAAACAATATCTTGTTCGTATTTAAATCTATGCGTTTTGTCGGAAATTAATGCATGAAAATAATACTGTCATATATACAACGAAATAATCACTTATTTACGTGATATTATTATTATTATTATTATCATTTCAACTGTCGGTAATTTGGAACCTGTTAACTTGTTTTGCTGTTGAAAGAAATTATCCGAGATTTTTTCAAAGCCTATAGAGTCAGTGGGAAGAAAATCTGTAGATATTGCTAGAAGTTTTAAATGGTTGTATGCGGCGCATGAACTTTTTATCTAATTTACTTCAAATTCGCTGTCCCCAGTACATCGCCGATTGATGCGTGTATTTCATATGCCCACACTACGCCTTCGATTACACCAGTGCCTTCTTTTTAAATATTCATTAAATTTAAATTTAAAAAAATAATGGTCGTTGTATGGATTTGTAAACGTGACGTAATTGTGGTTTTGAACACTGCGTTTCGTATAACATAGATAAGCAAAAAAAAAAAAAAAAATTGTATGTCCTCGCGGGAAATGAAGGGAAGTTCGAAGTTGATGGAGTAGTCATCACCGGAAGCGACCAGCAAGGCATGAGGAAACTCCGTCAATAGATGGAGAAGCTGGGGGAAAGAGAGATAGAAAGAGTCGGAGCATTGCCTGACGTTTGTTTCAATTTCTCTTTTTATTTTTATTTCTTGTATTTTTTTCCTCTCCCGTTCTCCGGCCGCGCAATCTACTGTTCGTGCGCGCACGTTTCGGAACCGGGGAGAGGCTGTGTCCCTCCCCACGCGCTGTGCAGTCCCCCCGCAGCTCGCCCTGGGGCAGTATTGGATTGCCAGTCACGCAAACACCAAGGTTAGGGAAGAATTGTAGGGGTTGGGCCTCGCGCTCCGCTGAGGGTACAAGAGCGGAGTAGACCCAGGATGCCCCTAATGAGCTCCGGCAGGGAGTCGAGAGGGACCAGCAGGAGGGGCGACAGAAGATGTTCCGCCAGTACGAGAGCAGGGAAAGAAGAAGAAGAAGAAAAAACAGAAGACACTTAAGGAAATGGTGACACCGTGGAGAAGAAGGGGGGAAAAAACGCGGAAGTAATCTAGAGCTTGCTACACGCACTAAGCCTGCGAAATACTTACAAGGCGAAAAGAAAATAAACCGTACGAGAGTGTCTCTCACCCTTGACTTAAAGAGAGAGTTCTTAATGATTTCGCTCGGTAAATCGTCAGGCTGGACGAAATGCTTTAAGGTTGTTGAAGAGCCAAACATTTTTTTTTTTTTTATGGATTTCGGGTGTATAATACAGTTTTTTCGTGGCGTGATATCAATTATATAACTTCATTAACACACAACATAATTTGAAATATAACATTTACCATGTTTTCCTTAGAGTAAGTGTAAGAATTTTATCCTGGGTGTTGATTCTCGCAATAAAAAAAAGATATCTTAAAACAATATATCAATACCAAAGTATTACCTCAGAACCTCAAATACTTTGGTTATGCTCGTAGGCGCCACGTATTTTAGCCCCGTGTCCGTTATGAAATATACGAAAGCTCAATATCCCCATAATACCAACTTCACACATTCAACTGTAGACAATGAACACCTTTACTCCAAAGGGGTGAACTTTAGGGAGAATACACCATTTGCGGTGTATTATGGTTGTAATTAACTTTTTCGATTTCAGCAATTTCCTTGAAATCCGATTAAATTATTCTTGTTTCTACTTTAAATATTATCGCAAAAGATAAACTTTATGTACGCACGAACCGCATGGCAAAGTTTCAAGAAATATTCTTAATCAAATTCTAATAACAATAGCAGTTATTTTGAGCTGTAACCCAGTATATTTTTGAGATTTGTACGAATGAAGGTATAAATTTAAAATTCCGATAGTTCGTTTCATTTTTTTGCCACCATCCTCCATTGTTATATTTCCTTTAGCCTATTATTTCATATCTCGTGTTTCGCGTTTCTCGCAAATCACATAATAGTACAAAATAAATTGATGTATTGATTAAACATAAACCATTTCAGTACTTGGTTGTCAATTTTTTATTTTGCGTGGGTGGTTAGTGTCCATTTCACCGCTATCAAAGGTAGTTTACGTTTTTGTTTGAACACTATATAATGAAAAGGCAATTTACCTCCGAATATAACAGCCTTGTGAACCTCGGATAAAAACCGCACAATTTTAAGAATTGGACTTCTTAATAACCAAACCTCTACGCTAACGAGAGCAGTCAGTTGTGTTAGCCTATTTTTTTTTGTACTTTCTCAAATAACTGCGGGATGCGAGTTCAATTCGTGCTGTTTTACGTTTTTGCAAATAAAACTGATCGTTCTCGTTGCACATCGAAATACGTGCTTTAAAGTTATGGCTTCATAGCTGTATTTCGAAATATTTATATACTTAATTAATTATCACATCTCCTATGCAAGTATGAACTTCTCGGAAAGACAAAATAATGGTAAAATTATTTGACAAGTGTAAGGTAATATTCGTAAACTTGTGTGGGAAACATAGTTTTTCTTACATTTAAGGTAAAGTTACCGCACTCTGGAGTAAAATTCACGTACATGGCAGTAAAAAATCCTATAGCCTACATAGATGGGAAAATTACTTTACGATGTGTGCATCTCTTCAGCATTGTCCCAACAGCTAAGTGGGAAGACGGGCGGAAGAAACAATCCTTAAAAAAAAATCAATATTCACACATGTTGTCATGTGGTCTTTGTGGTATAATGCATGGCGCATCGGCCTATCGTGATAGGGGACCAGGGTTCGCGCCCACCTACCAGTAAGTGTCGAGGATTTTAGAGTTGAGGTTTCGGTTGCTCTTCGTCAGAGGAGGGGGGGGGGGGAGAAAAAAAAACACCAAGTGTAATTTTTAATATAAATGTATTATATAATATGGTTAATATTACCGTACTTGTATTGGATTTACTCCAACTTTTGTCAGGTACTTTTTCCGTACGTTTAGAGAATAGTACCTTACTTGTTATGTAAATTTACTTCACATTTGACGGGTAATTTTTACCTTACATGTAGAGGTAATTCCTTCCCTTACATGTACGGGAATTTTACCTCAATTTTTTTTACAGTGAGATTTATCATCCACAGAAACACATCTCATTGTCCAAATCTCCCGAAATGTTTGTTGAACTTGAGCTGTGGTAGGTAGCGCTGCATGGTTAGTAACATTATGTATTTACAAAGAACAATAGTTTGTTTTCTTGCCAGTGCTAATGCGATTATAAACAAAATCTCTCCTACAAACAGGATAATATGTAACCCACGTAATCTCGCAAAGCGGCGCAGTTAGACGTGGTTTCCTTTCCTTGATGTATAAATGCTTTCACGAAGAATGCTTTCTTCTCGTATAAGCCAGCGGACTAAAGTTCCCCCCCCCCCCACAAGAAAAAAAAAATTCGTTCTCCGTATATTGCTCTGAAGGAAACATTTAGTCAAGCGAACATTAACACAAATTTTGTTTATCTTCACAGAAGGATTCGATTCAGTTCTGTACTATTTGCAGAACAAAATCAGTTTCGTTCCGTAATTTCGGTGTGTGGTTGTTGATCCAAGTCTCCCTTCGTCAAAGTGTAATGAAGATGCCACTATGATATTTTACCAGCACTCTGCACGACAAGGTTATTTACAATCTTCGTGAGCCAGAGTTCGTCTTACATCAGCGTAATCGAAAGGAGACAATAATAAAACCCGCACTCAGAACAAAACATGTTTGTAGGAACCACCTGTATTATTAACACACGGACAGATATTATTTGACGCTGCTACTCTCAAACCTGATTACAGAACTGCTCAATACTAGCAACAGAGTGTTCTTGCGAAGTTATTACAATATTGATTGCTGAGGTAACAATCTAAATATTGAAGTTGTTCTGTTAGGAAGTACTATCTGTTTTGTGGTAGGAACGCAGTGCTCTACTGTAGCACCCAAATGTGTATAGACTGTTCACGTTAAAGTGATCACTTTAGAGGTCCTAGTTACTTTTTTTTTTCTGCCATATGTTATCATTTAACTACCTTTTTCAAATAAATATTGCCATTTAAGTAATAAACCTGGTGTGTATGTTCCACCGCACTCGGAAGTTTGCGTCTAAGGAAAAATTAAATATATTTATTGACTATTATTTTTAATGGCAGGGCTTTCAAAAGTGCTCACTTTACCGTGAATAGCCTGCAGTGACGAATACCATCACATACAGTAATACACCAAACAGTTCTGTTGGTATTACTATCTATGTTAATAATATTTAGACGGCACCTACAGCCCATTAGATGGCTGTCTGTAGTTTTAACAGTCTAAATGATTTCTATAACAGTATTTTTTTTCTCAGCGCAGAAAAACTAATCGCGCCACTAAAAAAAAAAACAATTTAAGTACAGTTTTGTCAGCTTTATGACTCCCGCAACAGATATTCATTTCCCACAGGCGGAAATGTATGAAACTAGTAGTTTCCTCTCTATAAAGAAATCTTTTGTTCGTGCTTGAGTGCGATAACAGACGCGACGCTTGGATGAGAATCTGCTCAGAGCCAGGTCAGTGTCATCTTCATCTCAGAGGAATCAGCTGTGCCCAGTTCCCACAAGGAATTGGTCCGCCACGATCCGCGGAGGGTATGCTGAGTAGAGCGCACACGCCACCTGCACAGAAACAAACCTCCGAACCCCAAAAACCAAACTTATTTTTTTGCCTCTATATCTTTCAACGCCAATGTTGCTTCAACTTGGGTTAGTTCATTTGCTACATTGATGCGTGTTCTGAAATGTTAGTAATTACGGTTCCTCAGGCCTAGAAGATATTCATGACATATTAAATAATTTTTTATATGAAAATGTGTATTTGTTGAAAAACTAAATGCAAACAAACAGCTGCGTCAGTGTTTAAACAAATGATTTTGACAGCCCTGTAGGCAGATAGTGAGTTCATGTCAGGGAAATTCATAGAGGACGAAAATCATTTTGCCTCATCTTTATGCCAAAATCTTGGCTACATCACGGGGAGTGATTTGTGATTTCTACATCGCTGGCGCTTTACACATAACCTGGCAGCGTCCATCCCGAAACGCACCATTGAATACATATATATATATAATATTATTGAGTAAATAAAGCCGTAAGATTGATTTTATCCGCAATTTTATCAGCTATAGGTTGTTCACGGTAAAGTGAGCACTATTTAAGGCCCTTCACTATTTTATTTTTCAGTCAATTTTTGTCTTTCCACCATTTGTTGGTATAGAAATTGTCATGCTACTAATAAATCCAGTATATACGTTTCTCTACTTTCAAAAGTTAATATCTGAGACAATAAAATACACGTCTTTGCTAGTATTCCTGTTGTGAGGTCCTTAATAAATGCTCACTTTACCGTGAACGGCCTATAGACTTCCGGCCTGTTACAAGGTAATGGCTGTTCACGACAAAGTAAGCACTTTTGAAATAAACCTTCGAAAGAAAAAAGACGATGGCCATAAATTTAAGCAGTAAACTTGCAATAGTGTCAAGACTTAGCACTATTGTACTGTATTCGCTACCAACTTACCTTGGCATCCAGGAACACCATTTCAGATCCCCTACAAAAAGGCTAAAAACAGTTTTTATAAAAAATATACCCGTCAGATACCCACAAAACTACTTATTGGGCCATGCATTGAACCTTCCTACAGACTTTCCAGCAATATAATAACAGGTTGTTATAAATAAATTAGTTTTCATCCATTTATTTATAAACTAAGGGGGTTTGGGGTAGTAGCTTTAGATGGTAGAGCTTATCTGTAAATGAGGGGATTGAATCATGATACGTGACACAGACAATACAATACTGTAAGAATTACTGTAACGGGGAGCTACCCTAATTAATATTAAGATTTTATTATTAAATTTTAAGTTATGAGCACTGCACGCCTTATTACTATATATATGCGGTTCACGTTAAAGTGAGCACTTTTGACGCCCTAGTTACATTTTTATTTAAGCCATTTTTTTTATCCTTTAACCACCTCTTTTAAACAATTATTGCCATGCAAGTAACAAACCCAATGCGTATATTCCACCGCACTCAAAAGTAAACGTCTAAGGCTAAAATACAATCTTTTATTGGCTATTATTCCAAATGAGAGGTCTTTCAGAAGTGCTCACTTTATCGTGAGCAGCCTATATCTATGTTGGACAGTCACCACCTGAAACATGATGCCGGAGGTTGTTTCTAGTTGTACGGATGACGTCATCCGTACACACATATGGCTGCGATCTTCCCTGGAGTCTGGCCGGTCGTGGAACGATGCCGCGCCGCACCTAGGCCTATATCGGTGCGTTGTATAACGTTTTGACATAGCAGGCCTCTTTCCCTGCTTCGTGGCGCGGGTTACAGTCGCTGCCTTTGTCGCCTTGCTTTGACGCGATACCCTGGCGTCCTGGTTTTGCTCTCCAGTTGTGCTGGCGGGTTGTTCATGTGTGGATTCCCAATTAGGGAGCTTCTACACGATCATTACAACGTGTCACCGCTGAAGGTCCCATAGGTACACGTAGTGCGACGAGAACACTACGCGCCGGTTGAGAGCCTTGATCTTAGCGGCGATGGCGCACTTGATTCACATGGCAGTGTCACCCTTACAGCTTCCGCGCTTCTCGTCAAACGTGGGAAAAATCGCTAGTTAGGCGGCAGTCTCAAGTCACCCGTACTACGATATATATATATATATATATATATATATATATATATATATATATATATATATATATATATATATATATATATATATATATATCACGTCTAACATACAGAACGCAAATATCGAACAGCCTGTCAGATTTCGTTCTCTGGACTAGGCCGAGAAGTTAAATTCAGAACGCAGACTTAGCCGAGTTTTTCCAGAGTCTTGCTGTTCCACATGTTTTGTACCAGAATTCTCGTGTATTAACCACGTTTATTGATGTAATACTCTACGGTAGTTAAATTTTTGTATTTACTATGAAATACGTGATTACTTACGTTAATTTAACTCTGCACATATATCAATTTAACTTAGGCCCTATAGTTTGGAAACTAACCGATAGGTAGCACTAAACCATAAAATATTGCTGGAAGTGCACAAAAAAATACAGGCACTTGAAAACCATTCAATAAAAATTCAAGTCTCTTTGAAATTGCTAAATTGTAGTAAAACAATTACCGGCCTGTAGTTTACTGCCGGCTATGCCTATTTACTTAGGAAACTTGGTATAACGAGCTATGGACGAATCAGCGTTGGTTTCAACCAAACAGCAAAACTTTAAACAGGGAATCTGCTTGCATGTAAACAACCATACTGTCTGCCCGCTCTGCCAGCCCGGCGTGATTTGCGTAAATGTGACTCAGGCTTTAATTTTTCGCCATATTTAATTGTAAACACATAAATCCAACTGAGACTATTACATTAATACAAGTGGGTAAACATTGAAACTAATGTGTAATGAATGTGAAATAGCAAAGCTCTGGAAAAATTCAGCGAAGTCTGCTCCCTGTGTTCAACTTTTCGGCTTGGTTCATGCGGAAAACGAGGATTAAGGCCGTGGTTACACGAGTGCTGTTAAACTCATTCAGCTAAATACACTCGGTAGCCATGTCTGAACAGATTTAAAAACAGAACGTGTTTTCGCGGTTCTAACCTCAACAACCATGGAACTTAAAATGTATGATATTTAATAATAATAACATTCATCACTATTAATCGATTTAATTCTTATGAAACCTACCCCTTTACTGTAATGGCAGAATGAGTGGGTATTAGAACATTCAATCTTAAACTTAAGTTAAATTCAACAAGTGCAGGAATTCCCGCCAAATTCAGCAATATTTATAACACTGCTTTTTTACTTGGAAGCAGCCAATCGGAGCGCAGCAGAGAAGAGAAGTCGTTCGAAACGACTTAAGAAAACTGTCCACTTTGAACGAGAAACAACTGCGATCGGAACTCGTTCGAAGGTAATGTAACCTCTTCAATAGCTGAACTTGTTTAAGTGAAGTAGTTCTGCATCCTGTGTAACCGCGTCCTAAGACATGCTGTTTCAGCAGTGCGCTCTGTATGATCGACGTGATGAATACATGTGTGCCCGGCATTAATCACCTCTTTTAGGATAAATTTGTTCGTAGCGTAAGTGACTTCAGCGGCGCGATATTTGGACCGTGCGGTTGCTAGGTTCTAATTCCGCGTGAGCTTGAATGTTTGCGACGTCTTTGGATTTAACTCCTTTAAGGACCAAGACGAGCATGCACTTCATCAATTTCGAAGCGGTTTGAATTGTAATTTCAAAGAAGTTTTCTAATTGTTTTTTGTTGGCGCGAAGGGCAGTTCGACTACTCGCATTCATCTGTTTTCACACCGTCGTGGGTGCGACTGCGATATGTCTGTGCGTGCGCGCGGGCATGAGAAAAGCGGCACTGGGGGTGGGGAGGTGGGCTCCATAAATACGACGTGGAATGAAGCGGAAGAACAGATAGACGTGTAGGAGGAGGAGGAGGAGGGGAAGAAGGAGAAGAAGAGAAGGAGAGGAGAGAGTGAAGAGTCGAGTCCAAGGGGTCGCGAGATGCTTCAGTTGGTTTCTGTGGTTTCCACTCGGCCTTGCCGTAAAACACGACCCATCGACTGCCCTCCGGAGGAGGCGAAACAAGATACTGCGGTGTTCCTCGAGGCCGCCCCCGCTCGTAGGAAGATCTTCTCTCAAGAGTTCCACCGGCCACTTTTGCCTTTTTTTTTTTTTTTTGCCACGTCTTGCCGAACCGTGCGGGATCCCACCAAATATACGTGGAATTTATGTTGTGTGAATTTTTGCATGGAATGGATGACTCTGTGGATTTCATGTATAGTGCGTCTCACGCAGTCGGTAGTTAAACAAAACTATTTTATATTTATATACTACCGTACAATTTGACAATTTTTGTAATCTTGTACGTATGACCTTATTCTGCCAACACAGCATAACCTCTTTGGCTGTTGATAACTCTAGCCATCTGGAAACAGCGCGCGTGATGCACACTTTACTGCAATCTAAGGGTGAGACGCACTATAGAATACAGCGAAAGTTACGCATAGTGCTTTGTAGTAAGAATTGAAATGGTCAATCTCTCTGGTTTATTCGCGGTTTTTTCACATTTTCAAAATCAAGCCTTTGAAAAATCACCCCATGTATGACATTTTTCCTAAATATTTCATATTTTACAAGCGTTTTGTACTCGTGTTAACATAAAAAGACCTCATTGTGGTTAAAGTAGACCTCTATTTATTTTGTATCTATAAAATATAGTACTAAATTTATAATTATATAAATAAAAACAGAGCGTAAGTAGGTGTGTTTGTAATGCCTGGTAAGAAATACTTCTTGTGGAAAATATGATAATGAGTACGCACGAATGTGGTGCGTTGTTCCGCTGGTTTCATATCGTAGACTCGGTTTTACTTTGTTTGCATGAGGCGGAGGAATGTCCTGGAAGTAGACCTTAGCAGAGCTTCAGAAGAGTTGAGTGTAACTGTGAATGAACTATATTGTTACAATTTTCTCAAAGTCAGTAGGCTAAACCTTGATCCTTACGTGATGGAGGACTTAATTAAATGAAAGAGTTAATTATAGTTTCTTAATTTTATTTACAATAACTAAACCGACAAAATTATACCGACCTAAATTCTCACAATATATTGATAAAATTTGCTGATTACAATTAATGAGGTCAATAAATACAATTTACAATTACCTCAAAGAAATTAATATAGTTAAATAATTAAAAATCAGCTCCAATAGACAGTGTATCATTACCTATTCATTAATTTTTGTAGATTATATATCCATAGTGGACAGTTTCAATATTTACAATAAAATCCGTATTGCATGTTCTTTCAGTCCCACCTCAGTTTAGTCCATGTATCTCCAGTCCGCAATGTTCTAGAGTTCTTCGAGCACACAATAGCATTCACTCGTCGGGTTTCATGCCCTCTCGTCCATTCACACCACGAACACCTCGTCCGCCGTCGTCTCGCAATCTCCCGTCGTCGTCTGTCCTTCACCGCAACTAACCTCGCCCCTGCCTCAGCCAAATGGTCTCCGCTAAAGACTACCGACAGTCCATCTGAAGCTTGTATTTATGGGGTCGTAGGGCATCGCCCAGAAATTTCTCTAAATGCCGCGTTGCGCCAAGGGTCCTAGTCCGCAGAATATTTCTGCGCCACCTTTACACTCGTCGGCTTCTCCAGCAGGGAGGGGGACTAGGAGCTGTGACGCCAGCTAGGTGGCCGCTGTCAATCCTTCCCCGTCTGCCCCCCGGGGGGACGACGACAAGGCAGTGAGCTGGTCTGCCTGGGGGAGGGTAGGGTCGAAGTTGGTCACCCCATACAAAGCTGGACCGTGCATAACGGGAGCTCGCGGCCGGTGCATAACAATATTCTTGCATTCCCAGAATATATGTGAGAAAATTGTCGCTTATAAACCGTATTGTTGGCAACAAGCTCAAACTATGTTCTTAAAAGGACAAAATAAAATGATTAGAAAATTGGCGTTGGCTGCAGAAATGTATGTTAAGTATCTGTAGTAGAAATGTTATAATATGTAATTGTGTGTGAAATTGTATGGGATCCACCTGTGAAATGCATGGATTTTGCAGTGGTTGATCTGTCAACATTGTCACTTTCCCGAGCAGTGTTGCCAACCTAAAGACCAGCTAGTCGGTTACATTCGTTGGGCTTTTCGGCTATAAATAAGAAATGTAAGGGGCATTGGTGCATGCTCTATTGTTGCCTTTCAAATTAATTAAATGTTTCACATTACATTTATTAAAACGTTTAAGTTTGCATAATGTGTATTATATCAATTTTAAAATTTATAATTTTGAATTATGCTGCAGATAATATGCAATAGTTCTCTACTATAGATTACAAAAATGGCTTGTCTTTTTGACTTGTGGTTTTCATTACTCACTGTTTGGTGGAAACCTTTATAAATACAGATCGGCCGAACAAGTGATTTCACTGGCTTTTTTTTTGTTTATGTTATGAAGTTACGTAAAACACTTGTTCTGTATTGGAAGTTAAGCCAATGTGCTTCAGCTTCTCAGATCTCCACGATTGCCTCGAAAATGTGCTTAGAACTGAGCGTCCGAACCTCCATTACAGTTTGTCAAGTCTCTAAGAGGTGTTTGTGCACTTAAGTTACCATGTGGATATAACATGGTTCCAAGCTGTGGTCATTTTCACCGCGCGCCAACAGCCTTAAGCTACGCTCCAACCCTTAAGAATAAGCACACTACTACAGTGTGCTCGACGTTTCTCCGCATTTTTTGAAACAAACATCTGAAACATAACCTGTGTATGTCGTGTTTGGTTGTATCCTAAATATGCTAAATATGTGACGTATCACAAGCGTTGTATAGTTGTGTTAACATTTAAGTATCTTATATTTTATTAAATTGAACTTTTAATTATATTTTTTTACGCGAATACGTCTTTAAATTTGCGACCATAGTGGGAGACAATCCAGAAAATCTCATGATAAATCTGGGGATACAGTTTGGCGTTTCAGCTCCGAATCTATCGTACTACATTAAAAATTCAGTTACACCACTCGATTGCCAAAGGATCAAAGAATGCGTTACGTTGAGTGAGGACTGAAGCATAGAGTGCGGCATGGAGAAAAAAAAAAGGGGGGGGGGGGGGGGTGTAATTTTGAGTTCCTTTCGCCGCGTCTCGTAACTTCCGCGTAGTATAACTTTTGACTAGGAGAAGCTACGACGCTCGTTTAAGTTTCAATCGACAGCTCTCGTCAATATCAATGCATTGCGTGTATAAAAACATTTGTATGGCGTGTTATGGTGAAATTTGCATGCGTTTAATTTGAAAAATTAAGAAAACGTAACACAATTTCGGCCTATACACGTCAAAAAGCCAAGTCGGAATTCAGAAATCGTATACAGTTGGAAAGATCATCTCAAAAGCAATCCAGTGATACCCATAAAATACCATATGATCGAGTGAAGCTGTACCGGGAACGTAAAATAAACATCAAGGCGTCCGAGCGCGTCAACGTAGACGCATTCACACACAAAAAAAAAAAAAGAGAAGAAAGAACAGCTGTGTCCCTAACATAGCCAAACCCATTTTTTTTTACATTATAATATATTTCATAAATAAATTATCAATGTGGATAAAAACAGGGAGAAAATAAGGGCGTTGGTAATACTTAGTAAGAAATTGTTATCAAGCAAAATATTATTAGGTAAGTGCGTATGAATTCGGTGGGTTGTCATTCTTATGTAGTTTTCTAGACTTAGTTAAGCTTTGTTTACATGAGATGAGGGGGGGGGGGGATATTCCGCAAGTGTAACTTAAGCAGGGTTTCAGGAAAGTTAGAAGTAACCGTGAAAGTACGGTATTCATAATACAATAATAATTCCTAGTATTACTATAAATATTTATTAATATGGCTTACTCACACTTCAAAGAAGAGATTAAAGTCTTATTCAAAACATTGCGAACATATTATGTATTTCCACGGTCGGAAAGACTTCATGAAAAATAAACAGTGTAATGATAACATTTTAATGTGAAAGGCCTGAGCGGTGAAGGTGTCTTTAAACATTCGGCTACAACGATTCTGCCACAGGCTATGCAATAGGCCTCTGTAGCAATAGAAACGGCGCCCACTCTTGTTTTCGGTCTGATTTTCAGCGAGAAATTTGTTCAGTCTACACTTATTTAAACGCTCTGTAGGATTGTTTTGTTTTCATAATTGGATTACGAGCTTCACGTAATTTTCACAGCAAATATGAGAATTAAAATAGCTTATTTTTAAAGCGTGTTCGTTATTTTTTATTGTATTTATTAAATTCTACTCAAATAAGAGTCAATCTGGTGGGTGTTGACATTTTTACTTTGTAGCCCACGCAGGTTTTCGCACGCAAATCCTTCTCTCATAATGGAAAAAAATTGCAGATATTCATGTGGGACATTATTGACAATTCGTCTTTAAAACAGCTGTACTTGCGAATTCACGGTAGATAGGTATGAATTAAAAAATACATAAAAAAAATTGTAATAATTTTCACGTAAAGGATAAATGTTTTATTGTTTCTTTTGTGCATTAGGATCACGATTTTCGGAAGTTAAAATGCATGGAATACGTAGGGTCTATGTGGATACGTGTGCCATTTCATAACGTATTTTAATGGCCACAGAAACGTCTCGCTGTGTGAATTTCCGACGTATAAAATTAAGAACTAAATTTGAACTACTTCGTATATTTAAGTGGGTTTGATTTATTTACGGTATAATTGATTTAACATAACAATAAATGAAACGACAGTTGTTGAAATATATACCCAATGCTTTAAAAATTATTTTTTGATAATCGTGCCAGGCTACTTGCGTCTCTCATACTTGAGGGAAAAAAAAGGTTCAGCCAGTATTGAAGTCATTGCGATTGTATTTCTAGGTCCCGAAATACGGCCGGGTTTTGAAAGCGATCCTTTAATGTTTCCTGGTGGACTTAACTGTGTATCCAAGACGAAGTAACATTTCTGTTCCAGGCAGTTGTTTCCACTGGACTGGAAACACGTCATGGCTCACTTCATCTCGATCAGCGTAGTGCTCGTACAGATAACACGCCTGTCTACCAGACAACCTAGTTCGGGAATGCCTTTCCACTTCGGACTGAGCGCCTCTGATCTTAGAAACACGCGTGTGGTACGGCTGGTTTGCTATAACCCACCCTGGAACGTCTGCTATAACAGTGTTGGAGCTGCGTTGCCGTTCACTGCCCCAGTTCTCGCCGGAGGGAGGTTCCCCCCTCCCCTCCCAATCCCCTATAGCACGTCGAGCGGTTTCAACCAGCTGACACCACGAGTCGAACTCGGGAACGATCGGCCACCAGTGGAAACTATAGCCGGGGAGCAAAAAGATCGCCCCGTGCCACAACCTAGCGACAAGAAGTTTCCTTGCCGCCCATTCAGATCTGACCCACATTTGGCGCATCTCGTCTCGGAGCAGACACGTGTCCAGACATTGTGTTTGGTAAGGATGGCCGGGGGGGAGGAGGGGTAGCAGCATGGACCGGGAATATATAATATATTATATATATTATATATACACATATATATCACTTTTTTTTAAGACTGTTTGCCCCGGCCTGGCTGAAATTACAGCGACGACCATTCATACGATGTCATATTTCATTATACAGGTTATCCATAAAGTCCGGTTACCATTACAAACTGTTGCCACAAACAAACAAAACGAGTTAGAAGGTTGCAGTCTTCGGCATAATGTTCTACATGAACCAACGTTTGTGTCATAATCATACCACTTCAATGTGAGCCCATTTTGTTGCCCTCAGAATGTCGAGGCGATACTCAAGTTCTGCCCAAGTACGGGAAAGGATAGCAGCACTTACACGCTCGATACCCTGGGTGATCCGTAATTTGAGTGTTGTAATGTCAGGAACTGGAGTACCATGCACATAATCTTTGACGTAATCCCACAAGAAAAAAATCCAATGGTGTTACATCTGGAGAGTGCGGAGACCATTCAACCGGCCCATCACGCCCCACCCATCTGTTTGGAAAAGTTTCATCAAAGACACGCCTTACTTTATGGCTCCAATGAGGCGGCGCACCATCTTGACGTTTGGTTGCAACTCCTCTACCTGAGGGAAAACAAGCAGTTCCAGCATATCCTGGTAAATGACCCCCCGTTATGGTCTTTTCTGCAAAAAAGAAAGAGCCGATGACTGTCGCGAATGACTGCACACCACACTTTTACCTTTGAAGTGTCGCGAATGTGTTCACGAATTTGGCGTGGGTTTTCAGACCCCCATATCCGCACATTGTGGCGGTTGACATGGCCACTTACATGGAAGGTCGAGTCATCTGAAAAAAAAAGAACTTTCTTCAGGGAGTCAATGGCGTTAAGCATGGAACAGGCAAAGTCAAAACGCCGACGATGGTCATCTGCTTGCAAGGCATGAGTAAGTTGGACTTTGTAGGCGTACAGGCATGTACTATCCCCGTGATGCACAACGCAGTGATCATTGGGGACTTCGTACAAATGATGTTCGAACATTGTCAATTGTCTCTTCAGATACGCCGGGCCGCCCACTACGAGGTAGGTCAAGAACGCTACCTGTCTCTCTAAAGTTTTTCACCCAGCGCTGTATACTTGACTTGGCGGGTGAGGGGGTGCAGCCCGATATTGACGCTGGTAATTTCGTTGCACTGTGATCGGCGCGACCTGCTCTCCGCATACCGCAATACACATTGCGCTTATTCATGTGGTGTTGCCATTTGCATCACTCACCTCCTGAAACAAAGGAAACAAGCTCATGTACAAGAAAATATGGATCTTTTTGAGCATTGTGGGGCAAACCGCAACCTTCTAGATCTTTCCGTTTGTTTGTGGCAACAGTGTGTAATGGTAACGGGACTTTATGGACATTCTGTACATCCTCCGTAACCACTGAATAAGGGAGATCAGTTTACATATCAAAACACTACACGCAGCGTGCAATTTAAAAACATGCATTATTTTTTAAAATCAAATTACTGTAACAGCAGGGATTAGATGGAAGCAAAGAAGGATCCAAGGATGTGCTATATATGGGCGACCACCTCAGCTGTTAATTAATGAGCATTACAAGTTGTTCTCTAAGAAATTTGTGTCACCCAACTTAAAGATCCGAATGCAATTTCCTTATACAATATACTGAAGAATTTGTTTTGCCTTTGGGAGGGGTCCGTACCCACCCCTCCCCCCCCACTCCACCTTTCGATATGAGCCCGTCTCAGAGAGTTCTTCTCCACTGGAGCTTAGCTCTGAGAAACCAGACGCCCCTCATCCGTCGCTCCACTTCCACGCAAGACACGCCTTTTTCTCGACCTCTCCTTCCTCCCTCCCGAATGAGCCGGCACAAATGGGGAAACGGGCGAAAAATACGGCCGAGCGCCGTCTAGGCAAGCTCCTCGTGCCCTGCGCCTTGAGAGTTCGTTGCCCCACATTCACGCTCCCCGAACTCGAGGCCATGCGGCCGTTTCAGCAGAGACACTTTACGTACTACTATTACAGCCAAATTTATTGGGCAATTCGTTGTCGACGTGGCTGGTTCGTCGTTAATTGAAAACGATTTTAAGGGAAAGTTCTGCAGTGCTGACAGTGGATTAACAAAAAGTATCTCCGTTTCTTTATTTTGCAATTAAGAGCTTTATGTTTAAATTAGTTTTACTGATTTTTTTTTTGTTTTCTGTATGAACTTTGAAGTTAGAATTTTAACTAAATTAATTGCATAACACATGCCGTGGATATATGTACCAGAAAAACACACTAGTGGGTAGAAATGAGAAACTAAGCAATGCTGCCTTTGGTGTAGAGGCAACCACGAGTTAACTACGATTATGGGATAGTGGGCTGATACAGTTTATAGTTCATATCTTAACTAGTAATTCGAGTGAGTGATATCGGACAGTAAATTCCTGTTCGGTAGATAATTGAACTGCACGAATTGTCGGTAGCCTGGAATAGTCGAAGTCACTGTTAGATAGCATAAACTCGTAGGAAGTTATTACGAATGGGCCAGTGTAATTATCTGCAGTATATCCGCCGTTTTTTTGTGGCTCAGTTTTCACAAGTTGGATTTAATCTTCTGTTTACATATGAATCCATTTCCGATAGTGATATATGATTTGTTCATTAATTTCAAGTGTGTTGGCTAATTGCCTTTGAGTTAATCTCCTTCAACTTGTGTCGCCAAATATAGAATTGCTGATTTTAATTTGATTAAAATTGGTTACAATCTAGAGTTTTATTATTCCTTTAAACTTATTTTTAATAATTAAGTAACTGCATTTTTGGTAGAGGCCATGCGTTAATTTTAAATCGAACAAAACGTGTTTAAAATGAGAGATGGTACACTGTATTTCAATTATTATTTTTCTATTTCAGAGTTATTTGTACAGACATATACGCGAATATATACAAGTCCACTCTGATTAATTCATTCAACAGAATTGCCAACTAGTTGTAGGTAACACCTTCGTTAATAATAGAAGCTGCCAGGAAGGGGGGGATTCTCATTTTGAACGTGCTTGTGTGACCTTTGAATTTGTGGCACCGGAACTGTTAAATAATTACTTCATGAATATAACAGATGCATTACTTATACATGTAGGCCCAGTTCTTCAATTTTATTCACAAAGATTCAGAGAGACTTAAAACCCCTCAGGCAAGGGATGTGCCCTCCATAGTTAAGGTATTAGGTAAGCGAGAAACGATAAGACTGATTATCCCTTCCAAATGATAGGCTATACTTAACGCCAAAAATCCCAGGAAATAAGGTTTTAGTAGTGTTAAAGCTGTAGCATCACATGGCCGCAATTAAGTTATTATGAAATAACTCGTGTTTATCACTGCTTACTGTTTGCTGTGCTATGTTTAAAATTACACGAAAAAAAGAGATTTCATGTCCGACATCTTCCTTGGCCGTGTAATACAATTTGAACGTAACTACTTGTGTGACGGTGTTGCGGTGGTGTAGTGGTTAGACTACTCGCCTCCCACCTAGATGAACCGGGTTTGATTCCTAGCAGGGTCACATGTGGGAATCGTGCCGGACGATGCCGTTGGTCGGCGGGTTTTCTCTGGGATCTCCTTTTTTCCCCGCCCGTTCATTCCTGTGCCACTCCATACTCACCTGGCTTCATCCTCATCGGCTCTCAAGACCTCGATGTTAACAGCTGCCCAAATCTCTTCGCTCACTCATTCTTGTTTGGCATGCTGGAAGAGACGTAGATTGATCCTGAGTTTTAAATGTCTGGAAACGTCTAACCATAATTAGTAGTGCTATAAATGTATCAACATTATTCTGAGCATACACCTTTAACGCTGAATTGTATATATGAGCCCCATAACACTCATGCTTGTAACCGTTAGCTGCTATAAATTCAGCGTGAAATGGATTTCTCTCTCACGGCTTTATTGAGATTCGTTCAGGCCTCAGTCCTTTCGTCTTTCCGGCCACCCCAGAGAGTGGTCGGGTATGAAAAAGACGCAGCAGAGGAACGACAAACGGAGGCAAATAAGGGGACGATCTTGGGAGGAAAAAAAAAAGGACTGCTCAAAGGGGGTTGTACGTCTTTCTATCCTCATGAGAATCGCCTTTGAAAATATGTTCTTTTAAAAAGATCTCCCTTTTCCTAAAGACGGCGTTCACACGGAAAGCTACGAGTATTGTAAAAGTTTTGACACAAATCAGTCAGTTGCCTTGTGCACAGAGGTATGAAAATGTAATACACCATTTTTGATGCAGTAAATTGGATTGCATAATATAACCTTTTCTTCGTGGCGATATTAAAAATAAGATTCTTCAAATTTTCGTTAAGTAACAAAATTATTTTATAAAATTCCCCTATACGAATATGAAAGTAAACTGTTTAAGAACCTTATAATAATTCCGTAACTTTTGGTATCAATACACTTTTCCATAAAAACGTATCATTTGATGACACTCTGTTGGGTGATAAAGGCAATCGAGTAAAAGAACACATGCTATATATGTTTTACTGAATGATCAACCTGAAATTCAAAATAATCGCACCCAAAGTAATGTCTATTTCTTAGCCATTTCAAACTTGCTTTAATTTGTGGCCTCGTGTGTTCAAACAATACATCTTATGATGCATGTTGTACTTAGTTCTTAACAGCACTTCTTTTGTTGTCACGACCAGTGAGATGTAGGCTCTTTGTGTTCGTCTGTAGTGATATGAACCAATCATAACCTAGGCCACCAACATGGCTTACAATTCAGTTCCTCGCTGGGAAGAAAAACTGAAGAGCATAATTCCACTTTTGTGAAAAATTAAAGTTGTTGTAAATTTATTTTTGTTGTTATGATATCTTAAGCCTAGACTACACAAGTTCACATATGTGTAAGGGTGCGATTGGTATGAGCTGAATGGGGGTCTAGGAGTATTGAGTAGGCTTGTAGCATGTGATCTGAACAAGAAATAGATTACTTACACAACTTCATCAAGTGTAGTAAGCACAGTTACTCCAATTTGTTTTCTCAGCCCACTTACGAAAATAGGCACGGTCAATCAGTGTGAAGACAGCTATAGAACAAAACATAAAACCACATTCTCCATTCCAAAGAATGAAACAACTAGGGTGTACGACTAGAAATGACACACTCCAAATGACTTGCATGCAGTGGTAATTTATTGCAAATAATTAAATCTTACGAAATTACATTCTTCAAATATCATATTAACTGTGATATTATTTGCAATAACTAGAAAATTCCTGATGGCTTTGTAACGGTGCTGGAAAGTATCGCCATTCCGACTTCAGTATTTTATTCCGCCGAACCAGCTGTCTGCTACCTGAGGATGCTCAGCTACCAGGGTTATGAAGACTTACCAGTATGCTGCCCCCTTCGATGGCGAGCAAAGGAACTGATGGGCAGCGTGACTGCTCTGCTAGACTTTGGTTCCAGCACTCCGAGGTTCGACCAGCTCACATTCCCCCTCTCCACACCCCCTCGATGCCTGCTACCCTTCATCGCAGTAGACCGTTGCTTGGCAGCTCTACGACGCGGCGGCTGATTATTGTACTTCCGGCAAAACCTCCACACTGTTCTCCCATGTTCATCCGCACTCTACAGCACTAAGTTTGGACTATATACAATGAGGTGCTGATACCCTGGCAGGACACACAGCACCGGACACGCGACATGAAGAAACACACACCACACTCACATTAAAAAAAGTGAAGGAGGAAAAACAGGTAGAAGGCATTTTCCTGCCATGTTTTAAGACGAGAAATTTTATAATGGACATATTTTAAGAATTTGAATTCAGGGCAAAACACAAGTTGGGCATTTATATAAAAGGTAAGTAATTTTTCAATTTTTATGGTGTATTTTTGAAACTTCAATTTTGTACACCATTTTTGTAATCACTTTTGGTCAAAATGGGAATTCGTAACTTATTTATACTCTGTGCCCCTATTGGCACATTTTGTATTCTGGAGCCTGTTTTCAGGTATAATTGAATCGAAGCCTGTTTTTAGGCATACTTGTAATTAACACGTTTATTTTTGAGGCATTGCAAGACAAAAAATATTAAGCCCAATATAAACAAAGAAAAAATATATTTGTGGTTTGTTCATTTCTCATAATTTTGGGGGTAATACCCATACCGTATCAATGGAATGGAAAAAAACCTTTGTTTTTTTTTTTAACTCTGCTAAATATCTTATGGACTCTGCTGAATATATAGAGCTGACTGCTGAATATATAGAGCTTGGTATGACAGTTGGTGAGAGGTGTAGCCACTGCCACGGAGTTTGAGTTTCCTCCGGGTGCTCCTACTTCCGTGACAGCTTACACCCAACATGCATGGAGTGGTCGTAACAGAAGCAGCAACGCCTTGTTATATACGCCTCATAAAGTATTTTCTAGCCCTTTGAAATAATTATTCTCTCAAAATACTATGCAAATTCTCGTGACGTCATTGCAGAAAAATGGCGTACGTAGGGGTATAGTATGCTAATTGAATCGGCAGCCATCTCAATAACACTTTACTTGCTGATGCATAAATCTTATTAACTCACAAGCCAATATGTGATGCTATCAGATATGGAATTGCAGTCACGAGTGACACGCAAGGCATCTTCTTCGCAAGATTCCCTGGCTTTAGGCACACGGGCCTTGGTACACGGAATATACAGTCTCTTACGTACTATACGTTTAATTGCAGAAGTCGAGCTAAGTTTAATATATTCCGCAGGTTGAGAGACCGAACAGGCTCTCTGCTTTACCTTTTAAACCGTCGCGGGTGTTCTTCTTACTAGTCGTTATATGATTGCGGCACTCACGTCACTTTCCCTGAAACTGCAAATTAAAACCCTACCGGGATCGTGACACACGTCACGACCCGCTTAGAGGTAACGTAGGATAAGATGGCCGCGCAGGGACCAACTAAGGCTTAAGTGACGGTAAAGTCTCGGCCAATCACCGGGTGGCTATTTCGTTAAAATTCAGAAAACCTCGTGACCCTTGGCAACCGGCCTATAGCCTTCACTAACAAGACTATTCAAAACAATAAACATATTTATTGGTATACTGGAATCAGTCGTAATCATAAACACAAAGATAATTATTTCTAACACTTGAATAATTGAACGAATACTCTGAAATATCTGCAGAATAGTAAAAAGACATTAAATTACTTTATATACCAAATCAAATAAATTATTATGACTTGTATCTGAATTTACATGGTAACTCATGCAGTCTTTCTGTGCATAAATTAAATGGCAACTTACAGCCGTTACACTGTCATCTCTGTGTACAGTTTAAAACCGCATACGTCTCTTGCAATTGCGTTTGGTGCAAAATAAGTCACATCCTTCCTGTAACGAATCAAAACGTAATGTTGTTTGGCGCGGATTGAGTCATGTCCAAAAATGTGTTTTCTGCGAAAAATTTGCATCCTATATTGCTATGTTTGAGTTACAGTGACACTGCTTTAGACGTGTGTGCATTATCTGACTACTACGACTTCTGTGGTTAGTTACAGGTTAAGAGTGGGATGGACCCCCGCGTCCAAGGTCAAGAAGCGAGGGAGCGATACGGGCGACACTAACACGCATGCCCAGTGCCTCATCGCTCCTACGCGCAAGGCGTGCATGTTTTTTCCGTCGTAAACGCTGAACTGTGCAAGTTAGATCTGTAACAGTGGGGTTTTATTACACGTGATGAAAGACCGTAGATTAAACTACGCCCGCATCTTTGTATTTTACTCTCGCCCCTTGAGGATGCTGGATACGCAGGCTTTAAAAATGCGATATCTAATCGTTTTCACGAATTATTTTCTCCAAGAATACACTTAATATGACTAAAATAAAAAATAGGGGTATAAATAATTGATTTTTCTATCTTTACTGACAAAAATTCGTATTTGCAAAACATTTATTTACCGTGATTAATAACTATTTCACAAACAATGCGGAGGTCCATTCCACTCTTAACGTGAGCGATTGATTTGTTGTGTATAATCTGTTGTATTTCCTTGTAAACAATACTGATTTAATCTTTAATGCGTTGGTCAATTGAAATTACAGTAAGTTTGTACGCTTTTATTTCAATTTAATGCATTCCCGTAAACACATAATGTGACATTAAGTGCATCATTTAATGTTGTTGTTTACTATATTCTGTCATTGTTTTCCGTGCAAATCAAGTTATATCCTAATTTATTTCAAAATAAGATATATCCCATGTCATTCTGTTTCAAAATAAGTTATATCCAAACACTTTCTGCAAAGTAGCCTAAGTTGTATCCAAAATGTTTTGATCAATACCTACAATGTTTATTATACCAATTCCACACTTAAATATAATATAAACAAGTGTGTGTGTGTGTGGCGCACATTCAGACATAAATTACAAAGACACTATGTTGGAATAATTTTGGGCTGGTTGTTTTTGCCCATTTCCCACATCTTTGCAGTATGGATAGAGCCTGATTTGCAATTATAGTCTTCAATTGCTATCTAGTCTCGCCGTTTACAGTGGCGGTCAAAATTAACCCCTTAAAGTATTAAGCTGGCGTCAGAATAACCAGACGAACACTATACGACACACCGAAACGACGTCAGTATTCGCAATACCACGACGAATTCTGTCCGACAAGTGCGTAAGTTGGCTGTCGGAAATTCCTAAATCGACAAGTTATTCTATTAATATCCAATATTTACTGTTAAAAACTCACGATAAAGGTAATGGCTATTTTGCTTTTGACAATATTTTAATTTATACATGAGAAAAAAAAAAGCATTTAAAAACAAACCGGAAATTTATTTCGGCGGCAATTTAATTTATTATTTACTACAATAGGGAAATATGCATGGCATTTTGTTTTATAATGTATTTAAATTTTTTTGCGCACTTCGACGAGCCCGACGCGATGAAAAGTAGAAATAGAACCTACTTTTTCGAACTGTCGGGGCCGCAATTTTGTCGGGCTGACGTCACAGTGACCTTGCTTTTCATTGGCTGCTACTGCATTTTCGTCGTGTCGGGGATGTCTTGTCGGATTCGTCGAGGTCCTGTGACTACAGCTTAACTCGGAATGTACTCGTTCCCGTGTGACGTGTTGCGGAGTAGGCGAAATCATGCTCGGCGCTGTGCAAGACCAGATGATATGAGGCTGTTCACGGCAAAATGAGCACTTTTGAAAGCCCTGCTTATGATGTACTTGTATACTCGTTATGTACTCCTCCGCCTAATGTAAAATTAACATTGTCATGGGCCTCGTCACTTTACTCATGCGTCGGTCAAATGAAATTGTGCAATTATTAAGAAAGTAAATATTTCACATGTCTACTCATTTTTACACTTCGATGCATTAAAAATACAGAAAGCGACAGAAATAATTTCAGGTTATCACAAATGGTTACCAAACACTTTTCCTTTTACGTTAAGATATGTAACTACGTTCCATCCATTGCTGCCATCTTTACTGGGCAAATGTCACTCAGTGCATCCATTAAAATATATACATTCAGGGGCAGTGACTTTTTCCTAAGGTTCATTTCTAAAGTGCTCGCTTTATCGTGAACAACTTTTAGCGCCAACACGGAATATTGTCTTCCTTGAGTTGTGCTTTCGGTTGCTGGCCGACACAACAACTGTTTTGTAATTGGTGGCGGCTCGTGTGCCATGGACCCATTTAAAGCCTTTCCATAGGTCCCCGAAGGTCACTTGTAAGAAATTCGAAAGTACTTTTCACACCAAAATTTATTTTGTCGCGAATGCGTCTTTAAATATGCAACCGCAGTGGGGGGCAATCCAGAAAATCCGATGATAACAAAATCGGGCGATACAGTTTGGCATTGCAACTCCGAATATATTGCCTGCATTCAAAATTCAATTACACCACTCGATTGCCAAAGGATCACAGAATATGTTACTTTGAGTTAGGACTGCGAAGCATCGCGCGTGGTACGTGTGGGGGGGGGGGGGGGTGGTGGGGGCAATTTTGAGTTCGTTTCGCCGCATCTCATAACTTCCGTGTAGTATAACTTTTGACTAGGAGAAGCTACAGCGCTCCTTTAAGTTTCAATCGACAGCTATCGTCAAGATCAATCAATTGCGTGTATAAAAACATTTGTGTGGCGTGGTTGTGGTGAAATTGTGTGTTTAATGTGTACATTATAGAAAACTTAACACAATTTCGACCTATACTCGTCAAAAATCCAGTGTCAAAGTACAGAAATCGTATACGTCTGGAAAAAGCATCTCAAAAACAATCCAGGGATACCCATTAAACCCCATATGATCGAGTGAAGCGGTGCCGGGAACGTAAAGAAAACTTCAAAGCACCCGAGCGCGTTAACGTAGACGTATTCACGCAAAACAAACGGCCGTGTTCCCATCACAGCCATCACTGAAAAAATGTTTTGTGGCGGCCACACAAATATTTTGTTGCTATTCACCCTACCAAATTTTTTGTGGTGTACACAAAATATTCTGTAGCCGCCACAAAATAAGTTTTTAGCAGCCACAAAAGTTTACTGGTGACAACTAAATTATTGAGTGTGCCCCACAAAAATTTTGGCAGCGGGAATACCAACAAAATATTTTTGTGGCCGTCACAAAATTTTTTTTCAGTGAAACCAAATGTTTTTCTTTTGCAACACCTAAAGTGAAAAATTAATATGTGCGATAAGGGATTCATCTTCATTTGTAATATGTACACGATTGTGTACTGTAACGAAACTCGTCGTCGCTAAAATATATGTGCAGTCGCTGAGTTTCGTTTTTATATGCTCCCAAACGCCACAAATTTAATTTTACTATTAAATTTTGTGCCACGACTAGCTTCGGAACCTTTCTAAAGTGAGAAAAACAATTCCTCATTAAAGTGTATGTAACACTGTCCCATGTAAACTAGACATAGAGATAGTCAATAGGACAAAAGATACTAATATACAACTAACATGCAAACGTAATGACATAATTAAAAACCCTTCTTTAAATTACCAACGACAACGATTAGAATGAGGTGAATCGGTTATTTTGATTAATATAAAAAAGAACAAGTTATTGTGCCACCATTGTCAAATATTCATATGAACAAAGTGACATATGTTCACAATCCAAGCCACATTCAAAAACAACATTTTTCTAAAATAACAATAAAGAGGCGACATGACTTCTTGGAGATTAAATTTAAAATAATAATTTACCTAACATAGCGAGAGGAAAGAAAAAAAAAATCATTTTCAGAAAATCCTAAATTAACTTTCAATTAACCTGTAGCTAACTAATTATACGGCCATATAGCACCTTGAATGTAATGCCGACTAGTGATGATGATGATCATCCTTCAATGTATTTTGATCACCCAAGCTCTCTCTGCTCGAACACTGGTCCCTGGACTTCCGCGGTGGCTCGAAGTGTAGGTATGCGGTCACACTCCAGAGGCATCGATGGACCCCTAGCAGTGGCATATGATCATCCTTTCTCGGGTCATCATCAGTTCGTGAAGTGAAGTTATCTCTTCACAGTCCTTCAATGTATTTTGATTACCCAAGCTCTCTCTGCTCGAACACTGGTCCCTGGACTTCCGCGGTGGCTCGAAGTGTAGGTATGCGGTCACACTCCAGAGGCATCGATGGACCCCTAGCAGTGGCATATGATCATCTTTTCTCGGGTCATCATCAGTTCGTGAAGTGAAGTTATCTCTTCACAGTCCTTCATTAAATCATATGTTGTCCAGTTTGAATATCGACAAATGATATCTTAACGATCACTTCTATAAATCAGGGCTGGACTGCAGAATAAAAAAAAAGTTAACTTTTTATATCAGATTGGCCGACTTCTCAACTTTCCTTTGCCCTTCTGAAAAACGAATCATCAGATTCCTAACAAATAGAACAAAAGCAGTTTGTCATAAGAAGTGTCACCTCTTTATATTTGCAATATATTTCTATGCTCATAGAGGTGAAAGCAAACGTTCCTGCATCAACAACACATTATAATAACTTTGAAAACATAAAGAAATTCAATTAATTTTTAACGTATCCTATCTAAAATTAACAAAACCAGTATCCAAAATATTTACAAATCACATGTTACAGTACACTGAGTTGAATATTAACTTTTTAACGCATAGTTTAATTATAAAAGATAGTTCTCGCCTAATTAAACAATTTTGAAAACCTTTCTTAGGATCTGCTTCACTGATTACATTGTTACACTCCACCACATTTAACATTGCCATGGGCCCAATCACTTTATTCATATACGTAATCCAAGCGAAATTGTGAAATTTTTAGATATGCAAATGTGTTAATTTATGCAGATTTTTACTACAGTGTGAATAAACAAGAATCACTGACCTCGCTGGACATAAAGTCAAACATTACGTTCCCAATAAAAAGTAATCTTAGGACTATGCTTATTTAGTCGCTGCCAATCAACTGGGAGCCCCATGTCAATTGTCACGGTAACGTATGTGTATAGAGTGTTCAATGTAAAGTGATATATATATATATATATATATATATATATCCTTTAATCCTATCCAAAGATATCGTAACTTAATAATATGGATATCACATATTTTCCTTCTGATATCCGTGAAGGAAAGAATCAAAATAATTCATACAATCGTTACAAAGTGATCGAGGTCATATTGATGGTCCTACGAGTAGGCAGTTTCTTAAACGATATGTGTCGTGCAGACTTGTGTATCTCTTAACCACACCCACAAGTCCTTAAATAGTCCTTAAATAGTAAATGGTGATATAATTTTATAAATGGATATCTGTAATGTGATATCATATTTTACGACGGTATCGACAAGAAGTTAACAATTTTAGAAGATTTGGGACGATTAACGGACGTCTCGATAAAAAAGCTACCCAAAGATATCTCGTCTAATTGTAATATAGAGGTGTGGAGTAAAATAATAAAATAGCCTTAAATTACTTGTCGGTATGATATTTATGATATACGATACTTCAAAAAATGCTCATTTAAGTTGATATCGGGACTTTTTCATTACACAAATGAACATATTCAGGTACAAAAGACTGACAAATAACCATGTGGAGGGAATGCACGAAGAACACTTACCACTCAGTGCTCAAAATTGCAGATAACAGGGAATAAGAAGTGTAGATATAGATATACCAAGTACAAGAGATACCATAGCAGGTAACGTTCTAATAAGGGAAGTGGTATGGGGGAGGAATAACTAAGTTACTGATGCCATGAATTATCACATTTTGCGATCATAGATAAAGAAACGATCACGTATTTTGTATTTAAAAAATACCTATTTGGCTACATATTGTGATACAAGATTAATTGCTTATAATTCCAATAAATCGAAAAATGTATAGTGTTACTTTACTCTACACCTCGCTCATTCCATTAACCTCACCCCACCCCCTCCCAACACCCGCACCATGGAAGTTATTATAAAATATTGAGAAAAATAACAATAATTCTAAAAATCGAGGAACATATAACGTTAACCTCACACATCACCCCACCATCCTAACCAATGTAGCAATTCCCCTTCTTCCTATACTTAATAACTGCTCTACAACTGCAACCTGGATGCTAATAATCAATTATTATATGTAACAGTCATCACCGTAGGAGGGGGATAAGCTCAGGCGGTGCGTAGCTGTTAATGAGTGACTAGTAAACCAGAATTCCTGTAAACACAACTCTTTTACTGTGGCATTAATTACACATTGCAAATAGCAAGATTAACATAAAACTAAATAAGAGAAGCAAGACAAACATTAACTCTTCAACATCTACACTCAGAGTTACAAGTTATTAACAATTACACGAGACTCCAGATGAATCTGCCTAACTTTGCCAAAGATATTTAACGCTTAGGTTGACTGGGCAACGGAGACTCGAGATATAGTATTACACCCAACTGCCACGCGAAATTATGCTCACCATATACGATAGTCTGTAGGATGGCTCAGAGCTCCTCTAGGCCTGGTTATAGTAATGCCCTCTTCCTCGTGGTCGGCTCCGACAGTATCACACTGACTGTCTTCTTGCATGGCGGTGAGCGTCTTTGGTGGAGGGAGGGGGGGGGGGGGTGGCACGTTGCGTTAGTATTTATAGTCCGCACGTAGTGCGTCATGCCAAGCGTGTTACGACAACAGATGGCTCGCTCCAAAGGCTATACCCTATCGTACCTTAAGCGGTTTATGCTACACCAACCTCCCCCTCCACAAAACACCCACCACAATAATAAAAAAAAAAGTAAAAACCGAAAGAAACTAATAAAATTTTGGGAATATATTATAAAACTGACTCCGACACCCATGCTTGATGACGGTGACTTTCACCTTGACCTCAGTGATCTTAAACAAAAACAAAATACCGACAAAAAAAAAACAGAAAGAAACTAATAGAAGGAACATATTAATTTGCAAACTTTTTGCTCGCTACGATTTTAACTGACGTGCCAAATTGAGATTCACTCTGTTGAGCGTGTCATGAACGATCACGTATTTTGTGTATGCTGGGAACATCCGTGCATGTCGTGCAACTCTCCCACCAGCTGCTTCTTCTCTGAACGTGGTCCCGACAGATAATGGCATACCGTACCAGATAACGGACTTAGTGGATGGCCGGCAGGAAGGGCATCAAGAGTGGAGGAAGTATTAATGGCCACTTCCTCGTTTTCACCTCTCGTTTATTGCCCGCGCTCCTCTGTGGACCACTACATCACCCGAGATGTCTTCGCCAGCAACTCCGGTAAGCCTTCAGCTGCGGTCGCAAAAACTTTCTTTGGCAGCGTTTCACACCTTAAGTATTTTTGAGGCTGTTCTTTATCAATATTTCGTAGCAGGAAGAGAAATCATTTTTGCGTTGAAAGCTTTTAGTCATTGACTGTGCTTCAAGTTTATTTTAGTTTATTTCTTTTCAAATTTATCTGAACTTACAACTCACTTCACTAATAAAGAATTTTTGTCCTGAGTAGTCAGAAGCATGGTTTTTATAATTACAAACAATATAAGCAGAAATTTCAGTGAGATGTCACTTTGTTATGCTATTATCAATAACGTACTTCTTTACTTCTACATTTTAACAGTTTATTTATGAAATAATGGTAACGTTACTAAAGATGCTTGTCTGGAACTATTTGTATCACGTATAAATATACCTGTCAAAACTTAAATATTAAACTGGCTTTTACGACGTACAAAATAAACATTTACAAGCAAATTTTTAAATTATATTAACAATTAAACCAATGTTATTAACAGTATGTTGTACACATAACCGTGATCATATTCGACTATTGTTGAACTGTAATTGTTTTTTTTTTGTCATCACAAATCATACATTTCTTCGTACTTATGAGGCTGGCGTTTCTACCAAACACGCCTATTATGACATTTTGATCCTCTTGGTTTGTTGTTTATTAAATGTGGATGCCTATTTAAGTGATGTCCTGGTGAATAAATGAAAACGTAATGTATGCGATGAAGTGAAATGAAGTCGAAAAGTTACCTTTGCCAAAGCATGATAAATGGATAGTGGTGAAACAGTTGAACTGGTATTTTTTTTATACGTATCGGTTCTATATTTCACACAGTATTCAAAATAATTACGTTTGGGAATGTGATCAAAGTTGTAAAGTATGGGAACAACTAGTAGCATACACTTTTATCTGCGTTAATATTTATTTTCATGCACCTTATCCATTATAATTACTTATTCAAGGTCTAAAATGACCCCCTTGTATAATCACAGACGTTAGAAAAAAATACTATTGGTTTTTTAAAATGTGTCTTGTTACCTTATAAACATTTACGTCTAACTTATCCCCAAACGGTCGCATACTTTTTCAGTATTGAAAAATTTTACTGAATTTTTCGAATGTCGTAATGAGTCTTGTCTTGACTCAAAGCAGCCAGTTATTTTTGTAGTTTCTTCAGAAAAAAAAAAACTTTTTTGATTAAGATAGGCCTACTTTTGAGTTGGCCACCAAGGAAAATATTCGTTATATTTACCTTGGTTTGTAGACAATTTTTTGTACTGTGCTAGAGAAACGCGTTTGTTTTCAACTGATGTTACCTTCAATAACGTGTCTGTCGTGTCAGTGCAGCAGTCGTAATGTTTAACTGGCCTGCGGTTCTAAATAACCAAATTACAAACTATGTTGCCGCATTAAGTGCTGAAATCTTTATTGCCACGTACATGAAACGGAAGTGCGTTTCTATTAAGAAAACTTTGCCTGGAGAACTGGCATTGCAATTTTCCAGTGGCGCCGTATAAGCATAGTAAACGAAAACAGGTACTAACCGGCGCATCTAAAACTTCCGTGTACGAAGATACACGTAGCCTGCACGCTCCGAAGATTCTACTTTTACTTTGGTCGCCCAAGAAATTGTTCGCTTGCTTGCAGACTCCAGTAAAAAAGTTAGTTCTCACGTAAACCGTTAGCCAGGAAAACCGATTAAGTGGTTTTAAAATTACAGCCGCTCAGAATGTTAAAATGCATATACTGTTGTTTTATTGTTATTCAAGTGTTAAAAACGGGTTCCTCTGGAACGCTTTTAACTAAGGTCTATATAGCAACTTTTCAAAGCAAAATAAAATTCCATTGGCAGGCGAGCGAATCGCGTATCTATTACAAAAAGCGAGTCGACGCGATACTCCCTTTTGTGGTGATGCTGCTGGCATGTGTGACACGCCTCCAAGCCGAATAGTTGATGAGTGAATGAGTGGCTGATTTCCGAGCGATAGAAGACGAGCAATGAGAGAAGTGACCAGCGGAAGGGAAATCTGCGACTCTTGAGTATCAAGCAGTGAAGGGTGCGAATGGCAGGCTGGACTACTGTACTGGATGCGTTAGTGAACGAAATTACAATTGGTGGCAACAAACAGACTGAACACGTGTTAATAATGAGTATGAGTTAATTGACTGTAACCAAACAGAGCCAATTGAGAAGGACATTACTAACAGGTGAAATGGACATTAAGTACTACGTTCACTGTTAAATAAAATGAGTAATTGTACATAAACAAATAATTTAATGCTGTGAATAATAGCTGTGTGAATAAATTATAAATAAAATTTAGTTCTTTTATTTTTATTACGACCTCCATCCCTCACGAACTCAGAAACGTCCCTCAGGCGTACATGTAAAAGTATTATCTCAGTGACTCTAGACATAACCAAAATTAATACAGTAACTTTATTATTTTTAATGAATGCGGGTTAATTTAGGTGTTTATTTCATGAGTGAATTATTTACACTTAAAAAAAAAATTCAACGCGGTAATTATGTAACATAATCAAGGGCATGTAATAAGATGTGTTTTGTGTCATTGATTCTGTACCTTTTTTAGTCGTCTCCTAGACTGAATTCCATTCTTTGCAATGCAATGCGGAGGTAACTCGGATTTAAGATAACTTTTAAAACATTTCGTCTGCTACACGTAGAACTTTCAAACATGACAATCCGCAGGCAGTCGTGTTTTTTGCTAGAGTTCCACCAAGCAAAGCAACTAAATTTTACAACAAAAATGGTAAATAAAAATTCCCATTAAGTTTCAAAAACAGCGCTCCTAAACATGGCTATCGAAATAAAAAATGTTATCTTTTCCGGCTGCGTCCAAGCTTGTGGGTTGGATAACGACCACAATCATAAACGTGTCGCAGCTATATATTATTTTCATTATTTATTTTTTTTTTCAAAAACCCGTTTGAAGTGAATGATGGGTGATCTGTCAGCGGCAGTGAGCTTGCTGTGACGGGAGGACAACATGAGAGCCGCGCGTCGTTACCTTAAAGCAAAACGCACAATAAGGGGAACGTGACAAGACAATATGTGTGTTGCCAACATCGCCATTAATGGATGCAGTTGTCGTTAGTATCGGCTATTCACGGTAAAATGAGCACTTTTGAAAGCCCTGCTTAAGATCTACTTGTATGCACGTTGTGTATTATTCCGCATTTTGTGAAATCAACATTGTCATGGACCTCATCACTTTATTCATTCTTCGGTCAAGTGAAATTGTGAAATTATTAGATAAGTAAGTATTTAACAGATATGCTCATTTTTACACTTGGGTGCATTAAAAAAAAACCGAAAACCACAATAAATAGTCTTAAGTTATCACAAATTGTTACCTAACACTTTTTATTCGACGTTAAGATACGGAACTACTTCCCATTCTTCGCTACCAACTTTACTGGGCGCATGTAAAGGCTGTTCACGATAAAGTGAGCACTTTCGAAATCAACCTTAGAGAAATGTCACTGCCCTTACCTGCATATATTTTCACTTGCGCGTTGAGAAATATGCGCCCAGTAAAGTTGGAAACGAGGGAGGGAAACTATACGCTATTCACGGTAAAGTGAGCACTTTCGAAAGCCCTCTCGTTTGGAATAAAACACAGTAAGTATAATTTATTTTAGCCCTAGACGTTAACTTCTGAGTGCAGTGGAATATACACACTGTGTTTATTACTTACATTGCAATATTAATTTTAAAATGCGGATAAAGGATATAAAATAGCCGATATAAAAAAGTAACTAGGACCTCAAAAGTGCTCACTTTACCGTGAACAACCTATAGTTCCATGTCTTAATGTCGAATTAAAAGTGTTATGTAACCATCTGTAACAACTTCAATTTTATCTTTGTGTTTTTTAACTCATTAAAGTGTAAAAATAAGTATATTAAAAAAAAATACTTTTTCTAAATACTATAGAGTTTCCCTTGACCGTCACATGAATAAAGTGATGGGGCCAATGGCAATGTTAATTTTACGCGCATACACGTAGATCTTCAGCAGGGCTTTCAAAAGTGCTCACTTTATCGCGAACAGCCTTTACCATCCTTATAGGGCACATTCCAGTCTGGGTACCGGTTACAATATACGCAAGTAAGTGCACTGACGTTTTTCAAACGTTGATTCCAAAAGTGCTTAATTAACCGCGAAAAACCTTTATTATTTTAACAGTTGGTGTAATTTTTTTTATTAAGATGAGAGGCACGCAAACTTACTTCACATGGTAAAACGCTTGCCCCTGCTGGAAAAAAAAAATCGTATATAAATGAATACTATAGGACGACAGTGTAATTTTTTTGTGTTATTATTTTCTTACCTACCTCAATGTTATGCTAGACTCTCCCAAGCGTCTGTATTTTTACGTCGTTTTCGCCGTAATGTGTTGTGAACTTAGTGCCTATTCTTTATTAAGCTGAAGTGGTCTCTGGTTTTACATTGAAGTCACGCGATAGCCCTTATTCAGTGTGAAGTCGTTACGCTGAGTACCTATCTAGGGTATTATCCGGCAGTTTGGGAAAGGTCGAATTGTGATGGTCTTTGCTCTTTCGGTGAAATTAAATTTTACACTATTTTACGTTCGTCCAACGTATTCCGTGAGCGCTCGTAACTTTGGTGGTGTTTCATTCGTAAACACTGCGTCTTGGGTGTCCGGTATTGTGCAAGCTTTTACATATAACTGATTGCATGGGGAAATTCAAAGTTTACAAGAAATTATAAAATATTATAATCGACTCTTCCGCAGTTTTTTTTTGTTCGAAGAAAGAATAAAGATTTTTAAGAGCGGCCTGCTCTACCTCATTTCGGGGAGAAAAAAAAAATTCTTCCCTCAGAACAACTGGAAACTCGAATTTATCGGCATAGAAAATCCCACTAATCTATGTCACTCACGCTTAAAACCGTTCGACCTCTCGTTGCACTGAAACTAACTTTCCACCCACAAAAAATTACGAGCGTACGACAAAAATTACAGTGGCGTAATGGCGTAATACTATATATATATATATATTCTGGCCGCAAATAATATTTAAAAACTGCGTCACTCGCGAACGCGCTAAAAACGGGTTCTCAGCCTTTTTATTCAAAAGTGGCCAGCGTAACTTTAATCTTTCGTCGGGTTACCCGACATGACGCTACAAAGGAAGCAAACCCTAATTTAATTAACTTAGTAACAATTCCTCGCCGTCCAAGAACAGATTAAACAGCGAGCAGTCGCGGATAATCTGCAAACAACACCGCACGGCTGGCAGGACCTCACTCTACGTCACGAGATCGAATAAACACAGAGACCGTCGCAGATATCACGATAACACTGGTTCATGGGATTCGGGCTTCGCTAACGAGCGATGACCGCTAACGGCATTTACAGCCGTTGACGCGTACGTTCTCTGCGCTCAGTTCGTGGTCATGAAAAGTTCACATCGCAATATTTTGACACAATTTCATACCAGCAACCCCGCTGGAAATGTTGTCGAATGAATGTGCTATAAACTGTTTTTTTTTTGTCCAGATATAGAGTCCTTTTAGACAAAAGGCCATCGAAATAATTTTAATCGGAAACATATTTATGAATTTTTGCACGTTCTTGCTTGCTTAATATATTTTTTGATTTATCTACCTAAACACTTAAAGGCGTCGATACATCAATAACCCACTGTTAGCCGAAGGCCGAATAAACCATTAAAAATTCTAATATTTTTTTTCTCGGTTTTCAATGTTGGAGTTTCTGTTAACTTTCCTGAATTCAAACTTTTGAACTTGAAACTTCTGGTTGTCTGGTAGGTTATATCGAAAAAGTGTACATATATGCGAAAGAGCTGCTCGGAAGGTTGAATGAAGAGATTTGGGCGGCACTTAAAATCGTGGTCTTGAGATCCGATGAGGGTGAAGAGAGGTGAGTATGGAGCGGCACCGGAATGCAAGAGCGGAGACACACGGGAGACTCCCGAGAAAACCCGACGACCAGCGGAATGGTCCGGCACTATTCCCACTTGCGAAAATCAGGGAGTGGCCCGGCCGGGTATTGAACCCGGTTCGCCTTGGTGGGAGGCGAGCAGTCTAACCGCTCAGCCACCGAAGCCCCGAGCGGTGCTAAACATTTCTAAAGTTACAGTCTAGCACGTGGTATTATTTGCATGCAACGTATGTAGGCTGTTCACGGTAAAGTGAGCCCTTTTGAGACCCTAGTTACTTTTTCCTTTCATTATTTTTTCTATCGTTTAACCAATTTTTTCAAATAAAATATTGCAATATAAGTAATGAACACAGTGTTTTTATCCTACCGGTTTCAAAAGTTAACACGCAAGGTTACAATAAAATATACTTATTGGCTATTATTCCAAATGAGAGGGCTTTCAACAAAAGTGCTCACTTTACCGTGAATAACCTATAGGCTAAAAACTTACATTACTGTTTAGGGAGTTTACTGAAACATTTTTTGCAGTGTATAATGTCAAACTTGTATTCTGCGTCGCACATTCTCAATGAGAACTAATACTTTCTAGGTAGGTTTATAACAGACTAGCCTTTTAATCCTTCAGAGTTAGTGTTACCATAATATGTAATTGAGTCCAGTCTTAGGTTACTTGGCCTGAAAGATTGTGGATAAGGCGTGTTAGATATAGATATTGAGGTTTCGAGATCTATTACCAGTTGAGCATTGTACTGGTGTTCAGTTCATATGTTTAAGCTTATCCAGCACGTATTTAACCCCACCCCATATATCCCCCCCCGCTGCTGCCACCGGATTCCAGAATTAACCAGCCGGAATGAAGCGGGGGCATCTGTTAGAAACAAATAAAATAACTTAAAATTCAAGCACGTTTCACACAGTGTGTACAGAAGAAAGGTGGTAATTTACCAAGGTTTGGTGAAGAATCTATGCTGAAAAAATAAAACACCCTCGGTCGATTTGAACGTTGTGGTTCGTTGTTCTTTGTAGGAGACAGGATGCTAAGTTGCATTGACCAGTTACTCCTGATAACATGCTACTTACATGCTCATGCTACTGCTGCATGTCATACGCTCTTAACTCTGAAAACCTTATTCAGCATACAAAGCATTTTTAGTGGGGTGAATGAAAGTTCACAATCCAGCGTCTGTTGGCTAGCTTTATATTAATTTTATTTGTCATTAATTTTCCATTATATTAAGTTACACGACTTCAGTGTTTCAGGGTGTCTGTTCTGACCAAAGTGTCAATAGCTATTGTAGTAGTAAATACGTAGCAATGATGGAGTAGAGGCAAGCGGCAGATTACCCCAAGACGAAATACAACTTTCCAAGTTGTAGACAATAAATTGCTATACCTCTCCAGAGAAAAAAAATTTACAGCCGAGAGAATAATGTAAACTGTCAACAAAGTTAGGACAATTCACGCTCGCTGAGAAAAGTAAGACAAACAAAAGTAGTAAGCGCTATGTCCATTTCAGAATGGAATTTGCCGGAATTCTGTAACTTATAAACTCATTACGTAATTCACACTGTATGTAAACGAAACGTACTAATACTGTTGAGGAAGGGAAGTATTTAGTTCCAGTTTCTGAGGGATTTGCGTTACTTCTGCAGATAAGTAGTTACCGTAAACAAGATAACTGAGGACCTTTTGCGTCTTGGACCTTCTCCAAAATCCAGTGTATTATTATTATTTTTTTAATTGGAAATTGATTTCATTTCGGCAATGGCTCAGGTCTTAAAACAAGTTAACTATTGTGCAGCATGAAATTGTAAGTGAAAAATTTAAATTCCAATACAGTGGATAAATACTGGTAGTACTATATATATTTTAAGTTTTGCACTGCTACAATCGAAAATGTAGAGTTTTTAAATGAGATGTATAATTTTAATTTCTCTTTCGTGTTATAAGTTGATGTTATTTTCCAAAACTTGCAAGTACTATAGTATTGATTGGAAAGTAGCTAACATTTTAAAACCTTTCTGTAAAATTTTATGTAGAGACTTATTTATTCACAGAATTGAAACAAAATAACGAATATATCCGAAAATAAATTAGAAGCGGGACGTTATTAAGAAAACAAATACAGAAAATGGCGACACTTCTCCATTTTATAAGAAAGTGGCGCTCAAGTATTTAAGAACACATAAAATACTAATAATATCAGAATTGTAAATACTCCTGCTTCGTTCTCCAACAGGCATTAATTTGGCCGTAGCGGAGCACTCGGATAATAAAAGCGCTTTTTCCAAAAGAACGTTTGCAGCAAAAAAAAAAAAAATGCGGGTTACATTTAAAACGAGAACTTGTACAACAAGGAAGCAGTTTTTCTTTGAAAACTGCTTCTCCCCCGTGGGCACGTTGTGTTTCTGGAGGGTTTCCGCCATACGCTGACGTGTTTGAAAGTTTTCAACACCCCTTTTTCACTACCTCCTTTTGGTCCTTTTCCTTGTTTGAATTTTTTTTCCTCCCCACGAAGTCAAACTTCTTTGAATAGAGGAACGAAAACACGAAGCACGGCCAGTGATACGCTTTGCCGCGTTTCTCCACTTGAAGCAGGAGGTTGAGACACCTGGTCGCAAGTTCCCTTTTTTTTTTTTTTTTTTTTTTTTTTTAATTTGGCACTGTACGTACGGGAATATTGCAATTAATTTCTCACGTTTGAAGTAAGGTTTATGTGTTTCACCTGTTTAAATGTCTTACCGCTGAACGTTAGTAATCGTGTCGCGAAAAACTGTACCTTGCGCTGCTGGGTAATTTAGTCAACGCGCATTGGAATAAAAAGAAATATCCGAAACAACCCACTAATATTTGTCTCGAATAAATTGTGTGAAATTTTACTTGACTATAAGAATAATGAGAAACGGCCTAGCTAACGATATAATTGTTCCATGAATATCTAGAAATACAGTTCTTTAATCATTCACCAAGGGTCGGGCCGGCGGAAACCGCGGGCTGAGCCACCAAAGATGAAGCAGGCAACGTACGAATGAGTATTCATGGCGCAATGTCGTCTGGGAACTTCGGTACGTGCTACCTCGCGCCTATCGGATCTTGCTCGCACATCCCGGCATGCAGTAGCAATTATGGTGAAACTACGACTTAATACTTAAAACTTAAGTCTTAAGACCTAAGGCATAAGGCCTGCGAAGGACCTAACTGCCCATGGGGTGGGCCAACTATCATTTGCCCATACTAGCTTCGCCATAAAGAGGCTCAAAAAGGTGAAATGTGGGACGCACTACAATCCCACAAGATGGAAAACATAACCCCCTCGACCATCTAACTCTTCCCGGGGGGTGGGGGAGATTGCATTTCGGAGTGAGTGAGTGAAGAGATTTGGGCGGCTCTTAACAGGGAGGCCTTGAGAGCCGATGAGGGCAATTGAGGTGAGTATGGAGCAGCGCCGGAATGAAAGGGCGGGGGGAAACGGGAGATCTCCGAGAAAACCCGCAGACCAGCGCCATCGTACGGCACGATCCCAACATGCGAAACTCCGGAGTGACCCGGCCGGGGATTCAACCCGGCTCGCCTTGGTGGGAGGCGAGCAGGCTAACCGCTCAGCCACCGCGGCCCCCTTGCATTTTGGAGTTCAACGCTTTCACTGAGTCCAAAGCTAAAAACACTAAACTGAGATTTCATTATATTATTAGGATTGAAATTATTTCAGAGAAATATTGCCCACCTAGAGGTGGAACTTATAGCTACAGAATTACACAATTCAATTAATATTAAGATACATTGTTTCAGTTGTAAGAATGAATGGGAGAAGGAAAAAAAAACCGTTTAAAGCAAGAAAATTTAAGATTCCTCGAATATTCATTATAAGATATTTAAAATTGGTACTCTTTGACCATCCCGTGGTTCTATTCAGGTGGATTTTGCTCTGCACCATATTTTCATTTTGCCTTTTCGGTCCTTGTGAAATGCCTAATATACTGCATGTTCTCTGACCTTTTTATCGTCGGTACTTAATGACACCCAGCACTGCACCCTTGCCATTACCATTATCAATAAACGTATTCTAAATGAAATTTAGAGCATTCTAATCCGCCTATAAAATGCCAACTTAGATAGTCATAGAACAGTATCAGGAAAATCCTCTCTGATGGAGGTGGAACACAGGGGCATATCCCTCTCTCTCGTAACAGCTGAATTTGCTATTGACTTGAGAGGGAAAGGTCATACATAATGGGCACTACCGACACCAATGAATAAACCTTTCCCAACGAGAAGTCAACCAATTGTCGCCTAGTTTACTTCATGATCAATACCAGCGTTGTTTTTGGTTGTCTATCTCTTCTGCTACACCGCTGAACTTGCCTGTTGTCTTATAATAAACAACTACCGAGTTATTTCTCAGGGTGGCCGCATTCCTAGACCACTAAGTTTTATAATTATACCATAAAGTTATAGAGTCGTAGTTTTAAAGTACCGTATAGGCGTACTGCCGACGAAAAGACTGTACGCGAGTCCACAGTACCTTGCGCTGAGAGGCGGTGACGCAGCTGATGTGCGTGCTTGTTTCGCCCTTAGCGCTTTCAGGTCTTGCATTCTGGTCTACAGACGTTGAGAACGTTTACTTCCCTCAATTACTAATTTGATAGCCTGTATTTCATACATAGGGATTGTAATTTGAAAATTATTCACAGTATACGTAACGTAAGCCTAGTTCGATATAGGCTATTCACGGTAAAGTGTGCACGTTTGAAAGCCTTCTCATTTGTAATAATAGTCAATAAATACATTTTATGGTAGCTTTAGACATTAACTACCGAGTGCGGTGGAATCTACACACTGTGTTAATTACTTACATGGCAATAATTTATTTAAAATGTTGTTAAATTATAAAAAATAGCTGAAATAAAAAAAGTAACTAGGGCCTCAGAAGTTTTCACTTTACCGTGGACAGCCTATATGTATTTTCATTCAAATTTGAAACATATAAGTTTTAATCTTATTTTATGAATAACATTTACAAATAAATGTACACTTATTTGCATGTTGGTGCAAATCTCACACATGTGAATTTTAATTTTTTTTTTTTGCGTTGTAACTTTATTATCTTAATTCGCTCATTCGTCGTATCCATGATTGTGGACACGATGCACATTGTTACGACAGCGTGAACATGCCTTAGTTCTTCGTCCTGCCTGAACATGTCTTCACACACGAACCTAAATCAGAACAGCCGGAAGCCGCGATCGGACTCGCATTGACCAAACCCCGGTAAGCAGGAATCCCCTCTACCAGCCAGGGAATCAGGTCATGTTGCGTTATGCCACGCTGATATGAGGGCAATGTAGAGTGGCGGAAGAGATCTTTCTCCATGTAACGCCGGACGAGATTGACATCACAAGAAGCCTGCTGTGCCGACCGCCGTAACTCAGCATACTTCATCAGCCTTCGGATACTTCTCAAGGTGAGGCAATTACAACATACTAACGAGGCTCTCAGTAAGGTAGTCGATGTAGCTAAATTAACATTGCTCGCCCGACCTTATAGTATTTTGTGTACTCACCAGATGTTTTATTATATAGCCATATCTTCTTATATTTATTTATCCCACATGCTCTTATCATCATGAGATTCCTCCAACAAGTACGGCTTGACCACAGTATAAACAAAGTGTGGCAACATGGATGATATTTATGATCTGTACTGTACACAGCAACGTTTCAGTGCCCACTCTTCCTTGAGGCTAATCTGATTTGTGGAATTGTCTACACCTCTTTGACGTGAATGGTTGATTGCCAATATCATTGAGCAAGCAGCACATTGTTCACTGGTTGCACGGTAAGTGCTGAATACAAGTACACTGGATACAAAACAATGCGTGATATATCACTAGGGGTAGTGAAATTTCGTGAAAAGATTTCAAAAAAAGTTATATTTCAAAACACTGTAGGGTCGTTTGCCTAACACGATTGGTCAAATTATTTTTTGACATGTTAACTGTCTGCACACGAATCACGTAGGAGCCGTGCCGATGTTACCGAATTCTGAGTGGCCCGGTGAAATATGAAAACTTCTTCTCAAGCAGACAGCAAACAATGGCACTAGACAGATTGCTTATAGTACTGAAGTCTACCGTGAACTCATATTTTTTCGCGAGAAATCGCTAGCTCTATATATCACTTTAGCTCAGAAATTAAATTTTTCCCGAACGTGTATAATCCCACACGAGTAGCTATCGAAACGACTGCATATAAACTGAAATAACAAATCCTTAGATAGGAACAACTTGTGCTTTTTTTTCTTAGCTCGAACTCTGAAGCGTCCGTAGAGACCGGTTGAAAAAATCACTCGTTGGATGAATTCAAATATTTCTGCAATTGATGTGGGGATTGTCACGTCTGAAATAAGTCTTCACCTTTATACTTTGTCACTCTGAGGAAGAGCGAGGTAACTCAGTGGAACACCTGCGAACCCGCATTCGGGGGAGGAGCAGGGGTTCGAGTCCCGGTCCGGACATCCAAGGTTCCTCTAAGTAACTCGAGGCGAATGCTGGGATGGTGCTTTACTACAGGCTGTAGCCGATTCCTTCCCCGTACAAGCTTCTCCGAGCAACTTGCTCCGACTCTTAGACTATGGTTACACGAGTGCTGTTAAACACATTCAGCTAAATACTGATACAATTTCTCTCTCTAGAAATTAAGTGGGCTATTCCAAGTTCGTTAAGGGATGGAGGTCTTAGTCAAATAAAATAATTAATTATAATTCCCTTTTTTTATTTACTATTTACAATAACTACAGCAAAATTCTCTGAACTCAAATTCTCACAATAAATTGAAATCACTTATTGTTCACAATTGACACCAATTAATAACATTTATAATTAAGACAAAGGAAACAACGAAATTAAATAATTAAAGATCAGTTCCAATAGACAATGCATCAATATATCCAGTTATTTTATAATTAATGCGTCTATATTTGACAGTTCGAATATTTACAATAAAATTCCTTTCAGTCCCACCTCAGTTCAGTCCATGTCCCGCCAGTTGCAATATTCTAGAGTCCTCCAAGCGCCCTTACGCACAGTAGGCTTCACTCGTCGGTTTCACACCCTCTCGTCCATTCAACACACGAACACCTCACTCGCCGTCGTCCCTCAATCTCCAGTCGCCGTCTACACTTCATTTCGCTCACGCGCACTCGCCAGACTACCTCCGTCAGACTGCCGGCCGTTGGGTTGCGGCAGTATATATAGTGTCTTAAACCGCCAGCTAGAATCTTCCCCAACTCGCGTGATGTGTCGCGGAGGACTGAGGCGCCAGCCAGTATCATCAGAAGATTCTTGCGTCGTCGCTAAACGTATCGGAAACTCTAGCAGGCGAGAGGAGGCCTGTGATGCCAACAGGTTTCCCCGCTGTCGACATTTACGGGATTCCCCGAAGGGATGTCAGGAGGCCGCGAGCGCATCGTTCCAGGGAGAGGGGATGGCGAGGCGGGTCTATTATTACGGCGCGGAGCAGAGAAGTCGGCGCCAGCTGCAGCGCGTAACAATACATTCGGTAGCCATGTTTTAACAAGTTTAAAACAGAACGTGTTTTCGCGGTTACACACCCAGAGCAGAATGAAATCAATGGAAATTCAAACCTCAACATACCATGGAATTTAAAATACATTATATTTAATTATAATAGCCTCCAGCATTTATCGCTATTGATCCTTTTAATTGTTATGAAACCTACTCGTTTACTGTAATGGTATAGTGGGTGGGTATTAGTACACTCAACAAGAGCAGGAATTTCCGCCAAAAACAGCAATATTTATTACACTGCTTGTTTACTTGGAAGCAGCCAATTGGAGCGCAGCAGAGAAGAGAAGTCGTTCGAAACGACTTATGAAAACTGTTCACTTTGAAAGAGATACAACTGCGATTGGAACTCGTTCGAAGGTAATGTAACCTCTTCAATAGCTGAACTCGTAGTGAAGTAGTTCTGCATCCCGTGTGACCGCGGCCCAAGTGACCTCGCTGTCGACCTACCACTTCCAGAAAGAAACGCGCAGTGGAAGCAACCCTGATATACCTCTCCCCGCGACTTTCACGCCGCCTTCCCGAAATACGAGCAATAGGAAGCCAGGGCCCCTGCAGCGGGTCCTTCAGAGCTTTCAACACATGCAGCTCACCCTCGCTTCCCCCCTTCCCCCTACTACTTCTCCTTTTCACTAGCGGACTCGCTATGCCTTATTCATATCCAACCGGAGCTCAACTGCGTCCGACCCCCGTTCTACCGCCCCCCTTTTCCACGGTCGCCACTCTAGCCGCCGGCTGCCTCAAACCAGCGGGTGCCCTCGAGGTCTCCGCCCCGCGCCCGATAGCTTTGTTTTAAACCTGCCCCCTGCCCCCCCCCTCTGATGCAACCCACCCAAACCGTCCAAAGTTCCCGAGTCGAACGGCCGGCTCGTCGCACTTCCTTCCTCCTCCGCCTCGGGTGGCGAACTTGGCTCGCTGCGAAGTTTGAATTGCGAGTGTTCCCGAAAGCTTGTTCCCGCGTCTAGGTACAAGGGCCGAGGGATACGCGCGGTGATGCTTCCCCCGCCAGAGTCTTCCGCTGCGATCTTTTGTGCGAGCGTGTGCGAGGTGCAGGATATTGTCCTATAAGGAGGGGCGGGAAGATCTCGCGAATCCTGCCGAACTCCCGTGCCGCAGTCGGTTGGTGCTCCGCCGACCTGGGGCGCAGGAGGCTCTGGCTTCGAATCCCGGGCAAGGCATGAGTGTTAATTTAAGTTAGGTTACAAGTTGGGCTGTAAGCTGTCCCCTGCTAGGCATACGAGCATAAAACCGGGGGACGTTGGAAACCCCTTTACAATGCAAATTCCGCGAATTCATTTTACGACACGTTAGACATTGAACACATGCAAAGTTTTGTCGTGTTTGTAACTGGATCACAGGTTGTTATACACGTTCAGGTAAACTCTGAGCCAGTGACAAATCTGCATGGAAACATGCGCCGAATCCCATGCCCACTGTTCCGAGGTCAAACGGACTGCACACTCGGGCAACAGCCTTGATCGAACTTCAAAAATCAAAGTTGAATAACCTCACCTAACCTAACTTAGCCTATTGCATAACATTACAAAACATGGTGTCATCAATGAAAATGGCTTTTATTACTTAAGTAATTGCTATATTTAGAACATGACATAACCTGACCCAACATGACCTAACCTCACCATTTTTTTTTAAATTATCATATTGCTCGTCATATTTTTGTGTGAGTATTGTGACATGAATTTGTAAACTAATGTTGTTTGAAAGGTGAGAATCGGTCCATTGGTTTAAGAGTTACCATTTTTTGTGTGAAGTTTCGAGATGGGCGACATGGCCTTGAAATGGGACAGTGATAGGTTATTCAAAACGCGAAATTTTCCTGTCCCTACCTATGTACAGCGGCTTCACAAAATATAAAAATAGATGGGTGATAATAAGGATGGAAGATTATATATATATATATATATATATATATATATATATATATATATAATATATATATATATATATATATATATATATATATATATATAGTATTAAGGAGATGAAGAGGAAAGTTTATGTAAATGTGATGAGAAAATAGCGAGAGGAATGGAATGAATAATATGGGAGTATTGGAGTTAAAAATTATATTAAAGATCTGGAAGAATGGTACAAGAGTAAAGTAAGTTTGAGCGGTGTAATGAAGGGCGTTATTAGCGAACACATACAGATAAAAAAATTACTTAAAATAAATAAGATTGGCGATGATACTTGCGAGTGTGGAGATGGTGGACAAAATAGTTATCACATCTTATATATCAGGTAAAATGTTCGAAAATGAGAGAGAATAGCTAAGGAAGACTCTCAGGGTTAAAAACGAAAGTTGTTCTCTGGTGAAATATAAAAGCTATGATAGTAATGTATACAAAGAAATAGAGGACTATGTAATAAATGTATACAGAGTGGTCAAGACTATGAATGATGATCTTTAAGATTAGGTGGATAAGAGGGTGGATAGGACAAGGTAACCGATTGCTGTGCCAGGCGAGGCCAGTTGGATGCCTAGGCAACTAGGCAAAGGCCCCGCTTGCTGGCAAGGCTGGCACAGAACGGTGAAAATCCTGTTTTCGGGATGGGTAAAAGTATAGGAAATAGTCTTGACCACTGATAATTTTAATGTGTCCATTATATGGTCCAATTGATGAGATTTTAAGACTTTAATGATTTACGCATTAAAGTTTAAAAGCTTTAATATATTAAAGTTTAAATGTGTTGGTGTTTTAAAATTTTTGAATTTTCTTACGATAGCAATTTTCCATTTTATACCGAACGTGTAAGGGAAAATTAAGTTTAAATTTTTGAGCTGTAAATAAATGGACCAGTGTTAAAATTAATTTGCTATTAAAAATAAATAAAATTACAGGTTCTGGGAGGGAGATCAGGGTCGGGATGACAGCCTCCTCTGGCACCCCGCGGATACTGATATCGATATTATTGAATATGAGGCTATTGGTCACCACTCCCTCCCCCGGGAGTGGGGCGGAATTCCCATGCCAAATGACGAAGACATGAATAAATAAATATAATTTAAAATTGTATTTTTAAAATTCTGTGTTAGTATGAGTTTTAAATTATTTTAACATGATTTTATAATATTAAGGCTATTTTTTATTATTTAATGTCTATTAATATTTATGTTTTGTATATTTTGATAAGGTTTTGGTCATAAAAGGTTTACTTGGCAGTGAAAAAATAAAACACGTTTTGTTATGATGAGAATAATTGTATTTTAGTAATTAAGATAAATGGTTTTGTTTTGTTTTATGTATTATTTTAGTTAGAGAGTACGACCCGGAGGGCCAGAGAGCTCGAAGGGTCTGAGATATAGGCCTAACTGTCCGCGATAATCTGAGCACTTTTGAAAGCCCTGCTTTAGATATAATCTTCTAATTTCGTATTCTTCCGCCATGCTTAAATTAACATTGCCATGAGCCGGATCGCTTTACTCGTGCGTCGATCAAGTGAAATTGTGAAATTATTACAAAAGTAAATATTTTGCAAATTTCGTTGGTCTTAAAAACTTGTTTACGTTAACAAAACAGAAATCATTCACAAATATTTCTCTAACACTGATAATTCAAAGTTGAAACATGGAAATACTTTCTATCCCTCTCTACAAGCTTCACAAAGCGTATGCCACTTAGCGTGCTCTAAGACGTAGGTGGGTAGGGGGCAGTGATATTTTTGAAAGTTTGATTTCAGACGTGCTTAATTAACCTTCAAAAACTTATACCCATTGTACGAGTTGCATCTATACGGTCACGCCCCTTCACGTCCATTCACCGACGCTGATATGTTCTTCACGTCCACGATTTTTCTCTCGCAATTTTAATATATGTGTAAACTGCGTTTAATTCCATAGCGTTTGCGCGTAAAATTTAATACCTCAACTGTTGAAGTTGAGTGTTTAATTACATCATGTTTTCTGATGCGTAGCATAACTAGGAAAGTATAAATCTTCAGTTGTTAATTCAGTAAAATACTGGAAAGCCTTACGGTACTTTGTGCGTATTTGGCACACGTTATGTGCCGGCAGCGCAATCATCAAGGACCTATAAGTTCGAACAGATAAATATAAATAGTAATGTATTTTACGTTCAAATTACACCACCCACTGTAAAAAAAAAAAAAAAAACACCACGCTATAGCTATATGATGGCGTTCCGCACAATACAACCCTGCTCCTGGTACATAAATTGTAAACTATCATGTGGAAGGGGATCTCGTACGGAAATGAAATGTTTCTGTATCTATGCTAATGTAATAATTGTAATAAATGTTTCCCCAACATTTTGTCAAATATTTTTGTTACACCATATCACCCAATATATACTATTACGTGTTTAAGCGCTGATACGCTTGTGGACTGAATACTTCAAACAAAACAACTTAAAAACGAAGCAGTGCATCATAGCACAACTTACTGGCCCTTCCATCTTGTTTACGACTGCTGTTTTCTTCCACTTCGAGGCACCACTGTCACGATGGTTGCCGTAGGCGCAGGCTATTAAAGCTAAGTCACGTAGTCTAGTGTTTCCATTGTACATACACACGCACACATCCACAAAGTCTTCTAATACACAATTTATACTATATACAGATACCGAACAACGTGAATTTGAAGATAGTGCCGAACTGGTTTGTAATTGAGTTAGCAGGCCTACCGATGTCAGCGAAACCAAATATTTGTTGGCACAAAGTTATATAAAATTGCGAAACGTGATCAAATTACTGAGTATAGCTGAAATGACAGAATTTCAAGAAAATATGTTACATAGCAATTAAGGCATGAGTGAAATCAATTTAAATTTCTACAAGTCCTATCAAAATGGTTTCAAGAAAAGCGGTCGGCTGCAGTCGACGAATTTGTCTCACAATTCAAAAAGTTTTCGGCAACTAATGGACCATATTATATGTCAAGACCATTCTCTGTAAACTTATAGCAATCATTAATTGTAAGTTAGGAGGTGATCGTAACCACTCCTTTGTGCATTGCCCATGGCGTGTTACTCTGCATTTCTCCGTCCAGCACAAAGTTAAAGATGTTATGTTTTTCATATACTTAAGGCACATTTACATAGTGCCTGATTTCCCTCAGGCTCAGGACAGCTGCTGATGAAGTATGACACTCACCTTGTTGATATCTCTGCCAAGACACAAAACACTTTTTGTCTGTGAGCTGAATTCATCTCGCAACATAACAAAATTAAAACAAAATAAATATGTGTTGCCATTTATCAAAGAAAAGAAGGGTTGAAAGTCTACACAAGAACGTAACGCACAACATTTCAATTTCAGCTCTTGAAATTTTATTTCAGTTCCTTTTTATCACATACAAACTTATTATGTGTTGAAACAAAAGTAATATAGAATATTCTGGATGGCGATGAGAACGAAATTTTTTAAAGAAATTCTATCTGCCGTCAGATAGTGGTCGTTGCTATTAGACGCTGTACTCATCTGCGTTACGTTGAAAACGAATAAGAAATGTATTTGACTTGTAACTCAGTTTAAAGTGAATAGCTCCCAAATAAACAGTTACTCGTTTAAAACATTAAAAACTTGCTTTACTGTCTTACTGTTACTCGGTGAGGCACTAGCATTCTTTGTAGGGCATTTATGGTTACAGTGCTGGAGTCTATGCTATTGATGCATTTCCAACATGGCGTCGGTTCAAAAGTTCTAGAAGAAATTCCATTACGGGCTGCACAGTAATAATAAAAATGTAGAATACCCATACTTTTAGGTGTAGCGGGATGTCGCTCGCGAAGGAAATTCAATTTATTTGGTAGGAATAAGGCAAGGATGCTGTCTTCAACTGCCACAGGTTTCACTATAGTGCTGGATGTTCTCTTACGTGAGCCAACCGCTCTCGGACGTATGTCGTCTAAAAACCCATCTATCTCGTACAGCTGCAACGCGGAAGAGGCTGTCTAGCATCTTCTTCTGCGCGGAAACATAATAAAAGTCCTTGTGCTAGCTGGAGAAAACAATCACTCTAACAAACGATATGGAAATACCCGCACTACGTCCATTCCGGACGAGCGTCCTAACATATGTCTACTCGCTATGAAACATGGTGGCGGAGAGAGCGATCTTTCAAACTGACTGGTCCAGGCCACCCTGAGGGCGAGTGTGTATATACATGTCTGCTGGACTCGCAAACCTTATTTCAATGCCCGTTCTTGTTACTCTCAGTATTCTTTGTTTCTTGTTTACCTGTGTTTCCTTCGTACCTTTCTGACAGATTTGGCGACCACGCCACAATGTCGCTAGTCTTCTTGTCACTAACACGGTATTATATTTAAAGTAAAGGCAATATTAATACATCTCTTGTTTATACTCGTGCTCTGCCTTTTCAGCCAATTTATCATTGGGTTGATTCTAAAAATTTTAGCTGGAATAATAAAATGTCTCACAGTGTCACACTGTAACATGTTTAATCCAATTAAGGGGGAGTGATAGATATGTGCCGAGTTATATTTCCGCGGGGTTATAGTTGAGAAGTAATGTAGTTGCGTTCGTTTTAATTGCATTAGTAAAATGCCGTTACGTTGTGGACGTAAATCGTATTCAGGTCTGTTTTCGTTTAATTGATTTTTCAATAAAATAATTCGTTATTTCCGAACTTCACCATAACCTGTAGTCTATAGTCAGACGGTAAACGGGAAAGAACTCATCTTTCCTCAATACCATAAAAAAATTTATATTACACAATAACTATTATAGGCTACACCCCTTTCCCAACACATCACACCTCAGTACAACGCCGGACCTCCAAGGGTGAGGAGCTACTATGCCGCTCCAACAAAAAAACATAAAGAAAGACCCTTAGCACACTCTTGCACCAAACTATATACTTATCAATACACACAAATAAAAAGTAATAATAAAAATTTTGTTTGATTAATTAAATTAATTTCATCCCAACTAATTTTATCGGATTAAGATCAGCGGATTAAAAATTGATCGGATTGAGGTCGGATTAAGGAATAATCCTATCAATCAATTTAATATCAAATTGATAATCCGATTAATCAAAAGTGGGGCAGGAACCCGTCGTCCCTACTACTCCCATGCATTCCGGCACTGCTCCATCTCCACCACGTTTCACCCTCATCTGCTCTCAAGACCCCGCTGTTTAGAGCCGCCCAACCTCTTCACACATTCCTTTTTATTGCTTTCATCACTCTGGTGATGTGATGGTTGACAGTTATATTATGGAACTGAAAAACGATATACTGTCTCCCTAGCAACATAAACAAAATAACTCGTTACGCCATTTTAGGTGTAGTATTTAAAAAAAAATATGACGTCCAACATGGTTGTAAATGCACAGTACTTCACGTTCGTGGAGGACAATATTTACAATATTCTTTGCAAGTAAAAAATATGTCTAACTTCCATAATTTTCTACGAGTACGTATATAGCTGCAAATAAAACCATGTCACTAACATGCTATGCAACGTATCGGTGTCATATAACGTAGACCTAGAATTTTTGTACAATACTGCGACATATATATTTTATTACCGGTTTATTGTACTGGTGTATTACACAGCCCTCTTTAATCGGAAAAAATTTCAAACCAACTCAAAACGTTGGTGGAATAAGATGGAAATGTACAGATGTCTTGTATTGTAAGGCTATTTTCCAATGATCGTGATGTTTTTCTTGTGCGTGGGAACGGAAATGAAAACTTAGTTATGCATTATTTAAACGGAAAGACATAATCCGTTTGCTACGAATAACCAAAGTTCTCTATATATTTTCGTGCAGAATTGCTCAGGATGACTTTTACATAAGTTAGTTTTTAAATTAGCTGATATAAATTTAATGATGGAATTTATAATCTAATCTTTTTCTTTAACTTAAATATAAACCACTGTTTAAACCAGTATTCCGAAACTATCAATTCACTGGCAGGTAGAAATATTTACTGGTTGCTGACATGTGTTCCCTTACGGCTGACTAACTCCTGTAACACATCAGTGACGTCAGTACTCGCCAGTAGTAACTAAACGCGACTTAAATAAGAAACTAAGCCGCTCCGAAAGGAATCGCCACACCGCGGCAATTTCAGCACATTTACGTCACAAAATGTCCTGACTACTGGGGTCTGGCATAGAACCAGGGATCTTAGAGGCAGAAGGCTAGTTACTAACTTCTGAGCCAACTTTGGGTACCGCGCTGCTTATCCACGAGAAGATAATATAAGACATATTAATAAGTTCACCTTATTATATGACATAAAATAAATATTTAATAATAATGTATTTTTACTTAATTACACCTAGAAAGTGGAAGCAATGGATTTAGAAATATTTTACTGGATCTATATGTGTGACGAAAAATTGAAAACGTTAATAAATAAAGTTTTTAAAATTAGTTTTAATATGTAGCTGCAACAACATCTAAGAACTACTGTTGAGAATTTGAAAGGTAAATTTGAAGGACACGAATCGAATGGAATTCAGTAGACAGAATTAAATCATAATATTGCAAACCAAGTTATATCCACTTTTTTGAAAAATTAAGGTTGTCATCTGCAAGTACAGTTTAAAATCGCATACAAATTGTGTAATTGTGTTTAGTGCAAAATAACATAAATATCCTTCCACTAATGAAACAAAACATAATGATGTTTGGCACAGATTGAGTTATATCCAAAAATCAGTTAGCTGAAAAAAGTTATATCCTACATTGATTTGCTTGTGTTACACAGAGATCGCTTTAGACATTTGCGCATTATCTGACTACTACAATCTCTATGGTTAGTGTGTAGATTAATGTGAGCGACTGATTTGTTGTATATAATCTGTGGTATTTCATTGTGAAAAATATTAGTTGACTTCTTTGGTGATTTGGAATTACAGTAAGTTTGTACACTTTTATTTCATTTTAATGCATTACTGAAATCAAACAATTTTGTGTTTTTACGTTGTCAATCTTTCTCTTTCTGTTATAGAAGATGTTACTATACTCTATTTTTGAAATGCCTATTTTAACTCCTTTTATCTTGTTTAATACTGTATGCTATGTGTATGTAGCCTACTGTATGTTACTTACGTATGCATCACAAACTGCCATAATATTATTGTGTACCATTTTCGCTTTATGAACAGGGTTGTTCGTGGGAAAATTGCAACAAATAAATAAACAAATAAAAATAAACTCTAGCCGCAAATCCAAAATGAAATGTAACATTAACTGCTCCTTTAATGTTGTTTACTATAGTCTGTAATTGTTTTCCATCCAAAATAAGTTTTATCCTAAGTCATTTCGAAATAAGTTATATAATATGTTATTGGTCTGTTCAAAACAAGTTATATCCAACCTTTCTCTCCATTTTAGTTATATCCAAAATGTTTTCATCAATACCTGGAATATGTTAATCCCAATTCCATACTCTAGTGCGTGTGTGTGTATATATATATATATATATATATATATATATATATATATATATATATATACACACACACACTATTGCGTTTCTCTAGCCACTTGATATATATATATATATATATATATATATATATATATATATTTATAGGTGACCCGTGTGACTTCTTTCGCATGATATTTTCGTAAAGTTGTTGGTTCTCTACCCACTGAGTTACTGCGGCCGCACTATTAGGTTTTCTATCCCTTGACCACTTGATAGTGGGGCCGCAGTAGCTCATTGGCTACAACACCCAATAAGGTATCTTATTGGATAGAGAACTCAATAAGAGGGCCGCATCTGGTCAAGGGATAGAAAACCTAATACTGCGGCCGCAGTAACTCAGTGGGTAGAGAACCAACAACTTTACGAAAATATCATGCGAAAGAAGTCACACGGGTCACCTATAAATACGCGAGCGAAGCCGCGGGTAAAAGCTAGAAAATTATAAATACACTATGTTAGAATAATATTGCGCTGGTTGTTTTTGCCTATTTCCTACATTTTTATTATATGGATAACCTGATTTGCAAATATGCTCTTCGTGTAATAGTTGTATTACAAACGACCTGCTATACACAATTAGAATGTTTAAATTTGATATCGAAGCGAGAAAGTTCTGTTCCGATGGTCAAGGTGTTATCTGTGGACCATATTTGAATGTTGTATACAGGTTTGATCATTTCCGTGCCGTAAAAAAAAAATATTGGTAGCTTCTAAATGGCCGCAAGCCATTCACTAAAAATTTGACTTAATAAGGGGAGGAGGGGTGTAAGGAATAAGGAGGGTGTTGCATTTCATTTTAGAGCTGTTATGGTGGTACCTATTTTACAAATTATTTGACGTTAGCTACGCTGTATTCGGTAATTTCGCACTACGGTGGCGCAGAGGTCAACAAGCCAATGACGACTTCTGGAGTGACACGGAATTTGAGAATTTTGTTGACACGTGTTTTGGAGTTCCTGTATACTTAGGATATTCGATTACACCCAACATTTTTCTGCATAACCATGTGATGTAGAAAATAAAATATATACCGCTTGTATAACACTGTTTTAATATCATGTACGTGGCGACCGAAAATTTAAGAACTATGGGTTTGTTGTTTTCCTGTAATAATCCCTATACTCTCTCATTTACTCATGCTTTCCTGAGTAGACAGTTTTCCTTATACATAATTTCATAGGATTCAGTTTTCCTGTGTAGTCTGTGTCCCCAGAATATCTTCAGTAAGCTGGGGGAATCGCGAAGTAAGACGGGTATCTCGAAAATATCCGATTTCTCTATCCATTGTACTGAAAATTTTAGAGCAGTTGGGGAAAGCTATTCAGGAGTAGGCGAAGGATTTAATTGACTGCTAAATTTATCAAGTAAAATCTTTATAAAATGCAAAATGGATGATCAAATTGAATTCGAAAATATTGTGTTGTAAATAAATATATATTTGGAGAATCTGTAAATATTGGGAATTGCATAGACAAAGTTGTTGTTTCTCAGAAGTACGATTCAGTATGTGAGTAGTAGGGAAATGGCGGTTGAGAAACAAGGGTACCGGGGCTCGGAGCACCGGAGCCGGGATGGCCGCCATGTTGTAACGTCGCCGTCCGCATTATTAGTTCACTTTGTTTTCTTTTTCCTTCAAAATTTATCCTTTTCACTCAAAACCGGTCAAATTTCCCTTTTTTTTCTAAAAAAAATTCCCTAAAAAATTATTGTTTTCCTCAGAGCAGGTGACCAGGATCAGTGACTCCGAGCCAGAGAGTAGATCGGGATTAGCGACTCCGAGCCAGGAAAGCCGAGCTCAGGACCTTTGACCTTTGACCTCAAAAATGAAAAAAAAAATAAAAAATTTTAAACCCTCAAAAAAAAAAGCAAGAAAGAAATTCCAAAACAATTTTAAAAAAATAATTTAAAACTTTAATTTCCTGAGGTTCCTTCCTCCCCCCCCCCTCACCAAATTAGTGGGCAGACCCCCACCACCCTCGCCCATAGCCAGTCAGCCATATTGGTGCTATCAGCCATCATAGTAAACATAATGGATTCGTGTGACCAAGTCAGCGAGTATATGATGTTACAGACTACTACCACCATATTGGACGCAAATCACTTTCGCATTGACTGCATGACCTGGGATGACCTTGGAAAAAACTCGAGAAATATAATTAAAAGTCAATGAGCATATTATGTCACTGACTACTACCACCATAGTGGGTGCAGGTAATCTCGGCCGCGATGCCACGACAATTGCACTTCACCTCCACATGCCTTCGCATGTCTATGTAAACTATCGCTACGGCTGAACTGCTTACCGCACCTGTCACACAAATATGGTGCACTCATGTCGCCGTATATCATGGTCGAATGTAAATGCCTTATATAGAAGTAACAGTAATGACGACGTGGTTCAGGCAAAGACTCGGGCAACCCTGTTGGAGATGTAGGTGCTGGAGCTAAAGAAGCAGGTAACACCGGCAGAGGTGTTCTAGGTACCTCAGACGAAAAAGTCGATTACACTGCCGTAGCTACCATTAGATCTGGAGTCACCGAAGACATTGCAGATGACTAATAAGACTTAGATGCGATTAGGCAGAAGCTGGTAGAGACGATCCATCCTTCACAGGAGCTGCTGTCAAACTAAGCCTCTCAGCTTACTTTCCAACTGCTTTTAATACACGAGTATGCAAGCCCTATGGCGTCATAGCGAATTTTAACGAATCGTATTACAAAATTAATATATCTTTCAGACACCGACCATCCAATCACCGAGTCGCCAAGTGATTGCAACTGACCAATCGCATGAAGGCACTGCGATATAACATGCGGGAGTCAGTCTGTAACTTCTACCAGACCGATACCTCACAAGACTGACGCATAAAATACCCCTAAATGACTCTAAAATGACTCCACCACCACCACCTTGACCCCTAAATCACCCATAAATGACATCTGAATGACTCCAAAATGTTTCCACCACCATCTTGACCTATAAATTACCCCAAAATGACACTAATGACCTGATTGTGATGCATGTGGTGCTGACCCCTAAATGATACTTAGATGACCCCTGATTGCAGTGAATGTGGTGCTAATTGTGGTACTATAGTTGATTCACGATAACTTCGGCCTTTTCTGAAGCCCTGCTAAATATCTACTTTTTGTTGCTGATTACGTATCCTTCCGTTACATGTAAACATAAACACTGCCATGTGACGTCTACTTTCATAACTGTCAAATGCGTTGGTTGCTGTTCAAAGAATGTTGTCATATTTCCTATGAGTGTTCACAATTTAGGCCTATAACAATATTTAGCTCGGCTTTATAACTATTTGTTACACACGATATAGCACGTTACACATAATACACATCAATATTTTGCCACGGCAGTGTTTGTTACAACTGTGGCGGAAACAACAGTAATATTTAAACTGTTCTTATTAATATGTGCTGGGTTATTTCGTTAAAAGGACGGCCTTATTTGGAATAAAAATTAAAACGAAGGGACACAGTAAATTCAAGCACGCAACTCGTGTCGCGTATTTATTGTTTGCAGCATCAGCAAACGTAAAATATAGTGGTGAACATGCAAACATATAGGCCTACCGTAACGTTTATTCCGCTAATGTTTACATGCATTGGTACTTTCTGGTTTGTAGGTTTATTGTATTTTTTATTTAAATTTATCTGATCGGTCTTAGTATTTTGAGGGGATCGTGGCAGACATTCAAATCATAGAAAAGTAAGCTCGTTACACAGCTATGTTTCAAACACCTAGCGCAAAGGTACGACGTTGTTATAAACAGACGTGAATTTCAATAAGTAACTTCGTCATAGCATCAGTTCATGGTTAGAACGTATACATTTTGCACATATTTGAAATCCACACACACACACCTGGCCAGCGTAACGATTACAATGCAGCCACCACGCTCTTTCAAACACAGCGATCACAACACAACACTTTTAACCCTGCCGTGGAAACACTTTTTTATCACAACATTGTAACTTGATAGGATGTTTAAAAAACACGATTACAAACTTTATGCTTCGTTCAGAAACATGCTGTGTCATTGACACGTCGCCACATCACTGCCAGTCGTAAGGCAATGGGTACGATCGCCCGCCATATTGGGTTGGGTTGGGACAAGCGAGTGATTCTAGATTCTCCTTTCCACACCACGTCTGCCAACCTGCTGGATTTGTAAGCGTCGGGCCATCGCATAACATCTAAATTACATTTAATAATAGGTATTTAAACAATAAAATCTCGTTTCAGTTGTAGATTACAATTTCAAACATCAATATTGTTGCTGTAATTAGTATAAAATGTGTTGAAATGAGAAATAACAAGATTTATACTTTTCCTGCCACACAGGTGGCACAAACGTTCACCCGAGAGAGAGAGAGAGAGAGAGAGAGAGTGACACGATCCGCTTCGCTTAAACTTTTCTTCCGGGCGGAAAAAAAAACACCGTGCCACTGATATTTTTTACTGCAGCAATAAAATGTGTTTCCGTCAGTGATACCTAACCAATACAAATATATCAATTGGCAACGTTTAACTTACAAATAGTATACATAAAAACGAGGTTAAAAATATCGTAACTGCGAACTATTTCTTACCGGCCGTTGCCAACACGTCGCTGCTCTCGCTGTTGTTAATTCATATTAAATACCAAATGAATATTACAAGTTATAGAATATACTAAGTAGATTATTAATATATTCAAGAACACAGTACTTTAACGTTAATCACAGGGTTATATAATTATGGAATACAAGTGATTGAACAGGACAGGTTGACATGTTACGCCTAGGGTGATTTTTCGAAGTTTTTATTCCAAAAGGCCGAAGAAAGCGTGAGTGAACTATAATCTATAAACTACCCCTAAATGACCTCTAATGGTACGCGATCCAATATACTGCGTAAAATTTCTACCACGTATTTCCATTACCACGCGCACGTGATTTAAAAAGTACCGTTCGCCTTAGCATGCCAAATTTACGAGAGCCTTTGAACGTTTAACATATTTCCGCCACCACATTAACAAAACCAGCGAGCCAACACTTCCTTCGCCGCTGAATGCAGTACGAAAAATTACGTGTCCACTAACATGAGTTTATTGCAAGTAGGTCGGGCAGAAGTTAACTGTTCGCCGCGTGCTGTCACATGCCCAGCACAAAATTCAACGTGCAATATTTCATTAGCGTTACTGCCGGTCGTATTCACGAATAATTTTCTCGCAGGCATTGCTTTCTCGTCACTCTGTCACTTACGCGGCCGCGGTGTAAGTTTTTAATCATCCTCCCGGCCCAAGCTCGCCACGGCGACTATTCACGCAACCCGTCGCAGGTGCTGCCTCTACCAGCTGTGTCACCAAGACTCGCTTAGACTGCCCGGCGCGGCCCGCTTCAGCCGACACACGTTCACGGACTGCTCGCGCGATCACCTGACCTGCGCAACAAGCCATAAGCGAAGACCAGCCGACGTCACGTGACTCGCCTCTCTCGCACCACACGGCGGTACTTCATTACAAACTGGCATAAACGGCAATTTAAATTAGCATACAAATAAATATAAAACACACGTGATTTTTCACCTACACATTTTTAAATAACGCTAACATGATTAAATATGACCGGCCATTAAAATGCAATAAAACAGGGAAATATAAAAATAACTTTACAGCACTACCAACCTTTCTCCAAAATACCACAAAATGTTATATTAAACAAGAAGCTACGATTGTAACTAATTAATCCTACTGCCCTCTACATGTGTCGCAAGTAACTTCGATGAGGTACTCGAAGACATATCTAGGGATAGGAAAATTTCGCGAATTCATTTCGGGACAAGATAGACGTCAAACACATCTTCGCAATTGGACCACAATTTATTAGACCCCGCCTGCACGCCTCTGAGCCAATAGCAAACCTGCAAGGAAACACCTTGTGAATCCCATAGCGGCTAGGTGTGGGGCAACAACAGCCAATGAATACACATATGAGGCTCCAATATGCAGGGGACTGTGGATTCTAGCTTACAGGTCATTGAACTCGCGAAATTTTCCTATCCCTACTTATATCAATAGGAACACTTTTTTACGCGGAAAGAATTATGCACAGGCTAGGCTTCAGCTACTTAGTGTAAGGTTGCAAGTTTCCTGTGTCTATTTGCCGCCGGTCTGTGTGAGAAGACATTTTCTACTCTACTGGGCCAATCAGAATAAAGTTGCGAAGAAACCGAACGTCAGTGATTAGCTGGCAGACACACAACACGCGTGCGGATCAAAATAATCCAGCCGCAATATTGGTTCAGAGCTAACGTGTTTTGGAGTATAACTAGTTGTGGAATATTTTCGCGAGAAACAAGTGACCCTACTTATATTAAATGAACATATGTGTTAAAAACAAATATGAGCAGAAATAGTTGTCACAATATTTAATAGTTCCTGGAATAAAATAAAATCATATAAAAGTAATGTTTTGGTAGCAAATTCTTCCGAAATTGCGGACGGTTAAAGCAACTACGTCATGAGTATAGTGCAACCAGTAGGTACGTAGCCACACAAAGATTGATTTTAATTTGTTTAACGGCACAGGGACATGGCACGTGACAGTACAAGAATAACATCACTGCCTTAAATCTAAAATACTATTTTATGAAGGTCTTATATCACCGTCAGTAATACTCTTTTCACGCAGGTGTGGTGGGAAACGATTGTGAAGTTACTGATATTGATGTTCAAGTGGAAATTTTATGGAACATCTTTCGACATGACATACTAATTAACTGATCAATTATTATATTTAATACTCCGAATGACGTAAACTTACATACCAATGGGTAGACCCCCGATTATTTCGCGGGTTGATGTGGCAGCAGTTTAGACTTGACAGTCCTCTATACACTCGAGACACTACCGTTTGCTCATTGGTTCCTGGATCAAGTGAGGCTTTTGTACAGGACTGCTCAACATTCACCCACACTAAATAACTACGGTCCAATCACTGTAGTATTGGAAAATAACAAGTGTTCGAAGTCTACCTCGGTGCTGAAATAATTCGCAAAATACTCGGGGATCTACCAATGGGGGTTAAATGGGTTTGATTGCTCCATAGATATCATCTCCAACAGAAATTTTTACAAGACAGTCGTTCAGAAAATAAGTAGCGTACCGTTTTTAGATTATTTAACTCATGCTGACTTCATTAGTACATTTACAATGTTTATTTGTGGTTTTCGTTTCAGGAGATCAGAAACATTAAAGGGATTTATATTCCAGATGGCGCTATTTTACAAATTGGCGGACGGAATTGAGAATATTTAATTTTTGTTTACAAAAGCAAAGTGCCAACCAGCAAAGTTAGTTTCAAATAAGACTTGACTGCTTGGTGTAAAGGCATACAAAAATATTTATACACCCGCCATTGTGAAAATAGTTATCTTAAAAACAGAAATCTTGTATAGTTAGTTGCCTACGAGAGCACTATTGGTGTGCGAAATTTGGAGACAATTGGTTCAGGGGAATGAGAGGTACGATCTAAAAAATCCATCGATTCTGGTCAATTACTTCCCAAAATGGTAGTCAAAAAGAGTCAGTGAAGTGCGACTTTAAGTGATCGCATTAGTAACAGTGAGCCTATCAGTTTTCTTAATATTTTTAATAATTTGGTAGATGTGGCATTATAGCCCAAAGTACTTTCGTTGCCACCATTAAAAAAATTGAAAGATTAAAATAATCTTTTATGGATTACAAGGCACTAATTGTATCCTAATTTTGGCGGGAATTGGTTAAGATATTCTCGAGATAAAAATAAAGAGATAGTCTATTTGCATATTTATTTATCGTAATGTGTCATGTCATTCTACAAAGTTAGGGTGAAATTAGTAAAATGGTTTTATAATTGTGGCATTAGATGTAAATTGGCTATCAGTTTGTATCAAATTGTAAGACAGATGGCAATCATTTCAAAAATATATTTGTATTTTCTGGTGCCATCTGTGTCTATAGTTCCTACATTTTAATAGCAATGTGTTACAGCTTATGTTAAGGAACTTTAGCTATCATGGTTAAAATGTAAAGACGTATATCGTTGAAACCGTTTACCTCTAAGAATATCTTGATGCTTATGTGACGTGTAACGACTGTAGTCGTAATGCCACATGCATGTAAAGTGATATAAATTTTTGTATGTGGTGTGAGAAAAAAAGAAGTACAGATATACTGGGAAGGTGTGAAATACTTTTGCCCGTGTGTAGGTATTTGCGCTTATAAGGACTAGAATTGCGAGAACTTACACTTCCTGGACACAGGTACCCAGTAACAGGAACTCGGCCTATGGTGTTATATCTACAACGTTGCTCTCCTCTAAAATGCGTAACATAGGAGGGAGAGAGTAAATAGCATAGGTGAATCATTGAGGACACTTAAATTCCCTTTCTATTTCACTGATTTAATTTTAATTTTACTTGTGTGAAACTGTTAGTCGCATTGAAATAGAATTGCAATGACACACGAAGACTAGGAATTAAGTTCACACATAAAATTGGCAACCCTTTAATAATGTTTAATTATGGAAATATTCAGAAAAATATGCAAATCCACGATGACTCTAATTGGTCGTAACACTGAAATATTAGCATTACACTCAATTGTATGCTTGAACTAATCTAATGGAAATTACGTAGCCGTAACTGAGATTGTCCATGCCAGTATCAGCCTAAACATAATTTTAAGGTTTCTGGTTAAATAAGTAAGTTATTACGGAAAAACTCACACCATACTCGAGAACAAGAACTCATAAAAATCACTCGGGGTTTTGTGAACTTAAAACAATTAAACTAAGACATCGCATATTCCAATATGGCTGACTGGATGGCGTCTCTCCTGATAATAATAAAAGCTTTTGGCTATAGTGAGATTCTTTCCAAAACGGACGTAGAGTTATCTAACTCACAATCCTTGTAGTCGCCAGCATGTAGAGACCTGGGTTCGAGTCCGTAGGCTTCCCTCATTTTAGGCCAGTGAGCCTGGGTACACGAAGAAATTACAGTACCTCACGTTACTCGCGGGTGGCGTAGGTAGTGCGAGCAGACTAAATTAACATATGTACACCGAAGTACCTTCTTCTGCTCTTCATGTCTGCTATCTTAAAAATAACGAGACTCAACTTGAACTCTAATTAAAATGAAATCCCTATTGGGTCTTAAATAACTAGCCGCAGCCCTTCCTAACGGTAGAATCTATAATGGAAATCGCCCCAACAAACCCTTACGGTTGACCTTTACTTGCCTTTACTCGGCCAATCACGGCATGGCAACCTCAGTTCAAAAATCATGCCACTGCGTCGTCAAGACAACCAAATAACAAACTTTCACCGTATTTACGGCCACGTAACCCATATCAACCAAAATTACCAACATTGAAACAATTTTAAAACATTGACAAATGAAAATTATTATGTACAAAATACGCACTTGAAAAAGAAATGAATTTGAGTACTGCCATGAAACTGAAAAATGAATGTCTACGTACTACACAAACAAAATACGTAGATCGTTAGTTTGATCAATAGTATCATCTACATATTAATCAATAAATAATAGTGTACATATAAAATAATAATACCTCCAAAATGGAAGAATTGCGGGCGTTACACCTACAAGTCGGGATCGTTCCTTTAATAAAGAAAAATGTGTGCACATTTTTGTAAAGAGAGAGATACATTTGTGCGTTCCGTAAAAACTTTTCAACTGCTTTGTATTTCCTTAATTTGTATTTTGGTAGTCAGTGGTTGTTTTATTGCAGGCGACCCGAACAGCTGAATGGCCGGGTGGCAGTCACAGACCCAGGAGGGTGACATGAACGCTGTGGTTCTGAGCCTCTTAGAATGCAGTGTGTCTAAGGGCTTCATGCGACCTCCGATCCATCAGTGCAGCAATGGTCACTCAGTATGCCCCAAGTGCAACACGAAGAAACTATCCTGCCTATGTTGCTTGGAAGACGTCCAGCTGATCCGTAATTTTGCATTGGAAGAGCTGTCCCAGAAAGTCGTGCACCCTTGCAAAAACAAGGACGCTGGTTGCGAGAAGAAAATGCTGAAAGCAGAAAGAGAAGAACACATCCTCAACTGCCCGGACAAACTGTACGAATGTGTGCTAGGCAGAAACGTGGATTGTGGATGGAAGGGCACACGGGATCAAGTTATTGTCCACGCAAAAATGAATCATGAGTATACAGTTTGCGAAGAAGAACTCGTGTACTTTTCTTTCGACAGCACACACGTACGGAACAGCATTCGTGGTCTAAAGTCCCGTAGCATAAATGATAAGTTCTGCGAATCCTATTGTGTAATTCAAGCACACCGCGAAACGTTTTGTATGATTGTGAGGAACGACTTTATGTTGGAGAAGCTGCATGTCGCAGTTAAATTGATAGGCCCTGTCGAGGATGCTGAAAAATACGTTTACAAAGTGAAGTTCACGAAAAGCTTTTCTCCAGCAGCTGCGTCGTTCAAATTCATTACTCACAACTACACTGCGACCATGGACTCTATATCACACACTATATATCTCTCTCTCTCTCTGCAGTGTGCGCACATGGATTTCGAGTTTTTGGAAAGTTTCATTGAAGATTCCGAAATAGTTTTTGTACTTCGTTTGAAAATCCTCTAAATTTTCTAACTGGATTCCAGGTGATCAGTTAAGACTCTGTGGGTGTCGAATGTAGACGTATGTAGTCTAACACGTTAAAAAAGCTGAAGAATAACTGTTCTGTTGCTAATCTGTGTACAGATTCAAAAGTACAACTTTTCCAAAATGTAAGATTCTGGAAGTTTAAATCATTATTTTTTTCACGCTTTGAATTTCTTTGTGGCTCTGTGTTTATATTTGTATATATAGGCCTACACACATGCATATAAAACAAACATTAGTTATCAAACTGCACTGAGACAAAGGTTTTTATTCATCAAGAATTACTTGTTTGTATAGGGCCCAAAAATATATTCAGTTGCCCCAACAAAATATAGGTTAAACATAACTTGAAAAGTTATCAAATTATTTTTTTTCGTCGTATAGAATACACGCTAGAATAAACAAAATCTCTGTGTTGGGCTAAATTATATTAGACTGCCAACAAAATATTTATTTGAATCATCTCTATATATTTCTTTGCCAACACATTCGATTGTATTCGTTCGAAAATACAGCTGGAGAATTTGTTTGTATTTTTTTGTGACAACTAGGGTATTATCACTGTTTGTTATTTCATTTATTGATGCTTAATAATGGTATAAACAAACATCCTAATAAAACAAGTCCACTGGGAAACTACAAATAAAGCTGTAAAAAGTGAGATTTTTTTTCCATACATTGTCCAGTATATGAAATGTATGTCTTGAAAATCATTCTGCCTTAATTAGTAGTTACTTTAGCTGAGTTGGTTAGGTCGTAGAGTCCTGGCGCAAGTTGTCTTAAGTTCGAATATCGGTTGATTTTCCAATGTTTTAAATACTAACCGAAACAATATAATGTAGCCGGAACCATACAATTTTTTAGTTGCACCAACCAAATAGGTCCTATTTGTTTTGGGCAACCAAATACGAAAATCAAATTAATTTGGTTTCAACCACAAAATATTTAATCGCCCCTATACAAACTATTTTTTTTCAAAAAAAAAAACTTTTTCACAGTTTGTGTATGTTTACGGTTCGTAACACGTGTGTATCCAGTGGAGAGATTTGGGCGGCTCTTAACAAAAGGGTCTTGAGAGCCGATGAGGATGAAATGAGGTGAGAATGGAGTAGTACCGGAAGTAAAGGGCGGGGTAATTGGGAGATCCCCGAGAAAACCCCACGACCAGCAGCATCGCCCGGCACGATCCTCACTTGCGAAAATCCGGGAGTGACCCGGCCGTGGATTGAATCCCTTTCGCCCTGGGGGAGGCGAGCAGGCTAACCGCTCAGCCAGAATGACAGTAAGTTATGGAAAGTTAATTCAGTTTAGTACCTTATTTATTAGTGGAAAAATGCACTTTGCAAAAGACTGAACATATTGTAAATCCATGAATCACTCATTTGGGATAGAAAAATGTTTAAAATGCACTCAGAGTTTGTATCTTTTGAAAACAAATATGTAGGTGTTCCCGAAATAAAGTGAGTTTATATTCCATTTGAAAGGATGTTCAAGAAGTGTGGAATGCGTCACGCTTAGGTAGAGGATTTAGAATGGTGGAAAGAAATGAAGTGAAATAAAAACTAGTTCATTTTTCCATAAAATTATTTTTAACTGATCATAAATGTGGTTGATTTCCTAGACAGATTTTTGGTAAATTATGTTGGTCTTCATTGCTCCAAGCCACCAACTTCTAGTGAATTCCTGTGGTTAGTCATTAGACGTAAAATAGTGGATCGAGGTCACTTAGTTGATTTTCAGTAATATCCTCAAAATCTGCGCGCACTGCGAGAATGTGTCCACTTGCGGGTATCTAACTGTTTAATCGGTGAATGGCGACTACACAGTTATCGTACTTGCGTGATCAAATTTAAAATGCACTGTAGAGTTCGAGTGAGCAAGTTGGGTTAATCATTCAGCAGTGGTTATTATGATTGTAAAAGTCGACTGGTGTTGAAAAAGGTTGTAAGTCCTACGAGGTAAAATATTGCTACTTTTATACTATATCCAGTGGAATGGCTCAATTAGCGAAAAGTCGAAATTGGACTGGTGTTTACTGGAGTAAATTTTGCTGACTCACCAATCTTGAAAATGTAACCTAAGTGTTGTGTTCAAGGCTTTATGTTAAAAATAGTGCAGTCGTCCGTTAGCGTTGCATTTCGACGACACGGATGCATTGTGTTGTACATCGAAGATGTGCTCTACGCCTCAATCGATTTTCGAGCAATAGTCTTGACTGCATATTTTTAAAATTCCATTCGCGATGCCTTGATTTCGTTATACATAGCGCATGTGAAATAATGTGTAAAATTGTTAGATTATACGGTTACTGCTACGTCTTTTAGCTTTATTTGGTTCGAAATATTTTACTACGTAGCACCTCGTAAATAAAACATACTTTTGGCTTGTATATTTTGACACTTCATCGCCTCAGTAATTTTTTTAGAAGTAGAGCTACCGTCCTTCGCAACTCTTCGACGACAGGATATCTGTTACCAGCGCCACGCTGCAGCAGACTGGTAAAGCTGGTCTTCACATTATAAACCTATTCCATCCGGGGTTACATCCAACTTTTCTGAAGCCCTGCTTAAGTCCTACTTTCAAATTATTCCTCCGCCTCATGCAAACAAAGCTTAACGAAGAATAGAAAGTTACACCAAAGTGACCACGCGCCGCATTCGTGCGCACTAATGCTAATAATATTCTGCATAAGAACTATTTTTTAGTAGGCGTTACCAACACACCTATTTTTTTATTGTTGTCATTCGTATTAATTATAAATGAAATATTATATTTTGCACATAAAATTTAATTAAAATTTACATTTATCCATAACTAAGATAATGCTATGTTAACAGAAGCATACAAAGCTTGTGATACATGAGATATTTAAGAAACAAATCAAATATGCCATAAGTAGGGTGATTTTCAAAGGTTCAATTGAAAAATTTGAAGTAATCACGAATAGACTATAGTGGAAACTGGAACTGCGTGCAACCTAAAAGAAATCCTTTTACAGTTTTCTGCGCGCCAAAAAAAAAATGTTTTTGAGGCTGTTTTGTTTACAATAAAACATTATTGCTACAATATAAATAGATAGCCACAGAATCATACGTTTGATCTTAATAAATATTTGCTATATATTTTTTTTTTCTTTTTTAACATTACCTTCCTTAATAGCAAATAAATAAACATTCCTCGAGCTGATTTCGTCTATAGTAAAGACATATTACTTACTTCGTAAAAAAGGTAAGAGTTTAGCTATATTAATTGTTTTCTGTTGTTTATTGTAGTTTTTAGTACGCAACAATCATAAAACAATCTATTCTTCAGTTACGAAATTGCAACTGAACAAATGTCCATGTACTCATGCAGACGTTTAGGTCTAATGTTATTCTGAATGCAGTGATTCTCCAAATCACTAACCTCAATTCCTCCGAAGAGATGACATTATATTTCGGCCCATGTTACTACCTGACATAACTTATCTATGTCTTTAAATTTGATTTAAATGCCAAACTTTAATGCAATGTATAAGATGTTTAGCGTATGTTCAATGAGATATGTGTAAACTTATTTATTTTGACAGTTGTGTTGTGTATGCTATGTAAGTTTAATGTTTATATATGGTTTCTTTGCATGAATATTTGTCTTTGTAACAAGCACTACCTTTTGTTTTCTCAAAATAATCAGGCCACACCAGCCGGCCTATCACATTTTATTGATTTTCGAACAATAGTCTTTTAGAACAGAAAATTTATTTATTATAATTTGGAATCAGTGAGAGGCCATCTCAGAAAAAAAGTCAGTCCTGAGTATGAAAGATAATCTATAATATTTGATTGGCAAAATTTGATATTTACGACGGAGATACATAATTATTTACGCACTATTGAAATGCTGAGCCTATATATGTTTAAAAGAATAAATAATTTGACATAAGCTGTACGATGAGCCCGGAAGGAAGGACGGCCCAGTAAAGGAGGACTTCGAGGTTCTCGACTTCGCACCTAGGACGACACGGTGTCTGGTGTTCGGAGAGACAATTCTGCGAGAGGAGTGCTACTGGCTGCGGGGATTCTGGCGAGGTTCCGGTTCTGCACCCACCTCCGCTGTTCCGGCCCGCAGAGGACGAGTTCGCAGAGCACCGCCCGGAGATGCGCTGTCCATGGTGAGCGGGAGAGCTGTTCCTGGGCTCTACACCAGTGAAGGATGACTCAACGACATCGGCAGAGTTGCGATTATTTCCCGCTATCGACACAGCTAAGTTGCATTTTCCCCAGGCAAAAGTAAAAATATTTACGACACAAGCACCAGTAAATCTTAATATTGGTAGATACCTTGATGTGCAATGTGCATGCTGGTGTTGTCTGTAATAAAATTTTGAAAAATTAGAATAGCATAATAATTTTTAACCGAAGTTATGAAAAAGTAATATATAAATTAAAATTGATTTAATTCCGCTTGCTTCTTGTTGATCTGTTTTTAAAATGCACAGATAATTCAAGTCTGGATGAACATACTGTTTTTTGAGCAGCAACATATATTTGAGTCGAGGCATGTCATTAGTATAACCTATCAGACTCACTCACATATACAACGATAATTTATCATTGCATTACACATTCATTCCTTATATTATGTATTACAGAAGTACTATTTTATCGCTGCAATATTGTGACACATATCAGAGGTGTTGCAGTAATAATTTGTCGACCCGACGTGAAGGCTACGGTAATCTAAGCCCACAATAACCAGAGAATACTATACAACTGCTCACACACTCTAAATCGGAATCAGTTATTTTTTACTGATTGTCAGTTGAAACTACTCCATCTGAGATCAGTAAAAAAGAAAACTAATTATATCTTCAGTTAAATGAAGTCCACTAATACAAACAGTAGAAAATCAGTTATTTATATTCGATTATTAAAAATCACAAGGATTAAAAACCTTGCATTATGGTTTGAAATAAATTAAGTATACAATTATTTTGCCGCAAAACAAAATTATTACATGTACAGGAAATTTGGGAAGCGGTTGGTATCGAACCACCACTCCAAAACGCAACACATTCTCTCGGTTCTTTTGGCTGACGTTCTACCAACTCTGCTACTTTATCACTGAGATAAAGGGTCTCGCATTTGCGCAGTAACATAAACTTACAATGGCGAACGGCTGTAAGTTTCGCAATGTGAAAGTACTTCATGTTGTCGAAATATACACATATTATGCATACGTAGGTATATGTATTTGTAAGGCTCGAAAGTCATTCTAAGTAAAGTTTAGTTCAGATTGTGTGCTTTAAAAGAGAAATATAGTGGTTTTGATGGTGGTGTCGGTGTTTTCAATGTATCTGCTATTTTACAATGCAAAATTTTACAGAATGAAATTGTTACTTTGAAGAGAAAGATTGACTAGTAATGACTGTGCTAATTAATTAGACAGTGGAACGTTTGAAACAATGCAATATTTTATCGAATTTGTCGTGTCCTCATTATTTGATGTGTTAACTTGCAGAGACCACAAAACTTTTGTTGTTGTAAATCCACCTTTCTTATCGAATCACCGCACTATCGAGTCAGTAAAATTATCACTGATATATCTATCACTAAAAATAACAGTTTAAATCTGTAGTGTCTCGTTGCATTGTAAAATGGCGTATACTAGTGGAAAACGATAACGTCGTACATTGAAACCACTGTATTTATATTTTAAAGCACAGAATCCGAACTGAACTAAAGATAGATTGACTTTCGAACTTTGCAAATACATGCACTTCCGCAGAAAATCTGTATATTTCGACAAGAAATACTTTCACAGCACGAAACTTACAGCAATATTTGACATCACATTTTGTGGTTCAGTATCCATAATACGAGCACGTATTTGACAGTGGTAAAGTAGAGCAGTGGTCATGGCTGATCATGAAAGCTTCAGCAAGCTTTGCTTTGTGGGCGTAGGTTCGAGCCCAACCACCTCCCACAACGTTTTTGTGTAGACAATATTTGTGTTTTGCGACAAAATAAATCGTACCTAACTTACATAACATAGGAATACTCTGTGCTTATTTATTAATAACAACTACAAATAAGTAGTTTTCTATTGTTCGAAGTAGTAGATTTCTTTTAACTGATAAATTAGTCATATTTTATACAGAGTCTGGATTGAGCAGTTTCAACTGACAATCAGTAAAAAAATAACTGATTCAGATTTAGAGTGCAGAAAGAAACATTCATAACTTCCATAGAGAAACCAGAGTAGAGTCGCTTACTCTTTGGAATTTATATGAGTCGAGAATCAAGGACTACATATTATTGCGAAACACCGCCGCCATAGACTATAAGAAATTGGAGTATCGCGCGGATAATGTGATGGCAGAAACGAGTAAACCGACAGATGAGTTAGTTTCAAACGACATGGGGGGTAATTTAGTATTCCAGGTGACTAACCCCGATCAGACAATGGAACAGGCGAGATAATTAATTAGCCCCACGGAGATGTCTTTAACGCAACAGATTGCACTGCTACTCGAACAGCAAACAGAGCTGATGCGGGGATTTAAGGAGCACTCTAGAGAAATTCTCGAAATTAATGAACGGATGGCGCAAGTATTTGAACAGTTCGTACAGGCTTTGGTCGAGCAAAATGAGTCTTTCCAGCTCGCTCTGGCAATGCAGAGTTCTCAATTAAGTCGAACAATGACTGACGGTATATCGCGGGTACAACAGGAGATAAAAACGGCGAACCAAGAATTAGCGCATACGTCAGACGCTTTACGGGAAGAGATAGCGAACAATAGAACAGAGTTAGAAGCAGCGGTGGGAAGCTGCAAAGAACGAATAGCTACCATAGAAAACAACCCAGTAGAATTGGAAGGTAGAATTTCTTCTCGACTAAATTATTTTGGTTGCCAGATACAAGAGATGCGAACGTACTGAGGCACTAGTTAATGGGGAAAGATAAAAAAAATTAATCTCAATTTGACCAGGTGGGGGGAACAGATAAATTTTTGTCACAGATAAAATCGATGGTGTTCTTAGATCTATGAGTGAATTGAGGTTAGATAACACCAGTCCCAGGTCAGTACTCGTAGAAGATGTAAACGGTCCTGTATAGTTTTCAAAGAGACCGCATCGGATGTAGTCCGAATGGCCCGTGAGCGACACATCCGCCTTGAGAGACCGCATCGGACGTAGTCCGAATGGCCCGTGAGCGACACATCCGCCTTGTTGCCATTGAACACATTGCTCCACCACCGGAGTAAGTTGTTGGCTGACCAAATGCCTACGTTCGAGGGTAAATCCGGCGAAAACCTAGTAAATTTTCTGAATGAGTTTGATGAGTATTCTCAGCTATTTAACTTGAGTGATAAAGACAAGCTAAGGTGCATAGCTTTGAGTTTAAAATCTACTGCGTATTACTGGTGGGGTATATTTAGTAATTTTTCTTATGAAAGTAGTTATCATTTTATGGTGACCTGATATCATTTTCAGATATTTGTAGAAACCGATAGTAGTCAATAATGGTCAACACTGGTCTCTACAGTTGCGACATCTTATGATTGGCAATATTGGACTTTAAATGAGAAAAGAGTCGTCAGTTGCATGCGAGTTAAAAGAACATTGACTTTACACCGACATATTTTGCCTGAAAAACACTTTTGTAAACGAGTGCAAAGTGTGAAAAAATAATATACCCAGAAACTTTCAATAAGTGTTAGCCGAAGTAAAAACATTTTTTCTAAGCCAAGACAAATAGAATACACATTAACTGATAAAAGGAACGAATTGTTGATAGAAGTTGTATTGGTAAATATTTTAAAACTTGAGCTGGCAATTTAACAACTGTTACAGCCGAGAAGGTTAAAGTGAGGCAGGTAAAACCCGCCAGTTGAGACGAATGTTCGAGGACTCTTAAGATTGATCGGAGCAAGGACGTCTCCACGGATGATGGAGATGGTGACAGTTTTTATTCATAGAGATAAGACTTTGATTCTCAATCATTTAATAATAATCAATGTTGGACTTAAACAATTTTAAGATACGTGGCTAAGCCAAATGAACATTTATTTGTGTAGAATTGTTGTGTTATCTTTTTTTTGGTATTTAGTTGTAAATGAGGAAATGATCAATAATCCCAATTGCTAAATTAAGTGTTACTTTAATATTAATAAATTCTAATCCAGTTGACCTGTCAGAACTGTTTAAAAATGTAAGGAGACTTCTGTAACACTCCAATATTTATGACTTTATAATGGTCATTCTACGTCTTTAAATTATATTTAAATGCCAAAATTTAATGCAATGTATAAAATGTTTAGCGCATGTACAATGTGATATGTGTAAACTTATTTATTTGACATTTGTGTTTTGTAAGCTATGTAAGTTTAATATTTATATATGGTTTCTTTGCATAAGTATTTGTTTTTGTAACAAGCACGACATTTTGTTTTCTCAAAAGAATCAGGCCACACCAGCCGGCCTATCACATTTGATTGATTTTCGAACAATAGTCTTTTAGAACAGAAAATTTATTTTTTCTAATTTGGAATCAGTGAGAGGCTAGCTCAGAAAAGAAGACAGTCCTGAGGATGAAAGATAAAAGAAAAAGCTGGACTAGTTATATTGGGGGTGCGGGTTTGAGTCTCAGAGTCATCCTTATTTTTCATTTATTGTTTTTAGCGAATATCATTTTGAAAGATTTATTAATTATTTGATATTCATATATCATAACGGTTGTTCAGAGTGCACATGTTATTCACGATGTAACGTATAATACCACAAAGACGCCTAACAACGACAATGCAAGGTTATCATAGTCATCACTATAAAAGTTAGATAAAAAAAAATTGTTTGTGGTAAGCCTAATTTTCAGTGGTTTTTATTTTAACAACGTTTGCTTTGCGGTAACAAATTAAATGTTGCAGCGAAAAATGCGTTTCGTAGTGTGTTTAAATTTAATATACTTACTTTAATACATAGTGTGAAAAAGGAAACATTAATTTATGGTGTTCAATATGTATTGTTCTTCAAATGCTATACTACACGTATTTTTACATTTATATTTACCTGCAATACTACGGAATACAATTTCATATAGATACTTGTGTTTAAATTGGGTGTGTTTACCCATTGTACTGAATGTTATACGGAGGTGTATGCCCTGTGCAGCACGTTTGCTGTTACACGAGTGCCGTATTGTAACATTCGTTGCTAGTGTCTCTCCAGTAAAGGTCTTTATCGTAAAATCACAGTTCCCTGACTGCTGGTAAGTCTGGTTGTATATGTTACACTTATCGTTAAGAGATCTCAATTTTTAGTCGTATAATACTATTGAAAGAAACTAAATACTTCACACTTACATTATACTTAGACCTACTTGTCTGCCGAGAAGTCGAACGCAAACATGATGGTGGAAACGGAAGATTCTTATTTGTCTCATAAAGTTACGGGGAACACCCATCACCAACTATCCCATTGATAAAGGCCGGTGTAATTTATTTTACCACTGGAAAAGTGTTAAAAGCAAAATAAAGCTACCAGCAATCATTTACAGCACCAGCTACTCTAGTTGGCGGGTAGCGGCTGTTTAGCGGTGAGTAAAACATAAACAATTCGAGTTATGGGACTAACAATTAGCCTAGTACACCGGTAAATTAAAACACCAGCCCCAAGTAGAACAGTCATATGGAAAAAAGCAGGTATTTTTAATGAGGCACTAAGTGAAAGACTACATTATAATGAGGCGAGTATGGGGCAGCGTTGAAATACAGAAAATCCGCCAACAGCAGCTACGCCCGGTACGATTCCCGCATACGAATATCTGGGAGCCTTCCCGCCGGGAATCGAACATGGTTCGCCTTGGCAGGAAGCGACTAGTTTAACCACTAAACCACAGCGGCTCCTACTGCCAGAAATACAAATGAAACTCGGATTGGGTAGTGTCCGTTGGATAGAAGTGGACACGAACAAGCGTGCCCGAATGAAAAAAACCTAACACTGGCATTGAACAAGGGGACATTAAACACACGAAGGGATCAAGTGAAATAGAACAAGAGTACCGTAGTTTTGAATTGGACAGTGTTTGTGTTGCTAGAATTTAGTCTCTTTTTGGATGTAGCAATAGATAACTCTACAAAAAACTGTTTTCTGCTAACGGTTTTTTGTATACCCATAATGGTTCAAATATTTATGTAGTAATTGTAATTGTAAAGGCCTTTTTAACGTCCCCCTCCCGGTTTTATGCTGCAAAGCTTAGCAGGGGACGGCTTACAGACTAACTTAAAACCTAACTTTATTAACACCCATGCCTTACCCGGGACTCGAACCCAGAACTCCGCGCCGTAAGACCGCACGCAACCAACTGCGGCACGGTGGTCGGCATTTATGTTGTAGGGGTGACTAAATTATCAGTAGACATCAACCAGAAGTTACCAAGAGAATTTCTATATAATAATATAAAACCAGTTCCTGTTCTAGGCCTTTATATTTCTGCAAAGCTCGCGTTAACGGTAAGAAATTAGCGTCCAATTTAGTGAAGATAAGATAACTTCAGTAACAAGAAATAATAATAGTGGAATAGGAAAATTTCCTGATATATGTTATATTAGGTTGGTAGTTAATGCAAAGAAAGTTTCCCGTCCGCTACATTGGATACCATCGAATTAAGGGATACGTTGAAATAATAATTAGACAGATTGTATCAGTTGGGTATTTCAACTAACACAAAAGAACCTGGTTAGAAGGCATTGGTAATTTTAAAAAAAGCCAGATTGTTCGTTGAAGTTAGTTTTGGACTCTGGCACAATGAATTAAGCAATTTTAAGGGAATATTATGAATTAGTGACATTAGTATATCTTTCAAATAATGAAAAGCGTTATTTTTTTTAAAAGTATTTTATTAAAAAATTAATTTAGTCTCAAAACTTCGCAGTGAAATTCGTTAGTGGTGTACTTTTGCACTATGTGTGGTTCATCCTATTATATAAGGAGACGATCTCTGTTTGTCCCTTAAAACTCAACGAAAGTTCTTTAGATTTTGCAGAGCGAATCCTGTGTCTAATATAGGTCAAGTTAGGATTTCAGCAAGATCAGGTTACGCAATCATGACCTTTGACCCTAAAAACTCATTTTTAAATTTATTTTTCCTTTGGCTGTTTTGTATCATTGCGTAGAGAAATGAAGGTAATGCAATATCACTCTCGCTTCACACCATTTCATTACTACCTACATATTTGTATGCAATATATTTTTATTTTCAGTCTCGCTTCTATGTGGCATAATTTAACATTTACTATTTCCAAATAAACTAATTAAGTTCTTAGTTATTTTAGTTCATATGTAGTCTGCACTTTAATACTTCGTTGGATATAAGATTTTTTTACTAAAAAAAAAAATAATACTTACACTGTATGATAACTAAATTTGTAACCTTGTAACAATTCTAGGCACGTGGCGATACTAAAAACACTGTCATGGGCTAACAACTAGTACGTATATATAGAACAATTTGCCATTTTATTTTTTATTTTGGTAATACTGCTGAAGATTTTCAAAGTTTTACGTTAACTCATTGTTCTTATTTTAATAGGACATTTATTTACGCCGAAGTTACTGTGAAATCATATTGCGTCACGAGAGGAACATGGTCATATTTAATGGAAAAAAATTCCTGCAATGAACCAGAGAAAGTAAGGTTAGATTCAGTGCTGGTAACTGCCAACGTTTATTGTCAAAAGTAAAGAATATAGGTTATTTATTTGAAAATAATCAGCTGAGCCCTACTACAATTTAAAAAAAAATTGCGCCGTTTTATATATATATATATATATATATATATATATATATATATATATATATATATATATTGTGTGTGTGTGTGTGTGTGTGTGTGTGTGTGTGTGTGTGTACACACACATACATACACACACATAATTATGGTAACACCCATGAAAATATAGTTTTATGCATACAATTAACTTATATTATGTTCCCTGTTCTTATTGCTACACATATTCTCATGCAAAAGTTAATGTAATATTTTTCACACGTGTCACTTATATGATTTCAACTGCCTACGCAAATTTTATTCGGGGTACAGTTAGTTAGGCAGAAGCTTGTGGGCAGATTGTATTTTTCTACATGGACGTTATCTGAACAGCGGCCCAGATACGTGGCCAACTGCAAGAGGCATCATGTGGGCCACGAGCATATGCGGGTGCGTTACAGTGGTTGACTGACTGTTAACTGATTATGGAAGCCGCTCGTGTACAAGCGGATTCGCACAAGTGGGCCAACTGACATTTGCTACTTGGGCAGAAGATAGAGTGAGTGAGTGAGTGAGTGAAGAGATTTAGGCGGTTCTTAACAGCGAGGTCTTGAGAGCCGATGAGGGTGATTGAAGTGAGTATGGAGCAGCGCCGGAATGAAAGTAGAAAAACTTTTTATAACAAAAAGGTAGAATTTAAGAAAGTTTTGCATGTTTATCACAAACATTTACTGAGAAAGCACGAATTGTAGGTTTTATCCCCCTGACATCCATGATAGGTTTCCTTGAGTGATTCAGGAAAAGGTGAAATCACGTATTTGCAACCTAGTATGTCGTAAACTTTTCAAACTGTGCGTATGTTAAACCCTTTCGTTACAATTTAGGAAACAAAGAGAAAAAAATAATTACAGTGTACAGGGCAGTGACAAAATGGGTTCTGCTCAGGTGTTCGAAAGACATTGAAGTCTAACCAAGTGTTGCAAAATAATACGTTTCTAGGTATCTGTTTAATGAATAAAATATCCAACAGTGAAATGTTGTCTAGACATCGCTTGACTACACTGAAAGAAAGAATTCACAAACTTACCGCATCATTGTATAACTATATAGTCTATTCGCGGATTCTTTACACATTTGTGATACAAACTTTTGGAAAATTAACCAATGCATGAAGCGCTTGGTTGTGACACCCATGAAAATAGGGTTTTTATGCATACAATTAACTTATAATATTTTTTCTGTTGTTATTGGAACACATATTGTCATGCAAGATTTTCTGTAATATTTTTCGCACATGTTACTTATATGATTTCAAATGCCTATGTAAATTTTATTTATTTATATTAATTGTACTTTACTTAACACGTAAGATTTTTAAAACTTAGATGTATGGTGGCAATAATATTTATGTGTAATTTGGATAGGCTAGTTCATTTTTCATTGTGTATTTATATTCATAAAATTAATATTTATTTTTGGTGTGATCTCAATTTTGTAAGTCATTCTACTTTTTATTGTATTATATTTCAGTTCCGAGATCACGTATTCTTCGGTTTTTCTTCATTTAGGTCGTTAGAAGTGGTTCATGTGGGTGGTTTGAATAGTTTTTTTCCCCATTGGCTCGGAGGTTTAAATCCTGATTGTTGACTGGCTGGCGCTATAGGTCCCCTTAAGCTAGCGTCAGCCTGCAGAGACTAACACTCTCTTCGCTAGCAGCCTCCAACGACATCAGACGTCTGATGTAGACGGAGAGGTAGGACTTTAAATTAGTTTTAGGGGGTGTAGACGTGTCCCTGAATCAACTTGTAAGTAAACTTGTAATCAGCAATGGAGCTTGTGTCAATGGTCGCCCATTCGCGAGGTTAAGTGGCCAGGAGCTAGATAATTTAAACACGCCGTCTACATACGTGTAGAGTGGAGCTCCACGTATCTCCACCTTAATCCTGCTACGTCAAATCCTGCAAGAGTAACCTACCTTCAATCCGCTTGGTGATTAAAAGATAAGTCCTACACACTGATCTAACATTTTCATCTGGACCTAATTTTATTTACAGTTTGATTCAGCTCGATGTCCGTTAGCATCAGTACACAAGCGACGCCATCTTGACTTTTATAAGTACGTAATTTTCCAGCACACATACGCCCACTGCAAAACCTGTGATAAGAGTAGTTTCTACCAGAGCTAGACTGTTTAGTGAGAACACAATTTGTGTCGACGTAATATTTACTACAGAGAACAGTTTAATTAATTTGATTTTGAAACCAGTATATTCAGACTCTGGCAAGCTATATCACGTAACCGTAAAAGGGTTCAAGTAGCTTAGGCATGACCACTTCTAGCGTTGTTAGGATAGTGTGTTGTCTATATAGTTTTTCTCATATTGCCATCGGGGTTTTTAATTATTTCTGATTGAAACAATTACAATACAAAAGGAAATGAAAAGTAAAATAAATGAAATATATTCAAAGGACGTATCTGTTTTATCGTTTTCTCTACTGTAGTGTCAAGTTAGCCAATTTCTTACCCAGTGTCTTACATATGTGAGAGTTTTCAATTGTCTGCCTTATTTTGACGTACGTACATAAATGGTGTACGTGCCAAATGCTAGTTTCTAGCGGGTGATAATGGCAATAAACTTGTTCTCCTGCCGGCCCAGGACTGCACCGGGCAATTTACAGAGGCAGCCTAGGTAAGATCACCTCTTTTCCCACTGATTTATTGCAAGTCAGCTGTGCAGCCTGGTCACTCAAGTGTTATATGTGTTGTCCCATTGTTGCGTATGCTAATTCTACACCATACACAGCAAAGGTATATTTGAATATTGATTATGATATGATTATATCTCATATTGGCTATCGCAACGAGGAGGCCTCGTGTGTGTTCTTCACAGCTTCCTACTCACTATATAACATATTTATATGAAATATATGTTATATCTCATATTGGTGCCCTTGCGTGGGGCTTTGTGGCAGTCTGTACACTTTACACGTCCGTTAACCCGCCATTACAGCATATTCCAATATAAATCATATATATATGTTCATTTACATACATAACGTACATTTCTGAATTGCTGCACGTACAACTTTCAGTGTGAGTAGGTATCATTCATCATCATTTGCTTAAGAATGAATATTCATATCCTTAATCATTAAAGCAAATTTAGAGCAATTCTCATGCTGATGGCACGAACACCAGCAACATATTTTAAATATCTCAAATCTCTTACGAAAGACGAAAGGTAAAGACGTTTATAAAAGTAAAATAATGCGTTCGTTTACGCATTGTACACTAATTTTTCCAACGACAAAATTGTGAACCATCGTATGCATTCATATAGGCGTACGAAAGCTTGACAATTTTACTTTTTATTATTCGTATACATTTCGACAGTGCCTGCATTTAGGTTTTATCTTGAACTAGAAAACATACAGTGAGATTTATATCTCGTCTTCTATGGTGAGAAGTAAATGATAGTTGAGTTATGGTAATTAGTATACTGCAGTTCCATATTCAGCTAGCAAAGAGTACGTTCTTCAAGAGGATAGTTCTCAGTAAGCGTGTGCAGGAATAACTTAGTTGTTTATGGAACGTGATTACTCTGCACTGAGAATACCGTGTTTCTCTTATGTGTGAATGTACTGGCTGGCATTGATGTGCAAGTTGCTGTCTCCGATGTACTAATAAGAATGCCATGTTTTATTGTGCCTGCTGGAATCGCAATCTTTATTTCATAGACCGTTGTTGTTCGTCTCAGTATTCTTTATTTCTTGTTTTCCTGTGTTTTCTTCTTCGTTTCTTTCTGCGCTAGAATTAACGACGACAGATTTGCTGACCTCGTCACAATGTCGCTAGCGTAAAAAAATTAATTTGCCATTTTATGTCACTTTTAAATTTAAAGTGTGGCTCAAGACAATGGAAAGCATAGTTGGAGGCTTTTGCTCAGCAGTGGGACCCAATAGGCTAGTAATAAAATTATATGTCCGTCCGTTTGTCCATCCTGGGATGTCATGGCGATTTAGTTTCTACAGCACTGAACTGAAATGCATGAAATGTAGTTCATAGATACCTACTTCAGTAAAAAAATTTTCCCCCTGTACTTTCCTCTATATGTAAAATGTCTTAAACGGCACGACGTGTGACTACAGTTTTTGTTTATACTCTTACACTTAACTGAAAACTTGTTTTTAAGTTTTGAATTGTCGGGTTTTAGTTTTTTATATTTAATTATTAATAACGCGAGTCGTGAGGGTTAGTGTTTTCATTTAATCAAAATGCTTTGGACTGGTAGACAAATAATTTTCTTTTGTATACGAGACAATCCTTTAATGCTATCTTTACTGGAGATTTAAATAACCCACTTTTCTGATGCGCTGTGATAAAATATGTACAATGTATATACTATAGAGTATGCTGAGTGTAAGGCAACTGCCTACAGAACCGAAACTATTAGCATATAATCTTCACCTTCGGCGATGGTTACAAAGAATCTAATTGAGGCACTACTCGAATTAAGGTAGTCCAATTTAATTTCGTTTAAAATGGTCTGACTTGCTGTTGGCACACGTGTCTTGTATGCAGAAGGTTTTTAGTTTCATAGCAAAAATATTTCTCACTACGTTTGTTTTGTACCCGGTTTTGAATGTAACTCTCACTTCCTCCACGTTAAAAAATGTATTAAACAAGAAGCTACTGATGTAACTAATTAATCCTACTGTCCTCTACATGTGTATGCAAGTAACTTCGATTAGGTACTGAAAGACATATATATATGTATAGAACACCTTTTTTTCGCGGGAAGATTTATGCACAAGCTAGACATCAACTACTTGGTGTAATCTTGCAAATTTCCTTCGGGTATTTGCCGCGTGTCTGTGTGAGAAGACATTTTCTACTCGACTGGACCAATCAGAATAAAGTTGCCAAGAAACCGAACGTCAGTGATTAGCTGCCAGAGACATAACACGCGTGCGGGTCAAAATATTCCAGCCGCAAAATTGGTTCGGAACTAACGTGTTTTGGAGTACAACTAGTCGTGGAATATTTTCGCGAAAAAACAGGTGACCCTACTTATATAAAATGAACATAAGTGTTAAAAACCAATATAGGCAGAAATAGTTGTCACAATATTTAATAGTTCCTAGAATAAAATAAAAGTATATAAAAGTAATGTTTGGGTAGCAATTTATTCCAAAATGGCGGACGGTTGAATCTATTACGTCATGAGTATAGTGCAACGATCAGGTACGTCGCTACATTAAGATTAATTTTAATTAATTTACTCGCATAGTAATATGGCACGTGATAGTACAAGAATTACATTGCTGCCTTAATTTTATGAGACTATTTTATAATGATCTTAAATGACCTTCAATTTTACTGTTTTCATGTAGGTTTGATGGGAAACAATACTAACGAAGTTATCAATTATTATATTTAATAAACACAATAACAATAGCTTTCATGCCAGCGGGGGTTCAGATTGATTTGATTTCTCGAAATATATTATTCCAACAAATTTGTACAAGACAGTGTTTCAGAAAGTAAGTTACGTACTCTTTTTATATTACTTTAATCATGTTGACTTCATTAACACATTTAGAATCTTTATGCGTGGTCTTTATTTCAGGAGTTTCTGAAATATAAAAGTATAAAGTGGCGGACGAAATCAAGAATATTGAAATATTTTTTTTTTTACATATGCAGTGGCAGCAAACAAAGTTATGTTGAAATAAGTCTAAACTGCATGGTCTTAAACTAAAAAAAAAAATATTTATACTGCTGCGAATGTAAAAATAGGCATCTGAAATACAGAAATATTGTATCGTTAGTAGCCTACCAGAATACTGTCCCTGTGCCAAAAAAAATTGTAGATAATTGGTTTACTAGAATAAGAGGTACGATCTAAAAAATGTATTGATTCGGGTAAATTACTTCCCAAAATTGTAGACAAAAAGTGTCAGTGAGTGCCTTCTTCAGTGATCGCATTAGTAACTACGAGCTTATCAGTTTCCCTTAATATTGATAAGTTATGTGGTAGGTATGACATTGTAGCCTGAAATAATTGCGTCGCCACCATTTAAAAAAAAATTAAAGATTAAAATTAATTTTTTATAGGTTAGAATAGCACTAAATATATCCAAAATTTGGCGGGAATAGGTTAAGTTGTTCTCGAGATATAAAGAAAGTAATTTATTACTCTGAAGATGCTATCTTCCGAAATGGCGCACAAAAGAGACAGCGAATTGACCTATCTAATTTTCGTAATATGTCATTTCAATATACAAAGTTAGGGTAAAATTGGTCAAATGGATTTATAGCTCTGACATTCAAAGCGAAATACTTATATTTCCACAGTTTTTAAAAATAGCGTTTGGTATACTAAAAACCCATACGTTTAGGAAGAGATATCATAGCAGTAATTGCATGCCCGATTTGGCAGTAATCGGTCAAGCAATTCCTCAACTACGACGTAAGAACTTAATTTAAGTTTCACTATTTTACGGAATGTTTTTCCCTCTGACATTCCTTCAGCAGCTTTATAGTCGTCCTTTCATCTACACATACTTGAACGAGTAAGTTTGATCAGTCAGTCTAGACGTAAGCTCGCTAGCAATTTCAATCAAATTTCAAGATTAACGGCATTCATTTCAAAAATATATTTGTATCGTATGCTGCCGTAGGTATATACATTACATACGTTTTAATAGTAACGTGTTACAGCCTATGTTAAGAAACTTGAGCTAAAACGGTGCATATGTAAAGATGCATATCGTTAAAACCGTTTACCTTTAAGAAAAACTTGATGCCTACAAGTAGGGATCGTTTCTTAAATACAGAAGAGCGTATGTCAATTTTTGTTGAGAGAGAGATACATTTGTGCGTTCCTTAAAAACTTTTCGACTACTTTGTATTTTCTTACCTTGTGTTTGGCTAGTCAATGATTGTTTTATTGCAGGCGACCCGAACAGCTTTGTCTATTCCGATATCCAGCTGGCAGCGTGTGTGGGGAATACACGCGACCTCCGATCCATCAGTGCAGCAATGGTCACTCAGTATGCCCCAAGTGCAACACGAAGAAACTATTCTGCCTATGTTGCTTGGAAGACGTCCAGCTGATCCGTAATTTTGCATTAGAAGATCTGCCCCAGAAAGTTGTGCACCCTTGCAAAAACAAGGACGCTGGTTGCGAGAAGAAAATGCTGAAGGCAGAAAGAGAAGAACACATCCTCAACTGCCCGTACAAACTGTACGAATGTATGCTAGGCAGAAACGTGGGTTGTGGATGGAAGGGCACACGGGATGAAGTTATTGCTCACGAAAAAAATTATCACGTGGATACCGTTTACGAAAAAGAACTTCTAAAATAGGTTTTGAACTTCATTTGAAAATGGTCTAAATTTTATAACTGGGTTCCAAGCGATCAGTTAAGACTCTGCTTTGTGGGTTTCGAATGTTGACGTATGCGGTATTACTCGTTAAAAAAAAGTCTTAAGGATAACTGTTCTGTAGCTAGTCTGCGCACAGATCTAAATGTACAAAATTCCCTAAATTAAAGATTCTGAAATATGAATTAATTACTTTCTTTCACACATTGACTTTCTTTGTGGGAATGAGCGTATGTTTGTGTATGTATACATATGCTTATAAAACAGATTTTAATTATACAGATGCGCAGAGAGGAAGTTTTTTGTTTCAGCCAACAAATTCCTTGTTTGTATAGAGCCAAAAATATATTTAGTTTCCCCAACAATATATGTTCATTTGATAGAATACATGCTTGAATAAACAAAATCTCTGTGTTGTGCCAACTGAAATTAGACTGTCAACAAAACGTTTATTTGAATAATCTGTGTATATTTGTCTGGCAACTCATTTGATGGCATTCGTTCGAAAATACAGCTCGAGCATTTGATTGTATTTTTTCTGACAGCATATAAACAGTACTTACTATTGCATTTATTGATGCTTAATAATGGTATAAACATCCTAATAAAAAAATTTCAATGGAGAACTAGAAATTAAAGCTGTAAAACTTAAAAAAAGGTTTCGTACATCGTCCAGTATTTGAAATGTATATTTTGAAAATATTTCTGCTTTAATCAACAGTTACTTAAGCTGTGGTGTTTAAGGCGTAAGCGCTGGCGCAAATTATCTAAGTTCGTTTATTGGTTGTATTTACAATGTTTTAAATTTTAACCGGAAAATTTAATGTGTGTGGAGCTAAAAAAATCTTTAGTTGCACTAACCAAATCTTTGTTTCGGGCAACCAAATAAGAATAACAAAATAATTTAGATTCAACAACAAAAATATTTAATCGCCCATATGTGTAGGATTCGTAAAACGTTTGTGTCCAGTGGAGAAATTTGGCCGGCTCTTAGCATCGAGGTCTTGAGAGCCGATGAGGATGAAATAAGTCGAGAATTGAGGAGCACTGGAACGAGAGAGTTAGGGAAGTAGGAAATCCCCGAGAAAACCCGCAGACCAGCGGCATCGGCACGATCCTCACTTGGGAAAATCCGGGAGTGACCCGACCAGGGATTTAATACGGTTCGCCTTGGTAGAAGGCGATAAAGCTAACTGCTTAATCACCGCGGCCCCTACGTTTGTGTCGAGAATGACAGTAAGTTATGTAAAGCTATGCCAGTATTACACTTTATTTGTTAGTAGGAAAAAATACACTTTGCAACAGAATGATAGAAAATGAATCCTTATAATCCATGTATATCATTTTTTAAAATACAAATGTTATAAAATGCAGTACGATTTAATGTCTTTTGAGAACATGTATATAGGCATTCCTGAAATAAAATAAGTTTTTTTTTTCCTGTTGAAAGGGTGCTCATGACGTGTTGAATGCGTTACGCGTGGGTAGACTTGGACTTAACTTGGCAGGAACAAATGAAATAAAATAAAAATTAGAGAATTTTTCATAAATTTATTTTTAGCTGATCAGAAATTTAGTTTCATTTCGTGACAAAGTATATGTTGGCCTTCATTCCTCCAAGCCACCAACTTCTAGTAAATGCCTGTGATTAGTGTCAAGTCATCCCATGCAAAATAATGAATTCAGGTCACTTAGTTGAAATACAAGATCAAATTAAAAATGCACTGTGGATTTTAAGTGAGCAAATTCGGTTAATTATTCAGCAGTGGTTTTTATGATTATAAAGATTGATTGGTACATCATGTGTTGCAAATGCTTGTAAGTCCTACGAGGTAAAATATTGCTACTTTTATTTTATCCAGTAAGATGGGACTGGTATTAAGTGAAGTAAATTTTGCTAACTCTCAAATCTTGAAAATGTAACCTAAATTTGGTTATATATTAGAAATACTGCAGTCATCCCTTTGCGTTGCATTTTGACGGCAGATGCATTATGCTGCACATCGAAGATGTTCTCTACGCCTCAACCTATTTTCGAGCAATAGTCTGACTGTGTATTTTTTAAATTCCATTCACGAAGCCTTGTTTTTGTCATAAACGATAAACGTCTTACGTGAAATAATCTGTGAAATTGTAAATTATATGCTTATACTACTACGTGTTTTTGGCTTAGTTCTGTTCGATATGTTTTACTACGTCGCACCTCGTAAATAAAACAAAATTTTGGCTTTTATATTTTGATATTTCATTCCCACAGAATATATTTTTTTTCGAGTAGCGTCACGTCCTTTGCAACTCTTCAACGACAGGATAGCTGTCCTTCCACAGTTTTATGTGCGCTAAAATAAAAACAATTCTTTGAGGCTGTTGTGTTTACAGTAACACATTATTGCTATAGTTCAAAGAGAAAGTTACAGAAACATAGGTTTGATCTTAATAAATGTTTTCCTCATATACGTTTTTGTTTTATGGCAACATAACCTCCCTCATTAGCACATAAATAAACATTACTTGAGCTGCTTTTGTTCACTGTAAGGAAATATTACTTACTTCGTGCCAAAGGTAAGAGTTTACCGATATTAACATTCATAAATCCTTATATTTTGCAGTTCCGAAATTGCAACTGAACAAATGTACAGTCCTCATGCAGATGTTTCATTTATTTCTGAATTGCAGTGATTCTCCAAATCACTAATTTCAATTACTCCCATTATATTATGGCCCATGTTACTATAGGCTATTCACGATACAGAGAGCACTTTTTGAAGCCCTCTCACTTGGAATAATAGCCAATACATATAATTTATTGTAACCTTAGACATTACTTTCGAGTCCAGTGAACTATATACACATATATTTGAGACGAGTCTTTAGGTGAAGGACTACATTATAATGAGCTGAAGGAAGAATATACCAAATTGCATGCTAAAAATTGGGGACGAACTGGAAAACGTTTGACTACACGGAAAGCTGCATTTCTTGAGTTGATAGAAGAAAACGCGAGATTAAAAGGATGGCAAAACATTGAAGACATAAAAATGTATGGCCAGACATAACGGTGGTTAGTCGGGCAAAATTGTGAGATCTGTATGTTTCATGCCCATACTTTCCAAGAGTAGGGATTACTAGGCGATACATGAGTCAACGACAGGTCTGCTACGAGCAGCGTGACGTTGGTATCACTGACGCATGCTCAGGATGTAGCTTCACAACACTGGCAAAACTGAAACAACTGACACAGCTACACTAGATAAGCGGCTGATAGGTGTTGCAAAAAGAAGAATTTGGCCTAACAATTGGGACCGTGATCTTAGGAAAGCTTTTATTTCTGGCGCGATAGATGGTAGAGTCATCATAACTACCTGTTAAGTAGTTTGAATCATTGGATAGAGCTGCCCGGGGGAGGTGATAAGGAAACTACAGAGGACTACAGAGCGTCCCACGCTTAGATTGCAGTACAGTGTGGATGGCGCGCACTTTTGCCATATTGCTCCTGCTTTGCGACGTAACTGGTAGGCTGAGTAACAAATGGCTGACGAAGGTAATGGCTTGACTAAGAGAATTTCATCTGTTTACCTCCCTGACAACTCTCAAGAGGATCCAATCCTGTGACGCAAAACTAAGCGACTTCTTTTGAAATAGAAACCTGTGAGAAACCTTATCATTGTGATTGCATGGCGTTCAAGCAACGAAAATGGCTTATTTTTTTGCGGCTGCAAAAAGACAACTTTATCAGGCAACAATGCACGCAGGAACAAGGACAGCTTTAACGACAGACATCATGCATTGGAAAGAGAGAGTGAATGCCCATTACACCGCACACTGCAATCTAAGAGTGAGACGCTCTGTAGTATGTCTGAGTTTAATCTTCTTATTACGGAACTCGTGTGTTTCTTTTATGGGGCTTAAGCTTGGTTTGCACGCGCATTTCCTTTTCCGTAAGACAGCAGGAGCGGGAAAATTTTAGGTCTTCTACTTGGCGCGTGAAGTGAGTTGAAGAGTGGGGGAAACACTTGTCATCAGAAACTGCGTTCACGAAGTACTGATGTACGAAAAACGTACGCCCTTCAGTTAAAAACTCTGTGATTACTTCCGAAACGTCACGTGCATTAGAAACACCTTGTCGAAGCCCTCAAATATAGCTGGAACCATAAACTGTAGCTCAAAAATAAGAAATTACTATAGGGAGCTGATGTGAACTTTAACACTGATTCTCCAACAATGAAGTTGTAAGATCATTGACCGTAATTCTAGAACTAAACGCAGCGCGAAGAAAACACCGCACACCTGTAACACAGCATTGCGTATAGAGGTGATGTGACACTTTATTCGCGCGTTAGTGTCGCCTTTATCGTTCCCTCATTTATCTGACTCAAACACGCAAAATAGCACCAGGTCGGCGAGGCCAAAAATATCTCGTCTGTCTCCATAGTTTAAATTAAAAATTTTTTTTTAATGTTGAGCCAGATATTTATATGAAAAATTTTAACTAATATATTTTAGCACCGTCACATTTTTTTAAAGGCGAAATCAGTGAACGAAGTGTAAATAAAAATGAGGACATGTCATGTCATCTGGTTTTTTCCACGAACCATAAGAAGGGGAAGTGGAGTTTGCTTTTAATCTGCATTTTAATCTGTAGGAAGCGGATGAGGTAGGCTGGCCGCAAAATCAACAAAACTTTTTTAATACTGTGACCACGTCTCCAGGAACTCTCTTCACTCTCCCCCTATTCGGCCGCCATCACCTTTCTTTCCCCATCTCCAAACTTCCCTCTTCGCCTGCAAACCAATCTGCTCTCGCGTTGGCCAGTAATGGTCATCAAATCGATCCGACGACATCATCTTGCTGGAGAGTTCCGTTCGACCAGCCAGCTCGTCTGCCCCGCCCACTGGCTGTGTGGTCCGACACCACTGCCAGGAAGACTGTCAGATCCAGTCAATCAGACCGCTCTAAAAGGGCATCAACTCTGACGACACTCCATCTGACGTCTACTGGAGCCAACATAGTAACCCCATCAAAACCCCGCAAACCAAACGTCAATCTATTAAATAACTGGTGATGTGGAAAAAAAAAAATAGATATATGATATCGCACAGCTAACTTTCAAGGTGAAAGTAGAATGGCTTTCAGTGGGACAGTCAGACAGAACTACATGCAGAACTAAAAAAAAAAAACACTTCCGTAATCGGGGGGAGTGGGTGATCTAGTGGTCAGATAACTCGCCTCCCACCTCGGTGAACCGAGCTCGATTCCCAGCGGGGTCGCTCCAGGATTTTTTCACGTGAGAATCGTACCCGACGATGCCGCTGGTCGGCGGGTTTCATCCGGAATCTCCCGTTTCCCCTGCCCTTGCATTCCGGCGCTGCTCCATACTCCCCTCGCTTCACCTCATCGGCTCTCAAGACCTCGATGTCAAGAGCCGCCCAGTTCTCTCCACTACACCTGTAGATTATTATTTTACAATGTAGCAATATATCTGCAGCCCTCTTTCGTATGGGCTATTCTCGGTAAAGTGAACACTTTTGAAGGCCCTCTCATTTGGAATAATAGCAAATAAATATATTTTATTGGACATTAACTTCAGTGTGTGGTGGACTATACACGCTGTGTTTATTACTTACATGGTAGTTTATTTTTGTTAATGTGGTAAGGGATAAAAAATGGCTGAAAAGAAAAAGTAGCTAAGGTCTCAAAGGTGCTCACTTTACCGTGAACAGCCTTTAGCCAACATGAACCATACTTTTCTGATTATATTGGATGCGTGTGCATTACTTTGTCGAGTTCTACGTGTGCCCGTGCTCCTTTGGAAATCACTCTACTTAAACTAATGTATAGGCTGTTCACGGCAAACTGAGTACTTTTGAAACCAACATTTGAAAAATGTCACTGCCCCCTACCTTCATGTACTTCAACAGGCACACTGACCGGTATGCGCCAAGTAAAGTTGGCAATGAGTGAGACAAAGTAGTTCCAAGTCTTAATGTTTAAATAAAAGTATTAAGTAAACATTTGCGAATACTGAAATATCTTATTTCACTTCCTATTTTCTTTAATGCATATAAGTGCAAAAATGAGCACAATTGGAAAATATTTACTTCAAATAATTTTACATTTTCACTTGGCCGACGCATGAATAACGTGTCCATGCTCTTATCGATGTTAATTATATGTATGATGGAAGAATACACAATATGCACACGTGTATAGTCCATTCACGACTGGAAGAGACTTATGAAAATCAACCTTTAAAAAAACACCTTAGCCATTAGCTGCATGCATAGCTAGTAAAAAAAAAAATAAGTGGCGGGTGCGGGTATAGTACTCTTAGCCCGCCACTTTTTTTTTTTACTAGATATGCGTGCAGCTAATGGCTAGGGTGTTTTTTTCAGAGGTTGATTTTCATAAGTCTGTTCCAGTCGTGAATGGACTAGTATAGATCCTACGCATGGCTTTCAAAAGTGTTAAGTTTCTCGTGAACAGCCTGTAAAATATTTTTAATTATTTGTTGGAATTTGTTATTTATGCGACCCAAATATATTTGTTTTACTCCAAAGAACTCTAATAAAGTTTTGACGATGGCCGAGCCGCCGTCTCCACTGGACAAGATGAACGAGGTGTTGCTGGGTTTCCTGGAATGCCCCGTGTGCTGGAACTACATGGATCGTCCCATCTGGCAGTGCAACAACGGCCACAATGTGTGTTCCGAGTGCAGGCGGAGGATCTACTGTTGCCCCGTGTGCAACGGCGGGACACCTCAGGCGCGGAACATAGCTCTGGAACAGCTGTGCGAGACGGCGATCTACCCCTGCGAGAACGCGTTCGCCGGTTGCAAACAGAAAGTCCTGTACCCGGAGAAGGCTCTGCACGGTTCAGTGTGCCCGTACCGCCGCGAGATGCGCTCGGTTCGCCCTTCGTGGCGCCAGATGTTCTTACTGGCTATCCTACTTGCAGTAATGGCTTTTAATTTGGCATAGTCACGTCCATCCACCGGGTGATTAGAAATAATATTACTATTTAAATTCGAATTTATCCGTAACTGGAGGGAGGAGGAGTATTGAGTGGGCGATGTGGTTGGGGGAGAATTTCCAAAATAATTTTCGTTCTGTTTTGTTTGTGTTTTTATATCTACATCAAACCTATTACATATTGGCTTATAACATAAAAAATGTCCTCATTTACTTGAAACCTATCAGTAATGCGGAATTTGTTTTACACCCGCAAAATTTCTCCATGAATTTTCTTATACATTTTATTTACATGCATGCATGGATAAATTAACAGTATGATACTATTGCTAATATATGTCACAAAATATCATTACAAACAGTGTACACATTTACATATTTTTAAAAATAATACTCAATTCATTAGCAATATTAGAAGAGAAAAAATCTACACGAGAAATCAAAAAATCCTCATTCAGCCGGTGATACTTCGCTGCTGTTCTAGAGGTCATCATATTCGTTTATAAGATCTGATATTGACAAACTGTCCACAAAATAAGTCATAGATATTCAAGTTTCTACTTAACTTCTAACATAATAACTCGCGGTAATTCGTAACATCTTTGTTTTTATCCTTCTGGACCTCCTCAGACAATTAACTCATTGGCAACGGAGAATGTTTCACGATTACTGCGCTGTGTTCTAACCGTTTGTGCACACTAGGTGTCAGTTCATGCAGCGGTGGCGCAGTGGCTAGCGCACTCGCTCCCCCCACCCCCACCAAGGCGATCCGGGTTCGATCCCCGGCGGGTTCGCTCCCAGATTTTCGCGTGTGGGATTCGTGCTGGACGATGCCGCTTGCTGGCGGGTTTTCTTGGAGTGCTCCCGTTTCCCCCGTCCTTGCATTCCAGCGCCGCTCCATCTTAGGGTCTCATTTCACGTCATGTTCAGGGACGACGGGTACCTACGGGTGCCAGCTGGAAAGCCCTTCACTCGGAGGGTGTTACCTCGCCCTGGGTCCACCCCCCCCCCCCCCAATTCGCATTTATTATTATTAGTTCATGCCAACTGTACGATTTATTATGCTATAGTCATTTCACAGAATGATAGATACTGCCTGTATGGCTACTTGTCAAAACAAATAATATGGCCGAAAATAGTTTGATCAATTCCTGGTTGGACGATGTATTTTGGTCATATAAATAAAATTATTACAGAGTGTCCGCCAGTGGTAGGACCAAATCCTTGCTTCGTGCAATCAGGATAACTGTGGATTAATTTCAAACATTGTAAAACAGCTTCTTTGTGCTGTTACATTTGAGACAAACTGCTGCCACGCTTTTTTTTTTTTGAGCTTGCAAAGCAGAACAAATATAGGGAAGTGGGAGTATTGCACCCAGGAAAGTCATAACCCGTAGTAAAATATGAACACTTAAATATGAACAAAAATTTGATGTACTTATGCAGGGTATATATGTTATATTTAAGAACATCTTCTTTTATTGGCTTATAAAATATCCACTGTGAAGAGACCTTCGCTTCCTGCATACTAATCGGGCCGTGCTGGTCGATCGTGGTATCCCACTTCTGCTACAACTTGTAATTCGCCAACACTTACAACTTCTTGTAGCATTCCAATAGACGACTGTAAGTTACACAGTGTCAGTTAGTTCAGCGAGAGTGGTGAGGAAGCTCACGAGGATACTGCCACAATCAAAAGTAACCGCAGTTATTGATAAGTGCCAGCAAGGAATTATCGCGAAGACGTCCCGATTTATTCCCGAGCGTTCGATTGCTTCACGCAAGCTCCCCCACACTGGACCCTCAGTGTGTAATAACTTTCTCAGGCCTCGTGTGAGTTTTCCGCACTGACGTCCCGAGGTTAACAAAGCAATATTTACAGGCCTATCGTAGGCTTGCATCCTCTACTGCCGTCTGCGTCCGCTCTGCCTCGACCCGAGGAACACCGAAGTGTGCCCTCTCGCAACCCACCAGAGAAGCGGACCCTCTTAAGTCCCCCCCCCCTACACCGCCTGTGATCCTTCCCGCGGGCACAAACTTATTTTCTAAGTGAATGTTGCATAAGCCTTCTTTGAGGAATGGCTCTAAACAACTAATTACCATTACCCAAATGCCATAACTTTATCAATTGTGGCTTCGCCATTTACGCTTGTCACTACCTGTACCTCAAAAATCAAGTTGATGCAATCAGTATTTATACCTCTTAATTAGCTGATTTTTTTTTACAGTACTAGCTGAGAAACTCCGTAAGCATCGATAAACTTCGAATCGTACAACTTCCTTTACATGGAAATATGGGTCAAAATAATAAGTACTTCTTTGCAATTTTTTCTACTTTTTATTGTTAAGTTTTTAACGTTTTTGAAAAAAAAAGTTTTATGTTAAATTCAATGTTTTTGAGAATACCAAAGAACAGATGCAAGCACAGAAAACATCGAAATTCTCAAGCTGGTGTAACAAATACGGTCGAGGATTCTTAGTGTGCCGAGAATCATTAAGAGCTCTCATGTTAAACGCCGTAAGCTTATCAGTCAACTAAAATAAAAAATAATATGCTCACGTGTAGAATACATCCAAAGAACAGATGCCAGCACAGAAAACATCGAAATTCTCAAGCTGGTGTAACAAATCCGGTCGAGGATTCCTAGTGTGCCGAGAATCATTAAGGGCTCTCATGTTAAACGCCGTAAGCTTATCAGTCAACTAAAATAAAAAATAATATGCTCACGTGTAGAATACATCCTATTGGACGTGTTGTGCTAATTTCAGCCCGCTGTGCTTCGGTACGAGCGTCGTCCCATACGTGACTGCTGTTGAAAAGGCAGGCTACCGGATATTCTGGCTCACGCTGCGGAATACCGCGACTCTTATGTGCTCTAAAAAAGAGCTCACGAAGCTTTCCCTCCCCATTGAAATCGTAACGCAATGCACTTGAGCGCGTAGAAATGTTTACGGCGAGTAATTTGAAGACCACGATGACGTTCACGATCTCGTCCGATTCTTAGAAGCTCATAGTGAAGCGTTTTACCTCTCCTTGAACTTGGGTTATCGCCAAAAGTATTTGTATATCTCAGTTCAGTATGCAGGACCTGAGAATAAAACGCTGACTGCTATGCATACGAAGTGAAATTTTCCGAAGAGGACACGCCAAATATAATGACATGTTCTCATTTCAAGTTCAAAAGACTCTGAGACCTCAGACGCCATTTCAAGCCATCCTAAATGTGCGCATTTTATTGTAGTGTCTGTTAACACCTTTGTTGTTGGTAATACAAATCAAATCTATGTTGGAAATTATGTCACTGCTGCCTACTTAAAATAGATGCGGTCATGATTTTGTACCATTTCTAAATCAACCCTGTAAATAACTTAGTATGTGTTGTATAGAGCATGCCTAAGTTTGTGAACTTCAAGTTTTTTTTTTTAAATACGTACTTCAATGTGCATCTGTAATGCATATTTGGTAGTTCAGTGCTGGAAACTCTACACAGCTTGATTATCTAACATTCATAAAAGCATAAAATTATTTAGTAAAATGCGTTCAAGTCGTATTATATTCACGTATTTAAAATGGCGCGCTTTAAATTCACAGCTACGTATAAGCTCTATATAATTATATGTTACCCGCGGTGCACAAATATTCGTTAAAGTTACGTGTTACAAAATTTAACTTACATTGTAAACTCAGGTGATTAATATCGTACGAGTACCTTGAACTATAGAATACAAATAGAAAACAACGTGGCTAGAAGAGTATAACCGAAATGAGAGGGAGCAGGGAAAGCTAATTGTTATTTTCTCTGCCTTTCATGCTGTTCTAAGGAATAGGGCGGAAGAGAATATGCACTAAGCAACGTACATAAAGTGTGAGAGCATCTGAGGGAGAACTCTCTTGACGAATTTAATCACGATTTATCTTACCCCTTGTGGCTTGTTTCACGAAAGCCGTGCGCTGAGAGTAAAACTGATATAAGTGACAAAATGAAATATCCGTGGAAAGCAGACTCCGTTTTAAAAATCTCTTGGAACGTCAGAATTTTATGTTAAACTATGATCCATATTTTTTTTTGTTAAAGTAATGATTTAATATTAAAGTAGGTGTAATTGCTGTATCTTGACTTTCGTTAGAAAATTTCTTTGAGAAAAATAATAAGTTTTCACGATGACCCGACAGTACTGTGCAGGCAAATATTTATTTCGGTGTGAAGTTCGTACAGCACAATCAAAACTTAATTTTATTCATATATTGAAATACAGTGCCTCTAAAGGCGTTTATTTAGTTGTAGTGCGAAGCATTCATCTTCTGAAAATATTATATTTTTCCCGTTTTCGTAGAGTTGCTATGAATTATTTTTAAGGCTAGCGCCGAGCAACCAATTCCCTAAACCTAGACATTCTGTTTGTTTTTTATTTAAGCCACAGATCCAAATGGTAACAAATTGTACAAAAATTATGTAATTAAAACCAGTACTAGACCTTAAATGAAATGAAATCTCCGAACCTTTATGCCGTAAATTTTTGTATTTTTCTAGTCTGTTGGCGAAATAAATGTATCGTAATATTATACTTATTTCGTACGAGGTTTTACGCATCGGTTCTTTCTCTCCCTTTCTTTGCCCTGTGCTCATGTAGTATGCATGGTAGCAGTGATGTTTAGCTGAGTCCGATATAGTTCATACAGAATTTAAGTTGTACACTCTAAATCTGAATCAGTGGGAATGTAATTGTGTCAGTCAACAGTATCTGACTCATTCAATAGTCACTCCATTGAATTTAAGACTGATGAATTAATGAAAAATGACCGTTTTCCTTCACTTATTGATTCAGTGACATTTTCCACTGATTAATTCGCCATTTTATTCACTGTTTTATCACTGATTTCTTTTTCAACTGTTGGATTAGTTTTTTAAAAAATGTTTAAAATGGCCGTTAAACAACATGTAAAATGACCTCTAAACAGCGTGTTTAAAATGAAATAACAAGCCATAAAGTAACAAAACGAATACAGAATACTTTCTAAAATGTGATTTTCGTCTTCCATAACATCATTTTACAAGGCAACATGACAATTAACTCTCTCATTCTGTTTTTACTTCTTTCATTTCGTTTTTACGTAATCATCACAGGACTAGGTTTGAAGGTTTAAACTGTATTTAGTGTGGTGAAGTGTGTACACTCTTGCGTACTATCCTGACGTTGCCAATTAAATTAAAAACGAAAAGAAAGGACATGCAATTTAAATTTAAAACTACGTACTTTAGAAGGGCAATTATTAAATATTAGCCTTTTTCAGTTTGTGATTTTTTGTTTTGCCTTGAAAATATTTAAAATAATTTTTTTTTTTGCCCAAACAATTCTGATGATACCCTGAACTAACATAAATGTTACTTTTAAAGTTTTATCTGAAAAAAATAACTGTTTTATGTAAACTTTTGTATAATTTGGTGCGTTTGGCAATGTCTGTGGTTTTTCCTAAAGCAAGCCTACATAGACTTCACAAGCGCGTGTAAGAATTATTATTTAAATTTTGAAGCCAGGCAGAAAAAACTACGTAGCGAGATATGTCATTCATTGGTAGTGGTTCACAGCGTGTCTATACAGTATACAATTTGTCTCTAGATACATTTTTTTCCGGGTGTTTTTACAACTATTCACTTAGGTTATTTGGTTTTGTAGGCGTTAATTTTGGAAAAATGAATTTCTTTCAAAAAGATACGATGGTAAAAAAAAAAAAGTCTTGACTGCAAAAAAGGACAAAAATGCCCGAACAAGGGAACTGTCTCTCACTGTAATATCCTCAAAAGGAGAAAAGTTGAAATACGTTGTGCATCATTCTTCATGACAAGGTAAAAATGTTGGCGTGGGAAAAAGCTGAAACGTCTCTCACTTACTTCAGCGCTTCTTCCTTACGCGAAAGAAGTTTAATTTATCGCATAAGAAAAGTTTTGTACGAACAGTTCAGTGCTCCTTTTCAAAATCTTTAGTGACATGCAATGCTATATATCACTCGAGACTGTACAATTATCTTTTTTAAATTACAAATTTAAGGAAAGAATTTTAATATTGCAAGCACGTAACATCATACTCGCATCTTAACCGTGCATGTAACTTGGTATAAATCGTTATTATAGTTGCCGTATTTCACTATTGCAATTAAGGTAATAACTGCGAATATAAAAAAAAAAATGATTGGATCGCAAAATTTACAGCCATTATAATGTTCTCTTTCATAAAGAGTTAACAGAATTGAGGAGCTGGATGCAAGAAGAACCTTTTTTGCAAAAACATGAAAAAAAGTTACAGGTCTTTGAAATATTGCAAGGAAATAAATTTTGTATGGCATTTAATGCACTTGAGATACAAACTACTACTGTTCCGTCACAACTTACCATCAAGATCATTATATTTCAAATAATGAATAATGATAAGTTCATATTAAAAATTATTATTTAAATTTGAAAAATGAAGGTCCTTTTTGCATAAAACTCATTATAACAATCAAAGCAAGTTGGATTTGTTTTTATTTCAATGTCTGGAACAAACAGTTAAATAATAAAGTGCACAGCTGATTTTACAACGAAACAAGGAAATAATGGTAGAAGATATAATATAAGTGATATACAGAATAATGAGTGTATTAATACCCAATATTTTGTTCACACCACATTAGAAAAGTGTTTTAAATATTAAATGAGCCAAAGTAACTTTAACTGTATGGTTGTAACCAAAAATGAAAACACTAAAGTAGTCAATGCACTGAACAAATGTCACATCTGCTTAGTCTCCTGCCATTATTTTGTTCAGATGTCAAATAAATCAATCACATCTTTTGAATAACTTTTTAATAGTTTACTCTTATAAACAAAAACTAAACCATTCATACTGTACATACTCTACATTGAACAAGAAAGTTTTGCAGCTGCTTCGTATCCTACTAATGTTGTTCTCTCATACATAAAAAAAAAGTTCAATGAAATCTGCGGAACACATTGTCACTAAATTTACTGCTATAAGCATATAATAAGAAAAATACTTGTGCTGTTAATACAGTGAACAAAATAAATGTTGCATCTGATCAATGAAACATATTTTCTTTGTACTACTGTAACAGCTAGTTTTAAATTTAAGAAGTAAACTTTAAAACTGTTTACTTCAACAAAAAATGCTAATTTAAATAGTTTCTCTAGCTAGCTTCTTATTTCTACTGCTAGCTGTCACGCAATTATTATAAAATATTCTTATTTATAAATATCTCAGTTCAACACATACGTCTCTTTAGTATTCATATTTAATGTAGTATTCATATTGAATTAAATTGTCTTGTAAGGTTTGTTTTTCTTTTAGTAAAATGATTAGATTCAAAAGATATTTACTGATTAGAAATTATATACTCCTCTGATGAATATTTAAGGTGGATCAAAATTTCAAATTACAACAAAATATAGTGTCAATGCTAATGATGAAAATCCTGAATCAAATAACACTAACTTTCATCCACTAAAGTATCGGTAGTGGAGCGAGCAACACTATTGCAAGGACTACTTCAATAAGATTAGCTAAAATTAGTCGCAGATCCAGTTTTAGTGCTAATAAGTTTGCAGAGTATTTATCTGACGCTGTAACTTCAGGGATGGTAAACGATTTGTAGGCCTTCCCTCGCCGACTTGATGGAACCTCATGAAGTACGTCGTCGCTGCTCTCCGGTGTGGGGGCGTCGTGCTTCGTCGTCGATCTGCCGTAGAATGATCCCGATTGTACAGCAGCTCACTAGTTGACTCTGGAATTGAGATCTGACCACCTCGATGTGATGGGACTTCTCGCCGTCAGGAATCTCTTCTTTACCGTCCTGAATATCGTTGAATACTACGCAGAGTCTTCTTCCAAATTTATCTGCAAACTAAAATTATATTGCGAATTTCACGTATTTTTAATCATCTTCTTCTTGTAGAAATAAAATGTTTTGTTATTACCTTATAAAGATTAATTATAATATTCCTTTTCAAAATAATGTAAATTTTACGTAACGAAATATCCCCTCATAATCCTTGCATAACTTTCTTTAGACGAACCTTTTACCTTCTCTTCTATATGTCATTCCAAACAAACTATTTTAAACAGTCACGTTATTCGCCCGTATCAACCAGTGTTTATTAATTTTTTTTCCGAAAAAGACCTGCGAGCAAGGTGTATGTTCAGTCATAGACAAATACACTAACATAACATTAAACCATCTCCAAAAAATATTTGAATACTTTTAAAACCTATCTGAACATCGGAAAAGTTATGATGACTTATACCTCGTGTAAAAAAATGACTAAGCTATGAAAATTAAGATTAAATCATAAATTAACAAAGAGCAAAGAAAAACTAGTTGCACCACTTTTGGGCGTCTTCGGAAAGAAAGCGCATTAACGATCTCACATTTTTAACTTTGGCTGGTTTCAAAAAGTTTTTGTATTCATCAGGGAGACGAAATTCATGAACCACACTAGTTTTGAAAACTTTAAATGGGAGATAAATAGACATGTAGGTTTTGGACACTGGAAGCATACCATGCGAGTATTCCAGCTGTTCATGTTTCTGTAAAGCGAATCTTTCGTCTGTATTTATTGAGGTCCTCTCGGCAATCAAACTCATCATAATTGACCATTTAATTAGTATATCACTCGCATCAATGACTTGAAATGGTTTAGGATTTGTTCGGCAGATTTTGAAGAGAGATACGTAATCTGGCGGGGTTTCCACTGTTTCCATTTTATTCACTTTAGTAGAATACAAACTAAAGTTTCTATCACATTGACAGTAGGAATGTCCCCTAACTGGGAAAATATGATGCACTGCAATATTAAATCCTTTAGAGAGACAATAACAACAAAAACTGTATCATTGTTAGGTTTTTATTTCGCCCCCACACGAGTCTGAAAACAGTTACACATTTCACATTTGGAGTAATAATACTGAGAATAAAATAATACAACACAGAGCAAACGGCATTTGCGCTTTTCTTACGGTCGCTTTCCGAATATCAATACAGTGCTCTAGTACTATCATTATGTACATGGACATTGAAAACATACAATCAACTCAAATGTTTGTAGAGCTGACTAATAACGTTAAGCTAAGGAAGTGCCAGATTTTGAGCAAATGCAACCTCAATCACTAAATGTGTCATGTCTCCTTTACTCATTTTATATTTATTATCTCTTGCTTCATGCTTTTATACCGTTTCACTCGACATTTGTGTTGTAGCAGATTGACTGGACACAGAACTATAAGGTTATGTTTAATTTATGCATTTGAGCTAAACATATATTTTGGACAGTAATATTTAATTGATCTCACGTACTATTTGGAAGTTAATAAAATTTTTTTCACATGTTTATTATATTTTATGTTAACATTTTCATTTCTCTAATTTTTCGATGTTTGTGAACCACCAGTCCATTACTCTATGACAATTTTCGCACGTTGTTCTGAGAGTTCTTTACATGGTTATGTTACTATTTTTAATATTGTGTTAGTATGTTTGATTTTATTTCCAGTAATTGCTTCATAATTTTTAAATTTGAATTATTCATTTGTTTTGTGATTTAAAGACGTAATATCTTAGGTCTTAATTTCATTTTGTGAAGGCAAAGCCGGAAGCGAGCCGTGATTGGCTGTTGGTTGGTGCGGAAGCCGGAGGAAGAGGCTTCTGGGAAAGACATTAAACACGTAAAGCGCCGAATTTTTCGCCGGAATTAAATTTTTTTATATTCCAACGCCATCGAAAATTTAGTGGAGAATTTATTCTCCCAGAGGTGAAGTTTAGGTCGTCGTCGCAGCTATTGTTAAGAAGAGGCTTATTAAGAAGAGGCTGTAGGCTGAGTTGTAGTTATTATTTTGAGTGTTAAATCGACGAGGCGAAAAGGACGCTGAGACTACGACGCAGGCGCCATGCAAGGAGATAGCGCCAAAAGACCACAGGTGACGCCAAGGCAAATTAATACACGTAAAGCCTAACTAGGTGAACTGTTTTGCATTTATTAAGTTTTAAGGAACCTAAACGTTTTAAGGGACCATGCGTATGTTAAACCAATTGTCTCGCTCTATCGCATATGATTTAGCATAGCGGGAACAATATGTAATGAGGAACTAAAGATTTGTATTGAAATTTCAATATAAATATAGAGTAACTTTATTTTGTGAAGGAGCTAAGAAAAATAAGTAACGTATTCGAGATAATTAAGTGAATAATTGACTTTTTATTACCTAACGAACGATTGATGGATGTGATCTAGTAAGCATAAGAAATTAAGTAAGAGCTTACCAAAAACATTCTGGAAAGTTAAATACAGAGGAGGCTACTTCCGGTGGAACCTAATTATAATTTTTGAACTAAACATTCAAGTCAAAGATTTATTTCTTTTTAATAGAAGCTCTAAAGTTTTACAGCATTTTTTAGTCTTTAATTTTATTTTAATTTTTCATTCTGATTTATCCCTATTCTTACTTGGATGGTGGTATGTCATTTATGTTAATTATCATAAAGTATAATTACGTTTTGAGTAGAGATTTCTGTCACGTACACACATTTGATTTTGCACCTTGTTGAGTTTCTAGCATAAGTTATTTGGGGTCTGAGTTTATTTATTTTCCCTTTCTTTCATTAATAAATTAGCTATCAAGATTACACATGGTTTGTTTAAATGAAGTACTGTGAATGTTGGAATGTTTTCTATTGCATGAGCTTTACAGCATCGCCGGTGAACTTCTGGTTACAGTGTGATAAGACCAAGGTTACACTACGAATAATAATGCGCCCAAAAATCAATCATACAACCTTATCATTATAATTATTACATTTCTCCTAACCCACGCCAAATAGTTTTAGACCTACACAATTACACATCACACAACCAATCTATTGAACTATAATTTCAGAATTTGTTTTAGAGTGACACCGCAACATAAGTTACACTATTACAGTGTACGTCAAACAAACCTCGAAAAGCATCATTTGGTCGGAGCTTCAGTTTCATAGTGCATTCTGTACACAAGTCGCATTCGTCTGTTCGAGGTCTGCGGACACCGTAATTTGACTGAGTTCTGGAAAATTGTAAAGCGGCATACTTTATACCATGCGTCATTCCTCCTACACTTCTAAAATATTATTGAAAGTATTCAAATAATTTTTTTACCCTTCCTGCACCCGGAGAAAATCAGCGGGAATTCCTCCCCCCCCCCCCCTGAATGAGTGAAGAGATTTTTGGCGGCTCGTAACAGCGAGGTATTGAGAACCTGTGCGGTTGATTGAAGTGAGTATGGAGCAGTGCCGGAATGAAAGGACCTGGGCAAACAGAAGATCCCCGGGAAAATCCGCCGACCAGCGGCATCGTCCTACACGACGTGTAACATCGTGCATCATACCACCACCGCCGGTTTTACATCACTGGGACGCTACTCCCTTAGCACGGGGGTGGATAGGTCCCTTATGAGGGACCTTGGCCACCCAGACAGTTATCAGTTAGCTTGTGGAGGCGAGGGGAAGGGCCCCCTCCAAACCCATAAAAAATACTTAATGCTGCATAGCAAACATTGTTTTACAGGATTCCCAGGGTAGCGCCTGGGAGCTGTTCATACCACCCACATGTGTTTAACCTGGTGCAGTACGTGTGGTCTACTCACCAGGCCATGGCCTTGCTACCACTGTACCCTTCGTTTGCATTTTACACGGAAACGGTGGGTCCTAGGAAGTTGCTACTGGGGGGGGGGGGCGCATATTTGTTAATCACGACGTCCTGCTTCATCCAATGGCATCCACAATCATTTTAACCTCTTAGTGTAAATGTTGCATGCAATCAAAGGGCGCCAACCCCTATTATTTACATGATGGGGTGTGTACGACGGACCATACCTTCCTTTTATCCAAGATATTAGTTTAATTAATCATTATACCAATTTGTGTTCCTCTAACGCAAGTACTTAGCTTGATATCCCACGTAATATGCTTGTCGCCCTCCGGCTTTAGGGGCTGCTACAGCCCTTATTATTTGAGATGGACCAAGGGTGTCCTGTATCAATTTCCTCTTTTCCGTTCACGAATCACGTGCTCGAGTTTGTACACATGTTTTTAAACACGCTGTATATGCATTTACTTGGCCGCTCATTTGGATAACATCGTTCGAAATACAGCTCGAGAATTTGTTTGAAATGTTTGCGATAGTTAGGATAGTATTCGTGTTTTTTTAGTGAGTTTGTCTATTGATGCTTCTTGATGGCATCAAATTCCCAATAAAAGAAATTCAAAATAAAAATTAAATAGCAAAGCTGTAAGACTTGATACGGGTATTTGCTTATGTTGTCCTGTATTTGAACTGTATGTATTTCAAAATATTACAATTACGTTAGTAATCACTTTATACCAAATTGCTAAAAGTAGAGACCTGAAGAATTCTCGTATCCATTTTGAGACAAGCTAGAATAAAAAACATATGTGTTTATATAACTTTAGGCATTGGTTCATGCGGTGTTTGACACCTCCTGGAGAACGCTGGTCCAATCGTCGCCTTCCACTATGACAGAAGACAACCAATGTTCAGTTAATATCGGCATATTTGTACATAAGTCTGTAGAGTCTTGCCTGCAGGTCATTGAAATCGCGAATTTTTCAGGTCTCTAGCTAAAGGGCGTAGCGTTCGGGTGCAAATGGCCCGGGTTCAAACTCCATCGTAAATTTTATTTTTCAGAATAACCTGAACAGTTATATCTACTTAGAGCTAGATTTAATTGCAACAACAGAATATTTAACTGCCCCTATACAAACAATCAGTTTGGTTGCGGCAAACATACTCCGCTTTATTCAATAAAATATTTTTCTCAGAGTGACTCGCTTTTGTTGGATACGTTTCGTTTGACTTCGTGTTCCCGCTACGTATAAGAATACCGCTGTTCATCGCTAGAAACCTGCAAAATTCGCGTTATTATTTAGCATCTTGCTGAACTTCACAGCACTGCACATACTGTAGCTGACGTAATTTCTCCATTGGCTGCTGCATAGATACGAAGCGACTCCCTTTCCGAGCGAACTGCAGGTGGTTGGGACACAACATTGTGAAATGTTCGTTTATTGGCGCAGAGTTACCCAGGGTGTGTCAGATAAGGTATTGTCGAATGACAAACGTATTGCAAAGGTACACGTGTGTTAAGATTAACTTGTCCTTAAATAATAACGCGAATTTTGCAGGTCTTTACTCAACACAGGTTCATATATTCTTGGTTATGGCCGTCGCCTACTTAGCATTTGAACTGCATTGCAGCGTGTTTCAAACCCGAGTTTCTTGGCCATTCTATTAAACATGTCCGCGATACGTATCCCTACGAAGATAAAACAATTCTGACGGGGTCAGAATGTTACTTTTAATGTATCGAGCGTGCTGTTATATTATTTCGGAGCCTTCCAATATCGTTAAAAACTGTTTTCTCAAACTGCTGTGTGAAGTTGGGTAACTCCGTGATATCAAGTAACTCCCTGATTTGTATAATTCTCTCTGTCACACCGTAGTTTGATTTAAAAACGGTTTTAGGATTTTTCCAGCATATGGTCGAAGCATCCAGGAATCTTCAAAGCCCACGCACTCCATCTCTAGGCAACTGTACGAAGTTCTAGGAATTTATTCACTCCAAAGAGTAGCGCGGATGGGACAATTACTAGTCATGAAAACAGTAGTGGACAATTTTATTTCTCAGAAACAAACTTTCCGGTTTATATAATTCATATTAACACCAGTTAAAGGTAAGATACGTATAATTTAACATATAAAATTGACATGGAAGTAGTGTCGCGTGTTTAATGTGTGTGAGCTTAGCAATGTGACGGTTTTTCTTAGGATTTGGGATTGTTTCCTTCGTGCTTCGTGTTGACATGCCGCCAAAGTGGAATAAACCAGGACGTTCCTACACGTCTGAAAGTCTGAAAGAAGCGTTGTAGTTGGTGAAGGATGAACTGAAGTGAAGTTATCGTCGAATCCCAGATTCGAATTTGTATTGCCAATGTTTCTATAGGCGTACAAACATCTCACTTTGTACCCCAAACCTGTAATACAGTATCATGTTTAATGGGTTTAAAATTAAAAACCCTTAATTTCACATATTATAGAACTATGGCACGTTAGTAAAACCTAGCTGTAGTAATAAAATATGAATTTATATTAAGGGGGCGGCTCATTAATTCCATGGTAGAGTCATCGAAACATCACACATTCTACCTCAAACCTATAATATAGTTGCATGTTTAATGGCTTTCAAATAAAACCCTTAATTGCACATGTTATAGAAATATAGCACGTTAATAACACCTAGATTTAGTAATAAAATATGCATCTACATTGAAGGGACGGCTCATGAATTTCATAATAAAGCCATTGAATCATTGCACTCTGAGCTCCAAATCTGTAATTAAGTGGCATGTTTAAGGGCTCTCAAATTAAAAACCATTAATTATTCGAAGCTAACTTCACTTCAGTGAAGGGTTAAGGATGGACAGTGCACAAGGCTAGTAAACGCTTTAGTATCCTGTGGAGTACACTTAAGGATTATTGCACCTAATTTTTACCAGATCCAGACAGTGCAACTCTTGCAAAAATTAGAAAGCCATTGGTTATGCCGCCTGAAATTGAACTTAAGATACAGTAGTGAACTACATAACAACAATGCAGTCTTTAGGCTTTTGGCTTACAGTTAACCAAGTCAGACGAGTGGGGTATAGGTAGGGATAGGAATATTTCGCGAGTTCAATGACCTGCAGGCTAGACTACTCAGTCCTCTGCATACTGGAGCCTTAGCTGTATGTTCATTGGCTGTTGCCCCACACCTGTCGATTATGGGATTCGCAAGGTGTTTCGTTGCAAGCCTGCTGTTGGCTCAGAGGAGTACGGGTCGGGTCTAATAAACTGTCATCCTATTGCGAAGGTAACTTCACTGTATGTGTGTTTGACGTCTATCTTGTCACGAAATGAATTTGCGAAAATTTCGTATCCCTAGGTATAGGGTTGCTGAAACTGTAGGACTCAGCCCATTCTCTTCAGATAGCACAAAAATCTTTTTTGTGTAAATTTATTTTGAAAATTTGAATTTTTTTTACCATTTGTGAATTATGTTGTGCAATGTAATGTGTTGTTATGGTCTGTCAGATGTACCACGCCTTCATTACTATGATATGTACGTACAATTTCATTGCATTAAAAAATATTTTTCACAGCTACGTTTAATACCTAATTTTATTATTCAATAATTGGGAAAAAAAACATCGCTATTTTCTATATGTTTGTATGAAATTGTACCTAGAGAATCCCTGTATCTCAAGAAACAAAGAAAAACAACAATAGCGTAATATTTTCTAAACAGTAACAAAAAAGTCTTAGTATCACGGAAGTACCTAACTTTACCCTCTTCCGCCTTATCTAAAATTGACACTGTCATGGGCCTCATCACTTTATTCATGCGTCGGTCAATTGAAAGTGTAGAATTATTGGAAAAGTAAATAAATCATAAATCTGCACGTTTTTTTTCTGTTTGGTGCATTAAAAAAACAGAACGCCAAATAAACAATTTAAGTTATCAAATATGGTTACTTAACACATATTAATGGACGTTAAGATAATGGAACTTTGCTAGGAGCTGTGACTTTTTTCTTAAGTTGATTTCAAAAGTGCTCACTTTATTGTGAACAGCCTTTACCCGGCTAATCAGTATTGAACCTCGCCATAGACTTTCCTCGAACGAAACGAAAGGGACGCCAAATTAAATCCTATAGGTACACGCAACCCAACGAGAAGACCGCACTCTTGTTCGAAGTCTTGTGCATAGCTGCGATCGCGCACTTGTCACGCGCGGAAGTGTCGCCCTTATCCCCCCTCCGAGCCTCGCTGGCCTGAAACCTCCGGGGGGGGGGGGGGGGCAGCTCTCCGGGTAGGTGGGCTAGGCGAATGCGCAGAACACGAGGACAGGTCCGCCTCGTCTTTAGTCAATGGTCTCATCTCGTCGATCCGACGCGCCGTGGATACAAATTAGCGACCCGAAGCGAGTGTCGTCGGAGCGTCTGACCCAGGGTTATTTTCCCTCGAGGGGGTTGGCGGGGTTGCGAGCTCGGTATTGAATTAACGACAGTTTCCATGGCGATCACATGAAGGGACGGTCATCGCGCGTCGCGTCACAGAACCCCACAGCGCATGCACAGCTGTCACAGACGACAAACCCCCCCCCCCCCCACACACACCGGGACAACCGCTCCCGCAGCCCGGACCTTCAAACACACACCCACACAGAGAGGTTCGCTCGTACGAGTTAATCGCATTAGGTACCAGCGGAGCGCCAAATGGAATTCGCGGCGGGCGCGGTACAACTTCGGCCAGCCTCTTAACGGAACCGCAAGTTTTACCCCCGCAGATCCCACCTCATTTGGGGCGCTGTTGCTGTCTGGCCCGACGTTTCGGTACGTGGACTTATTAGCGTCGCCCTCCTATACTATGTCGGTCGGGCCCGGCCGCTCATGACTCTCCTTCAGTCGCAAGAAATCTCGTAATATCTCATTACAGAATCCCCTCGTTAAGTGAGTTTTTTTCTTTCAAAGAGCTCGTTTGACTATACCGCCGGATGTTGCTCATACCAAAAGTAAAATAGCTTTCAGTTAAAAAGCGTTCAGTAATAGGCTACTCGTGGTAAAGTGAGCAGTTTTGAAAACCCTCTCATTTGGAATAACAGTCAATAAATATGTTTTGTTTTAACCTTAGACGATAAATTCCGAGAGCGGTGGAATATACACATTGTGTTTATTACTTACGTGGAAATATTTATTTTTAAAACGCGGTTAAAGGATAAAAAATAGCGGAAAGGAAAAAGTAACTAGGGCCACGAATGTACTCACTTTACCGTGGACAGCCTGTACTCGCGGTATCTTCGCGCCTTTTTACTCAAACCGCAGTGAAAAATAACCATATTTATTACGTGTTTGGTGGTTTCTTGCACCGTAGGAAATGTTTCTGGTAAACTTCCTAACATACGTAATATAAGTTTTTAACCTATACGTAGTGTGTGACAGTCACCATACACTAGTATAAAAATACGGAATAGTTTAGCACGGCTACTATGCGGATTTAACGACACTACCCATTTGGTTGTTTCCTATGCATTTTCAGGAGCACTACTACGCGTGTATAAGGAACTACTTCACCTCAACAGTTTTTGTATCATTCCTAAACACTGCTGTGGTTAATTTCCGAACTAATCCTTAGCGTGTAAATATTTAACTTATCACAAGCCTTTTATACTTGTTAACATAGACGTATTTTAATTCTGGTCAAATTGGACTTTTACTATATACCATACCATTAATAACATTATTTAATATGAATAACAACATGGAGAAAATAGCTGTGTTTGTAATGCTTAGTAGGAAATTGTTCTCGTGCGAAATTTACTAAACAGAATGCGCTCAAATACGATGATGCGTTGTGACGCGTTGGCAGGGCTTCAGAAAAGTTAGAAATAACCGTGAATGGACTATAAACATTTAGTAATTGGAGGAGTTTCATTTATTCCTTAATTTTACAAAACTGATATTCTGACCGTTAAAAAGAGAAAGAAATTTCCATAACAGCTAATTTGAAATCTTTCATGTTTTCGCGGTTCTGTGTGTGGGGGGAGGGGACGCACCACTACTGATCGCTTTATATTTAATGTAGCTAAGGGGCTCGTCTACCTGGAGCTTTTAGGGTTTGAGGCCGAGAACCGAGGGAGCGACAAGGATGGTATTGCCACGCGCGTCTAGTGAGCCATCACCCCTAAGCACAAGGTTCTGAACTGACGTGCAGCGTTTTCATCGTACCAGGTGTACCTATGGGACTATAAATTGTCACCCTAACTTGTTATTGTTGTAAAATGTGCATGTAACAAGGTTCAGTACGTGTCCCTTGAGTACATTTGTATTATTACAGTTTCTCAAAGTCGAGTTTAGCCAGGCTTCTTAAGGCACGAAGGTCTTGATTAAATTAAAGAATTAATAATAATTTTGTAATTTATTTACAAACACCTAGAAAATGTTTTCGGCTAAATATCTCACAATTAGTCGCTTTAATGTGCTGTTTGCAATTAATATTTACATATCCATTCATCTTCTCAAAAATTAATTAAAAACGCTCCCAATGAAAGGTGTCAAAACCGATTGAATTATTTTACAAATTATATGTATATATTCGACGTTTCCCATATTTACATTACAGTCCGGATGACATGTCTATACAGTCCCATCTTACTTTTATCCAGATTCCACCAGTCCGGAATGTTCTATACCATTCCTAGCGCCCCCATGCACAGGAGCAGTCTACTAGTACGGTACCACGCCTTCTCGTATGTCCACACCACATACACACTCATCCGCCGTCGTATTTCTCCGTCCGCCTTCGCCCGTCCTCCCTGCTTTCTCTCTCTGCACCAGACTTCACCCAATTTCCACACTTCAGCCAGATGGCTACCACAAAAACTGCCGACCCTCCATCTGCGGTGGTATTCATAGCGTCGTCGGCTCTAACCCAGAAACTGCTTCACGTGTCGGGTTGTGCCGATCGTGGAGATTACCATAAAGTTCTTGATCGTCCTCCCAAGTCGTTGATTCCTCCGGCAGAGGTGAATATGGGAAGCGACGACAGCCAGGTCGCCCGTTAATCATTCCCCTAGCCGCTGGGTGACGTAGTGGAAAGCGGATTTGCCCCACGGGGAGGGGAGGACCGGGGTGGATCACTCCCCACAGCGCCGGGACCGTACATAACCAGGTGTAGGCTATTCACAGTAAAGTGAACACTTGTTAAGGCCCCACCGAAAAGCACTAACCCCTAATAAATATATTTTATTGCAGCCTCAGACATTACATTTTGAGAGTGATGAAATACATACCCTATGTTTGTTAGGCATATCTCAATGTTTATATTTCAAAGTGCCGGAAAAATATAAATTAATTGAAAAGAAAAATTTACAAGGGCCTTAAAAAGTGCTCACTTTGCCGTTAACAGCCTATAGCACGGTGTCCGCGCGTAACAATGTGTGTCTGGCACGAGCATTTTGAGATACAGCGCTTTGACAAAGCGGTTTTTAGCTTCGTGCGTGATGTCGTTAAAGTAACCTACAAGAGTAGTCCGAAGTGTGTGTTCATCTTGTAAATCGGCGCACTGGGCGCGCGTCTATCAGTAGTCTGTATTTCAAACAAACTACACCGCAGTTCAACCACAGACCAAAGTTGAGGTAGACCGTTTATCCGTCTTCTGCGCATGTACCCAACATTGAGCTACCCGAAAGGAACATAACTGTCAATGGTTAACAGTGATGAACGTGATTGTTTATATCTGAATTTTTAAATGACAAGCGCTATTATATTAATAAAATATTTTTACCAGTTTGAATTTAATAAAAAAATTATTACAAATTAGTTAGAGCAAGTATAAAAATATCACAAAACCACTTGTTTACTAAACAATGTTCTAACCTCAAACCCAATCCACGCCATTTTCGCTAGCCGTATTGGCAAAAAAAAAAGCTGTTCAGTGTTGGGACACAGAGATTGGTTGTGCGCAGCCAGCGAAATCGGTCTACCTCATTTTTAGTCCACGAGTTCAACCACCAGGCAGGTGGGCCTTCAAACTCTGGAAAAAAAGGGGGGGTGGGGAGAATCTCTGCATGAATTTTATTTTACTCCTTTTACTGTATTATTCAGGCCAGGTTGCGGTCTACGGAAGGTCGCGCTCGACTTTGACGAGGCACACCAGGTGTGTCGGGTGAAAAGATCGGCCCATCCTCTGGAGGGCGGGGGAGCCCCCCACCCCCTCCCTGCACGTGACATGGGAGCATTGGATCCTCGAGAAGGGGTGAGGGTATGGGCGGATCTGAAAACCGACCCCCAACTTGTTATCCTCCGGCGTCGCTTCGTCGGTACATTTTTCACCTCCAGGGTCGAGGACGTCGAGGGAGGAGTTGGTAAGTAGGCGAGGGATGGCGAAATCCGACGGAAGAGGCTGGAGGACGTAACCCCATCGCTTATCCTGTCCGTGTTCCTGGTTGGGGTCTTCGAGGGAGGGATGGCGGTGAGGTATTTCCCTACGGGCGGTACGGGGGGAGGGGATGACTGCTTCTACCCCCACCTTGACAACGTCCCTCTACCCAAACCAACGCGGTGTTGGTTTGGGTAGAGTTTCTCGAAGCCGTTTCTCGAAGCCCCCGTCGCAAGATCAGAGGGACCTCCCGGCATGTCCGGAGATTCGCCGGGTGACCAGTTACACCACCTGACGGGATTTATGCACACCCCCAGCGGGGACTTCTGCACAGCGGAACGTATCCTACAGCGGGGAATGGAACTGCATTCTCGGGTTAAATCCCAGGCGAGATCCTTTGGAGAGTTCGCCGAGGCCGTGACGTGTTGGTTTACGAAGTTATAGAGGCGAAATCATGGTGAGCCCTGGATGTGCGTCAGGGTCTTTACACGTGCGTTTGTGTTAGTTCAATATCCAAGCGAATCTCGACCAGCCTTCCGGCATAAAGAGCAGGGGGAACCAGGGACGTTCAAATATAAAATTTAAAAAAATCAAATATTTCATCAATTTCATTGAGACCGCCCTCTTGCCCTCCGTGTTATGCGGGGGGGGGGGTCCGGAAATCTCGACGCTACCTCATTCGCAACTTATTCCTAACCTACAGCTCCCATAGGGGGAGAGGGAGGATACTCGACTTAGATCCCATTGCCTGCAAGAAAAATACGCAGAGCTACCATTTTATCATAACTTGACAACCACCAGCTTCATAGCGGAACATTCGCGATTAATTAAGGTGATTGAGGTCGGCAAATAATGTTCTTAACAAACAGGATTACTTATTTTTGCTGTTTACTGATCTCTTCACGTTAAATGTTCTTACACGCGTAAGTTTATACACGCACTTCACATTCATTGTGATATCATATGCCACACAACCCTTTACAGTTTTACTCAAAAGGATATTTCGGCATTAAATGTATAAGACCTCGCGTCTCTAAACAACTGAGCCATGTCTTTTAGCGCGTAACACAAGACCCTAAAATTTTTATAAAAGGTGTTTTTAAAATACCACCAGTAGTAAAATTTCAATATTCGTACGATGCTGCAATTTTCTTGTGCCGAGCTGGGCACTGAACGGCGTAACATATGAATACCTGCGCAGCGGCCCCTTTTGAGAGGGCCTTAGCAGAGACGACGACGACGACAAACCTCACCATCTCGGCGCACTCCCGAAAAGACGCGGCGGCGTCGCTTCAACAGCTGCGACGAGCGGTCATACGGGCCCCCAACTCGTCCTAAGCAGGCGTCTCGACGCTGATCCCTTTCCTCGACATCGCGCGCTCTTCTCGGGAATCTCGCATTTGACACCGCTTTCTCCTTACGTGACGTGCGGAAAAGTACGACGAGAGTCGAGTCCATTAACCACTTTGACACGGACGGGGCAGCTTTTGTCAGGTTCCGAAAACAAACGCGCAAAATGCATTTTATATATAGGCAGTCTGACCACGGTATTGATCGGCTTTATGCAAATTGTGTGCGATCTAATATACCGCGTGAAATTTCTATCACGTTTTACCGTTACCGCACGCGCACGCTACGTCCACGTTGGCATGAAAAGTTCACAAGTGCTCCGGAACGCTTAGCAGAATTCAGCTCCCACATTATCAAATCCAGAGAGCCGAAACTTCCTTTGCCGCTGTGGGCAATACAAAAAAAATAGCGTGTCCGTTAACACAAGTTTATAGCAAGTCGTTCCGACGCAGTTAACTGTTCGCCCTGTGCTGTCGCAAGCCTAGCGTAGAATTTAATGCACAACGTATAATTTACGTTACTGCCAGTCTTTTTTACAAATAATTTTCTCGCAGGCATTGCTTACTCGACACTCTTGTCGCTCACGCGGCGGCCGCGGTGCAAGTTTTTAATCATCCTCCCGGCCCAAGCTCACCACGGCGACTATTCACGCAACCCGTCGCAGGTGCTGCCTCTACCAGCTGTGTCACCAGACACAGCTGCTTAGACTGCCCGGCGCGGCCCGCTTCAGCCGACACATGTTCACGGACTGCTCGCGATCACCTGACCTGCGCAACAAGCCATAAGCGAAGACCAGCCGACGTCACGTGACTCGCCTCTCTCGCACCACACGGCGGTACTTCATTACAAACTGGCATAAACGGCAATTTAAATTAGCATGCAAATAAATATAAAACACACGTGATTTTTCACCTACACGTTTTTAAATAACGCTAACATGATTAAATATGACCGGCCATTAAAATGCAATAAAACAGGGAAATATAAAAATTACTTTACAGCACTACCAACCCCTCTCCAAAATACCACAAAACAGTTGTCTAATATAAAAAAGTGTTTATATTATTTTCTTTTTACGAACTTCGCTCTGTTGCAATTACTATCGGTATCACATAAGAGCTCTCTTGTAGCAGATAATTGGGTGATGAAGTGAATTTTCGTTTCAAATGTATGTAACCTAATTGAATATATTGTGACGGCTATCTCTGCACATCGAACGAAAGCTAAACCGACGGTGCGACATGAAGTTGAGAAAATGTTTGCCGTTTGGGACGGCTTACCTTCGCTGCTACGGGGGTGTGTTTGACGAGCTCCACGCCTCACGTCCGCTGGGCGGGCCTGTTTGTCTGCAAATGTGGGCGCCGCGGGGTCTCTGCCGCCCACGAAACGTATGACTGCTTTCCCCTCCCTCGTACGTCACCTTGTCCACGTGACGCCAGCCAGCCAGTCACGTACCACCAAGGTGCCCTTCCAAGACTTCCGGATGTCGACGGAGTGAAGAGCATTTTGTATTGTTCTCGATGGTTTCAAGTAAAATATAAACACAGGTACACAGGTGTCTTGCCCAGGTTCGAGGAGACAGCACAGGGTTTTCACTTGGGCAGGAACTGCTGTTCCGTCAACATTAAAAAAAAAAGGAGGGGGAGGCTTGTTGCCATTTTATTTAAGTATGCTTTATACGAAAATATTTAATGTAACTTGCATGTAGCTGGAAAGAGATGAAATTTTGGGGAAGTGTTAAAGAGAATTATTTTTGATACTAACTTTTTATAATAAATGTAATCAGTTAAAAAAATAAAAATAAATATTTTATATAAAGTCTACTTATTGTGATATTGGGGGGAAAACTACTATGTAACTGATTTGAATTTGAATTTTCAATATAAACGTAAGGCAACGGCTATTTTCAAACCTTTTCACTGGAAACAACCCAAAACCCTTTTTTGAAATCATGGGGGGGGGGGGGGGTCTCGGCTGTTTTCCAACCCAACTTAAAACACCTACATTAAGGAAGCAATTGAGACAAAGGCCTCGTCCTGTATGTGTTGACAAACACCTTCACAATATGTGAAAAGTTTTAAATCTATTCTCAAGCATAAATGTTGTGTTTGTTAATTGCTATTTTAGTAAATGACTGTGCCTCTTCTGTGTCACTTGAGTGTCTCTTTTTCTTTTATTTGGCAGTGCTTGAAAAAATAAACTTTTTTAATCAACATAACAGTAAAATTCGAGTATTGCTGTTTAAAAAACGAGCGTAAATGGTATACACTTGTAATTTAGCACCATATTTAACAAACATAGCAATAAAATCAATCGGGTTTGAAAAGTAATTTCCAAGCTATTTAAATTTTTGTAAGTCATACAAACCTTTAGGCTATGTCTGCTTGACTGTTTATATTGGATATATTTTAATAAGCAGTATTTTTACCTGGATACTATCCAGTATATTTTATTATTTTAATAAATGTTTTATTAAAATTAAATTCCTTAACCACCTTTAAATTTTACGAAAAACTTTATTTATAAGGAGTGTATTTCTCTGTTGGGAAAACAGCTTTAATATCACGATCTTTGTTTGTAAATGATGAAAGCGGAATATTGCTTTAAATTAAGCTGCTTACTATATAAAAATAACAGCCAAGTTTTTTTTTGGGGTTCACATTTTGAAATATTTTTCCGTTGGCGGTATTCAGTATCACTAATGTGGAAACGTGACCCCCCCCCCCCCCGTAAAACAGTAAAACGTATAACTTTAGACGTTAATAAATATCAACCCCACTGAAATTCATGCATGCTGATAGCGAGACCCTCTCCATTGTTTGTTTTTTTACTATTGAAGTCACATTGTGAAATAAAACCGTCCAAACACTACATGGATTTCCGATACCGATTGTTGCGATCAAGTATAGGCTGTTCACGATAAAGTGAGCACTTTTGAAGCCCTTGTTACTTTTTTAATTCAGCCATTTTTATTCTTTAACCACGTTTTTTTTTAATATTGCCATGAAATTAATAAACACAGTTAGTATATTCCACCGCTTTCGGAAGTTAACGCCCAAGGCTAAAATAAAATGCATTTATTGAACATTACTCCAAAATGAATAACTTTCAAAAGTGCTCACTTTACCTTGAATAGCCTACAGTATAATTTCGCATGTACAGTAGAGCCTACTCATCGTGGTTCTTAGTACACGTTTCTTCACAAGCCCGGTGAACACTAGTAAATCAAGTATGCAGCAAAGCTCAGTAACTATATGACATCGCATCAGAGAAGCATACTACATTCAAAATCGAATCCATGGTGTACTGGTGTGCACAGTGGCTTCCATCATTGTCAGCCTTGTAGAACACATCCATGTTAGTGGACTCTGGGGACTGAATTGAAGAGTTCGTCACCACACTTGCGCAGAGACGAAGTATGGTGAAATTGGAAAGGAACAGCGATTTTTAATGGAAGTTTCAAATTAGGATATTTTAAAGTGATGTGCCCATGGAGGCTATTTGTGTGCGAGTGAAAAATGGAAGGGGTGATCAGGGGTTTCGGAGGGGGTAGTAATGTATCGTAGCTTAGCTACGGGCTATCAAGTGGCTAAAATTATTTTCTACATTTTTAGTATACAACATCCTTATTTCTTGTGACATCAAATGATTGCGTGAGAAAAGTACGCAAATGCAAGAAGACAACATTTCAATAACAAATGAAACTAGTTACAGGAATCTTAAATTTATACCTGTCTTCATATTAATCTCGAAATGGGATAAAATTTATACATTAGCCTACACCACAAAATTGTCAACCTAATTGAAATGCAATCAAAAATATTTCTTGGAAATTTGTTTCCCAGTTTGCTCGTATTTTAAATGTTAACTTGTGAGATCGAATTCAAATTCAAATTAGTTACCGCACGTTTACCACCTGTCGGATTTCGAACAAATTGCAAGCGACTTCGGTGACTTCAATAAGAATTTTCGCTGAAACGAAACTTTGTGTTAAAATAACTTTATAAAATTTTTATGAATCAATCTTTTTAAGTTAAATTCTAATTTTTTATAAAAAAAATCAATGAAAGTTATTTTTTTTTTATGTTCGCGTTTTTATTAATCAAGTTATCATCAATAGCATGTCATGAAACCATAAAATATTCTTAAAGTATAGGAAAAATATTTGGACCTTGAACAGCTAAGTTTCCTAGAAACGTCATCTTATTCAGAAAAGAGTATCATAAAACAATAAGCAAATTTTGTTCGGTTTGTGCTAATAACTAGAGCAAAAATCACAATGTTACATACTGTGTCCATGTAAGTATGGCGGGCTGCTATGGGAGTTTGAACTAGGATTGCAGGGTAGGGTGGTAATCTCCCCGCAAATATTTCAGCAAAATTGTTTCAAGCCCCGAGGTCTTAAGAATGAGATGGACTCGCGTGTTTTTCGCAAAATAGTTGTTTGCGCGAATACGTGTATCTCGGTAAATAAATGTTCTACAAATACGACTTTTTTTCAGAAAATATTAAAAATCAATTATCTCTATGCCCCTATATTTTTTTTTGTTTTGTCATATTAGGTGCATTCTTAGAGAAAAAATATGCGGGAAAACGGTCAAATATCGCATTTTTAAAGCTTGTGTACGCAGTTTTCTTATGCGCCAAGAGAAAAGTACAAAGATACGGGCGTAGTTTAATCTGTGGGCTTTCATAGCGTGTAATGAAACAGCTGTGTTACAGATCCAATTTGCGCAGTACAGCGTCACGACGGAAACACTCCATACCTTGCGCGTAGGAGAAATGAGACATCAGGCGTGCGTGTTAGTGTCCCCCGTATCGCTCCATCGTTTCTTAACCTTTGGTGTGTGTGTGTGTGTGTGTGTGTGTGTGTGTGTGTGTGTGTGTGTGTGCAACCCACTCTTAAGGTGCTTCCATAATCGTAGTAGGGTCTCATGAAGTGTGTCTATTCCAATTTTTTTTATATAAAACTATGGTATATTTTATTGTAAATATTCTTTTTCAAGGACATACATGAAAGTCGATATTTTGTTAACTCTCTCTCTCTCTCTCTCTCTCTCTCTCTCTCTCTCTCTCTCTCTCTCTCTCTCTCTCTCTCTATATATATATATATATATATATATACATACATACATATATATATATATATATATATATATATATATACATACATACGTGTGTGTGCGTGTGTGTGTGTGGTTTTTGAAACCTAAATGTATGGTCGTTGAGAAGTGTTACAGACAGCATAAATCGTTGCAATTAGCACTCTGTTCATGTTACCTTTTCTTCTGCGTAGCAGAGATTTAAACTATAGCGACAATGCCTTACCTTTCCTGGACAGACTACTTTACTATAACCCCACTCACCGCTTAAAACTCCCAGGAAACAGAACACGTGCTAAGCTTGTTTATGCTACCTTCCAGCTTCGTCGCAATACTACCTAAAGGCTGTTCACGATAAGTGAGCACTTTTGAAATCAACCTTAGAAAAAAGTCACTGCGCCGGCCTGCATATATTTAAACGGGCACACTGAGTGACATACGCCCAATAAAGTTTGTAACGATGGGTGGAAATTTGTTCCATACCTCAACGTGAAATAAAAAGTGTTAGGGAACCATTTGTGATAGCTGAAATTATTTCTTTCGTTTTCTGCTTTTTCTTATGCATCGGCTTATATAAGTGAACATATTTGTAAAATATTTACTTTAGTAATAATTTCGCAGTTTCGCATGGCCGACGCATGAATAAAGGATTAGGCCAATGACAATGGTGATTTTACATAAGGCGGAAGAATACTAAACGTGCACACAAAGCAGGGCTTTCAAAAGTGCTCATTTTACCGTGAACAGCCTATAATGACTCGGTATGACTAGGGATTCACCTTAAGTCCCGTCCGCTACGAAACCGAGGTACGAGACTCGCGCGAACCACAACCCAACACAAGAGGAGCTTCTTTTCCCACGGAGTTGCGACTGCGAGGGCTTTCCTATCAACCGTGACTCCAGGCGCTCGGCCGCGTCACGTTCCTTTTCAGTTAACGATCTCGGTCGCAATAAATCGCCTTCTTATCTGGCCGGAGGCAACGGTTCTGTCACCGGCTCCAGAGACTGGTTCGTTGTCCTGGCGGGCGGCAAATGCAGATAAATTTATTTCCTCTCCCACTCTCTGTCTCCCTGTGTCTCTCCCCAGCTCGCGTGAATTGCTGTAGTCTCCGGCTCCCCCCTTGAAGAGCCAGAGAAGTTGGAGGTCGGGAGGTAGGGGATATCGTAAAATACGTCTCCACGGGATTTCCATCCCGAGGGAAAAGGTTAATGGTTTTCAGGATCCTTATCGAGTCAGTGATTTGTGGCTGAACTGTCAAGGCTTTGTGAAATTCAACAATGCTGCTCGAAATGAGGCGCCCCATTTATCCACCACTTTCCCCTTTACCATCCCTCCACGCACCACGAATGAGGGGTTGGCGGATGGAATGCGAAATGGCGTGGAGCGAGGGGACCTCTGGGTAAATTACTTTCCGCGGGTATTGACAGCTGCACCCCCATCCCCGCCCCCTCGAATTCCCCCCCCCCCTTCTCGCAATCGTCGAGCCCGCTTACTTGAAGTCTGAAATTGAAATATCTTAGGACATATGTCGATAACCAATGGCCTCCAGTGGCTGTGGCAGCATTCCCGCCGCGGGATAAATATCTGGATCAGTGCGGCGTGAACGTAAGCCGAGATTGCCTCCCCACATGAGCCGGGCGCCCGATGTTCTGCCAAGGAGGGGAAATGAAGGAGGGGAAATGAAGGAGGGGAAACTCATTCGAGAGCGTAAGAAGGGTTTTGCCTCACATGTCATCTGGCGATACGTAGAGATGATGGTTTATCGCGGAAAAAAGTTGACTGTTTGCTAGGATTCAAAGTACTGTAAACATGTCAGACAGTTTTCTTTCCTTATTGGCTGAAATGCGTGTTTGAAGCCACTACCCCATTTCACTGGGCCAATGGGGATTCTGGCACTATAACGCAGAAAGTTCGTGATTGGCATGCAAACAACTTAGCCGAGTCAAAACCTTATTCATCCACTCATGGAAGAATAAACTAGCTAGAGTGTTATAGAAGATATGTTGGTTCGAAAAATTTCCCCCGTTTTCCATCGTCTGTAGCGATACGTGATCAGATGATTTTTTTTTTTTTTTAAATTTAAAGTATTCCCGCTACTAAAGTAGCGCTGTTGTAACTTCGAACTTGGAAGCTCTGCCAATGTCGGAGTACTTCTCCCTGGAGAAGGTATCACTTTGTTGACGGTGGCACGGCTGGGGGGGGGGGAGGGGGGAGTGCCTGCAGATTCGTGTGCCCGCCTACCAGCTACCTGTGGTTGGTGCTTTGCGAGTCGTTCTGCCTCTCACTTTCACCAGGGTACGCAGAGACAAGTCCGTCCTTAGGCCGACGCGACTGCAGTGGTCGTGCAGACGAGTCATGCCTGCCGTGTTTCTGAACATCTTCCAAACCTGAGTCGTCTGCAACGTTTCATTTTGCTCATTATTAATTGCTAGAGGCATGCAAATGGGGCTCAACTATGGCAGCACTAGGCGGGACAGTATAAGATTGATGTTCGCTAGTGATCCAGACCAACTGCTGTCGTTATGTTCGTTATGTAAAATTCACGCGTGGTTGTCAAGGAAACATGTCATAAGTTTTCATGTGTCCATCTCATATTTTTATGTGTAGAGACAAGAAAATTTTGGCAAGAAGTTATACACCACAACCTTTTATGTACTTAAGACTCAATTATTCATTGGTTAACGCTCCGGTAATTTACCCAGAGCAGGTAGTGCGGGATTCGGTCCTTGTTTGATTACTGGTTAGTCATTGGGTCAAACCGGTCCAGGATGTGGCTTACAAACTGCCATCCAATTGGAAAAGGAGGTCAAATGTACATGGGTTTGAAGTCAAAATTGTACTCAAATGAATTTGCTAAATGTCCGTATCTCTATATTTAAGTGGGTAATCTTTTATTAATTTTTTTTCCTTTGTTCGGCACGCACATAGAACATCAAGTTAAAATGCACATGTTAAGGAATTATTTGCATCTAAAATAATATTTAAGACAATCGACGATAAGTTGTTAATCCGTATCAAATAACGCGTTAATGGTACAAATATGAAATTATTTCGAACATTGTCCAATTTTCTGAAATAACTGAAATATTTAGGGCCAGGTAAGAAGCAGAAGCAATACTTGTGTTTAACTTGGTTTTAGGTCGTGTCCGCAAATTTTCAGAACAGCGGGGGAAGGGCGTGCCTTGTAATAACCTGCTCACAATCGGGAGGTACATCAGGTTGTTTTCCAGGTTTTTCAAAAAAAAAATTTAAGTTTGTAATTTTTATTATATTTCGAAAGGTTCTATTTTGAACAGCGCCAATGTACAATTTTTGGAGCGTGTTGTTATGCTTTCTGTTGTAAAGCCCGACTTTGCAGATCACGGCTAAATGTAAACTTTTAAATTAAACAATTAAAATTTTTGAAGCTGATTAAAATAAATATTCACCTTTGGTTTATAGTCTTGTTTCTTATTTAAAATTAATAGAATATAATAATTAACGTGAAAACTTCTTGGTTAACAGTATTATTACTTATAAAAAATATAAGTTAAATAATGCTGGCACTTTTTTGTTGGATAATTGCTACGTGGATGATAATACATTTGTTTGCTACCACTGCCTGCCTCAGATGTTTGCTTGTTAAAAATTTCTACCCGGAAAAACTAATATGGAAGTGGTATTATTTTTGTTAATTAGTCATTTTCGAACTCGAAGAAAGTTGCAAAAATATGTCATTGCTTTCGTAGACAAATTTATATAGGCGACTGTTAACCGAAAATATAAGTTGGGTGCGACAAAGCTTTACTCTTCAGCCCCTGACTTATGTAGAAATGCAGCCCTTCGTACAGTAATGGTCACATGGTGGTGTGCCTTGGTGAAGTAGGCGGAGAATACACACTCTCGACAGGAAGCAGAGCTTCTATCGTCTGTTCGCGACTGCCTATTTTCAATAGAAGTAATTATATTAATTCACCGGAACTAACCAGGATATTAACTTATTGTGTGATGAATTAGTAAGGTTCTTACGAAGGATTTGTATCGCCATCTGTCAGGAAGGAAGGGAGGAGGAAGACGGGTGGAGTAAAATTAATAAAACACTACTATTGACAGGTTTTATCGATCATACCGCAACCGATCACTAGCTGTGTTCTGGCGATGGTGAAAATGGGCACAAGAATGATATTTCCTTTCCAGTCGATAGGAACAATCTAATAGCGGGTTCGTAGTTAAATAATCATTTCAAAAAAATAATTAAAACAAATTTTTGAAAAAAAACCTGTGCGTATCTGCGTGTATGACATAAATGCTACCAGTGATTAGTGGAAATCAGCTCTGTATCTTAATATTTTATCAAAATAGTGATGTTTATATTGTAAGGCGTGAAATCATTATAGTACTATTTATCTACATTAATAAAATTCTTTTCATGTTTTTTAATAGTAGTGATTTTATTGCGATAATTATTCATCTTAATGTTCGCCTTGTTTGTTCCAAACATGTCGACTTATTTTGATATTTTGTTTAAAAAATGCAAAATATATGTATACAAAATTTCAACATTTAATTTCAGAAATAAATGTAAGCGCTTATAAACATTTTTTACAATGGATGATATACGAATTAAAATATTTAATTGTGTTTTCTTTATATAATGCTGCCTTAGTAATTTGCAGAATTTCTAGGCTGTTCTCATGTCTTGTAAGCGTACAATGCTGAGTTTAATGTAAATGGATAGTAGAGGAGTGATAAATGTTTGTCTGGTTTGGAGAGGTTTAAGGAATATGGTTTTATGCCCACTGCCATCAGAAGATACGGTCTAATGATGAACAAGGTTGAGTTGCCGAAGCGAATTTAGTGTTATTTTCATAGCTATTCTAAGTTACTACAACAGTAAATTTCATATTATTAAACAAATATTTTTGTACGCGTTCGAGACCATGTATTTAATATTAAATGTATCGTTACTGTATGCCAAGTAAACAACCCTTAACGGGCAGTTAGAAATAAAACAATTAATTCCTTTTTTTCTATAATTAGTGTTGCTGAACAAGTATTTTAAGCATATTTTCTAAGCTAGTTTCTGTGGGAACGTTTTCTATCAACGTTTTATTTTTCAAGAAACCGGAAGGAGGTATTTCCTACTTCCCTATTACCAATCTGAATAACCCTTTCGCTTATAAAGTATTTGCTTTCATTGATGTTAAACCTTATTATTGGGTACCGGAAAACTTCGCGTTTTAAACTAACTGGATACTAGGTTCCACTGTCTTTCTGTTATTTTTCTGCTGACCTAGTGTGTGTAGGTTATTCACGGTGAAGTGGGCACTTTTGAAAGCCCTCTCATTTGGAATAATAGTCAATAAATATATTTTAATTTAGCCTTAGATGTTAACTTCATAATTGTGGGGGGGGGGGGGGAATATACAGACTGAATTTACTACTTACATGACAATATTTGTTTAAAATGGCGGTTAAAGTCTAAAAAATGGCTGAAAGAAAAAAGTAACTAGGCCCTCAAATTGCTCACTTTACCGTGAACGGACTATAGCCAGTTTTATCTCAGCCAGGTGGCACGGATTTCGGTGATTGTTTCCGTGCAGGTCTGTTATTGGAGAGTTCACGAGCTGTGATCCCGTTACAAATATAACAGAAATATACATGCGTTTAAAGCCTAGATCACCCTAAAATGAATTCGCTAAATTTTGTTTTTCAGTCTCTACCAATTACCATATTATAGGGGAATTTAAAAGATTTACTGTGTATTGTTACAATATTGGTGGCCTCCTTGTTTGTTTTCTGCGAGTTACAGGAATTGTAGTATAAACATTTTCATATTATTAAGATAGACTGTTCTTGAGAGTGGTAATTTCTACATATGAGAAAAATACGCAAAAGACATAAATACATAAAATAAGGAGGGTTTTCAAAACTATTCAATTAATCGTGTGAACAGAAGAGCGAAATGCAGTCTCGTTGGTGTATTCGCAGTTCTTTGGTTCTGCGTTACTCCGTCCTCCCTTCCCCCAACCCTAGCACGATACTTGTACCTAAGCTATCGATTTATGGTGGACTGAATTATAGGCTACATGGTGCGGGGAGTGTACATCCAGGTGATAAAGTATGGTAACCCATTGGCTCGAGGGAATGATAGAGATTCATCTGCTGGCCCATTCCTTCCCATCTTAACTCGGAAAGCGTACTCTTGTAAGCTCGTTCAGGACATAAAGTAACAGCACAACGGTATAGTCTGTGTGTAACACGATAGCCAGTGCTTTCATAGCTTGCGCCACTTTAGAAATGCGTCTTTGTCGTGATCCGTCTGAAATAAACGGGATTGCGATGTCATTAATCAAAAGAAGTATGAATGTTGTATTTAACGGAAAAGTGTACGACAGTAGAATTAAAATGACATATTAGCTTGTCATCGAAGAAATTTATTTACATTCCAGAAGAATGGTGCGTTATTTTTTAATAGTGCAGTACGTAGCAGAGTGAAATTTAAATAAATTAAAATTGCGTAATAATTAAGTTTACGAGAAAATATGAGGGCGATTTCGAAGGTTTTAGCGCAGTTAAGACTTAAACAAATAAATTGTATAAATACTTTTTTTTAACAGTATATATTAAAACATTTCTTTGTTAATGAAGACTGATGAATTTTAGTGTACGCTGAATTGTTAAAAAATTATATCACGCCAAGGGCTTAGTAAATTGGATAGTGGTTAGTCTACAGTGTTCAGGCATACAAAAGTTTTAAAATAATTAAAAATAAATAATTGAAACTTTATGGAGGAGTAAGTATAAAATTTATATTGATTAAAAATAACACGTATGGTTTTTTAACGATAATATTAAAGGAAGACGATATTATGATTTGGGATTGTGTAACTGATATAGTGAAAAAATATTTTTTATTACTGTATTTACGCTGAGAGAAGTCAGAAATCGTTACTTTGCTCGCCAAGTTTGCTTGACTATGATGTAAGTTATATTACACCTGTAATTTTTTGTCATTTCGAATTCATGAAAATAGACTACTGTAGTTTACTTATCAACCTAAACATTGCTCGGTTTCATGATGAAAAACCAACGCAAGGCTAAAGCATCGTATAGCAATTCAGAAGTATGTGTGTCGTTTTCTAAGTTCTAGTCCTATAGGACAATCACAGTGGTGACATCCCAGTTCTGGTGTGCCAAGTTAGGTATCGGGAATGTGGCGAATTTTAGCGTGGAATGAAGGATTTCTGGGATGGTTTGTTGTAGTCAAACCACTCGCCTCCGACTACGGTAAAGTCAGGTTCGATCCCAGACGGTTTCAAACCCGGAGTGTCGCATGTAGGAAACACGGCGGATATTACCGCAGGGTTTTATTGAGGTGCTCTTGCTTCCTCCGTTATTGCACATTCTGCCGCTGTTCCAACTGTAGCTCGTTCACGTCCCGGCTCTGAAGACTTTAAACAAAAATATATATCTTCTTCTGTGGTTGTGTACTTTTTCTGCTTCTTTTTCACTCCACCGTTATTTCTTCATATGCCTATCCCCACAGCACAGACACAAACATCAAACACACGACGGACACATCACGACTGCAAAAACCGTCGGCCCCTCTGTCTCCGGAGAGGATAGCGGGGTGAGGTTTTAAGGGCGGAAACAGAGGAATTCGAACTTTTTTTAAATTTTTAAACATTAACGTAACATTTTTTTAAAACTATTATAACAAAATATAATTTTAAGCCTGCATAATTTAAAAATTTAACTTGCTTTTAATTTTTGCAACGCGACAAATTTTATGTTTCGACTATTTTCCAAATTTATTTTAAATTATAGTAACTAAGACCAGTTATGTCCTTCGGCACGGTACTGGTGCCATTTTAATATTTTATGTTCTGGTCTGTTCTGTTCTGTATGCCTATCCCCCGCGTATTGCAGCCGACTCTCGTTAGAGTACCCCCTCCTCTTTTCTCATCCACGTCGTCTGTACTTCGCGTGGGAACAACTCGCAAATATCTCTGCCAAGTTTCTCCTGCACCTCGTGAGAGCGCAGTATTTCAACCCAACTGCTGCGACACAAAAACAGAGATCATTTACAACCAGCCGACGTGCCGCGAGGTAAAAGTTCACTCCTCCCGTAGCAACCCCTACACGCCGTATACGTCAACGACTGGTGCAGCGCACGCACACGCGCGCGCATAAACACATAGGCACACGCCGATGCTGGGGAAGGCTTAAACTCCAACTTAAGTTCGGGACACCGGGGCTCCGTGTACCTGGGCATAAATTCGGCTCAAAACTCCTGCGCAGTTCCCCGGCGCTGCTGCCGTTGATAAATAGGCCGGCGCGGCTTAACCAGAACATTAATTAATTACCTTTGCCTCTTGCGCCCCCCCCCCCCCCCCGCATGACCGTCTCACCCCTTACTATTTCAGCTTCCACCTCCCGCCCTTTGGTATCGCCGCAGCCAGCCGTCCCGTGGTCCTGGACAGGATCTCTCGTCAACCGGAGACGGGTAAACCGCAGGCGGGTGTAATTAGGCGTCTGTCGCCTGCCGACGACGCGCGTTCGGGTAGGCGCGTTTCGCGAAAAGCGCCTTTAGCCGCGGCTACTAAAAAAATTGTGCTTACTTCGGTTGTTCGAGTCATGATTCCAAGTGTTTTCTTTTCACGTTTGTTATGTTGTTTAGTAACATAGATGCATTTTTACCAAATCGGTAGGTATTATATGCACCATTAATGAGTACTGGTATCGGCAATGATATTTTTTCTACTAATAGACTAAATATAACGTAGGCCTATATGCTATTCACGGTAAAATGAGCACTTTTGAAAGCCATCTCATCTGGAAAAATAGTCAACAAATGTGTTTTATTTGAGCTTTAGACATTAACTTCCGAGTGCGGTGGAATCAACATACTGTGGTTATTACTTAAATGGCAATATTTATTTAAAAAGGTTGTAAAAGGATAAAAAATGTCTGAACGAAAAAGTAACCAGGGGCTCAAAAGTGCTCACTTTGAACCGCCTATAGACTGTTTATTCGTATTCTGTGCATGTACCCAACATTGGCCTGCCCCAAAGGAACACAACTGTCAAAATCACATTGTTAACAATGATGATCGTGTTTGTTTATATTTCAATTGTCAAAAGACAAGCATTTTATATGAATAAGATACTTCTACCAATTCGAATTTAATCAAACTGCATTCATAATTGGTTAGAGAAAGTGTACATACATCTCAAAGCACTTGTTTACTAGTCAGTGTTCCAGCCTTAAATCAAATTCATGTCGTTTCTATTAGTCGCATTAGCAAAAAAGCAGTTAAATGTTGGGACACGGAGACTGATTGTGCACAGCCAGCGGTATCGGTCTACCTGATCTTTAGTCTATTATTCTACTCATGTTGGTAAGCTCAATGCTAATAGTTCGGTAAATTGAGATCTTCCCAGCCAGATATCACTCGTGTTGCACACGAGTGCCTTATCTTTGTTTTGTATGTCAACAAATGCGGTAGTTTCTGTTTTCATAAAATTAATATAAATTTGTATATTGTTATTATTTGTATTGTGTTAGGACCTACGTAAAGAATGATCTTGGTTCTTCGCACTAGAGTGAGATTTTATCGATATATATATATACATATGCATATTTATAACTCAATTTGGTTAATATTATGTCGCAAAACAGAATTTAGCAAAATGTTGGCCTAACAGTTACTTTATTTAAATGAACAACAAAATTGAAAGGTTCCTTTTCATGACAGCTATCTTCATTTTACCTTAAATTCGAAATTCTTTTTACTAAAGAGAAAAATGTGTTTATGAAAGCTCAGTGCCATACACAAGTGTATTTTTAATGTTAATCCCTGTAAACACCATTGGAAGGCGTGCATAGCGGTTGCGAAATAAATTTAGTACATAATATTTTGTCACGGTAATGCAAATATCACAATTCGAACCAAACACAAACTTTTAAGCACAATTAAATATAATATACCCATTTGCCGCCAGCTATAGAGCACCAGCGAAGCTTGAGGCGGTAACGTTTCCTATGCTGAACTCTCACATATGTAATCTATTCTCCCCCCCCCCCCCCCAACCTTAGTAGAATAAGCCTTCCCTGCAGTCTTGGAATCAGACATTTTTCACCATCTGAAATACGGTCTCTTTTGTCTTTTGTGGGTAGACAGAGCACACGACAGTGCTTATTACCTATTCTGAACTCGGCTTCGTGTGTCTGCCATTGTTACCATCACAAAGCAATCTCGTATTGAAACCCGGCAGTCATCTGCTGGAAAATAATAAAGACAGTGAAACGTTTTAACAGTGTTAGAGAGTTCGTCTGTGTCGTCCAAAAATTTCGGTACACATCGTGAAACAAGAACATCTGTGCAAAAAATTTATGAATTAAAGATGTTGTTATTGTCCTCCCTTAAGGGCGTTGACGACGGAAGAATGCATTGTTTTATATTAGAGCCATATATTGTTCAACTTGTAGGCATTTTCTGTGACTAACTTGTGCTCAGATAAAATATTTTTAGACTGATGTACAAATAATGAAAACCATCTTACGTACAGAAATAAGATGACAAGGGATACTTCAAGACATCTATAAAATCGCTAAAGGATTTTTTTTTCTATTAAAAAAAGTATTGCTGAAAATAAGGGAATTCTTTCATAATTTTGACTTTTGCTGCCCCTAAATTTTTAGAAAATATATTTAGTCAAACATACCTTAAAATGAATTAAGACATTATTTCAAATGCCCTTTTTAAATTTTCTGCAAATAGTTTGGTGTATTTTGTTTATACATCACAAGAACAGTAAAATTCTGACGGGCTGAAGCGTCTGGGAATTTTCTCTCCCAAATTAATAAGTTAAATTTTATGAATTTTTAATACGCCCTAGTATATCAGAAGTCCCAAAGCTCATAATACCATAATATTGTAAATAGAGTTACAAAATGTCTCATTTTTTATACCAAGAAATAACACATATTTCCTCGATAATTTCAGTGTTCACCGTTTTCATACCCTTGAAGTTATTTTTCTGAGTAACCAATTAAACATAAATATGAGGGCGGTTTTTATTTAACAGAGCTGGGAAACTACAAGAAATAAAATTATCACACACACGAACGTGTAAGTTTATGATTAATGACCAGTTATTAGTTCATTTCAGGGTTGTGTTTCAACTAGTGGGTAGATTAATCGCTTTTATAACACGCTTAGCAACCTGATGGCATTGAATACATTATACACATTCAATGCTGACAATGATAGAGTCCATATTCACTCTACGTAAACAACAATACTAAAACTGAGAATTGAATCATCGATGCACTATTATAGTTCTTACCCACAAAGAAGCTGACATTTTCAAGTACAGAGTTCGTTTTAGGTCTTCTCGGTGCATTCTTGGTAGTCCGCACAGTTATCAACCATTGAATAATTTTTCATTACTTTTGAAGATATTTCATGAGTCATGTTTCAAGAACAACTTATAAATATTTTCTAGCAATCTGTGTTTTCTTGTACACATGCAGTGGCAGAAACGTAACTTATTATGGAAATACGAACACTATGAAACTCTGTGTGTTTATAGTCAATCATTTTTTTAGTTCCTTAACAGCTTTCATTTATTTCTTACGGCACAGCAGAACGTATGCATAATTTGCGACTTCAGATATAGGTATGAATACACTTTTTTGGTATTTAAAACTCTACTTCTCTATATTCGGTACTTAGTAACATACTTAAGGACTGTACTCAGTCGTACTATAAATTTGTAGGTCTATAATCTCAACCTCCAGTTCCTGTGTCTTATTTTCATCCTAACATGAGTTTGTTGTTTGAAATTAATACAAACTTTTCTACATTCACTAAAGGTTTGAAACGGACGTAATTAATATTCATGTAGCACACGCTTATTTTATCATGACCCCGCGTCTGAAGGTCAATCTCATCGATAGTCTCGATTTGAATATAAGCGTCCTCCACTAGCAAAACAACGTCTCCTACTTAGGAGAAGGCACACATTTAGGCAGTCTTATTAACAGTTTTGTTTATCTTATAAAAGTAAATTGTTGTGCATTCAAAACCATGCTGCATAAGAAATAGAGAGAAGTTTATAACACCGCATCAAATATGTATGTCATGAATAAATTACAACAGTTAATTAAAGATTGTATAAATATATAAACTTGGTGAACAAAACCATTTGGGCGTCCATTTGTCTCATTCTGGCGCCATTTACTAAATTTATGGAGGGGCAATGAATCCTGCCGCCCTTGCTATTACGTCATTGCTGAGTATAGTCTACCTGCGGTTTCTTCACATTTTTTGAATAAAACCTTCGAGTAATCACCCCATGTATGATGTGTTTGCTTGTTTCGTAAATAATACATGTATCATAAGCGTTTTATACTTGTGTTAACGTAAAATTACCTTACATTTGGTTGAATTAAAATTTTACTTATAAATTGCAATATTGAATTCATAATTAATATTAACAAAACCAGTGAGAAAATGTGTGTGTTGGTAATGCAAAATGTTTTTACACAAAGTGCGCACGAATGCGGTGCGTTGTCCCTCTGGCGAAACTTTCTAGACTCTGTTAAGCTTTGTTTACACGAGGTGGAGGAATATCCTGGAAGTAGATCTTTACCAGGTCTTCAGGAAAAGTGCGAATTAACCATGCACGGAATACATACGACTGCCTCGACGGCAATTTTCCGGGAAATCTCTGGTTGGTATTGTCTTCAGCGCTAGTCATGCCAGTTAGCTATAGCAGACTCGAAATCTACCTCGAGATCACAATTTCAAATACCAGGCGCGCGTCATCTGGCAGTGAAGCATCACCCACTCACCACATCGCGAGCAGAATCTAACGAGGATAGCTTCCCAATTACGTGGAGATTTGTGCAGCTGCGTACGCCCCTTGGAGATTCGTTAAAGGGTCGACAAGACTTGGGCGGGAGGCAGTCTTGTGTGGCAGATCCGCGATGCGGATAAACAGCCCGTCCTTCCGCTGCCGCGTCGTTTGTTGGGCGTCCTTGTACCAGTCTTTCGCCATCTTTCTCCTGGGTCCTTCTCCTCCTCCTCCTCCTCCACAGTTCCTTCCTCTTTGCCCGGCCATGTAGCTGCTAATTCCATTCTGCTTGCGCTGTCTTGTGAGAAGAGGAGGGGGGAAAAGGCAGGCTTCGACTGTAGTTTGTCGCTCTGTACCGTGTACTTAACGGCAAAGAGAACGTCCTCTATTGTGGCTCCACGAAACACAAGCTTTCATTAAAGTCCACCCCATCCCCTCCCTCCTCCACATCATACAGCTCTCGTTTCAGCCACCCCTAACTTCAGTTGAGGGCTTCAGCTGGCAGTAATAACCACGGGATAATCGGACCTACGTCCTGCAGACGTCGCTTTTGAGCACAACAGGTACACACAAAAATATAAAAAAATTTCGACGCAATTTGCTGGAGAGGAAGTAACTCGCGCTTTGATGAAATTCGTGTCAAATATGCACGCGAGAGCCCCGTTGAGAGTGGCTGAATCCTAATACATTAGTTAAAAGGCAGTATAGGCTGTTCACGGTAAAGTGAGCACTTGTGAAGTCCCATTTACTTTTTTCTTTCAACCAATTTATATTCTTCCACCATTTGTTAACGTAAACCCCACCATTAATGGTAAAATGAGCACTTTTATAAGCCCTGCCTAAGATCTACTTGTATGCACGTTCTGTATTCTCCCGCCTTGTGTAAGATTAACATTGTCATGAGCCTCGTCACTTTATTCATGCGTGGGTCAAGTGAAACTGTGAAATTATTATATTTAACAAATCTGCTAATGTTTTAATGTGCATTAAAAAAAAACAGAAAGCGAATGAAAGAAATTAAGGTACCAGAAATGGTTACCTAACCAGAAATGGTTATTTGACGGTAAGATACGGAACTACTTCCCGTCCATCGTTACCAACTTAACTGGGTGCAAGTCATTCATGGCGCCCATTAAAATGTATGCAGGTAGGAACAGTGACTTTTTTCTGAGGTTGATTTCGAAAGTGCTCACTTTATCGTGAACAGCCTTTACCACATAGCGGTGTCTGTGATGGTTTCAACGACCCGCTGAGGTGGAAGGACGCGCTGCGTGACCTAGTTCATAACTTTATTGAAATATGTATTCATCAACATCAGAGAGCTTCAGCGATGTCAAAGCGTCCTTAAGGTGAAAAAGCTGCTTATTAAGCGAACTCCAGTAAATTAGCGCAATCTACCAGCAGTATGTGGGCACGCCGTACTCCATTGGCGCTTAGTAGCTTACTCCGAAGACGGCGACCCGGCCAGAGAGAGATCTTTCGCAGCACGCAATAACCAATCAGACTCGAAGGGCCGCGGGGGACCGTGATGGCTGAGCGGTTAGACTGCTCGCCTCCCACCAAGGCGAACCGTGTTCAATACCCGGCCGTTTCACTCCGGATTTTCGCAAGTGGGAATCGTGCCGGACGATGCCGCTGGTCGCCGAGTTTTCTCGGGGATCTCCCGCTGCTCCACACTCACCCTTACTTCCCCTTCAACGGCTCTCAAGATCTTGATGTTAAGAGTTAGTTGTAGCTGTGCGTCCAAGGTCAAGAAGCGAGGGAGCAATACGGGCGACACTAACACGCCCGCCTAGTGTCTCATCGCTCCTACGCGCAAGGCGTGCAGTGTTTCCGTCGTGGCGCTGTACTGTGTAAATTAGATCTGTAACATAGGGATTTTATTACACGCCTTAAAAGCCCACATATTAAACTACGTCCGTATCTTTGTACTTTTCTCTTGCTGTTTGAGGAAACTATACAGGCAAGCTTTAAAAATGCGATATTTGACTATATTAACGAATTTTCCTCCAAGAATATACTAAGTATGACAAAAGTAAAAGAATAGAGGCATAGATAATTTTTTTTTTTTTATCTTTTCTGACAAAAAGTCTAATTTGCAGAACATTTATTTACCGAGATACGCGTATTCGCGCGAACAACTATCTCTTAAAAGCCGCTCAAATCTCTTCACTCACTCAAAGGCCCGTTCCCAGGCTGCGATTGGCCAACTCGCTCGTTCAACTTGTCCCCCACCAGCGCACGTGTGCGGGTCTTAAAACCCTGTTTTTCTGTCAAGGCCTGTTCACGTACAACCGAACAGTTTTGAAAGTAAACCTCTGGAAAATCTCACTGCCGCTTACACGCATGTGTTTTAACACGCTCACTGAGCGGTAACGTCGGAGAGAAACAAAGTTTCACACCATAACGTCGAATTTAAAGTGTTGGGCGAACATTTTTCAATACTGAAATAATTGATTTTGCTTTGTGTTTTCAACGCATAAAAATGCAAGCAAAATTAGCGAATTACGTATTTAATAAACTCACAGTTTTGCTTGATAGAAGCATGCGTCTAGGGGCCATGCTTACAGCAATGTTAACTTCACCTATGGTGGAAGTATGTTCACTGTGCACAAAATCCATTCACGGTTACACCACACTTTTCTGAAGCCCTGCTAAAGTTCTACTTCCAGGATATTCCTCCGCCTCGTGCAAACAAAGCTCAAATAAGTCTGGAAAATTACACCAGAGGACAACGCACCGTTTTCCTGCGCACTCAGTTATAATATTATTTATTACTAGGCGCTACCGATACAGATTTCTGCTCGCTGTTTTTATTCGTGTTTATTATAAAATACACATTATAATGTATAAATAAACAATAGGCAAAACTTCAATTTAACGAAAAATAAGACGTGTCTGTGCTTACAGAGGTATAAAACGCTTGATACGTGACATGTTAAGCGAATAACTAAGTACGTGACACATGGGGTGATTTTTCAATTGTTTGTGTATAAAACGTCCGAAGAAACCGGGAATTGACATAGCTTAAGCAGGGCTAACATTTTTCGAAGGTTGATTTCAAAAGTGTTCAATCAACTGTGGACAGACTATAACTAGTTCGGTTGTAAAAATGGAGGACGTGAGTGAAATACGTTTCGGGTCGAGTTTAATTTTAGCAGTAGATAGTTGATCCGGAAGCATTTGCATCCCCATTCTCATTTACAACCTTAAAAAAATAACGCTCCGGCTAATGGGAACGGGGCGGTCCACACATTTCTGCTAATGGCGGGATTAAGAGACAGTGTGGAGGTTTGCAGCGTCGGGGCGTCGGGACATAAGTCACGTGGGGGGATGCTGAGGGGGTTGGGTTTGCTAATGTAAAGGAAAAGGTTGGGGGGGTGGGGTGTTGTAAGAGGGACGCCACTGGGACGGCGCACCAAGCAGGAGTCAGGAACCATAATCCGGGTCACCGGAGACAAATCACCATCCAGATAGTCGGCCCACTTTTATTATATAACCGTCGTCTCCTAGTGGCGCTGGGGTCTCCGCAGCTTTGGTCGCGGGGATTCTCATCAGCGGGAAGAAGGTCGGAGACTTCAGGTCGCGATTTCGACCTGCCATTTGCTGATTTCGTTGCTTCGGGACGGCCTGTTCGTGGATGACGTCCGACATGGCTGAATTTCTACTTTCTGGCCACTCGACGCGCTGCTAAAAAATTTCCGTACGTTTGCGGAAATGTTTTACGCAGAAGTACAGCGAATGTACGGAAATGCAGTCCGTGACGGCGGAAAAACTGAGCTGAGTTCCCATAAGTGCAAGTCAAGGCGAGACTCCTTAATTCATATAGCTAGAGATATGCGAAATTCGCGTTATCATTGGGCATCAGACTAAACTTCACAGTACTGTGTGTCCTGGAGCAGGCGTCATTTCTCCGCTGGCTGCTGCATAGACGTGAAGCCACGTTCTGTATGACCGAACTGCGCGTGATTGGGGCACACGATTGTGACGTTTTCATTTACCCTAGTCGTGTCAGATAAAGTACGGTCCAACGACAAACGTACTGCAAAGGTACATGTGTTTATAGACCATTCACGGTAAAATGAGCACTTTTGAAATCACTGCTTAAGATCTACTTGTATGCACATTGTGTATTCTTCCACCATATGTAACATTGACATTGCCACGGGCCTTATCACTTTACTCATGCGTCGGTCACATGAATCTGTGAAATTATTAGGAAAGTTAATATTTTACAAACGTGCCAATTCTTACACGAACGTACATAAAAAAAAAAAAAAAACAGAAAGCGAAATAAATCACTTCAGTATTCACAAATGTTTACCTGACACTTTAAATTAAGTGCTAAGACATGGGACTACTTTTCGTTCATCGTTGCCAGCTTTACTGGGCCCATGAGAGTCTGTGCGCGCGTTAAAACATATGCAGGTAGGCGCAGGGTCATTTTTCAGAGGTTGAATTCAAAAGTGCCCGATCAACCTTGAACAGCCTATATTAATGGTTACAACTAGTTAACTACTAATTGTAAAATTTTGTAAGCCCTGCGTATGACCTACTTTTGTTCTCATTTTGTAAACCGTAAGTAAAAATGAACACTGCCTTGGGTCCGGTCATTTTTCAAGTTATCCAAGTTAATTCGTGGAATTTCTAGCAATGTAAATGTATCACCAACATGTAAATTTGCTCTCTGAATATGAGTAAAACAATAAAATATTTGCTGGGTATAAATGTAAACATTACCCTGATTTTGTTGGAGTAACCAAGTAGGTGTTCTGCCCAACAGGGTTATTTATAAAAGTTTTATTCAGTTCTAAGTATAATGCAGAGGTTTGCTACAAGAGATTAGTTCTGCGAACAAAATATTGTACAACTGAAAAATATACTCTTTGAGTAAGTTTATTTGGTACTGGAACTATGTCTATGTAAAAAATGTGCTTTTAATACAATTACTGCATTAATTTATCATAAAATTCGGTGTATTATTCGTCACCATAGTGCATTATATTTTTACTTTTTTTTCTGCAGGGATCTTGTTTTATTGTGATGGAGTTTCCGACACATACAAGCAGTCTGTTACATTGAGAAAACGCCTTGTGGGCTGCGTCCTGCTTAGCGGGAGTGTGTGGCGGGTAGCAGTGCGCGGATGATGCTAGGCGTTGTAAGGCGGCTCTTTTGCGAGCGGTTTGAGAATTCCCGCCTCAAGAAAAAAGAAAACTAAACTTATATTTTTTATAGATGGCATGCTATTAAGGAGGCTGGGTAAGCTATGATGAAGAGTGGAAAACATATGTACAGTTAGGGATGTTTTTTGGGGGAATGAAGTAAGTTAAAATGATGCAGTTTTCGGCAGTGTGTTTTAGAATGTTGAGGAATGGACTGCTGTATATGATATGTATAAAAACCCTATTATCTCTTTAAGAAAAAATTCTGGAAATGAAGCGTTTTTTAAGTTTTTTTTTGTACAGTGTGGTACATTAATCTAGCATAAATAGAACATACAGCCATACATTAGACTTGTATCTCACCATTATCTATAGTATGTTGCAACCTGAACGTTGCTGGAGTAATAATTATTCTGCAGAACACTTTTGAAAACACAAGAATTCACACAATTCCCTCTACAACTAAACATCTATTTGTGGAGATTTGTCGTTTCTATCCCCAGTACCTTGAGTGTTTGCGCAGTCAGGATAGTGATTGATGAAGAAGTAGCAGACCATGTTTCCAAGAACTTTTATGTTTGATAACTTGTAGGCTATTCGCGAAAAGTGCAGAGGAAATTTTTTACACAAACATTTTCATCTGAATAGACGCAATGTATGTAGTATATTTCACCGCAATTAAAAATTAAGCCTTAGAGTTACCATAAAATATAGTATTTATAATAAATATTCTTTTTGAGAAGTTGAAACAAAGTGCTCTCTTTACCATTACTAGCGTATATGCTGTTTGTGCTGACTCAGGTTTCAAATATATATACAGTTTCCAGTTTACTACATAAAAATTAAAAACAATGAGAGATTATTTAAGTGTCTACTACATGTATTAAGAAGTTGGCTAGTATTGTTACCGCTACGCTGACTCGGAACTACGGAAAAATGCTGCTTTTTTTTTTTAATAATATTTAATTAATAATTTAATGTTTGGCCCATTCTTAGGGTTTCTTACACTTGCAACGGAACCAGACTGTCCAAGCAAAGTTGATTAAAAGATAGTAACACCCATTTATTGTTCCCACCTTAGACATGTCTTATAGAAAAGCACAAGTTCCACGGTTACGATGAGGAAAGACTAGCGCTAACCAGAGCTAGTTGTAGCAGATGGACTGATCTACCCTGACACTACAGCCTGGAGAGCAAGCGACGGAATACAATGGTTTAGGGAAAAAATTTCATCTAGAAATCCCCCAGCCAGCGGAAACGGCTACCAAGTTTTCCACACGAGAAAATCCAGGACGACCTCCCTGGGAATCGAACCCGGATCACATTGTTTCTAGGCGAACTGTGAATAGCCGCGAATATGCCAGCCAATAACATCTTCAGCGAAACTGCAGAGGTTTGTATGCTACCTTGACACTGATTGTTTTAGCGATTATCATTATAATTGTTTACGTAACAGCCGTGAGTCCATTTTGGTAAGAAAAGTGGCTGTTTGGAACGCAATCCCAGTCTTACAGAGCTAAAACTCAGTTTTTCACACCTAGGCCTATATATAATTTGTAATGTCTGGGAATTAGTAGATATGTACGTGACTGTAAATCTGCAGGAGATAAATAAATCACACTGTGGTGTATGGTGTGGTGGGATGCACTGCCGACACTTTGTGTACAGGCGGGGACAATATCCTCAGGCACCCTGACACTTAATGAAACGAGTGTCTGGAGGTCCAAAGACATACCACCACTTTATGGAGAGAGGGGATCATATCCTCATTGATCTTTGGGTCTGGCTAAGTTTGGTGCTTGGTAGTGAGGCTGGTAGCGTGAGTGGGTTTTGGGGATAAGAATTGTAATTGGTTGAGAGTAAGGGAAATAAAGTTCTGTCTTCTATACATCATTCCTCAGTGGCGTGGTGTGACGAGTATAGTGGAAAAAAAAAAGAGAGGTGTTGATAAAATTTTGTAATATGCCTGTTATTAATGAATTGTAAATTATGTGTGATTACCAGTTTTGAGGAGGTCATTTTAGTTTGGTATGATAATAGTTTGTCTAGAGGAAATAAAGAGAGCTGTGCATTGTTTCAAAGAGAGGGAAGTCGATGATACCTTTATGATACAGTGTTTTTATCAAAAACTGTTTAAGTATAATGTGAAGGAGCGAGTTTTCTGGGGTTTTTAGTATTCAGTTTTATTATGAATATATAGATTCACTGTTAATTTTAACTAGAGGTTTTGCCAGATATATTATACCATTTAAATTATTGTATTGTATTGACGTGGTAGTGCTCGGGGTACTGTGTACCTGGGAGTTGCTTAATCGTAAAAGGTTACGAGTTTGTGATCAATTGATTAAAGGTGCGGAGAGAAGTAATGTGAGTTGTGATACAATAGTGTTTTAGTAATCTTGTGAGTTTATTCAGTAAATAGTGTATAAACAGGATTTCTGTGAGATGATTTCTTTGGACGAAGTACGTGCCACCAGTTTCTACGACTACTCTTACTCTGTTGTTTGATGATTTTATGTGTCTAGTGAGCACCTCATCTTGTCATTTCCATTTAGTGATAGCGTAGAAAGGAGGGTTGGGGTGGATTTGGGTAACCAGTGCAAGAACACCGGGGGTTTATAATAATAAAATTGAACTTCCGATAAAATAACTGGTGTGCCCGCATTTATCGTCAATGCAGCGGTTATTGCTTGTCGCCATAGTTTTAGCAGTTTTATTAAATTTTCTAGTGACTTCTGGATGAAGCAATTCTTTGACGTTTATGTAGGATATTACATTTTTGAACTTTATGAAATAGAGTTATAACCTGAAATTTTTTTTCTGTGTACACACACACACACACAGACACCCAAAAACTTGCAGCATTTCTTCTGAACTCCATCGACGAGAGATTTAAATAAAATAGTATTTTCGTTGCTACACGTTTCATCCCACAGAAGGGCATTCTTGTGTCTCGCGACATGAATTTCTATCTCGCATTGTTTCGGCCTCTGTTTACGATGGCGTTATAAGTTTCGGATACTACCCCCCCCCCCTTGCGGGTCCGCGTGCCGAGAGAGAAACCCCATTTGGTAGGCAAACAACCGAGAAACAGGAGCGATCGCCTAGCTTTCCCCACATCGCCCCAGAGCACTCCGCGGAGGAACATATTCTCTCTCTCTCTCTCGTATCGACACGGGTCCTCCGACGCCGGTCGATCTACGATCGATAGTCGATAGGGAAGCCCCCCCACGAGCGCTGTTGTGTGCCGCTGTGTTATTCCACGGAAGTAGTGGAAACGCGATTTTTCCACTTCCTTCCTGGCCTTCGATCCTACGGCCTTTTATCCATGCACGATCTTCTCGAACTCTCCCGCGTAGAAGCTGGGAGAAGAAAAATAACCTTGTGGAAATTAAATTATCCAGGACACGCTTGTACAGCGGAAAGCGAATATTCCTTGTTATGAGGAAGGTTGTGTGCAAAGTGTATTTTCTCATTCCCACCCCCCTCCTCCCACAAATTTTGCCACACACGGAGCTTACAAGAGGCATCTCGCTGTGAGTATTCAAAACATGTACTATACTGACAATTAATTGGAAATTTATGAATTCTGTTGGCAGCAAATTTCTTAGTTTGTGTACGGGTTTTGCTGATTAAATAAAGCGCCATCATTTTTACCAATGCATTGTTGGCGAAGACTGGATTCGTTCTCTGCAGACACCCTCTGGTTTTCCGTCGTAATTAATTTTCGTTTAAATATTCCTATTCGTGGATCAAATTCCTTCACATATCGGTGTTCTGTTTCGTCGTTTCAAGTATATTCATACTATGTACATATATATGTGTGTGTATTTTTACATTTAAAGATGATTGTGTAATTATTTATTTTATAACCATAAAATTGTAGTAACTGTTATTGCGTTAATGGAATCAAGGCTGCTCAGACGGGTATGGAACTGAATAATTCGTCTCCTTCCAGAATAACGTAGTTGTATTTTGACAAAAAAAATTGAAAGTTCTGTACAGCAGCCCCTCTAAGTATGTTATGCACATGTAGGACCAAAAGTGACGGGAATTATATTGCTATTTTATAAAGGCGCCAGCCGTGTAACTGATGTACTCTCGGGATTTCCTCTTGCGTATTTAAGGCTTAGCCTCTCCACCAATTTCTGGAATATTACTAAAGGAATTTGTTTCCATTCTGCCTCAAGCATGGTGAATAAAAACCATTCGTGGTTACTTACAGCTTTTCTGAAGCCATGCTGAAGAAAACTACACCGAAATGTCAACATACTGCATTCATGTGCACCTCGTTTAGTAATATTTTGCATTAGAACTATTTATTACTAGGCATTACCAACACACCTATCTTCCTGAAATGACAACATACTGCATTCATGTGCACCTCGTTTAGTAATATTTTGCATTAGAACTATTTATTACTAGGCATTACCAACACACCTATCTTCCTGAAATGACAACATACTGCATTCATGTGCACCTCGTTTAGTAATATTTTGCATTAGAACTATTTATTACTAGGCATTACCAACACACCTATCTTCCTGAAATGACAACATACTGCATTCATGTGCACCTCGTTTAGTAATATTTTGCATTAGAACTATTTATTACTAGGCATTACCAACACACCTATCTTCCTGAAATGACAACATACTGCATTCATGTGCACCTCGTTTAGTAATATTTTGCATTAGAACTATTTATTACTAGGCATTACCAACACACCTATCTTCCTGAAATGACAACATACTGCATTCATGTGCACCTCGTTTGGTAATATTTTGCATTAGAACTATTTATTACTAGGCATTACCAACACGCCTATCTTCCTGAAATGAAGTTCTCTGTCCCCTTTTAAGGACTTGGTTTTGTCTATAAATTAATTAGGATTTTTAGCTTTTAGCCATCGCTTTTAGTTTTTTTAAATGTCAAGGTAATATTTTGTTCCGCATTTGTCCAAAAAATTCCATCTCTGAAATTTTTTGTGTAACTCTAATTAATATAGGCATTCCAGCATAATAAATTAGTTCTAGTACTTTGTACCCACTTATTAAGTAATTATGGTCAAAATATTATTTAATGTTCCATTTTAAGTAGGTAAAATATTTAAATGGTTTGTTTAAAGGTGTTATAAGGCATGTCTCTATTTTTTTTTAAACTAGACTTCTAAGATTTCTCGATTCAAAGAAAATAGTTCCACTTATAATCAGTGGAAAACCACTGATTGTTTCAATGGGAAAATTTTCACTTATTGAATTAGAGACGTGAAACAATTTCACTTATTGAATAAGTGACGGCTAACTGCAGCGGTGAATTAAATATTGTTTTTTATTGAATTTAGCCCAGTAGATAAGAAAATAGACATATTTATGATAGTTTACTGTTTGAATTGCGTAGTATACCATAATTTTAAAAAGTAAAAATTTTCCGCAGGTGGCCGGGAAATGGACTCCCACACAGTTTCCAGTTAGTTTTAGACCCTTGCTGTTACCTTACTGACTAGTCTAACCGAGAAGAAAGCTTACATTTCTCATCGAAAGCGAGAAGTTTTAAATTGCATACCTTTACTTTTCGATTTTGGTTTGATTTGTACCGTTAGGATAGTTAGAACGAATAGTATATATGAATTCACTCCCTTCACCACATTACATGCAGTTTAAACCTTCAAATAGAGCGATGTGATGGTTACATGAAAACGAAACGAAAGACGTAAAAACGGAATGAAAAACTAAATGTTAATGTTGCCTCGTAAAATGGTGTTTTGAGAGATGAAACACATTTTAGAACGTATTTTGTATTGGTTTTATTAGTTCAAGCGTTGTTATTTCACTTATTACGCGCTGTGTAACGGCCATTTTTACACGTTACTTGAGGGCGAATTTTACACGCTGTTTAACTGATACATCAGTTGAATAAAAAACCACTGAAGAACAGTGAGAAAAATGACTGCCAAATCAGTGAAAAATGTCTCTGAATCAATAAGTGAATGGAAACGCATTTTTCACTGATTCATCAGTTAAATTCACTGAAGTGACTATTGAATTAATCAGATTCTGTTGACTGATTGAAACAGTGAAATCCTCACTGATTCAGATTCAGAGTGTATTTGTGAGTTACAAAACTTACTATGTGAATTTGAAATATCTGATGAGTTGTGTAAGAATATCTTAATGACATTTTTACAGAGTAATTTCGAGTTTATTTGTTATATAGCTACGAAATAATTGTTGCAGCTTGCTAAGTATTTTCTACGACATTTCGTACCAAGTTCTGTACACGTGTAGGCTTTGTCTTGATGACTGAGTTCAAATATACTTAGAAAACGAATGCGTGTGTTGCACGCAGAAAGTATTTTATTTTGATATCTTCTCCCTAATAAATTTTCATGGCGATATTCCTCTCCACGTGTTGTTATACCGCCATTATACAAAGAGATTTACGATTTTATAATTATAATTTTTGTAATTACAACATTATGGAAATCTGTGCTGTTGGGAGGGGGGAAGCTTGATTCAAGCCAAATTTATCATGACTCGCACATACTTGCTAATGACAAGCTTGCAGATGGCCTGAATTATGCTTGCAGGTTTACCAAGTCACGCTTGCTACAGGCTTGACCTGTGGAAACTAGTTAGCTTGTTTCAAGCTTGTTAGCTTTCATAGCAAGCTTGATTCAAGCCTACAGGCTTGTCATGGCAAATTTGATTTAATCTTAACTGATGCTGATTACACACTGTAGGAATAATCCTGGTAAACATCCTAAACTGTATTGGAAGTTCTTAACCTATACGTTGTATGGAAATATTACCACGTATAAAACCGCAAAAGTAGGAACGTTTAGTGTCACTGCTGTACAAAGTGGGGAACTTACCAACGCATTTGACAGTTCCCTGAGCAAATGTAGCAACGCTACCATGGGTGCAATGGTTTGATTCAAGAGGCAAGAGATTTGGGTGGCTCTGAACATCGCTGTCTTGAGAGCTATAGGCCGTTCACGTTGAAATGAGCACTTTTGAAAACCCTGCTTATGATCTACTTGCATGCACGTTCTCCATGCCTCCGCCTTATGTAAAAATCAACATTGCCGCGGGCCTCGCCACTTTATTCATGCGTCCGTCAAGTAAAACAGTGAAATTATTTTAAAAGTAAATATTCGATGCATTAAAAAAAAAAAAAAAAACAGAAAGCGAAAGAAATGATTTTAAGTTATCAAAAATGGTTAACAAACACTTTTTATTCGACGTTAAAAATATGGAACTACTTTCTAGCCATCGTTACCAACTTTACTGGGCGAATGTCACACAGTGCGCCCGTTAAAATATATGCAGGCAGGAACAGTGACTCTCTTCTAAGGTTCATTTCTAAAGTACCCACTTTATCGTGAACAGCCTTTAATGAGTACGAAGCGAGGTATGGAGAAGCGCCGGAACGATTGTGCGGGGAGGGGGGGGGGAGATCCCCGAGAAAACCCGCCGACCAGCGGCATCGGTCCGGCACGATCCCCACATGCCAAAAATCAGGGAGTGGCCCGGCGGGGGATTGGACACGGCTCGCAGTGGTGGGAGGCGAGCAGGCTAACCGCTCGACCACCGCGGTCCCTGACATGTATGTATAGGCTGTTCACGGTAAAATGAGCACTTTTTAAAGCCCTACTTGTTTGCCCGTTGTGAATTTTTCCGCCTTATGTAAAATTAACATTGCCATCACTTTATTCATACGTCGGTCAGGTGAAAGTGTAAAAGTATTGGAAAATAAAATATTTTCCAAATCTGGTCATTTTTATACTTCGATGCATTAAAAAAAACAGGAAGCGAAATAAATAATTTAAGTTATCGCAAATGGGTTACCTATCACTTGTTATTCGACGTTAAGATATGGAACTACTTACCGTAAATCGTTATCAACTTTACTGGGCGCATTTAACTCAGTGCGCCCGTTAAAGGATAGCCTATGACGTTAGTAGCAGTGATTTTTTTTTCAGGTTGATTTCAAAAGTGTTGAATTTAGCGTGAATAGCCTTTAGGGGAAATGACTATACTATGTGCGTTTTTCCCATTGTCAGGGACCTGCAAAATTCGCGTTATTTTCTGGCAGCACACTAAAATTAATCGTCCTATTTTTTTTGAGCCGTTGCCACTTGTTTATTGGCTTCTGCAGCAGTGAGAACACATTTTTTTCCCCCTTTCGACTTGGTTGAACGTGATTGGACCAGCCTTTAGTTAGCGACATACTATTGGTCTAAGGCGGTTCTGGCCGTACCCGAACAAACTGCAGCCCAATGACAAACGCAATACGAAATCACAAGTGTTCGAAGTCTTAGTCTGTCTTGATTACAATAACGCGAATTTTGCGCGCCTCTACCCGTTGTGCATGCACAGTGACGTGTGTAGATTTTGAGAATAATTTCTTAAGGGTGTATTATGTTATTGTGTGTGTGTGTGTTTGCGTGCAGGGGGGGCGCCGGGTTGTGATGCTGCGGCTGCTAGGAATGCGTCTGGTGACCCGCCTGTTGCTGCTCGTCTGCTCTCTGTCCATCGTGTCGCTGCTCTTCCTCGGTCGCTGCGGCCTCAACCTCGAGTCCGACGTCCTCGACCCGGGCACAGGTACGTCAATCTCTCTCGTCCCTCCGTTGTTTTTTTTTTTTTCTAGACCGACCTGAAGCTGGAGTCACAATTCCCCCGACGAATCCAACACGACATCCCCGACGCGAAGTAATTTGAGTGTAGCAGACAATGAAAAGCAAGGTCAGTGTGACGTCAGCCCGACAGTATTGCGCCCCCCCCCCCCCAACACCGACAGGCCTGAAGATAGTTCTCTTTCTGCTTCCCTTCATGTCGGGCTTGCCGAAAACAACACATTATAAAACAAAATTTCGTGCATATTTCCCTACCTACTGTATTTAATAATAATAACTTGTCGCCAAAATGTCGGATATTAATAGGACAACTGTCACTTGCCGTTTTAGAATTTTCCAACAGCTGACTAACACACTTGTCGGGCAGATTTCGTCGTGGTATTGCGAACACTGAATAAAAAATATACATGTGAAATTCCGTCGAGCTCTGACGGTCGTGTCGGTGTGTCTTATCGTGTTCGCCGGATTATTGTGACTCCAGCTTAATTCTAAGAATTAGATATACTTCCGAGGTAAGGACGGGAGCTAGATGCGTCTCAGGGCTGAGTCCCTTACGTCAACAGGGGGGAGAGAGGGAATCCATACAAGGGGACATGCATCGCGGCCATGGCATAAGGTAGCCATGGCCGCAATTTGGTGCAATGACTACCTCCCTAAGTGTACTTATAGTTAACGTATAATTAAGAAGAGAAAGGGAAAAACCGCTATAGGTACCGTAAAAACCTCTTAGACAGAAAATTATTAAGTATTACATGCATTAATAGAAAATGCTACAGGATACAGGTGGGTAGGAACCATGCTCTTTATTAGTGGGAAGAGAAAAAGTCGTAGAGAGAAGGGGGTGGATCTTATTTTCCATTTTTAAATCTGGCGCAAGAGTGCTATTGAAATAAACCTTTTGAAAAATGTCACTGCTCCTACATGCGTACATTTCAACGGGCATTCTGCCAAGTGAAGGTGGTAACAAAGAGATGGAAAAATAGTTCCATTACTTAACGCTGAATTAAAAGTGTTGGGTAAACATTCGTGAATTATGAAATAATTTAGTTTCGTTTCTGTTTTTTTTTTTTTTAATGAATTTAATAGTAGAAATGAGATAATTTGTAAAATATTTGTCTATCTAATAATTTCACATTTTCACTTCGTCAGCGTAAGAATAAAGTAATCCGGCAGATTGCTATGTTAATTTTACGTTTGGTGGAAGAATACACATAAGTGCTTAGTTTATCGTGAACAGCCTTTAAGGTTTATTCTACTCGGGTTAGAAACAAAACGAAGTTTATTATAGGAGAGTTTCTCATAGGGGAAATTTCCTCCGCTAGGTTCGCAGTATTCCAAAGATGTCGCCTATAATTACAATTTTAAGCCACGCAGATAATAAAAATAACTTGTTTTACTTAGTTACGTAGTTATTTTATATTTAATTTATTGTTATTGTTTTCATTTGGTATTTAAAACATAAAATCGAGAGAATGCTATACACATGCGACGCTAGTGCTTAACTAGTGGCGAAAAAATTTTTAGTTACCAAACTAAAAGCATCGAACTTCACAAACTGAGTAGAATAAACCTTACCATGGTCAAATGAGCACTTCTGAAAATCCATATATCCTTGGTAAGGTTAATTTCAGTCAGGTTATGAACCAAACGACATTTACTGTGGGAGAGTTTGGCATGGGAAATTTCTGCCGCTAGGTGCACAGTGTTGCAAAACGTCTCTTCTAACTAAAATTTCAATCTATGTGAATGATAAAAGAGAATAATTTTACTTATTTACGAAGTTATTTTATATTTGATTTATGATTATTACAAATTTCCTGTTTTTTTTTTTTCCAGCGTAGGGAATAGAGAAAATCTGGTACACATGGGACACAAGCGCTTACCTAGTGGCGAATTTTTTTTCTTGCCACCCTGAGTAGAAGTTACCCTAACCTCGGTAAATAAATGTCTGAAGCCATTAGTGTGATTAATTAACGGCTGTTCACGATAAAGTGAGCACTTTAGAAATTAACCTTTGAAAAAAGCCACTGCCCCCTGCATGCATTCATTATAATGGGTGCACTGAGTGACATTCGCCCAGTAAAGTTGGTAACGATGAAAGGGAAAGTAGTTCCATATATTAATGTCGTATAAAAAGTGTTAGGTAACCATTTGTGATAATTTAAAATTATTTCTTTCGCTCTCTGTTTTTTTATGCATCGAAGTGTAAAAATTAGCAGATTTTGTCAAGTATTTACTTTGTTATTAATTTCAGTGTTTCATTTGACCGAGGCATGAATAAAGTGACGAGGCCCATGGCAATGTTAATTTTACATAAGACGGGGGGATACACAACTTGCAAACAAGTATATCTTAAGCAGGGTTTTCAATAGTGCTCATTTTACTGTGAACAGCCTATTAAAATAATGTTCTAAGAGGAAATTTTTGGAGACACCAAAGTCAATGCGTATTGCAAATAACCAACTATTCTTCAAAAATAAGGAGTATGAATTAACAAAGGGACTCTTAAATTCACCTAAAAATATAAAATACTACATTATAAAAAGTAGACAATGAACAAATACATACATGATCTCGCTAGTTGTCATTCGGGTCTCATTGACAGCAGTTGTGTCAATTCAAATTTTTGAAAAACTATGGATATTTCTGTATTCAAGACAGAAATTTCAGTGCATAGTAGACAGGAAACAAAGTACACAGGCACACCCCAGTAGATTGAATCTTACCACAGACCTGTGTAACTTACCAAAGATGTTTGTTCAGGAACACTTGCCACAGCCAGATCTCCGTAGGCAACGAACAACACACAAGAGACATTAGGAAGGAATAGAAACCAAAAAACTACCCTAGCTACTGACCAAATGATTACTCGCAGAGACGTGCAAAAATAAATTTGATTTAATTTTAAAAATAAATATTTCAGTTGAATCATTAAATAATTATCTGTGCAAGCAGCTCGTTATTGGTTCAAAAATTTAATACATTTTTTTGTGGCCCTAACTATGGGTGTAGCTCTCTCTTACGTATTTCTTAATTGCAGACTTAGATTATTCCTCTCCAGATGCCGCGTGTCTTCGCCCTGTCTTCGGTCTGCATTCTTGTACGGGACTCGGCCAATTAACCAGCAAAATAAAATATCCATCAGGGCGACGACCCACTTGGCCATCGCCTGCCTGACGGAAAAACTAAGACAGCTAAGAGACCTTAAATACGGCATAGCAACTAATCTATAAATTCTTCTATGCAAAGCTGTGCACATTAAAATAACTTTGTGAATGAAAACAGATATGTTTACAAACATAATTACAAGGAAATACGTTTTCTGATGTTAAAAAAAACTTTCAATTAATATAATGAATTAGAGCTGTATAAATAAAATATATCTGCCACAAACAAATATCAAATAGAACAAATAAATACCACGTTAGAATAAATATTGCAAAAGTAAACTGAGATAACTGTGACAAGAATAAGTAGCGATTTTTTTGAGGCGTTACAAAATGAAAGACGATATTTTATTCCCCATCGATAAATCTTGTTACTGAAACATAAACGTAGTCTTTAAAACTTGCCAGTCAGCAAAAATTGCTATACGTATCCCTCTGTTTACGATGTATAATATTCTGACTGTGTTTGAACCTAATTAGACCCAGTGTACACAATTGTGTACATTACGCACGTGTAGGTAATTTTTTGTCTGTACTGCACACTGCGAAGCTCAATGACCAATGATCTTACCTGTGGGTAAATGATTCGCTAACCGTCTTACTGGTCTAGTTGTTCATTGGTTCATAAACTGTATCCGAACATACAGTCTACAGCTCATTGGCTGTGACAACAAAACAAATGTTGCATTGACTTAAGTATAGCACGCATCATAATATTTTTTGTCTGAAGCTGTAAATTAAAGTCGGTCTGAAAGGGTTAAACTGTAGCTGCAGTGCTGTATCCTTTCTGAAGAAACTGTCATATTTAAAACCTTGTAGTCGAGTCTTAAAATTGTGAGTAAACAATAACCTGAACACACGCGAAACCTCTTTATGCTATTTTCCATTGCCATTGCAACGCTTCCTTACAGTCGTACGTGACCTTCAAACGTTAACAATTTTTTTTCTTTACCAGGCAGGAACCTTAAGATCTACCTTACTTCTCAATCTTTATCCTTCCGCCATATGTAGATTAACACTGCCAGGACATGTTGACTTACGTGCGCCGCCTTATGTAAAATTACGATTGCCATGGGTCTCATCGCTTTATTCATGTGTAGGTCGATCGAAATTGTGAAATTATTAGGAAAGTAAATGTTATACAAATCTGCTCATTTTTATACTTCGATGCATTACAAAAAAAAAAACCGAAAGCGAAATAAATAATTTAAGCTAGCACACATGGCTACCTGACACTTTTATTTGACGTTAAGATATGGAACTACTTTCCATCCATCGTTACCAACTTTGCTGGGCGCATGTCACGATCCCGTTAAAATATATACAGGTAGGGGCAGTCACTTCTTTCCAATGTTGATTTCAAAAGTGATCACTTTATCGTGAACAGCCTTTGATATCAATCAGTTGAACGGTGTTTCGCACAAGTATATAATAATGCATTTGTTTTTTTGGTGACCAACACACTTAACTGTTAACGTGGCTTTTGCACTGCCTCACGTTAGGCGAGCACGACGTCACAGCTGACATTCACAATTCGGGCGTCCGTCAAACACAGTGGGACGTGGAGAAAAACCTTGCTTGGTATTTGTAAGGCGTGTCCGAAGCCGATCCGTCCGGAGGCGATCCTCCTCGCCCGTGCTAGTGATCAGAGAGGCCGACCCGGGCAAATTATGTTCGGAATGGGAAGGGACGGACAACGGAAACAGCCAGACGAGAAAGACTGGGCATTACCCGCAACGCTACTACGGACAGTGTTGAGCTCGATTTAGAATATAAAAAAAAAAAAAAAAACGCAGGCACAGAACATAGGAAATAGTCTAACAGTAATACATTCGCACGACGAGAATCATCGTGCAAAATTGATCCCACAATTGAATACGTTTTTAGCCAATGAAATTTTGCGACGAGTCTGACGTGAGTTGGCAGCCTTGTAATAATGTTGATGTTTTAGTTGTCTTTACGCGCATGAAACATGGATTTTAGTAACATATTACCCAAAAATAGAAACTTAGCTTAAAATACGATAAAGTAATTCAGATATTCACAAAATTCTAGAAACTAATAAACGGGAAGTTGTTACGGATTACTTTCAGCTTCTAACGCATAGAGAGTTTATTCTTGAATTGTAAAATATGGTAACTACCATTGAGGTTTGAGCACTACTAACAATTTGATGACTGCTATCGTTATAGATAGCCCGTGACCCTACCGCGGATGTGTTGAGTGCTCAGCTCATGGTCTGTAAAACGTTCACATTTCAGTACCAATTTCACTTTTAGATTGATTGATAAATGTTTATTGACAGTAATGAATAATACGTCCTATCTTCCTTGCTCTTCTGTTGTAACTGAAGGCGTAGAAGAGAATAATGTCGTTTAGTGTGGATAATGTGACTTAACTTTTTATAATAACTGCTAGTATCCTCCGCAAAAACCTCGCATCAAGGAATCACTTTTACAGCGAAAACTGAAGGGACGTCAGTTTTGTAAGCAAACATTAAAATTGTTTACTTTGTGGTTAAAAACACATAGTTTTTTTCTTCAATACTGGTTAGCGTTTAGCTCAAAAGAAAAAAAGTGTTGCTCAAAAAAATATATATATTACTTGAGAGAGGAGCTTAAGTGAACCTTACGCAATTTCTGTAGTCTTCTTTTGATTATCAGCCTAAAGTAAAAAGTAAAGGAACACTGAGATAAACTACATGAAATTAGATTAAAATGAGCATCATCGACATTTTTCGCAGTTACGTTGGTGCCGATTGAAACTCGGTAGGTGTTAACACAGAAGTCGATTCAGCGCTGGTTCTGGGAGTAAATAGATTGCTATTGGAAACTATTTTGTATCGCGCTATAATTTTTACAGTCGCACAAAAACTTGCCAATGTAAGGCTTGCTCGATCCGGCCTTTCAGCCCAGATGCTTTCAGGAAAACTCATCGAAACGAAACACACGGAGAAAGCAGAGGGACGGAAGATCACGAGAGGGTAGATGGTGAGTCGACTGATGGGAAGGGTTCCAACGTAAAAAGTAGAGGAAGAAATGGCAGGCACAATGCGGCTCCTCCATAGCAGGTAGCTGTAAGAAAATCTGTGGAAAATATTTTATGGAGCGAAGCCGAAACGTGCATCAAGATGCCAGGGGCGTATCAGAGTTCGTGGCGTATATATATATATATATATATATATATATATATATATATATATATATATATATATATATATATATATGTATATATATATATATATTAATAAACCTAAATGATCTAAGTTAGATTTTTAATTTATTCACGCAGATATTATTGAGAATATTAACTCTTTGGGGACTGTGCCTGAATGTGGCTCGGGCGAAAGAAATGTCGATATATCTCGATAGATAAAATCAAAAATCATTGGAATATAACTTCATTGATTTCATAGTTATCTATAGACTGTTCACGGTAAAGTGGACGCTTTTTAAGGCCCTCCCAAAAGGCATTAATCCCAAATAAATATATTTTATTGCAGTCTCAGGCGTTAACTTTTGAGAGTGACGAAATCTGTGCACTGTGTTTATTAGCCATATTGCAATGTTTACATTAAAACGTTACAGAAAGGTATAAATTAATTGAAGGGAAAAATTGAGCAGGGCCTTAAAAAGTGCTCACTTTACCCTGAACAGCCTATAATCATGATTTTACATGGAAATTTCGATTCACCAACCAACATTTTTTTGTACAAAATACAGCATTTTTTGTATAGCTACGGAAATGAACACGATGGGGTGTGAATCATGTTTAGGCGTGAAAGAACGTTTGATTGAAGGACTGTAAACTCTGCAGTCCATTGGCTCACAGCTGGCCAAGTACGGTATGGTGTCTGGTGTAGTTTGGACCAGTAGGACACTAATCAAGGGGCTACAGAGATTAACAGATCTGGTGTTCATGTACTGCTAGATATAGGTCTATCACTTCTTACTTGGCTTGAATATCTATGAATGTGTCCAGACCTCAATGTGTTAAACTACATATCTCCACTATTATAGGTTGTTCCCGTTAAAATGAGCACTTTCGAAAGCCCTACTTAAGATCTACTTGTATGCACGCTATGTATTATTCCGCCTTATTTAAAATTAACATTGCCATGAGCCTCGTCACTTTATACATACGTCGGTCAAGTAAAACGGTGAAATTTTTAGGCAAGTAAATATTATATAAATCTGCTCATTTTCACACTTCGATGCCTAAAAAAAAAACAGAAAGCGAAATAAATAATTGACGTTGTAACAAATGGTTTCCCAACTCATTTAATTCGACGTTAAGATATGGAACTATTTTCCATCCATCGTTACCAACTTTGCTAAGCAAATGTAACTCAGTGCGCCCATTAAAATATATGCAGGTGCCACTGCCCCAGTGGCTTTTTTTTTTCATTTCAAAAGTGCTCACTTTATCGTGAACAGCCTTTACCTTAGTTATTCTCATTGAGTGGAATATTTAATGTCTGCCTCAATTCAAGTGAAAGTCATTATCAGTGTCTCCATATGATTAGTCACTTAAATGGCACTCATTATTTTCACATAATCGAACGAGTACAAGTCGTAGTTTATCACAAATTTCAATGTTTTGCCTTTATAAAAATCAACTCGCTGCTTTTTCCTGAAATAAAGGTGAAAAAAAAATGGGGGGTGGCTGTGTTGGGAACACGGCCGTTTGTTTTGCTTGAAAACGTTTACGTTGCGCTCGGACGACTTAATGTATATTTTACGTTCCCGGCACCGCTTCACTCAATCATATGGGGTTTTACGGGTATAGCTGGATTACTTTCGAGATGCTCTTTCCAACCGTATACAATTTATATATTTCGACTGGGCTTTATGACGAGTATAGGCCGACATTGTGTTACGTTTTCTTAGGTTTTTGCATTAAACTCATACAATTTCACCATAACCTCGCCACAAAAGGTTTTGCATTCGCAATCGATTGATCTTTACGAGAGCTGTCGATCGAAACTCAAACGAGTGTTGTACCATCTCCTAGTCAAAAGTTACACTACGCGGAAGTTATGAGATGCGGCGAAACGAACTAAAAAATTGCCTCCCCCCCCCCCCCTCCATCACCCGTGCACGATGCTTCACAGTCCTCACTCAACGTGACATATTATTTGATCCTTTGGCAATCGAGTGATGTAATTGAATTTTGAATGTAGACTATCGATTCGAAGCTACAATGCCAAACTCTATCCCTCGATTTTATCATCGGATTTTCTGGATTGCCTCCCACTATGTTGGCAAATTTAATGACGCATTCATGTCAAAATAAGCACCATAAAAGTGTCACATTAGCCGACTTCAATCCTTCAGTGTGTAAAGAATGTAACAGAGCACAGGAAAAATGTGGAGAAAGTAGTCGGGTTTAATTATCACGCTACTACCTCCCTGCCAGCATGATTACAAAATGCTTCTTGCAATATAAATCTTACGAACATCTGAAAAGATAGTTCATAATATTATAATAATTTCTTAGTGTAAACGTTTTATTATATGTAGGCTCCCACTCACTGCGGCATGCGTCTAATGTTATTAAACCAACGTTTTTGATCATTGTCTTCTTTTAGAAATTGGATCGTCGTTCAATGTGGGGTCAAGGAGGATATGTACTTTCATGCATTCGTGTCATATTTAGATGCAAAAACCAAATTTGATTAATATTTTAAATTTATTTGGAAATTCATGCCTAGGAAACACTTGTACAACTCTGGCATCGCCCCAGAATATCAACAAGATTGTGACTATTGTACCTAATAGTTTAGTAAAAGAAGAAGGAAGGTCGTAGATTAATCTGAAGAGAAGGTTTTAATGCCGGTTGGCAATACCTTTAGTTGCCGCTAAATAGATACTATATTTTATACGATAAAAAATACAACTAAAGATAAAGAGTGACGTAGTTAATATTTTCGGTATAAAGACGTAAATATAAATAACATATACTGTAACCACACTTAAGATTGTACTTTTAAAGGTTTTTTAACCTGCGTCCTATAAAGGAATCCATTGTGTTTCTTCTTTAATTAGTTTTCGCCACAAAATAAAAGTTTCGCTTTGTTATGAAATAATTAATTAGCTAAATAATTTTTCCTTATCCTGTTTTTATTGCATTTAATATTCTTTGCATTTTATAACACTAAATCAGATTTTGTAAGTAGCCACCAAAAAGCGAAAGTAAATTAAATCACTACTATCTATGGTCTTGTTTAAAATGAAATGTTAATGTTTTATGTTAATTTCATATAATTTTTTGCATTTCTTAGAAATATTTTTCCTCGGGTTTGTTAATGTGTATTTCTTATGTTTATAACGCCAAAAATGGCGATTCTTTTTATTATTGCTAAAAGGAGATAGATTTATGAACAGGGATATAACTATACTGGAAAGGTTCTTCAGTTGCGAAAAGTAGATGTCAAATCTTTCAACCATGTCTATAAACTTTAAATCTTCCAGTCATTAGAGCCAATTTTCGTTTTACATCCGGTCAACCCAAAAAAAAAAAACTTGATCAGACTCGTATACTATAGCCTGTAGCCTTTAGAAATCACTTCAGCAAAATGCGTCTCATAATGTTTTGCGAATGTGTTGGTTTAACCCTCAAAATTGTATCCCCCGTTCCCCTTTACTATTGCAGTATTTCGTTGGTCGCTTCAACATATTGCCGTCACAGGACAGGGCCCCCCCCCCCCCCGTCCCCCTTCAGCATTTCCAACTCGCTTTTTTTGTTTTTTTTTTGTTTTAGTCTTTTCCCCAAACCCGCGGCTGCTGTTCCATCAGCGTGGAAAAGGCTCGAAGAGGGAGGGGTAGGAGTTGGGGCGGGGGTGGAAAGTGGCCGCGGGGAAGGGTGGGGGAGTTTGATAATAACGTTCGATAAAATCCCCGGGAGAGCCATCATTGGATATTCGCCGCAGGTTCCGGACTTGGTCGCGCTCAGAATCTGCTAAAACTCGGGGTCGCCCTAGCCAGCGCTGCTGCCCCCATGTTTGTGCCTTACGGCAGTTCCGGGGAGGGAATTTACGGCAGCCCGACGGCCAATATTTGTCATTGCGCTGACGCCCGATACGGTCGTGTAGCGACGGCTTAGCGACGAGGCTCCGAACCTCTCACCCCATCCCCCTAACCCCTCCACCTCACTGGTACCCCCCTTTATGTGACGGTGTTGGTGGAAATGGTGCCGATATAGTGTGGAGGCCTCTCGCGTTGTTGCCATGGATTTGCCGGCAGGAACACTGCATGCCCCGTGTGCTTCTTTCGAAATTCTCACCACCACGTCATGTACGTCAGCAGTGATACAGTCCGCGCTTACTGTGACTGAACGCGAGGGGCAGATTCTTCCAAAAACGTGTACAATCACGTCATCTACAGTATAGGCTGTTCATGGTCAAATGAGCGCTTTTGAAAGCCCTGCTTAGGATCTACTTGCATGGATGTTGTGTGTTCTACCGCCGGTCTCGTCACTTCATTCATGCGTCGGAAACTGTGAAATTATTGGAAAAGAAAATATTTTACAAAATGGTCAATTTTTTCCTTCGATGCATTAAAAAATACAGAAAGCGAGAAAAATAATTTAAGTTTTTTACAAATGGTTGCCTAACACTTTCTGTTTGACGGTAATGTATGGAACTACTTTCCCCGCCATCGTTACCAACTTTACTGGACACATGTCACTTATTGCGCCCGTTAAAATATACGCAGGTAGGGGCAGTGACTTTTTTCTAAGGTAGATTTCAAAAGTGCTCACTTTATCTTGAACAGTCTTTACCAAAAGGGAACGTTCCATTATAAAAATGCTTATGCCTTATTGGATACTAAGCTGGACTCCATGTTCTTTGGTAAACTTAAAGCAGGCGTCAACTGTTCATTAGGTACACGCTACACAGTGAGAGGCCGTAAATCGGACTGCGTTTCGCTGTCTGGCTGTGATTGGTCAATACACTGTAAAAATGCTTTCTTTGCTGCAACACGTGATTTGTATTCGCAACGAAAAATCTGTTTAAATATGAACCACTGCAAAGTAGGCTTGACACAAACATAGTATTTGTTTGATCTAAATATTAATCACTATGGTAGTTTTGCATTGCCGTTACAATAGTTAATCTGACGTCTTTGTGGCAATATCAGTTACACTGCAAAGAAAATTTGGTCTCTGAACAAAATCTTTATTGGTAAATAAGGAAGAAACAAGTCTTTCGAAATTATATTCACTAAAAATAATACGACGACAGCTACAGGAATCTAACTCGCGCTCTCGCTTTTCACCCCACAACACCCGTGTTATTAACCTACCACCCTCCGTCAAACGACCACTTGGCGTTCTTCTGCTCTGATTACACTCTAAGAAATTATTCGGAAAAATACCATACCAGTGTGTTTGCTTAGCGATAAAGCAGGAATGGTAATGTTTTCCGCTATACATTCATTGTAGCGTTTCTACATTTGCTCAAGAAACAGTCAAATGCATAGAAATTTTTCCAACTTTGTATAGTACCGCTTGTAAACTTTCTTATGTCTGCAGCTTGATGTGTGGTATTATTTCCATACAGTGTATAAGTTACAAAATCCCATTACAGTTTAGGAAGTTTACCAGAGAATTTTTTACAGTATACTTTTTTTGCTGGGTAGGTCATGGTAAGTGGTAAGATGGGTTAGAATATGTCACCGCTAGGAAAGGATTGAGGTTGGGGATTTCGAGAATCACTGCATTTCAGAATTACATTAAACGTCTGCAGAAGTACTGTGCTTAGTTGAAGTTTTGTAACTGCAGAATAGATTGGTTTAGGAATGTTCGCGTCGGACAACAATTAAGTACAGAAAACTACAATCAACGACATGGATTCTTCAATATCGCCAAACCGTTACCTTTGGCACAAAATAATATTTATTTACTGTGATAAAAAAGTTTATTCCTTTGCTATGAAGGAAGTTAATGTTGCCATAAAATAAAAACGTATAAGGGAAACATTTATTAACAGCGTACCTATGTTTCTGTGCCCTTCTCTTCGAATTAAAAAAGGCAATGGTGTGTTGCTGTAAACACAACAGCCTCAAAGAAATGGGTTTCTTTGCCGTACAGAAAACTTTGTAAGGGTTTTTTTTTTTTTTTTTTTTTTAGAGTGAACTAGATCTTTGAGCATACTATTCTGGCGTGAATTTCCAGGCGTGTATAAGATAATTTGTAACTGCTGGCATCTCCGCTTATCCTTTCTCCTTCTCCCTTTCCATTTAATGGGCACTTGAAAGGCAAGAGCAATCAGCGAGCGAGAAGAGAGGTTAAGTACGTAATTTATGTGGATACACGAAAATCTGAACAAATTGAGTTTCACACGAGTGGCCATTTCAGGAGGCGTAATTAAAGTGGCCACCGCGTTAGATGATCGTTGTACTTTCCAGGCGAAATCTGGGCAATTACAACACGAGCCGGATAGCTAATGGGTGCCTAGGTTTCAGTAACACTTTTAACCCTCGAAGATTTTAGTGCAAACTCGCCTCGAGAAGTACCAACCACGTCGTCTATGATCCGTCTGTGAATCCTAGGAGGTTAGAGATGATTAGGTTCGGTTCGTTAAACTGATAATTAAAATGCCTGTTTTAAGCCACGCGATAACAACAAATAAAAATGGCGCATACACGCTAGACATAATGAGTGCCTAGAGACTTGTAACTAAGGAAACATACGTCCACACAGAAATAGCACCGGCCCGAACCTTTAAGTCTATATTAAACGATAATTTTTATTTTCATGATCTGAAAGAGATTTATCCAGGATGCTCCGAAATTCCCTCTACGAACTCCTAGGACTCGTAGAGAGGACTGCGTAGACGATCTTTTGAATAGGAACCCATGTCCGGAAACGTACCGTTTTCGTGATACAGCCATTTCAAATCAGGTGTTTCACGCATCCATACCTGCGCAAGTAGTTTAATTAGGTGTGACTCAGAACATTACATTTCTAACACTCAAATTCATTGGGCAACAATGCCAAGGGAACAATAAAGAGACGTATTCATTAATCACAATAACGCTTTTGTGTACAGTTAAACGCAACAATCTGTTTCTATCTTCCGCAAAGGATGTGTAGCAAACGGTACTGATCCACTACAACAGCGGCTCGATGTGACGACCTCCAACGTCGTTGCACACATTGTACCTACGAATTATGTTCCGGTACACTCCCTCCATCACACATGGTGTCCCGTCAATCTTTTGTCCAGCTACCATAACTCGTGCCAGTAGATCTCCCTCTGTCTCTGCAGGAGTCTTGTACACCATACTCTTCATACGACCCCACAAGAAATAGTCCACTGGAGTTAAATCCAGCGATCATGGGGTGCCACGCGGTTGGACCACCTCGGTCTATCCATCTTTGCCCGGGTCTGCGGTTAAGATGTCTCCGAACTTCACGTGTAAAGTGAGGCGGTGCGCCATTGTGCTGAAACCACATTACTTGACGGACATTCACTGGCCCAGCATGTAAGAATAGGGCCATTACTTCTTGTAGGAAGATCAAGTACGTGGCGCCCGTTAGCCTGGGTGGAATAAGGCACGGCCCATTCACATGACCGTCCAGAATACCTGCCCACACGTAGACAGAAAATCTGTGCTGGAATCCCTGGACATGCGTAGCGTGGTGTCAGGGTTTTTCGTCTGCCCAGACATGCCTGTTTCGAGAATTGAAAACAATCTCCGTAGTCAGTTTACAATCATCTGTGAACAGAACGCGATGTGAGCACAGAGGCTTGTCGGTGCAGCGGTGCAGGAACCACGTGCATAACTCAACACGTGGTGCAAAATCGGCTGGACCCAAAGACTTTGCCCTTTGGAGGTGGCAAGTATGAAGTTGTTGCTCACGCAGAACCTCCCAGGCTATGCTGGGAGCAACAACCATTGCACGCGCAATTGTTCGCGTACTCACTGACGGGCTTTGTCCAACGTGATGGAGTGCAGCCTCTTCCAATTCGAGAGTGCGGCGTCTCTTTTGAGTACCACAGTCGTTCCTGTCGGCGGTGAAGGTACCTTTTTCTCGGAGATGTTGCGTAATTGTGGCAAAAAGGGTATGCGATGACGTTGCACGTTGTGGATAACGCTCTTGATACAGCCGACGAGCTGCTCTTCCATTACCTTCAGCTGCGACGTACGCAAGGATCATGTATGTGTATTCCGCAAACGTGTACTCAACCATGTTAATCGGAGACGTAAAGACGCGTGAATGGGGCTCGAGGTAGGATACTGAGGCAGCGTATACGTCGCGTGCACTCAGATGATCGTCTGACGTAATGTACTGCCTACCTGGTTACATACCTACACAGGCAAATCTAAAACCTTGCTCTTCCCCTCAGCGGAAGTGGGCGAGTGATACGCCTGATTTGAAATGGTTGTAGCACGGTAACGGTACGTTTCCGGATATTGATTGCTATTCAAAAGATCGTCTACTCAGTCCCCTCTACAAGTCCTAGGGGTTTGTAAGGGGGAATTTCCGAGCATTCTGTCTAAAGACCACATAAATGTAAATATTTGTAGTCAAATTATTATTGTTTTCAAGATATAACACCGAAAAGTCAGAAATTTCGGAATATAGGATCCCAAGTTTCTAAGCTTCTAATTAACTTTTCCAACTAAAACACTTGTCACGTGATCTATATAATATACGTGACATATTGATACAGTATCAAGGATATTTAACAATCGGTACTCGGATACTGGCATCCTGGATCTCTTTTAAAAGTTGTTATTGATGTTTTCGCCAGTACATTTTTATTCATACGAGAGAAAATAATGTTAATATTTATTTGTTTCTCTTGGACGAATAAACACGTGTTGGCAAAAAAATACCTCTTTAAAAATAGAGTCAGGATGTCATTACCCGAGTACCGAATCCTTGATACTTAACTAACATGTTGTGTAGGGGGACTATATGATATAGATCACATGACATATGAGTTACTTGGCAAAGTTAATTATAAGAATAGAAACTTGTGCTCCCATATTCCGATATATTTTACATTTTGTTGTTAAGTTCTGAAAACTATAATTATTTGACTACATACATTTACATTTATGTGAGCGTTATATAAAACTCCTTCATATAACGAAATAATAAAGCATCGTGACATATGGTCATAAGAATTGTGGATACTGCGTATTGGTTTAAGTAGTATAAAAACAGTTTGGTATATTTGCGTTAAATTTAGAATCTTTATTTTAAATATAAATAAACGCAGAAAAACTTATTCTTGTAATACCTTAGTTAAGTTCATGTAAACCGTAAAAAAAGTAATCGATTAGTATCCCATGAATTTTAGATGGTTGTGTTAAGGTCCTATCACACTGTCGAATTTTCGCCTTCAAATATATTTGACAATAAAACTGGAAAACGACATGTGGCTATCAAATTTTTCCGTCCGACAAATTTGATCAAATAATTTAAAAGTGTTTGATAATGTGTCGCACCTAAAATTTTTTTACTGGGAGGATCTATTCTGAATTTTTATTTAAAAATTATTTTTACAGTGAGATACTTATTTTGTATTACCATGCAATCGATTACAGGAAGATTTGTAACGGATATTGTAATTTATTTTCCCTTCCGTACTAAATTTAAATTGTATTTATTAGAGAAATTTCTGCACAAAGGGATTTAATGCTCTGAGTTCTTAGTATCACGTGCAGTATTAATTAAAATTAACATTTATGCTCAGATAGCCACTGTATAAATTAATTATATTTGAAACCGTATTTGGTTTCCAGTAATTATTCGCCATTTCAAAGTTTAGTGACGTTGGAAACAGCAATTTTTGTCAAGCACAATTCTGATTAGCTGAGTCCGTCAAACATAAAAAAGATTAGAACTAGACCAATATTCAAATGTTTGATGGAAACTGGAGCTATTCAACTTTCCCAGTCAAATATGAAGGCGACAATGAAGTTTCAGTGACGTCACGACTGTCCGAATTTTTTTTACCAAACTTATTGGAACCAGTTCAATGGAAAAATTTGACAGAGTAACAGCAGTTTTATGTCGGAGTACTACGTTTGAAAGCGATGGGAGAAAATGTTCGATTTCGTAGTACTCTGGATGGACTCTTAAAAGTGCTTTAAGTAATTAATATATGTTTACGATGTTGCAATAAAGGTCCGGGCACAAGTGGAAAAGGCTGACAACCGCTGATGACCCATTTTGTTCAGAAAATATTTGTTGTGCTGCTGGCGCAACAGGCAACTTTTCATTGCGTCACCTAATTCTTCTATACATAGTATAAAACAGTCCCCGGCCGCGTGTGTCTGTGTATTCGGCTAAGGCTTCTAAACTACTTGATGGATTTTGATGCGGTTTTCACCGTCATGTAGAGAATTTTGTGAGGAAGGTTCAGGTACATAATACAGTGATATTTAATACAAGGATAGTAGAGAAATGTCGATGTTTTATAATAAACTCGGAAAAAAACGCTTTTCGGGCGCTTACATGGCTTACGCTGACTAAACCATAAGAGATACACCAAACTAATGCACTACAGAAACGTAGATCTCAAAAAGGTCTACAAAAAAGTCAGTAACAGCATATGTTTATCTTTTAAGGATGACCCACAGTAACCATTATTCTCTTTTGAAATTTGATTAAAAATTGGGGTTCACTTACGAAGACTCTACGAACAACACAGTATTAATGCTATGTAAGTTACCTTAAGCATTTAGTGCACATACTTGCTGTAAACCTAAACAACGCCATATTTGTAAATCGCAACCGAGCGAGGCCGAGGCGGGTCGCTACTGTAAAATATGTTTACAACTAAGTAAGAAGATAGCACGGATAAACAAAAAAAAAAAAAAAAAAAAAATGTATCATCTGTTTATACGGTATTGTAAAATTCTACCCTCTATGCTTCTCACCAAAGCTGGAGGCCCAACCAGCTACGCCATAAAGGCCTGCAGTATGGATGGTTAGTAATTTCCTGTCACGACCCAGGGATGTCACTGTCATGTGTCATGACAGAAGATTCGAAGTCACAGTGATAGCGACCGCGCAAAACCGGTTAGTAGTCAATTGTTTAGATATGTTTGTATGTTTCCTCTTGACAATTTGTAGGGCAGTTTGATTAAATTCAAATTAGCAAAAGTATTATATGCAAATAAAAGTGCTTGTACTTTGAAAACTGAGATATAAACAAATGCGTTCATAACTGTTGACCAGGTTACTTAGCCAGTTGTGTTCCTTTGGGGTAAGCCGACCTCCCGTGGCGCAGTAGGTTGGTGCGTCGTCGGTCTGGGGTGTGGGAGGTTCTGGGTTCGAATCCCAGATAAGGCATGGGTGTTAGTTTAAGTTATATCATAAGGTAGTTCGCAAGCCATCCTCTGATAAGCCTTATGGCATAACAGCGGGGACGTTAATAAGTCCTATATAATAGAATCCTCTAGGGTAGGTCAGTTTTTGGATAGAATATTCGGTCTTCCTCATCTTTAGTCTGTGATGTCAGTGTCGCCCTATCACGGTCACTGTGCTGCACGAATGTGTATAGTTCCTGTTGTGCTATGTCACTGGCACAGATTATATTATATACCGAGTTGGCTAAGCCTATCTAGCTACGCGAAGACAATATAGTGGACATGGCATTGCCTCGTGCCACCTAACTGGCTACTTGTTCTTGTTACAGCTAGCTGTTTTGTTTATTCTTACAAACTCTATATTACATGTTCTTTTTATTATTATTTAATTTTCCGTGCTTAAGTTCTGTGTAGTTCTTTTCAATCTTCCAAATTTCAAATGCCATCACTTCGCTAACAGTGCTGAAACTTTCAGATATCTAGGGAAGATTATGTGGAATATGGAGGCAAAAGAGGAAAGCGAGGAAATGTATATTTACAGGTGTGTGAGGAATTTGGCGTTGGCCGAAGTGCCACTGAGGCGCGAACACATGCTGTACAAGTCATTCATGATTTCCTTCCACACACATAGTACGACATACGTAGGAGATGTGGAGAATATAAATAGATGAAGGTATGAAGTTGAATATGATGCAGCGTAAGAAGTGGTACAAGCAGGACTTGAATGTGTTATTAGAGAAAGCGAGCATGAAATGGTGTGATCGTGTGCACAAAATGAGAATGGAAAGGGTATCAAGACAATTTATGTTTGAAGTAGGTCCCAAGAAAGACTAAGGAGAAGTGCAAGAGAGATCGGACTAGTGGAGCGCTGGTGGCTGAGGAAGAATGCTGAAGGGACAGAGGGAGATGGCGTTTTACTTTGCCGACCCGACCACAGAAGGGAAAGAAGTCGATGATGCTGATTTGAGATGATAATTTTTGGGTCGCAGCAAGTCTTGAGCATCCGTGAGACATAAAGGAGATGTGGATGAAGCAGTGGTGAAATGCAAGGGCGCAGGAAACGGGAGAGTCTGGAGAAAACTCAGTAGCCAACGGCAACTTCCGTTGCGTTTCTCACATGCGAACATTTGGGTGATCTCGCCGGGAATGAAATCATATTCACCCTCACACTGTGAGAACAGCCAACACAATATTTGTTACTATAGGGCCAAAATTATATTTAGTTGTGCCACTATTTTGTTGAGTAAACTGAGCTTGGAAAGCAACAAAATTTATTTCGTTCTTCTAACAGAATACACGCTTGAATTAACGAAACCTTTGTGCTTAGCCAACAGAAATGAGACGTTCAACAGAAATAGTTTTTTGAATCAACTGAATAGTATATCCTTGTTTGGTCGCTCATTTCATTGCCTACGTTCGAAAATACAGCTCGAGAGTTTGTTTGTATTTTTTTTATGTGACAGGACAGTAACAGTGTTTGCTAGTGCATTTTTTGATGTTTAATTGTCGTATAAAAATACTAATAAATCAAGTTAAAGGGGAAACTAATAAGTAAAGCTGAACTTGAAGTATTTATTTGCACACGTTGGTCAGCATTTGAAACGTATGTATTTTTAAACATTCCTATGTCACCAGTAGTCGCATTAGTTGAGTATACTAAGGCGTAGCGCTTGGGCGCAGATGATATAATTTCTAATCTCTGTCAGACTTCCAATCTTTATTATATTAACCTAAACAGTTTAACGTACTGTTACGAATTAACTTTTAAGTCAATTCATACCTGAAAGGGGCTATGGACGTAGATAAATAATGAGTTTCGGGCAACCAAATAACAACAACACAATAAATTGTTTTCAACAACAAAATATTTCACTACCCATATACTAACAATTGATTCGGTTGCACTGAATTAAACTTTGTTTGATTCAAGAAAACCTTCTTCTCAGTGTTGAAAGTGGACGAGTAGTCTTGACTGCTACAATCATCCCCTGCTCAGATGATGATGGTCATCACAGGGTGAAATTGAAATCTTACCTTGCTAAACATGGCACTGCTGTCAGAAACACAAATTAATATCTGCTTTGAACATGGAATTGGCTTCGACATTAAACTACTCAGCTTGCCGCAAAATTGATTACTTTGCTCCTACCAAGTTTCTCGTGTCAACGTCTCTCTTTATTAAAACGCGGAATGGCGTATATAGTCCATTCACGGTTTCTTCGGCCTCTTCGGATCAAACCTTTGAAAAATCTTCTCATATATGACGTGTTTAATTATTTCCTAAATACATCCTGTATCACAAGCGTTTTATACTTATGTTCATAAAATTTACTTTTTTTTTTTCTTCTCTTAAATTGAAATGTTATTCTTACTATATCTATGAATTACAATGCTTCATTTATAAATAATCTGAATAAAAATCAGGGAGATAACATGTATGTTGGTAGCGCCTAGTGAGAAATAGTCCTTATACAAAATACAGTTACACTTTGTGGCGTGTTGTACCCCTGGTATAATTCTCCAGGCTTAGCTAAGCTTAGTTTGCACGAGGCGGAGGAATATCCTGGAAGTAGAACTTCAGCAGGGCTTCAGAAAAGGCTGAAGTAACCGCGAATGTACTATAAGCGTGGTCTGACTTGTTTTACGTCAGATGCGTTTGTTTAGGTCGGTTTCCTTCGAACACTGTACAAATCACTGAAAGTGAATTTCTTCTTCATTCATTTGCAGTAAAATTTTTTTTAACGCATGCCATTAAAAAAAATCATAAAAGTTAATAAAAAAAAACGCACTATGTCAATAAAAATCCCTTGACTATTTAGTGAAAATTTTACTAGACGCAATAGAAATAAAATGGCAAATGATTGGCTTAACATTCGCAATAAAGCAGTAGAACAAAAAATATGCCATAAAAAAATATTTTTGAACTTCTGAATATAAATAATAATTATTTTGTGTGTAGTGGTACAGTGCAAAATTAATGAAGACACGAAATTCAATTTGCAGACTATGTTGATTAAATGTTTAAATATTTCTAACAAATCCTATGTGTGTAGTACAAAATGGTGTGAGATACTGGTGAGTCCAAGCTTTAACTCCTGTTGTCAGAGGGTTTCTTTTTTTCATGATTTGATGCAAAAATCAGAATTCTTATGGCACTGTCAGGAAACGTATCTCAAAACGAAATGAAACAAGGAAATATTTCTCATCCCTTTTATCGGATTGCTCGCGTACCTTTTAAAAACTAAGGTTGTAGAAATTGTGACCGACGCCTTAAATTACTACCATTGAGAATGCAGTCTTAGAACGGACTGGCTTGTACAAAATTAGACCAAAATTGACAGTGTGACAGCACTTTACAAATTCAAGCCACCCTTTTAACAGCCTTACTGAATAAACAATCCGATGAAAAAACCGCGTGTAGTTACAAAGTCCACAAATGCCCAAAAATGTATGTCACTCCGGGAACCAATTATATCGATGAGTTTTAGATCGAGCCGTGTTGATAAATCACAACAGTATTGTAATTGCAGTTGGGCTATATTCACACTTCTCTCTCTTTCGCCGACCTTTGTGAAGCCCCACAATGTAGTGGTATTTAGAACGTTAGCTACTTTTTTTTTTTTGTTCCCAATAGCTACAGAGATTTCCCCTCGCGTCCGCGTAGGTTTATTTCTGTGCTATCTCTCTTTATTTCTTTTGTCGCCGCAAATGGTGCGCGCGAGTGTGCGTGCGATGTGCTCTTCTTGTATGCGAAACCGTTCTTTTGTTTTCGCTAGATTTGTTATGCCGGCCGCCCGAAAAGCGCCCGTAATTCAGTTTGCGGACAATCGCCCCTCGGGCGGGTTCGGTCAACATCGCGCGCGCGCGCGCTCTCTCCTGGCCGTAATTGGCAGCGAACGCTCAGCGCTGCCAACCCCCCAACCACTACAGGGACTGATGACACTCCTTGTTAGGGCGGCCCGTCCAGTTGGCAACGCGCGACTCCTTTTTCCCCGAATTCCTCAGGCGGACTGCCAATTTCCTTGCCGCCAGTCGCAGGGATGTGAACCCAAGAAGTTAAAAAAAGTAGTACAAGTCTGTAAAAATTGTGGTATTTAGTACAGAATTATAGTAGACTACGTTAACGAAAATTCTTTTGGCAGCAATTTCAGATTTACTATGTTCTGCATTTTTTGATAAATAACTTCAGCTTTCTTTTATTAATATTTTCTGCAACTTATAAATATAGTAAATTAAACCAAAAGTGACATTAAAATTGCTACTTTGGTGTTCAATGTATTATGCCGGAATCACATAGCCCCTACCAGCACGACACCGCAAGCACGACACGACGCTTAAAACTAAACCACCAATGAAATTCAAGATAGATCTGACGTAAGCCCGAACCAATCTAAATAATATTTGTTCAGATTTATTTACATACAGGCATTCAAACAAATTTTAATATGGGTAGGAGTCTGTAGGATATAATATATGTTTTCTCTCCTTACACTACTCTACAAAGTTAGCAACTTCCGTACGCTTTTGACTTTCCTGATAAAAAGTAGGGACGCTATCATATATATGGGGTTGGAGGGGGGGGGGGAATCTTTACCGTTTGTCTTTTCTCACTATAGTCTATTTACGGCTACTTACAACTTCTCTGTAGCCCTGCTAATGTTCTATTTTCAGGATATTTCTCCGCGTCTAGCCAGTAAAGCTTAACCAAGTGTAGAGATTTACACCAAAGGGACAACTTAATCTCATTCGTGAGCACATAGTGTACTGATGTTTAGCATAAGAACTGTTTCTTCCAACATATGTATCTTTTCTCAATTTTATTCATATAAACTATAAATAAAATATTAATTATTTATAAAATAAAAGTAAAAATCATATTTAACCTAAAATTAAGTACTTTGAAGAGAACAGAAATAAAAAAGAGACGCTTGTGATGTATGTCACATTTTGAAAATAAACCATGAAATGTAGCTTTACGTTTCATATAAATACGTGCTGTGTATGGTGTAGAATTAGCATACGCAACAATAGGACAACACATATAACACTTGAGTGACCAGGCTGCACAGCTGACTTGCAATAAATCAGTGGGAAAAGAGGTGATCTTACCTAGCCTGCCTCTGTAAATTGCCCGGTGCAGTCCTGGACCGGTAGGAGAACAAGTTTATTGCCATTATCACCCGCTATAAACTAGCATTTGGCACGTACACCATTTATGTACGTGCGTCTAAATAAGGCAGACAATTGAAAACTCTCACATATGTAAGACACTGGGTAAGAAATTGGCTAACTTGACACTACAGTAGAGAAAACGATAAAACAGATACGTCCTTTGAATATATTTCATTTATTTTACTTTTCATTTCCTTTTGTATTGTAATTGTTTCAATCGGAAATAATTAAAAACCCTGATGGCAATATGAGAAAAACTATAAAGACAGCACACTATCCTAACAACGCTAGAAGTGGTCATGTCTAAGCTACTTGAACCCTTTTACGGTTACGTGATATAGCTTGCCAGAGTCTGAATAGACTGGTTTCAAAATCAAATTAATTAAACTGTTCTCTGTAGTAAATATTACGTCGACACAAATTGTGTTCTCACTAAACAGTCTAGCTCTGGTAGAAACTACTCTTATCACAGGTTTTGTAGTGGGCGTATGTGTGCTGGAAATTTACGTACTTATAAAAGTCAAGATGGCGTCGCTTGTGTACTGATGCTAACGGACATCGAGCTGAATCAAACTGTAAATATAATTAGGTCCAGATGAAAATGTTAGATCTTTGTGCAGGACTTATATTTTAATCACCAAGCGGATTGAAGGTAGGATACTCTTGCAGGATTTGACGTAGCAGGATTAAGGTGGAGATACGTGGAGCTCCGCTCTACACGTACATAGACGGCGTGTTTAAACTATCTATCTCTAGACCACTAAACATCGCGAATGGGCGACCATTGACACAAGCTCCATTGCTGATTACAAATTTACTTAATTGTTGGGCCAGGGACACGTCTATACACCCTAAAACTAATTAAAAGTCCTACCTCTCCGTGCACCTCAGATGGCAGGTCCTGCCCTACGTCTGACGTCGTTGGTAGCTTCTAGCGAAGAGAGCGTTAGTCTCTGCAGGCTGACGCTAGCTTAAGGGGCTCTATAGCGCCAGCCAATAAACAATCAGGATTTAAACCTGCGGGCCAGTGGGGATTAAAACTTTTCAAACCACCCACATGAACCACTTCTAACGACCTAAATGAATAAAAACCAAAGAATACGTGATCTCGGAACTGAGATAATAAAATCAAAAGTAGAAACACTTACAAAATTGAGATCACACCAAAAAATAAATATTAACTATATAAAAATAAATGCGCAATGAAAAATGAACTAGCCTATCCAAATTACACATAAATATTATTGCCACCATACATCTAAGTTTTAAAAATCTTATGTGTTAAGTAAAGTACAATTAATATAAATAAATAAAATTTACATAGGCATTTGAAATCATATAAGTAACATGTTGCGAAAAATATTACAGAAAATCTTGCATGGCAATATGTGTTCCAATAAGAACAGGAAACATAGTATAAGTTAATTGTATGCATAAAAACCCTATTTTCATGGGTGTCACAACCAAGCGCTTCATGCATTGGTTGATTTTCCAAAAGTTTGTATCACAAATGTGTAAAGAATCCGCGAATAGACTATATAGTTATACAATGATGCGGTAAGTTTGTGAATTCTTTCTTTCAGTGTAGTCAAGCGATGTCTAGACAACATTTCACTGTTGGATATTTTATTCATTAAACAGATACCTAGAAACGTATTATTTTGCAACACTTGGTTAGACTTCAATGTCTTTCGAACACCTGAGCATAACCCATTTTGTCACTGCCCTGTACACTGTAATTATTTTTTTTCTCTCTGTTTCCTAAATTGTAACGAAAGGGTTTAACATACGCACAGTTTGAAAAGTTTACGACATACTAGGTTGCAAATACGTGATTTCACCTTTTCCTGAATCACTCAAGGAAACCTATCATGGATGTCAGGGGGATAAAACCTACAATTCGTGCTTTCTCAGTAAATGTTTGTGATAAACATGCAAAACTTTCTTAAATTCTACCTTTTTGTTATAAAAAGTTTTTCTACTTTCATTCCGGCGCTGCTCCATACTCACTTCAATCACCCTCATCGGCTCTCAAGACCTCGCTGTTAAGAACCGCCTAAATCTCTTCACTCACTCACTCACTCACTCTATCTTCTGCCCAAGTAGCAAATGTCAGTTGGCCCACTTGTGCGAATCCGCTTGTACACGAGCGGCTTCCATAATCAGTTAACAGTCAGTCAACCACTGTAACGCACCCGCATATGCTCGTGGCCCACATGATGCCTCTTGCAGTTGGCCACGTATCTGGGCCGCTGTTCAGATAACGTCCATGTAGAAAAATACAATCTGCCCACAAGCTTCTGCCTAACTAACTGTACCCCGAACATGTCAGCAACATCAGTGGGCCATGTTTGGCAGCAGTGGCCCACTGGCTTTCTGCTTCTGGCCTGCCGTAAGTAAACCACATTTCGTTAGCCAACTGTTGGTAAGCCACTTGTGGCCCAGCTATTGGCCACTTGTGGCCCACATAAACGAAGCTTGCCCTGCATTTTCAAAACAAAAAAATAATTGTATCCAACCCGAATAAAACTGATGTTTTTACCATATTCATATGTTACCTTCAGCTTTAGTTAACAATTAGTAAATTTCTTTGGAGAAACCTGGAATCGAACTCACAAACCTTTCGTCTACATTCAAGTATATTCTCAACTACTCTACTACAGGCTGTTCACGGTAAAGTGAACATTTTTTAAGGTCCTTCTAAAAATTTTTTTTCGTCCAATTTCCATCTTCCTGCTGCTTTTTAATATAAACATTGCAATGTGACCAATAAACACAGTGTATACATTTCATGACCCTCAACATTTAATGCCTAAGTCTGCAGTAAGATATATTTATAAGTGGTTAATGCATGTTAGGAGGGCCTTAAAAAGTGCTCACTTTACCGTGAACAGCCTATATGTATTCATATACGACCTTTTAAGTAGATCTAGATACTTACTTCACATACATAATGCATTATAAGCTTTGCTATATAGACAATGTTAGTATCATGAGTCAATACTGGGATTAATGTGTTTTGTTTAAAAGACTAGTATTTTAGTTTCGGACTACTTTCAGGTAGAATTTAAAATGCAAAATAATGAATTTTTTCGCGTGTTATACTTTGCAGGTTTCTGGTCTAAAAACTATTGTTTAGTATTACTAGCAATTCCACGTGATAATTTTAATTCATATATACATTAAATAAAAAAAAATCAATTGAATACGCATATGCTATTTACTACTGCACAACAACATATAGTCGGTATGCCATAAATGGAACATAAGCTTGCTGATCATGTTTCCTCAGTAATAAGGAACAGTTGGCATACCACAACAGACGGTATTTACTCTTCCGCAAACATCATCCACACATTCTCTACATACTCTAAGATGGCTGTGGGTGTTTCACAGACATTTGCTTGTGCGCCATATATAAAATTCCGTCAGTCATTTTGTGTTAAATGGCCCACAATTTCCTACCTGATGATGCCCAACTATCAGAAATGTACCATTCTACCACGCGAGGGCTTTATGCGCAAACGTGATCTTATAATCATACTTTTTGGCATACATCAGTTACACGTTATTTACATATTCTAAGACGCCTGTGGGTGTTTCACTTATGTTTGCTTGTGGGCCACATATGAAATTCTGTCATTCATTTTGTGATAAGTGGCCTGCAATTGGCCACATGATGATGCCCAACTATCAGAATTGAACCTGTCTACCACATTAAGGTTTTATATGGAAAAATGATCTAATTTTCATACTCTTTGGTATACATCAGCCACATGTTTTCCACGCGTTCTAAGATGCCAGTGGGTGATTCACTGATGTTTGCTTGTGGGCCATGCATTAAATTCTGTCAATCATTTTGTGTTTAATGGCCGACATCAAAAATACTTCCCAAGCAAATACAGTTACTATTGTTCACGTGGGCTTATTGGGTACCACATAAGAAAACACAGTCATGTTGGCGAACATATACCACCTGTGCCAACAGAAACAAGCAGATAACAACTGTTATCTACTTGTGTGCTGCTTGGGATGATCGATTTTGCCACGTATATCAGTACTGACGTCATTGGAAATTTAATTTGTCTCCAATGTCTCAAAAGTAAAAGCCATTCAACTCTAAAGGTTCTTTAGCCCGGATTTTCTCGTAAAAATAAAATGAATTCACCACCTTTCGCTGTGTGTTCCCATTCCTCTCTGTTATGTTTTCATTTCCCTTCTTTTATACCCTGCATTTCTCTCTGTACAGGCTAATCACGATAAAGTGATCACTTTTGACAATAACCTTAGAAAAAAGTCACTGCCCCTACCTCAATATATTTTAACTGGAGCCCTGAGTGATATGCTCCCAGTAAAGTTGGTAACGATGAATGGTAAGTAGTTCTTTATTTTATCGCCGAATAAAAATTATTAGCTAACCATTTCTGATCATTTAAATTATTTATTGCGCCTCTGTTTTTTTAATGCATGGAAGTGTAAAAATTAGCAGATTAGTAAAATATTTACTTTTCTAATAATTTCCCAATTTCACTTGATCGACGCATGAATATAATAATAATGCGTATGACAATGTTAATCTTACATAAGGCGGAAGAATAATAACGTGCATGCAAATAGATCTTAAGCAGGGCTTCCAAAAGTGCACATTTTACCGCGAATAGCCTATAGTTTCTTTTATGTATTTTAAATAGTCCTGATTCAGAATATATATATGTATGTATATATATATACACACACATACACACACAGATGAAAGGTGGATGAGTAAGTAGGTGCACTAAAATTTGGGTCAAAATTACGTTGGTCATGTTACCCTGCATCGACACAAAATCTATGCCTTATAAAAGTTGGTAATTTCTTCTCATTCTTAGAGAAAGCGCAGTTTTTATTACCTACACGAAACATTAAACCGGCCATTGTCTCAAGTGAATACAAAGCACTTACTTTTGCAGCAATTATTTAAGAGATTCAATGTTTCAATGTTTAAAGATATCTAAACCAAAAAAAGGTATTCTAACTAAGTTTTTGTAATTTACTATCTTGTATGTGGGTCTTAAGCATAGTACACACAGTACATGTATGCATTAGAATTGTAATCTAAGAAATATAATTGTTTAAGCTATTTCAACGAAATTATTTTCCAGTGCAATGAGCAACCGAAAGGATTTTCGTGAACAATTAACATTTAGTTAGTAAAAAAAAAAGCTTTGAACTTGTAACGTTTTTTCGTTTTAATTGCAACAACTTTTCAAGAATATATAGAAAAATTTTCATTATAGGCAAAATAGCAGCGGAATGAGCACTCGTAACTTTAACTCGAAACACTGATTTTTCAGAGACGCGCTGATGTGAAGTTGATTATAAACGTTATTTTGGATCAACAAGCTTGAATATTTAATCATATTTAATATATTCAACTGATAATAAACACGACCGCAAATGATTATTAGTGTACTTAATTTTAACTGTCTTTCCGCTATCACGTTTCCGCGCTACTATAAAAAAAAAATAGCTTTGAAAATTGTCGAAAGTGGTTGAAACGAATTACACATTCAAAATAAATTTTCTTTGTAAAATTTTTACTGCTCCCTGTAATACTAACCTTGACGCTACGATCAGTGGTAAAACTTAATTCATCGTTACAGACATGGTAGACGTTTATATCAACTTTAGTTCTCTGTATGGATTCACAGCATCAAGTTTCGTGGCTGACATTATTTCCTCTTCATCGACGCGTGTGGTGTTCATTATGGAATAACGTATTTGATGATGTACCTATGAAAGCAAGCATCCGCACGCACTCCAACAAAGATGGCCGAATGAGCATATAGTGACTGAAAGCAAGACATTATTACTCTTGCCGTTATTACGTGCAATATATTTTAATGGTGTCTCTTCGTTCCATTCTCCTCATCAGGTACAAACAAATATCTTTCAGGATACGACATTACATACTGTAATCATTACCACTGAAATCATTAGTATTGCAATCGATGGTCTATAGGATACATAACGAGTAGACGTTAAACAAAAATTGTTTTTTTCTTCGCGTATTGTGCGTCGCCCTTTCTTTTGCAGTTGTTTAGGTGAACATAATAATAACCACGTGCCTTGAGTTCATATTCCTGAATGCATTTAACAAAAAGCGTCCTGTTAGTTTTAATGAAAGTGATTTCTAACTGCGCTAATTCCGTCAGTGTAAACCCAATTAAGACATGAGAAGAAATTCCTGTTACATGCGCCGGCTGCTAACGATCTGCAAACTCTGGATAGAAAAAGGTCTGAGAAGTTTGAACTTAAAAGATTCATTTTGCCCGGGAGGGTTCCGTTCTGTTTGTTGACAGCTCAGGGTTTTTGCTTCAGGAATTCTATCAGGAGAGTGGGTTAATGGCCAGCTGCTCGTGTCTTAGGTGTGGCTGAGTTCACAACTGGCAGTCAGTCGACCTAATGGTCCTCTGGCATCGAACTCCATGTCAAGAAATAAACTGTGCGTTCAACTGCGCTGAAGTTGGACTAAGTTAACATTGTTACTTAGAGAGCTTAACTATCTCATTTATTATGAACATACTCCATTTCAACACTTTTTTAAAGTAGCAGAAAACCTCCAGTGTAAGAATAAAGTTAGAGAAAATAATAAAATATTAATATAATATGACTAGATTCCTTCTTGGAATTAAGGTGAGTTTCATTTTGTTGACAACAGCTAACTCTGGATCGTTATCACGTACAGTACGTTCTGCATGTACCATATTAATAATATTTTATAGAGCAGAGCTGATTTCCGTTATTTTCTACGATTGCTGAGTAAATTTGGACATTTTCGTCTGGGAAAACTTGGGGAAAATCAGGGAAATTTAATGTTGTTATTCTGCAACAGGTCTGAGTTGGCAACACTTCGCACGTGTTGTTCTATTTAAACAAGAACACTAACCGTTGCCGTCTTTCCTAATGTGTAAGAATCCTAGCTAATTAGATGGCTTTGTCTCAAACCTCATTTCGATGTACATTAAAATTTCTGCAGCTACCCCAGGATGGCCATGACTGGTGTATTTTGTTAATTAGTATGTAATTTTAATCACAATCTGTTAAAATTGTTCTGGCCTGAATCTTCGGATGTTAGCGACAAGTAATGTAATATATTCGCTAATCATGTAGCTTGGTTAAAAATAACACGTGCAAAAAACACGCAAGAAATATTTAACAACGTACTTTCCTGGACTAAAGGGATAATAATGTAGTGAATATTTTCTGTCATAAAGAGATATGCGGGAAGGAAATATTTGATGTGAAATATATCTGAATAATATAAGCTACACATTCAAAAACTTATGTTCAGTAAATTATGTGACTGTACTCATCATGTGTTGTTTCTAACATGTGTTGTTTCTAACAAATCCTCGTAGCTAATGATCCACAGTGGCGATCAAGTTGTTATATTCAGATTCAGGTTGATTCAGTCTGTATTCAGAAAACTCGAAGAGGTTTATGAAACGTGATTCAAACTAATCCTGACATAGCCATTTCACAGAAAAAAAACTTTAATTCATGGAAATGGAGTATAAAATTTTTCAGAAGCGCGCAAATTAATAAGTGGGATTAATGTGATATAATTATTTGAAGAGGCACTTTTCGTGCACTAGAAAACTGTATCACTGAGCTGTTTGATCATGCGATAAACGGTGACTTCAATTCAGCCGGTTATGTGTTCGGTCCTGTTCGATTGCCTTGTCGACCTAGTGCACTAACCCCATTTCAGGCAAATACTGGTTGCAATCCGTTAATAGTGTTACGTGTAGCCACTTCGCTTACACGTATCTAGCGGAGAGGAGGTTGAGCCACCGTACGGTCCGCGGTAACGATAACCGGACCAACGTCACTCCCGTCTCTGGAAGAACGAATTACTTGGGAGCCATCCAGCGAATGTTCTGGTCATCGCCTGCATCGCGCGCGACTCGAGGCGCGAAGAACGCTCTGGGCCAGGGGCACCGTGGCTATAAAACACGTCGCGTGCCTCTCTGCCGCAAGCCTAGAATGGCCGTTTGTGCCGGGTGAGTACGGCGACGGAAGACGGGCGACGACGCAGTGACCAGCGAGTGCAGAGTGCGACCAAATAAAGGCTGTTCCCGATAAGGCGAGCACTTTTGAAATTAACCTTAGAAAAATGACACTGTCCAAGAACGCGTATATTTTAATAGGCGCACTGAGTGGCATTAGCACAGTAAAGTTGGTAACGATCGATGGAAAATAGTTCCATATCTTAATGTCGAATAAAAAGTGCTCGTTGACCATTTGTGATAACTTAAAATTATTTCTTTCGCTTTCTGCTTTTTTAATGCATCGAAGTGTGAAAATGAGCAGATATGTATAATATTTACATTCCCAAAAATTCCACCGTTTTACTTGACCTATGCGAGGCCGATGACAACGTTAATTTTACATAAGGCGGGAGAATACATAACGTGCGCATAAGTAGATCTTAAGCAGGGCTTCCAAAAGTGGTCATTTTAGCGCGAACATCCTATACACTAGAGTATTTGTGTATTTGGTGCGACTATCGCGAGAGCAGAGACTATGACTGACCGGCTGGACTGTTGAAAGAAATCGGGGCTCGTTTCGTGAGTGACGAACAATTTGGAGTGATTTAAATGTATGGCAATAAATATTTGGGACTGTTTCTCTGTAAAAATAAGTTTGTGTTAATAGTAGGGACAGGCATTAGTATTATGTAAACAATAGCTGTGACCATTCTTAATAAATCAGGAAACTTAAAAATATATATATTAAGATCTATCCCTTGCGAATCGGGATACGCCCTAGGAAATTTGTTAAATGAATTTCGAACGCTCAATAGTTTTACTTAAAATTCGAATTGCTGTCTGCCCAATAAAACGAAAAAATTGCTACCTTAAATTTTAATCACTAACTACATTTAAGTAAGTAACAATCCTAGTAAATTTAACAAATAATCATCTACGAAGTGGTTGATCAGTAGACTGATAATGCCGGGGCTCATGTAATTCGCTCTAAATGTAAATCACCGTTACTATGAGAACGGTGTAAACTAATTTACACTAAAACTTCACTCCTATGAATCACGTCTATCATTTGAAATTTTATAATGCGTGTTAGTAAGGTACACGCGAGTAGGACACCAGTTCAGATTGTTATTTGATAAGCTCTCTAGTGAGGGGCAGGGATAACGTAGCGAGGCTACTCGTCTCCCACCAAGGCGAACCGGGTTCAATTCCCGACGGGGTCGCTTCCTGACTTCCGCATGTGGGAATCGCGCCGACGAGACTCCGCTTTTTGGCGGGCCTTCTCGGGAATCTCCCGTTTCCCTCGCCAATTCATTAGGGCGCTGCTCCATACATCACCTCGCTTCACCCTCATCGGCTCTCAAGACCTCGATGTTAAGAGTAGCCTAAATCTCTTCATTCACCCTCTGTCTACCAAGGCTGCGTCAGTGCGTCAATTTTAATGATAATTCAGCCACGTCAAAATATCCCAAAAAAATTATCATTCATCTTTATTTCTTGGAAAATGTAAATTCGAATGTCAAATTTTATACAAATAAATATATGTCTGGTAAATAATTGTGTGTTTGAAATGGTTATTTTGAAAACAGCCTCGTTCTCTGGGCTTCAGGCTTGAGAGTTCGAGCCCTTAACACAAGTACGGCAGCTAAAAACCATGATCAGTATGCACGCTGTCAGAAACCAATACACATACAGAAATACGTTTACTATTGGTATAAGCTTTTCACGTGTGGTTGAGTAATTTACAAAGCCCTGCCTAATATCTACCTTTTATCCCATTTCGTACCATTCCACCATATACTTTATACATGCGGCGCTCCAGTGAAACCATCGAAATGTTAGGAACGTAAATCCGTTATAATCCATTCACGGTTTACTTCACACATTTCTGAAGCCCTGCTTAATTTTTGCTTCCAGGATATTCCTCCTCGTACAAACCAAGCTTAACTAAGTCTAGAGAATTACACCAAAGGGACAACGTACCGAATTCGTGCGCATTCAGTTGTAATAATATTTTGCATAAGAACTATTTCTTACTAGGCGCTACCAACACACGTGTTTTCTCACTGTTTATATTCATATGTACTATAAATGAAATATTACTATTTACAAATTAAATATACGAAAAACTTTAATTTAACGAAAACTAATACACTTTTATGTTAACAGAGTTATAAAACGCTTGTGATACACGGCATATTTAAAAAATAACTAAATATGTAATACTTGGGGTGATTTTTCAAAGGTTTGGTTCAGAACGCGCGGAAAACCCGCGAATATACTATACTAATATGCAACTTCGTACTCTTTATGCGTATAAAACATGGAACATCAATTACAGTGGCCAAGAATTAAAACAATACATTCACGATTCAACGTAGAACAATTTTATTTTTTTTTTTTACAAATTCGCTACCAGCTTAACGAGGAAATGGCATTCCAGCGTGTACTGCAGCATATATGTAGTTAAAGGCACAGTCCTTTTTTCCAAGGGTTGATTTCAGAAGTTCTTACTTTTTCGTGCGCAGCCGCCGCTGGCTCGCCGATACTTTATAACTGGCTACTGCTAGTGTATAGGTTGTTCACGGTAAAGTGATCACTTTTGAGGCCCTAATTACTTCTTTATTTGAGTCATTTTTATAACTAAATACCTTTGTAAATAAATATCGCAGTGTAAGTAATAAACATAGTGTGAAGATTCCACCGCAACTGGAAGTCAATGTCTAGCGTTAAAATAAAATATATTTATTGACTATTATTCCAAATGAGAGGGGTTGCAAAAGTGCTCACTTTACCGTGTATAGCGTATAATAGGGCTATAGTCTCTTCTCAGTAACTACACACTTTTATAATCAAACCTTCAAAGAAAATCACCCAATGTATGACGTGTTTGGTTGTTTCCTAATTATGTCTTGTATCACAAGTTTTATACTTTTCTTGGCGTGAAAGTATCTTAGTTTTGCATAAATGTGCATACACTATTATTTTATCGATAAATTATATTCCATTTAAAATTTTCTAGCGACCCGATCCGCCCTGGCCTCGCTCGGGTGTGATTTACAAATATGTCGTTTTTTAGGTTTACAGCAAATACATACACTAAATGCTTAAGGTAACTAACATAGGATTAATACAAATTTTAAAAGACGAAAATGGTCACTGTGAGTCATACTTAAAAGATAAACATACGCTGTCGGGTCTTTTTTGCAGACCTTTTTGAGATTTATTACAATCCTGTAGTATACTAGTTTGGCGTATATCTTATGATTTAATCAGCGTAAGCCATGTTAGCACCCGTAAAAAGCTTCCGACTTTATTATAAAACGTCGACATTTCTCTACCATCCTTTAATTAAATATCAATGTATTACATACACCAACGTTCCTCAAGAAATTCTCTAAATGATGGTGAAAACCGCATCAAAATTTATCAAGTAGTTTAGAAGCCTTAGCCGAATACACAGACACACGCGGCCGGGCGACTTTGTTTTATACTATGTTGTAGGCTATATAGATTTTTATAGACAAGGAGAAAGTAGGTTTTTGACGATGCTGGAACACCGCACGTCCAGCATTAATATAACATGGGGATGGATCGACGAGGGAGCTGAGGCTTATCTTGCCGGTGACTCGTTCGACGTTGAGTCGTCGGATGACGCGGCTGCGAAGTTTGCCAGGCGAGCGCAGACTGTCGGAGTTGAGGCGTGAGGCGGCCCTCACCCCCGCACCTCGTTGATGGTCGTTCCCCCTTGCAATGTGTATGGATGGCGTCTAGCAACCGTCCGACGATACCTTCGACGTCGTCGATATTTGAATGTTACTGGATTCAAACCAGCGAAACTTTCTGCGATGTTCGTCAATACCCTGGTCAACGTGTTTCCCGACTGTAACATGGGTTTTATTTCGTATTGGTAGAGAGAGACCTCACGGTGAGAACATTGTAACTTGATAGAAGCCATATCCTGCCATGTTTGATGAGGGCATTTTATAGGGCATGCATTGGAAAACATTTTAAGATAAGTTTTTTTCTTCTAACTTTGCAATGTAAAAATATTTGGGCTAAGTATGTATTGCTATGGGATCCCATTACTAGACTAACTTCATGTAATTTTCATAACAAACAATATCATTGTAACATATTGGAAAGTCTGTTTGCCTATTTGTATTTTTATAATGCTCGTATTTTTTTAATGGGCAGTTTATGAGAAGAAAGGAAAAAACCAAATAAGCCCAGACATAAAGAAAAAAACTAACAGTTTTTTTTTTTTTTAAATATAATTTCTCACAATTTTGAGGGTTTGTTATCTTGTATTCAAATTCACATCAGAGGATGGATGAATTGTCGCAATTTATCACGACTGCGTTATTGGTTTGTACTCTGCTATTTTAACTTCGCTGCTTGAAGGTTTTTGGTAAGACTCACTTTGCTGAAGTGAGTGGGACGTAAGGAAGGGGAGTTGAAGGTCATTGTCATGGAGTGATGGGGTTTCATGCGGGTGCTCCAGCTCTGTGACAGGTTCATTGGTAATACCTGATTATAAATAGCCCTCTTACAAAATAGTACGAAACTGATAGCGCATGAATGTGGTGCTTTCCCCCTTTGGTGTAGTTTTCTAGACTTGTTCGAGTTTGTTTACACGAGGTGGAGTTGAGGAACTTTAGCAAGGCTTCAGAAAAGTTGGAAGTAACAACGAACAAACTATAGAATAACTTTTCTCAAAAGCTCCATTGCATAATCTACTGCTAGAAGTTTGTGAGCACTTGTCAGGCAACAAAAAAATATTACTTGATCTTTCGTAACAGGTGCAATCAAAAATTGAAGTGGATGTTAAGAAGGTTTACGTCTTTCAGGTGATATTTCAAATATATTTTGGAATTTGGTTATCTGAGAGAGGTTTCGAAAAGTGCCCCCTTAATGCAATTGTTAGTTTTCAAATCATTATAGTAATTAAAACATAACGCTCAAATTGCGACACAAGAATGTTATAGGCAGGTTCAAAGTGTTAAATTAGAGTCTAAACGCGGCATACTTCATTTGTGTTACAAGCTACGAAAGGGACAAAAACAACTTTTCCTCTACAGTTTATGGTTTAAACTATTAATTAAACGAATGATAACAGTTTCGCTTTAATGAACAAAAATATATTTACGACAAGTCTGACCCCTAACAAAATTCAGAGTGCCAATACTCGCTCACATGTTCATCAATCGCACTTATGCTGAATCAGTATGTTCTGCACATCATACAGAATGCATTAAATGCAATTTGACTGGGGAAAAAATGTAGGCGCAAAGCCTACACTGCAAAGAATTTCTGGTAAACTTCCTAAACTGAAATGGAAGTTTTTAACCTATGCACTGTATGGTAATAGTAACACACATCAAGCTGCAGATATAGGAATATTTAGCAGCGCTACTATACAAAGTTGGGAACTTCCCTATGCATTTGACTGTTTCCTGAGCAAATGTAGAAACACTACAGGGAATGCATAGGGGAAAACATTACCATTACTGCTTTCTCTCTAAGCATATACAGTGGTATGGTAAATTTCCGAATAATTTCTTTGAGTGTAGTATGCTGCAGAATTCGGAAAATCAAGACTTTTGGGTGTAATAGTTTGAAAACTATAGTGATTTGACAACTAATAACTGCATTAAAGAGTGCATTTTCCGAAAGCTCTTTCAGATAACCCAGAAATTTTATTTTGAAATATCACCTTAATGGGCGATCGAACGAACTCGTGGAGGGCGAGGTAAACGAGCCGATGCCGCAATGTTGCCCACCCTCACCCTACTCCCGTGAAGTGAGCTGCAGGCGGTGACCTCGCGGGGTCACCACCGCCATTTTCCTCTGTCATTCGCGTGAAGAGGACACGCGCGAAAAGAACTTGTGCGATCGTAAAAGGGCTGCGCTGGAATTGGGGGACTACTGGAGTAGCCCTTGACCGCGCAGGGACAAATTGTCACGCGCGAATGCGTGTCACGATTCTACTCACACTAGGAGTGATTTTTTTTTTGGTGGGGGGGGGGGGGGGGTCCAAAATCGAATGTGCGAAATATTGAAAACCCCTTGTGTTTGCACGGGATATCGGCAACTAAGGGCTGTGCACGATAAAGTGAGCACTTTTGAAATCAACCTTATTCTACTTGCGTATATTTTAACAGGCGCGCTGTGTGACATGCACCCAGTTAAGCTGGTAACCATGGCTATCGTAACGTCGAATAAAAAGTTTTGGGTAAACATTTGTGATAACTTCAATTAGTTATTTAGCTTTCGGTGTTTTTTAATGCATCAAATTGTAAAAATGACCAAATTTGTAAATTATTTACTTTTCTTATAATATCAGTTTCACTAGGCCGGCAAGCAGATCATAAGCAGGGCTTTCTAAAGTGCTCATTTCACCTTGAACAGCCTATAACCGCACTCAAGCTGTGATCATTAAGAGGAAATGTCTTCTATGATGTAGCTTTCATAAGTAAATACGGTGCCTTTTATGCAGGGTGTTTTTGAACAATCCCGTTAAATCCAGCAGGTTATTCTTCGCGAAAATATAAGCCGAAAATGTACGCACATTTTCCCCCTAAAGCGATTTTGAAGGGAGCTGTGTGCCGCCGTAAATTTCAAATTTAAAATGCATTCAAAGATTTTGTGTATTGCCTACTCTTCAGGCAACACACATTCTGTTTTGAGAGTTACGCATGGGTCTCTCGAAAACTCTTGACCTGAAAATGTCCCCGCTAGGTCGCCTTTTTTTTTTACTAATTTCTACGCGCTGATTCATGTAATGTCTTTAAAAATCGCGTACATTTTAAGATTGCAATGTTTCAGCCAGAAATAAGATGCCAGCCCACATTTTCACGATGAAGGGGGGTGGTAGTGCCAACTGCGTTTTCAGAGGTATTAGACCTCCGTTCCACAGATCACCAATCACCGATTTGCTGCTCATAGGCTGTTCACGGTAAAATGAGCACTTTTTAAGTCCCTTTCAACAGGCATTAACCAATAATAAATCAATTATATTGCAGCTCTAGACGTTAACTTTTGGGAGTGGTGAAATGTACTCACTGTGTTTATTAGTCACATGGCAATGTTTATACTAAAAAGTCACAGGAAGATGAAAATCTTATGAAAAGAAAATTGAGGTGGGCCATACAAAGTGCTCACTTTACCGTGAATCGCCTATAATCGCAAGTGGTTTGTACTATTGCGCACAGAAGTCGTTGTTTAATTCAATATTTCGAGTCACATAGCTCCCTTAGTAATTACTTCAGGGGAAAAGTGGTACATTTAATTTCGTTTTATATTTCGGTATGTAATAATCCGCCGTAGTTTGTCAGTGTTCAAGAACACTTGGTATGTGGGACGCTGGGCGGGAAGAGACTTTGATTACCGACACTTTATAATCCATTCACGGTTACTTCACACATATATTCCTCCGTGTCGTGAAAGCAAAGCTAAATCAAGTATAAAAATTACTCCAAAGGAACGCCCCACATTTGTGCGCACTCAGTGTAGTAATTTTTTGGCATGTGAACTATTTCTGACTAGGCATTACCAACATAACTATTTTGTTTCCCGTTTTGAATAATAACTTAATGATTATAAATGAAATGTAAGTTATATATAAATTATAAGTAAAAGTTCAGTTTTAACAAAAATTACGTACTTTAATGCTAACACAAGTATATAGTATATTTAGAAAAAGAATCAAACACGTCATACATGGGGTGATTTTTCAAAAGTTTGATTCCAAAAATTACGGAGGAACGGCGAATAAACTATACACAGTACCACACAGCGTCCAATATAAAAGTCCCTCACGTATGACAAAGATACTATTTGTTACTGAGACTATAATCCTTGGTCTTATAAAGAACAGCTGAATAATATCATGAAGCGCAAACACATTTTCTTTAGTCGCGATACATGGCAGAGCCTTACACATGATGATACTAGTACACTTCCGGAAAAAAGTATTTGTTCTTTGTCACGTCTCAAATTGTATATTCATCTGTGACTTATAGGGTTAGCGCGTGTTTTAATATGTGGAAATGTATTTTAAATAAGAATGTAATTTTGATTCGGCGTGTTAATGATCCATTTAGGTGCTAAAAGGCTAATTGTTGAGGGGTCTCTCATGTTAAACCAACATAAAAAAGTATATCTTTGAATGGTGTATGCATCTTGAACGTAAATGGTTTTCTAAAACGGAACGTCACGATGCGAAGGTGACTTTTTTAATGTGTGTATTCGAGAGTTCGTCGATAAATTAGAAATATTGAACACATAAAGGCTGTTCACGATAAAGTGATCACTTTTGAAATCAACCTTAGAAAATAATCACTGCTTGTACTTGCAAATATTTTAACAGGCGCGTTGAGTGACATGCGCCCAATGAAGTTGGTAATGATAGATGAAAATTAGTTCCACAACTTAACGTCGAATGAAAAGTGTAAGGTAACCATTTGTGATAATTTAAATGAAGCATTTCTTTCGCTTTCTGTTTTTTTTTTTTTTAATTTAATGAAATGTAAAAATTATCAGATTTATAACACATTTTTTTCTTATCATTCCACAGTTTAACCTGACCGACGCATGAATAAAGTGATGAGGCCAATTGCAATGTTAATTTTACATAAGGCGGAGGAATACACAACGTACATACAAGTAGATCTTAAACAGGGCTTTCAAAAGTGCTCATTTATCATGAACAGCCTATACTAATTTATACTGCTAGCTCGGTAAAATTTGGCTGGGATATAATATTGTGTTGACATGCTCAATGCATTGTAACTATAAGTGTTAAACGTGGACAAAGTTCCCAGAAGCATGCCTAAATCCAACTTTTAGAAAGGATCTTTGAGTTCGGTGCAAGGATTTTATGAATAAGCTAGTCCAGTGTTATACATTAAATGATCCTAGGCTTTTTTTTTTTACCACTAGCTCTTCGAAGCAGACAATCTGGCCCTCCAATGTAATGAGCAGTATATAGGATTATGATGAAAACTCGTTAACAAGAACTCTGAATTTTCATTTCCACAGAAACTGTAGCAATACTATTAAACTAAAATTAAAATTGTAATGTTACGTGGTAAAAGTATATTTCCATTATTTAATGTACCATAATAATAAAATATATGGGTACACTCCCGTTTATTAAATTTGGCTGAATAACTTACGTATTGGGCCACGAGTATTTCGCTAATTCATTCGGAGGTGACGTAGACTCTAAACACCTGATCTTTTCTCTCACGGTTGCGATTGGACGACGGTTCTTTAGACACGCCTCACTTAACTGTGAGCCAGTAATAAGCAGGGAGCAGTAGTGTGAGCGAGTGTTTAACAGTCATGAACATAGGCTTCACTTGATCACAGCAACCAATATGCAAACGATAATGTCTCGAGTGTATGGAGGGAGGGCTGTCCAGCCTAGCTTGCTGCCAACTCAATCCGCGAAATACTAGTGGCTCTACTTACGTGTAGGGACGTGCAAAATTCGCGTTATTTTGTAGGTGCAGACTAAACTCCAGCAAGATGTTGTAGGCTCGTATTACTTCTACCATTGACCAACAACTTGTGCGACACGACTCAAGAACGCTCTTAGTCTATATTAAAGCCTCAACGGTTGGGTGACCAATCTCCAGTAAAGCGGTCACATAGGTAAATGACGTCGTTTAGTTGCCGGTAGCCAATGAAATAACGAACTGCGCTCAAGCAAGTTTACAACAGCGAAGTCTAGCATGGTACCAAACAGTAACGCGAATTTTGCAGGTCTTTACTTATGTGATGGCTAGGGGTAGTGAAATTTGGCGAAAAGTTTTCAAGACCAGTTATATTTCAAAATAACTGTATGATCGTTTACCTATCTTGATTGGCTGGATTACTTTTTGAAACGTGTTAACTGTCTGCACACGAGTCACGTAGGAGCTGTGCCAATGTTGCGGGATTCAGTGTGGCCCGGCCAAAAATTGAAAATGCCTTTTCAAGCAGACAGCAACCAATGGCAATATACAAACTGTTGGTGGGTGCTTATAGTATTGAAGTCTACCGTCTACTCATTTTTTTTTTTGCGAAAAATCTCTAGCTGGTGGCTTATAAGCGTTTTCTATTCCGTGCAGCACTATAGGAAATTTAAAAAAAAATTGAATTGTCAGATAATTATATACGAGTACTGAGAAAGTACGAACGATAGTTTTTTTTTTTGCCATACATTCATGGTAGCTTTCCTTAATTTTTTCAGGCCAGAGTCAAACGCGGAACAAATTTCTCAGTTGTGTAGCGTGGTAGTTCTATATTTGCAGCTTGATGTATGGCGACGTTCCCAAGCTACGTGCAGGGTAAAATCTTTTATTACAGTTCAGGAAGTTTACTCAAGGAACAAATTTCCAGTGTGATTTTAAAGTCTTTTAATATCGTTTGCAGAGAAACTTCACTAAACTTGAACCTGTTTGTAATTTGATAGGGTTAGCCCCTACACTCTAATAAATTATTCGAAAAATTACAATACCAGTTTATAAGCTTAGTGAGAAAGCCGGAATGGTAATTTTTTCTCCTATACATTCATTGTAGCGTTCCTACATTTGCTCAGGAAACAGTCAAATGCGTAGGGAAGTTCCCAACTTTGTATAGTAACGACGCTAAACATTCGTATAGTTGCAGCTTGATGTGTGGTATTATTTCCATTTAGTGTATAGGTTCGAAATTTTCCGTTACAGTTTAGGAAGTTTCCCAGAATTTTTTTTACAGTGTAGGTAGCCACAGATTCGATTTGGAAGTACAGGTCGGCATGCCAGAATCCATATTATTAGACGGTAAACAACTATCTGTGGCATTGCTCTTTGGAAAAAAGCGAATAATTTTAACTGCAGCCCCAAAAAAACTTATTCTGTTAGTCGTATTGTACGCGTTTTTTTTTTAATATGTTCTTCGTAAATGACATAAGGAAATCAAGTGGAACTGATATCTTCCTTTTTTTGGTATGTAGATATAGAATACGGATTGTACACACAGATATGAGTTGAGGAAGTCCATTCCTAAGAAATGAGTTACTTTATTCCATTTATTGCGCCTCTTCTTGCCGGCGCCGGTTCATTACACACGGAACTAGTGGTTTGAAGAAAAAAAAATAATAAGCAGGAGAGGGCGAGTCATAGACAGTTGTTACTAATGAACCGCCACTTTATTCTTTTGGGGTGAGTTCGGGAAATAAAAATCAGAACGACGGCACTGGCAGTAAATCCGGGGGGGCTCCCCAATTCGAGTCCATTGTCTTACCACTCTACCAACTCGCCCGGCATACAAACAGGTTACTGCTTTAAATCGTACGACGTCTGACATTTTGAAATACCACGCAATGGCGCACAAACACTAACGTCGCGCATTTACGGGCAGTTTGCTGTTAACTAAGCAATTTTGAAATCAGCATCTGAAAAAAAAGTCACTGCCCGTAAGCTACTCATCACTGTTACATGCGAGGACACCTGAGGGGCGTATCTGAGTTCACGAGGGCTGGGAGCCTTAATATATAAAAAAATAAAAGGAACTAAATTTTATTTCTAATTTATTCACTGTATTAGCTACATCATTAAATTAGCTGTCTCCGCTTTTACTAATTTTATAAAACAGTGAGCGCAATAATTAAGGTATATTTCGACACTAAATATCGTCTTTCTTAATGTCTATCTTGGTTACAGTAAATCAACTCGTATTCATTATCAACACGTGTTCAGTCTATCTGTTGCCATCATTTATAATGTCTTTCAATCACGCATTTAGTCCAATAATCAAGTCTGCCAGCCGCGTCCTTCAAAACATTGAAACTTACAGTCGCCGACTTCACTTCTCCACTGCTAGTCGCTCTTATATCGCTCGCAATTCGGCCACTCATTCATTCATCAGCTCCAACTCCACTCTCCACCCGGAGGCCTGTTGCGATATTTATATAGCTCGCCGTGACATCTGGACGGTTCAACGCTCCCCGAGTCGCGCTGAGAGAACGAGATCAGTAATCCAGAGCCTCCTTCAGATAACGACCGAAAGCAATATGACCAGAGTCCGCGGCGCGCATTTGTAGTCCGAATCCCGTCATTGCCTTGCCTCCGTCGTCGCTATCATATTACAACTCTCCGTCCTTCTCTTCCTTGCTCGCGCACTGCCAGCTCTCAGCTTTATATTTTAATGAAAACACTGACTGAAACACTCGAGGTAAAGTTGGCATTGAGTCATTAAATGTAGTTCCACGTATTAACATCGAATAAAAAGTGCGATGAATAAATTTGTGAATGCAGAATTTGTTTAGTTTATTTTCAGTTTAGTTAAGGCATTTAAGAGTACGAATTGGCACATTTTTAACATACTTACGCCCTTAAAAATGCCACGTTTATACTTGATTGATGCATGAATAAAGTGATCGGGAACACGTAATGCTAATTTTACATATAGCGGAAGCATATACAAAATGAGGTGATTAAACCTTAAGGGGCCCACCTAGTTAGCTTTTGAACTGCGTTGAAGAGTGGTTGAAATATAGGTTCTTTTACGAAACTATTAAACTTGCGTCTAATGTGCCGAACTGCAGGAATTATACACACTTCATATTATACCTGTTGATTACTTTCAAGACGGCACGTATATTTAAAATGCCCTTTCAGAGCATTCCAGCAAATAAAAAAGAACTGCTTTTTTGAAAGCACAGTATCTCAAAATATACGCGTTATATACATACATAAGAACTCGAGGGCATGCACTAAACCTTGTTGTTCACGGTAAAGTGAGCACTATAAAAATGAACCTTAGAAAGATATCACTGTCCCTGCATGCATATATTTCAATGGGGGCACTGAGTGACATTCGCCCAGTAAAGTGTTAGGTAACCATTTCTTATAACTTAAAATTATTCTTTTTTCACTTTCTGTTTTTTTAGTTCATCGAAGTGTAAAAAAATGAGCAAACTTGTAAAGTATTTACTGTTTTTACTTTTCACAGTTTCGTTTGACCGACGCGTAAATAAAGTAATTAGGCCCACAGTAATGTTAATTTTACATAAGGCGGAGGAATATACAACTTGTATACACGTAGACCTTAAGCAGAGCTTTCAAAAGTGCTCAATTTACCGTGAACAGACTATATAGACTTTCCGCCAATGAAACGATACGATCAAAGTTCGAAGTCAAAAAGATACACGCAGCGCAACGAGAACACTGCACGTCAGTCAGAGCTTTGCAGGTAACGGCGATGGCGCACTTGATAAGCGTGGCAATGTATCCCTTATCGCTCCCTCAGTTATCGGCCTCAAACGCACTAACCACCTCCAGGTAGGCGGTGCCCTTAAGCAGGGCTTCCAAAAGTGCTCGGTAAACTCTGGACAGCCTAGTAGTTGTAGTGCCTGATGAAATCCTTGCAATTCACGCAGGGCCACCAAGCAGCAAACAATGAGGTTTATGACGAGCCGGTTATTAATTAGGTTTATTGTAGGCCCGGAGCACGTGTAATAACGTTCCTCGGCAGTTTACTTCAGAAAACAAAAAGTTGACTAATAATAATGAAGGCAGGGACGTCAAACCTAGGAACAAACTTTAATTTAAGTTTTAAAATTCAATGAGCCCATAAAATGGGCTCGTAAAGGAAACACTACTCCAATTATTTTTAATGTGTTCCAATTAGCGAGGATTATACACACCACAGCCGCACTATGCTCTTAATCTTCATGTTTCCTATACATAATTGGCGTCCAGCCTTTCCAAATAGATCCAATAAGATTAAACCCCGTTTTTATTAAAGCACTTCAAATATCAAAGACCTGCAACTCGCTCCAAGTATTTGCTAGTAGCCTTACGGCCGCAGACTACTACTGTTTAACAATGTCATTGACTGCAAATACTCTTTCCCCGAAAAATATAAGCTCATAGTTATCGCATAATTACATTACAAAGTCATCATTTTACCGGTTCTAAGAATGTAAAAAAAAATAACAAAACCTTTCGTATGTATAGTAATGAAATAATTCACAGTGAAAGAAGATGCCAAAATCTGACGTCTATAAAATCGTACAAGGAAATGTTTTTGCGATTTCCAAAAAATTCCTGGAAAAAAAAAAAAAAAAAAAAAAAAAAGGATTTTTGCATATTTTTTAAATTGTGGCTGCACCAGAATTTTTGTACAATAACCTTTGCTAAACGTACCTTAAAGCGAATTAATACAATACTTTTTAGATTCCCTTGTTAAATTTTCTACAGATAGTTTGGTTTCTTTCATTCGTGCATCACGATAAACGGTAAAATTTTGACTTTGAGATGGCATTTTGCAAAAATCACGCTATCTAGAAAATTTACGCGAGGAAAAATGGAGTCACAGATATTGTCCATTTAATGTAAGTGGGGAAAATTTTGACAGTTCCAGAAAAGTAGCACGGCCACCATGTATCCTTCCACCGCAGCAGTTTTGTCACTGAAGGAAAAGATGTTTGTAAACAAATGTTTTGAGTCCAATGCACACTTGCATTTTCCTCTTTCCTCGTGTTCTGTCATGACAGGCACTGAAAATCTGACTATAGCTAACTTCCGTCCAGTAATTAATGTAGGATATTATAGCTAGGTTGGCATGCCAACTTGTTTTAATTTGGTAATTACCGAGTTAAATTTTTTGGGGTTCTGTTTATTTATTTCGAGGGAAAAATGAAACAGTGTTTAGCTTGAAAGTGTGTGTGTGTGTGTGTGGGGGGGGGGGGGAGGCTTCCAGTTTAACGTCTTTTAGTGAGACGACATTGTTTTGATGTTCTTACTACTATGCAGCATTTTGAGTTGCATATTGTTTTGATGGAGCAATGGAAAATTTTGCTCGTGTGGAATAAGAGCATTTAAATTATTTAACGTCGAAAATTTTAACTTTAATGAAAAATCTAAACGCGATACATACGTCGCTGTTCGTATTCGTACAGATGCAGCAATATATACACGCACACACTTCGTCCGAAGTTAACCTTACACTCGTTGAATTTACGACATAGACAAATAAACAAATATTATTAACTCACTACAAACATGTGGAACGTACAGCTTTTTCAGGCCACGTGCATTTAAATAATTGTGTTAATTTACAAATACATTTAAAAAACACGCATTTAAAAATTTGTAGCCTCTTGATACGTGTTTATTTTTATGGCAATACTTGTCACGTTTACTTCGCTAAAATCACATTTGTTCGTCACTAGCATTAAATAATTTATTTGCAGAATCATTCAGAAAAATCACCACTGCGCACTTTTCCTGATACAAACACTTAAACTTATATACGTAAATTATATTCGTGTCACTTCATTACCGAAGGCGGTAAGGAAAATGGCGGAAGGGACGTGGTAAACACGTGGCGATTAATATTACATTTCACTCAAGAAAACGCACAACGGTACCTACAGCCAACTATGTTGGAAAAAATCAACTAAAAAAATAATTAACTACCGATTAAATGTTCCGATAATGCCAACAAGATACGTATTCGTATAATAAACACGATGAGAAAAAGTACACACACAACGGCCGTTCATCGGTCTGGAAATTGGAAACATAAACATGGGTAGTCATTGTCTGGACACGTTTACCGTTCGTTCGTGTCGACATACACTGTCATAAATGCTGAACATGTTTTTAAAGTTCAGTCACTAATAGCCAAGAAAATGTAATATTGCTTTAAAAACAATTTAAACCACAAATCTTGTAAGTATAATTAAAATTTTAAATTACAACTTTTAGTTCTGAGTACTATTTTCTTCCAAAGCCATCATAAAAAACAGCCAACTTGACAACACGGATCCCGCAGCAGTTCATCAGCTGATGCAATACTGTACGAACGAGAGCATTTAATGTTTACATAGAGTGTAGGTTGTTCACATTGTGTGTCGGATTTTACCCCACTTATATGAAATGGATAATAATGTATACAGATGTTTTATTTTGTGGCCAAGGCCCTTAAGAACGAGCAGATAAAGCGAAGTTAAAATTATCGTCAACAGTTCGAAACAAATTCTCAGTATTATAGTTGGCAGATATGTCGGATTATACATAAACATGAAATTTCTGGTAATGACGCCCTTCAAGTATTGGGAGCGAAACTGAATGTTTTATGCGAGGAAGTTACACTGCATCATATTCATAGTTTTCTTCATCAATTTGTTAAACATCCTGGAGAAATTGGGATACTTATAAAAAATTTTTTTACACCCGAATATAAATTTTATTGCCTGCACTCTTTAAACGACGAGCTATAATGTTTTAATGGTCAACATGCACTGGTCATCGTAACAGCAGCGAATGGATCCGTATTAAATACCGGAAGCTTATAGAATTTATGCCGCCATTTTCCTTCTATCTTAGCTTGAAATCTTCATATCCTCACCCCCAACACCGTTCTGATTCCACGAATGTCAACAGATCAGCACTAACATTTCATTATTCCATCCTTGTACCTTCATGCGTGAAAGCTTTCGTGACTGGTATCAGCAGAGCAGAGCGAAATATCATTTCACGGAGTTACGAGAGACAAGGGATGGCTTGAAATAACGAGCTTTGTGTCCTCCCCTCCTCCACTTCTTGCAGTGTGGAGCTGCTTTAATTAAATTATCTGCCGCGTGGTGTGCGGCGACGCAGAATTCCATGCATAGTATATTTATGCGCGAAAATAGCGCCCCGGACAATGAAAGATTGATGCATGGCCGGTTGCCCTTCAGAACCGCGCAATTACGGGATCCGGTATTTAGGAGGGGAGAAAAAAAAAGACGTTACTATTTGCGAGCGAACTTCGAACGTCCGGTGTGATGTAATTTTACGGACTAGTTATCTATAAAAGGCTTGCGTTGTGATTGTGTTACGTCATGATGCATCCCGTTTCAAATCATTTTAAAACTAGTTTTATCGCTTTCTCATTACATTTTTATCGTAATAGTTTTCTATTCTTATGAATGTCGCAGCAAAAAAAAAAAACATACCGGCAACTTTGTGATTTTACTTGTTTGTAACATTCCAGGGCTGAAAAAGAGCCATCTTTTCGCGTAACCGTCGTTGAACTCGATTAATAACTAGGGACCTGCAAAATTCGCGTTATTATTTTACATCAGCCTAAACTTCACAGTACTGTGCGTAAAGAAGACAGGGTCATTTCTCCATTGGTTGCTACATATACATGTGTGAAGTCACTCCCTTTTTCTGAAACCCCACGTGATTGGGGCACACAATTGTGAAGTGTTCATTTATTGGCGCAGTGTTACCCAGGCCGTGTCACATGAAGTATGGTCCAATGACAAACATATAGCAAAGATATACGTGTTTCAAGTTTAACGCATCCTCAAAATAACAACGCGAATTTTGCAGGTCCCTGGTCATAACAATCGTAACTGTTTCTTCTTTTCGCGGGTAAATAGAGTGATTTTTTTTGTGCAAACTTAAAGTTAATTTGGTGTATCGCTAACCACTGCAAACGAATGGCAGGAGGAATGCGATAATGGGGAAAGGTAAATAGCGTTAATACTGGTCCACTTCATCTTTGCAAACGTTCGTGGTATTTTTCTGCAAGAATGCCTTGATTCGCGGTCAGTCAAGCACTTTAAAAACAACCCATGAAAAAGTGAAGTGAAGTGGTGATATTTGGGTAGCTCCAACATTGGAGTCTTGAGTGCAGATAACTCACAGGTAGGGGACCTGCAAAATTTGCGTTATTTTGGGACACGATAAACTTTCAACACATGTGCCTTTGCAATACATTTGTCATTGGATCGTACTTTATCTGACACGACCTGGGTAAGACTGCGCCAATAGACGGACACTTCAATATTGTGTGCCCCAGTCACGTGCAGTTCAGTCATAAAGGGCGTGACTTCACATCTATGCAGCAGCCAATGGAGTAAACGATGCCTGCTCCAGTACACACAGTACTTTGAAGTTTAGTTTGATGCCCAATAATAACGCGAATTGGGGGGAAAATAGTTATCCGTAAACACATAGGTCTATATTTTGACAGACTCGATGATTTATACGTTTTTAATCAAGTTGGCAGCGACGTGTGAAAAAATAGCCCGTTAGCGTTAACACTGTTCAAAACCTGAAATTTCCCCCCATAATTATAGAGTACATTTTATCTGGTTTTTCATGATATGATATCGATTATAAATTCACTGAAACATCAAATCAGTTGAAAAATGAATTCATCAATTTTTTTTTACCGTAAATATTATAATTTTAGCTTTAAATCTTTTTTCGTTCAAATCCCATAAGGTTATTGCCACGGTAGTTTCGTTACAGTTAAAATGTTTATCGAAGAGACAAAACAGGGATGTTGCAATTTTCTTTTAAATCCGACACTTTGTTCACTTGTAGTTACGATTTCACTTTCGGCTATTTAGGACTTTTAATTTTACCTCAGAAGATAAAATCAGAAACTGGCGAACCGCATAATATATTCCAGATGATCAGATAAATATTCTTCATTACTTTCAAATTAAATAAATAATTATTAAATTATTTCGAGCTTTATTTTTACACACACACGCATCAATTTTAAATTCCTTTTAATTTTTTTAAAGTCATTTTTCTCCATCGCCAATTGTTTTCCAGGCTATTAGTATTTCACACTGCAAGTACAAAGGATGTAATGTGATAGAAGTGAATGGAGTAATTTTAGCATCTTCGTCGTCCTTAACGCCGTATCAGATGTGCGATATTTAAATGTGTGTACACCGGATTAATTTAACTCACAGTTCTGCACATATGTATCGGCATTCATATGCGAAATTAGAAGTGAAATCGCCTATATTTACCACTGCAAGAACAATAGATATTTTGACGCATTCAAAACGTCCTAGGGCCCCACGTGACACCGATCTCACTTGCTGTGCTATAGAACGTTCGTTATTGGCTCGTCATAAAACACTGTGGTGCCGGGTTGATTTTACCCCCAATAATTTTTGTGTGAAAATATTAACGATTAAATGTATTTTGTATGGTTACAACAAAAAATAATAATTGTTTACGCAGGAATATTATAACTGCTGGGTTGTGCCATTTCTGTTAGATCCTTTTAAGGGCCTGTTACACCGTAAGATTTTTCCGTCAAACTGCTTCAAATAAACTAGAATGGTTCCAGCGTCGTCGAAACATCATTATCGCCGCCATGTTTGTCTGAAATATTGGATGACTCTAATTTTCATCAAACTTGTTGAAAAATGGACTGGTTCTAAGATTTTTTTTACGCTTGACGGGCTTAGCCAATAAGAATTCGGGATGGCAAAAAATGGCCGTTTCCGTCATCACGAAACCTGAAAATGTCGAATAATTGCTGGAAAAATATGTGGTTATGAACATAATTATTTTAATAGAAACTCGAGCATGAATGCTATTTGAAGTGATTCATTCACAGTATAATTAAGAATTCAGTGGCATTAAATTTCATTGTGCAAAAAATATAATTGATAAATAAAATTCAAATTTAGTAAAATAGTGAAAATAAATCACACATCTTCCTGTAGTGGTCTGCCCGTAAACACAACAGAAACAGCATTATCTCACAATGAAAAAATATTTCTTCAAAATGCAAAATTCAGACTTGTTCCTGCATTTAAAACATTTGACAGTATGACACATTCTCATATGTATTCAAAATTATTTTATCCAATTTTTTGAACGGAATCGTATTTCGTTTTCAAATTTTACCATCAAATATTGTCTGTTAGAAGACAAAAACTTTACAGTGTGATAGGGGCCTTAAACACTAGCGGAACGATGAATCAAAAAATATTTTCAAATTAGCTGCGCGCTATCATAGTCCTCAAAATGTTATTCAGTTTTTTGCTCATATTATGATTCATAGTTAGCGTATTAGAAAATTATTTACGTTTCCAATAATAATGTCGTGTGAAATTTAATAATCTTGTTGCCCGTGTGAGTAGCATATTATAAACCACGCTTGATATTAGCATTTTACACTCAGTACTACATTAGAAGATTACGAAATTAAAGTTTTTTAGCAGTTATTATTTAAAAAAATTATGCAAGTTACGTTGAAACATATTTCCTACGACGTTTTTATATATGCTGAATATTCAAATAACTTTAAATTCTAGTCTCTTGAGACGTATATTTATGTAAGTATATATTATAAAACGTAAATATATATTAACTCTATATTTTTAATTTTTTTGAAAATATATCTTATCTTTTACATAGTCTTAAAATTTTTTTCCTCTGCTTGAGTACACATTAAAAGTTTCTTTTCTCGTATAGAAAAACATTTATGTGGTAGACAAACGTTAGGTTACTCGTGTATTTTCCTTTATTTTTGCAATTTAGTCTTAACGTCACATCACACACTTACTGTCAAAACTGAAGCCAGATCCCTTTCTCTGCGGTCGACCCGATGACTGTGCAAGAGACAGTTATTAGAGAACTAAGGAGTGGAATGAAGACGAAGGGCACCTTGGAGGACACTCTAAGGTCGAGTGCCCGTTCTACAACCGAGGTTATGTGACAAGGTCCTTTCCGAGTCCTCGACCCGACCTAAAACCCCCGGAATTTCTCAGGCACAAACATACATTATATGTGGGCTTTACTCATAATGATTGCACAATAAGAAATTAAATTGTTATCGCCATACGTCCGCGATAATTTTCATACCGTTTTTCAGAAAACTGTTAAAGGCTTAATGTATTTTCCAGCTTCGTGTAGTAGCGACGTCCAACCTTTTTATTTTTGCAGCCTGATATATAATGAATTGTTCGTACTATATCCCCAGTAGTAACACTTGGTTTGGCCAACGTTGGCCCGACGTTTGGCTCCGGTGCTGGGCAAACGTCGAAAAGTCACGCTGGGCTACGTTGGCCTTTCAAGATTTCTATGTTAGTTGCCAACTGAAATACAACATTGGTTCGACATTATGTTATGTTTCAGTGCGCACTTTTAAAAGTAGTGTGTTTTTATTTCAGAAAGGCATTCACGCAATCAACCAATCAAATCTTTACTAACATGTGCGATGTCCATTTTGGTCGTGGCGCTCAGCTCACGCTCAGGTATCAGTTGAGTTGAGAGCTTTGGGCGGCTATTAACAACGAGGTCTTGAGAGCCGATGAGGGTGAAGCGAGGTGAGTATGGCGCAGCGCCGGAATGAAAGGGCGAAGGGAGACGGGGGATCCCCGAGAAAACCCGCCGACCAGCGACATCGTCCGGCATGATTCCCACTTGCGAAAATTAGGAGTGACCCGACTGGGGATTGAACCCGGTTCGCCCTGGTGGGAGGCGAGCAGGCTAACCGCTCAGTCGCCGCAGCCCCTTTAGGGAAAAAAACGTAGGCCTACATACCTTTTCATCTGATATTTTCGTCAGGAACCACCTCCCGGAGTTAGTCTGTGATTTTTAGCTACACGTAGTATATTGATTTACTGTATGTACTCCGGTTTCATTTCCTTAGTTCTGATTTGCAAAACAAAAATCCTTCTTCCACGGCAGATGATCGTGAGCTTGTGGAGGGGAGGGGGCGAGAGTCCTTGGCTGTCTGGACCACACATGGGCCGGAAAGTTGCCGGCCGTTCCGTTTTTGTAATTTGCGAAGAAAATCAGTGAACCATATAATCAGCGAGGTGCGCAGATACTGAAACTTTTCGTAGATACCGGAACCCTTTTTGAATACAAAAATGTCTTTCATGTCTTATTGTTTCTTAAGTAACGATGTGTATTTGTGACGTGAGTTTTTACCGTGACTATATATATATATATATATATATATATATATATATATATATATATATATATATATATATATCCAGCGTTTACAAACTTTCAATTTTACACTAGTAATAAAACACATCCACTTGGAACTATTTTTCATTATTAGCTGCTAAAGTTACTTCCGATACTCTAATAACCATTGTTTACATAAATCTCTAAGTATTTATAGGTGTAAGCAATAATTTTTAAATTTTTTTTTATAAAGTGCTTTATTAACGGAGGAGAACTTTTAACAATCAGAATTCGAAGTAATATTTAACGTAATGTGAATCAATATAAATATCTGCCAAATATGTTTGCTTTACACAGGTAAAAATGTTAGTGTGTATATATTTTCAGGGACCATAAAATTCTGCGAATAAATATGACGACGAACTAGATTTCAAACACATGTAGGTTCAGTCACTTTTGCAATCGGGCCACAGTTAATGAGATACTCTCAGAGCGCTGAGTCAGATGCAAACGTGCAATAAATAAACTACGTAATGTCTGGTCTGGAGCAAAAGTTACTGTTGGCTGTTCACGGTAAAGTGAGCACTATTGAGACCCTAGTTACTTATTTCCTATCACCAACTTTTATCCTTCGACCACCTTTTAAAATAAATATTACCATATAAGTAATAAATAGTGTGTGTGTATATTCCACCTCACTCGGAAGTTTATGTGTAAGGCTACAATAAAATATATTTATTGACTACTCTTCCAAATGAGAGGGCTTCAGAAAGAGTTCACTTTACTCTGAACACCATATACTCGCCGATGCATTTCTGAATGTACTAGCCACCTGATAACTAGCGTATTTTCTTCCTATATATACATTAGACTTTCTATGTTTATTTATTTTTTTAAGTCTAGCATGAAAAAACTGAGTAAACTAGAAACAATATTTTATTAATCGTTTTATAATCGTTGATAACTCGCGTACCAATATTCAGAAAGTGAATAATTACCGTTGTTTTGCTACATGCTTGGTTTTCGTGTAATGAAATTTAATGCTTGATACCCGTGTAATAAAATGTTCGCGGGGAACTCAGTTCGCTGGTTATTTTCCAATTTCCTATGCGATATTGTTACCTTGTTGGCGGAAACATGCTATTGGCAGAAATCCTTTCATGTATAGTTTTCGATAACGCCCCAGAGTTCCCTTGAGGAAAGTTTAAAATCGTTTCCTTATTTATACCTGTTCGGATTTTTCAAGATAATCTTTTAGATAAAATCGGATAACAGCGTCTTTCGTCGTGCTATGTTTACACGGTTTGGAAGATGATGATGTCTTTAAAACATCTTTTAAATTAATTTTTCACACTCAGAATACCAGTATAGTTATTACAAAATTAAATTCATCTTTGATGACAAAACTGAAATTGCTTCCACGCGAAGTTTTTTAACACGCAAGTCTTTAAACAATCACGTATATGCGGTTCACGGTAAACTGAGCACTTTTAAAAGTCCTGCCTAAGATCTACTTGCATGCACATTGTGTATTCTTCCACAGTAAGGAAAATTAACATTGCCATGGGACTAATCACTTAATTCAAGCGTCTGTCATATGGAAGTTTGAAATTGAAGGACGAGTTGAAATTTTACCAAATAAGGAAATTCTTACACTTATATGAATTAAAAAACTAGAAAAAGTGATTTCATTTTAATATTCACAGATGTTGGCATATCACTATTGATCCAATGTTAAGACATGAAAATACCTTCCCTTCGTTATCACGAACTTTACTCGGTTGTACGCCAATCTGTGTGACCGTTGAAATATATAAAGGCTGGAGCAATGACGTTCTTCAAAGTTTAATTTCAAAAGTGTTCAGTTAAATGGTAACAGTCTATGAATATTTGAATTGATAACTAATTTTATAGACTTAAGTGTAAATATACGTACGTATGTGTGTATATATATGTAAATATACGTATATATTTATGTATATATGTAGATATACGTATATGTGTATGTATAGACTATATATGTTTATAAACGTATGTATATGTATATATATATATATGTATATATATATATATATATATATATATATATATATATATATATATATATATATATAACATATACACACACACACACACACTTTCTGACAAAAATCAGTGGGCTAACCCAGATTCGTTAAGGAATGGCGGCCTTATTAAGTAACAGGGTTAATTTCAATATCCTAATTTTATTGACATTAACAACAAACAAAATTCTCTCGACCCAATATCTCATAGCAAATTAATATCGCATACTATTTAAAAATAATTAATTGTAACAATACAATTTACAATTATCTCAAAGAAATTATGTAATCAAATAATCAACAATCAGTCCCAATAGACACCACCAAAACCTATCCAATTATTTTATAAACTCTATGTCCGTATTTGACAGTTATAATATTTGCAGTAAAATCCGTATCACATGTTCATTCAGTCCCACCTCAGTTTAGTCAATGTCCCGCCAGTCCGCAATGTTCTACAGTTCTCCGCGCGCTCTCACGCACAGTAGGCTTCGCTCGACGGGTTTCACGCCCTCTCGTCCATTCACGTCACGAACACCTCGTCCGTCGTCGTCTCGCAATCTCCCGTCGTCATCCGTCCCCTTCGCCGATATCCTTCGCTGCACCACGCGACGCTCGATTCCTGCACTCAGCCAGTTGGCTTCCGCAAAGACTCCCGACCCTTGGATAGCTGCATTATTTATATGGCCGTAGGCCATCGGGCAGAAATCTCTCTAAATGCCGTATTGCGCCCGAGGATCCTAGTTCCCAGAATATTTCTGTGCGTCCTCTATACTCATAGGCTTTTCCACCAGGAGGCGGGACTGTGACGCCAGCCAGGTCGCCGCTGTCAATCATTCTCCCGGTGAGTGACGAAGTAGCGAGCGTGTCTGTCTTATACCTTCGCCGTATGTAAAATTAGCATTGCCATGGGCATCATCACTTTCTTCATGCGCCGGTCAAGAGAAACTGTAAAAATATTATAAAAGTAAACATGAAAAAAATACTGCTTATTTTTACTATTCGATGCATTAAAAAAACAGAAAGCGATATAAATAATTCGAATGATCACAAATGGTAACCTAACTCTTTTTATTCGACGTTAAACTACGGAACTACTTTCCCCGCCATCGTTACCAACTTTACTGGACGCATGCCACTCAGTGCGCCCGTTAAAATATATGCAGGTAGGAGCAGTGACTTTTTTATAAGGTTGATTTCGAAAGTGTTCACTTTAACGTGAACAGCCTATACCATTAATGGCCAAAGGATATCGGGGAAATAGCTTTCTTATACCTATTTAAGAATTTTAATAACTAGTTTATTAGAAATGGGAGTAGAGTGAAGAGGTTTGGACGGCTCTCAACATCCAGGTCTTACGAGCCGACAAGGGTTAACTGAGATGAGTCTGGAGTAGCGCCGGAACGTAAGTGCGCCGAGAATATCGGAAAACTTGCAGCGAGTGGCCCGAAAAGCCATCTTACGTGACGATAACTTTGCTAAAATACGAATATGTAGATTAGGTCGTTTAAGTGTGCTGTTGATTTAAAACTCTGGAAGGATTTTCCGGACTCAATTTGCTTTCTGCTGGCTGCTTTACCATAACTTTCATTTAACATAATCTATTGACACTTTCTACATTGGTAGGGGATATAACAACATTTACAGATATTACAGAAGTCGTTCAATTTTTTTCTTTTATTATAATTATAACGTGTGAAATCATCCGTACAAGTCATTATTATGAACGTTCAGTTATTTATTTTGATAATCCACTAGTCTACGTTCTAACCAAGTTTTAACTTTTTTTTTTTTTATTTATTTATATAATGGCTAAAAATTAGACTCGTTTAAAATTGGTTCCACAACTTTCGCTAGACGGACGACGTGAATCATAGCGGAACTTGTGTTACGAAAGTAATACTTTCAGACGCGCGCGACAAAATAAATGCGCGTCGAGCGAAGTGCCAGCCCTCGTCCCATGCCCGGGCATGAACAGAAGCTCTCCCGGCAAACAGCTGTTGACACGCATAAGCGCGGACTAAGTAACAAATACCTTGTTTCGCCTCTCGTATGTTCGCGGTGCTCGAGGCACGAACATCAATCCTGGGGGTGGTTTGGAGGGGGTACAGACACGAAAGGAGGGAGGGTTGAATGGGGGTGTGGTCGGAGCACTTCTTGTTTGGGGTTGGGAAGGGGTTGTTGAGGAAGGAAGGGGGGGGGGGGGTTCAGTATTTGGCCCGCGCCATTACGCTTGCCAGCCACCTCACCCCTTCCCCTTTATAACCGCACCACCAACGACGAGCATCACCCCCTAGACCACACACATTTCAGCCCCTACTCCATCCATCCCCCCGGACCAGAGAAGCATGCAAGTTGGCCAAAAGTGCCCGGCCAGCAGGGGCTTTTACCGTTCTAGCACTTCTCAAATGCTGTGCGACAGGCGATGGGACCACCCCTCTCTGACCCCCCCCCCCCTCCCACGTAATTCTCGTTACACCACTCTTCTTTCCGTGGCAACCCTCGGGTTGCGCTTTCAAGCGCCAGTGTACAGCGAGCTGGCTTCCCCTGAAAGCCTGAAGCGAGTACGTGTTTTTTTTTTTTTTTTTTTTTTTTTTTTAAGTATTCATTAATAAAACACCGTAGATCCTTATCTCATTGAGTTCTCCCATTTTACCATTTTCATATGATGAACTGAAGGTGTGTTATGACAGGGTAGAAGCTGGCTGAAAACAGTGAAAACCCACAAAAGCTTTAAAGTTGGAAATGAATGCTCCTTGAAGTCATTTAAGTGCCAAAAATGACATATATTTTTAGGATATGTTATAACTCTGTGGCACTACATCTGGTAAAAGTATACGAAAAACAAGAAAAATTAATTATGGAAGTTATGGGGACTCCTAATGCATACGTTTTGCAATACGAAGTAAAAAATTTGACATGATTAGCATGTTTGGCTATAGTTTCAATTAGTTGTTCATAATCATAAGACAAGGAAATTTCGTGGAATTTTTTTTTTATGAGGCTTAGGGAAAACACTTCAGTTGAAATCCAACATTGTGATCGTGTAAATTTTAGAGATCTGTCTTACAAAATATTTAAGGTTAAATCGCTCGTAATTATACTTGAAAAGCAGGAGAATGTTATTTTAGAAATGTTTTGACATTTTAATGGAATTTGTATTTATATTATATCATAAAATAATAAAATATCTTTAAAAACTTAAAAAATAGGCACCTGAACAGTCATAAGGCTCGGCGTTACAAACAATGTTGAACACGTATTTTGAAACTATAAACCTCTTTCGTAGTATGCATTACCCTGCAGAAGAAATGTACATTATGAACTTCTGTCAAATAATTATGTCGTAATTAGTGCGGCATCTTTTGTAAATTATTAGTAGATTCTTGCCGTCTCGCAATTACCGAATAACGCGTGGGTAAAATTTTGGCGATTACATTTGAAGGTATTTGCAGACTGTAAACTTCCTATGATTAGAAATAATTAGCCATTTCACTGAAAAGAAAGTTGCGGTCCAAAAATGGAAAACTGAACTTGGCGGAATAGGCTGAGCGTTTATGTGCTTCTTCGGTGGTGTGTATTCTATGTCGATTTACTGCCTTACAAACTTATTGATTATACATTATTCCCTTAGATAATACATATGGGAAAAAATGCAATCTAAATCTGCAAAATGAAATGTCACAAATAAGGCTGAACTTGAATGGTTGTATTTAATACACAAATTTTTAGCTGACGGCCATCTAAATTTCTGAGATTTGTAATTTTTACTTCTTAAACCAATAAATTTATACTATGAACTGGACATTCGTATGAACAATGTCTCATAATTTTGTTACGTTTTCAATACTTTCTGTCATCGTGTTTTAAAGGTGGGGAACGACCAGATGTTTAATTAGGAGTCTTGTGTGTTAAAAAAAGCGTTTAAAGGCTGTTCACGAGATGAAATGAGCACTTCTGAAATCAAGCTTGGAAAAAAAGTCACTGTTCCTACATGCGTATATTTTAATCGGGCGGACTGAGTGATATGCGACTAGTAAGTTGGTAATGATGGAGAGAAAGTAGATCCATTTCCTAACGTTAAATTAAAAGTGCTAGGTAACCATTTGTGACAACCGAAATTATTTCTTTCACTTTCTGTTTTTTTTTTTTATGTCTCGAAGTGTAAAAATGAGCTGATTTGTAACATATTTACTGTATTTAATAATTGCACAATTTCACATGACCGATGCATGAATAAAGTGATGAGGCACATGAACAATGTTAATTTTACATAAGGCCGAAGAATACACAACGTGCATACAAGTAGATCTTTAGCAAGGCATTCAAAAGTGCTCATTTTACCGTGAACATCCTTTAGCAGCATAACTGAAGGCTGCAAAGAAAAGTAAGCTAATGTTAGCGGTTTGAATGACCACATATATCAAACAATCACAGATGCGTACTTCGTAAGTATTGGCATAAAAATTTATTAGGGTATTGTTTCCAGCACAAGTGAAACACGTTCTAGTTCAGATTCATGGTAAACAATCTATAAGGTGAATCATTTGTAACTAATGGTAAACAATCTATAAGGTTAACCATTTGTAACTAATGGTAAACAATCTATAAGGTGAATCATTTGTAACTAATGGTAAACAATCTATAAGGTGAATCATTTGTAACTAAGGGTAAACAATATATAAGGTGAATCATTTGTAACTAATGGTAAACAATCTATAAGGTGAATCATTTGTAACTAATGGTAAACAATCTATAAGGTGAATCATTTGTAACTAATGGTAAACAATCTATAAGGTGAATCATTTGTAACTAATGGTAAACAATCTATAAGGTGAATCATTTGTAACTAAGGGTAAACAATATATAAGGTGAATCATTTGTAACTAATGGTAAACAATCTATAAGGTGGATCATTTGTAACTAAATGTATTATCAACATTTTTTTACTCATTTTTACGTATAGTGAAACATTGAAGATTTTCTACCATAAATGACATTATTTATTATCTGCCTCTGATGTATCTTTCGATTTTTCGCAAAACCACTATTGAAGTTTTATTTTAATCTCTACCAAAGAGCGAACAGAATGATAGTAAGTGTTTACAGACCACATTTGGGATTATATTACTTAAATGTTTAGTCTGGTATTTGAGCTTTTTTGAAGTCGGGGATCTTTATATTTGGTAGGTTTCGCGGGAAACTTTAAACTAAAGTACTCGTCGAATGCTGCAAGGTAACAGGATTTGCTGTCACCAAAATTTCACTTGATGAAACCACTAATCTAATCGTAGACCCATATGATAAGATACTGTAATTAATACATTCCTTACTTTTTATAAAATGTTATATGGACTGGCGAGAGAAGTCGACCTTCCTCGAGTATATGACGTTAAATTATTATTTTCAAAGGTAAAAATTATTAAATCTTACTTGTTCCTTTAAGGAACGCAAATTAATAGTCGATAGTAAGCCGCGTTTAAATATAACCGTACAATAAGGGGAAAAACGTGGTGTACGTATTTCTTGCCACACATAAGGAGTTTTTAAATAAACAAATGCAGCTTCGAATTGGTATTTCATTAGCATAGTAAAAATTCTTCTTGATTCTGAACAGTTTATAGTAGTTTAGTCAACTGGCCCAAATAAACTTTTCAGTTCGAGACTGGGAAAAGGTTAAGTCATGACTTGAGTTGAAATTGGAGGTATTTCAAACTTGCTTCAAAATTGTGACAGTACTAAGAGGTAACGTGGCCTCCAATACGTTATTACAGAAATGTGAACATCCGTGTTATGAAAGTAGGCGTATAGCTAAAGGAATAATAAATGCGACATAAACTAGGCTTTTTGAACGCGACGAACACAACTCGCAGTAATTATAAAAGCGTGGACCACAGAAGAAACTCATTTTTACTCACATTAGTTTCACTTTACACTGGGAAATGGCTGTATTCCTCGCCCTCGCTTGTTTATACGCCCATGCATTAAAAAAATATATATACACAAGGGTAGTAACGTAAAAAGCTGTACGATAAACAAATTTCCCCCCCCCCCTTTTTTTTTTTTTTTTTTTTTTTTTTTTGATTTTTTCCTGAGACTCATCACCCTAAACTAATTTTTCTGTGTAACGCTCTCGTTTGTTTTTCTGCGTGAATATCATGTCTTTTTTTTTTTTGGTGCGCTTTACGCGTAAATTTTTTTGCCATGCCGTCCATTGTACCGCATGTCGCTGCAATTTTCCACTCTAAAAACGGCCTTTTACATGCAAATAAATGTTCGTCACAAGTTTTAACGAACCTAAGAGTTCGTAGAGCTTTGTTACGCTTGAAATATAGATTTACTTTTTTTCAACGTACACATATTTCGCACAAAGTTTTGCTTCGACCAGCCTAACCAAATTAAATAATTGCTGGGATTAACAAACTTTGAAATTCAGGCTGTGTTCGGGAAAAAAAACACTTTTGTGTGTGCGTACACGCGCACGTGCATGCATATGTATATATGTGTGTGTGTTTGATACATGTACAATTAATCAAGAAATGTGCGGTACAAAACACAAACGACAGCTCAATATAAGTATTTATATTCAGTACTCGACATCTTAAATGTTCTCGGTAATATAATACGAACCATTTAATTAAATTTTATGACAATTCATACTCCATTTTAAATTTTTGCCAAATTAACTTATGTTAAACATATTTAATATTGCGGACCCTGCCTTGCATTACGATAAAGAAATCATCAAAATTTCCAACTGTAGAAAACGTACAAAGAAAAGTTATATGTGATTCATGATATTGTTATTATTACGTGCCATTTGTGTTTTTTTCGTAACGTTTGAAAGAAATGATTTTAGTCGGGGACCATATATAATTTCGTGGCAACTTTCGTGAAGAAATTTTGGGAGTAGTTTTGTTTTGTCATAAACTACCTCAGCATGAATAATTTTGATGGTGGCAGTTCATATTCTGTTACGTTCAATTGCAGGGACGTCATCAAAATGGCTGCCCTCAAAATGTTACAATCGTACACAAGGCCGTTATTTCTGGATGAAACTGTGTTTGAGATATCTCATTTTAAAGAATACTTAGAACCCCACAAAAAGTGTTCTTGTCCTTTTTATGCTAAAACTTGTGGTTTGTAATATATATATAAAAAAATTATAGTACTTAACTTCAATTGTGTGATAGAAAGGCCATCACTAAAACTTTATGAAAGTTTAAGGGAAGACAAGGTGCCATGAATTTTTAATAATCACGCACTACCTGTAAATTAACTACTCTTGTTGTTCACCCACATACAGGATGGTGTATAGTTTTGGGGCTGTTACGAAAATAGCACCATTTCAATCACAGTCACTGTAAAAAGTTAACTATAAATATTTTTGATATTTATTGACTGAAGTCAAAATTTGAAGTCATATTTTAAAAGTAATGTTGCGAACTACAAAAAGCCAGCTGAGTTGAGAGATTTGGGCGGCTCTTAACAACGAAGTCTTGAGAGCCGATGAGGGTGAAATGAGATGAAAATGGAGCAGCGCCTGAATACAAGGGCGAGGGAAACGGGAGACTCCTGAGAAAAATCGCCTATCTGCGACATCATCCGGCACGATTCACACTTGTGAAAAGTCGGGAGTAACCCGGCCGGGGATTGAATCCAGTTCGCCATGGTGGGAGGCAAGCAGTCTAACCGCTCAGCCACCGTGACCTCTTAAAATATACGTAGTTTGCCCTACGGGGTTTTCCAATTATTATTATTGTCACTGTATAAGTACATTGTCAAATTTAATTATGCTGTTGGTTTCTTCTGTATAACTGAGGGTTTCAATGTAAACGTTTTGTAACTTTTGGGCATTTTGCTATATAATCAACTTTTATGTTAACTTTGGGTTCATTGTAAAATATTTATTTGACAGTTTGTTTTTGATGATGGTTGGTATTGTAGCCGACCTCCCGTAGGGCAGTAGGTCGGTGCGCCGTCGGTCTGTGGGGCGGTAGGTTCTGGGTTCGAATCCCAGGTAAGGCGTGGGTGTTGGTTTAAGTTAGGTCATAAGTTAGTTTGTAAGCCGTCTCTTGATAAGCCTTCAGGCGTAACACTGGCAGGAAGTTAATAAGCCCTATCCAATTGGTATTGCATATTACAATTGGGAATTCTAAACAAATATAAACAGAAAAGGAAGTGTCCTTCTCTTTCACTTGGCAAACTCAACTACAAATATTCATGACACCACTCGACGGCGGGGGTCTCTATTTCTATTGGAAACGATATCCAACTGAAGGAGGTAGAGGCGGAATTACCGGCTCATGTGTCGGCAAGCTACATCCACAGTAGTTTGTATATGTGCCTGAATAAAAGTACGCTGGAGGAAATCTTGAGGCCGTTCCCGCCTGAACAACTATTAGCAACAACAAAGTGACGAACTTTGTAGCAATGACTCTAAAAAGTTTTCCAGAAATTATAAAATTCGGCAGAGAAGATGGTTTCAAATAAGATAATTAAAATAGTGATTATGTATACACATATACACTTATTTATTCTTTATATAATCTTGGAGACTGTTTACATCCAGAACAAAATACTATTCTGCTTGCAGCTGATGAATAACTTTTTTTCTTTAAAACAAGGTGCATTGAGATTTATTTGCATACCATGTACTACTATTTACGTGCCATATAATGCAAATGTATTTATTTGTCTTTAAAACGACAGCACTTTAAATTGAAATATACCGTTTTTAAATTGGTTAATACATAACAAATATTTATTGTTACCATTATACAATGATTCTCATTGAAATCGTGCCATCTTCATGACACCACCAAAACTATACTCCACTCTGTATCTGGTGTCACCACAGTAGTACTTAGTATACAAGTAATGCAGGATTTTAAAAATCTAGCCACGTGTTTTCTCTACTAAATCTGCCATTAAATAATGACTTTTTCTTAAATCGTACAATTTTGGTGAGATTATTTATTTTTTTATGTTTTTTTATTTTTTTTATTTATATTTTTAGCATAATTTTTAGCAATATTTTTAGCATAAATAGTGTAAGAACAGTCTTTATAAAGCTCAAATTTTTCTTTAAAACGAAACCTTACAATTGAAAATCAGCCCATTAATAAATGACTTATAATTATTTTTAGCTTCTTGAGTGAGCCAGTTTGATTATGTCATAGAAATGAAACGCAACGGATTGTGGAGTGCCACCAATGAAATTATTCATCCAAAGGTAGTTTATGATGAACCAAAACCATTCCTAACATTACTTCACGAAAACTGCCACGGAGCACATTTTTTCTACGTAAGCTTATGTGCCCCTACTAAACGTGTTGGTAGTGTGTAAACTAATATAATTATTGTTAAGAACCTTACATATATAATAATAAATTCTAGAGCACACAAGGTGAGTTTGTTAATTAAGTAAACGCGTTGATGGCAATAATTAGCCTATTAATTCCTAACTAATACAAGGCTGGGGGGTCTGAGTTTGTTGGCGGATGGCGGAAAGTTATATGTCTGTTAATTCTTGTCTTGTTCGGGAAATTGTAGTTAAACATGTTCAAAAATTGAAACTGGAAAAGGATTATAAACGTATACCCAGTGTTATGCCTGAAGGCCTATCAGGAGATGGCTTACAAACTAACTTATGATTCAACTTAAACTAACACCCATGCCTTACCTCTGGAATTCGAACCCAGAACATCCCACACCATAGACATGTTCGAAAATTATCGCAGCTTTCTATCCCGGGACTTGAGGACAACTGGATCTTTGATGGTTGTGATCGCGCCTCATCGTCTCATCTATGTATTTACAGAGGTTGCAGCAATTATATATATATATATCTTGTTATTTATCACTCTCGAGTCCACACTGTTAAAAAAATATTTCCGTTATTTTACGGAAAAGTGCTGGTAAAAATGTATCCAGAAGTGATCGTAAGCTCTCCTTAAACTTACGGACACAATGATTTTCAGAAACGGACTTTCCGTAAATTTTACGGAACCTCTCCGTTAATTTATAAGTTAGTTTTCTGTACTTTCCGTTTAAAATAAAAAGAGATAATGAAAATGTCTTTAATTTTCATTATGTGGATGTTCTACCGTGTATAAAATTTATATTAAAAATAGTTCAAATTATTTGTACTTAAGCGAGGTATGAACCCGAGTCAAAAAGATTATCAGTCCCCGACGCTAACCATTCACCTACAACTCTCACTTGAAAATTGTGGTATAACTTCTATATTTGTAGGAGATAGTCAAAAGCAAAAATTCAGTTTGTATTAAATTTTGTGTATTTTTAGTGTTGCCTAATGTTACAGACGCCTGATGCTTTTTTTTTTATGTTTGAAAGGATAGGTCATAGTCACGTGGATAACCTTAACTGCCGCAGGAACGATAATTTTCTTGTTACAGTGGCGAAGAAAGCTTCGCGTAGGATCGGCATTGTTCGTCCCCGTAACTCGAAGCCTAAAGGAATGCGGAGACTTTCCATATTTTGTATTTACGGACTGAACTCCGTTTTTCGTCATTATGGATTGCCTTTCCGTATATACACTGTACATTTCCGTAAAACATTCCGCAAATATTCGGAAATTTTTAACAGTGCAGTGGCGCTTGATGTATTTAATAAAACTAAATTAGCTGTCTTTGTAAGCCGTTATAGGTAGATTAACTTTATTTGCAGCGCCACTTAGTACAACCAATAATTATTTATCTTATGTTTTATAGTTCATACATTTTTATTCTATGAACTAACCTCGGTGTATGAGTTGCCAGGGAGTTGTTTATTGGGAATATTATAGCAGTGTCTTTTCATAAAATTGAAACTTATTTTTATCTTAATGTTGTGTTTGATTTTGGACATTTGGAATGTGTAATATGATTTATTATTTGCGGATACTGACATCAACCGACATTCACTTTTTTACCCAGTAGTCCTGCATGTTAGTGCTCAAGAGAGATTATAGCCGAGGACTTGTCATTATTTAATTGCTTATCTGTGTAATCTTAAGAGCTGCATATTAAATATTATACATATGAATACATAAAGTTGATCATTTAAAACGTACAGACGGACCTATAAATTCCGGTTCCCGTATTTCCATGAGAATGTATAATACACATACCCGCAGGTATGTTAATTTTGTTACGAAGCACAAAATATGTTTCTATAAACGTAACGCTGTATCGTAATGAGGCACTCATTTGTTAAAATATCTTCCGAAATGCACAAGTTAAGGTTCGCATTCTGCACAGAAAAGAAAAATAGGGACTAAAATTTTGGCTGACTAGCAGTTTTAGCAGCCAAGTGCGTTATGTATTTGTAATTGGCGGAAAGAGTCTCTCTCTCTCTCTCTCTCTCTCTCTCTCTCTCTCTCTCTCTCTCTCTGTGTGTGTGTGTGTGTGTGTGTGTGTTTGCTCCAAATATTATAGCGATTTTTTTTTCAGCATGAGCATTAGTGAATTTGTACCTCAAAGCACGGTTACCTACGATCATCCGTGGTTTTCTTTGTTGAGTCAGGGTCATATAAGATCAGACTATACCTGTCAGTCCTGATGAATTTATGAATGACGAACTTCCGCCGTGGATTAGGAAGGATTTCGCTAATACACGTCAGTCACAATCACCGCTAATTTGATGTTTAGTAACAGTCCAATCGGTGCGCGTGTGCAGTTATAAAAAAGAAGGGGGGGGGGGGGGAGTCAACAATCTAATTTGGACCAATTTAAAAATTTCTCCCTGAGCCCCTGAGCCCAGAATCGACGAGCTTGCGATTGGATCGGGCAGATTCGCGCGCCGATGCTCAGTGCAAAATTGTCCGACGGAATGCGCCTCGCGTGACGGGCATTTGAGCAATGAGATAATATCTGAGTAAGTTAATTATAAGAGAGTGTAAGTTGAAGTTAGATACTTTTTAAATGGAGATTGATCCCTTGCGTTTTGGACGTACCCTTTTTTTTTTTTGTCGGGACTTTATATAGTTTAAAAATCTTATCAATAAATATCTGCAATATTGGCGTAATGATTTGATGAAATGTTAAACTTCAAACACGTGTTCTTTGGCAATAAGTTAGTTATTTGGCCATATTTTTATTTGACACGCCCTGGGTAGCTCTGCGCCAGTAAGTTAACACTTCACAATTGTATAGTCCAACCACGTGCAATCCAGTCAAAAAAGGAGTGACCACATCTATGCAACAGCCAATTAGAAACCGACGCCGGTTAGCGTATATACTGCAGTGTGAATTTTACAGGTAATGTAAAATAATATCGCGAATTTTGCAGGTCTCTACTTATCAAAAAAGTGGACACTTTGGAGCATAAATTATTGTTTTCAAGAATATTTTCAATTCTTAGCATTCGCTTGCTTGTTTAATTGCTGTCTTGTCACCACTTAGAATATATGTTATTATTTTTTTATGTGGGCAAGCTGAAGCGAAAAAGACAAAATTTCATAACGGCAAGGATATAATCTCTCTTAATCCTTCTATCCAATCATACGGGCGATTAATGTGACAACTTTAAAGCTATTTTGATTCATGCGTAAGTTGCTTCATTGGAATTATTATTTACTAAAATATTATTCAATATTTGCTTTTCAATTCTATCTTCAGATATATGAAATTTTGTGTTTTAATAAGTTGAAATTTAAATCTGTAATATGAAAAAGGAAATACGCCGATGGAATCAACTGCCGCTCCGGAAGTAAATTCTTCCCATTTCCTTGTCATTATTTTTATTTGAAGTTATTTTCTGAAAAATTTATTTTCTCGTCGTATTATATATTTTCTACATCTGATTCAACAACGTTTGCGGATCTACATGGTAACTGTCATCCAGTTCTATGCTACAGCTAATTATAGCCGTAAAGCGATCTTCGAAGGTATTCTGTAGGCTCTCCTTGTGTTGACTGTGGTGATATTATGGAAAATGTAAGTTTCTTTTGAAGTAGCCGTGATGAAGAGTAGTTTATTACAGTCAGGCTACTTGAAACAAATATAAGTCCACATTAACGTTAATGAAACATGATATTCTGAGGTGATTAAGTGGCCATATTGGATGTGTATGTTAATAAGGTAGTCAATAACACTTCTAATGAATTCCTTACACCAGTAAACATGACTATACCCCATTGGAAAAGTAATGAAATTTTCAGTAATATTAGAACGTACAAGTGGCCATAGGCCTATTGAATTTTTAGAAATGAAAATTACTGAATTTATCCATGCTTTCTCAAAACATGAAGTTTGAGTTGAAAACTAACTCGTTTAAATCGAGAGAAAAGTCTGCACATTCCCATCCTTTGTGTGATTTCCTCAGGACTATGAGGGAACATGTGATATTCGTAACCTTCCAGTCAACAGTAGAAGACAGGACGTGTAACTTATGACTATTCAACTACATGGCAGCTCAAAACGCTGTGGAGTATTTCACTGGTCGCTGCTTTTACAAGCCCGCCTAGTTTTAGGTCGCGATTTCATTACGAACAACATTATACACCAGAGACTAAGAGAGAAGTTCCACGCTTACTCTCAGGCTTCAAATTCGGGATCGTGAGAATAAAAACAAACAACCCCACTCCATTAATCTTATTTCCGCCAAATTTCGGAACACACTTGAGAGATGATGTAGCACTGGCGAATAGTTTTATCACTGGATTAATGTCGCAGTCAACAAAAGCGTAAATAAAATTCAGTTTTCCTCGCCACCTCGTATTTTACGTCAGAGTAAGTTTCGGGGCAACTCAACTTTTATTTTCTGCCCCTAACACGTTAAAAAAAAAAAAAAAAAAAAAAAAACCCTTCCCCTCCGAGACTCACGTGCACCTAATCCTCGCATATTCATTCGACGGGCCCCGACGTGTTTCCTGCGCCCGCCGCGAGGCAGCGCTGGGGGAATTTTACACAACCGGGTGGTTATGGGGGACAGGCCAGGTGCCGCCAACACACGCGCGCGCGAGTGCTGCCAACATGAACTCATTAAATTTCTCTTTGTGGCTCGACATGTTCCGTGGGACGCTTCGCGGAACCATTAAAATTAAAAAAAAAAAATGATTTCCCAGCTGGGCCAGTCTTACTTAGTCAGTCGCGTTTTTTATTTATTTATTACTATTGTTATTCTCCTCTTCCCCGGGGGGGGGGGGTTCCCTCGCAGTTTTAATTAAAAGCCAAAATTTGAATTCGGGTGCGTGTGAGGGATGGCGAAAGGAGGGGAGCGTAGTTGTGGCACCGGGAAGGTGGTGCGGCGGAGAGGGGGGATTTGAGCCCGTTTTATACACGGTGTCGAATGCGAAGCGGGGTCCCTGGCGAGTTTGACGGGGCGTGTTACCCGTCCATCCCCGAAATGCACCCCCCCCCCCCCCCAACAACCACACAACTCACTCCATTCCTCCCACTGCTCCCCACCTCACCCGACCACCTATCCCTTCCCCACCAATTCTCCCCTACAGATCCGCGGGAAAAACCCCCATCCTCCTCCCCCTCCCTCGTTTCCATGCGCGAACAGGAGAGTGCCGGGCTTGCACAATGGACGCAAACCGCAGGGAAATAGAGTCGAGTTGCGGTTCGGCGGACCTGCTGCTGGTGCAGATGTTAGTTGGACGGAACTGTAAGCAGGGGGAGGGGGGGGGGGGGTTGTGTTGGGCAAACAGGGGGCCTTCGCCGATCGCACGTGAAGTTAAAAAAAAAAATGTTCGTTTATATCCTGTGAACCCCGCGCGGCTGAACATTTTGTTGTTTTTTTTTTTTTTTTTTTTTGTTTTCATTTCAGCCGCTTCTAATTCCGGGAAAAGTGGACCACGTTTGCGATGAACCCCTGCATCCAGATGTTCCAGCGCCCCCTGAGGATTATGTGGTAAGAGTGCTGATGCCAGCTGCGCATAACCGTTTCTATGTCTCGCCGCATCGAACTGCTGTTTTTTTTTTCAATGGCACTGACAAAACAACGTTTAGAACAACGTGTACATGAATGTGTGATTTTAAAATTCTAGCACACGTCTCCTTAATGAATTTTAGCCCAGTAACAATATAATCATGTTGCCCGTATTTTTTTTTTTTTTTTTAATAAACTCGTGGGTTTGCTATAAAACTAAATGTAAGCAAACCATAGACTAAAAAATTTGTTAGGCTGATTTTTCGCCTTCTGCGCATGTACCCAACATTGACCTACTCCACGTCAGTACAGCTGTCATAGTAACATGTTCAACAGTGATGAATATGCTTGGTTATATTGTGTTAATTTTCAATAGACAAGCTCTTTAAATGAAATATTCTTACCGATTTGAACAGATGTATTGATGTATTGGCAGAGAAAAAGCCCGATGATGGGCCACGCAGCTAGAGTTGTGACTTTACCCCATATTCATTCTACGAAGCAAACGGCGCGTCATTTCGTGGACGCGTGATTTGCACGGTTTCAGTGGCACTTCGCGTGTCACCTCCGCGGGAAGGCGCGTAGAAGACGAGGCAGCAGTCTAACCTCACCTCTAGTCTAACGTGTGATCTTCAACAACGCAACAGTCAAGCGCACGGAAATGAAACTGCGACACGTGTCCCGAACGTGTTTTGGTTGACTTGCACTTGCAAAAAAAACGCCCCGCGTTTATGCTAGTAGGCTACTCTGGGATGGAGGGATTTGTTTACAAACTTCAATGACCTAAACTTCGTTTTAAAATCGGCACACGCGATTGTTATCCAGGACTACACTGGAAATTTCATTGTCTGAAAGTACGTCTGGTCGACATCGCTAATATAGATAGCCCTAGACTTAAGGCAGATCAGAATAATAACCAAGGGTCTCTTACCGCAGGAATTTTAAAGATGGGAAGTACTTAAATACGGAAAATTAAATTAAATGCTCTAAAAGTAAGGTAGACGGTTTGCGTTTTGTAACCCTTTATTACAGTGGTTATAATTTATTTTTAATGTAATTATATATATATATTTTTTAAACGTTGTTTACTATCGGAAAACGATCACGACACTAAAATCTCTTACATTTTTTAATTAGTCTACACCTTTGCCTATATTGGCTTCTAACTCACATTTTAACAAACTGATAGTCTACAGGAAAACTTAACCCCCCCCCCCCCCCAACCCCCCGACTGGAGAAATGTTTGTTTCTAGAAAAAAAAAAACTCTCCCACTAATTACCGTCAGGCTAACTGGAGAGCAGCTTAATATTAGACTAAACTAAATTTATCTCTCAAAAAGGCTGACAATGGCACGCACCCAGAACCTCGTATTCTGGAAGAAACTCCTTTGTGGCCTCTTAATATTGAGGTTTCGTTTTCAAGGTCGCCGTCTGGTTGTTGGTATTTCGCGAGTCCGAGGCGGGGCCACGGGGGCTGGGCGGTTAGCACTCTCGCCTCCCGCCAAGGCGAACCGGGTCCAATCCCCGGCCGGGTCACCGGATTTCGCAAGTGGGAATCGTGCCAGACGATGCCGTTGGTCGGCGGATTTTCTTGGGGATCTCCCATTTCCCCCGCCCCTTCATTCCGGCGCCGCTCCATATTCACTTTGATCACCCTCATCGGCTCTCAAGACCTCGCTGTTAAAAGCCGCCTATATCTCTTCACTTCACTTAGAGACCGAGGTGTGTTACCGTGGGAACGCTAAGGGCGAAGACACTGTCTCACACATCGAATGTTATGCACATGACACTGATATGGTGTGCAGTCTTTCTCTCGTCGACGCGCCTCTGTAGGACTTTTCAGTGCTGACGCTGTAATTTTGTGGGGTGATAACAAATACAAAGACGCGCTGCGTGTGGAGCGGAGAGATTTTGGCCTCGAGAGCCGACGATGGCGAAGCGAGGCGAGTATGGAGCAGCGCCGGAATGAAAGGGGGGGGAAACGGGAGATCTCCGAGAAAACCCCGCCGACCAGTGGCATCTTCCTCGCGTGCGAACATCTGGGAGCGACCCCGCCGGAAATCGAGCCCGGTTCGCATAGGTGGGAGGCGAGTAGTCTAACCACTAAATCAACCCAGCCCCCGCTATTCGTGTCCCTGCGCTATGTTAAGTAGCCTGGGCTGGAAGTTTCATACCTACACTCTAAGAAATTATTTGCAAATTTACCCCATCAGTGTATATGCACAGTTGGAAAGTGCATATGGTAAATTTATTTCTCATAAATCCATGGCAGCATTCCTACAGTTGCTCAAGGAACAGTCAAATGGGTAGGGAAGTACCCAACTTTGTATAATAGTGATACTAAACGTTCCTACATTTGCACTTTGATGCGTGGTAATATTTCCATGCAGTTGCATAGAGTAAAAACTTCCAATACACTTGAGGAAGTTTACCGGAAATTTGTTTACAGTGTATAGGCTGTTCGTGGTAAACTGAGCACTTTTGAAACACATGCTCATGATCTACTTGCGTGCACATTGTGTATTATTCCACCACATGTAAAATTAACATTGCCGTGGCCCTCGTCACTTTATTCACGCGTCGCGTCGGTAAAGTAAAACGATGAAATTATTAGAAAAGTAAATTGTGTATAAATTTATTTCATACACTTATGTATACTAAAACATCAGAAAGCAAAAGAAATAATTACAGTATTCACAAATGTTTTTCTTAACACTTTTTAATTTAGCGGTTAGACATGCAACTATTTCCTCTCCATTGTTACCAACTTTACTGGGCGCACACCAGTCACTGTGCCCGTTAAAACTTGCAGTTAGGGGCAATGACATTTTTCAAAGGTTGATTCTAGAAGTGCTCATTTTACTGTGAACAGCGCTTAAAAATAATTGCAAAACACTCGTTTCGGCTATTCACCATTTAAAAAAAAGAAAAGAAAAAAATCAATCACAGTAAATATGGAAGTAGAAAACGGAAACTACCATTTGGAAGAGAAAAACTCATTAATTTTTATTCGTAAGCAGATATAACCCAAAAATATTTAACAGTTTTTAAATGCCAACTGTACGGCTGAAGCTTTGCGTCCTGGTGGCCTGGGTATACGGACAACTTAAATACATTAAAGGCTGTTCACGATAAAGTGAGCACTTTGGATATGAACCTTAGAAAAACGTCACGCATATATTTCAATGGGCGCACTGAGTAACATTCGCCCAGTAAAGTTGGTAACGATGAATGGAAAGTAGTTCCATATCTTAAAGTCGAATAAAAAGTGTGAGGTAACCATTTGTGATAACTAAAATTATTTCTTTCGCTTTCAGTTTTTTTTTTTATGCTTCGAAGTGTAAAAATGAGCAGACATCTGAAGTATTTACTTTTTTAATAGTTTCGCAATTGAATTTTCGGACCCATGAATAAAGTGATGAGGCCCATGGCAATATTAATTTTACTTAAGGTGGAGGAGTACGCACGTGTAAACAAGTAGTGCTTAAGCAGGGCTTTCAAAAGTGCTCATTTTACCGTGAGCAGCCTATATCTGTGACTGCTTATTCCTCAGATAAAATTTCTTTACATCGCATGGTTATTTGCAGAATTACATGTCGAAGTCAAAATTTTGCAATTTTTCTAAAGTACAAATAAAATAAGCACAGCTATTTGAAGAAAATTGTACAAGAGCAACTGGTAGGCCTGTCAAAATTCATTTTAAGATACGCAAGAATTTCCTTATTTTCAACAGTTTTCTTTTCATTTTCAAAAACTTTTCCCTGTACACTTTTATAGACGTCTTTGGCGTAGCTCTGGGCTTCTTCGTTCGGTGTGAATTATGTTATTTCTCTTCGTAAGTTAGTTTTTATTATTTGTACAGTAAACTGAAACAGGAAAATTGTGGTTTTGTTACGTATTCACGCAAATAAGTCAGAGGTGCAAATATTAAAGAAACAATATTTTTCGTACTGAACATCCCTTAAAAAAACAACGCTTTTTAGTGTTGAGTGCTAACAATGTCTTCAAATTTAATATGCGCAACGTTATTAGTATGTCATAACTAAACTATTTGTATGTCTCGGATTTTGAAAACGATGGTTTATAGTTTTAAAACAACTGTCCGGAATTTACGATGGCTGGGAACGCAGAGCTGTACTCTAACATCATGCAGGACTTAGAATATTTTTCATCTCATGCAGGATTTAGAATATTTTTCATGCTGTGTAGGAATTTGAATATCTTTCGCCCCGTGTAGGACTTAACCACTCATGTAGGACTTGTATACATAAAAGCAATTTCTACTAACAAACGCAATTTCCAAATGCTTACCCTCCACATGTATACGCAACATTAGTTATGAAAACGGAAGCGAAATTAATGTAATAATAATTAAACTGAATATTATTTAAGGAACATATTACGAATTATTAGAAAACTCCCGTATTCCTGAACGCTTTTATTCATGTTCCAAGGAAGAATGTTGGACTGGAGGATGCAAACAGAACGACTGCCTACCCTGCCGAAGGAACGCGGTCGAGCGTGTGGCGTGTTGTTGCTTGCGAGTTCGATTGATCGATAGTCGCTCCCGTTTGTGGAAATAAATACTAGATAGCAGCACTATGCGTGTACAGTACGGGAGTGACGGAAACTTTGCTTCTTGAATCGGGAACGGGAAACTCAGAATTAAATGAGTTTTTAAAGTTAAGGCGAAAACTATAAAGTGTCAAGCATTGCCTATATGTATAGGCTAAGCATTGCTTAACTTGCGTCTATGGAATAAACGTCACTGATTCTGGCTATTGTTTCTCTTTGCCTGCGAATTCTCCTTGAGAACACACTGGACAGTGATATGTAGCCCGCATCGGAGCGCGGGTGGCGTATTCCCAGACGTTGAGTAACACAGGGGAGGCAATCACCATGCGCTCTTGTCGTAGTCTCGGTCCTGCGAAGCGGACGAGTCCACGCTCCGCTCTCTGGGGGCGAGGCTCGCAAGAGTCTGGTCTGGTTATGCAAACATGACAGTCGCCCCGCGGCGGTAGACGTTAAGTAAACGCCGTTCTAACATCGGAGGGGAGATGGGGGGGCAGTGTGCTCATTATAGCTGCGCAGTCGCCGCTCTACGTGTTCCGACGTTGAACTAACTGCGGCACTATCATAACACAACGTGGATATTATTGAAGGTCAGAATAATGTTTACGTAAGAAAATGCTTTGAGCTGTTTGTGTACTTTCTGTAACTTAGTTTTAATGAGTTTAGAATATATTGGGGTGTGTCAGTGTATTTTATTTCGTGTTAAAGCGTGGTATTGTTGAACATTCGAACGTTAAAAAAATACGTTGATCGGTGTTGACAACGTGACTTTCACAGTTAAATGCTGGGTACACGCGCAGAATACGACAATCCGCCTACTTTATGTTTACTCTGTGGTCCTATAGGCTATTCTCGGTAAAGTGAGCACTTTCGAAAGCCCTCTTATTTGGAACAATGGTTAATAAATATGTTTTATTTTACCATTAGACTCCAACTTCCGAGTGCTGTTGTACACACACGCTGTGTTTATTTCTTACGTGGCAATATATATTTATTTGCAGGATAAGTAACCAGGGTCTCAAAAGGGTTCACTTTACCGTTAACAGCGTATTAATGCACGTCTTCTGTAGCCTGGCGAAAATGCAGGAGTCCATTTCAGGCAATAATGACGCGGCGGATTTTTTATGTCTTTGAAGACAAAATATGTGCCCCAATTCAGCTGGTGAGAATCCTTAACTGGTCACGTGCCGTTAAAAAAAAATCCGTCGAGGTAGTGACGTCAAGTAAGGGCTGTTCTATTTCAAACGAAGGGCACGACTGACGTCCCCAAGTTCTGTTTTCTCAATTCGTTTATAACTGTTTTCCTTCTTCTTCTTCTTCTTCTTCTTCGTGCCCATTTCTGGACACTGCTGTGTTCGCACGCAAACCGAGGCAACATAAGAAACTCCGTTTAATTATTATTTGTTTTCATATGTGCGTTGCAAATTGCGAAGTGAAGACAGGTGTCCGAAATTACACCCAATTTGTCACGAGGGGATTAAGGGAATGTGGGTAATTGTGGGTACCGAAGGAATTACGGGCAATTAAACGTGGGTGTATTGCAGTGAATTCGAACGCAGTTAAAGCATGCATAGATATGCTTCCGTTGATCCGTAGAGAAATTGTTTAATTTTAAACAAATGTATGTGGCAGCAGTGTCCTATCCGAAGTCGGTGTATTTTTACACCTACGTAGGTATATCATTGATTTTTTTCTCTGCATCCAAGAAAATTTATACTTAAATTTAGTAAAATAATATACACTATACTACTTATTTTATATAGAACGTGTTAAATTACGATTGTAATGTTGCAGAAAATAATCTGTAACATCCGTGAATTTTATCCATCGGAATTGTAATTTCACTGCAGTGTGTGTGTCTTTTTTCATCTACATAAAAGCACAATCACAGATTTACTGTAAATGTAAATACGCCGTTTCTGTACATTTTTCACTGTTTTCCCGTGTAATATTATCGTCAGTGTCAGCTTTATTCCAATTGCGTCATGTTAATTCACGTACAGTGTATGTGTAGTTTCACAATTTTACGTTACTGTACTCCGTTCTGTAACATGGCAATTAAAAAGGAATTTAAAAAAAAATGATATCCAAAATGTGAATAACAATTAACTGCAGATACAGAATACGTAGTTATATGCGAACAGCAAGCATATTCCATCGGCCGGATATGAGTTTCCGTTTTGAATACACAATACAGTTCGAAGTAGGTAGTTCTACTCCCTGCTGCTATAACACACGTTTTAAACAGTTGCTTGTAATTATCTTTGAAATCCTAGGAACATTAGTACAAAATTACAAATACTGTACGGGTTTCAGCGAATTGCACATACAGATGTAAAATTACGGAACATATGTATGTGTAACTATGTGCTTACAGATACCCCTAGTTGTACATGGTCATTGTAAAATTACACAATGGAGGTTTTACAACTGCACTGACGCTGAGCGTTCATACGACTACCAAGTAGTAAAATCTGTTCACGATAATGTGAGCACTTTTGACATGAACTTTAGAAAAAAGTCACTGCCCCTGCATGCATATATTTTAATGGGTGCACTGAGTTGATAACGATGGACTGAAAGTAGTTCAAGATGTTAAGGTCGAGTATAAAGTATTCGTAACAATTTGTGATAACTTGAAATTATCTATTTCGCTTCCTTTTTTTTTTTTTTTTAATGCATCGAAGTGTGAAAATGAGTACATTTGTAAAGTATTTACTTTCTTAATAATTTCACAGTTCCATTTGACCGACGCAAGAATAAAGTGATGAGGCTCATGGCAATGTAATTTTACATAAGGCGTAGGAATACGCAACGTGTATACAAGTAGATCTTAGGCAGGGCTTTCGAAAGCGCTCATTTCACCGTGAACAGCCTATAGCGGTGAAAATACTCACTTGAAGGGTTTTAGTACGGGGAGTGGGCACAGAGTAAATAAACACACAGAGGCGAAATGGCATGGAGGTTTATTTACTGTGGCAGTACTCATTCTCTGATTGGTTGTGCGAGGGTCAGGGAACGGTCCCATGTGTCCGATTGGTTACAGCGGACTACGAAAGTTTCTCTATTGGTTATGCTGTTGACTTGAGATAATTTACCAGGCGCTGACTGTTGAACGGCTTTGTTGGCTGGTGACGCCATTTTGACGACGTGTGAAGCTGGAGTTCGCGGAATAAGCGGCTATGTCACCTCTGTATTCTGTTTCGTCTGTGGTGTGGGTGTGTTTTTACACACGCTTCAAAATGTGTAATCTAAATATAGTCCATTCAGGTTTCTTCGGACGTTTTAACACAAACATTTGGAAAATCCCTCCACGTATTACGTATTTAGTTATTTCCTAAATATGCCATGTATCGAGAGTTTTATGCCTCTGTAAACACAGACGTAATCATTTTTATTTACATTGAAGTGTAACCTATATATTTATACATTATAATATTTATTTTATAGTAACACGAATAAAAACAGTGAAAAATAAATAAATGTGTTGTGGTTCTCATGCAAAATAATATTGCAACTGAGTGCGCAGGAAAGCGGGGCGTTGTCATCTGGTGTAATTTTCCAGACTTAGTTAAGCTTAGCTTGCACAAGGCGGAGGAATATCCTGGAAGTAGAACTTTAGCAGGGCTCTAGAAGAGTGTGAAACAACCGTGAATGAATTACCAATATCATGTTTACTAAGCCATGCATTCATGTATTTTCGCGAAAGACTTGTAGTGTTCTATGTATTGTTAAGAACATTTGTGTAAAATTACGTGCTGTAGTTTCTTTTTACAAATTACACCTCAAAAATGTAAAAGTATCAAGAAATTCGTATCTGTAATTTTGTATTTATTTTTTACAGCGAGTTTCTACGTTGGCTTAGTATCAACAGTGTGCCTACTTCAGTTGCAATTTCGTGAACAACCAATTCAAATTTAATTCACTTAAACAAATAGACAGGAAGGACTGCATATCGTGTTACACAAGACAAGTCACTGTAACTAGGGCACAACCAGCAGCTAGTAAATAATAAAATTTATCACTATCAATGTAAGTATTACCGGTGAAATTTGGACCAATAGGAAGCTCATGGTAAGAGGAAATAAAAAGACAAAAAGAGCCGGTGCTCCTGTAGTGTACAGAGTAATGCCCCATAACGGCTGTTCACGATAAAGTGAACACTTTCGAAATTAACCTAAGAAAAATGTCACCGCCCCTGAACGCAAATATTTTAATGGATGCACTGAATGGCATTTGCCCAGTAAAGTTGGCAATGATGAATGGAAAATAGTTCCATATGTTAACGTCGAATAAAAAGTTTTAGGTAACTATGTGTGATAACTTAAATTATTATTATTATTATTTTTAATATATCGAAGTGTGAAAATTAGCAAATTTGTATAATATTTTCTTTCCTAAAAATTTCACAGTTTTACTTGACGCATGAGTAAAGTGATGAGGCCCATGGCAATCTTAATTTTACATAAGGTGGAAGAATACATAACTTGCATACAAGTAGATCTTAAGCAGGGCTTTCAAAAGTGCTCATTTTACCGTGAACAGCCTATAAACAAGAAACACGTATGCCAAGGTCTCTGCAAATATCTGCGTATAAAGCGTCCCTTATACAATCATTTACGAAAATACTTCTGTATGTAGAAATAATTTCATATACACAGTGTTATTTTCGTTGATTTCTTTGATAATTTCACATTTTATACCTTATATATATATATATATATATATATATATATATATATATATATATATATATATATTTGACGAAAATACTTGTTCTGCGAAAGACGCAAGGAATACGACGGGAAATATATAGCTTACTAAACTAACCGTCGTGGAGTTAACAGTTATACACGGAATTGTAGCGTATATGTAAGCTCTGACTTCTAGTTCTTAGCTGGAAACAGTTAAAATCACAATTTCTCTACCTTAATAGTAGCTGTATGAAGAATATCAATTTCACTTTCCTTCAGCAAATGTAACAGCGGATGAAGAAATGAGTAACGTGGTGTTCTGTGTTCCGGATTTTTCTTTCTAAGTTGTTTTATAAATTCAGACTTAAATTCGCGCGCCATTTTTAATAATGCCAGTGGAGTTCTTTCGTTTCTTTTCTATCAAGCAACTTTATTGTTTACTTTAAGATTTGAATAAAACAGTATCGTAAAAATTTTAATTGGACAAAATATTTAATTTTTATATTTTGTCTGTTTTTTTTCCATGCATAAGCCCAACGAACAAAATTATGGTGATTTATAAAGTTTTTTTAATTAATATTTAGCGTGTTAGTAAGATGGGTGTATAATTCTAACAGGAAATAGCAAGTGAAATTAATAGTTGTAGTGGTAGAATTATAACTAACAGCAATGATATTATGCTCGTTTCCAACATGAAAACTGAGTTATGTAGCCTATTTTGATCGAATGCACAGCATCCATTCATCGCTTTGTAAACCAATGAAATATTTTTGTTTAATCGGTGTCTTTTCAGAAATAGAAAAAGGGGTGGGTGATTTCATTGACCTCCGTGCGACACGCGCGTATCGCGAGAACCATAAATGCCGCATTCTCTCGCGATTGCGTTCATCTAGTTGGCACGTGGCTCGTTAGCCGTGGTGATTTGTACTGGAGGGTGACTGCTGATGGCCGAGCAGGGAGGGGATGAAGAGATTAAACTCGCGTAGGATATTAGGGTTGTGTGGCGGGAGGGCCCGCGGTATCCGAGGGGTGGTTACGAAGGGGTAGGAGGCGGTTGGTCGCCGTAAAACTCAACTGCTGAAGCGGATGTGCCCAGGCGAGGTCCGCAGAATTGCTGGGGTAAATAGAAAACCCTCTAAATGCCTCGTTAAACGTGACAGTCGAGCGTCTAGTTGTTAAACGCGAGAAATGAGGAACTAAAAAAAAGAGACAAGAGGAAAAGAAAATGGGAGAAAATGTGCAGTGATCACTTCACAAATGCCAACTATCGGTCAGTCAGTCTCCCTGCTCAATAAATCTACGTATAGAAATTTTTAAGACATAGTTTTTTAAACCAAGTGCAATGCAAAATCGCTATACACTTACATCAGAAAAAGTATTTTTATACATTTTAATTATGTTTTAAGTTTTGGCGTATGATGACTGGAAAACAAGGAGATGCGATCATGCATGTAGAGCATGTTGCATAGGAAATAGGCCCAAGATGCTGCTTTTGTAATAATTTAGGCCGTGTCCCAATTGACCCAGAGATCACTCTCTCGTGCTCTCTATCTCGCGGATGACGTCACAGAGAGCGCTCTATGGTCGTCTTAATTCGTCGGTGAGAGCGCGAAAGAGCGAGAGCACGAAGTTGTATACTCACTGGCGCTCTCTCGCACTCTCTGACCACGCAACATATTTGTTTACAATATTTCTGTGTTTGAATAAGGTTATAATATCTTTCTGGTCGAAAACAACGTCGCATTTTAACTGTAAGTGTATAATTTCAAATGTTTTAAACAACGAAATAACATACGTAAAACGTACTTCTAAAAATTTAAATACGGATTTCTGACTAGTCTGGTTTATTTTTGTCACTTTACTACAAGATGAGGTTAAAATATTAAATAAATATAATAGTTTTTTTATACGCTAATGATTGTTATGGTAGTGCAATAATTATTTGTGAAGTATTTTGAACACACACACACACACACACACACACACACACACACACACACACACACATATATATATATATATATATATATATATATATATATATATATATATATATATATATATATATATATATATATATATAAAACTTATAATAGCCATGACCGCTATTTTAGCTTAACATAATTTACCGCCTTTTGGCATCAGCTGTTTATTACACTGTTTGCCTGACGAGATCGTGAAAGAGCACAAATCAGCTACCTCGCCAGATTGTGCGAAAGAGTGCTCTCTCTCTCGAGAGAGAGAGTATTCTTTAAATTGAGACACGCCCTTAGTGTCACGCGCCTACGACCTCTGCAACTTGCCTCTCATGCCTTTGAACACGATTATTTGATATAGAAACGCGATAACCGATATATAAGTGTATAGAGCTTCTGTGTTATTATCGGTCCAGAGAAACTGACTTTCCAATCATTCTGTACACTCCGCTCCAGATATCTGCGCGCTTGAGCAACGTCACAAGAAGGGAGACATCACTGACGATTCCTGGAATTCCATGGAAGGAGCGCAAGGTGCGGGGTTGTAACCGAGCAGATGAGAAGCCGCCTCATTATGCAAAGAGCGGAGAGTGAAGAGGTATGGGCTGCTCTTAACCTCGAGGTCTTGAGAGCCGATGAGGGCGAAATGCCAGTGTGGAGCAGCGCCGGAACGCAAGGGCGGGGCGAACGGGAGATCTTCGAGAAAACCTGCCTATCAGCGGCATCGTCCGGCACGATTCCCACTTGCGGAAACTCGGTGATCCGGCCTGGGATTGAACCCAGTTCACCTTGGTGGGCAGGTTAACTCGGTTAAACTTTGTTTGCATGGGGCGGAGGTATATCCTGGAAGCACAACTTCAGTAGGGTTTCAGAAATATTTTAAGTAACCCGTGAACGGACTATATAATAGCTGTTCATAGTTGATCGGACACTTTTGAAAGCCCTGCGTAATATCTACTTTCTCCTCAGGTTTTATTATTCAGCCGTATGTCAGATTTATATTGTCAAGGGCATAATGACTTTCTTCATGCGTAATTCGAGTGAAAATGTAACATTTTTACTGTGTTACTAATATGCAAATTGCACTCTAACGTGAGCAAATTATAAAAACACCTAAAGGCTGTTCACGGAAAATGAGCACTTTTCGAAGCCCTGCTTAAGATCTACTTGTATGCATGTTGTGTATTATCCCGCCCTATGTAGAATTAACACTGTCATGGGCCTCATCATTTTATTCGTGCGTCCGTCAAACGAAACTTTGAAATTATTAGAAAAGTAAATATTTTTCAAATATGTTCTTTTATACACTTTGATAACATTAAAAATATGCACGAAATGAAAAATATATTTAAAGTTATTACAAATAGTTGCCTAACACTTTTAATCTGACGTTCAGATATGGAACTATTTTCCATCCATCGTTACTAACTTTACCGGGCGAATACCACTCAGTGCGCACGTTATAATATATGCAGGCAGAGACAGTGAGTTTTTTCTATGGCTGAGTTCAAAAGTGTCCACTTTATCGTGAACAGCCTTTAATTGATTTGCCAGTAATTTATACAGTACAGTTGCACTATAACGTCAAGACTTTGAACTATTTTTCTCAGATTGCTACCAACCTAAGTGGGACACTGTAAGCTTGCGCATACGGTAGCGTATACGTGGTTATGGGTAGTATTTATTTATTTTTTCAGAGTTCGATTTCAAAAAATGCTTAATTTAACCGCGAACAGCCTCTAACTAGAGACTGGAAAATTTTGCGAATTATTTTTGGACGAGATATGCTTCAAACAAATATACATTACTGGTGTGTTTGCAGTTGGATAACAGTTTATTCGATTCGCGCCCAGGTGAACTCTAAGGCAGTAACAGGCATGTAAGAAAACATGCACCGAATCCAGTGACACCTGGGCCCTATTTCATAAAACGTGACAGGTGTGACATATACAATTATGTCAAATCCGACAAATTTGTCAATATATCAGGACATTGTTATGTTACATAAATAATACACGTTCCCCTTATTTGACAAGCATGAAAGTTTAAATTGTCAGACTTAAAAAAACAGTTTCATAAACGTGACGATTATATGTCAAACCGTATGTTTCATTTATTACACGCTTGATAGCTCTCAAGTGCACGTACGATAATCGATCGCAGCCTTGTATGCGATTATTGAACCATCTACCCACAAACTTTGTTTACTCTAGCAGCAGAATGCCTAGTAATGTGTATAATATGACTATATTTCACCTGATCCGTAGCGAAAAGTATGTGCTTTTTGGCAGATTCGCATCCCAACTGAGCCACGAGCAGGAGGTTGAGGCATGGAAAGAAATAGCGGAAAACGTGAAAGCCGAGGTGTCTGCATTTTGCGTCCGTCACATGACTGTACATCTATTTGTTAGTGTTTAATTCCAAAGTGGTGTAGTGCAAAATTTTCACCCATAGAAACTTATATTTTATCTGCCGCAGGTATTGTTTTCCCGGGTATTTAAGTTTTATTTTCCTTCATACTTTTGAGTTTTTAATCATCCTGAAATTATAAATTTTGTCCCAACTATACGTCTCAGAATTGGGAAATATATTTTCTACTGCGAACGATTAGTGCAATGGTTTACAGTTCTGATCATGTAAAGGTAAAATTAATACGTGGTCGCATAAGGGCGTGGATATTACTGGTAAGATAGGAAAGCTTGTCTGTCATTTCTGTAGTGGCAATTCTAAAAATGGTAGAAATCTCGCCCAGTAGTTATTCTTATCTGTTTCATAAAACATTCTGTAGTGTAATATTTGACACATTTGTCGGATTTTTATTTGTTAACTCAACACTTTTGTAAAACAATATTTGTCAAATTGTCATATAATTCTACAAATTTTTCAGTACAAATTTGTAAACTGGTCAGCTTTTATAAAACACTCATTTGTCGGATTGTAAACCTGTCTGAAAATTTCCTTTCACCTGTCGAATTGTTACTTTTATGAAATAGGCCCCTGGTTTGAGGTAAAAACTGGCCACACAGTCGGGCAGTGGCCAATGGGAAAATAGACGATTCTCGAAAATACATAAAGTAGATTAAAGCATACAGGTCGTTTAAAACGTGAAAGTTTCTTGTTCCTACCTATAGCCCAAACAATGCTGAAGATAATTTCGCATTGCACCTAAACGTGAATGCTACTATATGAACATGCTGTACTCAGACACTCTTGATTAAAAATGCGTACAGCTACATGTGTAGCTCTTTGCCCTTTTCCCTTATACCAAATTCATTCGGTAGTATTTTATGAATTTTGACATTCTATCAGGGATGTAACGATACTTTTCGTTCACTCTGTACCACAAGTGTGTTGTTAAAGGCTGTTCACGATAAAGTGAGCACTTTTGAAATCAACTTTAGAAAAAAGTCCCTGCTCCTACCTGCATATATTTTAACGGGTGCATTGCGTGATATGCGCCCAGTAAACTTGGTAACGATGGAGGGGAAAATAGTTCAAATCTTAATGACGAATAAAAAGTGTTAGGTACCCATTTGTGATAACTTTAATTATTTCTTTCGCTTTCTGTTTTTTTTTAATTCGCCGAAGTGTAAAAAATTGCCAGAGTTTAAAAATATGTACTTTTCTAATAATTTTACAGTTTCACTTGACCGACGCACGAAGAAAGCGATTAGGCCCGTGGCAATGAAAATTTTACATGAGGCGGAAGAACACACAACGTGCATACAAATAGATCTTAAGCAGGGCTTTAAAAAGTGCTCATTTTACCATGAACAGCATTTAGTAGAGTAACGATATAAAATTAAACTAGTATGGAGAGTCAGACTAATGAAGCGAGAGCGAGCAAGGCTTTAGGTGTGGCACTTAACCGCCCATGTGAATTGCACGCCGTATCAGAGGCTGCGGTCCAGATGGACGCAGAAGCATTCGACCACTAACAGCCAAGTATTTCCTCACTTTGGCGGTAGAAGGCGGCGGAGGAGAGCAGTGGGGAACGGGGAAACGAAGGACGAATTTGATCACACGAAACTTGTCAGTATGCGTCTTGCCCCATCACGATTCATAAGTACAGGTTAATCCGGTTTCCCTGCCGGACAAGTACGTCGTTGTGCAGGGTGCTTACTTGCCGAGAAGATCGCTCTAAAACAGGAGTATGAACGAAAAGCTATTTTTGGAAGAGGATGTCATGCTGCATTTGTCGCTCTTGTTCACACGTGGCTGTGTGAGCATTTGTGTGTCGGCGTGTGTCTACGCGTAAAAAACTTCTTAAGGCTAAGGCCACACGTGCGTGATTTCACGCAGCGAGGATCTGTGACAAAAGGCGGCGTCGTCGTCGACATCGGAGAAAATACTGGGTCCATCCCATCTTAAGTGAAAGGTCAGTAAAGGAGAACTGCGTGCTCCTAGGTACAAAACTGAAAGAAAATCCAGAGAAGTTTTTCGAATAGTACAGGATGTCCATCAGCTCATTTTAAATGAAGGACGTATTATAAAAAGAAAAACAACACAGCAATGAGAGGATGTGTTGGTGCAGAAGAAAACCTCGCAGTAACATTAAGGTATCATTTATTGTGCCAAGTGTTAATTAACATTGCCGATTTGTAACGACATCAAACAAAACAGACATGAAAGTACAATAAAAACGTATGATAAAGAAACCTCTAAAGTAAACAATGAAATTAAAGACTCGTCGTCGGATCCCCCCGTTACTTTCAGTGGGAGATGATTCCATGATTTGATGGGTAGAACGTGAAGGTAGGTTTCTCTGACGAATGATCAAAAGGAGAAGGTGTTTTTGTTGTAGATGATGAATAGGGATGAATAATATGCATTATTTACGAATAAATGCTACAGTATTAAAGTTTGTATTACTAGTACGTAACCACACATGGACTTTTTACGTGCGTCCAAATAGGTCCACGTTTCTCCCGCTACAGCCGCAGATAACGACATTCAAGAATCTCTCTTCTTATCTCTGATTTTATATTCCTTGTTTCTTGCACCACGGGTGCTTTTGCATCTCCAAAAATGATCAATTCAGTATCTAATTTCATTTTGTATAACTCGGTACACAATAATGGTCCTATGTTTACAGTAAAATACAGGCTGGATACTTGCGCGCGTGGCGTGTTTTCCCGTGCGCGTGGCCAGGCAACGACGACACGCACGCGTGTATTCCCGCCGAAGAAATGGGACGTGGCGCGTTTTCTTGGGCGGGCGACCTTGAAGATGCGCCTCCCGCGCCTTTCGTCTGCGGGAATTCACGCTGCGTCCGGCCGGTCTCATCACAGTCGCTGCAGTCCATGCGTCTGGCGTTATTTTCACGCTGTCACGCGGCGTGTATTCACGCACGTGTGGCCTTAGCCTAACAGAATCACGGTTATTTGAGCCCTTTTGAGATCAACCTTTGAAAAAAAATATCACTGCCCCTACCTGCATATTATTTCACGGCAATGTCGACTGTTAATGCGGCCATTAAAGTCGGCACCGACAGAGAGAAAGTAGTTCCATTTCTTAACGTTGGATTAAAATAGCTCGGTAAACATTTGTGAATACTCAAATTATTTATTTCGCTGTCTGTTTTGTAACGATCATAACAAATTTGTAAAATATTTACTTTTATAATAATTCGACAGTTTCAATGAGGCCCGCGGAAATGTAAATTTTACACGTGGTGGAAGAATACACAATGTGCATTCAAGCAGATTTTCAGCAGGGCTTTCGAAAGTGCTCAACACGTTTGCGTCATTACAAGGAAGCATGTTTCCTGACTTTTCATTAAATTCTTCGAAAGTCGCTATTGTTCAAAAAAGGAACAGTCGAAATGAGCCTTAACATACAAGAGTTACTGGTTTGAGACGTCGAAAGAAGCGAATTTAGCTTAGCACTCCAAGAAATATTTAAGTTAAATTATAGATACGCAACGTATTAGACACATGCTACACGGCGGGTGATATTTAGTGGGTTTCCCGCCGGCTTTCGATACGGAAGTATTTAACGAATTTTCTGTAAGGTTTTCCCTGTAACCACGGATATAGGCTGTTCACGGTAAAGTTAGCATTTTTAAGGCCCTTCAGAATTTTTTCCTTTCGTCCAATTTCCATCTTCCTGCTGCTTTTTGATTCAAACATTGCAATGTGGCCAATAAACAGGATGTATAGATTTCCCCACACTCAAAATTTAATTCCTGATGCAGCATTAAGATATATTTATTATTGGTTAATGACTTTTTGGAAGCGCTTTAAAAAGTGCTCACTTTATCGTGAACAGCATATACAAGGTTTACTGTATTTTATCACACTTTCAGCTCTAAAATGCCAAAAGACAGCAAAAGACGTTGATTAATTAGTATTTGAAGAACATATAAGGATTTTACAAAATATTGAAAGGTAGAATCCCTCAAAATGTATTCTGAATTTATAAATGGCATAAGGGAAATTACAACTTCCCAAAATTGGTGTCTAATTTCTTCGATACAGAAAAAAAATATATTTAATGAAAAGTGATAAAATAATGTCAAACGAGGCAGTAGGCGTATGAGGACGTACAAGCATGCTATATCGTTTGAAATGAAAACATAAAATGTGTTGGTTTTAAGATGCTGTAATTTATAAATAAACTTATCTTAGGACGCATTGCAGCTGCTTTTATCAATATTTTCTTACTTATATTCTTTTTGATACCATGTACATATCTCCATCACATTTCTGTCGGGTATGTGAGAGAGTAATTTCAAAATTACACAGCTACTATGTGCTATTAAGGCTCACGGCGTAATTTTTTGTTTACAGGGTATAGGCTGTTCGCGGTAAACTGAGCACTTTTGAAAGCCCTGATCAAGATCTACTTTTATGCACGTTGTGTACTATTCCACCATATGCGAAATCATAATTATTTACCTGGTTATTTTGTTCATTCGTCGGTCAAGTGAAACAATGAAATTATTAAAATTGTTACAATTATTTGCATAAAAAAAACCAGAAATTAAACAAATTAGTTCGGCATTCACGATAATTTTCTGTCAATGAAAGCGCGCAGATTAAACTACGCCCGTATCTTTGTACTTTGATCATTTTCACGAATTTTTTTTTCTCCAAGAATACACTTAACATGACAAAAGTAAAAAATAGGAAAAAAAAAAAAAAAAAAAAAAAGACAAAAAGTCGTATTTGTAGAACATTTATTTACTGAGATACGCGTATTCGCGCAAACAAGTATTTCACAAAAAAAAAAAAAAAAAACGTGGGGGTCCATCCCACTCTTAAAATAGACGCAGGTAGGAGAAGTGAAATTTTTCGAAGGTTGATTTTAAAAGTGTTCATTTCACCGTGACGAGACTTAAGAGCCTTTCGTAGAAACCTTTCGAATACTAATTAGTGGGCTGGCGGGTTTTGCTACGTGAGTAGGCTAACGAATTTTTTTTCGTGCCCTCTCGTGCAGTAGATTATATATGCGTCGTATGCACAGTCGCCCATGAAGGGTGTCACATACATCAGTGTTGATGGCAATTTTCGAATTTTAAAAACGCCCGGATCATGCGCGGATTAATTAATAATTGCACGGGCTGTTTATTTATTCAAATGGCCAATTACGAGTCGCGGGACGATGCAGGGCGCGGTGGGCGATGGCGACAATCCATCACACACATGCGGCGCCAAGCGAAAATTATTTTAATTGATGCACGCGGCGGCCCCCTCGCTCGAGAATTAGTTGCGGAAAATCCGGCACTATCGTTTGCGCAATCAAACAAAAAATCTCATTTCCAGGGATATGAAACGCAAGCGGAGATTGATTTTATAGTCGTGCCCTGCTTCCCAACCCGATTCGATTTTGTGTTTTTGAGTGGCTGAGTGTCTGGGTGTGCTGCAAATTGGAAGGTATTTTCTGCAAACATGGAACTCTTTAATGGAGGACACAACACGCACTGGTTATATAAAATGCGCGTGCGTTTTTGATATCGGTATTTGGTTACAGAATCTATAAAATATTTTACGAACCGCAGCTTTTAATTTGTTTGGATTTAATTTTTTAGCGCTGATTCTGTACTTCCGCAGAGGATAGTAGGACTTCAATAATTGATTGTTAAGATATGCTGTCTCTTTTTATAACCATTCAAAATAAATGCTATCTGCAGTTGCTTGCGCCATAGAAATTTCAGTATAGGCTGTCCGATAAAGTGAGCACTTTTTAAGGCCTTTCAAATTTTTCCTTCTAGCAAATTTTTATCTTTCCTCGACTTTTTAATATTTACATTGCCATGTGACTGATACATACAGTGTATACTTTCACCACGCTCAAAAGTTAATGTCTTGAGTATGCAAAAACCATATTTATTACTGGCTAATGCTTGGTAGGAGGGCCTTAAAAAGTTCTCACTTCACCGTGAACAGCCTATATATAGGAAGGACATAGTAACTACTGCAGAAGCTAAAGTTTCGTGCCACGCGTCTGTCTGTCATTTTTCATTTCCTCAAACATTTCGTAGTAAAGTAGCTCTAAGTAGTAAATGCCTTGGCCACTACACCACTAAGTAAGTATGCATTCCAGTGAACGTACCAAATAACCGTAGAAGTAGTCTGCCATTGAGACATCCACATAGGCCTACAGCCATATACTGTTGACGATCAAATGCCACTAATGTTGTCAGGCTTAGAACCCAGAAGGCCGGGGGTAATTTGTGTTGTACTTTGGAGAATTTCTTTAACAATTATCATATATTGAAGTTTGCAAATGCACGAGAATTCGATAATGTTCAGGTAAAAATAACTTACGCTGTGCTATATTTATTAACAAGTTGCCATGTGCTCAGTCCATTGAATAGGTTTAACGAGCTTATAATTAGTTTCTAGCCTCCCTTCATTTCGAAGGTATATCCAAAGTTGCAATGAAATAAAAAACGAATTTTAACAGGTAATGGTAATTTTTACAAATGGCTAACATATACGAATATAGAATACAATGTAGTCAAATTAAATGTATATCATAGACAAAGTTATTTCAATTGTTACATTATTTTTCAGTGCGTGAAATTACAAAAAGTATTTTACTTGCATTTGTGCTTTAAGTTTACTGAAAATACCATACTTGAATAAGTAGACTGTATCGTAACCATTTAAGTTCTTGAAAATTTCCATACAACAATTTAAAGATTATTTGCATAGCATTTGCGCCCGTATAACATTAATATTCTTCCCTGAAAACTTGTATTTTTGAAGGTATGTTTATGTTACTGTTGGTGTGCGATGTACATAAATCAGTGCTAGACGGTATAATTTGTTAATGCAAATCTTGAGTTGGAATTAAAATTTCCCCTTTAGGTAGTAAGAGTAAAAAACTCACGTTACAGAATTATTCTACATTCCGGTGTGTGCGTCATCGTTTGAAATTCTCATGCGACATTTCCAGCTCATACAATAATCTTAGAAACGGCTGTGTAGGCGAACAACCTGACATACACAGATATCGTTATTTCCTCTTGTTTCTAATAATCCAAGCCATAATACCATGCTAACTAAAAACGCGCAATTTATTACTATCATTTTACAAACATCTCTTATCTCAGTGCATCGGATAATTAACCGGATAAAATAACTGTTAGTGTGTATTTATACCTGGTTTAATAATCCAATTTCTGTTTTCTGCCATATTTTCTCATTGTATGCATCGTATTTTCCCGCAGAGTTGTGCTACCACTCGCTTCAAAAATGTCTCCGAAAATTGTAACCTTCCGTGTGTATGTGTATATATATATATATATATATATATATATATATATATATATATATATATATATATATATATATATAGTAATTATGATGTAGATCATACTTTCATAATTAAGCTGAACTCACAACCATCCGTCGCGTCTCTTAGTATCCCGTCTGTCAGTCTGTCATCCGTCTGTGTTTTCATCCGTCGGTTGAAAGCGAATCACAACAATCCGTCGTCCCTCAATCCTTCAATCCTTCTGTACGGCAAAATTTCAGTGTGACAACTTAACATCGTGATCTTTCTTTAGTTGAAGGTATATTTTGGGTGGGAACACATTTTGAAGAGACAAAAAATTGTTGGGGAAATAACACTGTTACGCTATAAGAATTTATACCGAATTATTGTTTACGTTTTAAATTCCTGAATTTACCACGAAAGAATAATAAACACATCCACCGCCTTGCATTTTATTAGTGCGTATTCGCGTCAACGTAATGCCGTCAGAAGACAGCTGCCTATCCGTCCGTCGAAAGATAAATTTGACCGACTGACGGATAGAAAAAAAAAAACTTGCCCTGCGATTGGTTGAAGATAACGTGACCGCCGGACGGACGGGTGACTGACGGATGCGACGGATGTTTGTTGAGTCCAGCTTTAGTTCCCCCAATGTCATCCCGGAAATCTAGAAGGGGTAAATGGGCTACGAACTGAACTAACCTGTATATACACACGAAACTACCGCATATACTTGTACAATCATTGCTTAGCCAGTATTCGATCCCATTGTCTTCAACACGAAACTTCGGCATCCGCCATCTGAGTTACAGATGCGCACTATTAAATATTTACAATGCATAATGTTCTTCTGCAATTTTCTTTATGCTAAAAGACATTATATACGCTGAGAAATTACTTACAACGTATATTATGGTGGTTACCTATCAAAATTTATTTTAAAATTGGAGATACTAATTTTGAGGAGTTTTACACAAGTCCCCCCCCCCCCCCTCCCACGAAACTAACTAAACCGACAATTCATCAGCGCCGTTGAAACTTCGCTAAGTTGACTACAAAGAATTAGTTTGTTTATTTGCAAAATAAAAAAATAGTGTTTCAACTACAAAAGTTTACATGCGAAGGAGGAGAGTGCGACTATCTTATTAAAAATTTCCGGATGAAGTTAATTAAGCAGACAATCTAGTACTGCGCGGCACAAACAAAAATAGCGATACGGAATGTTCCGGAACAGATGAGTGGCAGAATCTACTGAAAGTAGTTTACCCCATGCAAAATTCAGCAATAGATAGCTTTCGAGCGTAACTGCTGAAGAAAGGCGATCATATTATGCTACGTAACTGCTGAAGAAAGGCGATCATATTATGCTACTAACTGCTGAAGAAAGGCGATCATATTATGCTACGTAACTGCTGAAGAAAGGCGATCATATTATGCTACGTAACTGCTGAAGAAAGGCGATCATATTATGCTACGTAACTGCTGAAGAAAGGCGATCATATTATGCTACGTAACTGCTGAAGAAAGGCGATCATATTATGCTACGTAATTGAGTGAATTTTAAGAAGTTTGCATTTCGTACGTCACGTTAAAATTTCTCTCTCAAAATTCAATGGGCTAAACTAACTTCGTTAAGGGATGTAAGTCTTAATAAAGTAAAATAGTTAATTATAATTTCCTAATTTTATTTACAATAACTACTAGCAGAATTCTGTCTACTCAATATCTCACAACAAATTGATATTACTTACTGTTGACAATTAATGGCTTCAATTAATACAATTTATAATTACCTCAAAGAAATCAGTGAAATTAAATAATTAAAAATGAGTCCCAATAGACGGTGTATCAAAACCTGTCCAATTATTTTATAAATATGTGTCCACATCTGACAATTCCAATATTTACAATAAAATCCGTATTGCGTGTTCATTCAGTCACGCCTCTGTTTAGTCCAAATCCCGCCAGTCCGCAATGTTCTGGAGTTCTCAGAGCTCTCTCACGCACAGTAGGCTTTACTCGTCGGGTTTCACGCCCTCTGGTCCATTCACACCACGAACACCTCGGCCGCCGTCGTCCTGTCGTCCGTACCTAACTTCGCTATCGCACTCGGCCAGGCCCCCGCCCGATTGCTGGCCGTTGCATTTATAGGGTCGTAGGACATAACCTAGAAATTTAGCTAAATCCCTCATTTCGCCGAGGCAATAATACCCAGAATATTATTGCGTCTCCTGTAGGTTTATCGGCTCCTCAGCAGGGGCAGGAGGAGGGACTGTGACGTTAGCCAGATCTCGCCGCTGTCAATCATTCCCCAGGCTTACCCACGAAAGGGGGGGGGGGGGCAGCGAGGTTGAAAACGCGTCTGTTTGGGTGAGGGTAGAGACAATGTGGATCACCCTAGGGCACGCATAACGGGAGTTGGCGGCCGGTGCCAGCTGCAGCGCGTAACAATTATTTAAATAAGCGAAGAAGCACATGTTCTTTGATCGATGTGTATAGGCTGTTCAGCTTAAAATGAGCACTTTTGAAAGTCTTGCTTAAGATCTACTTTATGCACGTCGTGTATTCGTCCGCCTTATGTAAGATTAACTTTGTCGTGGGCCTCATCACTTAGTTCATGCGTCGGTCAAGTGAAACTGTGAAATTATTTGAAAAGTAAATGTCTAACAAATCTACTAATCTTTATACTTCGATGTATAAGAAAAAAAAAAACAAAAGCGAAATAAATTATTTAGGTTATCACAGATGGTTACCTTACACTGTTTATTCGACGTTATTATATGGAAATAATTTTCCCCCATAGTTACCAACTTTACTGGGCGCATGTCACTCAGGGCGCCCTTTGAAATATATGCAGGCAAGGGCAGTGACTTTTTTCTAAGGTTGATTTCAAAAGTGCTCATTTTATCGTGAATAGCCTTTAATAAGCAGAATGCCAGTTTTACGGCACTGTGTAAAAAGTTACACTATTTAACAAAAAAATGAATAATGGGTTGTTCGCGCTGAGCTTTTTACGTTTTAAAGGCAGCTTTCCTTTGAAAGGAAGCTGTATTTTAAGTTATGTTCCTTGGTCACAGAAATAACTTTGCGCATTTTTGCGCTAAATGATAATAATATTTATTTTTTGATCAGAACGCTGCTAGGTGTATAAGAAAAAAATAAAAGTTTGTATAATTAATAGGCTGTGAATGAAATTTTAGACTTAGATAGCAGAGTTGTGTCAAAAAATTATTCTGAAATCAAAGCCAAATATCTGTAATGACTACCTAAACCACCATATATGACCTCAGGTTATTATTGGTAGGTTTGTTTCAAAATGTTCGTGTTTTTGAGCGATTGTAGTTTTTAAAGCAAACTGATAGAGTAATGTTCTTCGTTGTCATAGACTCGACATGGGAATCTTTGCTGCTAGTATCAGACTTCGAAAGACTGAGAGTTAAGAAAGACAAACACGTTGCCGGAAACTACAAATCTATGAAATCTTATTCGCTCTCTGTTCGAATATTTAACAATTGTGCATTGAAGAGGTAAATCAAGTAGCAAAAGTATCCTTACAAACCCGTATTATATTTTAAAAGTAATGTTAAATTGTTTACGCATGGACAAAAAAAAATTAAATAACTTCCATTTTCTTTAGATGTGGATAATCTTCGGTAGACTAGACCTACAGCAAGTCTGTTGCTTTTGGAAAAAAAGCAGGAGTTAGAGAGAAAAACTGTCGTTTACAAACCAAGTTAGCTGACTGTTCGAAGACAATTTTTTTTGGAAAAACATGTCGGTCGTATACTACTCATGTGTTAGTTACAGTATTTTAATATGCTCGCCATTTGAATACGTTATCCCGCATTTGTATCCTTCCGCCATTTGTAAAATTAAAATTTTCATATGCCTGTTTACTTTGTTCACGAGCCGTCCAAGTGAAACTATTGCATTTATAATCGTGTCAGCGCGTTACGAACATGTTTATTCCTACAGTGATGTGTGCAGAACAGGAAACACAAACTTCAGTGCAACAATTTTAAACACTTGACTCACAACACACCGTCAAACGTTCGTGAGTATTTTTATTAATCCGTTGCCAACCAAACAAGGAGCACGCATGCCAAATGTTATGCAGCTTATATGTAGTTACGAGCGGCGATTTATTTTTCAAAAAGTTTGTTTCAAAAGAGCTTACATTATACCGTGAGCAGTCCTCAGTGGCGCAGACATTCGGTAGTATTAGATCGTCCGCTAAGTGCGCAAGTTTCCAACTCTTTAGTGCCGATAACTCCAGGCTACCCGCTCAGTGGTTTCCGAATTGCGCAGGTGCCAGTTTAAACCTCCGAAACGCTAGATTACTTAGTGGGTCGTCACGTGGTTTTCCCGTAGTTTACTGGGTGGATGATGTCAACGTGCAGGAGCGTCTGAAATGGGGAAACCCCCTCCTCCCCTCCAAAGACTTCATGAGGTGGTGCCACGAGAAAATAACTCACATTAAAATTCATACTCTTCGTACTGTTATTCAGAAAAAAAAAAAGTCTAATGTTTTTGCAACGAAAAAAAAAAAAAACTTTTGAGACATTTATATGAAACTGTATTTGGTTATGTAAAGAGTTTACACAGTCGTACACTACTACAATGCAAATATACTACTGTTAAAGTGTAACTGTTAACAAAACTACTAAGTATGTAATGTTTGCACAACTTTGTGTCGTATCACGCTAAAAAATATAACAAGAGAAACAAAGTATTTGTGTTGCTACGATGTTAAAGTAAAGTACTGCGAACACCAATTCACGTTTTCTTGACATGGACTTATCTTGTATCACGATGAAACATTCTGTGGTTCCGCTGCGTTGTAAAATGGCGAATACTATTCGATAACCTCGCAAATTGAAAAAACTGCATTAAAATTTTAAAGCATAGAATCAGAACAAAAGGTAACTTAGATCAATTTAGTAACATCTGCACAGCAGTTAACGTGTGCCAAATATGCATATATTTTCAGAGCATTGTGTATTTCCACGTAACTAAAGAGTGCTGCGGTTTGCCTTTATGTGTTCTAGAATACTCGCAAATTGAAATGTTAAAATAGAGGAGTTGGAGTGAAGTTGAGATTTCATGAAATCGAGATCGTCATATGCACAGGGCTTGAGTTCGATTCTCCCAACTTCCGTAACTTTTTTATAGGTGGCATTAATTTTTGTGACAAAATAATTGCACATAATTTATTCTATGTTCTTTGGCAAAAAAAAAAAAAAACAAAGAAATAGAAAACACAGGAGTTAACATTGAGACACCATTTATACTGCATTAAACAGGAATGAGAAGGTTGCTGGTATATTTTATGATTCAAGTAAGGTCTTTGATTGTGTGGACCATGATATATTATTTTAAAAAATAATGTTGTATGGTCTTAATGACACAATGAAAAAATGGTTTAAATCCTATCTCGCTGGCAGACAACAAGTTTTGCTGTTCTAGGAATGGACAATGAATCCAAATGTTATTCTTGTAAAGGTCTAATTAAACGTGGACTACATAAGGGCTCAATTTTAGGACCTCTTTTATTTCTTATCTATGTAATTGATAGGCCTGGATTTTTTAATTATTCAATTGAAACTATTAAATATGCTGATGACCCGAGTATATTGTGTCACATCAAAGATTCTCAAAAACTTTTGGATACTTTAACTGCTGCGAGTTCTAGAATTAAACAGTGGTTCATGGCAAATAAATTAACTTTGATTTGCGATAAAACAAATTTAGTTGTATTTAATACTAAACAAAATCAATTTTCAGATATATTTATTTGTAATGATAACAATATTATCAAGGCATCTTTTTCCACTAAATTTTTAGGACTTCATAAATTTTAACTTGTCTGGTGATCAACATGCAAGGCAAATATTACCAAGACTTAGTGATGCGTGTTACACGTTATATCAACTGTGCTCAGTGTTACCAACTTCATCTCCTAAACAAATTTGTTCTGCATACTTTCATTCCATAATGTAGTTTGGAATAATTTTTTGGTATAACACTGTGCATAAATCTCAGATTTTTATTTTGCAAAAAAAAAAGGCAATTAGCATTTTAATTCGATGTATCAAAAGAGAATCTTGTCGGCCATTTTTTAAAGGCCTTGGCATTTTAACTCTTACACGTCAGTATATCTACTCCTTGATTATATATGTAACATTCAACATGCATTTATTTGATAAATATAGTAGTTTTCATAGTTATAATACTAGAATTGAAGAGAATATTTATTTAATCTCAAACAGTTCTCAATTTTATGAAAAAGGAGCATATTATGCTTGCATAAAACGTTGAAGAAAGTAAAAAAAATCTCCAAAACTGTTTAAGAAACACCTTAAAAAATTATTACATTTTAAAGCTTTTTATACGCTACAAGAATATTATGAATCAGAATTATCTTGATTTATTCTATCTTATTTTATTTCGTTTGTTCTGCTATAGATATAATTGTGAAATATTTGATATTTGAGATGTGTTGTATTGACTGTATCAGAAATGATAATGTCTTTAGAACTTTTTTTGTATAGTTATTTGTAAAATGTACTTTTGCAAACTATGTTTTAGATATATATGACTAGTTCTATATCCATGAACAACTGGCTTCATATTGGATCTATGGAATGTAAATACAAATTAATTAATTAATAAGTAGCAACATAAAACTACCACGCCCATCTGGCCGGCACGGTAAAATTTTGCCTGGCCGCTAGCGTGGAATAAGTATGAAGAATTTTACGTGTATCAAGCAGTTTAGAAAATCATAAAATACAGCATAAGATTTTGCTACCAACTGCAGAAAACGGTTCTTGTCCCGAAGGCGGCGTGGAATCAGCACGACGTCCGACATGGCTTCTGCCCGAGTGAATAGCCTTCTCAACACTGACGACTGCAGGGGTGTGCTTTGACCTTCGCCTCTGCTAAGCTGGCACCTTCGTTTGTTTTATTGCATCCGTAAGATCTTTCAATACATAGCTGTACAAAGACGCTGGACATAGTAAACACATATATATATATGTCAAATTGCACGTACACATGTCATCTTTATTCGTAATATGACTAATCTTCCTCCAACATGCTGTGTGGCTTCGTCGTTTTGCTGAAACAGAAGAAAAAGGGAACGAGAAAAACTAAAACAAGAAATGTGTACAATGAAATGTTATACAGTAATTTATTAATATTTGTAGTTTAGATATTCATCTACGCTATAAAATGCGCATGCAATTAAAAATTATTTCAGCTGTTTTTAAAGAGTTTCTGGTTAGAGAAGCAAATTTCAAGAATGGCGTCGTACTATCCGACCACAGCGCGCCGCGTTTCTCCGCTGCATTGATGACAAATTAAGTCTACTGTGCAATTAAATAGATTTATCTCATTGATTTTTCATGTTCATGCCTTACATCATTGCAATGTTGTTAATGATTTACTCCCGCAATGCGCTGTTGCCAAGTCGGTGACATGAAGGTGGAAAAAGGGGGTTGGGGAAGGAAGTTGATTTATTTTCAATAGTGGTAGCACTGTTCAGTACGGCGAGCATTTGGTACCTGGACTGCGAAGGATGCAATGAAGTTAAGTATCGAGCTTTGGTTCGTTAGTTTGGCCAATGGCCTCATTTTTGATGCGCGTTTAGCCAGCAAAGATGCTGTAACAAAAACACTTCCAGTGTTCTTGTTGTAAGTAATATGAATTACCTTGTGCACCAAAAATGATTAAAATTTTGGCAGAGTTATTTGTCTCTACACAAATTAATAAATGTGGCAACGTTTTGAAGAGTAGCACATAGTATAAAAGATGCGCTGGTTTCTTTAAGGCAAGTCAGCAAAAGTTTTAGGAATTAATATTATTATTGTGCTAGTATATAGCATTTATAGTTTTAGCTTTAAATTCGAAGGCGTATTTAATTCAAGATAATAATGGAAATCGTGTAGCAAATATTTCGGGTAAATGTGATATGGCTGTAGGCACTTTTTTAGGAATTTGGGTATTATTGAGTGCCATATATCTTGTGCGTGTTTAGACCTACTGACGTTTTTTTATACATAAATGGATTAAAATAAATTACTAAGGCAACAAGGTTCACTTTTACTTATCATTAAATGTTAAATCCTTTGTTTATTTCACATTTCAGTTTTAATTGACTTGGAGTTTCTGGAGTGGTGTTGCGGGTGTTGCTTTTCAGCTGTGGAAATTTATAGATGCCCTAGGGTGGCTGCAGCAAAGTCGGATTTTTGGCAAGTCTTCTGGTGTTGCGTTTAATTGGAGGTTCCTGTTCACAGATAACAGAAATCACTGCACGTGTAACATTATTACTGTTGCCACAACATTAGGCTTTTATGTACGTGTTGTTGTGTAATAGACAACTGTGGCAAGCCATGTCTATAGTGCTTTGCACGAACGTGCCATTCTAAAGTAAGCGCCATTGCTAAACCACGGCCGGGCGAATAATGAGGCCCCGGCGGCACGATATAGGCGAGCGAGACTACGGGAAGGATGCCTGTCCTCGCCTCGACGCCAACTGGGGAAGACGTTCCAGAGAGCCAGAAGGATGACGACGTGCTGTAGTCCGTCTGCAAAACCAGCCTTCGGCATCATGCGAAATGGGAAAGATCGGTCCAGTAAACAACCGCAATGGTGGCTTCATATTAGGCTTCATTAAAACAAGTTAAATGCATAAAGTGCTACCTCCTCCGATATGTTTCCTGTGAATGTAATATGTGTAAAACCTAAAAAGTAAATAATTATGTGTCAAACCATGGAAGTGGTAAGCCTTGAGTCAATTATAGAGTAGTTCTAACCCCTTAAGTACGACCTTTACAAACGTATATTTTAGGCTAAATAGTATTTGTAGGTGTATATTAGTATTATTAGTAATATTCACACAGGTGTAAGTAGTACTATGAGTGAATTGGAAGCAATGTGCACGTGTGTCAGTTAATACAGCCATAATTAGTTTCAAAACAAAATTTTGGGGACGGGAGAATTTTGCAGGATCAGAGGCGCCAAATTCTCTAAAAGACCTTGTTACTCCCTTTAACCGAAAATGGTTCCGACGCCCTCGTCAACACATTTTAACGCATTCGCCCTTCCCCACGAACCTCTCGATCGCGAGTGACAAAGTCAATAGAGAGGGAGGGTGGAGGGGTGCAGCTCGTCGGAACACTGGTTCACCCCCCCCCCCTGACCCTGAAACCTGAACGCGATGCATTTCCCGTTTTCATCCGCGCGCATTTGCGACGAGCAAGCCAAAGAGTAATTTCCATTTGAATGGCCGCTGATATTTGACGTGCCGGGGGCTGATGAGGGCTTGCCAACGAGGCTCGACATGACGCCCCAGCAGTGACGTGTGATTACCCTCTGACGCCGCCCCCCTTGTTCCGCGTGAAATATTCACCACGGGTTTATCTCCGAACCTGCCCCCCACCCCGCCCCATCTTGTGTGCGCGCCGCGGCCTGGTCCCGCTCAAGGGGCGGATTTGCATGGCTGCGACATTGTCGGCGTGTTGTCGACAAGACTGCCGACAGCGTTTAGACAACACCCCGGCTAACGACGGGTAAACAAAGCTTTTCCACCTGAGCATCGTCCGGCTTTAAGGTCACTGCCTGGCTGGCGCTTGAACTGTGTTGCAAAGTGCTTCAAACACAACACGTTCCTCCCCACGAGACTACATTATTCAACTATATGGATGGTGCTGGCATGGAATGACAGAGCGTGAATTTTAGGACCACTCCACCTCCACACACAGGAAGTCAAACCCACATTGTAGGGTCATGCACAAGCTCCGCTGGATTGTGCAACATTTCGCTGGATTGAGTGAAACAAATTTTTTGCGAAAAAAATATTTTTTCCCGGTTTGTAGGGAAATTTGGGAAATTTTAAGGAAAAAAGAGAAATTTCGAAATTTTTTAAGGGGAAAAGGGATATTGCTGCATACTGACTACCAAAATGATCGCCAGCGTAGAGGAATCACAGAGCAGGAGGTTGTCGCCGACGTCATCCAAGATGGCCGCCGTGGCGCCCCGTCTCCCCAGCCAGGAGCCAGTGTCCTGTATCTCTCTTTTCCTAACTACTACAATAAACGTGAGTCCAACGTGCTGTTCGAAAAAAAAACGCACCCTTCAGACGAGGGCTTATGAGTGCTCTCAAGACGTCACGCTCATTATAAACGCCATTTCACAACACTTCAAAATGGCTAATAACCGGTTTTCTCAAACCGCTGAACTTCAAAATATACGCATAAGATGCATACAATATAATAATATGGTAGCTGGTGAAAGTCCCAGATGTAGATGATTATAGGTAGAGATTTAAAAATTAAACAATGGTACAGGCTACGGAAAGCTGCAGCTATTATACCATTTATTATAAATCAACAAAGAAAAAGAAACTTTAGAAATTTACCCTCTTTAAATTACACTATAAAATACAGAAAAGCTAAAAAAACAACTAAAAGAAATTTTCCCATTTTCTACTAATGTCTCCATAAGAGTAAGCGAGTAACAATGGATAGCAAAGAATAATTTTACAAATTTACCTTTAGCTGATGCCAATACCAATGCATTATATAAACAAGATAAAAACGAATTAAAATAAATATTCCCCATATCTACTAATGTGTTTGTTAACAAAAGAAATAGAAGAAGCAATAAAAGGAAAAGAGTTAATATAGCTTTTAAAAGTAGGATATCAACATATAAAATTGAAAATTCCTTTAATTTAGTACAGCCTAATCAATTTTTAACTTCAGTAAAAAATAAGGTTTTGAGACAATACGCGATCATCTCAGGAACTTTAGAGGGGTGAAAACCAGCATTAAATGATATACCAGTTGTCGCAAGCGGGAAAATAATCAAGTAGAATTATTTACATTTCAGTCATAATCACACAACATTAAACGCAGGAGAAATAATAAAGGTTTATAAAATTATAAAAGAGGAATTACTTACACAATTATCTGAATTTCAAAGAAGAGGTCTGCATGGACTTTAGATAGAGTAATTGGAATATAATTAGTAATAAATAAGTATAATCCATTAAAAGGATCATCATATATTGAACTACCAGAATTTATAAATATTAAGAAAGCATGCATAAATGTTAAAAACAATGATCAAAAATGCTTTCTTTGGGCAATAAAATCTGCACTGTTTCCTGCAGAAAAAAACCACAAAGAGTATCTAAATATAAAAATGTGGGTCTTAACATTGAGAAATCATTAGATAAATTTGAATATCCTATTAAAATTGATTATATTCCAAAAATAGAATATCAAATCGATAGTTCTATAAATGTATACTCTATTGATGATGAATGTAAGAAATCCATGGTATATCCACTAAAACTTACAAAAATAAAAAAGAATACGCATATGAATTTACTTTATTTCAAAGTTGATACAAACTTTACATTATTGTCGGATTAAATATTTATCAAGGTTAGTTTCAGCACAAAAAAAAAGTATGGCAAAGTTTATATATGCGATATGTGCCTTCAATTCTTTTACTCTCAAGAAAAATTTAATAAACATACTGAAGATTCCTCGAAAAATGAACCTGTGAAGATAATCATGCCTCCAAAAAGCGAAAAAAATAACAGTAAGAAATATAAAACACACCACGAAGGTCACATTCATAATATATGCAGATTTTGAATAAATTTTAAAGAAAATATCAACCACCAAACCAAATCCGAGGGAAATGAAAGAATTTAACTTAAGCAGAAAATATCCAATTTTAACCGAGGATGATATTGATAATGGTTTTTATAAAGAAAGATATAAACTTACTAATGATCAAATATATAATATTGATTTAAAGTTAAGCGATTAATCATACACAATTAAAATATCAATTACATGGAACTTCTGGTTCTTGCTATTATATTATATTTGCTTATGGTGATTATAAACCACTAGGTGTGTATGGTGGCCTAGATGCTCATAAAATATTTATACAATCAATAAAAATCTAAGTAGAAGAAATTGATGAAATATATTCACAAATTAAACTAATGCACCCATTAACAAAAGAAGAAAAAATATTATTTAGGAAATCAAAAATATGTACTGTATGCGGGTGTGAATATACGGAGGAAAATAAAATAGTACATAATCATGATCACATAAGTGGAAAATTCATTAATCCCCACATGCAACAATTGTAATCTAAAATTAAAATTACCAAATTTTGTGCCACTTTATTTTCGTAATTTAGCTGGGTATGATGCACACTTATTTATTAAAGAGTTGGGATATGACGATAAAAATATAGATTTATTAGCAAACAATGAAGAAAAGTTTATAACCATAGAGAAAAACACAGAAAATTTAAAAATCAAATTTATACACATTTAAATTTATGGCCAGTAGTTTAGATAAATTATCATCTAATTTAAGTAAATATCAAATGAAACACACACAAAAACATTTTCCAGAAGATCAATTTGATTTAGTTATTAGAAATGGTGTTTACCCATATGTTTATATGGATAGTTGGAAGAAATTTGAAGAAACTGAACTTCCACCAAAGCGTGAATTTTACAGTAAATTAAACGAAAACAGTATATCTGTGATGACGAATACAAACATGCAAAAAATATATATAACCAATTTAATATAAAAAATCTTGGTGAATACCATGATTTATATTTAAAAAGTGATGTATTATTGTTAGCAGATATATTCGAAAATTTTAGAAACACATGTATAAATTCATGTGATTTAGATCCTGCATGGTATTTTACAGCACCAGGTTTATCATGGGATGTAATGTTAACAATGACTAAACAACCACTAGATTTATTACATGACTATGATATGATTTTAATGATTTAAAAAGGAATTTGAGGTGGAATATCACAATGATGTAAGCAATATGTTAAAGCAAATAAATATTTGGAAGATTTTAATCCAAATCAAGAATCAAATTATTTAGTATATCTCCATGCGAATAATTTATATGGTTGCACAATGTTGCAACATAAAGTTGTTTCGAGTGGGTGTATTATGCATTAAGTGATTTAGATTACTGGAGTGAAAAAAATATATTTGGAGAATAATTCTGAATATGGTTATATATTAGAAGTTGATTTAGAATATCCACAATAACTACATAATTTACAAAAAGATATTATATTTTGCCCAGAAAATAAGGTGGTTCCAAAGATAAATCAGTCTAAATTATTAACAATTATAGATAACAAACAAAAGTATGAAATTCACTATCGCAACTTGAAACAGTGTCTAAATAATGTATTAAAACACACAAAAATGCATAGAATATTAACCTTTGATCAGTCTGATTGGTTGAAGAAATATATTGATTTGAATACAACAATGAGAACAAATGCTAAAAATGATTTCGAAAAAGATTTTTATAAGCTCATGAATTATTCTGTGTTTGGCAAAGTATGGAAAATATAAGAAACATAGTATATATAAAACTAGTATCAGATGCTGAAAAATCAGAAAAATTAGTAGCAAAACCAAATTTCAAAAGAAGTACTATATTTAATGAGAATCTTGCGGCTGATCACATGAATAAAACTAATGTAAAATATAATAAGCCAATATATGAGGGCATGGCCATTTAAGGTATTTCGAAAGAATTGATGTATGATTTCCATTATAAAGTGATGAAGCCTAAATATTATGATAAAATTGAACTATGCTATCAAGATACTGATTCATACATTTATTACATAAAAACAGAAGATTTTTTGAAGATATGAAGTCCACGATAGAAAAATTTGATACACGTGATTATCCAAGTGACAATATGTATAAAATGCCACAAATAAATTTAAAAAAAAGTATTAGGAAAAATGAAAGATTAATGTAATGGGAAAATAATGACAAAATTTGTTGGTTTATGAGCAAAAATGTATGCATGTAGAGTTGGCGATAAAGCAAACAAAAAGTCTAAAGGTGTGAAAAAAAGTGTTGTCAATAAGAGAATTAATTGTGATGACTATAAGAAATGTTTGTTTGATGGGAAATCTCAATATAGAACAATGAATTTGATAAGGAGTGAGAAACACAAAATATATACAGTGGAAGTTAATAAAATTGCATTAAGTCATTGTGATAGCAAGAGAATTATACTAGAAAATACAATTGGATACACTGCCATATGGATATCAAAAAGAATAATTTTTAATAAATTTTTATATAATTATATTTTAAACATCTTTAATTTCCGAAACAACATCAATATCAGAACCATCAAAATCAATTACATTCCCATTTTTGTCTCTAATTTCTAAGACAATATAATTAAAACATTCATTATTTATTCTATAAAAATCTGGATATGGAGGCTCATAGCTAATGTAATATCGAAAACCAAACATAGATATTTGTGGAAAACTAGCAATTATATCAGTTTAAAAATGGTTAGATTCATTCTATTTAATGAACATGCCTTATACCAAGTTACAGTGAATGTTGATTGGTTTATATAGATTGAAATTATGCAATTTAGTGGCTACAAATTTTTCTATCTTTTTCAATAGTCATATTTCTTTCAAAGCCAAGAACATCAGATAAGTGATCATCAAGTTTAATATAAATGTTAATTTTATAAATCTTAATTTTGATAGATATTATATTTTTGACATTGTCTGTTGTTATTTCAATGTTGTTTTTTGAAAATGGCTCAATTGAATTTATAGTTTCTTTTAACAATTCAACATCGTATTGGCCTCTGGGGATTGTGATAACTTCATTTTTGTGAGCCACATCACTCATTTTTCAATTGTAGTTATAGTATTACTCTCCACATTTGGAGTTAAAAATTTTGCATGAAAACTGACTAATGATATCGATTTATCTTTATGATTTATATCATAGTGAAGCTTCTTCAGTATAGAACTATTGTTTGTTAACTTGAAAACTTTATTTGACAGCTCAAGCAGCCACGACAAAGTGACGTTATCCATTTATTACAAAAAATATTTGTAATCAAATGAAAAAGCGGCTGTCAAAGTAGCCTATGCTGTGCAAAGTTGACTGGGGTGTTGGCGCTTTAATTTGTGAGGAATCTTCTTAGAATAAGAAAAATGGCGAACTTTTGCCTGATATTAGAGATATGATAGTTGGTCCTAGTGATGGCGGAAAAACTAATTTTATGATAAAATTTATTTATAATATAGGGTGGTTAAATTTTAATCAATTACTTGTTTGCTCTAAAAGTTCGAATCAACAAAAATATATTCAGTTAGAAGACGATTTTGAAGTGATATCCAAAAAATTTAATCAACAAATGGCATAATTGGGAAAACAAATCTCTAATTGTATTTGACAATGTTATTTTAGATAGTCAAGATATGATTCGTGATTATTTTACTCGAGGAAGACATAAAATATTGATGTTTTCTATTTGGCTTAAACGTATTCCAGAGTGCCTTAACAATTGGTAAGCGACAATAAAAATTTTTTTGTGTATATTTAGACAAGATGATACTAACTTAAAGCATATTTATAATGATTTTGTTGGTGGAGCTATGCCTTATGAAAAATCTAACGAAATTTGTGTAAAATGTTGGAATGATGATTATGGTTTTATTAGAATAGATATGAATAAAAAAAAACTATTGTAAACTCAATGAAGAAACACTTAATTTAATCAACCAGCCAAGATGTGGTGTTAAAGATGAGATAATTGTGTATCTTTCATCAACAGCAAAATTGACTAAAAACATCAAAATGGAATTTTCCATATGCAAATAAATCAATTACAAATTTAGCAAAAGAGCCTTTTAGCATTTGGGAAAAAAAATTGACATTTGTTTACGATACGAATTCTCCGGATATACTTATATCATATAAACAAGGCCAACATAATAATCATAGCTTGCGCGGAGTTTGTCCTTATACATTATATCAATTTGGTAGTGCACTGCATATTTTTCAAATAAACAAAATAGCCTCGTTGAAATTCGCATCAATAGGCAGGAATATTGGTATTATGATGGTAAAAACACTCCTTAAATTATATTAATGTACTAGCGGTTTTGATTCCCGAAATTGGAGATGCAATAGGTCTTCAGTATACAAATGATAAAAATGCAATCATGTACCCAATTCTCAACAATGATTTGGTTGATTTGCAACCAGACAATATTTAAAATATTCAAAAAATTTTGGGCCACCACTACAAAATAATTTTAATGATGATGAACCACTTGATTTATACAAAGACAAATATATGAAAACATTTTTAATTATTAATGGTGAACTTGTTATTTTTTACAATAAAAATGTTTGGACAAAAAGTTTGGGGGATAAGAAAATTATCAATTAGCCATTTTCGATAAGAAATTGGTTTCGGTTTCTATCAACCATTTTCAATAATATTTTTATATTCAAAGTCCATCAGGCAAAGTTAATCCTGTTTGTTGTTGAAAAAATTTATATGGTTGATTATCCTAGTTATAATCTTATTGGTGGTTATCCAAAAAAAATCGCTTCATTTGGATTAAGAGATAAATATAAAATAAATGCTGTTTTTAAATCGTATTCGGGGAAAACTTTTATCTTTTTTGAAAAGTCGTATTATGCTGAAATAGATGAATGTTATTTCCAGATTTTAAAAAAGCATGGTCTAATTAGTGAGAAATCTCATAGTTTTCCAAATATATTAGTCTCAGCTTTTAGATATACAATTGGTTTACTGTATGTTTTTTAGTAATGAAACTTTCATGAAATATAATGAATTTACAAAAAAATTGACAAGTGTATAAAAAAAATAGCATTTCATTGTTTGGTATCAGTGCGAATCCTATAGTGAAATTATAAATAAAATGAAATATATTATCCATGACTTAGAAAATTTAGCTCCTTAAGAGCCATACATTACAATGAATTTGGTCTGTATTATTTAATGTAATTTTCTTCAATTATGCATTTTCTTCATAAAAAAGAATAAAAATAAAAATTGAGTCAATTCTAGACATAAACAACCATAACTTTATTTACAATGGTAATGAGGTTGTTATGATTATTGATAAGGAAAATAATCCTTGGTTTAGAGGAGCTGATATAACTAGGCTTTTGGAATACAGAAAACCACGAATTGCTTTATATTATATTGTTGATGATTATTTAAAGAAATTTACTGAACTCAGGGGCATCCCTGAAATAGGGACACCTTTTATGTATGTAACCAAATGCTTTATTTATCAATGCATCAGCTCTGTATGAGTTAATATTTAGATGAAATATGCCTCTAGCTGAAAAATTTACTAAGTGGGTGACTAAAGAAGTTATGATAGCAATTAGAAATCATGGTGAATATAAGATTCAAAAAATGTAATGCTTTTATTCAAAGGTCAAATAAAACACATTTTAAAAAATGAGTGAGTTAAAAGACCAGCAGATAAAAATGATAGAAGTTGAAGTTAATCATTTAAAATATATAAAAAAATTAAAGATAAAATTATTGAAAATTTAACAGAAACAGTTCATAGAGTCATAGATAGGATGAATGGCAGAAATGAAGTAATTGGAGACATGACCCCTCATGTTGTACCGCAAACACAAGATCCACATTTAAATCCAACACTTATTCTTCTAGAATATTTCATTAATGATTGTGAATATGATTATTATGTGATTAGAACTCAAAGGAGAAACCCTCGAAAACATTTGCAAAGAATCTAAGATATACGTCCAAATGTGAACTATTATTGAGATCAGATTCCAAATTCTATCAATGTATATCAAAGAATAATTGAAACCATGAATGGCAACTTTGAGTGTTTTTGCAACAATTTTAACATTGATAGAAATAACTATACTCAACAACAATTAATTAATTATATAAATAATCTTGATCAAATTGAGTAAGAAACTGATTTTTTTTATTTACAAAATATCTGTTTTACTGATCCATGAATTATGCGAGTTATCAAATCCAAACCACTTTATAAATATTTTTTCACCCTTAGTTTTTAAAACTCTTTCGACCAAATATTCATTAGGATAGTTACTTTCCATAATTTCGTATTCATAAAAACTACCCATTATTTCTTCTCCATTATTATCTTTTAATTTGTAAGTTGGCACTTCAAAAATTAAAAAACTTTACAAATAGTAAACAATTCTGTTGAATAATTAACATTATAACCTTTTTCAAAAATTCTTTTTAGTTTGCTTGCATGAACATCTCCAAGTTTATATTTTGGTTTGGTAAACAGAAAATTTGTTTGCAATAAATTTTGCGCAGCGTAGGCTACTTTAGCTGTAGTTTTTTAATTTTTTTATTAGTTTCAATCGGCTTCATACAAAAAGTGCTCTGCTTTGTGTTGTAGTATTTCACTAATTCATCCAATATATTTATCCACTTGTAGTTGCCTTTCAAAGCAAATTTTATCCACATTATATTTTTTAAAGTTCGATTCAATCTTTCAACAACACTAGCTTTTATTTCAGAATATGAAGAAAAGTGAATGATATTAAGCTTTTGCATAAGATTTTTAAATATTTTATTATAAAATTCTAAGCCATTGTCACTTTGTAAATTATTTGGTTTTCTTTTCATCAAAATATTTTCTAAAAGATTTGCTACATTTTTTGCTGTTTTATCTTTGATTGGTAAAACAAATACAAACTTTGAAATAAAAACCATCAATATTTGTTATAATATAGTTATAGACTTTATGTATGCGAGATACACCTTTTAAATTTCCAGTATCCATTTCTGCAAGATCGATTTACCACAAATCATCAGTGCCATATGAAATAACTTTTCTTCTTGGAAAATGTTTATGTGCTGGTTTTAAAAAATAATTAATTTATTATTCCTTCTCTCACATTGCACAGTGTGTTTTTTTTTTTTTTTTTTTTTTTTTTAATTTCGCAATGAGCATATACTTTTCTGGACTAATCGCCCATTTGTTGTATTCTCATTTTTTATATTATTATTTGTATTATTTGTAGGGACTTTCTTGAATTCAAGCACCAAGTATTAAGCAGCTGAAGCTGTCGAGACATAGTCGTCTCCATTTAATAGTAAAAATATATATGTATATAGTTAATCTTTATATTTCACAAATATTCCTATTGCCACCACCTCTCCATAAGCATAAAGATATGTTGTATTTTTTTTATTATACTAGTTAAATTATCACCTTTGTTAACATCAAAGGGCTTGCTGTGATCAATTTTTGTATTGCTCTTGAAAACGGCCAAATTATTATCAAACATGAGAATATCCGTAACTGATTTATAAAAAAAGTAAAGAAAATTCGATCATTATCTAAGTGAAAAACATTAGTAATTTTATTCCACTCTGCATGTAAATAAAATATATGAGATTGGTTTAAATTTTGTGGTTAACATCTAATTCTTTATCAGAATCTTCTTTGATTTTTTCAACTTTCAAATCAACAATCGTATGGCAATAATTCAAAATTACTTTGTTGAAATCTTGCAATTTATGTGTTATATCTTTATCGAGATATCTTTTATTGATGGCATCTTTTCCATCAATAGGATCAGTCATATTATTAATTCTACTATTTTGAATAGAAACATAGGCTGTTGTATAAACAAAAACTTTACTTATTTGATCTCGTATGATTTTAAATCAGAAACACTAATGTTGTATATTGATTCGACATCGTTTTTTAACGCATAGTCAGCAACAATAGTTTTATATTTTGAATCTACATCTTTTTTTAATTCTTCGCCCCAGAAAAGAAACACACTACTTTGTAAAACCAAAACAAGTGCTTAACTCACTTTGTAAAGAAGAAAACTAGAATTGCATTTTGAATCTTCATGTTTATACATATTCTGTAATATTATCAAAGTTTTTATTTAAAGATTCGATTAATGGTTTCCCAAATATATCTGTCATTTAATAACATAGAAATTATGTTGCAAAACTAAAAATTTGTCAAAAAAAAGGTGTGAAACAATTAAACATAAATGTCAACAGAGAGCAGAATTGTTTTTGAAATAATTAATTAAATTATTAGGAATATTTCCATGGAGTGAATCAAAATAATAAACATTATTATTTTCTTTAAAACAGCAAACCCAATGATTGCCAGGATTTGTTGAAATATCAAAATTAACCACATCACATTCATTTTTTAGCTAATGTTTTGGTAGTTCGTCAATCATATAAACATTTCTGAAATTTTTAATATTTATTTTTTTACATATTTTTCAATATCGATATTGGATAATGGATCTAGTTTTTTTTTTTTTTGGGCTTCCTCTTTGTTTTCGCAACTACACCACTTTCAACTACTCTTGTTAAAGCATCAAGGCGAGTTAAAACAGCAACTATGAGAGGAATAATTCCTCCATGATGTAAACCATTGCCGGTTTTTTCTTTTGATATTTTTTTGAGTATTGACAAAGTCTAGTTGATCTTTTGTTTAAAAAATATATATCTATACCCATATCTCTTAATTGATCAATGGAATGTCGAAAGTGAAGCTTTTTATCTTCATTTATAAGTAAAAAAATACATCTTCAATAAATCATTTAAATTCCCCAACGTAATTTTGCTTTTGTAAACATAGTTGAGGCAACAGCTGCAGGAGCAATTTTTTCACCAATTTAAAACTCGTATTAGATATGGAATTCCTTCCGGATTATTAACAACAAAATCAGAAAATGTTTTGTTTAACATATTCATTATACTTACTTTTTCATTGTTTAACATATTCATTATACTTTCTTTTTCATTGTAATAATTATTTACAGCATTTTCTTCACCATGAATAATTAACAATCTATCCATTAATTTTCTAACATTGTCCATCCAAATATGATCTTTTGCAAAATATTGTATTTTTTTATACCTTCGCCAGATTTAGGAGAATTTTTATATATATTCGTGATAAATTGGTTTAATTAGTTCATTATACTTCCAACCTATACTCGAAGCTACGCACATAGTTGGATCATAATTTTGATATGCTGCATTTATTAATAAAACAATTTTTGCATAATTTTATAGTCCTCTTAAGTGAAATTTTCTTCACCAGTGGATTTATCTACAATATCATCTTTTTTAACTTTTTGTTAACAAATTAGTAAGGCCTTTTGTTAATTAATATTTTTTTATCTTTGACAAATAGAAAATCGCCATCTATTCTTACTTATGTATTTCTAATTTTAAAACCTTGACCATATCTTCGTTAACCAAATTTATCATTAATAACATTAATATTTTAAGGAATATATTTTCCGAGATTTATAGTAGAAACACCTGCTATAGGTGGTAAATTTTTTAATGGTGTAACACCTATTGGTGATTTTGGGAATAATTCTTTTTCAAATGATGTTTCTTCTGGTACTGGTGGATAATCTAAAACATTTTGCAGCAGCAGGTACTAGTGCTGTTATTAAATTTTTATTTTCTTCACTTGTCTATTTTTTGCCAATATTTTGTAATTCGCGAATTAATGGTAGATCTTTTTTTTTTTTTTTTTTTTTTTTTCGTATTCTACCTCATGATTCTTTTTATAATTTCTATATTTTTGGATGATAAAATTGCACTCGATGAGCTCCCTCTGAATCCTTCATTTGTATAATTTATTTTTTTTTCAACTTATAAATGAGTTATAAAAGCATTCAGAGTTTTGAGAAACAAACTTTTCCCCCAACTGATCAAACGAGGGGGAATTTAAATATTTACAATAATAGAATCGAGTTTGATATTCCCATAGGAGATCGCTTTTCTTTTCCAAACGACGTTTATGTTTTGGAAAGAATGTCGCCTACTAAAGAGAGATAAGTTGGAGATGGGGTAAAATACGAAAAAATAGATAATTTTGATGTTTGTTCTAATTTTTTTTTTTTTTTCCATTTCAGTTTTCTAAAGTAGAAATTTCAAAACATGGAAATATTATTGAGGCTATTGATAATCCGAGAATAACTTCCACAATGATGAATATTTTGCTAAGATCACCAAGTGAAAAAAATTATTTAGAGTCTGCTGGTGTTGATAATATATTCGAGTATAATCTGTTCGTGGTGATAAAATTAATTAAATAATGTATCTATTAAGATATTTATTTGGCTTGTTCGCGATAATAATGAAATTTGCTGGGAAGGGGGTTATAAAATCACTTTTTTTTCGAAATTCGTCTGATAACAATTGTTTATTTGTTTATGAAACTAGAAAAGCAGATGGTTCAGTTGATAAAACTTTTGTTGATCCACGTAAAATTGTTATTGAAAAATTCGAAAGTTTGAGGCCTATTGTCGAATACGAGTCTAACACATCAATTGCAATTACAGAAAAAATATATAAAAATCCTAAAATTCATATTGGTTTTAATTATTGGCAATTTTTAGAAAAAGAAGTTCCTGCTGGGGCAGGTTTTAGTGACATAAACCCTGCAGTGTGAAAAAAAAACCGCGAATTAACTATAGGTCTCATTGGAATATATGAAAATAGATAAATTTAATTTCCTGATTTTATAGAACACCTAAGAACAAATACTAATGGCTCTGTAATCTCCAGCGTAACTCCCAAATGCGATATTACAGTCCTCAAATTCTCTGTAAGCTATTACTTTCCTAATACAATAATATTTTTATTATATTTAAATAATCAATATTAATAAAAAGTTATACTCCGTAGTTCACGAATTGTGTTAGTCTTTCATGAAGTCCTTCAACTTCCACTCCGTATACAGGGTGGAACAGACTCGCTTTATTTCGACCTGCTCCATGCACTTCCTATATATTTTATAACGGTTAAACACTTCCAGAAATGACCTTATTTGGCGTCGAGACGTTTCTTAAAAGAGAAGACAATCTCCCGCTTTCTCGAAGCTGTCAGTCGTCAGTCAAGCTGGTGCCATTAATCTTCTCCAACCCTCTGGTACACCCAGCACTTGCTGTACGGAACGTCGTATACCAACGCTGGAGGACCAGCGAAGGGATGCTGTAGTAAACATCAGGCGCATGTTCGCTGTCGAACGGGTAACGGGCTGGTCACGAGCGTCCACAACGACGTATTCGCATCGCGAAAATGCCTACTGTAAACATATGGCGAACCTCGGTTGAAAGGAACTTCGAAACTACGCCATCGCTGTAATTGTCTAAGAACGATAAAATGTATTGCGCGGACATGTTAATGTAGTATTTGAATGCGGAGACTAACATGTTCTTCTTACCTGAAAAAAATAACATCCACGTGTCATGTCAGAAATGCACCTCGGCTTACAGCGAAGAAAAGCAGCTATTAAAACTTAACTAAGACTCGAAATACGATAGCTAAAGGAAACTTACGTCACGCACAGATTGAGGTTATCCTCATCTGTAACACTCACCTCCGGCCCATTTTAACAAAACTTTCCCGCTTTCGTCGCTAAATAAGGTACTATCTTCATTTTGAACTATCAAATATTCATTCATCTTGAACATTGAAAGGCAAGCATATGGTAACGCAAGTTGCAAATGCAATTAGAGAAACCCGGAATTTAAAATTACGAATAACTACCATCAACATACTGTTATAGTCCATTTCATATAAGTGGTCTCAAATTTGACAGACAATGTGACCAACCTACAAGCTATGTAAACAATAAATTCTCTCGCTCCTACAGTATTGTATCAGCTGATGAACTGCTGCGGGATCCGTGTTGTTAGGTTGGCTATTTTGATGATGTCTTTTGAAGAAAATATTACTCGGAACTAAAAGTTGTAATTTAGAATTTTAATCATACTTACAACATTTATGGTTTAAATTATGTTTCTAAAGCAGTATTACATTTTCTTGGCTGTTAGTAACGGGACTTTAAAAACATGTTCAGCATTTATGACATAATATGTCGACACATACGAACAATAAACGTTTCCAGCCAATGGCTAGCCATGTTTATGTTTCCAGTCCAGTGAAGGAAGTTATGCGAGCGCGTTTTTTTTCTCATCGTGTTTATTATACGAATATATATTGGTGTTGTCGGAATATTTAATCGGTAGTTAATTATTTTTTATTTGTTTTCTCCATACATAGTTGGTTGTAGGTACCGTTGTAGTGCGTTTTGTTGAGTGAAATGTAATATTAATCGACACGTCGTTAAAACTGCACGTTCCGCCATTTTCCTAATCGCCTTCCACAATGAAGTGACACGGATATAATTTCCGTATATAAGTTTAAGTTTTTTTGTATTAGGAAACGTGCGCAGTGTTGATTTTAATGAATGATTTTGCAAATAAATTATTTAATTCTAGTGACGAACAAGCGTGATTTTAGTGATGTAAACTCGCAAGGATTGCCGTAGAAAAACACGTGTTCAAGAGGTTACAACAGCAAGTTTGCGTGTTTTGTAAATGTGTTTGTAAACCGTTAATATAATTATTGAAATGCACGTGGCCTGAAAAATGCCACACTTTCCACACTTTTGTAGCGAGTGAATAATATTTGTTTGTCTACATCGTAAATTCAAGTATAAGGTTAACTTCGGTCAAAGCGTGTGCGTGTATATGTTGCTGCCTCTGTACGAATACGAACAGCGACGTATGTATCGCATTTTGAATTTTAATTAAAGTTATAATTTTCGACGTTAAATAATTTAAATGTTATTTCTATACGAGCAAATATTTTCCACTGCTCCATCAAAACAATATGCAATTCAAAATGCCACCACACACTCATGCCGGAATCACATAGCCCCGACCAACACAGCACGACACGACCAAAAACGCAACCACTACACATTTCAATGTGACTACTTGAATTTGCAGCACGACCGACACCACACTCTCGGCATTTAACCTAACTATTTAGAAGGCGCTGATAGGCTACGTTAGTCTCAAAGGTGGTGAACAAGAGGGACATTTTTAATACATAATGGTGACAAATTGGTATCGCTAATGCATAGAAAAGTAAAATTATTATTTTTAAGAGTTAGGTACAGTAGTTTTCAATTTAATTTTCTTATAAGCTGCGTATTTACCATTGTAGGGAAAGCTTTGCAATAAAATTTCATTTTGCAATGTTGTGCATTCTTGTGTCGTTCCGCACGGCATGGCGAAGAATAGATATAATTTCTAATCCAAAATTGCTGGTCGGACGACAAAATCGGTCGGGCTTACTACAATCTATGTAGTATTGGAACATGTTCGTTTGATTGTTGCTGTAGGTCACATCTGCTTCTCTAGAGCGCTTTGTAACATTTCTGAACTGAAATACAGTTTTTCATTAGATACCCGAGAACAAGTCTAGGACTGTATTCACAATTTTGAGGAGGGAGATTGTGCGATTGAACTTCAGTGAAAATATCAACACTGAGTCAGAAATAAGCTTTTATTCGCAGCATGGCAATCTGAACACGTACGTATTTGAGAAACGTTATTAAAGTATATTGTATGTAGACCTACAATAGTTAACACTTGAGTTACTAAATGAGAGTTATTAAAATGACTGAAATTAAGTAACATTTGCTTAAATATTATTTTGTCTACCTACATACTTTAACATCCTGAGAATCATGACCACCATAAAAGTATCAGGCTGTACAGAGTTTGTTGTCATATCATACCACGAAGATGAATTATGCACTTTTAATGCAATAGTATGCATAGTCTGTATGTAAGAATGTATAGTGTCTTTGAAAAAAAGGTGTGGGAGGGGGGCGGTATTTCGGTATTTGTGCATTCCTGGGGGGTGGGGGTGGGGTGGGGTATATTGGTATTTGGTGTTTGTGGAAACCATGCTAAATTTTTATGTTTACAAGAACTTACTTCAGGTAAGTGTGACGAGATTAGTTGTCATTAATATATTTCGAGTTTATTCAAAAACAGTAAAATATATTTTATTCATTTGACAGTCAAAATACAATTTCATTTTCGTGTATCCTGGTTACAAATTTCTTGCAAGGTAAAAAAAAAATCAATTTATAGACTTATGAGACGAGGTGTTATTGATTTACATAAAAGAATTATAAATTTAAAAAATTGGGGAGGGGGTGGGATTTTGGTATTTGGTGTTCGTGAAACCCATGCTAAATTTTTATGTTTACAAGAAGTTTCCTCAGTTAAGTGTGACAAGATTAGTCGTCATTAATATATTTCGAGTACCGTATATTAAAAAAACAGTAAAACATCTTATTCATTTGACAGTAAAAATACAATTTCATTTTCATGCATCCTGGTTACAAATTTCTTGCAAGGTAAAAAAATTATCAATTTATAGACTTATTACATGGGCTGTTAGTCATTTATATAAATTATTTATAAACTAAAAAAAAAAATGGGATTGTTGCCAACCTGCAACTGTTTGAACAGCTCTCCACAGCTTTTTACAGTCATTTGGGAGAAGGTACATGCAGTTTGTTTACAAAAACAGGCAGTCATATGTTGTTTGTTTACAAATACTGGCAGTCACATGATGTTTGTTTCCAAACAGTCACCTTCAGTGATAGGTCAGCTGTGGCGGAAGGATACATAGCCACCCAAATGCCACTTTCCTAGAACTGTCAAATTTGAGACTACTTATGTGAGATGGACTATAAAAATTATTTTAACGTGCTTCTGACTCCGTTAGCAAAAAATGGTGAAAGCTGGTTACTCGGTCATAGTGTGTTCGCAACAAAGTGGTGAACAGGAGCGTGAAACTACCTCGTTGTTACCGATTCAACGGCGAAAATACGGCTATTCGTACTCGCGATAGAGAGGACCTGGGTTCGATCGCCGGTCCGACCATCCTGATCTCTGTTTCCCACGGTTTCCCTAAATCACTCCAGGCGAATTTCAGGATGATTCCGTACTACAGCCGATGGTTCCTTCTCCTCGGAGCAACTTTATCCTTTTCAAATTATCTCGTAGTCGACGATGTGTTAATCCTTGCCTATTTACCAGACAGTTTGAGTCATCTGTGCCGCTGGCGGGTGATATATACTTATGCCGGGGTCACATATCCTCGACAGGCACGATACGACAGTCTTGCCACGACACGTAAAACGAAACAGCCAATGGAATACAAGATATATCTTACGCCAGCCCAACAAATTCTGTCGTCCTAGCAGCGATTTTGGATTAGAAATTATTTATATTTTCGTTGTGTCGTGCGACACGACACACAGCGTGTATAACCTTTCAAAATTAAATTGTACGGCAAGCATTCCCTACAGTGGAAAACACGCAGCTTAAAAGAAAAAAATGGAAAATTGCTGTATGTAACTCTTAAAATAATAATTTTACCTTCGTATGCATTAGCGATAAAACTCTTGTCGCCATCATAAATTCTAAATTTCCCGTCTACCCACCACCTTTGAAACTAGTGTAGTTATTTAGCGCCTTCTAAATGGTTCAGAAAAATTTTACTCTTCGTTTCGCGACAGTGAACTGCCTGGCTGGCTGTAAATTCGGACATTCACATTGAAAATATAAACGTTATGTCGTAGTTGCGGTTCTTGTCGTGTCTTGTTGTATTTGTCGTGTCATGCTGTGTTTGTCGGGGCTATGTGATTCCTGCTATAGTTTTTTTTTTGGAGAGGGGAAGGGGGGTAGACGGCTGGCCCCAACAATAGTATTAAGTTTACCCACCGGAGTTGCTGCTTTTAAAACGTAGCCTGGAAAGCCGGCCTCTCGTGGTGCAGTAGGCTGGTGCGCCACCAATCCGGGCTGTGGGAGGCTCTGGATTCGAACCCCGGGCAAGGCAAAGGCGTTAATTTAAGATTTTAAGATAGGTTATAAGTTAGTCTGTAAGCCGTCCCCTCCCAAGCTTACAAGCATAAAACCGGGGGACGTTGAAACCCCCTTTGCAAAAATAAATTAGCCTGAATACGTGTAAATTAGATACAGAAATCTTATGCAAATCCCTGCGCTAATTACATATATATTGTATAAATTTTCGTGTCAATTAGTGTGATATAAAAATGATGATATCGTCGGAAGAACCCCCTCGCCTTATGTATTTTACTTCGCGGTGGTTAGAATAACGTGAGGTACTTTAGCTTCCAGTGGACCCAACTGTACAACACATAAGGCTCATTAAAAAGTAGTACACATTTTACTAAATTGTAAGAGCAGTAAGACTTAACTTGGATACGGAAGAAGAGTGCATGTTTTTGCAACACTGTAAAATACTTTGCTAGAATGTGGATACAAAAGGATCCACTAAGTCTTTCATAATACAAAAGAAATTATTATTTTTTTTTAAATGCTCAAAACAAATCAATCTATAAGATTCTATTTTCTATGAGAAATTATGCATATTTTCATTTTTGTTGCTTCAGAAAAAACATTTTGCAAGAAAACCTTTATATTAATTGCTATGGTTGTGTGTAAGAAAATGTTTTTACTTATATTAAGAAATATTCGTAATAATTGATTTGAAGTTCATTCGTTTCAGTTATAAAAATGATAACTTTCGTGGCTGAAATGGACGGCATTAGAATAGTATCTTATTAACTGATTTCAAAAATATTAAAATAAGTAAATTCCAACAAAATATATTAGTGTTCCAAACATACATGAGGCATATAAACTTTTGTAACAAACTTCGAGTGGTGATTCCTTGGAATCAAATCAAGGATCAAGGATGTTCCCATGAACATGTGTCCTGCAACGCTTTGTTGTTGTGTTACAGGACTTACACTGGATACATTACAGGCGATGCTCGAAGCTGTGGAATCTTTTCTAACACCTCTTTCTGAAACCTCGTCAAGCCAAAAAGATCGATAGGCCGTGCTTTCGCAGTCCCTACACATGCTGGGGTCAATCCATCTTTCGCCCTTTTGCTCCGCGCGAGGTTTCCGTCCTCGCAGTGCTAGCCTTAAGAGGAGTGTGCACCTGCGCATTCAAAGAGCGAGGGAGCGATACGGGCTACACTAACACGCACGCCTAGTGCCTCATTGCTCCTACCCGCGAGGCGTGCAGTGTTACCACCGTGGGCCTGTACCGTGCAACTCAGATCTGTAGCAGTGGCACTTTATTACACGTAATAAAAGTCCACAGATTAAACTACGCTTGTATGTTTGGCCATTTTCACGAATTTTGCTCTCGTTGAATATAGTTAATATGTTAAAAGTAAAAACATGGAGGCATATATATTTGTTTTTTTACCTTTTACATCAAAAAGTAGTTTTTTTTTTCTTTTCAGAACATATATTTACCGAGATACGCGAATACGCGCAAACAACGATTTCACAAAAAAAAAAAATGTTTCACTTCAAGACTCCTGCGTTATCATGTGATGTGACAGATGTACTGCTCCCAGGCAAACTCCCCGCCTGGCAGTGTCCTTGGATCGGATCACGCGGGGGTATGTGCAACCCGTGAACACGCCACGACGCCGCGAGGACGAAGAACAGACTCGAGTTCCCTCGAGCGCATGTTACTAGAAAAAAAAAAATTGGGATGCGGCTGTGTTGAGGACACGGCCGTTTGTTTTGCGTGAATAAGTCTACGTTGACGCGCTCGGATGCCTCTATGTTTATTTTACGTTCCCGGCACCGCTTCACTCGATCATACGGGGTTTCATGTGTATCACTGGATTGCTTTTGAGATGCTCTTTCCAACAGTATACGATTTCTGTATGTCGACTTGGCTTTGTGACCAGTATAGGTCGACATTGTGTTAAGTTTTCTTAAATTTTTTATATTAAACTCATATAATTTCACCATGACCACTCCACACAAATTTTTTTTATACACGCAACCTATTGATCTTGACGAGCTCTGTCGATGAAAACCTAAACGAGCGTCGTAGCTTCTCCCAGTCAAAAGTTATACTGGGAGAAATTTATGAGACGCGGTGAAACAAACTCAAAATTGTGGCGCTCCCCCCCCCCACCCCCCCGTTATCGATTCTTTAAAGTCCTCACTCAACGTAACATATTATTTGATCCTTTGGCAATCGAGTGATGTAATTGAATTTTGAATGTAGACGATAGATTCGCAGCTGCAATGCCAAACTATATAACCCGATTTTGTTATCATCGGATTTTCTGGATTGCCTCCCACTTAAGTTGAAAATTTTAAGACGTATTTACGTAAAAACAGTGACGAAGGGCACGATAGGCCCAACATCACGCGCCGCGCACCGCCATGGTCAGCAACGCGTCATGCTTCACACGCGACCTGCCTCTTGCCCTGTACACCCGGGTAACTGTGTCCTCGCTCCTGCACTGTGCACCTCACGCTGATAACGTGAAAGTACACAGGCGCCGTCTATATACGAGAAACTGATGTCGCCCCTGGCGTACAGTTTCAAAAACCTACGCAAGCTCCTGTGTCGTGGTGCAGTCGTAGCGTCGTTCATTCGTATCCCATCCAAACGTGACAACACAGCAAGTGCCGTCTATATACGAGAAACTGATGTCGCCCCTGGCGTACAGTCTCAAAAACCTACGCAAGCTCCTGTGTCGTGGTGCAGTCGTAGCGTCGTGCATTCGTATCCCATCCAAACGTGACAACACAGCAAGTGCCGTCTATATACGAGAAACTGATGTCGCCCCTGACGTACAGTCTCAAAAACCTACGCAAGCTCCTGTGTCGTGGTGCGGTCGTAGCGTCGTACATTCGTATCCCATCCAAACGTGACAACACAGCAAGTGCCGTCTATATACGAGAAACTGATGTCGCCCCTGACGTACAGTTTCAAAAACCTACGCAAGCTCCTGTGTCGTGGTGCAGTCGTAGCGTCGTACATTCGTATCCCATCCAAACGTGCCAACACAGCAAGTGGCGGTAGTAATACGTGTTAAAGGCTGTTCACGATAAACTGAGCACTTTAGAAATGAGCCTTAGAAAGAAGTCACTGACCCTGCATTCATATATTTTAACGGGCGCACTGAGTGACATTCGCCCAGTAAAGTTGGTAACGATGGATAGAAAGTAGTTACATATCTTAACGTCGAATAAAAAGTGATAGGTAACCATTTGTGGTAATCTAAAATCATTTCTTTCGCTTTCTGTTTTAATTTCAATGCATCGAAGCGTAAAACTGAGCTCATTAAAGTATTTAGTTTCGTAATAATTTCGTAGTTTCGTCGCATTAATAAAGTTATGTGGCCCATGGCAATGTTAATTGTACATATGGGGTAAGAATACACAACGTACGTACAAGTAGATCTTAAGCAGGGCTTTCAGAAGTGTTCATTTTACCGTGAACAGCCTATGCCACAATGTGAAACTCCTGTAACTCAATAACAACGCTGTGCAGGACATGAGTTCACAGGATCATTTCTGCTTCTTTTGATCCCAGGAATAATCTCCCGAAGTTTGTTAAAACAGTTTAGATGCATCCTGTATGCATTATTATTTCATACATAACGTAACTCATATCTTCTTGAAAGTCGTGGCAGTGTCTATGCTAGTTTCGAACGAGTTGGGAACTAATTACACCTTAAATGTCGACCTTACGGTCACTTCTCGCACACGCACGGCATTCTGCTTATGCCGCCTGACGGACGTGTGGCCTAACTCAACAGCCGCAGGAGTCCGTGTGGAATTCGACTTCTGCAAGAGCTTGTCCTATGCCAGGGAAGAGTGGAGTGCAGAGAACTTCGAGGTCTGAAGAACCGATGAGCGCGAAAAGAGGTGGGTATGAAGCGACGCCGGAATGCAAGGGCGGGGAAACGGGATATCCCCGAGCAAACCCGCCGACCAGCGGTATCGCCCGGCGCGATTCCCACATACGAAAAATCCGGGAGCGACCCCGCCGCCAATTGAACCCGGTCCGCCCGGGTGGGAGGCGAGTAGTCTAACCACTACAACACCGCGGCCTCATCAGGGAATAGGATATGTCTGTGTGTGTGTGTGCATTTGAGCGTGTGAATGGGATAAAAGTAACAGTTAAAATATCGCCGTCCCGAAAAAAAAAGTTGTTTTGTACACATGCGGAAGGTTAAATTGAAATGTTCATATCAACAACATCCACAGCTCGCTGGGTTTGTACCACAAAATCCACGCGTACGTATGTCAAACAAACCGGAGTTTTTTTATTTCGCGCGGATCTTTGGGAATTGTATGATGTTTCACATTCAAGTGTTAAATTTTGCGTAGTCCCTGTTACCAATTTTAGGTGATTTAAGTGTAGTGGATTCGAAAATAAAATTCTTTGATGTGGCCGCGGTTGACATTTTTGAATATGTCAGCATTAAATGAAGACATGTATTCACTGGGTGACTAATTTGAATATTTATTGGCGGTAGGAAATTTTGAAACTAACTTAATCGTTTGAAAGTCTTAAATGATCCTTAAAACTTGGCGCCGTTATTAACAAATTCGAGATTTTATTATAGGTACCGCTGTGTACTGTGCTGTAAAGCATCGGCTAACGCGATCTTGCGCCATCGATCTGGGGTGCGGGAGGCTCTGGGTTCGGATCCCGGGTAAAGCATAGGTGTTAATTTAAGTTAGGTTACACGTTAGTTTGTAAGCCGTCTCCTGCTAAGCTTTCAAGCATAAAACCGGGGGACGTTAATAAGCCACAATACAATCTTGTGCTGCGTAGCATCTCAGAGTCGTAATTTTCTTTTATTAATACCATCAATCACATTATGCACTCTTCATTTGATTTGCACTTTAGTAGAGTGAAGGGGAGAGAATTTGGGCGGCTCTTAAACTCGTGGTCTTGAGAGCCAGTGGGTATAAAACAAAGTTTAGTAGGGTGCGGTGCCGGAATGCAAGGGCAGGGGAAACGGGAGATCCCCGAGAAAACCCGTCGAACTGTGGCATCGTCCGACACGATTCCCACGTGCGGGTATCGGGAGGCGGTCCCACCGGGAATCGAACCCGATTCGCCTTGGTGGGCTGTGAGTAGACCACCGTGGCCCCTTCGTGTGTCGTGCTTGACATATTAGTAATTGACTAATTCACTGCAGTTGTGTGAGAACAGTTACATTTTCGAAACGCTGTGCACGATTAACATATCTGCTGGATAATGCTCCAATATTCTGGCAGAGATAACCAGTTTTTAATCTTCTATTTCTCTGCAACACTTTGTGTATCGCCATATGTAAAATTAACCTTGCAATGGGCCTGATCACTTTAGTCATACGTCGGAGAAGTAAAGATGTGAAATAATTATAAAAGTAAATCTATTGTACAAATTTGCTTGTTTTTTCACTTACGTGCCTTAAAAAATATACACAAAAATAATTTCGGCATTCACAAATGTTTGCATAAACTTATAATTCTACGTTAAGATATAGGCATACCAACTTAACTTACCAACTTAACTGGGCACATGTCAGCGAGTGAGCCTTTTAAAATATATTTAAAATTAGGAAAGCGACATTTTTTAAAAAAGATCATTCCAAAAGGTCTTAGTTTCCCCGCAAGCAGCCTAAATCCTGTGTACACAAAACTGGGTGTCATTATTACAGTGGCAGCTCGCACAGCGAATAAGCGGGTAAAGGATATTTTTAACTCGTCTGCACGTGAATCATTTCTTTTTTAGTGGTGGTTTCAATACTGGATCAGAGTACGCCAGGGTTTATCACATAAGCTACACTCAAGTATAGGCTGTTCGCGGTAAAGTGAGCACTTTTTAAGGCCCTGCTGAATTTTTCCTTTCGGCCGATTTCTATGTTCCTGTCACTTTTTAATATAAACCTTGTCATGTGACGTTAAAACACAGTGCATACATTTCGTCACTCCCGTAAGTTAACGTCTGAAGTTGCGACAAGTTATATTTATTAGTGTTTAGTGGCTATTGGAAGGGCCTTAAAAAGTCCTCATTTTACCGTGAATGTCCTATAAAAATACACAAGGTTTTTGCGCGTTTGAAAGTTAACTTGTCACTAAAGAATTCGCTTACTTATTCGGGTGACATCCATGCGTATTGAAATTTACTACCTTCATATGTAAACAACGTAAAAATTTAAGGGCGCCGCCTATTTGGAAGGTTTTTAGCGCGTTTGATGCAGGGAAACGTGAGTGCTATAAGGACGTCACTGACACGTTTACCTGATGAATCTTCGTCCTTACGCGCTAAACGTTTAACTGGCGTGTAGTGTTTCCGTTGTGCTGCGCCTATTTATGGGACTAATCAGTGACCCTATCACTTTAATGGTGGAAAGTCTGTAGTAAGTTTCCTTACAAATCCCTATAACAGTTTTTCATTTTCCCACCACTATATTGTGAGTGAGAACGTGCAAAATTCGCTTTATTTTATGGCAACGTCCAGCGTACGACGCCCTTTACGTATTTGAAACGGTGCAATTAGTCTATTGGTTTCTGCAGCAGTGAGGACACATTGTTCTTTTTGTCTTGATTGGACATGACTGGACAGCCTCTCGTTAGTTGCTTGCTATTGGCCCCACAGCCGTCCAGGGCCTCTCCGAATAAACTGTATTCCAATTAGAAACGCAGTACAGAAGCACAAATGTTTTATGTCTAGTCTGTCCTGAAATAACAAGACGAATTTCGCAAGTCTCCAAATATGAGATACATCAATGTTAAAAGACTGTCTTTAGCTATTTTGGAGTGATTGGGAATAAATAGCATTTATAATGCACGCGACGTTTTGAGTGTCCTGTACGTACCTCGCCTGAAGCGTGTTTTCTTGTATAGGCTGTTCGCGGTAAAATGAGCACTTTCGAAAGCTCTGCTTAAGATCCACTTGTATGCATTTAATGTATTCTTCCGCCCTATATAAAATTAACATAGCCATGGGCCTCATCACTATGCACGCGTCGGTCAAGTAAAACTGTGAAATTTGTAGGAAATTAAATATTATACACTCGAAATTCGAATCAGTGGGAAACCACTGATTCGCAGTGAAATTCAACTACTCTAATAAGTGAAAATGGCTCCACTTAGAATCAGTGGAAAACCACTGATTGTTTCAGAGAAAAAATTTCACTGATTGAATAAGTGACGGCCGACTGCAGGGCGAATTAAATATTGCTTTTATGGAATGTAGGCAAATCATTACATGAAAAAAAAAACACATTTACGATAGTTTACTATATATAGTGCAATTTACTGTATTTTTAAAAAGTAAGAAATCTTGCGCAGGTGACCGGGAAAGAACTCGCGTGCTCTTCGACTTTGCCGTTGCCTTGCTCTCTGCGCTACCACGCCAAGTTGCAATTATGAGAGGAAAATATATCTCTTAGAGTAGCACTGCTGCGAAATCGTGTAGATTGAAGTTGTATGCGCATACTTTTCGTGTTTGGTTTGTCTGGTACCGTTAGGATTGTTAAAACGAATAGTATATATGAGCGCACTCTCTTCACCACATTATACGCAGTGTAAAACTTCAAACAGAGCACTGTGGCGATTACATGGAATCGAAATGAAAGACGCAAAAACAGAATGAAAGGCTGTGTGCTCATATTACCTCGTAAAATGGCATTTCGAAAGACGAAACACATTTTAGAAAGTATTTTGTATTGGATTTTATTCGTTTATTCGTTGTTACTTCACTTGAAACACTTTTTTAACGGCCATTTTTTAAACGATATTCGACGCACCATTTTTACACGCAGTTTCGCAGATACATGAGTAAAAAATAATTAGAGACGGAGCAAGTTGCTCAGATGTTTCACTGGTCCATCAGTAAAAAAATTAACCACTGCGAAAACAGAGGAAAAAATGACTGACGAATCAGTGGGAAATGTCACTGAATCAATCAGTGAAGGAAATATGGAATTTTTTTTTCACTGGTTCATCAGTTAAATTCACTGAAGTGGCTGTTGTATCAGTCAGATATGTTTGACTGATTGAAACAGTGAAATTCTCACTGATTTAGATTTAGAGTGTAACAATCTGCTCATTTTCACACTTCGATGCATGAAGAAAAACAGAAATCTAAATTAATAATTTAAGTTGTCACATGGTTACCGAACACTTTTAATTCGACGTTTTGATATGGAACAATTTTCCAGTTGGTAAAACTTTACTGGGAAAATGTCACTGAGTGCGCCCATTAAAATATATGCAGGTTGAGGCTGTTTTTTTTTTTTTTTTTTTAATATATATATATCAATTGTGCTCACTTTATCGTGAACAGCCTTTAGTATTCCAAACACCCTGAAACGCATTTCAAGCGCAATATAGAATTTAGACAGAAAAACTAAGATTGAAGAGGGTAGTAAAACATCCGCAGAAACGAATTTAGTTTGGAAAGGTTAGAACTAGACCTCACTGCTCCCGACACGACATTACTTCTCGTGCCATTGCATCAAGGGAGTCGCAGACAGTTAATACCTACTGCACTGGTGTCCTCCCGAGGACAACGGCGTCTGCTGCGACCTTTGTTTCTCGCCTCGCTGAAGCTCAGCTCCGACGTGGTACGTGTTTATCTGTGCGTTTACATCCCCTTACTCCTGTAGCTTCTCCGCCCCGTCTGTCACCCTGGCGCAGACAATGGGGGATGAAACGTGAGCGCGCGAGATGTCCCTTTCCTCTTGTTTTGCTGCCTCCCCGGGGTGTCCTGTTCTTTCTGGGACAGCCCGGCGCCCTTCTACCTGGCGCTTGAAGTGCGTCGAAGAGTGTTCGAAGCACACGTTTTTTTTCTACGAAACTATTAACACTTTGTAAACTACGCTCGAGTGTTGCTCGAGCAAAGATAATTTGAAAATTTATTTGTTCAGAACAAAACTCGCATGGATATGCAGTCTTTGTTCGGCTAGAGTTTAACACGATCTCACAAGAACACGACAGCGCAATAACAATGATATTGACAACGTTAGAATTTCTTTTTTTTATAGCCAAGCGAAGGGACATGTTTGATTGTAAATCCTTTCATACGATAAAGGACATTTCATTGGGTCAATAGCAGCTCGGTTCTCCATTGGTTGAAAACCGGCCGATAATCAATGTTATGAAGCACAGGGTATGAACCAATAGGACGATGGTGAGTTCTAACGCAGACACCAACAGAACCGCTGTGCTTGCGTTAGTGGATATAGGTGATTCACTTCTAATTTGTCTTAAAAGTCAGTAAATGTATGCAGACCTCAATGTGTTAAACTTGCCTCAAGTGTACTGACCTACGAAAAGAACACACATTTCAGTCGAGGGCTGTTGAATGTTTTCAAGACCTCACGTTAATTAGAAACGCCATTTCAGAGCACGCCAAAATGGCTAAAAACGACTTTTTGAAAGCGCTCTAGCTCAAAACGTACGTGTCAGATCCATACAAAACTAGTCACGGGGCAGGCATCGAACCTTCCTACACATTCTCCAGCAATATAATAATAGGGTCGCTGCTGAAAGTCCCATAGGTACACGCAGCACGACGAGCACACTGCACGCCAGTTCAGAGGCTTGCGCTTAGCGGCGATGGCGCACTTGATGCGCGTGCCAGTGTCGCCTTTAACGCTCCCTCGCCTCTCGGCTTCAAACGCGGAAAAAAAGCTCTAGGTAGACGGGCGTCTAAAGCTGGACTCACAACCATCCGTTTCATCCGTCGGTCACGCGATCTTCAACCAATCGCACGGCAGCTTTTTTCTTTCCGTCAATCCGTCAAATATATCTCAAACTCTTTAACTGTCGACGGACCGACGGATGGGCCACCGCCTTGTAATATCGTTCCTTGAAAATGGCTGTCGGAAAACAGTCACTTGTTTATTTGTCTGAATATTTTTCTTTTTAAATACACAAGGCAGTGAAGTCGTGTTTGCTTTTTTACGTTTCACTTTTGAATAGAACTGAAGACAACTTGTAGATTTCCACAGAAAATGCTGATGAATTATGTTAAGGGAAGGGAATATATTTATGACATTCATTAAAAACATTTGTCTCCTTTGCGCAAGAAAGTTCGTGTTGTTGGGTGGTAACACTGAACATTTTCTGGTCAGTCGGATCGACGGACCACGGACTTGTGAGTCGCTTTCAATTGACGGACGAAAAAACCGACGAATGGCTGACTGACGAACGGGCGACTGACGGAAGCGACGGATGGTTGTGAGCGAAGCTGAACTCACGGTTAGTTGAGAAAAAAAAATGTAATTAACATCGGGAGAACATATCTGTGCCATTTACTATTCATATTATATAAAATCGTACAGTAAAATTGGCGGTGAATTATAAACAAATGTGCTTAAGGGCACTAATAGGAAATAAATACAATTTTAAGGAAATCTCACCTTAGTGCGTTAATTTTAAAGATAGGCGTTTAAAATGAAATGTATTATTCACGAGAAGTTCCCTACATCAGAGATGCTTTCTAAACATATATAGCCTGTTTGCAAGGAATTTTGAGAATTTATGTTTTACAAAAAGTACACACTGCCAATCAATACTGAAAATATGCGCTCGTAGAGATGCGTCTGTACTTTTTTGTTATGAGAATAGATAATCTGTAGACTGTGTGTTCGACTGTATTGACACGGACCACTTGTAACCTAAAAACAGCAGCGCACATTACAAGTCGGTTATCCGCACGGAATATCATTGTGCAGTGAGCCTTCTAGTGTGCGGCGCCGCTAAAATTGACACTCGTGTGCATTATGTACACACACTGGGTATGAATGGTTTTCATGCATGACGAAATTACCGTGCTTCGCTGGAGTAAGAGTGGTTGGGGGGGGGGGGGGACATTCTGCTGATTATTTCAGTTGCAAGGGTTCACCGATTTAACAGTTATTGTTCTGATTACAGGCGAATTACCCTGACCTGGCTCTGAAATTTTAGTGCATCCCATTGATTCTCGAGTAGTTAACACTTTGCAGACTATGCTCGAGTGTAGCTCGAGCAAAGCTATTTTGAAAATTTCATTATTGTTCAGAGCAAAACCTGCGTGGATGTGCAGTCTTAGTTCGTCTAGTGTTTAACACGGCCTCTTAAGAACACCACAGCGACGTAACAATGATATTGCTAACGGTAGGAATTATTTTTCCAGCCACTCAAAGGGACATGATTGAACGTAAATCCCTTTGTACGATAAATGGCATTGGCTTGAGTCAATATCAGCTCGGCTCTCCATTGGTTTATGGCCGGTCAATAATGAACGCTGTAAAGTAAAGTGTATAGTCCGGTGTGGTATGGACGAATCGGACGATGGTGAGTTCTAACACAAACACCAATAGAATCGGTGTTTTCATAGTAGTCGATATAGTGGACTCACTTATAATTTGTCTTTAAGTGCCAGTAAATGTGCGTAGACCTCAATGTGTCAGCTGCTCGTTATCTAAAGTTTCAATAAGAGCTAGTGGAAATCACTCGCTCACGTTTAATGTATGATAAGTGCGTGCTTAAGAATTCCATGTTTAATTATTAACATACAGTAAGTTTTCCATTGGGACACTTTCTAGAAACATTTCCCGCGCAGGCTATACCACCTTATAAAGTGAACACACCAGCAGTTTACTTAGAATACTGGCCATACGTATTTGAGAGAATAAAGCCACTAGCAGGGGCCACGGTGGTGTAGCGGTTAGACCACTCGCCACCCACCTAGGCGAACCGGATTCGTTTTCCGGCGGGGTCGTCCCCGGATTCTCACATGTGGGAAATCGTTCCGGACGATGCCGCTCGTCGGCGGGGTTTTCTCGAGGATCTCCCGTTTCCGTCCGCCCTTTGCATTCCGGCGCTGCTCCGTGCTCGCCTCGCCTCGCCCTTATCGGCTCTCGAGACCACGGTGTTGAGTCGGCGTCCCAAATCTCTCCGTTCCACTATAGTGTCACTAGCCGGACCGGGTTGGTCAGAATAACATCACTCCATCACTGAGTGTTAGTAATTCGCTGGTAGATATTCGATACGCGTAACAGTTAGAACCGTCCAGCAGAGAAAGTAAATTGAACTAAAGTGTTTTGTAATACATCAAAAAAATATACATCACGTATCCCTGTGCCATATGGTTAAATCTGCTATCTATCGCCAGCATAGAAATTATACGTAAATGATTTTTTTTGCAGTTTGTAATGACAGTAGTTGGAAGTGTGGGAAGTGGCCCAACAGAGCTCTCTCTCTCTCTCTCTCTCTCTCTCTCTCTCTATATATATATATATATATATATATATATATATATATATATATATATATATATATATATATACACACACACACACACACACACAGGCGAACTAGACGATCGCAATCAGCACCGAGAGAAGCTGGAGGTGGTAAGACGGTCAACGGAAGATCTAACATGTTTTACTATTCCAATATTAAAAGTTAACTCAAATAAGAATTAATATTAAGTGCTTGGATTTTTATTTATTACTGTAATATAAGGAATTGAATTGTAATGTCTTGTAGTGTCACTCATCGCCACAGTCCAGTGTTTATATACGAACCAAATTCATGCGTAACTACGATGGAGTGCATTGGACTTTACTACAGTGTCGCGTCCGAAATTGTTAAACTCTCATAGGTCCAGCTCTACGGCGGGAATACTGCGCGCGAGTTCACGTCGATACACGTAGAGGCGATATCGATTTACATGCGCCGGCCGGCATCGGCCGTAGCGCTTCATCGATTATTACCGCCTCATGTACACACACACAAACACTCTCCTCGCTAGGCGGCGCCCCCTTAAACTCTGGGATGTACCAAACACCTGTAAAAAAATTTGAAGAGAAACTGGCTACCTGACGTCCACCGGGCTGGCTGTTAAAAGACGCGAATTTTGCAGACCTATAGTGACACGTAATATTCATTTTTCATTTTCATATATATAACTTCGGGAGGTGATTTTTCATGAAAAAGTTAAAGGAAAACATACGTGACACTTTATACCTAAACCGAATATTAAGGGAGGTATGAGCCCTTAAAAAACTATATTTTAAGCCGTATTTGTGCAAAATATCGGCTATTACGTTGAAGGTCCCGATAACATACAATAATGTTCCGAGAGTTGTCGTATTTTACTTTGCTACCAATATTTTGCACAAATACGGTTTAAAACCTCGTTTTTTAAGGGTTCATGCCTCCCTTAATATTCGGTTTATGTATAAAGTGTCACACATGTTTTCATGTTACTTTTTCATGAAGAATCACCTCCCGAAGTTTGTCGGTCTAATACGAATCATCTCGTGTGTGTCTATATAAATAAATATATATATATATGTGTGTGTGTGTACACACGCACACATCCAATTAAGAACATCGTAACTGATATTTTTTCGAATTTGAAGTTTTTAGCTTATTATGAGCAATATATATATATATATATATATATATATATATATATATATATATATATTTGTGGTATAATATGATAATTGTGAGTCTCAGTAATTTATTTTTACAGCTCAGATTATGAACATCGTAACTACAATTCAAGTGTTTGCTCCATATAAGAACATCATAACTCAAGATGCGATAGTATTAAATGTACCTTAGTAGTACAACAACATCATAACTTCTGATGCGATCTTATAGCAGGGAAACAGCGTGAGATTTCTGAATTGGACATTTGTGCTCACACTTACTATGCTGCACTCTCGCGGGCGTGTTGTAAACGCTTGATGCAGTAGTCATTCTTTAAGCCGTAAAGTGGCGTCAATGTCAGGTACTTGGTAGTTGGTAGTTAAAGCTTGGAAGCTACAAATAGATTGCAGCACATTGGATATAGTACGACCTAAAGTTTGAGTGCAGAAAATGAAGTTATGTTTTCATGTGTTTTATGTGTGTGAGATTACATAATGTACAATAGAGGTAAAAATCTTGTGGATTTAGCGAAGAAAATATCTGCCAGTGAAGATCAATCCCAGGGTAAGTGTGGAAGTATGTCATTTGAGTTTTTTCCGCCACATAGTGCCTTTTATAAAGTAAACTGTAAAACCGTGTCCACAAGAAGCTTGGTCTGCAGTCTACTTCACGCCAAAAAAAAACGTATATATTCGAGCGAGAATGTGATCGTCATAATTGCGATGTCCGAAGTTTGGCTTTAAGAAACTGGCAACAAACAACAGTAAATTGATCACATTTAACATTATTTAACGTACTCAGTTGTTATATTTTTAGGTTACATTTTGGATGTTATGCAAATAACGACATCACATTGTAATTACTAATTCAAGTATTGCATTAAATAGTTCAACTATTTTTTTTCATTCGTAATTCCTGTTTTTGCTTACTAATTCGGTATTTTATTCATATCCCTGTAATAACATAAGTTATTATCCTTTATGAAACGAACACTGTCAACAGTAATTTAGAATCGAAGTATGAGTTGGCATTGTTGGTAATTACTGTATGTAATTTAATTTTTACATTGCAATGATTAACATTGAGGTAATATAGGGATATCTGCAACAACGAATTCAACCTTGGGTTTTTTTTCTTAAGAAAGACCAGTGCACTGTATGCAGTGCATATTCAATGTGCGAGAACACTAAGAAAAAAGAAGAGATGGCTAAAGAGATTGAGGTGCATATGAAAAATAAAGATTTAGTCCGAGAAATGAAAAACGAAGACAAAGCTAAAGCCCAACGTGCAAGTTCATTGTGTCTGGCCACGTTCGACCTTCAGAAAACGTTAACAATCCCACAGTCCGAAGTGAGCTTCTTCTATTACAAAAGAAAATATGCTTGCTACAACTTTACTGTATTCGATATTGGAAAGTCGCGAGGCTACAGCTACTTTTAACATGAACAAATTGGGAAGAGAGGTGCTAACGAAATTGCAAGCTTTATCATGGACTTCATTAAGTTTAAAGTTGAAGAAGGCATTGCCGAGTTCATATTCTACTCAGAGAACTGTGCCGGACAAAACCGCAATAGGATTTTGTATGCAGCATACTCATTCATGTCTGAAAGTCTACACATTGCTCTATCACTCACAGATTTTTGGAGAAAGGGTACACGCAAAATGAAAGGGATTCGATGCATGCCCTCATTTAAAAGAGGAGAAGAGGGCGAAGTATTTACGTCCCTGATCAGTGGGTTATGCCCATACATATGGCAAAAATAAAGGGCGAACCATACGCGTTGATAGAAAGTTCTCAGAAGGACATCAAGAATTGCAACGAACTGTTGGGTTTCGACAACCGCAACTGGACAGTAAGCGAAAATAAAGAGCACGTACATTGGAGCAAAGTGAAACAGACTCGTATGGAGAGAGAGAATCCCACCACACTTTACATCAAGGATGACCTCGGAGGTGAAGAGGTGGCTCGTAATCTATATCAGAAACGCCGAGGAAAGCCAATATCAATACACAATCTGGAGCTTAGCTGTGCATACAAAAAACTGCTGCCAGTAACTGCAGAAAAGAAAAAAGGATCTCCTGTCTTTGTGTGCGCATGGGGCTAAACCCAAAAGTGAACGCACGTTTTTATGAGACTATGAAGGCAGGTGTAGCCAAACCAACAAATAAGTCAAGGGAAATAAGCAGCGATGAGGACATGAAATAATAAAACTGTTCAATATTTTGCAGAAAACAAATAAAAACGTGCAGTGATGTGCGAAAACCAGAGACCCTTCAATAAAAACATTCTCAAGCAAAGCATATGTTTGAAAAAAAAAAAAAAAAAACTTTTCAATTTTTGGGGGAAAACACAGAAATAGATGTCAGTGATGTGCAAAAATTAGAGACTACTTGATAAAAATATTATCATCCAAATAATGTAAAATGTTTGAAAATACTGTTCAATTTGTGGGGGGAAACAAATGAAATAGGTGTCAGCGATTTGCAAAAATAAGAGACTGTTTGATAACAAATGTATCATGCAAATGAAATTATACTTGAAATTATGGTGTGTCTGTAAATTTTTATAACCCACAAAAAGTGAAAGTCAACGTACTAAATAAACAATGTGTCTATATCCGTCAAGTCCCAACTGAGTTTCTACTGTACCAACAATACGTTGGTAAATTATTATAACTGTAAATATTATTAGCTTATCAATAGTGACAGTAACTTAATACTTACTACAGTAAACGGTGTTTACTATGTGATTCAAATTTCCCATCAATGTCGAATTAACATGAGTTAAGATGCTATCAATTTATATAGTTCCCATTAAGAACAACGTAACTAAGTTACGGTGATATTAAATGGAGTTTTCCAATATAATAACACCGTATCTACTAAAAAAAAAGGGTTAACGGACAAAATTCAAATATGAGATAGCATGTAAACAACCCTTTGCCAGATATGTTATGATGTAGCTTGTAAATACAGATGTCGAAAATCAATCTGATTTATAGCAATTTTTCAAAACTTTCAACTGCTCTCCTGAAAATTTTCCATTTTGCAGTTACGATGTTCTTAGTTGGATGTATCGGTATATATATGTGTGTGTGTGTATATATATATATATATATATATATATATATATATATATATATACACATACATATACATATATATACACACACACACACACACACACACAGAGGATATAAACAGTGTTTTTGCCGAAGTGCCTTAAATTGTTACTCTGCGTTGGCTTCATTTGTTCGCTGTCGTGTGCCTGTTCTTTGTACAACCAACCGCGTTTGATGCCCACGGGCGCTGTGTTTTGTTTGGTTTTATTTGCTAAGGCTTTTTTTTTTCTGCGAAATGTTTTCAAGTTGTGCCATATTTCACGCGTTTTTGGTTAGCGCAAGGGCGCGCTTTTATCCAGTTGTGCTGTCGGCTTTCTCGCTTGGGGCAAACGTGACGGGCCCCGCTCTAAATGGGAATCGCGTTTCAGTTTACTTTTCTTTCATCTGGGTGAATAGTGTGCTTAAACGTTTGTGCAAGCACTCGCGCTGTTCCCGTGTTAGTCCACGAGTCTCGCATGTGATTTAGTCGTGTCTGACAAAACTGCAGTCGCTAACTGATGTTATTAATTGACTCGTTCTGTACTCGACGGTACGTGTCTCTGCCTTACTTTTCGACATTTCCTTGTCTTACTTCTAGCTAAGTGTCAACAATGTGATGGACGACCCTCGTGGTTGTTTAGGTTTTTCTTCCTTTATTTAGCTAACCACCCATCAATTTTGGCATCCTCTACTGCTTGAAAGCTAATGAAATGTGTTTTATGTTCTTGGCGCGATGTTCTTACATATTCCAGCGATCCATAGCTCAGATATTCTGTCGTGCCCCAGCCCATTTAGTCCATTTATGCGCTTGAATCCCATCTTTCGCAAACCCAACCTTGGCAAAAAATTACACAGTGTTTTTTTTAATGGCTCCCATGTGCTAGGTTTTTAAAACCGTGTTTTTACGAATTTTGCATAAATAATTATTTACACTTTTACACTTGTTTCTAATCAACCTTGCTCCCACTTTGTGCAAATATAATTAATTATGTGTAATATTCTGTCTTGTTAATAGCGGTGCAAGTCAGCGTGTCGCATGAAATGTTGTTACATCTTGTCGCAGAAGTTGATATATCATTAAATAAAATGCACTGCTTAGCGTAACAGATATTACAACAAAAAAAACTGTTAAGTTAAATTTACTTGCCCTTTTCGTTAAGACAGTAAACTAACGTTAAAAACATATTTTTTTTACTAAGAATAGTTGTTTGTTTTTAGCTGAAACTGCTTAAACAATATTAATATAGGCAATATGTATTATATATATATATATATATATATTATATATATATATATATATAAAGGTATCTATTGACCAAGAAATCTGCATGTACCGTTGAATTTTGAGGTCCACTAATATTCTAATTACAATTAATATTGAACCGCACGTAGGTCTCAAGGAAAAAAAAATTATCATAATAGTGTTGTTCTTGCTATAACATTGTAAGGTTCATCGAAGTTGTGTGTATCGATGTCATTGGTTTTACCCGACCGCCGAATTCCTGCTGACTGAACTCTCCTTTCAAAATCCCCCTACACCCACACCCACCCCAGATCCCCTTTTCGCCCAATCCGCTTGCAAGGAACAGCCATGGCAACGCGCAAAATGCCCTCTTTTCACGTCAGCAGGTCTCTCCGTCGCCTGACGGAACGAAGCCGAGCAAGTAATGAGCGCCGCATCTCGCCTTGGCAGCTTTACACGCTGCTGCTCAGCGACCGTGCGACAGCCGATACGGTCGATACTTCGCCTGCGAGCGATAATCGATACGTGCAGCCGGCGAGGTGCGCTCTCAGGGAGGTCGACAGTGATTGAGAACGAGCCTCGTGGCTCTCGCAGTTTAACGCGCAGTGCCTTCAACGTGTGTCTGCTTCTACTCCCCTTCACCGCATCCCCCCCCCCCCCACCCAAACACTGTTATTTCACCCTTCTGGCTTCCACCACCCGTGCGATAACACGATCGACATCTTTTAGTGACACACCTCCAAGGTTCGGAACAATTGCCCCGATTGACAGTTTCATCAACCCACCTGGGCGCACACAGATCAGTCTGTGACACTTGAATGGATAGGTTACATGAATATCCCTATAGTCCGTAGCCTAGTTTCTGTCGACGATGGGGTCCTCTTTCTGTAGAGACAATTTCTTACTTTAAAAACATCTTATCCGACAGTACACTAATGTATTGGTCGCAAATTTACCACATGTTGAGAAACGCGCATGATAAAGATGCCCCCCCCCCCCCCGTGTCTAACATTCATGGTAACTTTCCTAGCTTTATTAAAGAAAGCGTCAAATGCCTAGTGACGTACACAACTTTGTATAGTTGTATTAATATTGCAGCTGGATGTGTGACAAATTTCCCATATTCGCTTTAAAATTCCATTATAACAGTTTATAAAATTTACAGAAATATTTTTTTCATTGCACATCGTTTTTAGGGAAAACCATGAAAGCGTCCTTGTATACAAATATCTCAATTTGAATCTTTTAAGAGGACTAATCTTTCCCAAAAATTCTTTTAAACGGTAACACAAGCGGGGCGTGGTTAATGAGAGAGAGCAAATGTAATAAGATATACTTTCTTGCGTGTTTTAAATTCGCCTCATTCAGTATAACCATCACGTAAATTTCATTTTCTTACAAGATACCAGAAGGGCGTATTCGAGTTCGTGATGAATGGATGTCGTAATAAAAATAAAATAAATAAATTTTGTTTTTAAAAAATTGTATTCGTACAGCTATTATTTACTACATAATTGCTACTATTACTCTTATTATTCGCATAGAGTGCAATATTTAATGTCTATCTCAATTTTAACTGAACTCCTTATCACTGTCTCTATATTGGTTTGTCATTTGATTCGCGCTCATTATTTAAAGGCTGTTCACGGTAGAGAGAGCACTTTTGAAATCAGCCTTAGAAAAAAGTCACTGCCCCTACCTGCATATATTTTAATGGCCGCAATGAGTGACATGTGTCCAGTAAAGTTGCTAACGATGGAGGGGAAAGTAGTTCCATATATTAACGTCGAAAAAAAAGTGTTAGGGAACCATTTGTGATAATTAAAATTATTTATTTGCCTTTCTGTTTATTTTCTGCTTCGAAATGGAAAAATTGCCTAATTTGTAAAATTATGATTTTTTAAAATAATTTCACAGTTTCCACTTGACCGACGCATAAATAAAGTGACGAGGCCCATGGCAATGTTAATTTTACGTAGGGCGGAAGAACACACAGCATGTGAACAAGTAGATCTTAATATGGGCTTTCAAAAGTGCCCATTTTACTGCGAATAGCCTATACACATATTCAATCTGCCCATTGCCATAATTCCAAATGTCTGTCACTCACGCATCCAGATCAATAAGCACGCCTGCCAGTCTCACCTCCACTGTACCGATGCTCGCAGTCCGCAGACTTCACTCTCGCTGACCACTTTCGTCGTCATTCGCCACTTTGCAGGCTCGTCACTTCGCTGTCTTTGAACACTTGTATCTCAAGGACTTACAAACTTCCAAACTCCGGACTGCCGGCTCGGAGGCCCGTTGCGGCTCGAGCAGTCTCGCTAACCCTATCTGGAAGGTTCTCTACACCCCGAGTTACGCTGAGAGAGGCTAGGGCGATGATCAGAACGTTCTTGCGAATATAACCCCCGTAAATTTTATCCGCTCAAGGTCGCGAGCGCGCGAACCCCGTAGTAAGCTTATATGACCCACGCTGCGGCTCGCCTTTGTAAATCTCCGCGCCTTCCTTAGGTTAACAGCCCGGCCTTGACACACTCCTTCGCTAGCTCGAGTGAGATGGGGGGCAAAGGGAACGACGCAGAGCAGCAAGCATGTGACAATATGATGCATCATATCCACGGCATATTGATATGGGTGTGTGTGATATGCGCTGTGGTAACTTCTTCAGTGTTACACGCAAGGTCAAAAAAGGTTTTGCACCACATGTAATTAATTGCGCATGAAGGATATTCGCTGGGACATTCGACTCATTTAAAAGTGCATTCGTCAAGTCTGGAAATGCATTCTGTAGAGACAGTGTGAATTTTCATATAGGCTGTTTACAGTAAAATGAGCACTCTTGAAAGCCCTGCTTAAGATCTGCTTGTATACACGTTGTGTATTCCTTCGCCTTATATAATATTAACATTGCTATGCGCCTCATCACTTTATTCATACGTAGGTCAAATAGAACTGTGAAATTATTAAATAAGTAAATACTTTACAAATCTGTTCATTTTTGCACTTCGATTCATTAAAAAAACATAAAGTGAAAGAATTAATTTTAAGTTTTCACAAATGGTTACCTAACACTTTTTATTCGACGTTAGGATATGGAACTACTTTCCATCCATCGTTACCAACTTTACTGATTGAATGGAACTCAGTGCGCCTATTAAAAATATGCATTCAGGGGCAGTGACTTTTTTCTAAGGTTCATTTCTAAAGTGCTTACTTTATCGTGAACAGTCTTTACCATACTTTCTCTTGGGTCGTGAGCAAACTAGTAACTCATAAATCTTGATGGTGCAATATTTTTTCTGGTTTCTTTTTACTTGTTAAAGAAAAAGAATAATTGTGAAGATATTATATACATCCTTTTGTAAAAATTTCCAGGCACAAAATTCCAACGCCGAGAAATTAAAAATAATTATATAGGTCAGTCTTTTTTTTTTTTTTGTAATGTTTTCAAAATGAGAGTTAAAAGTCGCTGGTGCACACGAATTGGGAGTTATATAAAGAATTAATCTGTAAAGGCGCCAGTTGTTAATAACATCTTAGTCTGGAGAAACATTCGCATAGACTACTAGCTTACGATTCTCCAACAGTTCCCAACTGGTTCTCTGCAGCGTCGCATTACATCAGCAACACTCGAAAGTGAAAATTACCCAAAAGGTTGGATTGTATATCATTTACACGGAAAAGATAATTTGATTGGGAAATTTTCAACTCTACATTATATTGGCAGAGAGACCGCCCGGTGCTGAATGAACCAACACGTCGATTGTACATTGGAATACACAGACAAACTGCACTGATGATCTTGCAGTCATACAGGAGACTTACTTATACCTTGTCTGAATTTTCAATGGATCTGCACCGCACTTAGGGGGGACCCGACAATATTTAGCAGAATTCATCGAGTGTAATATGTATATTTTCAAATGCATTAAAAAAAAACGTACACGATTATTTTAGAATAACTCAATTAAACAAACATGCAAATACAGACAGGCTGTAATAATTCCATAATATAATAATACATAGTATTACTATGTCTAACTGATAAAAAATTATAATGCTATTTATTTGCTACTATGAAAAGTTTACTTACTAAGGACTATGAATCTGGGTACCATAGCTGCTTTTGAATTTGTGAATGCTACAGATTCCTTGGATATTTTTAAGAGAAGTTGATAGAAATTAATTATACAATGAATTATAACCTCATATCTAGCAACAGTTGATAATTTACCTTTAATTCAACTGGTTAGAAAATATCTTCATCCATAGTTTTTTTTTTGTAAATACTTAAAAATATGCTACTTGCTGATTCTACATTGTATAGGCTATATTTACGAGTGTAACTGCGTTGCAGAGTGTTAGAAATCCAGTTTATCTTATTATTAAGAAACTATGAAACGTGCGTCCAGTATTCTGATCTACGAAAAGAACACGCACTTCATAACATGCATGTGGATTACTTTCAAGACTTCACGCACTTCAGAAACACCATTTTGGAGCACTCCAACGTAGCTGGAAACGGCTATTTCAAAGCGTTGTGTCTCAAAACATACGCGTTATATACACACAGAAGTACTCTAGGGACAAGCACTTAACCTTCCTACAGACTTAACGCGTGTATAATACATTCACGGTTACTTCACACTTTTCTGAAGCCCTGCTCAAGTTCTATTTCCAGGATATCCCTCCGCCTCGTGCAAAGGTTAATTAAATCTAGAAAGTTACACCAAAGGACAACGCACAGAATTCGCGCGCAAGCGGTTGTAATAATACTTTGCATGAGAACTATTTCTTACTAGGCGCTACCAACATACAGGTTTTCTCACTGTCCTGATTCATATTTATCATGAATGAAATATTACAGTTTAAAATTAAAATACAGGTAAAACTTCAATTTAAAAAAAAATATACATGTTAATGGAGGTATAAAACACTTGTAGTACAGGGCATAATTATGATATAACTAAATACGTCATACATGGGGTGATTTTTCAAAGGTTTGATTCAAGAAGTGCCAAAAAAAACCGCGAGTAGACTAAGCGCAGCATGACATGAACACTGCACGCTCGTTCAGAGCGTTACCTGTAGCGGCGATGACGCACTCGCAGCACCTGCCAGTATAGTCCTTATAGCTTCCGCACTTTTCTGCCTCTGAAGCGGAAAAAACTCCAGCCAGGTAGGCCCTTAAATTGTTAATTTTACATTATTACAGCTAATCAGCATGATTAAATTTAATTTCTTGACGATGAAATTTAGAACTATAGAACATTTTCTACAGTGAACAAATATTTTGCCTGGACCCTGGAAATTTCCTGCAAAAACTGGAATGTGAATTTGCAGTAGTGTAAATGTTAATAACCTTGACATTACAGAACTGTTTCATCTATAATTTAACTTGTAACTCCCTCTCCTACCATCACGTTCGTAGCAGAAAATGTTATCTGCGGTTGTATTAAATCAATAGTCAATTGCACCAATATCGTGCTTGATTTTAAGGAATGTTGGCGCTACTCTTTTATCATTTTATTTTTATTGTGTTTTCCATCGGTAACTAATTTTTATGAACATGTAACCGCTGCAATATAGTTCTTTAACGGTTAATTCGCATTCTTCTGAACCCCTGCTAAAGTTCTTCTTCCAGGATATTCCTGCGCCTCATGAAAGCAAAGTATTACCGTGTCTAGAAAGTTACACCAAAGGACAGCGCAGTCAGTTTAATAATATTTTGCGTAAGAACTATTTCTCACTAGTCATTACCAACATAACTATTTTCTCTCTTTTTTTATTCACATTAATTATAAATAAAACATTATAATTTATAATTAAATTGAAAGTAGAAGTTCAGTGTAACCGAAAAAGAAATGTACTTTTATATTAACAGAAGTATAAAACGTTTGTGATACGCGACATTTTTAGGAAACAATCGGACAGAGTATACGTGGGATAATTTTTCAAAGGTTTGATTGGAAAAATGGGAAGAAACCGCGAATAGACTAAGCTTGCGGTCGCAATGTTCCGAGAAACGAGCGGTCTTGAAAAGCCAGATGCTACTTAGAATATCGTCCCTGGACACATTCCCGAGAAGTAGGGTTTTACGATCACTGAAACTGCGTTCCCAGAAACTTGGAATAAGTCACACGAGGAACGGAATCACTGGAGCAGCGGTGCCCCGCGGCAGATGTGGAGGAAATCCGGCCAACGGGTCGGCCACTTCAAGGGGACTGCAAAACGCCTTCCTTTTTTTATCGCTCTCCCGCGCTTGTGCTGCAAGATGAAGCCGGGCGAAATAAAACCCGCCGCTAAAGAAAGATGTTTTTAACAACCGCCGAGTTTATGCTATCTATCCGACCGCAGTCCAAACACGCATCAAACGTTTAACGTTTGTTCTGCTTTATGGTTCCGAGGGGGCCGCGGTGGAGCCGCGGCTAGAGCGCCCGCCTCAAGCCGAGTCGAACCGGGTTCGGTCCTGGATGCTCGCGCGTGGGAATCGGGCCGGACGATGCCGCTGGTCTGTGGGTTTTCTCGGGGATGTCCCGCTTCCCCCGACGTACATTCCGGCGCTGCCCCATACTCACCTCGCTGCACCCTCGTCGGTTCTCAAGACACGGTGACTGTGTGTATTCGCGGTTTCTTGCACTATGACATGTTTGGTTGTTTCTTAAATATGACGCGTATCACAAGCGTTCTATACTTACGTTGACACAAAAGTTTCATATTTTTTGTTAGATTGAATTTTTACTCATAATTTATTTGTAATTATACCATATTATTTAAAGTTAACATGGATAAAAACAGAGAGAATATAAGTGTATTGGTAACTCCTTGTAAGAAATAGTTATAATGTAAAATATGGTTACACTGATTGCGCACAATATAGTGCGTTGTCCGTTTTGTGTAATTTTATAGACTCGCTTAAACTCTGTTTGCATGAGGCGGAAGAATGTCCTGGAAGTAGTACTTAATCAGGGCTTTAGAAACTTGGGAGTACCCAAACAGAGCGCAGAGGCTCAGTTGTATAGCTGTCATTTAAAAACTGTACACATTTTTTAAGTGGCTTCTGCTTACGAAATAAATATTTAACTTCCGAACGCACTTTTTGTTTCCTCCTCTAGTGGGGGGGGGGGGGGAGAGAGAGAGAGAGAGAGAGAGAGAGAGAGAGAGAGAGAGAGAGAGAGAGAGAGAGAGAGAGAGAGAGAAAAAAGGTTCCGCGATCATTTTAAGTACGAAACTTCCGTTACATCCTATATAACATAGCACAGGGGCATGTAACACACATTCGTCTTTTATTACACCACTAACTGTTACCCGCTGCTGCACCGGTGTGCAGAATTCAAATCTTAATTATAATGACCAATTGCTCTATCTCCAGCGCCTACTGAAATCGTTGGTGGCATATTTTATATATTTATACATTCCCTACGAAACTGTTCATTTTTCCTGGATGAAACGTAGCCTATGTGCTAATCCAGAATATAATCTGCCCCTGTACTAAATTTCATCCAAATCCGTGTAGCCATTATGACGTGATTGAGTAACAAACAAACATACTATTAGAATAGAATGATAGGGTCACCACTGAAATTTCTATGACCGAAAGACTGCACTTCAGTTCTGTACCTTGCGCGTAAAGGAATCTTTTGCACGGACAATGCCTTTGTTGCATCTCTTGCTTTTACATCCTCTATGTCTCCCACCGAGGCGAAACGGGTTCGATTCCCGGCGGGGTCGCTTCCGCATTTTACGCACGTGGGAATCGTGCAGGACGATGCCTGTGGTCGGCGGATTTTCTCGGGATCTTCCGTCCCCCCCTCCCCGTCCTTGCATTCCGGCGCCGCTCCTTACTCACCTCGTTTCACCCACGTCGGCTCTCAAGACCGAAATCTTTCCACTCCACTCTCCACATTGTCTACGATTTTTCTGCGAGCCTCACGAGATTAGTTAGTTTGCCGCATGTGTTGATGCAGATGTAATTAATGCACAGTATTTGTCGGGAAACCCTAGCCTGAGATTCAATCCAAGTTCACGTGTGTATAGGCTGTTCACGGTAAAGTGAGCACATTTGAAACGAACCTTTGAAAAACTTCACTGCCCCCTTCCTGCATATATTTTAACGGGCTCGCTGAGTGACATTCGCCCAGTAAAGTTGGTAACTGTGGAGGGAAAGTTGTTCAATATCTTAACGTCGGATAAAAAGTGTTAATAACCATTTTAGATAACTTAAATCATTTCTTTCTTTTTCTGTTTTTTTTTTTAATGCATCGAAGTGTAAAAAATTGAGCAGATTTGTAAAATATTTACTCTCCTAACAATTTCATAGTATTACTTTAGCGACGTATGAATAAAGTGATGAGGCCGATGGTAATGTTAGTTAGGTGGAAGGTGTTAGTAAGGTGGAAGGATACACAACATGCAAACAAGTAGATCGTAAGCAGGGCTTTCAAAAGTGTTCATTTTACCGTGAACAGCCTTTAACTTGTATTTGATGCAAACGTACCTTGGACAGTCTGAAGTTCCCATCTACCGATCCAATAAACTGTAGCCTAAATGAATTCGTGGGGAAGATCCATTTTTGTATAGCACGTTATTGCAGCACAAACCCACACACGCGATTTGAATGTTTATATGCGGTGCGTTTTCATTTATCGAAAATACTCCCCCCTCCCCCTCTTCCTATTTTTTTTTTTTTTCCCCGGAAACCATAAATGTTCGCCGCGAAATTTTATCGCGTTCTTTTTTATAGTGTTTTGTATATTTAACACACGCACTCTTTCCCATTTGTTTTATTTTGAATTGTAGAGTAGGGTTGTTGTTCAAATTTATTTTATGGCGCTCAGTGAAAATATTTCCCTGCGACCTCACGTAGCTTGGAAGACTCAGCACCAATTATTTTTCTTCCGGAATTCCGAGTTACCACAGCGCGCACCTGTGCCCCAATATCGCCCGAGAAACTGCCTTCCAAGCTGATATTAAAATTGATTTAGAGCTTCGCCAGAAGTATCGGCAATGATAACGTTATTAAAAATCAAGGGTGTTGCCACAGCAAAGGAAACCCGTATTAATTATATCCGCCGATGTGTGCGCGTGTGGGTTTTGTCAGTGCCTGGAAAACTGCACTGTAAAAAAAAAAACTTTCTGCTGGAACAGATGATTTACGGCAAAGGAAAAGTTGTGTAAATATGTACCACTGCAAAGAAGGCTTGCCACAAACGTAACCTTTGTTTGATCTATAATGACTATGGTAAACTTGCATTGTCGTTATTATAGTTCAGCAGACATCTTTGCGATGATGTCGGTTACGCTGTAAAGATAATTCGTGGTTTGAAAAACAACAGTGATAGGTAAATAATAGCGAAATAACTAATCGTCACAGGATTATGTCTCGATCAATTGCGTTGGTTTATGCATGTTTGTGTCGGGACAACAGCCACGTATTAAAAACTACAATGTACGACAGAAAACCTCGAATATCGCCAAACAGTTCCCTTTGGTCCTTTTCGTTACTGTGAACACAAGCAGCTTAAGGAATATGTATTTCTTGACCACAAAGGAAGGCAAATTTGCCATAAAACAAAAACGTTCAACGAAAACTTTTATAAAAACAAACCTATGGCCTAACATTCTTTTTAAATATAAGGAAGAACATATTACTGCAAACATAACAGTCTCAAAGAAACGGTTTTCTTTGCCGTACAGACTTCGAATGGATTTATTTAGAGAGCGCATTTTCGTAGACCGATTTCACAACTCGTATTTGCGCTGTAACTAAAGTATCGTTGGTTTTATGCTCGAGTATAACATGTCCCTAGGGAAGAAATCATAAGGTGGATCCTCCTAGGGTGAACTGTGCCCGACTAATGCCCACATTACTCCTCCATTCTGCATAACCGTAATCGTGCAGGCAGTCACTTCACCTATAAAACTCGTGTTTATCTGCGACGTATGTAACTTAACAATTAAACTTTGTAACGTTTCGGGGCCGCGGTGGCTGAGCGGTTAGATTGCTCGCCTCCCACCAAGGCGATCCGGGTTCAATCCCCGGCCGGGTCACATGTGAGAATCGTGCTGGACGATGCCGTTGGTTGGTGGGTTTTCTCGGGGATCTCCCGCCGTTTCTCCCGCCCTTTCAATCAGGCGCCGCTCCATACTCATCTCAATCGCCCTTCTCAGCTCTCAAGACCGCGATGTCAAGAGCCGCCCAAATATCTTCACTCACTTTCTAACGTTTCATTCAATTTCTGTACAACTAAGTTACCTTGCGTGTGATTCTGAAATGCTGTGCTCTCCAAATACACTACTCACAGAAAAGGTTCTCATACTCCCCGCTGGGATCCGAAGAATGAACTGGCCAGCTTATCCAGCTGACATGCTCTGCATAGAGAATGTGTGGCCCGATTTCAAACGAGCGATTTCAAACAGTGCACAACCACTAATGACCATTCATGCCTTAAAAAACAGCAGCAGTTGAGAAATAGGACAATTCGCCTCTGGAATGCTTAATGAACTTGTTGTTGGCATGTTTCGTCAGATACAAGTGTGTCTCACGAATCGTGGAGGTCGTACGCGTTATTGAAGTTTGTCGGTGCATCTGAGAAGACCTGTGTTTTGATATTGAAACTGATTAGATTCCATGGTGTGCTTTGTTTTTCAGTTTATGCCTTCTGTTTGTTTCATACTAGGATGATGTAAACGAGTATTGTGTTTTTTCCACTTTATGTTCTATTAGGTGGCCAACATGAAAAGTAAATTGCTCTTATTCACTACAACATCGTAGTTTTTCTGATATGTGCTAAACTGTTTGTGAGTGGTATACAGTTGGTAAGTGAGAAAGACCTGAATAATCGTGTACAAACAATTTTGAAAGTTGTCACTAATTCTCTTTTTGCCCTTAAAAAAAAAAAAAAAAAACACACAAGCAAATGTTTATTTCAGCATACCAAATAAGACCAAAATCTAAATGTAATCTTTACCATCTATTTTGTACCTAGTCAATTCGAGTGCTTCAAGCCAAAAATGGTTAGACTACTCGCCTCCCACCAAGGCGAACAGGGTTATATTCTTGGTGGTGTCGGTCCTCAGACTTTCGCCTGTGGGAATCGTGCCGGACGATGCCGCTGGTCGGTATGTTTTCTCTGGCATCTCCTGTTTCCTCCGCCCTTGCATTCCGGTGCTGCCCTCGCCCTCACTCACCTCGCCCTCGCTTCACCCTCATCGGCTCTCAAGACCTCGAAGTTAAGAGCCGCCCAAATGTCTCCACTCACTCACTAATATTCATCCCTTTAAATGAAACTGTGAAATTGTTATATATTATATATATATATATATATATATATATATATATATATATATATATATATATATATATATATATATATATATATATATATATAATTATTGCAACACTACGCCGAATTGTTATCTACTGTCTACTAAACAAAGGCAGCTCGATTTCATCTGGGTTCGTTTTCAATATCTCACAATTAATAAGACGTTAATGCACAGTTTGTGTTTATAGCTTGTTGACGACATTCCTTCCGAGAATAATGTCTGTGTACACGACAATATGTAGGAAGTTACGAAAAGGGAGATTTTAAAATTTGATATCAGATGTGCCGTAGATACTTTCTGATTATGCACCTCGAGTTTTAAAGCAAAGATAAAGCAAGGAGGGTTATAGAGAGCGATATGCAATGTATTCAGCCATTTAATCTAGTACTGTCCTCTTATCAACACGGAATTACATTCTATAAGAATTATTGATTGGCTCAATATACGGTATACATGAGATTTTGATATCTGTCATAAGCGATTATCGTAGATATTTGGCAATGTACACAATCGATAGCTACAAATTTTATGTGCTGACCATTATTTGAAAAGTTTTGTATATGACGTCAAAATGATTATTCAAACAGCATCAATAGATTTGTCAACGCCAGACAGTGTCCTAAAGCAACTACGCCTGGTAGAAAAACACTAAGAATTCGCCACCATACTTTCATGAATAAACTAGTTCCTATTATTTGTTTTTGTAAGGTACTCGTTGAAAACTAATAAACCTAAGTGTTAATAATATTTTGCTATAAGTAATAAATATAACATTTCTTCATAGCGAGAAAGTTCACGATTTTGTATCCTTTGCAATCACGCATTCAAAACTTTCTCATCATTGGCCTGCGATGTTAAAATTTAGCTGTCTCCAGACAGACGGGAACACAGTACCCATTTTCTGCTATGTAATTATTTTTAACGTCTACACGCGTTTAGAAATGTGTAATTAAATAATCATGTATGCATTAAACGCGCCATCAATTGGATTTAGGTTAGCTATATATAACTAAATTAAATACATAAAACACGATACTTAGTTTTTATATCTTTAAGAGGGACACACGATGGTCATAGTAGGACACTGTTCCTGAAATAACAATTGAATCAGTCAGCCTATAAGTGTTTCCTCACACTGAAAGCTTTTAATAAATTACAAAAGTGTTTTGCATACAAGCAAAATTATTTTGTTTACAGATTTACAGAGGGTTCTCTTAAACCCACTCTCACGCTACAAGTGATGGTGAACTCCAAGCGACATAGAGCGATATTGCGATATTGCGATATTAAAGCGTCGTGGCCGATGTTACCGCGAATCAGCGCGTTTCCACTTGTCGCTTTGGACTTCGTACAAAGAGAAGGAAAATGAAAAAAGTACTTTTTCCATTATTTTTGCGTTTCTGCCAAACCGTTACGACGAACTTGTTTGTTCGTGTGAAAACAGCGTTCGCTCTGATTAACACGCTTCCACACGAGTCTAATCGTGGTTTCATCGCGTGTTGATTTTTGTACTCGTTTTTTTTTTTTTCGAATCGCTTAACGTTTTATTTGCTTACGCAAATATTCCGATGTGGAAATTTTGTAAGTCCCTTCCAAGCAATTGGTAGTAGTAGTATTATTTTATAACTTCAGCTGTGTTACTATACTGTGTACGACTACGAAATAATTCATAACAAAAAAACTGCTTACTTAAAACTATCAATTGTTGAAGTGATGGGGAAGAACACATATCAGTGATTTTCTGTTACTTCGTTTCATTTAGGACGATATTTACTTTAATGAACATAATATAATTTTAATACACAGTTGAAAATTTAAGTAGTTTTTGACAATTCGCCTTATTAAATTGCCATACTGGAAAAAGTTACCATTATGTTACAATTCCTGCTTCATAAAAGAGGCATGCACATTATTTCGATTTCATATGAAGGTATCATTCAGGTTAGGGTATCATTTGGAGATGGTAGGATGTGGCTGTAGCCGCTTCGACTTGTCTTTCTGCTCGTTATTATTCTTGTGCAGAATACTGACGCGCCGAGGCAAACAAAAAACGGATTTCAAAAGGATCACACACACACACACACACACACACACACACACACACACACACACACACACACATATATATATATATATATAATGGATATGATAACGATAAGTGATAAAGTTAACTGTATCCCACATATCTTAACACTTTTTCTGTTTAGTATTTTTTGTGAATAACTGTAATAAGTGTCACCAAATTAACTTTTTGTCTCTATACATTCATTGTAGCGTTCCTACATTTGCTCAGGAAACAGTCAAATGCGTAGGGAAGTTCCCAACTTTGTATAGTAGCGCTGCTAAACATTCCTATATCTGCAGCTTGATGTGTGGTATTATTACCATACAGAGTATAGGCTAAATACTTCCATTATAGTTTAGGGAGTTTACGAGAAAATTTTTTACAGTGTTGCTTTACATTTCAATTTATAAAATTCGTGTAATTAACGGAATTTTGTGTACGTTAAAAGAGTCATGCGTGTTGTTTTTCTCAGTGAGTTAGCAACCTAACAATTATCTTATTTATGGGAGGTATGTTTTCCACATCTTTTATATTATGTAATTGTATAATAACAGCGTGAAATTTAACAGTAATAAATATTAATCCGAGTCAAGTGTTGTGGATAGTTTAGTGTACAGGCAGATAGATGTACACTCTAAATCGGAATCAGTTATTTTTTACTGAGTGTCAGTTGAAACGGCTCCATCCGGAATCTGTAGAAGAAATATCACAAATCCATCAGTTTAAAGAAATCTACTAATTCAAGCAGTAGAAAACTACTTATTTATAGTTATTAATAAATAAGCACGGAGCATTCCTATGTGGTGTAAGTTAGGTACGATTTATTTTGTCGCAGAACACAAATATTGTCTACACAAAAACGTTTTTGGAGGTGGTTGGGCTCGAACCTCCGCTCATAAAACAAAGCATGCTGAAGCTTTCATGATCGGCCCTAATCGACTATAAATAACTGATTTTCTACTGCTTGTATTAGTGGATATCATTAACTGAAGAGATTAGTAGTTTTCTATGAAGCTATGAAGCTATATTTTTTTTTAAGTCGAGCTCATTCGTATGACAGTTAAACAGATAATTGCTGCTTAAGTTTTAGCAGGCAATAACTGAATATTTTTCCTTCTAGCATTGTGATGAAACCCTTCGCGTTATGAAGATAATGAAAATCGGAATAAAAGATTACTGTTCCGCTGAATGTATTTTTCAACCGCAGCAATCATGCCTAGAAGTTATAAATAAAGGCATCTGATTTGGTAAAATATTACTGAAAGGTAGCTATGAGAGACTTCGATTTAAAAATTTAGAATAGCTTCGAAGTTCGCGTTTTCATTTTAAGTAGTTGAACTTGTGTTTATTGGCGGCACTGTTTAAGCGAAAGTTCTGAAGCAGTTACTCTGTAACGACAGATCATGCTTTGTGGCACACCTCAAGTGTTGCAATGTAACATGCCGATCCGCGCCCATCGCTTGCGATCACGACGCTGGCATTCAGTTGCTTATTGTCTAAAACGCCTCGACCTAAGCGATAATTCACTGCTGTTCGGGTCTTGTCTCTTCGCACCGCAGTAGCTTGAAGTGTCAGTAAAAACAATTATTCGCTACGGCTATAGGCCTTTCACAGTAAAGGGAGCACTTTTTGAAGCTGTTTCGCCAGACATAAAAAACCAATATTTCATTGTGGTCTCGGACTTTCGCTTTTGGGTATGTTTAACTGTGTTTATTACTTAAATGGCAGGGTTTACATTAACAAGTGGGGGAATGATATAAAGTGGTTGAAATAAAAATGTAACTAGGGCTTCGAAAGGGCTCACTTGATCGTAAACGACCTATAACTGTGTCAACTCTGTCAAGTGGCCAGCTTATCTTGAACACCGCATACATTATGAGCCTTAAGTTTCCAACGCTTTTGTTATTAGAATTGAACATTTCGGGACATTTATGTTTCTATGATATGTAAATGCACGCTGAACAAGTTTGTTTCACCAAAATTGTTTTTAAAACGCATTGAGAGGAAACTGATATAGTCCGTTCATGGTTTCTTAGGCCTTTTTGAGTCAAACCTTTGAAAAATCTCCCCATGTATGACGTGTTTAGTTATTTCCAACATGCTATGTATCACAAGCGTTTTATACGTGTGTTCATAAAAGTTACTTTTTTATGTTAAATTTAAATGTTATTCGTATTTTATTTATAAATTATAATGCTTCATTTATAAATAATTTGAATAGAAAAGAGGGAGAAAATAGGTATGTTGGTAGCACCTACTGAGAAATAGTCCTTCAGCTTCTTACGCAATAGAAAACTTTAGCATTTGACTTTACGTTTCCTTTCCTCTGACGAAAGCACCAATACACTATAGAATTCTAAAGTCAGAGTTCAGATAATTGAACATCGATTCTGGGAGCTTCGTAAAAATGTGCATCTTGTTATGAAAATAATTATGATAATATCCAGAAATGTATTTTAAGTACCTTTTTCAAAATAGGCTTAAAATTTATATTAGAAGTTTATTTAAAAACAAAAAAAAAAATAAAACTCATTTGTTTACTTCATTAAAATATGTAGATTCATATATTTCCTCTTCACATTATATTCGTTTGCCACTTATTTAATTTAAGACGAACTTCGTATAATACACCGCACTGCAATAAAATATCGCACTTTCCACATAACCTATGTTAGATTCTCGGCAAAATGGCTGCTTGACTTTGACACAAGAGAGCTTGACTTTACCTTTGACAGTTCCATAAGAAACAACATGTCGGAAAGTAAAATGTTAAAGTTTTCAACTGTGTAAGGGCCTTTATACAAAATACGGTTACACTGAGTGCACTGCGCAGGAATGCTTAGTTAAGCTTAGTTTGCACGAGGGGAGGAATATCCTGGAAGTAGAACTTTAGCAGAGACAGAACGAAGGAGGTCGGTTAGGTAATAGTTGTATTGTTTAATTATTAGTTACAACTCGTTACATGAAATGTAAGTTAAATCGGAGGGGCTCGACGAGATAGTAAAAGTTAAATACAATTTATCTAATCCACGGAACATTATTTAGTTTGGGTGTTATTTAAACAGAACGTCTTCAGCTTGATCATGGCTCCGAAGGCTGCTGACAGCAGACGTATTATGTCGATCGGTACATTCCGTCTCCCGGCGTCTTCTTCTCGGCGACCGAAGACAAAAGAGAGCGGTCGCGCAGCCGCGCTTCCAACCTTAAGGGCGCCGTCTACTTGGATGTTTTTAGCGCGTTTGAGGAAGGGAAGCGCGGGGCCAATAAGGACGACATTGACACGCGCGGCTGATGCCCCTTCGCTCCTACGCGCAAGGCGCTGAACTGGCGTGCAGTGTTTCCGTTTTCCTGCGTGTACCTACGGGACTTAAAAAGCCGCGACCCTATCGTTGTATTGTTGGAAAGTATGTAGCAAGTTTCAATGCAAGTCCCTATAATAGTTTCACATATATTAAATCAGTATATTAATAGCTACAGCAGGATTTCAAACACACTGAAACGCGTTTCCGCCGTCAGGTAGGCGGCGCCCTTAATACCGGGCGCGTGTTGACTGACAAACTCCAAGGCCTTCCACTCTAAATTGGAATCAGTGAATATTTGCAGATTATCGGTTAAAACTGCTTCATCCGGAATCAGAAGGAAAAATATCACTAATTCGTCAGTTAAAAAAGTCCACCAATTCAAACACTAGAAAATTAGGGGCCACGGTGGCTGAGCGGTTAGCCTGCTTGCCTCCCACCAGTGCGATCCGGGTTCAATCCCCGGCCTAAACACTCCAGATTTTCGCATGTGGGAATCGTACCGGACGATGCTGTTGGTCGGTGTGTTTTCTCGAGGATCTCCCGTTTCCCCCGCCCCTTCATTACGGCGCTGCTATATACTCACATCAATCACACGCATCGGCTCTCAAGACCTCGATGTTAACAGCCGCCCAAATATCTTTAATCAGTCACTAGAAAATTGCCTAGTAAATAAGCTCCAGGATACAAAAAAAAAAAAAAAAAAAAGCAAAGCATTCTGGTGTGAGATAAGTTAAACACGATTGATTTTTTCGCGAAGACTTTGTGGATGTGGTTGGGATCGAACTCTCGCCCAAAAAGTAAAGTATGCTACAGCTTTCATTGTTGGCCATCTTATCCACTGTCCTACTTCTGATAGCGAGCGCTTGTATTACGGGTATTGAGTACACAAATATAATAGAAAATGGCTTTATGTTTCATGGCGTGAAAGTACTTCATGCCGCCTAAATTTATATACATATACACTATCTACCAAGAAGTAATTGGGTACCCGTGAAGATTGGTAATTCAGTACGTCAGTTGACTTCTGTTTCAGGCCTTCGGCGTTGGACCGCTGGTGTTTGTCCGTGGTAGCATGAACACAGAGGCCTATTGTAACATTCTGGATAATGAAATGCTCCCAAAATTGTGGCGTTTTTACGGAACGGACCCGTGTTACTTACAGGATGACAATGTCAGGTGCCATGTTTCAAGGGCTACAATGCAGTGGTACGCCGACAGCAATGTTCGCCGATTGGACTGGCTCGTCCAGAGCCCCGACCTCAACCCTATAGAACATCTTTGGGACGAATTGGATCTCCGGGTGAGGGCTCATCAGGCGCTGCCAAAATCCATTGCTCAACTCGTGGAATGGTTACAAGAGAAATGGCTATGAATCCCCGTGGATGTCCTGCAAACACTCGTAGAGAGCATGCCAGACAGGGTGGCTGCTGTTATAGCCGCAAGAGGTGGCCCTACGAGATCTAACTGGGTGACAACCACTGAGCAAAGATTGTGGACAGGTGCCCAATTACTTTTTGGTAGATTGTGTGTGTATGTTGTGTGTGTGTGTGTGTGTGTGTGTGTGTGTGTGTATATATATATATATATATATAAGTTGTTTAGTTCAGGTTCTGTGTTTTAAAAGATCACTATAGTGGTATCAATGTACGAGTTTATCGATGTTCACTAGTATCCGCCATTTTACAATGCAACGAGATGCTACAGATTAAAACTTATTTTTTTAGCTACAGATCGATCACTGATAATTTTACTAATTCGATAGTGATATGATTCGATAAGGTACGCGGATTTCCACCAACAAAATGTTTGTTTTCTGTAAGTTGACTAATCAAATAAAAAGGAAATTACAAATTTTTATAAAATAATCACTTGGTTCTAACATCCCACAGTCGAGTTAACAAAGTTATTACTAGTCTATCTGTCACTTCGTTACTTGAAAACCACCATATATTTTAAAGCACTGAATCTGAACTAAACTTTACTTAGATTGGCTTTCCAACGTTGCAAAGACATGTAAGAGTGCACGCATAATATGGGTATATTTAAACATCACGAAGTACTACGTTACGAAATTTATAACCGTTTTCCATAGTATGTTACTTTTACTACGCAGAATACGAGGGCGATCGTTACAGTGACAAATTAAGACTGGAGTATTTGTAGCATTTTGGCCGGAGGTTCGAGCCTCACCACATCCAGATATTTTTTATACGGGAAATATTTTTTTGCGGAAAAATAATTGTACTTTATTTATTTCACACTATAATGCATTTTTTTTAAATCCGGTTCTTACTAGTTAGTAAAATCTAAATAACTGATTTTCTACTGTATTAATTAGTGGATTTCTTTTAACTGAAGAGATTAGTAGTTATCTTTTTCTTCTGATTCTGGATGGAGCAGTTTCAATAGGCACTCAGTAAGTATTCACTGATTTCGATTTAGAGTACCCGCCTTGTTGGAGGGGCTCCTTGTGTTGTGGTTCGGACGCTCGGTTCGTGTCCCAGTGACTATTAGTGAAATGGGGACGATTTTAGACATAATTAGAGAACTGGACAACGTGAGTAAATAAATATTTCAGTTTATACAGAGTACATTTCTAGTTCCATGTTTGGCTTATTTCATTAGGATTCTTATGTCATTATTAAGCATCAATAAATGCACTAACAAACACTGTTACTATCCTAATTGCCACAGAAATTACAAGCTACCTCCCGAGCTGTATTTTCGAACCAACTCAATCAAATTAGTGGCCAAACAAATGTATAGCGTTGACTCAACTACATATTCTGTTGGCAAGTATTTTTTATAGCTAAACACAAAGGTTTTGCTTATTCAGGCATGTATTTGGTTAGATAAACAAAATTATTTTTATTGCTTATCAAGTTTGGTTAAATCAACAAAATATTCAGTTGCGCCAACTAAATATATATTTTGGCCACATGCGGACAAGTATTTCGTTTGCTGGAACAAATCTTTCTCTCGGTGAATTAGTAACACATTTCCTATGACTTTTATGTAGTTGCGGTTTCACTTAAATGGCGCATGAATATAGTGAACCGATTTATGGTATTTCTTAGTATTATAGGCTAAATGAGCACTTTTGAAATCAGCGTTACAAAAATGCCACTGATCCTCCTACCTGCGTATATTTTAACTGGCACTAGCTGGCATGTATCCAGTAAAGTTGTTAACAACCGAGAGAAAGTAGTCCTGTTTCTTAACGTAGTATTAAGAGTGTTAGGTAAACGTTTGTGGATATTGAAATCATTTGATTTGCTTTCTATTATTTTAATGTATGTAAGCGTATCATTAACAAATTTGTAAAATATTTACTTTTCTAATAATTCCACAATTTCACTTGACGGCCGGACGAATAAAGTGCTCAGGCCCATGGCAAGGTTAACTTTACATATGGCGGAATAATACATGGTGTGCATGAAAGTAGATCTTAGGCAGGGCTTCCAACAGCGCTCAGTTTACCTGGAACATAATATAAGGGCGACAGAAGGATAAAAGATAATATTAAATGTATATATTAGGCAACGAATTTAAAAGTACTCAATTAGCTGTGAATTGTCGTGTAGCAGGTATCAAATTCGTGGCAATATTAAATACAAAACGTTGCAAGCAGTGAGCAGAAAGAACAATATTTGCAGGTCATTCGTCGGGGTTCGAATAACCGCGCACCAAGTTTTACCCAACTCGCAAAGCGGTTGCGCAGTGTTGGTCGGAACTTAATCGAGTAAAGGATTGGGTAAACTTTGCCGTGTTTCTGGGCGCGGGCAAACTATGGCGGGCGAAGTCTCCGTACGGGCAGAGAAACAGTTCTTCTTCAAAGTGATTTAGTTTTCGTGAGTGCCTTTTATTAGTTTCAAATGTTAGAAATGAGTCGTTTTCATTAATATTCGTACTTTCTCAACACACGAGCGAATTTAATACACTTCTTTGTTTTGTTGAGTGGTTATGTAATGTATTGAATTTTAAACGCTGCGCGGTTTTGCGCAGTTCTAAGATTAGATTATGAGGAAATGAAACAATGTTTACCTATGAAGATATTGCCACAAAGTCGGAATTGCAGATGGGAATTACAACACGGAATTGTCCCTGTGATACATCGAAACTATTCACAGATACAGTAAAGTTCCCGTATACATTCTATCTTCACTGATACAGTAAAGTTCCCGTATACATTCTATCTTCACTGATTTATTTGTGATTTCCCACTGAATGTCAAGAATGTCACTTCTATAAATCACTTGTTCTCGGTTAGTTTATTTATTCGCTGGTCAGCAGTAGCTAATCCACTGACATTCAGTGAATGTTATTTTACTGATTCATGTCACTGATTCGGATTTAGAGTGTACTTGTATTAACATAAAAACACCTTACTCGTGGTTAACTGAACTTTAACTTATATTTAACGTATGAATTATAACATTCATTTATAAGTGTTATGGATAAAACCAGGGAGAAATTAAGCAAATTGGTATTGCCCATGCAAAATGTGACTGCGCACGAAGGCGGTGCGTTGTCCCTTTGGTGCAAATTTCTAGATTTGGTTAAGCTTTGTTTGCACGAGGCGGAGGAATTCTCTGGAAGTAGAACTTAAGCAGTGCTTCAGAAAAATTGGAAGTAACCGCGAACGGAGTACAGTCTGTACTGGTTTACAAAAGAAAAACGTTACAAACGTTTTCTGGTTGTACGACTCTTGCTAAATCGCGGCGAACCGACGCGACGTCGACTCCAGGTAGAGTGACTACCGGTTATGACGCGTGAGGATAACACGGCGGACGCTGCCGTTGAACTGTGGGTATTATCGGGGTATTCCTGTTTCTCTCGGCATTGCATTCCGTCACTGCTACATTCCTCACCCCACTTCACCGACATCGGCGCTGAAGACCTCAGCTGGTCAAGCACCGCTATAATCTCACACTCGGGGAAACATTGAGCTATAGGCTATTCATGGTAAAGAGAGCACTTTTGAAAGCCCTCTCATTTGGAACAATCGTCAATAAATATATTTTATTTTAGCCTGAGGCGTTAACATTCCGAGGGGCAGTGGAATATACACACTGTGTTTATCATTCACATGGCGATATTTATTTGAAAAGGTATTTCGGGGATACAAAATGGCTGAAAGGAAAAAGTAAATAGGGCCTCAAAAGTACTCACTTAGCCGTGAACAACGTGTATGTAAGAGGCCTCTCTAGTAAGACGTTTTAAACTCGCCAACGTCACGTCCTGCTGTAAAGAAGCATTCCGACAGCGATGGAAAACAGCATAAACATTCTTCGCGTGTGTTCCGTTTCCTCAGTATTTTAAGGGATCGCTACACAGTTTTAGTTTAGAATCTGTTCAGAAAATGCACAGCGTTCGCGCTGTAGTTGAAAACACTGTTTTAGAGGACAATAGCTATCCAAAACAACGATTTTCGCTGACGTTGACACGTTTAAACGACCACGTTTATGTTTCAATAACAAAATGTGTAAATTGACGACAAAATATCGATATTCATTTCAGTCCTGAAAAAACTTATTCACATTAAAATATTCCATAGTATTTTTAATTATAATAGAAAAAAAACTGTTTACAATAAGACTCATGACAACTAGGCAGACCCCTTAAGGATCAGGTTCATATATTGTGCAAAAATTATTCGTTTTCGTGCCATAATTTCAGCTTCACAAGTATTATTGGAAATGTTCGATTAAAGAAAATGTATAATGTACTAGTTGTTTAATACGTTTGTATCTAACTTCCAAGGTGTGCTCCTTCCTGCTTGCAAAAAGGCAGAATATTATTGATAAAATATAAATATGTTTCTGTTTTTTTTTTATTACAACTATCAGATAACACGAAATGGAAATTAAGCACAAATTTATAAATAAATCCTAAAACGTAGATTTTATGTAGTCGTGCATTGCCAGTAATTACTCTGAATCCGTAATTATGGCACGAGAAGGAAGAATCTCTGCAATAGAGTTGCAGCCGAGCCTTAAACATGCAGGCAGCCGGATACCGAGGATTAACGAAGTTAAGCCTTAAACGGCGCGGTACGGACCGGAAAAGCATGTGTCGCACCTGCACACACGCATGTGTGTGGACGTCCGCTTCTTTCTGCAGCAAAGCCTCCAGTCCCGCGCAAGAGAGCTCGGAACACGCTTCGACGGTAAGCCGGTATTTATTGCCCGCTAACATGGCTACGACGGGTGGGAGGACCTCCTCCCCCCCTCCTCCCAAGAGATACATGAAAAGACTTCCCTCGTTTTGTGGATTCGCTTGGCGCGGTGTCGCTTCTTCCCCCCCCCCCCCCCACAAACCCCTCGAACCGTTGGTAAGAATCCGGCGCGTTCTTTTTGCAGGCGGGAGATTACGTTCGGACGTCCCTGGCGCATCTCGTGCGCTGGCGTCAGCCACAACCTCCCCCCCCCCCCGGCTCAACCCGTCTAGTATTCCTGCCACGTGCGCGAAAGTCGTACATCACCCGGTGTGGCAGACCATATTAATTTCCTGTCCCGCCCCCTCCTTTGCGCCTTCCAGTCCCCAGCGTTCCCCTCTCCTCTTCCGGTCCCTTTTGAACAACCCTCACCCTCAGACCAAATGCGGAATCCTTCCCCCAGGGCCTGTGCTGCCAGTAACACATCCCTTAGCGTGGCAGTTCCATGTATGGGGTGGGTTGCGAGAGAGGGGTAGGATTCACGCTCCAACCCTCCCCACAACTTCCCCACACACCACACACACCTCTTTGGCAAACCGGTTCCCTCCGCCCCATCCTTCACAAACCACCCACCTAGATCCAGACGTCGCCCGCGACACCTCTTTGTACTCTCCCACGGCATTCTATTTGACGCTAAAACCGCGTTGATTAAATAACGCGCCTCGACTCACCCCGAGGCCGCTCGGCTTTATTAAAGGCTCTTCATTAAGGCGTCGATCCACAGGGTGCGTTAACTCCGTTTGCGGTCTGTTTGAAATGCGCGTTTTCGTTTACAAATAAATATTAGTCTCTGTGGCTTATTCGCCTTTAAACGTGCACTTAGAGACCCCCTGAAAAGTCTTCCCCGCCTTTTTTTCTTCTTGCTACTGACTGTTATTAATGCGCCGACGAAGTGACTAATTGAATTTGTTATAAACACAAATATCCTACTACACTGGCAATTCTTTTTATGGAACGTATAAAACAAGTTTCAGTGTCACCGAGCTAGAAGTGTGATTAATATAGCTCCGCGTTTTGGTGAGTTATGGCTTAGTTATAGCCGGTACTTAATGCCAACCACAGTGTCACAGTTAGTTGGGTGTCGGATTACGATGAGACGGGTTCCCGGGTTCGAGTCCCTCGTTCGTATCCCAGGTAAAAACATGGATGTGGGTATATCTGTGCGTCTGTAGAAGTCACTTAACCGTGGGAAATGTCGTCAAAGCTCTTTAAGAGTGAAAATATATCAAAATTAAATGTCCTTAAAGCAGTAAAAATAAGACAGTGTTGTGGTAACATATTGGATTCGTTTTCAGGAGGACCCGGTTTCCCATGATTTTTCTAAATCACTCGATAGGAATATTTGAATTGTTATTTACTATTGGTCATGGCCGCTTCCTAACCTGCTCCCATTACTTAGGGTCTGGAAATTCATTTTAGGAGAAGATAGACTTCTGACACACGTACGTTATGTTTGCAATTATATCGCGGATTATTAGCCACGCCCAGGTTTACTGTGAGTCAGTAGATGACCTGCAAGGAAATAAGCACCCAATGCCACGCTGTGTTGTCTGAGGTTTAACTGCAGGCTACACACTGGGACAGCATCAAATGAACAATAAGATAAGGCGCGAAAATACATAGGACCGTAGAGTCCAGTCTACAGGTAGTTTAAAACGCGGAAATTTTTCTGTCCGTCTGTAAGATAAATAGCCATAAGCACTCCAACCAACACATTTTAGTGGTCACAAATTTTAAAGCATCATACTTTTATTAAGACTTTTAATGCTTGGAACAATTTTTCCGAATTTAAGTGCTTACATCGAAATTTGCGCTACTACTGCAATTAATTCAAAATCTGTTTGCAAACGAAAAATACGGGGACTGCGAGGCAGTTGCGTATACAGCACACAGTAGTAAAGACTGTTCGTGATAAAGTGAGCACTTTTGAAATCAACCTTAGAAAAAAATCACTGCTCCTAACAGCATTTATTTTAACGGGACCCAATGAGTGACATGTGTCCAGTAAAGTTGGTAACGATGGAGCGGAAAGTAGTTCCATACATTAACGTCGAATAAAAAGTGTTAGGTAACCATTTGTGATAACTTAAATTATTTATTTCCCTTGCTGTATTTTTTAATGCATCGGAGTGTAAAAATGAGCAGATTTGTACAATATTTACTGTTCTAATAATTTCATAGTTTCACTTGAGTGGCGCATAACTAAAGTGATGAGGCCCATTGCAATGTTAATTTTACATAAGGCGGAAGAACATACAACGTGTATACAAATAGATCTTAAGCAGGGTTTTCAAAAGTGCTCATTTTACCGTGAACAGCCTATAATCGGGCTGCAAGCGTTGTTTTGGAGACTTTCAATGTCAATTTCAGAATCTATGACTGCATGAATATTAACATAAATGCAAGAATCATACAAATAAAGCTGACTGCAATATACTTTGTAAACTACTCTCTTCAAATTAAATAGAAATGTTGTCTAGTAAAATCTCATATTTGCAAGTTACATGACGGAGAGATTGCCCGCCAGTTCAATAACTTGCGCACTCTGTTGCTGGCGAATTTAACACATGTAATTGTCGCCCTTAGTGAAATTTTGCTTCAGTGACAGAGCCAAGACTATTTATGATAAGCGCGTGCTATAAGATGCAATTTAATGCGTTCCAGATGGCTATAACATTCTCCCAATAACATCTTTCGCCAGGTTGAGAATTTGCGATTTCACAGATTTCAGTGTTAGTAGCAACTGATAATCAAAGCGCCACATTAAACAATTTTTAGCTCTAAGTAGTTATTTCAAAATCAATCTTTGACATTTCTTCTAACCTTATTTTATCGACTACTTTAATAAATCGGAAACTCTAAAATGTATCCCGCGCCTTTTGTTGCTATTTTAACCGTAGAGTTCAAGACTGATTTTCGTCGGAAAGTTAAAACTGCTTTCTGAATAAATAATAAAATATTTTCTCAGTTACCATTGCCGATGTACAAGTCTTTTCTGAAGCTATATCTGACGCTACATTCATAATTTTTACGTGACTTCTCTAATGTAGGTAAACAACATACCTACACGAACCCAAACTTCACACAGAGACAATATCTATTACGCTAATAAAATATTTTCAGTGTTTTTTTTTTTTTTTCAACCATGTAGTGAGACACCGGTTTAAACCTTTCAGACCCACTTAATTAACGGTTTCTGGTATCGTAAACAAAAACATTTTATGATGCTAGTTGTTGTTTCGTTGTCACAGCCAAAAAGCTGTAGCAATATGTTCGGCTACAGTTATACGAACCAATTGTGACCTTAGACTACAGTAGTAAGACGGTTTGCGAATTGTTATAAATATGAACCCTGGTTATATTTATACGTGAAATTGGCTAGGGGCCTTACGGTTGTGATTAATTATAGGGGCTGTAGCTAGTGGATGACAAGGTTAACTGCAAAACTGCCTAGGTTGAAAGTATGACTATTATCGAATTAATGAACATTACAATTAAATAAATGCAATTTAAATGTAACGGGGGAGCGATATGAGATTTCGACTGTTAATTATTGCTTGAGTAGATTCATGTTACACTGTTGGGTGTGTTCCACCTTGAGTAGAGTTCCGAGGTTGTTGGAAATGGCGATACGGCGGCGGAACAGCTGTTCTCTGTAGTGGTCCTTCATGGCTGACGTCACGAGGAAGACAATGGCCGTCACTCCGCATAGCTAGATATTGGCGTCGCAGTGGTGCAATGTGCCCGGGTTAGAAACCAGGGCACATAGTGGGGGTTCCTGCTTACAGCCATTTGGCAACGCACGCCCCGCTGTCCTGTATACTACTGAAGTGAGAGGGCATGTTCAGGTGACGATGTATATTATAGGCGCCTTCACGCCGGCGTAACAGAATCATTTACCCACAAGTAAGATCATTGGTCATTGGGCTTCGCAGTGTGCAGTACAAACTAAAAATTACCCACACGTGCGTAATTTACACAGTTGTGTACAATGCGCCTGAATAGGTTAACGAGTACCTCCCAATGACTCAGATACCAAATACGGTAGAGAATAATACGGGAGACGAAGATGTTCTTCTGGAGACAACTAATAGCTGCGTTCGTTTTGCGCCATCGTCCAGTACTATTCCCCCACATGCGAAATCCGGGAGTGAGTCGGCCGGGGATTGAACCCAGTTCGCCTTGGTGGGAGATGAGAAGTCTAACCTCTCAGCCACCGCGGCCCCAGTAACGCAGTAAAAAGTAAAATGTAGAAGTGTTCGTTTTGATTTTACATGCCGTATATTTGTGTGTGTATACTGTCAAGGGTGTTTCTAGCGCCAATTCATGTACGTGTTCTGTAAGAACCTATGTATTAAAGTAAGTAAAGTACGTATAAAAATCTTATTAAAAATATTACTTCAACATATATCACTTGTTCACACCAATAACGTTGCTTAACATGTCTACTTTTGACACGTGGCGATTTATTTTAAAGCGAACAATATACTGGCGAAAAAGCGATAAAACTGTTAGCAAATAACGTCGTTGAGCGACAGGTCCTGTCTTGGAAATGATTTATAATGTTGCGCAACAGTAAACAGCAGGTACGGAGTACTAAGCAATTGCTATTTCCATTGTTTCTATCGCAAATATTTGCATTTCAGTCCTCGCAGACTTGTTTGCACACACTTCGTTAACTCGTTCAGGTTTATAAACGCTACACGCAGGTTGTATGGATATTTACAAAATCATGTTTACAATAGTTTTTGAGTTCCATTAATTTGAACTTTTTATACTAAGTTTAGTGAATGCTATATTACTTTACGTAGCGTTAAAAGCAATGACACTTTGGTTTCATTTGAATTTGTTCTATTATCATTTAACATACTAGGTTCATAGTGACTATAATGCAAAAAAAAAAACACCTTTGTAACTATGATAACTTGAAAAACAAAGATAGGCAACATGCACAAAATAGGCGTGCAGCCGAAAAACAAACAGTTTTAAAGGTAAGAGAAATTAAAGTAGTAAAATGTGTCGTATGCAAAATATCTATAATGAGTTGAATGTAATAATTATACAGGTTTGTCTACCTTCAGGTGACAAGGACTCTTAACTAACGCCTAGTACGCTAAATGTCTGCTGGGTAAAATAATTTTAGGCTAAACGCTGCAACGCTAGTAGACCTAACAATTGTTTAGCCTAAAACCATGTATCGGAAAACTTAGGTTAAAGGACTTTGAGCAAAATGTAAGCTCTGCAAAAGTCATTAAGACCAAACAAATTTAGTCAATTCCATACATATTAGGCTAAACTCCCGTAGTTGAAAGCGGAATTACGTAAACTGTACGCCGAAATTCCGCTTAGATTAAGTTCTCGCCTGGTCAAAACGTTGTTCTTTCTGTCCACTTAAAACTAAACAAAATGAGTAGGCATTTATTTCCCCGTATAGTCTACGGTTTTGTTTGCTCCGTATACGACAGTCAAAGTCAAAGTAAATGTTCCGCTGTTAACTGTGCATATAGCTGAACACCAAATCATAGTGTTCACGATTACATATTTAACACTGGAACATATTGTTGACACATTGTTCGATACCAGCGCGCACCCCTGTCGGTTTTCAGTTTCTCTCGCAGTGCCGACGTGAAGTCACCTAATTTGGTGATAATAGGCACACTTCATCAAATTCCCCATGCCCTGAAACACTATTCCCAAATGTTTGTATTTGATGTTTACCCTTAAATGTTGCCTAAAACTTTTTATAAACAGTTTGTACTATTTTTTTTCTTTTTACCAAATAATGAGGTAAATACAAAATATTTATCACTGCTACTTAATTTGGTGATAAAGGACTCATTTTGGTCACAGCAGTCGTTTATCTGGTGATATTCTAATTTTTTTTTAAATTATTAACACATTAGTTAACATTGTAATATATTTATGACATAGTTTATGTAACACACTTAGAATATCACATTGCAAAGAAAAAAATTAAATGCATGCAAAACATTAAACATCTAAAAAATTCAAAAGCGTAAAAAATTTTACATTTCACGATATCCATAAACTAATTTATTCGCCTCTCTGAAAACAATACATCGCAAAGAGAAAAAATTTAATTCATATACATGTCAGAATAACACATTGCAAGGAGAAATGTAAAATGCTTAAGAAAATATTTATGTTATAAAAATAATATAGCATAAAAATTTTACATTTTACAATAATAAATAATATTGGAAACTGTTTTAAAATGTATATAAGAAAAATTAAATTAAATGTGATCCATTATTGTTATCTTGGTACATTCTTCTCAAAAAATTACGAAGAAGGAAATTAATTTAATTTTTAATACAAAGTAACTTTATTTGGTACCTAAATTGGCGGTAACAAAATAGGCGTACCTAATATGGTGATTGGTTATGCGAGGATATGGCTACTCGTAAATACAGCGAACATATTACCTACGCCCCAAAATGTTACAAATCTCAAAAAGTTACGTTTAATTGCTATTTTTACATTTTAAAAATATGTCCTGCACGAGTCGTTCATCAACGTGGTGAAAAAAATCTTATTTTTGTCTTATTTCTTAAGGCTGTAAAAGGTTTGGTTAAAATAAACATGAATTTTAATGTGTACCACGTGTTTCTACAGAGTACTGAGAGTAAGATGTACTATAAAAAAAACTCCATAGTCATTGAAGGAACAGCTTTCACACAAATATATTTTTTACAACTTACAAATGCATCGCACAGCAATGACTAAAACGCTCGACAGTCTCGTCCCGTTTCATGCAGCTAATATCCGAAGCAGAATGACGAGGAGACGGACACAGCTGGAAAGTAGACATTTCTAACTGTTCGCGTAATGAGCAACTGTTTGCGGTGTACCTAAGATGCCTACAAGGCGTTCAACATTCATCTCGTTCAAAAGTGCTAGGGATCGGTTAAGTTTCGACAGCACTTTCCTGGAATCTAAATGAAAAATGAGCTAAGACGGAACCACCCCCCCCCCCCCAACCATCAATCCCCAGTGTAGGCGAATAGGATCAGATACAATACCTTTCGAATGCACATGAAGCCATCTTCCCCATAATACGCGCGTAGGTTCGTAGCCGATTAATATTCAGTAATCAACCGCGTCATGGCACAGTATGGCATCATTGATTCAGGATTCGGGAACCCTGCCGTAATAAAGATATTCCGTAGACTAGAAATGCATGCGCGTCAAATGCATATAGTTACGCTTCAATCATTTTTTAAATGTTTTATTTGCTTTTTTTTAAACCCAAGCTGGTTTGCATTTACGATTTTAATAGGTTAGAATTACGTAGCTCGTAAGCTAGGACACCAAATAAAATTTTCATTTTTAAATAGTTTAGAAAACGGTGGTTATACAGGAACAAACTGTTACAAAAGATATGCAAACAGTATGGTTGTAGCTATTAAACATTCGAAACAACGAATGGTTGTAGAGGGACGTAATAATAACAATTCAGCCTTAATTTCGTCGCCGAAGTGTGATAGATTTCTCGACTCGACAACCGGCATGTCAGAAGATTTCCATCAGGCTGAAGGTCGATATTCTTGACTCGCCTTCGGGCCAGACCCGAACGTCTTCTGGGCGTTCCAGTTGGATTTGTACGCGTCATTATACAACCAGCGCCTTGAATTTCTAGCCGAACGTAGGGGAGAAACGAGAGAGTGAATGAAAGGTTTGTTTGGTACCATACATCCGAGGTCACTGACGGAATACAATTGTGGGGAGGAGTACCTCGAGAAAACCCGACCAGTCAAGAGCAACGTCCGCCACGTTTTCCGTATGCGAAAATCGGTAGTGACCACACAAGGGGTTGAATCTGGCGGGAAGCGATTAGTCTGACCACTACACCATCACGGCACGTGAGGAGAGCATTGCCAACTTCTCTGTGTAATGTGTCTCATGTTGTCAAATACCATACCCCCGTGTGTTTATTATTAAAAATTGTTCACGATAAAGTGAGCACGTTTGAAATCAACCTTAGAGAAAAGTCACTGCCCCTATCTGCATATATTTCAACGGGCGCATTGAGTGACTTGTGCCAAGTTAAGTTGGTAACTATGGAGAGGAAAGTAGTTCCATATATTAACGTTGAATAAAAAGTGTTAGGTAATCATTTATAACATAATTTTTTTTCATCTTTCTATTTTTTTTGCATCGAAGTGCAAAAGTGAGTAGATTTGTGCAGTATTTACTTTACTAATAATTTCACAGTTTCACTTGACCGATGCATGAATAAAGTGATGAGGCCCATGACTATGTTAATTTTGCATAAGGCGGAGTAACACACAACGTGTATACAAGTAGATCTTAAGCAGGGCTTTCAAAAGTGCTCATTTCACCGTGAACATCCTATATTTATCGTTGTTCTTAGTTCGACCCCGTCACTAAGCTTCTGCTAACTGTTCCACATCTGCCCGTGTGCTCGTATGTTGTAGGAATGTTTATAAATCTGTCTTCGCTTTTATTATATTCACTGTGAAATATTCTGACGCGTCACTTTCCAAAGGGCCGCAGTCAACGATATTAAATCTTTGTCTGCTTACAGACACGCCTTTATAAGACTCGCGTTAGTTTTTCAATCATTTGAGGTGTAAGTCAAATTGCAATTTAGAGGGTTTTTTACCGTACGGATTAACGCCGCTGTCACGTGGGGGCTGTGGTTATTCGTCCTTCTGCTCGATTCCTTCAAATGCATTATTTACCTGATTATGAGGCAGTAAACAAATGTTTGTTACGTTATTACTTAGTTCGTGCTTTTTTTTTTAAAGACAAATTACGAGTCCAATGGCGTAGTTGTGATTAACTGGTTCCTCGGTTTTTATCGCTTCTGTGATGGCGTATTCGGGACTGTAATATTTAATTAATAATACAGACCCAATTTGCAAAAAAAAATAATAAGATGCATGGCTGGCGAGAGACTTGCGTTAAGCGGATTCCGAGAGAAAGACATAAGTTGTGAAAATGTGAAAACGTACTTTGAGAAAGAAAGTGGCGATGAAGCAGCGTTGAATGGAAGAGGAGACGGTAATAGGCATACTCCGAGATAATCCTTCACACTATCACAGTTTTCGCCATTTTCGCCACGTGATAACTCAAATCTAAAACGTTCCCCTCCATAAATGCCAAAAAAAATCGAAGTTATCAACTAACCACAGAGCCAGTATTAGTTCTTCTTTCTGCATTTGAAGTACGTACAATTTCAGAGATTTTTTGGCTGTGTTTGGCATTATATTGATCATTTATTTACTATTCCGCCCTAAGTGATGCAATATTTACGGGCAACTAGCGGCAATACATGAATCGCTTTTACCTTTACTGGCGAAAATTCGTCTGCCAAGAATGTTATGTATTGTGAGTAAATAAAGCGATCGAGGAGTGATTGTTTTGGTTTGATCGGGGTGCCGTAACCAGCTTTAGAGTTGACAAATATTCCCTTCACACATGGGCGTTTCATCGATACAAAGACGTAAGACATAATTGAGGTTATGCGTGCGTTATGCGTATGGTTATGCGGTAACATGCACGCGTTAGACTGTTAGAACGATTCCGGCTAGATGCACTTGGGATGCTTATCCTCAAACGATTTGAATACTCATAGCTGGTGAATTCTAGTACAGTTTCGGGAAGTAAATTTCCGTAGTTAAAAAAAATATTTTTTAACAGATGACGGTTAGTGTCATTCTCACCGTTGCTTAAAATATAAACATTTTAAGATTATTTTGAACATAAATTACTTTAAGCAATTATTTTCACATAGGTTCCAAAATTATAAATAAATTATACAATCAACATGTAAACAGGTTAATGTTAATTTTACCATATTAGATAAATATTTTTATTAGCCACGTTAATAAAAATTATACTATCTTTAATATATCTTCAAACCATTTGTTGCTACAGTTTTTCCCCTTCATACTATAAAAACTGTTCTGACATTGATTTTAAAGTTACTTAATGGATAAAACTAAACGTAATGCTCAACTCTCTTAATTACTCTTTCCCCCCAAAAATTTCAACATTTTCAACTCTCTTTCATCGTCATTTCAGTACACATTACCAATTTGGTGACAATATTTTTTGTTATTATTTTATACTTTTGAATGCGCATAGGACTATGCTGTCCTATATTTGTGACACAGTACGAAATTAATTTTGGAATATATTGTACTGGCTGAACTCAGACACGACCGTACTTAAGCTGAATGTTGCCGAAAACGGAGAATTGACTCATCTATCCTCCGGGGTTTTCTGACAGATGATGTGCTATGAATGTGTGTTTGTATATACAGTACTGTTAGGTGTCACTGGTCCGCGCCGCTGACCTTGGCCCGCCTCTCGCGAGCGGGCGAAGATGAGGACAGAGTCGTGTTATGATAATGGGCGGCAAGTGAGTGGGATGTTTGAATGACAGTCGAGTGATAATCCTACCAGCATTTCGAGTTATGGAAGCATTCTGCCACGACAACCCTTTGTCGGTTCACCGATCCTGACCTTTGGCAGATAGGATTTCTGCATTTATAGCCCATTCGCAGTTTCTTCGGCCTTTTTTAATCAAACCTTTGAAAAATCTCCCCATGTATGACGTGTTTAGTTATTTCTTAAATACGCCCTGTATCACAAGCGTTTTATACTTGTGTTCATAAAAGATACTTTTTTCGGTTAAATTGAAATGTTATTAATATCTTATCTATAAATTATAATGCATCATTGATAAATAACTTGAATAAAAAACAAGGACAAAATAGGTTTGTTGGTAACGTCTAGTGGGAAATAGTTCTTATACAAAATATCATTACAACTGAGTACGCACGATTGTGGTGCGTTGTCCCTCTCGTGTAATTCTCTAGACTTGTTAAGTTTAGTTTGCACGAGGTGGAGGAATATCTTGGTAGTAGAAGATTAGCATGGCTTCATAAAAGGCTGAAGTAACCGTGAATGGATTATATCTGAAGAATTCTCTGGAATACTGACCTCGTTCTCTCAGCGTGACTCGGGGTGCGTTGAACCTTCCAGATGGTCAGGGTGAGCGATATAAAAGTGTGATAGGCCTCCGAGCCGAGAGTTAAGTTCAGTGAGTGTAGTTGTTGAATGGATGAGTGGCTAAGTTCCGAGCGATAGAAGACGAGCGGCGAGAGAAGTGACCAACGGAAGGGAAGTCTGCAACTGCGAGTATCAAGCAATGATGAGTGCGGCTGGCAGGCTGGACTATTGGACTTGATGCGTGAGTGAAATACATTACAGACGATGGCAACACATAGACTGGACACAGGTTATGATGAGTATGAGTTAATTGACAATAACCAAACAGACACATAGAAAATGGCGTTAATTAGAGTTGAAATATACATTAAATATTTCGCTCAATGTTAAATAAAAAGAATATTAGTGGAGACATAACTTAATGGTGTAAATGATAGCTGTGTGAATAAATTAGAAATAAAATTTGCTTGTTTTATTTTTATTAAGACCTCCATTCCTCACGAATTCAGATACGCCCTCAGGCATCCATGTAATAGTACATACATTAATGGATACGTAGATACAAACACTTGAGAACAGCAAATTTATTTATAGCTTTCATGTCCGGAGTACGCATTTTTCAATCCCACGTTATGCCTTTGTTTACATCAGTTCACACACAAGCTTAATATTATCAGCAGTGAATGTGAGTAAATACTAGTGGGGCGGTGGTCTAGCTTTTTTTTTCATTCAGAGGGGGACTATGACGAGAAAATCGTTTTATTAAAATGTGCGCGCTTTGCAGTCGACGTCGTATACCGCCGTGGAATGCGAAATTAGACCCTGAACGGGCTTTTTTGTTCGGTCTTTTATTCCGCCTGAAACGTTTCCCACGCGGCAACTCACTTCGCAGTACTTTGTGGCGGGTTGCGTGCCAACAGGGCTGCAGGCGCTAGCCATGCCTTTTCACTTGGAAACAAAATCACGCAAGGTTTCCGCCGAATGTAACAGCCCCAGTAAATACGCGAGGTGTAAATTAACGTTTTTGCCAAACACGCATGGACTGGAAAGGAAGTTAAAAAGGGACAGAATTTACATCCACGTGATCGGAATTTTTTAAAGGAGGTTTTTGCCTTTTAATAATTTTTTTTTTGTACTTCAACCGACATTGAATCTGTGTTGACTTTATTGTTTCATTACTGACTTCAATGAAACCATATGGAGAATCTTCGTGGCATATATTTTGTGCCACATATAAAATAAAAATCACATTAAAAATATTATGTCTTTCTGAGAAAGCGTTAATGGGCCAGTGTACGTGGCGCTGGCAACAGAGCAGAAATCCATTGTGTCCCCAATGTTATGATCTACGAGAAGAACACTCACTTCAGACTATTCATGTCGATTACTCTCAAGACACTATGCATATTATAAATATAATTTTGGAGCACTCCAACATAGCTAAAAAAAAAAAAATGGGTTTGGCTGTGTTATGGACACAGCCGTTTGTTTTGCGTCGATACGCCCACGTTGACGCGCTCAGACGCCTTGATGTTTATTTTGCATTCCTGGCAGCGCTTCACTCTATCATATGGGGTTTTATGGGTATCACTGGATTACTTTTGAGATGCTCTTTTCAACTGTATACGATTTCTGTACTTCGACTCAGCTTTTCGACGAGTATAGGCCGAAATTGTGTTCAATTTTTCTTAATTTCTTACATTAAACACATACAATTTCACCATAACTACGCCACACAAATGTTTTTATACACGCAATCTATTGATCTTGACGAGAGCTGTCGATTGAAACTTAAAAGAGCATCGTAACTTCTCCTAGTCAAAAGTTATACTACTTATGAGACGCGGCGAAACGAACTCAAAATCCCCCCGCCGTGTGCGATGCTTCGCAGTCTCGACTCAACGTAATATATTTTTTTCTTTGGCAATCGAGTGGTTTAATTGAATTTTGAATGTAGACGATAGATTCGGAGCCGCAATGCCAAACTGTATCCGCTGATTTTGTTATCAACGGATTTTCTGGATTGCCTCGCACTATGGTTGCAAATTTAAATACGTATTTACGTGAAAACGGCATTTTGAAAGGGATATATATCGAAATATTTGGGTCAAATGCATACGTAAGTACTCAATGGATACCAGCATTGAACTTTACTACGGAATTTATATCAGTAAAATGAAAGGGTCGCCACTTCAAGTCCCATAAGCAAACTCAACAAGACGAGAACACCGCAAGTCAGTTAAGAGCCCTGCGCGTAGCGGCGATGTCGCACTTGATGCCCGTGGCTGTCACATACTTATCGATCCCGCAATTCTCGAAGTTGTGACAAACCGCTAAAGGAGCAGGAGTCGATTTCAAAGATGAAATTTTCCTGTGATTATTTGCTTGCATTCAAATATGGGACGAATTAATTGCTAGAAAGTACTGCGTGGTACTGTAAGAATATAATATGGTTTGAGCTCAGTTCCCTAAATTTTACTGTCACTCTTAATTTGCATGAGTGACAATTTCACTATTTAAATCAATTAACATCATCTGACATGTCACTTCAGTCAATTTAACTGATGAATTAGTGAAAAATGCCAGTTTTCCTTCACTTATTGTTTCAGTGACGCTTCCCACTGATTCAGTAACCATTTCATTCGCTGTTTTACAGTGATTTGTTTTCATACTGATGAATCAATTAAAGAAGGTGTATCAAATGAAATAACAACTACTAAACCAATAAGACACATAAAAAATATTTTTATGTAATTTTTGTCTTTTAACATAGGCCGTCCATCTTACGAGGCAACAGTGAAGACTCAGTCTTTCATTTAGTTTTTACGTATTTCATTTCGTTTTCACGTAATTATCATATGATTTGTTTTAACAATCCTAACGTTATTAATTAAACTAATAACGAAAACCAAGGACATACATTTTAAAACTATCACGTATTTTCGATAAAGTCATACAATTCATATATTTCCCCTCTTGCAGTCAACTTTTGCATGGTGGCCCGATTGGTAAAGGCTGTTCACGATAAAGTGAGCACTTTAAAAACTAACCTAAGAGAAAAGACACCGCTCCATCATGCATATATATTAACGGGCGCACTGAGTAACATTCGCCCTTTAAAGTTGGTAACGATGGATGGAAAGTAATTCCATATCTTAAAGTCGAAAAAAAATGTTGGGTAACCATTTGTGGTAACTTAAATTTTTTATTTTTATTTTTTAATTAATCGAAGTGTAAAACTGAGCAGATATGTAAAGTATTTACTTTCTTAATAATTCCACAGTTTCATTTGTCCGACGAATGAATAAAGTAACGAGGCTTATAACAATATTAATCGTACCTAAGGCGGAGGTGTACTTGTGTACACCTAAGGTGTACACAAGTAGATCTTAAGCAGGGCTTTCAAAAGTGCTGATTTCACCATGAACAGCCTATAAGATAAAGGTTTCGAAAGTGGGGTACTACGGGTCCAAATTCTGAACCTTCGCACGTGGGTTTTTTTTTTTTTTTTTTTTTACTTTTTTTTAATACGCCAAATTGCACAATATACACAGTGATTATCGGAAATATATTTATTTCTCGTAATGATTTGGCAAAATTAAATAAAAACAATATTTAAATCGCCGCACGCAGTTTGCTGTTACTTATTCAATCAGTGAAATTGTCTCACTTAAACAGCCAGTATTTCTCCACCGACTCTAAGTGGAGCCATTTTGATCGATTTGAATCGTTGAATTTCACGGCGAGTCAGTGGTTTCCCATTCAATCTAATTTAGAGCGCAGCAAAATGGTGCAAGCAAGAACTCGTGACGGGTGAATTGAAGGTGCCCTAGAGGCTTTCGCTTATGGAGAACCAATGGCGTCGAAGTAATCCGCAGCAGAAACGTGATAGAGCGTACACACACATGTGCACGCCACTTAAACCGTGACAGTATATGCGTAAACGTACGTCACACTCAATTTTGTATTGTTATCGGGGTGTCGCCACTTGAAAAAGCTTCTGTGAAGCACGGCCGGTAAGTAATTTAGCGCTGGGCTAAAAACAATAATGCTGTTTGCATAAGGCCGTGTTTGTATAGGTTATTTATAAGTTTTAATGGTTTTTGGTTGAGTTAAAAAAATATTCCCAGTATAGCGCGGGCTTGGTGAACTTACTCTATCTGACGAACACCTTATCAGTTTGGATACTCACCACATGTATTAGTTCAGAACTTGATTTGGACCAGATCTGCTGTGCTTCGAGCTGTGTCTATGAAACAATGCCTGTGTTTTTTAATTTACTTTAAATGTTTTACGGGTTGATCTGCCAATTCAACTAGCTATGCAAAAATTTTTCGTGTTTAAGGACTAACAAAATGATTAAGTTTCTAAGTTTCCACTTACTTGGTGCAGTGACGTTTATTCCATAGACGCAAGATAAGCAATGCTTACCCTATACATTTTGAAAATGTTTGATCCATTATAATTCTCGCCTTAACTTTAAACACATTTAATTCTGAGTTTCCCGTTTCCGATTCGAGAAACAGAGTTTTCGTAACTCCCGTACTGTACACGCCTAGTGCTGCTATCTAGTATTTATTTCCACAAACAGGAGCGACTAGCGATGAATCGAACTCGCAAGCAACATCATCCCACATGCTCGAGCTCCTCTGTCATCAACCGTGTTCCTTTGGCAGAGCAAGCAGTCGTTGTGTTTGCGTCCTTCAGTCTTAATTTTCCTTGGGAAGTGGATGAAAGTGTTCGGGAAATCCGGAGTTTTCTTCTAATTTGTAATATGCTCTCTAAATAATATTCTGTTTGATTATTATTACATTCCTTTCGCTTCCGTTTTTATAGCTATTGTTAGGTATTATAAAACGGTAAATACACGTGGAGGGTAGGCAAAGTTGGAAGTCGCTTTTGTTAGTAGAAATTGCTTAACCTGTTAAAAGAATTCACTACACGCCACTGGCTATCTTTGTATTTTCCTAAACCTTTCCATTAACACGAAGTAGTTGTTAAGGCATGACACTCTTTATGCCTTGTCATTGATTACGCAAGAAAGCTGTGAATTCAACTTTTGCTACAACCCATAGAGAACAATATTATTAGACATTTATTGCTTTGTCTCGCTGTTACCTAAAATTTTTGCAAACAGTAATGTTTTTGAATGTTTTGCTGCGCACTTAGAGTAAGTTACTAAATTAACAGAGAATTTTGATAAATGCAACTGTATGCGTATGAAAACTACTACATAACATTATTCTACAATTCCTGAGCGTTCCCTTCCATTGGATGTTGAATTAGAGTGAGATAAAAATGCGTTATTCATATGCTCATGAATATGAAAATGAAATTTATTTTCACGCTTCAGTCATGCGTGAAATATCAGGAACTGCCAAATCGCTAACATCGAATTGATTATGTGTCAACGTGTGACGCGAGTTGATGGGGTTTCGTATATACATTTAAATTTTTTCTTCAAACATTTGTGTTTACTCAGGGAGAGTTTGCCCTCAAGATTTTATTGCAGTAACTTAGTCTGGAGCCACTAACATAAACTTAACCTAAATTCGCAGCTGGGAACTTTACACGTATCAGTGATTTAACACCTAACTTGGTTGTCCAAAGGTAACTCCTTAGGAACCGTGGAGATGTGCCGTCGTGCATCACAGTATTCAGCCAGTTTTGTCATTTACATGCTAAATTTTAGCATGCGTCGAAGCTTTTACTGTAATTTGTAAGTCCACTTTTTGAAAATTGAAAATTTTACCGATCGAATATATCAGTCGAAAAACACCACCTAACCATATTTTCCCTTGAATACTGTGAATAATCAGTGAATACACACTAGTGTATCGCCTAAATCATATTGCTCGAGTTATCGCTGTAGGTGGAATTCCCGAAAAAAATTGTTAATGCTTATGAATGCGAGTACAAGATTTTCTTAGCTATTTACTCAAAACGTGTAACTCAGTTTTCCACGTTTTAAAGACTTTTTCTTCGAGCTTGTATTTTATTTCGTTGAAGGTAATAACTTTGATAAAATATTATATTAGTTGTATGATGTGACTAAGGTTAACATTTAAAAAAAAAAAAATCAAAAGCCAGAACTCGTTTGGCATAACTTATTTTTAGATTTAAATGTTTAAAAAGATAAAATAAAATAAAAACATTGGTTGCGACGAACATAATTTGCGTGTGCGCGTGCATAAATTTTACCGCATAAATATGATAGTAAGAATATATTCTATGTCATACCAAGGCAGTGTAAAATTTTGAAACACCTCTGACAAAACTGTTATTCTGCTTTGACTCTGAAATCGGGTGGTATTTATTTGCGAGATTAATTTCACGCAAAGTAACGTCATACACTGGTGTTCATAAAAAAAACATGACAGTATAGAGATACGAGTATGATTTTCACAAGGTTTGTTTTGTATGCAGAGGTGAACAAACATGCAACGTTATCATCGGTTCTACTTCAACAAGGCCTCGCAGAGGCATGTGTTGCAAACTGCTCTTTATTCTGGGTAAATTGCCCCTTTCATTGTTTGTCCTGTAAGTGGTGAATAATGCCGCTTCAAAGTACGGGACAACCGTAAATGACAGCCGTTGGAACGAGTAGGATTCTCGATTTTTCCACACTTTAAATATGAAACATTTGAAAAATTACCCCACAAATGTTATGTTCGGTTGTTTCTAGAATACGTAATTTGTTAAAATAGTTTTACACTTCCGTTTACATTAAATTATTTGGTTAAATAAAGCTTTCACTTATATTTTGTCTATAAATTGTAATATTTATTTTACAGTCAACATGAATTAAAAACAGAGAGAGAAATATTATGTCGTTAGTGGTTCGTAAGAAATAGTTATTGTAGGCGTAATATTTATAAAATAGGAATTTTTTACGTCATTTGTAAAGTGGACTTTTATTACTGTTATATTAAGGTTTCCACGAATGCAGTGGCAGAAACATTGTTCATAATAAAGTGTTACGAAATTAGTTTATCATTGTATGTCCAACACACAAAACACAAATCACAAATACGACAATGCACATAAGAAATACTAGTGTTTCCTTACACGACATTTCAACGTTGCGAAGAAAGTGTTTATATATATATATATATATATATATATATATATATATATATATATATATATATATATAAGCCTATCGTACGAAGGAAAGCTAGGTTTATTCAGTCACCTAGATGTATGCTTATAAAGTAAACCCCCCCCCCCCCCTGTATAACTTTTCAATCCGCGAGGTGATTGACCTTATCACTACACCATAGCATCCCCCGCACTTTTAAGAGATTTCTCTAGCAGTGTTGACTGCCTCGCAGACTCCGGCGCTGTTTCATGCCCTCCCGCGTTTCCACTCACTCGAACTCCACGTTTACGCTTACGCACAACAATTCCGAAAAGTATGCATAGTTATTTATGCCCATTCTGTAGCCTACACTTACCGCGCAAAACTAACATTGGGCGCGTTCGGCGGGCAAAGCATTTCTGTAGCGCTCCCACGTTGAGAGAAAAACCAACGAAATATTTGTTTGGACAGGGCCAGAAATTTATTTATCTGCACCAACAAAATATTGTGTTAAGTAAACTAAACTTTAAAAGCAACAAAATCTATTTTGCTTATCTAACATAGCACGCGCTGGAAATGACCAAACCTCTTTGTTGGGCCAAAAGAAATTAGACTGTCAACAAAATATTTAGTTCAATTCTGTATGTATATTTTTCGCCACTACATAATTTGATTGCCTTCGTTCGAAAATACAGCTCGAGAGTTTATGTGTATTTTTTGTGACAATTGAGATAGTAACAGTGTTTGTTAGTGCATTTATTGATTCTTAATGAAGGTTTTAATATATTAATAAAAACTTTTCGACGGGGAACTAAAAAGTAGACCTGGAAAACTTCAAATATTTATTTTCACACGTCCAGTATTTGAAATGTATGTACAGAAAAACATTCATATTTTGAGTTCGCTAGAGTAGCGCTCAGGTGCGTTTTACTTTCGTATCACGATTGGACTTTCAAATTTTTTATACCAACTGAAACTGTTTTATTTACGTAGAGCCGAACAAATCTTTCGTTGTACCAACCAAATCTTTTGTTTGGGGCAATTCAATAAGAACAACAAAATTATTTTGGTTTCAACAACAAAATTTTCACTGCACCTATATAAATAATTAATTTAGTTGCACCAAACAAATTATTATTTTAAAAAATTTAACTTTTTCCGCAGTACAGTTACGGGGCCGCGGTGGTTTAGTGGTTAGACTACTCGTCTCCCACCTAGACGAACCGGGTTCGATTCCCGGGCGGAGCAGCTCCCGGAGCCTCGCACGTGGTAATCGTGCTGGACGATGCCGCTGGTCTCGGGATCTCCCATTTCTCACGCCCCTTCATTCCGGCGCTGCTCCACGATCACCCGGCTTCACGTTCATCGGTTCTCAAGACGTCGATCTTAAGAGTCGCCCAGATCTCTCCATTCACTCACTCACGCTATTTGCTGGCAATGTGGGCAATGTGATGGATCAAGTATTCTGAGAACACTACTGCGAACCATGCGTCACATGTCTTCCGTTATTTTTTTTTTTTTTTTACATGAATGCGTCTTTAAATTTGCAACCGTAGTGGGATGCAATCCAGAAAATCCGTCGATAAAAAAATGGGGAGATACACTTTTGTATTGCAGCTCCGAATCTAACGTCTACATTCAAGATTCAATTACACCAATCGATTGCCAAAGGATCAAAAAATATGTTACGTTAAGTGAGGACTGCGAAACATCGCGCACGGCCGGGGGGGGGGGGGATTTTGAGTTCGTTTCGCCACGTCTCATAACTTCCGCGTAGTACAACTTTTGACTAGGAGAAGCTACGACGCTCGTTTAAGTTTCAGTCGACAGCTCTCGTCAAGACCAATCGAATGCGCGTATAAAACATTTCTGTGGCTTTGTTGTGGTGAAACTGTATGCGTTTAAGAAAACTTAACACAATTTTGGCCTATACTCGTCAAAAAGCCAAGTAGACATACAGAAATCGTATACAGTTAGAAAGAGCATCTCAAAAGCAATCAAGTGATACCCTTAAAACCCCATATGATCGAGTGAAACGGTGCCGGAAACGTAAAATAAACATCAATGCGTCCGAGCGCGTCAACGAAGGCGTATTCACGCAAAACAGACGGCCGTGTCCCCAACACAGTCAAACCCAATAATTTAAGCTTTTTTTTTTTTTTTTTTTTTTTTTTTTGCTTAAAGACTTTATACTTCAGTACGTCTTAGTAGGCTAATTCTGTGATTTACGATCTTGAGTAGCATACTGTTACGTGTTCGCTGCGTCGCGTCGCTTGCGAGGGTGGAAATGCATGAAGGTCGCGCATGTAACCAAAGCTCGGGCGGCGAAGACAATTACCAGCTTTCACATGCTTGCCGCCGCGATAAATCCTTTGCGGCTCGCGCGCTCCTGATCTTCAGTTGATTGAATTTTCGCGTTTATATGAGGAATGTTCTGGTAATTATCGTCCTTGCTCGGGGTGCGAGGAATATTCCAGATCTTGGCTGCTGATACTACAGAAGCGCGTCCGGCCCCCGAGCCGAGAGTTCGAGAGTCGGTAGTATGGGCGACTGTGCTACGTTAAGTTGTAGAGTTGAGAGATTTGGGCGGCTCTTGACAATGATATGTTGACAGCCGATGAGGGTGAAATGAGGTGAGAATGAAGCAGCGCCGGAATGTTAATGCGGGGGATACGGGAGATCCTCGAGAAAACCCGCGGACCAGTGCCATCGTCCCGCGCGATTCCCACAGCAGTGACCCTGCCGAGGATTGAACCCTGTTTGTCTTGATGGGAGGCAGGCGGGCTAGCCGTTCAGCCAGTGCGGCCCCGCGACGTAGACGACGAGCCGGAAGAGCAACGAGTAGCGCCGGAAGTGACAACCGCGAGAAAAATCTGCGACTGCGAGCATCAATGCAGTAAAGTGTGCAACTGGCAGGCTGGATTATTGGACTATATGCGTGAGTGAAAGACATTTCAATTGACGGTAACAGACAGACTAAACGGGTGCTAATGCTTAGTGTGAGTTAATTGACTATAACTAAACAGATACATTGAGAAAGCTTTAATTAGAGTTGAAATAGGCATTAAATACTGCGTTCCCTGAGAAATAAAAACAGTAACAGTGGAGATAGATAGGGCAATACTCTTAATAATAGCTGCGTGGATAAATTAAAAAAAACCAAATTTTATTAAGACCCCCATCTCTCACGAGCTCGGATACGCCTCTCAGTCGTCATTTAACAATACCTTTTTTCAGTTTAGTCATATTTCCTTAGTTGTGTTAATACTTGCTTCATTGTGTATACTTATTATCTCGCTTTATATTAAAATATTTCCAGCAACCAGCTCTTGTAATGCTTTACTATTCTCTACAATGAAACTATGTTTTCAGTATACCCCGTTATTGTACTACAGCTAACATTTGCAAGTCGCTATATTGTTCCTCTTGCCCACGTTACTTCGTCGATGTTTAATTTCAGCACACTAATCGCACTCCCTTCTGGATTCTCATGTACTCACTGTCATTTACAGTGCACTTGCAAGCTTTCTATGTACCAAGTGTAAATTCTTGTCATTTGTTGTGTATTTTCCGTCTAAGTTAACTAAGACGTACACTAAATGCGCGATAAGAATTTTCATCGCAATTAATTACCATGGGTTCTTTCTTGTGACTGCATCTTCGTTTACCTATGCATTTCTTTTGAAGTTTGGATTTTAGGATCCTTAATTTACATTTACCCATGATCGTTATCTACAGTTTGTAATTAGTTAAGTTTTTCGTTTGTGCATTTCTTTTCCATGCGTTATTCCACACGAATAAAAAAAACTGGAGATACTACATAAGTGTAATGCCATGCAGTATTTTCACAATAATGGATGTATTTATAAATTTTTAATGTAATTTCTTTAATTTGTGTAGTGACTCGCACGTTTTATTGTGGAAAAAAGTGCGAGGAGGGGCAAATGTTCAGATATTAGTACAAAACTGTTCTGCCAGTAATTTATTATAATGTATTTCTAAACTGCCCTGAAATCTCAACCCGCTACTTTTCTGAATATCGTGGAACGTGCAGTGCTGCCTAGATTTTGCTGGAATAGCGAAGAGAAGGCGTTTAAAGAATTGCTTGTTTTTTTGGAATGTTCTTTTGGATGAAATGTGCATTTTGGTGCATTTTCTAACTCTTAAAATTGTTCATCTCGAGCTTCTGTTTCCCTAATATTATAATTCTAAAAATTAATTCCAGTGCTATGTCGGTTGTTCACTGATTTTTCAATTACCAAATTTTAACCCTTATCCAGTTATATATTTCTGATAAAACGTACAATGGTGGAATATCATTATATTGTGTATGTTCAATAGAAGGAGGTTTTAATAGTATTTATAATAATTTAGTCACTAAAATAACGGTAATCCTGCACGTGGGATAATAAAAATTTCCATAATTTAAAAATGATCATTAATTGAAATATAGACATTAATAAACAGAAACATTAATTACTAAAGTTACTATCATTACTGAAAACATAATTAGGTTTAAATTAAAACGTGTATTTCGATCGTAGTTTATGAAATGATTAACTTAAACTAGACGACGGCTTAACTTCTCCGCGGAAAGTCGAACATAAACAAATTTAATTTTCTTATGCGCGTAAAAAAAGCAGCGAGTGGGCATTAAAAGCAGGCTTTATAAGTTTAGACAGCATATCTATTGTATGTTGCTTAGGTTAGGTTACACTTTGATGTATTCCTTCTGTTATCGTGTGGGTATCAATTGATACGTTCTTTCTTCTGCTGTGCTATAGAGTACGTCAATGCCAACGGTTACAATACACGGTATATGCTATTCACGCTAAACTCAGCACTTTTGAAAGAGCTGCTTAGATTCTACTTGTTTGCAAATTTTGTATTCTTCTGCCATATGTAAAATTAACACTGCCATGGGCCTGCTCACTTGAAGCATGCGTCGGTTAAGTGAAAATGTGAAATTTTTACAAAAGTAAGTGTTTTCCACATTTACTTATTTTTACACTTATGCATTAAATAAATAGATAGCAAAACCAATAATTTCATTATTCACAACTATTAACCCAACACTTTAAATTCGATGTTAAGGTATGGAACTATTTTCTCCCCGTTGCGTCCTTACCAACTTTACTGGGCGCATGGCAATCTGCGTGCACGTTAAAATTATGCACATTTATCAAACGTTCATTTGAGAAGAGTTGAGGTCGTGGTGGTGCAGTGTTTAGGTTACTCTCTTTACATCAAGGCGAATAGGGTTCGATTCCCGGTGGAGTCCCCCCGGGATGTTCGCATGTGGGTATCGTGGTGCTCGGCGGGGTTTTCTCGGAGATCTCCCGTTTCCTACGCCCATGCATTCCGGCGCTGCTTCGTTCTCACCTCGCTTCAACATCATCGGCACGATGTTAAGAGCCACCCTAATTCGTCTACTCCACTCTCCACTTCAAAAGAGCTCAGTCAAGCGTGAACAGCTTATAGCAGGAACTAGGTCCACGTTGACCCTAGCTTAAGCGGGCATATTTTCATTTCCAACAGTGCCTTTCGCGCCGCCAGCCCTTAAATAAGGACACGATTAGCATTACAGCGCCTTCTATTATTAAAATTTTGATTTCGCGATTGGAGACGGAAAAAATTTTTTCGTGTCGGCAGATGGTCTGGGAGAGCAACCTACCCCCGCCCACCCCCCACGGCCTTTATGACCTTCCCATGCACACAGTTTTATTTCCAGTTCGGTTTGCTCTGGCCGTCCCACCAAGCGGCGTATGAACTTTTACGACCGCTCGCCCGTGTTTTGGCGTGCCGCCTGTTCCTGCGACGTTGTATTCTAACGACGGAGTTCCCCCTCCCCCCTCTCTCAGCGCACCGTGGTGGGGTTCGGTTGCTACCAATAACGCCGCCCCCCGCTGGTCCGCGCGCCTCGCCCGGAGGTGGTTAAGCGCACCTGCGACTGCAGGGGCAGCGTCGGCCACCCTTCCCCACGGCTTCGCGCAACAAGGGTCCAGGCGACGACGTTATCGCCGATTTGGAGGGCCTGTCTAGCAAGACTTTCAAACGCCACAACGTCATTTCCGGCTGTGAGGAAGCGTTGATACGGTCATGGATAATGGCGTAAACAATCTTCGTGTGTGTTCTGTTTCCGCGTGATTTTAAGCAATGACCTTCCAGGAACGTCCTCAGGATTTTTTATTGGATGGGGCGCAAGATGTAAAGCAACATAATATTGAAAAATTGTATTTTTTTGAACAGGGAAACACTTAGTCAAAATATTAATTATTCACTAAATATTACAACCATAAATTGTAAATTAAGTTTCCCACTTATAACTACGACACACTAACATATATATATATATATATATATATATATATATATATATATATATATATATATATATATATATACATATATATAGGATGATTCTCAATTAGACCGATAATCTTCGGGAGGTGATTATTTATGAACAAGTAAAAGGGTAAAAAATGGGATACTTTATTCCTAAACAGAATATTAAAGAAGGCATGGGCCCTTAAAATTTGTTATTTTAAACCGTATCCTTGCAAAATGTCGGTAACGAATTAAAAAGCAATTACAACTCTCCGAACATTGTTTAATGTTATCGGAATCTTAAACGTAAGAGCTAACCCTCATTAATACCTCCCTTCGTAATGAAGATAACAGGGGTGGCCGCCCTCGTAGTGCATACGACTTTCTTACCGTCAGGAATTACGAACATTATGCTTGCTTATGGAGAAGTACGACCTAATTATCAAAAATGGCCCTCTCGTTACAACTGCCTAGGCCCCACAGTTTTCGTTAAAAAAACGCACAACAACTACTGCTGAAGCGATAAACGGGGCCGGAAATACTAAACAATGCGTCCTATACAGGCCAACGAAATACTGGGAGCGGCGTCTTTTGTCATCGGTGCAGCGGACCAAAAATACGTGAAGATGGGTGTGTCCGGCCGTCTTTAACCGCCTCCTAGATTTAGCCTCCGGCAAAATAAACAATTTGGGGACTTTCCAATTACATTGTTATAGTAGTGGCGTGCGGTAATAGAGCTTATTGTTATGAATTAGCATCGTGGTATTCCATTTAAGCTCCCCCGATCAATAGCCATACAAATAGTTAAAGTATAATCAGTATGTTCAATAAATGTTATACTGTTGTGCTCTACCTAATCATAAGTTATTATTTAGCTTCGCTCATAGACCCTTTCAGGTAGTTACTAGTGTGTGAGTGAAGAGATTTGGGCCGCTCTTAACAGCGAGGTCTTGAGAGTCGATAAGGGTGATTGAGGTGAGTATGGAGCAGTGTCGGAATGAAAGGGCGGAGGAAACGAGAGCTCCCCGAGAAAATCCGCAGACCAACGGCATCGTCCGGCACGATTCCCACATGCGAAAATCCGGTGACCCGGCCGGGGACTGAACCTGGTTCGCCTTGGTGGGAGGCGAGCGGGCTAACTGCTCGACCACTGCGGCCCCTTTAAGGCACGAACTGACTTGAAAAGCTAATTCGTAGCAATGTGCACTCGGAAATGTACACATGAGACGTTGAAGAGGAAGAGACTTCGGTTACATGTACTGTACACAGCAGAAAACAGCATCCAACAGTGTTATTCCCTTGTGTGTGGGAGATGTCATTTGACGTTGAGGCTACATTCCACATTCTCATAAACAGCTATTGCCAACATGAAACGTAAAAATTTTCTTTTGGCCATAATATATGTATGTCCCAGTGTTCCCAGAGTAAGGGTTATTCAACTCAAGTTGGAGAGCGAAATGACTTTAGTTTGAAAACTAAAATTTCTGTCGCCAGAGAGCACTGGTGTCGCATCTAATCCGGATTTTTCCATTCTCTATGTAAGTAAATGGGGTAACCGCAATTTCCATAAAATAAATGTAGTTGTGTAAAATATTCCGTGTTGTACTATAGTGTGTTAGACCCTACGTAAAGAATAAAATTTGTTCTTCGCATTGGAGTTGTAAGTAGGAACGAAATATATGCACAATATTGTTAAATCTTCTCTCGTAATTGGGATTCAGCAAAACTTAGGCCTACACGACTATTTTGTTTAAATATCACAAGTGGATCGAAAAAAAAAAATAGCGCAATGGTTAAAAATTATATATATATTTTTTGTTAGGTCTTTCCCACGTAGTTTCCTGCAACGAAATGTGAGAGTTCCGTTTGATGACAGCTATTATTTTTTTGCGCTCTCAAATTCGTAACGTTTTCCCGTTGAATTAATCTTGCGTAAGAACACCCAGTGCCAAACACAGTTATAGGCTTTTCGCTGTAAACTGAGCATTTTTGAAAGCCCTGCTTAAGATCTACTTGCATGCGCATCTTGTATACTTCCGCCATATGTAAATTTAAAATTGCCATGAAACGGTGAAAATATTTGAAAATATAATATTATATAAATAGGCTTATTCTTAAACTTACATACATTATAAAAAAAGAAAGCAAAATACACAATTTCAAGTATTCACATTTGCATATATGACTCTTACTTCCACGTTAAAACAAGGGACTACTTTCACTCAGTCGTTACCAACTTTACTGGGTGCATGCAACTCAGTGTGCCTCATTAAAGTATATGCAAGTGAGGGCAGTGACATTTTTCAATGGTTGATTTCCAAAGCGTTAACTTACCTTTATATTCTTACTGTTTGCTCTTGTAAACACCACTGGAGTACTTGAATAGGCCCAGTATTTACGTAATAAAGTTAACGTTTAAAATTTTGGCTGGGGCAAATATGTATTTACTATTCGAGTCAAACACTAATATTTAAAAAGGAAAATATATAATTTCTCTATTTATGGCTAGTTTAAAAGCGGCCTATTTGGAACACTGCGCACCTAGCGGCGGAGATTTTCCCTACGCATAACTCTCCCAAAAGAAATTCCGTTCTATTCTTAACCCTTAGTAGAATTAACCTTAGTAGAAGTTCGGAACAAAAATGTTGTTCATCACAATGCCTAAAATTATATATTTCTCGGTGACTGACACGTTTATTTATTCGACTTAAGTAATTCATTTTTATTCTAATTTTACTTTGACAATATTTATTCTATATGTTAAGAGTGCATGTGACGTAAATATATGGCAAAAAAAAATGGAACTTTATTCAGAAATAGCGGGATTGTGTCCATTGCTTAAAGTTACAGAAAAGTAGGACAAGGTGCATACAAATAAAATAATTTACAAAAAAATTAAAGGATTATACACCATTATAGTTTACTTATAATTTGAGGTTCTAGGTGTTACAATGCAATTTTTCTATGCTTACTGCACATAAGCCGAGGAAACACTTGCTTCGTTATCGCAACCAATGAACTGTAAGCTTTGTGTTCGGCTCCGGGAATATAGCGAAATTCGTAACTTACAGCAGTAGCACAATTTACAATTCAGTTACCCGCGGGAAATATCGTTGATCACTGAGCCTTAGCGTGTTCAGTACTTACTAGATATAAGCTTCCTATGCGTTGTGTGCAGGGATGTGTGCAGTGGGTACAAAATGGGTTAAGGAATAGTGGTCCGGTCAAAAGTGGAATGACGATGAATAGCAACAAGGGACGTGCAAAATTCGCGTTATTCTGTAGGTGCAGACTAAACTCCGGCAATATGTAGGCTCGTGAGACTTCTACCATTGGCCAACAACTTGTGCGGCACGCCTCAAGGACGCTCTTAGCCTATAGTAAAGTCTCAACGGTTTAGCGACCAATCTACAGTAAAGCAGTCACACAGGTAACTGACGTCGTTTAGTTGCCAGCAACTAATGAAATCACGAACTGCGCTCAAGCAAGTATAGAATAGTGAAGTATAGCATGGTATAGGCTGTTCACGGAAAAGTGAGCACATTTTAAGGCCCTCCCCAAACGCATTAACTCTCTCTCTCTCTCTCTCTCTCTCTCTCTTCTCTCTCTCTCTCTCTCTCTCTCTCTCTCTCTCTCTCTCTCTCTCTCTCTATATATATATATATATATATATATATATAAATTGCAGTCTCAGGCGTTAACTTTTGAGAGTGATGAAATCTATACATGATGTTTATTAATCATATTGCAATGTTTACATTATAAAGTGGCGGAAAGGTAGAAATTAATCGAAAGGAATAAATTAGCAAGGCCTTAAAAAGTGCTCACTTTACCGTGAATAGCCTATACCAAAGAATGACGCGAATTTTGCAGGTCTCCAATAACAAGTCTACCAGTGACTGTGAGCTAGGTATGCTAATTTATGCTAACCATCTCACCTCTGTCTTCTATTGTCTAACATATAGCTATTGTAGTATACCAGGTGCAAGGGGGCGAGGAGAAGCGACGACTAACTTAAGTAATTCTTTTTTTTTTTCGCCGCACGATGGCATCACGGGTCAAACGTAGGCAATTACAGAGCTTCCTTGTGTAAGACAAGGCAGCTACAATGCTGAACTTAATCAGCTGCCGAACGATTACGGTCGGGGATAGAATAATGGGTCCGAAGGCATTACAAAGAAAATACATTTATTTATTTGTAGTCTTACACATTTAACAGTTTGAGGAAAACTATGTACAATGTCAAGTATATTAACATTTACAAACAAAAGGAGATACATATTCCGTGTGACAAGAATTCGTACACGTAATACTGTTGGACGAAAAAGATCTTAAAACAGGGGTTGTTTGTTGTTTAATACGTTGTTGGAGTTCATTTAGCTTGAATTACAGCTTGAAGTCTGTGCGGCATTGATTATACGAGTTTTCTCGTCACATGTTCTGAAATAGAAGTCCACTCTTCCTTAAGAGTGGTTGCCATGGTAGACTTGTTCGCAATTTGATTAGGAGGTAGCAAGACAGTGAGAGATTAGATCAATTCTAATTTCACGTTTACTTACAAAAGTTCTGCGATGATAAATCATTTTGTCTTATTTTTACAGTAATTCAGTTAACGTTTGTTGTACAATAGACTACAAACATTTTTCGCGCAATGTTTTTCCCTTACGGAACATGTCGCTTCGTAACTTTTTTTTTTTCAGTAAGTACATGCCTTTGCGCTGAAAACGAGATATCGCCATTACGTGACGCAACCACGATAAACTTAAAAAAAAAAAAAAAAAGAGTACTTTGAAAGATCCGCAAAACATAGCGTCGAGTCTGTCTGCCACTTCAATACTAATGCCAGTTTCTACAAATCGTTGAGACCACAATTTTTCTGGTGTAGCATGTAGAATTGTTGAGAACATTTTTTCCCTGAGGCGATGTTTGCTTATCTCCCGCATCTGGAGACGAGGAGAGATAGGGCACTTGGTCCCCAGGAAAAAGTAACATGCTACTACCTACAGCATGTTAATCCTGCAGATCTAACATCTGAAGAACTTCTGCGGCTTTCTTGCTACGTAGTGTTTCATCTTGACTGCAGGGCATCTTAACATAGAAAATAAATACCTTTTATCAACTGAAGAAAACATTCGAGTGTTCAGATGTTACGTCATAGGTGGCAAAATAAACCTACGATTTTATAATATATTTTTACAATAATGCATGAGTGGGAATATCGGAGTTCGTGAGGAATGGAGGCTTAAATAAAAATAAAATAACTAAAGTCAATAATTATATTTATTCTCAATGCTACAAACAGTAAAATGTCTATTATCTACCAGTCTGAGCATCCAATTAACTCTTATTATTCTTATTGAGCGCAATATTTAATTACTATCGCAAATTCAACTAAAGTCTTTATCGCAGTCTTTACTCTTGCTAATGTCTGCTCCAATTTTTTCCACACGGTTAGTTAAAACTGACTATTTTTATCGTCCGAATGTCTTATCACTAACGCATCCAGTCCTCAGTCCCGCACATTAGTCCCACTCTTCACTGCACGTAAGCATAAAAGCAAAACTTGGGTCAGTCGGAAGTGAGCAATGGTTCTGATAGGATGTGTACTTAGAGTGAAATTAATCTTGGTACTTGTTCATTATATAAATACTAATTGCACATATTTACCCACTACGCGAATAAAATCTACGTATCCTTTACGGGACACGAACCAAGGAGTAAATTCTCAATCCTATAGTCGCCTTCCAATCTCGATAGTTGTGTTTCATCGGCCGATGGATACTTAGTTTCAGCTCATTACGCAAATACTAATTTTCGAATGTGGTAATCGTGCCGGACGATGCCGCTGGTCGGCGGATTTTCTCGCGGATCTCCCATTTCCCCCGCACCTCATTCCGACATTGGTCCATACTCACCTCAATCTCCGTCATCGGCTTTCAAGACCTCGCTTTTAAGCGCCGCCCAATTCTCTTCTCTCGCTAACTTCCTGAAAGTCCTGCGAATAAAACTGCGTTGTCTAAAATGATGCACCCCACCGCGTACTAGTAACGTTCAGTAGCAAAGGTACATTGATACATGCCCCTCTGCAATGAAATATATGCCAGGGACATGGTAAATACATTTTGATAGTTGATATCCTGAAAGTTGATATCCGTGAACATTAACGTCAATGAAATTATTCTTTCTTCTTTTAAAGTAACATTAATAATAAAAAAAAAATGTGAAAAATGTGCAAATTTCACAAAACGTAGTATGCCAAACTGAATTGAGCTAGACTTTTTTAAAAACTGTCAAAATTTGTTTAATATGCGTAAATGTGCGATTTAATGCACAGCCTTGGCATAGATACAACTGTTCATGGGTAAGGCACTACAGGCGGTGAGATACAACCAGATAAAATACTTTTACGACGGAGAAGGAATTTCGGAACACTTTTCACTCATAGTTGTTACTACACAGGATTTCGAGCCCACCCCTCGGCATAACACAAAATTCATAAGTGTAAGGTTGGTAGGTGAATCGAAGAATAATTTTTCCAGGGTGATTCAGCTTCTCATTTTTTTGTTTGTACATCCCCGCGACGTATTTCGCTAACATTAAATGTATCTTCTTTGTTCAGCAGGGCGAAAGTCCTGCTTTAGTTGTAGCAGTATTTTTTTGCGTATAATTAAGGGGCACGTCTGCCCGTGGCTGCCCGGGGCCGAGAAGCACTGGAGCAATAAGGACGACACTGCCACTCGCATTAAGTGCAAGTGTCTGAACTGGTGTGCATTGTTCTCATCGTGATGCTTGTGCCTATGGGACTGAAGTGGCGACTCCGTCATTTTATTAGCAGAAAGTCATAAAAAAGTTCAATGCCAGATCCTATACTAGTTTCGAGTTCATTCATTCAGAATATTTTACGAAACAACATTCTGAACATGTCGTTTTTGGCCACGTTTAAGAGCTTCAAAATAGTGTTTACAGTAAGCTTTAACCCCATCTTGGGGGGGGGGGGTCCGTGGTGGTGCAGTTGTCAGACTACTTGCCTGTCATCTAAGCGAACCGGGTTCGATTCCTGTTTTCATGGAGAGCTGTTAGAATTATTGTGTGTATGCAAGTCTCTGTCAACACAAAACTACAACTTTTCATGGAGAACTGTTAGAATTATTGTGTGTATGCAAGTCTCTGTCAACACAAAATATAGGCCTACGCAATCGTATAGGCGGGTGTATATATATATTCAGAAGTTGTTTTGATGTTCCCTCTTAATCGCGAACAAACGAATTACATATTTTTTTAATGAAGTTGGTTGAAAGCCACGCCACAGAATGATATAGAAATTATTTACAGTTAGAAGTTAGGTTTATTTTTCTTTTGTACAATTGCGATAAAAGGGTGCGAATGTGTTAGTTGTTTTTTGGTGAAATCCCTTCCTTGTTTGTCAGAAATTTCGGGCTTCCGTTCGTGTTTATTGAATTTGTAGCACACGTATTACGCTGCCATTTGTTCAAATGTCTAATCAATGATTTCGCCCGTCCGTATGTACATACGTAAGTATAGGCTGTTCACGATAGAATAAGCACTTTTGAGGCTCTTGTTACGTTTTCCTTTCAGTAATTTTTTGTCCTTTGACCCCCTTTTTAAATAAACATTGCCGTGAAAGAAATAAACACAACGAAGTTAAAGTCTAAGGCCAACATAAAATATATTTATTGACTATTAATACAAATGAGAGGACTTTCAAAAGTGCTTACTTTACCGTAAATAGCCTATAGTAAAGAAGGCTTGCTATTTAGTTGATCGGTTAAAGATTTTAGACTATTTCATTGTAAGTAATTAATTCATCAACTGTGAACAAAAAGCAAGATAAAATTTTCCACTCGACTTATTAAGGAGCTGGCTGTTTTGGGCACTGAAAACTAAAATTCTGAGGGAATCATTCACAGTTTGTAAGAGCAAGCGAGTTAAAGACGATATATTTTGTTGCCTTGTTTGTTGAAGGCGCAAGAAATATTTTTTAAAATACGCTGTTACGGTCCTCAGACTAAAGTCAGCTTGATCAGTTATCACTTAAATTTAACATTGTGATATTTATACTTGCTATTAACATGTATATTGAATGATGGAAGTGTTATTAAATTGTACTTTTTATTTATTTTTCTTAATTTTATTATCTTGATATGTGAGATGTTCTTCGTGATTTTGCGCATATCTTTAGTAAATTATGCAAGACGCTTGGGGTAGCCACGTGTGCACTTTTAATACATGTTTTTGTTCACAGTGTTTCCCACACCAAACATGTAATGTGTACGTAACTTGTATAATAATTTGAACGACCGCCGATTATCTCTGAAAATAAATCATATGGCAGTTATAGTTTAAAAATAAATTTTGCTCATACTTCGTATCATGGCTCATCCACTCGCTCTAAATATTTCTGAATATTTATTTTCTAGATAAAAGCGATACGCGGACAAAAAAGCAACGAAGGATTTTTTTTTTGCGTTTAGCTAACGCGCCAAGAACGATGGCCCCCCCCCCCCCCCCTGTGCAACAATTCTGAGCAAACACCGTGTGGCGCGTATGCGGTTTTTCCAGCGTGCAGTCTCCCAGAAGGGGCATAAATATTTACCGCCGAGGGTACAACATACTGCAGCGGCCACCGGGCTTAGGGTAACAGGTTCCTACCGCTTGGCTAAACAGGGGGTTGGGAGGGGGTGTATTCCCGGCGGTTCTGCTGCTGCACAAAGGAGGGCAAACACTCGTGCGCGCATTCAGATTTCTTTATTTCGCCGCGTTAATGCTTTTAGTGGACGCAGGTCATAACGTGACGTCACTGGCGCGCCCGGAACCCCCCCCCCCCCCAGCTCACTTCTTTGACCAAGCTAATGGCCTATCTAAACGTTATATTCGCACCTGCGCGAGGAACGTTAACGGCGTACGTTAAAGTAATCGCTTTCCGCGCAGAGATAGACCGCGGACCCTTCTGAACGGCACAATAGAACGCTCACTGGTCCGGTCGTATAATATCTCGACCGATCCGCCGCCATTCAGATAAATCGACCACTAAAGCGCGTTTGGCGTTATGCGACGCTGTTGTTCGGTGAAATACGTTATTCTAAGTAACGTCAATGTTTAAATTGAAACCTGAAATGTATGATCGGAAATCTCGTCATATTTTGCGCCTTATTATAACTGTGGGATCCCGTTTTGCTTGGCAAAATATTTTGGAAATAAATCTCCCACGTTTGAGCTTGTTTAAGTACTATTCATAAGTATGCGATGCATTTATATTTGTGTTTTAATGTTAAGAAGTGGGCTTCACAGTGCAGTATTACAACCGCATGTTTCTTAAACGTAAGTTACTATATGAAGCTAACGGCTTGCAGTATTAATCATTTAAATATCGTGTTTTGCGTTCATTAATTCTGTATGTTTTAACAGCTTGTAATGCACTTGGTAGCACACTGATCTAAGGTAAGAGCAAATGGGCGAATGAGTGAGTGAGTAGAGAGAATCGGGCGAATCTTAACAACGAGGTCTTGCGAGCAGATGAGGGTGACGCGAGTTGGAGACGGAGGAGCGCCGTAATGTAAGGGCAGGAGAAACAGGAGATCCCCGAGAAAACTCGGCGACCAGCGGTATCGTCCGGCATGATACTCACTATCGGTTTACTAGACGCAGCATGTATGACTGTGCGTTGGCAACAGTTCTGCAAGAGAAAACAAACAGACAACTGAGATTCTAATGAGTAGAGGATTATGAAGTCCAGTCGACAGGTCATTTAACCCCACAGATTTCTTTCATCTTTACTAATAAGTTAGAAAAAAGCTGTTAAATAACAACCCAAGTAATTTTTTCTGTTATTAATTTTTTTAAATGATATTAAATTTGTAAGTTGCAATATACAGGTTTTAAGAAGCAGGAAAATAAATTTCATATACACTTTTTTAGTGATAAGGAAAACTTCCGCTACGGTGGATATGCGGGCAAGATGTTTTAATTATAATAACAATGCTGGCAGATTAAATTAAGCTGCACGTCCTTTCTAATGATATATATATATATATACACATATATAGAGAGAGAGAGAGGGAGAGAGGGAGAGGGAGCACGCATACAAACTTTCGAATCTGTATTGTTCTCATTTAAATCTTGTTGGACTGACAGATGTCATACCGAACACTCGTTACGCTCATTAACTCACACACACAGATACATTTTCTTTTCTATGTAATCAAGTAAAATGTAGGAATTTATTCGAATTTCAGAACGCTGTCTTTCTCGTTGCAGATGTATACAGCGGCAATTCGGATGCCTGGGTCAGCAAAAGTGTTATTACGGCTTCATCCAGATCTCTTAATTCAGCAAGTTTAATTACAGCCTGCTCGTCTCCTTTTCTCGTCTCTTTTCCTTTATCTCTCTCTCTGTGTCTCTTTTACCGCCTCCTTCGTTGCGTTTTTTTTTATCGCAGCCCTGCAAACTTGAACATTAACAACACACAGCAGAGCGAAATTAACAAGTCTAATGCTTTAATCGTTTACTGAATGCGCGAGTCAACTTTCCACCGCCAGAAATTGTTTGTGTAGTAAAGTACACCCGGCGCGAGTGTGTTTTATAACGACCTTCCGGAGAAACGAATGAAGTGGTTTTGGAACTTTGCCATCTCCCCATGATGGAATTACTTAACTTTCCGAATGAGGAACTATTTCAACTGCAGTAGAGTTCTCAATTGGATTAAGCCCGTTGCGACGACGAACTAAATATTTATATGATTATGTAATTACTAGAGACTCGGAAATGTCACGTATTCATTTGGCAGCAAGATGCTCAATGTTTCCCCTCAAAACCAAATAGCTTGGGGGTTCGGTCCTTAGTCTCGTTCAGGTTAGTTATTGACTCGAATTCGCCCGAGTGTGTCGTACAAACTGCGACCCAACTGATGAACCAGGTCACACGTACATGTCTTCCAAGTCTTGCACGCCTTCAAATGAATCCGCGCAATTTCCGGGTCTCTCGCGATTACATGAAACTCGTTCGACACATATTTCAACATTTGTTTCGTATTGCAATAAGCCTGGCATGTGCGAACTTAAACTTTGTTACTCGATCAACGCTTTCAACCATAAGCGAAATTAGGTAGCTAAATTATGCCTTGCGACAAGCTAGACGCGAAATAACTGTATGTATCTGTGAAGAGCTTAACTTATAGTTGGCAATTTCCTATTACTTGCCTTTTGACTCATTTGTCCACATCGGGTGTACCGATGAATGGTTGTAAATTGCCCGCTGTTTTCAAAGGCGCGTGGTTTATCCACGTCCATCTATAACAGCATCAAACCGAATGAATACTGTTATATCAATTTATCAAGCTAAGACACGTATTTTATCATCAAGTGTAGTTTTTCAGTCCTGTGATATTTTTGACAGGCAGCATTATGGGGTATTCACGGTAAACTGAGCCCTTTTGAAAGCCCTGCTTAAGACCTACTTTAATGCCCATTGTGTATCCTTCCACCTTATGTAAAATTAACAGTGATATAGACCTTACCACTTTATTCATGCATCCGTCAAGTTAAACCACTTTATTCATGCATCCGTCAAGTTAAACTGTGAAATTATTATAAAAGTAAATATTTTACAAATCAGTTAATTCTTACGCCTAAACGCATTAAAAATAACAGAAAGCGAAAGAAATAATTTAATTCATCCCAAATAGTAACCTAATGTTTTTAATTCGACGTTAAGGCATGGAACTACTTCCCCCTCCATCGTTACCAACTTTACTGGGCGCATGTCACTCAGTGCACCCATTAAAATATATGCGGGTACGGCAAGGACATTTTTCTAAGGTTGACTTCAAAAGTGCTCTCTTTATCGTGAACTGTCTTTATCGTCTTATGCTCCGTGCTTACCAGACTTAAGAACAAAATGCATAACACACTTGAGACGCAGATGTGTCTGTGTTAAAAAAAAAAAAGTAAAATATAGTTTATTCCCGGTTACTTCCAACATTTTTGAAGCTCTGCTGAAGTTATACTTTCACAGTATTCCTCCGTCTCGCGCAAACAAAGATGTAACTAACCCAAGAAATTTGCACTACAAGGACAACGTTACGTTCATTCGTGCGCACTCAGTTTAATAAATTTTTACATGAGAACTATTTCTTACTAGGCAATGCCAACATACCTCAGCGCCAAAAGTATTCAAAAGTGATTACAGAGAAAACTTGTGTCCAGCCAGAAAGTTAACTCCATAAACGCGCATAAATTTTTCAGTGTCTTCTTTACTGCTGTAGTACTCTATATTTAGAGCTAGTGATTTCTCGCGAAAAAAAAAAAAATGACTACACGGTAGACTTCAATACTATAAGCACCCAACAGCATTTTGTCTATTGCCATTGGTCGCTGTCTGCTTGAGAAGGCGTTTTCGTATTTGACTGGGCCACTCAGAATCCGGCAACATCGGCACGGCCCCCACGTGATTCGTGTGCAGACAGTTAATACGTGTCAAAAAGTAATTCAACCAGTCAAGATAGGTAAACGTCCTTACAGTGTTTTGAAATATGAATTGTCATGAAATCTTTACGCGAAATTTCACTACCCCTACTAAATTTAGTGATTAGACTTATATTCAGCGTTACAATACGATAACAACGCTGAACTTCATAAACACTTGATTGTTTAAGTGACTGTAGAAATAAAAATAACATTACAAAATAAGCTGTAAAATAATAATAAATATCTTAATACTAAAATATATAATTAAAATTAAATAGATGATTACCCAAGAGAAAATTTAACTTTAATTATGTTTAGCAGGGTGGGAGGAAGCATATCAAGAAAGTTCGCCAGCATTCTCCTGACATGGGCATTAAAAAAACAGTCGGGGGGGGGGGGGGGGGGGACCGTCCTCAATGCAGCCACAGCGAATGCACCAACGACCCCCAGCCACTTGATTATGGTATTCCGACAGCATGCGCAAACATGCGGGCATTTGTAATAATTGTGGTTAATGTTGCAATTTGGTAGGCAGAACGGCCGAATCAACACTTTACATCCGCGTTTATGCCGCACATATCCCAGTCTGCATGCCGACTAACGCAGGTAGGGGGCACGAAAAGTTTCATCAATGATTTTCAGCCTACTTTCCGAAGGAAAGAAAGGCTTATGAGATTACTTTCCTGTGTGTGTGTGTCTGGGACCCACTTTCAATTTATGAACGCGTCAACCGAATTTCCCGAGACTTGGTACACATATAATACCTAGTAACGACACCTAGCTGTCATCGTTTTCGACCACGCCGGGAACTTACTTACGAAATGGAGGCCATTTTAAAATTTGAGATGATTAGGGGTCTGCAAAAGTCGCGTCATTTTGTAGGTGCAGACTAAACTCCAGCAAGATGTTGTAGGCTCGTATGACTTCTACCATTGGCCAACAACTTGTGCGACACGACTCAAGGACGCTCTTAGCCTATATTAAAGCCTCAACGGTTCAGCGACCAATCCCCAGTAAAGCGGTCAAACAGGTAAATGACGTTTAGTTGCCAGTTACCAATGAAATCACGAACTGCGCCTAAGCAAGTATAGAACAGTGAAGTCTAGCATGGTACCAAAGAATAACTCGAATTTTGTAAGTCTCTAGGGATGATGTGTCAAATCTCGGAAACCATACTACCGATTGTAACCAAATTTTATATGACGGCAGAGCATCAAATAAGCATTAAATTTTGAAATGGATATTGTTGGTCCGTCATTTTGGACTATATCGCCAATGAACAAATAAAGATATCTCGATAACTTCAAACTAATTCTCACCGAATTCGGCATGTAAGTAATAATATAATAGGCCAAGTAAACGTAAGTGATTGAACTTGATTACATACTTATTTTCAAAATGGAGGCTTTACGTATATTTTTAGGTTCATTTCATATATCTACCATACAATTTAAGCAATTTCCACCAAATCGTGTATAATCAAAGTATATATCACAAGAATAATATATACAAACACCTACCCAATTTTTCGGCCATTTTGTAAGATAGCGCCATACGAATAAATGAAGTTATTTGGCCATATCTCGGTAGAAAAATTAAAATATTAGTACCGAGTTTGGCAAACGAGTAGTTCTGATGCAGATGATGTTAAGTGATATGTTTTAGGCAAATCAGACTCTTATTTTCAAAATGGTGACCAATATACGTTTTACCTTAAAATGCTGTATCGTCGAAACTATGTAATCATTTCCAACATTACTTTGTATACTGGCAGTAGATATTAACAAGTATCTATTTTTTTCTACAAGGAGCACATTTTGTGCACCATTTTGTAAGATAATGCCATGCGAATAAATGACTTTTTATGTCATATCTCAGGAAACAATTAACCAATTCCTATCAAATTTGGCAAACAAGTAGTATCTGCCGCAGATAACATAAATTGTATGTTTTATGCCCGTCAGATGTTTATTTTCAAAATGGCGGACATTTAGCAATTTTAAGCTGTAAATCCTATATCGTCGAAAGAATGTAATAATTTCCAACTTACGTAATATTAAATCCGAAGTTGATGTTCCGAATACGACCTCCGTAATGCAGTGGATTGCACGCTAGCTTATGGCAAGAGTTTGTCTGGGTTAAGAGTACCAGTAAAGGGTGCGTGTATTTGTAATTGACTCACTACATTTGCATACGTTTCTGGTTTCATTTCTAATGTCGTTGCTTTCAAACAGAAGTAAAGTCCTACCTACCAACTAAGCTTATAAGAACTTATTTAAAAACTAATTGCACCCATTTTGAGGAAAGTAGGCCTATAGGTTACATCAACGCTACTCAAGCCTCACGCGAGTTATTAAAGACTGGATACACCCATGCTGTCGCTTGCTTTACGTCAAAGGTCCTGAGTGAATTAATATTTTTTTTAGTCTCAGTGCCTACCGGGCACTAACCTAAACCGTTTCAAGGCGCGTGTGCGAAACGGAAGTCACAGACACGCGTACATTTTCTGGGATATTCCGAGGGCAGTAATAAATTGTATAAAAATTGTTTTCTGGTTTTCTTTTGCTCGAGTATAGAACTGCGACTTAGGAAGCCTATTATTTACTGTGTTTGTTTACATCGCATAACTTGTATTACGTTAGATTTTGGTGCTGCAGTAGCGTAAACAGTCGCCTTTCGTTGTAAATTTTAAAACTCGTTTCCGTGAAAGGAAATTACTCGTTACCGAAACAGAATTATCTTCGTACGTCAAATGCTTTGTGTGCATAACGTGACTGTGTTGGTTACCCTGCGCAGTTCTCATGAGGCTGGGGACGCGGTAACCAACGAACAAGCTCAATACCACCGATGGCTAGGGCCCGTGGTTTTTCGCGAAAAGATCTGAACACACAGTAGACTTCGATGCTATATATTTACCTCTGTGGTTGTCATTCCTCCATCGGCTGATGGCATCGTTTCCGCATTTGACCGAGCCACTCAGATTTCTGTAACTCCGACACTGGACCTTCGTTATTCGTGCGCTAGCAGTTAACACGAACCGGAACATGTTTCAACCAATCAAAAAAGGTGGGCGCCTCTACAGTCCTTTGTACGGTATGTTGTCTCGAAATCTTTTCGCTAAATAGCAGTGTCCCTTACCGACGATGCAGCCTTTCGTCCTACACCGACCTCGCAACAGCTTTCAAAATTCGTTCTGGAACGATGAATCCAGTTAGCACCGCAGGGTTAGATAGAGTCAAGGAGTTTCGTAGTATTGACGGGTCAACGGTCCGGCATCATGAACGCTGAAGGAATAGACCTGTAAGAAAATATAGTCTACTAGCGACCCACCTCGGCCTCGCTCGGGTGCGATTTACAAACTAAATGCATAAGGTAACTAACATAGGGTTAATAATGTGTTGTTCAAAAGGTATTCGTAAGTGAAAACAAAAATGCCTACTGTGGATTATCCTTAAAGACAAATATATACTATCGCAGACTGTTTTGTAGACCTTTTTGAGATCTTCGATTCTATAGTACATTAATCTGGTGTATCTTTTATGGTTTAGTCAGCGCAAGCCATGTAACCTCCCGAAAAGCGGATTTTTCCGACTTGATTAGAAAACGTCGACATTTCTATACTATCCTTTAATTAAATATTAATGTATTATATACATAAACCTTCCTCAAGAAATTCTCTAAACGACGGCGAAAATCGCCTCAAAATCCATCAACTGGTTTAGAAGCCTTAGCCGAATACACAGGCACACGCGGCCGGCGACTTTGTTTTTATACTATGTATTGATTTGCGATTTCTTCACACTTTTTGAATCAAAACTTTTGAAAATACACCCCGTGTATAACGTGTTTGGTAGCTTCCTGAATATGTAATTTATCACGATCTTTATATACTATTCCTAACAATAAATAAACCTTAATTATATTTTAATTGAAATTTTACTTATATTTTACGTATAAATTACAATGTTTCATTTATAACAAATTTGAATAAAGACAGAGAGAGAAATGAGTGTGTAGGTAATGGCTACAGTAAAAAAGTGGTTCTTCTGCAAAAAATTATCACACATGTAATTTTCTAAGCTTTGTTTGCATGAGGCGGAGGAATATCCTGAAAGTGGAACTCTAGCAGGGATACAGAAAAGTTGGAAGTAACCGTGAATGGACTATATTATTTATTTTAAACATTTTTCTGCCGATATTCTGAGGATCAATCAGCATGGTTGAATAAACCAGTGTGTCCCACACTCTATCGTAGAACCTATCCTAGATTACAAATCAACATTAATTCGAAACAAGGACTTGAACACAACAAAACAGGAAGACATTTCGCTACCATGCACGCGAGAATCGGCACACACTGAAGGAACTCTTGAGATTTTTATGACGTCACATCCATGCGCACGGTCGGGTGTTCTAATGAAATACGATCCACACGCCAACTGCCGCTTTATTCAGTTATTACGGAAATTCCCCCCCCCCCCCCAGAGACGACGCGTGCGGCGTCGGAACGAAATTTCTAAAGGAAGCCGAAGAGGAGAAAAATATCATTCTCATGACGTCCGTGACTCTTCCCCCCCCCCCTTTTTTCCTTTACCCTTATCGCTTCGCGCTGGTTATTTCTCTTTGCCGGGAGTGCCGCGGGGCGTCGGGAATCTACCACAGCGAGCGTTCTTTTCAATCCTGCGAGCAGTGTCTGGGAACGTTCTCTTCGCTCCGGTAGATGTCACGCTGACGAGCTCGGGCAAACCTTGTCTGCCTCAGCTCTGCGCTCGGACAAGGGAGAAGTAAAACGCCCGCAGGCTACTTCCTTCATGTCAGCGTTGTTAAGGCCGTGGAAAAAGTCGTAGGAATGGAAGAAAGAAATACTTTTTTTTTCTTTTTTTCTCTTTTCGAGTGTGATGCTAAAGCGCACCGCTGAAAAGATTCCAGTTGTTCGATATGCCGTGTTTCAATTCAGTGTCTAATACATGACACTTGATGTAAAGGCTGTTCTCGGTAAAGTGAGCACTTTAGAAATGAACCTTAGATAAAAGTAACTGTCCCTGTATGCATATATTTTAATGGGCTCACTGGGTGACCTTCGCCCAGTAAAGTTAGTAACGATGGATGGAGAGTAGTTCTATATCTTAACGTTGAATAAAAAGTGTTAGGTAACCATTTGTGATAACTTAAAATAATTCGTTTCGCTTTATGTTTCTTTTATTGCACAGAAGTGTGAAAATTAGCAGATTTATAAAGTATTTAATTTTCTAGTAATTTTGCTGTTTCACTTGACCGAAGCACGAATAAAGTGATGAGGCATGTGGCAATCTTAATTCTATATAGGGTGGAGGACTACACAACGTGCGTACAAGTATATCTTAAGCGGGGATGTCAAAAGTGCTAATTTTACTGTGAACAGCCTATATAAAAGTTGGTGCTCATAGTACTGTAAAATCGACGTTATACTTCTTTATGTGGGTACCCGTCATTCTATTATAGTTGTGGTAACATTATGCCAAATATTTTAATCCAAGTGACTTTGGTTTAAATAATTTTAGCCCGAGTGACTTTAGACCAAATATTTTAGACCACGTGACTTCAGGGTAAATAATTTTAGATCACGTGACTGTGACTAAATCAATCTAATCCAAGTGACTCTGGGTCGTGAGTTAAGGCCAAATAACTTTATGCTTATTGATCTTAGTCTAAATAATTTTATATAGGCTTAAGTGACTTTAGGCCAAGTGACTTGGCCAATCAATTTTAGGCCAAGAGATTTGGCCAAATGACATTAGTCCAAGCGTCGCGCAAATCATAAATAGGAAATTCGATCTTGGCTGCATTGATTTTTAATTGTAACTTGTATTTTTAATTTCTCATTGAAATATTGTTATTAATGCGAATAATGTATGAATGCTGCATTACGGATCCATTGGTATTTTCCTGTTGTACACTAAAAAAAAATTTTTTTTTAAGTGGTTGTAGTTATGTATATGTATTGTAAGCGTTAGAATTATTAAGGTTAATATTTAAGAAATATTTTTTTATCGCGAAAATTTATGCATATTTTTGAGACGAAATGAGTTATACATTTATATGACAGTGTTAAGATCGTTTATATTGCGCTGTCATTTTAATGATTTGCTGTATTTTCCTCTACTTGGTTGAGGTCTTCTCCTTTACTTCCCAGCACGTAGTTTCCTGTCACGAGTTCAACTTCGTCCCACAAACATCCGTATTTCATCTGTTTCCCTTGTTCGCTTTCGCATTTTACTCCGCGAATGAAGAATTCGGTATCTCGTAGCCAGATCCATTTGTCATCTGATAAAAACATATGTCCTCCTCGAGAAAGCGTAAATTTCTGTGGCTGTAAAATATAGCTCGCATAGGAAAAATAATGGAAGTGTAGCTCAGCTTACAACATCTCACATCCCCAGCACGGTTGATCAATATAATCAAGTTAATACATTGAACTCTCAGTCGCTCCCGTTTCGTGAATAAAGTAGTAAAGCACAGACTTGTCTGTTCACGTTGATTTTATTTTATAAAATCAATTCTTTGCTTTCTATAATTTCCTCATGTTTAGCCAACTAGATCCTTTTTCGTTGTGATATTAGATATAAATTTAAGAAATGTATGACAATTGAGTAAAATTACTTTTCAAGGACAGACGACGTGAGCTAAAAGAATTTTTAAATTATATTTTATTACGTGTTAAAAAAAAAAAAAAAAAAAAAAAATGCGTTAGGCTACATCTCAAAATAAACGTTTATAATATTTAAATGTCTTTAAGAATATTTCTTAGAAATTTATTATGTGGTTCGCCCTTATTTCGACTTTGACATTTAAGATAAAATTTAAACTTAAAATAGTTAAGAGCAAACCCGTATCACAGTGAACCAAGTGTCGAATTTAAAGGGAATTGCGAAAAGCTAAGTTACTTAAATAAACATTTTATCTTAAACCAGATTTTGTATTGAAATAACTTTCTAAAATTTCTACGAATCAAAATTTTAAGTACAAAAATAAAATCATAATCTAAAAAGGAATTATATATGTTGTTTTCTAAATGATTTGGCGCTTTTGTTAATTTATCATCGATATCACAAATCTAACCATTAAATATCTTCGAAATCTAGAAAAAATAAAGTACTTCTTGGGCGACCTTAACACGACGCTAACACAGCAGTTCATCGCTAGCTTTGTAAATTATACAGTTAATATGCTATTCGTATTCGTGACACTAAATAGCAGGTTTCTTGGCCAAGTGATTTTCACTGTATTTTCGTCTTTGTTTGCTAAATATGCTCTATAGTTTGTACTCATGCGGAGGTCAACAGTTATATTATTTTAATTCTCGCATCACCATCCTCGATAAAACTTAAAACGTAAATATTAAGGCACCCTTTTTCGGCCCCTGAATTTTTCTTACTTCTGCCAGAAAGATGGCTTGCATCTGCTAATACTACGACATAATGAGAATTGACCTACTTTTTGTACGAACCCGGAAGCTTCTGCAGCGAAGAACGACGTTTAAACAACGCTTGCTACTCAGATTGCCTTTATCACCTCGATTTCAATCAATACAATTTGTAGTCTAATATTAGGCTTTACTGCTTCGCCCACTGCAAGTGGACTCCATCATGAATGAAATTGGAGTTTGTTATTCTTTCGCTAAGCAAACTTTCACCAGCAATAATAAATTAAAAAAGTGTTAATTAATCATTTGATATTTCCTGCCATTAAAAGGAAATTCCACTGCAGAGAAGAACACGTCATAGTACATTACTGTATGATCGTCACTATCGCAATCAAAATTTTCTGTTTCACAGATTTCATATTATTAGTTTTAAATTGTGGATAGACATTCATTCCCCTTGAAATACATATTTAAGAATTGAAGTTATATCGTTTTGGAGTTGAAACAGAGAATGTGAATTTGACTTTAACAGTGATGGAGGCCCATAAAACGTGAAATTATTTCAGCTATAATTGATGTCTTCGTGTTCAGTCTGAGTGGGTCGGAAAACAGTGTTGTTTGTAACTTGGCCCACCCAGTCTTTATGTTTCTTCACCTCGAAAAATAAAGCATTATGTAGTTGTATAGATGCACGGTTCACTTAACCCCTCGACGTACACATTATTATTTTTTTTTCATTTTAGGTGTCGCAAAAAAGAAAATTGACAGAGTGGAAAGTACTTCCAAAATTCTCATTAACAACTGATACTTCGGAAGCTATAAAAAGTATTTCGGCAGAGGCATGGCGCAAGAAGCAACCAATAATTATAGAATACATTCTAAAAATGTTTTTGTACTTTTACAAGAAAAATCCTTGGAAACCCAGTTGCCAAGAAAATCGTTTGTAAAACTACAAAGTGTTTTCTTGTAAAATCTGCAAAAGATTTATTTGTAATATTACAAATGATAGCCTTGTATTACTATTTACATTATTGAGAAGTGAACATAAAATAATATTTTTTCTTCTAGAAAACAAATGTAATGAATTAATAACAGAGAGTAATTAAAAAAATATTTCAAAATGTAGTCTACGTAAAAAAATTTACACTTTTGTCAGCATGTGGACTACAACCCACGCCCCTTATAATATCAGCAGGCACCCTTAACCATAAGACAAACTTGACTAACGAACGGAATACTTATTTCTAATTTTTGTATAGCTTAAAGTACCTAAATAATATTAATGAAGTTATTTGATTAAGAAGAATAGATACATTTATTTCAGTCTATGTGTTCTGTTGTTGAGTTAAGGTATTTGGACGGCTCTTAATGAGTTCTTGAGAGCCGATTTAAGAGTTCTGTGTAGCTATGAGAATTTAACAGTTAATGAATAATACGGTCACGTGTGATTGAAATCGTCGTTTTATTATTATTTGAGTTGTTTGAGTTGTTTTACGGTATTCAAACCTGCAATAAATTAATTTTTGCACGCAACCACACCTAACATCACCCATAGTTTTTGTACAAACAGGTTTTGCGTTGTTGATTATCCGCCATTTTGCTGAGGCCCGTGGATATTGATCAGTATAGTACAAACATTTCTTGAGGTATGTTACAAACACAGCCCTTGTAGTTTTAAAAAGCTACTAGTTTTACAAGGGAAATATTCGTACTGTTACAAGCTTTTGTAAAACTAACAAACAATTTCTCAGTAACAATAAAATAAAAAAATTACAGTGCAGTTTGTGTGTCAGTAGCAACGAATAGCATTTGCCAGTGAAAGGCAGCGTATGTGTTGGCGCTAGCTTCTAGAATTGCACAGCAGCGATCATGATGTGACCTACTCTGCAACATGTCGGGTGCGAACGAGTGCACTCTGGATGATCCGTTGAGGGATGAAATGCCTGGTGGCTACGGGTTGACGCGGAATTCGTATCTCGTCGGTCGCCGCGCGCGCTAATCTGTCTTCGATTACGCCTGCGAGGAAGCCAGACACGTGACGATTTTGGCCCTTCCCTTTTGCGCGGCTCGAAAATGCACGCGCAAGGAGGCCTAGTCCCCCGTTACGTGCGTAAATACAGTTACTCGAGAACTCGCGTGCTGTTCTTCTGTTACCAAAAAAACATGCTTGACTGATCGAAGGAACGCAAAAATCGCCGTGAGCCCCGGCTTGGCCACGTTGTTCGCAAATCAAGTTGGAGACTGCACAATGTGCAAACAAACTCAGTCGCGCATTGGGCAGTTAATGGAATTCGTGTCCGTAACTATCCGTCGTGAAGCTTTTTTTTTTTTTTTTAACTCTGATTTTCTAATTGGGAAAAAAACCAGAGAAATTCTGCTTCCGGATCCGTACTGGAGGACAACCTTTTCTGAAGGTCACACGATTGGGAGCTACAGTCGCTTCCAGCGTAGAGTTAGCCAGGCCGGATACAGCGAGGGAGGCAGAGAGGAGTTTCAACATGGTACCGTGCGTGCGTTTCACAGCACTATACACATATAACCACTTACGTGCATATTTTCGCTACCGTTGGGCCATTTCTTATTTCCTGCCCATGTTTCCATTCTCTCACTTAAGTTTCGCTGCCCGTTTTAATATTACGCGCGTTACCGGTCGCTGTTACTGTCACTCTTACAATCACTGCTACGCGTTGACATTGCCACTAGTATAGCAATGTCCAGCAAACCCGTTATTTTGAATACATATCTAGAAGTGCAGTAAGTACATTTACTCGCTAGGTTTTTTTTGCCTGAAACACTGGAATAAATTCAAGTAGTGTAGGTCGTCGTCTTCGGGCGTATCTGAACTGTGTGATCCATGTTAATCAATGCAGAGGACAAGCATGTTCGGCCATTTGAATGATTCTTACAATGGGGGTAATTGATTGTCAGAACAATTATGGAGATACGCCATTGCAAACATTTCGCTGTAGTGTCAGAAAATCTACTTGATAAAGTAAGATAACTTATATTAAGAAAGTAACCTAGATTTAAAAAACATATATATAAAATAAATATGAAAGAACGAGCTGAGTTGGCTGTTGCAGCAAGTATGTAACATACATATAATTCTAAGACTGAATTAAGTCAAAAAACAAAATACTGAACGATATAACACAACGAAAATGTAACATACACATAATTCCAAGTAGGAGTGTAATCAGGCGAGACAAGAAAAACTACCCAACACAAACAAAAAATTGGTGGCCAAACAGACTAACAACAAGCGTTTTGGCGTATATGCAGTGGTGTATGCTGCTGAATCCCCCATTTCCGGAGTCAGTCTTTTAGTAGTAACAGCTCTCGGCAGGTTACACTGCGGACTAACGCCTGATGATGTCACACAGGGTCTGATAACTCTGAAGAACTTGGGCATGAAATGCGGCGGCGAATTTCGCCCAAGTCATTACAATTAAATTGATAACTCGTATCTATAAATTGCTGTAATGATTTTAAAAATACTTCTATACGTGAATTTCCATTCGCTAGCGAGGTAACATTTCACAAAGGTAGGAGGTTCTGTAGGCCTACTATAGAAGCAATGGCGTGCAAAGACTTGAGGATGTGTTTGTTAATAGAATTAGAATTACGAGATGATGATTTAACCCTTTCTAATGATGCTAGGATCGTAACACGCGGTCATTGGAGGAAGGTTGTTTTTTTAGTTACACTCTGTATATCTGCCTTTTGCGTCTTGGAAAATTCTCAAATAATTTTAATTTCCTCTTTCATATAACTCTAAACCAAAACAAAAAAGAAAGTAAAATATAAACCTATATTTATAACAAAATATAATCCCATATTTATTTATTTATAAAAGGATGTTGATAATATTTTGTCCCATTCCATAGCCATTGCCCTAAATTTTCTAAATCTGAATTTAAATGCCTGCGGGAAGGGTCTAGTGGGGTAGATATCGGTTTTCATCCACATTAAATCACTGATTTGATGCAATATATGAGGGCCGAGTGGGTTAAAAAACAAAGTGTGAACGCAGTCAAGCAATGTCAGGATGTGCCGTTCTCTTTAGCCTTCACGTGGCACAAGTGTCCCACATTATGGCCTAAACTCATGATCTTATTTTTAGGCTAATTCAGTCAATAATCGGTTTCCACGGCGCCCGCATAGTTAATATAGAAACCGACACGTCTGCATTAATTTCATTGGTTGAATAGCATCGTTTTAAACTAAAAAAAAAAAAAAGAAAGTGTCTGCGTTAGTTGTTTCGCGCCTACACGATATTTCCGACGAAGGGTAAATCACACGTGGTGCCGTCAAAGTATTAACACATCCACAGGGATTTCATATTGCATATTTTACCAGGCGGCCGTTTATGAAACACCCCCCCCCCCCCCCACTCGCTTGTCAGCGTGCCGGTATTTTCGCCTCTCGAAAAGCGTTGATTAAACCCACGGGAATGGCCCCCCGCTAATTCCAGAATAGGGAAATTCCGCGTGTTAAATCCCCCTTCAACCCGCCAATCCTCTGGAAGAACTGCTCCCAATCGTGCTCTTATCCGCTTTTTACGCATCTTCCTCGAGCTATTCTATCCTTTGCTGAGCGCCCTCTTCAAAAAAACTACGCTGACATTTATTTTCCTTCTTCGTATGATGGCAGAATATAAATTCCTTCTCCTCCACTTCGCCCCAAAATCTAGCTGCTGCTTCTTTCCCTTGTACCCGTAGAACTTCCACGACTGCGCACTTCCCGAAGTTCTTCATTTACGCACGCGTTTTTAAATTTCCGTGATTTGGCTGTTTACGGCTGCGAGGCGATAAAATTTAACGCCTAGTATTTCTTAGTGAAGGCGTAAGCACTGTGTTGGGAAAGCCGAAGAAATCAAACGAGTTTTCAGAACTTCTCCCTGCCGTAAATTGCGCACTGCTGAGAAGTTACTGGCTGCCCTTTAAATACTTCTCTCTCGCTTTATGGACCCTTTCGTTTCGTATGGGGCTCGCTCGAGTTATCGAGCGATCAGCTTTGGTGCACTGTAAAAAATTTTCTGGTAAACTTCTTAATTTTTTATTGGAAGTTTTTAACCTATACACTGTATGGAAATAATACCACACATCAAGCTGCAGATATAGCAATGGTTAGCAGCGCTACTATGCAAAGTCCCGACGCATTTGACTGTTTCTTGAGCAAATGTAGGGACGCTACAATGAATGTCTACGGGGAAACATTGCTATTCCTGTTTTCTTACTATAGGCTGTTCATGGTAAAATGAACACTCTTGAAAGCCTTGCTTAAGATCTGATTGCATACATGTTGTGTATTCCTCCGCCTTACGTAAAATTAACATTGCTATGACCCTCATCACTTCATACATGTGTCGGTTAAATGGAACTGTGAAAGTATTAAGAAATTAAATACTTTACACATCTGCTCATTTTTACACTTTGGTGCATTAAAAATGAAAAACAGTTAGTGAAATAATTAATTTTAAGTTAACACACATAGTTACCAAACACTTTTTATTCGACGTTAAGATATGGAACTACTTTCCATCTATCGTTACCAACTTTAATTCGCGAATGTCACTCAGTGTGTCCATTAAAATATATGCATGCAGGGGCAGTGACGTTTTTTGAAAGGTTCATTTCTAAAGTGCTCACTTTATCGTGAACAGCATTTAAGCGTATACGCTTGTATGGTAAATTTGCGAATAATTTATTAGAGTGTACGAACGTACACTAAGGTCTGTATTTCTTCTTATTAATATAAATTACTTGGGTTTCTAAGGTAACGAACCTGCAGTATTGGATTCCCCGACTCCAGATCGATGTTTACGTTATTTCGAAACACTGTTTATAGCAACGTTTTATGTCCTCGTATTTACAATTCATGCGTAAAAATAAGATAAATAGTTTGTTCATTTAATGCGCAGATAGTGATGCCAAAAAATGGATGCACACACGACTCTCTTCTCCCCCGATTTCACAAGACCGAGCGAGGTGCAGCTGTGGTAAATATTCGGACGCGTATTCAGGAAGGACCAGGGTTAGGCTGCCGGTCCGGCCATCCTGATTTCGGTTATTCATAATTTTCCGAAATCATTCCAGGCGAAAGCTGGAGTGGGATTTCACTACACAGGCCAGTTTATTTGAGCAACTTGATCTTCCTCTGTTGCCTTGCTGCCGACGAGGCGCTTGGCCCTATCCATAGTCCATTCACGATTTCTTGGGACTTTTTAACACAACCTTTGAAAAATCACCCCAAGTATCACGTATTTAGTTATTCCCTAAATACGCCATGTAACAAGCGTTTTATACCTCTGTAAACACAGACGTATATTATTTTTCGTTAACTTAAAGTTTTACATATATTTTAATTATATATTTTAATATTTCTTTTATAATAAACATAAATAAAGTGAGAAAAAAAACCCGAATCAGTGGAGAACCACTGATTCGTAGTGAAATTAAACAAGGGGGGAAACATGTGCATTAAATACTTATTTTTCGCAAATAGGTAAGGGGGAAATAAATGTATTATATACGTCTTTATCGAAATTGTGTGGCTTTAAGTTATGTTTATTTCAGTTTTTACTTTAATTGCTTACTTTAGGATTGTTAAAACAAATAGTACGTATGAATGCACTCACTCCACCACATTTAACGCACTTTAAACATTCATACTGAGCGGTGTGAGGATTATGGGAAAACGAAATGAAAGAAGGATGTTCATATTTTAAAAAGTATGGTTTTCATTACTTTATGCATTGTTATTTTATTCGATATACCTTTTTTAACTGTTCCATCAGTTAAAAAACCAATCACCTAAAAAACAGAATGGAATGGTTTATGAATAATCGAAAATGCCACTGAATCAATAAAAGAAGGAAATTGGGTAATTCGTCATTGATTCATCAGTCAAATTGACTGAAGTGACTGTTTAGTAAGTCGGATGCTTTTGACTCTCTTAAATAGTGAAATTCTTACTAATTCAGATTTAGTGTTCCTTTGCCTAACTAACTGCCTGTCTTGCATCATACTATATGCCTTCCTCGCTTGCGTGTCTTCTCTGCTTTGCCCGAGTATAAATTATAAACAGGCGAGACCTGCCCTCTAGGTGCAAAAATTGGCTCACAAAAATAGGTAAATTATTTTTAAAAAATTTAAACGGGTTAGCAATACTTAGCAAACCACGTAGCAGAAAGTGGATTCTCCACGACCTTTAAAAATTGAAAGTTAGAAAATACCATTGGCACTATTCTCTGTAGCGATCAGACCTGAGCCGACAAACAAGCTAATGGTTTTCACTTTTCCAGTGGCAGAGTTTGAATCTGATTCTATAGTCTGCCCCACGAACGAGTGCACTTTATTAACAGTCTGGAAGTTATCCCTGTTCAAAGCTGTTTCAAAGTATACAGCAATGTTTCCCGCTGCCACATATGTTGTTTCCATAACTAGTTGATTGTCTGCCCGACCAGCATGTAGACAGAAAATATTTCTCTGTAAATAACTGTACACAAGATATTTTTTTCTAGAACTTCCGCAAAAAAAGCACTCGTTCGTGGGACGAACCGTACCCTAGAATGTATGAAGCACAGCAATGTTATTTTTTTTTTTACCCGGGGCGCAAGGATACATGAGGGCAACAAGTAGAACCTGAGCAGGTCTTCCAAAATTGCGAAGTTAAGGCCAAACCAGCCATAAAATTTAATATGCCAATTTTGTTGCCAGTACGTTATTATAAATATTAATAAGTTGAAAAAAGAAAAAAAAAGCTGGCTGTGTTCCTGAATTTTCGTAAAAGATCTTTTGTACCCTCCTCCCTCTCCCAGGAGACGCTGAGCAGCATATTGGCTCGCTGCCTGGAGAGAAAGTGTGCGGAGATGGTATAACAAGAGCAGTAATATACAACCCGCGGGCTCGGGGAGCAGGCCGTATATTGTCTCATATTCGTCGGTCGCAATTCTATCTAAACAAGTCGGCCACGTTACCTAGGAGATGTATGCTCACACAATTACCGCATGCAGATTTCCCTGTGTCCTATGCCTCCCAACCCTCGAGTCCTAAAAGCGAATGGAACAGGCGGTATTAGGGCGAAAGGGAGAGAAGGAAAAATTCGTTATAAAAAAAATGATTATCTTGGTATGGCTGTCGCAGGAAAAGGAATTTATTGTTTAATATAAAAATACATTTAGGATTTGTGGTTTTAATGTCAGAAGCGTTTTAGTAAAATATCGCAGTCCTCGCGCCTAGTGATGCCGCCAAAAATAATAGTGAGGTTAAAAATATAGAAAATTGAAAACATATTTCCATATAATAATAATGATTTTCAATAATGTTTCGTTTTTGTCGTAATTTAAGTTACCATTATGATATCTCCAGCGGTATAAATCTGTACAGGCATGCGTGTATTCGTAACAAATGTAATGAGCCTTGATTATAATTTTACACGTACATTATGTTTTTGTATAAAGGATATCAATCAGTCCAACGTACTTGGTTTGGTAATTCCTTACGAAAAGTGGGAGGAGATATATAAATACGGCTGTTGGCCCAAACCTATGCCTACTGGATGCACAGCCTTCTGTAAGCGTAGCTGATGAAATCTATAATTTTAAATAAATATGCAAACAATTGCATATGAATGTTTATCCTCCTGCATCACGCATCCATAGATAATGCACGAGTGTTAACCAATATTGCTACTCAGGTAGGTTTTTTTCTTTTTGCTGCCAACGAAATACTTTGTGTACTGTCAAGCCAATATTGCATGCAGTTGCTCATGAAAAATAATTCGTCGGCTAAACAAGACTCGAAATCTAACGTTATTTTGTTCGTATAAAAAAAATATGTTTTTTAGTTTAGGTATCCCCTATGTTAGGGCCACAGAATATCTGCATAAACACAAAGTATTTTGTTGTTTTTGGTAAGTATTTTCTAAGTCCAACCACATATTTCTCTAAGAGCAGTGCTAAAATTCAGAGCGAAAAAAAAAAAAAAAAAACGCGAGTCGCTATATTTTTGCGGTACATGTGTTTCCTATTAAGAATTGTTAGTAATTGTACACAGTAGTAATTTCGGCAATTACAGTTTACATAAGATGTCACTTTGCTTCAGCGATCGTTGACCTTATTTAATCAATGGCACCCAAGATCAACAAAATATTTCCCGTGCCTCCATTTTAGCATTTATCTTGTCATTTTTTTAGAATATAATTTAAAAATGTATTCATCTGGTGTTTTTTTTAAAGCAATAGGAGAAACTGTAAGAAAAATTAGACAAAGTTCAAAGAATAAGGTAAGTGGGTTTGGAACATATATTCAAAACATAGACGTACATGGGGCTCTAGATTGTAATACTTGGCACATCAAATCGTTTAAGTGCGCTGATTGTAAACCACTGCTTTGTTAATTCCTCCATCGCAAGGTATATGTTGTTCATGGTACAAAGTGAGCACTTTTTGAAATTACCCTCTGCCAAAAATAATCACTGCCTGTTTACTTCATATATGCTACATTACACACTGGCGTACAGGCCCCAAGTTTGGTCGGCAAAGAGTGTAATGTTTTAGTTTGTAAAAAAATCGAGTTGGTGTTTTTATTTATACTTTTTAAAACAAAATTCACTCATTAGTAATACATTTATCATTACAATTTCACGTTCCCACTTTACTGGGGCAGGGATAAAGTCGTCAGGCCCATTGCAATGCAAATTTAATATATGACGGACGGATATAAAGTGAGGAGAAATTATATCTTGAGCAGAGCTTTCAAAAGTTCTCAATTAATAATGCGCTTCGTATAAAAATTTTAAGGGTGACTTATAATTCCTGTCAGCTAGGTAACACTTAACAGCATGCGTACCCTTACGGTAGTTTCTGTCTTGTTTCACAGGCCCTAAGGAAATTCTCCTGTAGCTCGTCACAACGTGTCCTGAGTAACATTGATGCTGCGAATTTCCGATACAGTTCACCGTTTTACGTGTGTATATATATTATATTATATATATAATATTATGCCGTCTCCCGCGAATCTAGCTTTCGCGTCGAACGTACATAGTGTACTACATACATAAATATTACAAACGTTTACTTTTCTAAGTTACTCATACTTCCCCCGTAAAAAAAATCTAAGAAGTCTATGAAAAAGGGACGTCGAGCGGAATATTTATTTTGCTCTTTATTTCTAACAAACTAGAATAATTGAAATCCGTCCGTCGCTGAATTTTTGTTTTATTTCAACGATACACATTATCCAATAATTGTTTGAGATTGTCTTGGACTTGACGCAAACAATGTACCTATCATGTCGTAGGCTAATATATTTTAACTTCAAGGATGCCAATATATTAACCTTGAATGCCCTATACAACGTTTAAGTTACAGATACGTCCTTTGTAACGATAAGTTTATAATTTGTTGCTATGCCAAAGAAAATTTTGTTGTTAAGTTTTGTACATCTCACATTTACCACGACAATAATTCTGACTAAATGAATTGGAATACTCAGTTAATAACTAAGGAATATACTAAGTTTTTGGATCGCCTCACCCCCCCCCCCCCAACATGTTTTCCGTTCTTGTACGGGATTGATAGAACCGTGAATAATATGTGTTGTGCTCACAAAATAAACTGTAGGTCTTGATGCAATTCACAATGTAGCTGCGGCTGTCATCGGACACGTTATAGTACATATCGTGATAGCATGTTGTACGAGTCATTTTTGCACGAGTTAAAAGTGACACCTACTGCGGCAAAAAAAGGGTCGTAATGTAGTGAGGACATGGGGCGTAGACGCAATTTTAGAATGGAGACTGCGACCTTGGTTTGGAAACTTTCATCAAGGTGACCAAATTTTTTTCAAGTTGAGGAAGGTAGGGGGCGCAGTTCAAGGGTGGATAATGACACTTTAAAGGCATGCGAGCAGGTAAATCCTCGTTACTTTGCCAGGGAACTTTCCTGGTAGTTAAACTTTCCATTTCAGCCATTTCTGACCATATACAGCAGGGGAGTCAAACTCTGACTGGTGTGCCGGTCATAAAATGTACTTAATAGAAAATAACCGACAGTCTAATGCGAAAGAAAAAGTTTAAATATGTATATATTTTTTAACCTTCACAACTGAATATGGCAGAAAAATAATACACACAATGAAAACAACTATGCATACGTACAATGGGGAAGGCATACACAGATATATAAATTACTATTAGAAGTCTGGCATCTTTCCTTGACTGCCAAACGTTCAATATCCGGTGAAATATTGCGACCCCCTTTTCCCCGCTAGGGTGCAGGCTACTCAAAAATACCTCACGCGCGCATTTGCCACAAATTCTCCTACCCCTAATCACGGGACAAAAGCGATCTCGGCTTCAAAACTTTTGAGCCCAAATTTCACAGCTAATTCCCAATAAAAACATAATAATTCTTATTCAAAATATCTATAGTAGCAGGGGCTTTCTTCTTCCGAAAAAAAAAAAAAAACCAGAGGTTATCACTACCAAAATTGAGTCTTATTTTATGGGTTACCATTTTTATTGAGAAAATATTTTCTTTGGTTTACAATCATTTTCATCATTGCAACAAGGTTAAATGCATTCTATACGTCAAACAATATCTGGCCGCAATGCTACTGTTCCATTCCGTTCATTAGTACGGCGATGCCAAGATTTTTTACACAACACAATCATTATCACAATGCTTGCAAGAGTTTAAAATACTAAAAAAAGTTTGACCTTATTCGACAGGTAAATGGTAACCACGACTTATACCGGGCACGTTACTGAATGTTACAACGCTTGAATAATATACTTGGCTCCGATTCTTGCTACACAAAATGCAATTTAAGTCGCCCTCGGAATGGGCCTCGAACGGACGGTGACAATTTTCATATGCACGGGGTAGTTCGCTGACGGCGACGCCCACGAAAATTAATGTGCGTAGAACATCTCGTCGTCTCATACCTGGTGAACTTTGGCCCAGGCAAAATGCGACATCCCTGAAGCAAACCCCCAGCTGAGTAAATCGGCCCCTGGACGGCAGCGGTAACACTTTGCGGCTCATAGAAAACGTAAATTCTTCAGGCATGCAAGATATTTTGAATTAACTGCTCACTCCCGATAGAGACAGTTTACAAAGTTTACCATGCCGGCAACCAATCAGACGGCCCACGGGTATCGGCGCAATTTTAAAGTGAACATAGTTCCACCCGGCAAACTAACTCTCACTAACCTTGCCCGCGCCACCTATCAACTTTACAATCACAAAGTTTGCATACTTTCACAAGGATCGTTCCATTTTAACACCGGCGATTTTTCTACTTTGTGGCAACCAGCGGAAAAGGTTACTGTCGTTGACCCCCTCATATTCAAGTCACTTTAAGAAACGGTGTTCGAATATTGCCACAATAAACTATTAGCTGGGTGCGCGCCCGGGACGCCTTCTCGTAAAGATCGTTCACGTCATACTTGTGATAAATTTCGCACCAGCCACGCGCGCACACATACACCCAAGGTCGGGGTCTAGGCCGCTTCTCCTCGCCAGAGCGGAACAGCTGGGACCTCTTCCCCGCCCCTCGTGTTTCACCCCGAGCGATCAGCGCATTCTGGGGGCGGATTTTACAATTAAACACGTACTAAACACCCTGCGTATCGATTATACATAAGAGTAGCGCCATATAAAATATAACAATATTTCCAATAAATAAATAACAATTAATAAGAGTAGGAATAGGCCGGCCTAAAATACAGCAAAATACCATACGATCAAATGTGCACCTTACAAATACTATACAATACATTTGCCATGCTACACAAGTTGCCAACTCTGGCTAAAAAAAATTACTAAATACCCTAAAAAAAAATTACCTGAGACGACCATACTGTCTCAATATCTTTGCTTGAAACAACTTTCGTTATACTTTTTAGGTGTTCCTCTGTGAGATGACTGCTGATTTTGGAGGAACAAAACCTGTTCACCTAGGCCAATATGATTTTTTTAATTCGTCAGACTGACTGACTGCCTCATTTCCTGTTGCAGACGTGTAAACTCAAAATAGCTACGCCGCGCGCCATCTTAGCTTTTAGTCTACGAACACTCAAAACGCCGGCCGCATTCGACTTGTTCCCCCATAACAAGATGGCTACGCACAGCTTTTAGTCTACGAACACTCAAAACGCCGGCCGCATTCGACTTGTTCCCCCATAACAAGATGGCTACGCACAGATGTACGTCAAGGGCCGCGAGTTTGACATGCCTGATCTGCAGCAAACAAGGAAAATGAGAAATAAATGACAACTAGGTGCCGTACGAAGTTACTGAGCAGAGTACACGTAATTTTCCCCGAAGTAGTTATGTCTAATTTGAGGTCAGACGACTTTAGGCAATATTGCTTTAAGGCAAAACTACTACTAGGCTAAACGGCTTTAGACAAAATGACTTGAGGTCCTTTAACATTATTGGTGAAATGCTGATTGCAGTGACCTAAACTAGTGTCATTGATAGTCATCTAAAAATATCTTAAAATGTAAGAGTATGGATGTTTGCACCCTGGAGATGGTAACTGCAATGTGTGCTGAGACTTCGGGAGTGAAATCGACATTGACGAGTCTAAGACCTAGACACCGAAATTTTGCATACTGTTATAACTTACCTTTTTTGTCGAAGTAGCTATACCTAAACGATCTATAGTGGATATTTATTATAACTCAGATTTAGGTAGAGTACAACGGTATAAGATGGGAGGTATATTCATAATTTAAGTTTATACAGCATTAAATTAACTGCATACGTTACTGAATATTTTTAAGAAGGGGGCTTTGAGGTAAATACCAGGTCATTAGATAATTATAATTTAAGATACCACGCCATATTCTACAGAACGCTAATTGGAGACGGCATCTTGGTCCCCGATGACAAAAGACGCCGCTCATAGCCTAGTCCTATACCGGGCGCGTTGTCTAAGGTTCGTCCCCGTTTACTGGCCGATGGAAGGGGTGGCCGATGGAAGGGGTTTCTGCTTTTGCCTTTCGCAATGTATTACTGCAATCAGGGCTCGTGCCCTCGATTAATCTTTGGAGGTGTGATCAGACAGGCCACCCAGATAAGGCCTGATCACAGTTAATAGAAATAAGATGGCATCGAAAGTCTGATATTAGTGTTACAACTTATTTTTAATTTTGAAATTCCGAGATATATCCCTGATTTCCACACAATAATGTAATTTTACCCTAACCTTTGGCTTAAAAAATTATATTTTTTTTAGGATAGAATTTCATACATTACAGCACACTTTTACGTCAAAATACTTCTCTGATCCAACTAAATCACTCCCTACATATTTTGAAGGAAAAAATGCCTAACGATTTGTTTCACAATCATGAAAACAGCTTGTTACGTTTCCAGCAGTGGTGCACAATTGGTAATAGAATATCCAAATATATATTGCACATCAGAGAGTGCCCTGAAATTTAGCTGTTGTGTTCGAAATTCCCTGAAATTTCCTTGATTTCCCTGACAGTTTTCAGAACCCCTGACATTTTCATGTTTTCCAGGTTTTTTTTTTAATGAGTGTCAGCCATGTTTATGTCATGAATACGGAAGCAAGGAGCTTGACGGCAAGAAATACATATGGGGCTTTCTTGTTGCAGGTCCGTCCGTGGGCGGACAGCAACCGCAGCAGCAACAGCAACAGCAGCAGCAGCAGCAGCAGTCGGTGAGCTCTTACATCCAGCTGCTGCAGCAGAGAGAGGAGGAGAATAAGGCCGAGGTGGAGCGGCTAACGGCGGAGATCAAGGCCCTTAAGCTACAGCTGCTCAAGGCCACGGGTGGGTCCCTGTTCAGTGGTATTTAAATTTCCCTGTATCGTGGACCACCAGTTGTAGATTCATGACTGCGCTTAGTGGGGAGTAGTGGGGGGAAATCTTGCCCCTCACGAATCGCTGAAAGGGGGCGAAATCGTATACAAGGGGCGAAAAAGTAAGAGAATGGAAGAAGAAATAAATATATGAGAAGAGGTATTTTGAAGTGTTTTCTATTTTTGTTAATATAAACCTGTTGTTGTTGAAGCTTTTATATTGAATAGTATGCGTATAATAGTGGAAAAGAAATTTTTGTAGGGGGTGCGAAATTTTATATTTTCATCCTCTACAATTTGTATGCTGTGCACGGCTCTGTGTAGACTGTCAACATAATAGGGACCACTTCGTGTAGACTGATCAACCTATCGCTGGCCACTTTGTCAACAATCTCTTCCGTTCAAGTACAAAAACGTACGAATAATTGTTTTAAGTACTCAATACGAATTGGCATTATCTTCACAAAAATCTTGATACTAAAGAATTTAATTGTAGGGAATTTCATATAAGTTGATGAAATGAAACGTAACATTCATTTTGCGAACCAACTACGATCAAGCCACAGGCCACAAGTAGTCTGCGGACCGCAATTTGAAAACAACTGGCCTAGATCCTCAACAACAAAGGGCATAGTCTTCCCACTTTTGAAATCAATCCTTTGAAAAGTCACCCATGTATGATGTACTTGGTTGCTTTTCTAGATATGTCGTGTATCAGAACCGTTTTATGCTTCTGAAAACATAAAAACATCTTATTTCCAATTTAATTGAAATTTTACAAAATTAAAATGAATAAAAATAGGCGCGTTCTTAATACCTAGTAACCAATAGTTCACATGCAGAATATTATTAAACTGAGTGCGCACGAATGCGATGCGCCGTCCCTCTGGTGTAATTTTATAAACTTTGTTAAATTTTCTTTGCATGAGGCGGAGGAATCGCCTGTAAGTATAACTTAAGCAGGCTTCGCTTCACATCAGTTGGAAGTGATAATTAATGTATTGCACCTTACAGTGCGTTATATTCAGTCCCCAGCAAACGCACGGAGTATGCAACACTAGGATAGTTTTGCAACTCAACGGAATAACAAGAAAACCATTATCTTATTTCACACAATTAAAAATCTCGTCGGTATACATAAATTGAATGCAAGGTATTGAACGCAGAAATCGTTTCATATGAACGTCAATAATATGCATTCGATATTAGTTATTTGGTAGCCTAGAAAAACATTCCCAGTGTAAAATAAAACGTGAGCTAATTATCTACAAAAACACAATAAAGAATGTGCTCTCCATACAATATATGCTTTAGCTGCTTCATAAACAAATGTTTGGTAGTAATGCAAATATGGGAAGGAATCGCAAAAAAAAAAAAAAAAAAATACAGGCCATAGTTGCTTCAAGTGTAATTGTGTAGGATACTTCAGATAAAGAAATTACTCATTTCTTATAAAGCATATTTTTAAATGACATACCTTGGCGATGAAACTCTATAAACATGCCCTTTTCAGCAAACAGAAACTTATACACCTTCCAGTTTCCCACGGCGTGTTTCTTGCATTAAAATGGTTACAAATGACCTCTAACTTGTCAGATTGTAAAGTTGAACCTCTCGGAGGCGTTTACTCTACGATAACACCCCCCCCCCCCCATTTTCTGTGTGATATACGCCAATGCTTATAATACAATCCTGAATTATTGTTCCCTGTTTTATCACAACCTCACAACATTCGATGATAACTTTTTCTACTGCAAATTACGGTTAAGTAATTGACATAAATGAAAACATTTGCAGAAATTAAGTGCAGACACATCTTATCCTATTTGAAGTGACAAAGGTAAAAATAATACACTATCAAATACGAAATAAGACCTTTTCTGGAGGAGGGAAGGAATCGCTGCCAGACCGAGCCTCATCCTTTTTCTTCTCACCAAAAGTATGCTTATGATTATCACAATTCCGGCAACTGATTTCAGTACTTTCAGAAAATCCGCCTAGCAGGAGCATGTTGCATGTTAACTGAAATGAATTGTTTCTTGTTTGATGGACAACTTATCTGTGGGGTGGGACTCTATACTAACCTCAATTACCTATAAAACTACGCATACATCTATGGCTTTCACGGGATTCCTAAGCGGTGCAAGACTTAGTATTTCGAGCCTGACTATCGAAGTGTTGGCCCGAACATACTGGTCAAAGCGAGATTCGGCATGTTCGGTCCAGCTAGTTCGCCCAGAATCTCATAAGGTTGCTTGCTTCGGAGAAGTTGCCGAAAGTAATTGCATGGAGACCTCGGACAGGGGAGTCGTGTCGTGAACTAAATTTTTAAGCGGGTAGCACTTCCCTTATCGAAATCACTGGCGTCGACGTGGGCCATCGTGGCTCTGGTTCGACCTCCAGTGCGAAACTGGAGATTGTAGTCGTAGTGTCACATGCGGAAAGGTCAAAGTCCGACGAGCGTTCTCTTCGTACCAGCGGGCTTCGAGCCACGCAGTTGGATTCGCTGCTCATGAATGAGTGATGCTGCGGCATGGGTTCCCCTTCAACCTCCCTTTGTCCTTACACACACACCTACCCTCCCCCTTGCCCCTTCGACCATCACGCTTTCATAGTGTATCAAAACTCTCTGGCCAGGAATTGCACATATCGATTATTTTGACATTGAGTGATATGAATGAAAAAAAGTTGTCCCTTACAAGAATATACTTGCGTGAAAAGTACAAGTAAACACTTGTTATTTTGATACATTACCTACCGGACGATTGTTTACTTGTGGCTGTCAGTGTTTACTTTTGGAAGACATATAAATCCTTTATTTTATTCACTTGCTTATAGAGAAGGCTGATAAATCGCAGCCTGCTACTTTGTCTCAGATGTTTCCTCGTCACAGGATATATCTGTGACAGAGAAGTCGCATACTGGGCACACGTTCAGATGTTTGTTGTACCTGCTTCGCCTGTCAAAGTTCATTTTAGATGCATGTGACACGTCACAGCGGCACAGCCAGCCGAGACTTGACTGGAGTTTGCGTGTTTACTAAGAGAGGCAACTGTTTGCTTCTAAGCAAAATATTCATTCAGTAACCAAAGATTCTGTTTAAAACTATCATAAATCTCTTCGCGTGAATTGCTTTAATTTCGCTTATATTACATTTGCTCTACGGTACTGCATTATTGTGCAGTTGGTCGTAGCAGTATAATACTTGACAGTGCGTGGTTTTATTTTGCATTTACTTTCAGAATTAGTTTTTGTCCAGTTTCAAAATCTATAGTTAAAAAATATGTTTTGCTAAGTACATATTCTCGCCGAGGAAAGGATAATTCGTTAAACAACGAAAATATTAAAAAGGCAACAGATGTTCATAATATTCTACTGTTCAAGGTTCATATACTGAAAATGACACTGCAATGCTATTTTTTTTCTTCAAATCGACACTTCTAGTACCTGTCGTTACAACGGTTACATAATACGACTTTGGTTTTTGACACTGTGACAACATCCAATATATAAGTCACAGTAACAGCTGTCACATATATTTCTAAATATATTTTATGCTCATCTCTACTTACTTGCTAGTATTTACCCAAACATTCTCAAGTAAAATGTTCTTACTCATTTTTATTCATCTAACCCACAATGTCCTGTCTCGGCCGATAGCTAACCCCTTCGGATGGGGCAACCCGCTTGCATTGCATTCACGGCGGATTGCCAACGTGCAGGCGCTTCGCAGACACTACGTACAAGATTGCAGCTTCGCAGGTGAGCTGCTTCCGCTAATTACTTCATTGGCAAATGTCGCTCCCCTGGACACACTCCACCATCCATTTAACTTTATCGGTGTTGTTCACGTTCAATACGTATCTTTGTATTGCACAGTTCCATACAGTTACTCGAAAGACGTAGTAATGCCAGTCGTTTAGTTCATAGCAACACTGTAGTTTATATAACTTACTCAGGTATAGGTTTTACAATTGTGTACATAAAAAAGAGGTTATTATTGGCCAGTGCTCAACACTGTGATGATCAATACCTAGTCACCTTCCCTGTGGATAACTGATTCCTGAACCGTGTCGCTGTTCTAGGCTATAAATGATTCTTATTTCTATAGCCGAAAATAAATCCTGTAGCCTGTTGGTCAAGATAACGAAACAAGTGTTATGTCTGGTTGAAGTACAGCATGCATGAAACAATTTCTTACATTCAACACCTGAAACCGAAAATCAAGATCAGGTGGAGAGGAAAGCTTTGGATGGCTGTTAACAACGAGGTCTTGAGAGCCGATGAGGGTGAAGCGAGGTGAATATGGAGCAGCGCCGGAGTGAAAGGGCGGGGGAAGCGGGAGATCCCTGAGGGAACCCGTCAACCAGCGGCATCGTCAGGCACGATGCTCACATGTGAAAATCCGAGGATTACCCCACCGGGAAATGAACCCGTGGTACACCCGGGGGGGAGGGGGTAGTATAATCACTACACCACCACGGCCCCGTTACATATTGGAGATGACGATTCAGTACATCTCTCGAAGTGTGCACGCGACAAACACATTTAATGAAGCTCTAAAATCCCTAGACCTGAGCAACTCGTTTGACAAACTGTGGAACTAATCGAGTGTGTTGCATTTTTACACACTTGCTCGTAAAAACATGATTTTTATGACCTGTTCCGTAATAAAAGTGTTTGTTTCCGTCTGCAGTGTTTCGTTAGGACTTGATTTTGACTGTAAACGTTCCACTCAAAAGTTCCGTAACTCCGATTAGTGCAATTTTTTAAAAATAATTTTAATGTGAATACGTCTTTATTTGCAAACATAGTGGGAGGGAATCCAGAAAATCCGATGACAACAAAATCGGGGGATAGAGTTTGGCATTGCAGCTCCGAAACTATAGTCTACATTTAAAATTCAATTACACCGCTTGATTGCCAAAGGATCAAAGAATATGATACGTTGAGTGAGGAGTGCGAAGCATTGCGAGGGGCCGGGGGGGGGGGGGGTGGACAATTTCGAGTTCGTTTCGCCGCGTCTCATAACTTCTGCGTTGTATAACTTTTTATTAGGGGAAGCTACGACGTTCGTTGAAGTTTCATTCGACAGCTCTCGTGAAGACCAATCGATTGCGTGTATAAAAACATTTGTTTGGCGTGGTTATGGTGAAATTGTTTGAGTTTATTGTAAAAAAATTAAGAAAACTTAACAAAATGTCGGCCTATACTCGTCAAAAAGACAAGTCGAAATACAGAAATCGTATACAGCTGGAGAGCTGGGAACGTGAAAAACATCAAGGCGTCCGAGCGCGTCAACGTAGACGTATTGACGCAAAACAAAAGGCTTTGTCCCCAACAAAACCACGCCCCATTTTTTTTGTTTAAAAAATGGCATGAAGTCGCAGCTACAGTTTTTATATTCTAGACATTTGCCAGACAAAGCGAAATGCTGCATTGCCGCGTGCTAACTGGCCAGCTGCTTCGAGTAAAAGTAAACGAACTTGTCTGGTTTACACAAACACTCGAAGTCGTAAGTTGTCTTTTACGCACAGTGGTTTGCAGCTGCTCTAATAAACAAGTTCCGTTTTACTGCTATATTCGCATAAAAATGAAAACCCATTATATTGACTCTTGTGATGCGAACGTCTTATGCGTAGCTCTAGCTAAACAACGTTGGAACCCGACGCCACATTAGAACCAGTAATATCCTGCCGGCAACATTATTACGTTAACTGAGCGCGCCACTGGGATATTATCCTTCCCTTGTAATTAATTTGGCTCATGAAAGGCCACTGTTACGCCCCCTCGGTGATACGTCATAGTGACATAGTATCTGCTCATGAGAGACATGTGTAATTAACGTCGCTGAATTGGCCACTAAACTGGGACGGCAGATTGCAACGCACGCAGTTCCTCCGCGAATGGTTTAATTTGTAACGGACATCCCGCAGAGACATTAAACAGCTGGAGTTCTCGACCCCCACGCCAACACGGCCTCGAATCACGTCGTTCATAACTGGACGGCGTAAACGGTTTTGCTGTTCTGCGAACTGCGCTTACGAAATTTCCTCTCTGGTTGTTTCCAGTCGTGAACAGTCATCTTACCTCTCTGGCTGTTTCCAGTCGTGGTGAACAGTCATCTTACCTCTCTGGCTGTTTCCAGTCGTGGTGAACAGTCATCTTACCTCTCTGGCTGTTTCCAGTCGTGGTGAACAGTCATCTTACCTCTCTGGCTGTTTCCAGTCGTGGTGAACAGTCATCTTACCTCTCTGGCTGTTTCCAGTCGTGGTGAACAGTCATCTTACCTCTCTGGCTGTTTTAAGTCGTAGTGAACAGTCATCTTACCTCTCTGGCTGTTTCAAGTCGTAGTGAACAGTCATCTTACCTCTGGTTGTTTCCAGTCGTGGTGAACAGTCATCTCGCCTCTCTGGCTGTTTCCAGTCGTGGTGAACAGTCATCTTACCTCTCTGGCTATTTCCAGTCGTGGTGAACAGTCATCTTACCTGTCAAACCTACAAGGGGTTTTTTTTTTAAATTGCATCATCTTCCATGTCCTGATCGAATATTTTAACTTGAATTTCTGAACTGAGTTTATTAGGTTAGTCCCGCTTCGTCTTGTGGTATGCATTTTACCAACTATTGCGTCGCAACAGTAGCTTATTGTTCCAGTACATTTCAAACACTAAAGTCTATAAGGAATAAAAACAATTAGATACTACATACTCGCACAAAGTAATTTATAAGTTACCATTATCTTTCAGTTTAAATTATCACAGAAAGTTTCTCAGATTAACAGTAGTTGATATTTCGGCACGCTAAACACCAGAATGATACATTAAATAACACACACTCATTAAAGAATTAACTAACTTATTTGTTGATATCCAAACTTCTGAGTGTGCCACTTTTATTTGTATGGAATTGGGTTTTAAACAAATCCGTAGCATGAATGCGTCTCCTTGTTCCAGTAGAACCATTAATGATTCGCAGCATCTTTATCTACTATTTTTTTTCAATACGAATTCTCCCAAATTTACGTTACCAATGATTTTTATAGCATGTTCATATAATTTGAAGAAAAAAAAATAGTTTGTTGATTCAATATGTTGTTTAATACAAAACGCGAGGCAGTTAAAAATAACAGGACATTGAATTCAAATCTGTTTACTTTTTAAATGAGCTTATCGCTCCATGTTAGAGCTAGTGATTTTTCGCGTAGAAATATAAAAACACCGTAGACTTCAATACTATAAGCACCCAAAAGCAGTTTATCTATTGTCATTGGTTGCTGTCAGCTTGAGAAGGCGTTTTCATAGTTGACCGAGCCACTCAGGATTCGGCAACATCGGCACGGCTTCTACGTGATTCGTGTGCAGACATTTAACACGTGCCAAAAAGTATTTCAGCCAGTCAAAATAAGCAAGCAACCCTACAGTGTTTAGAAGTAAAACATGTCTCGAAATCTTTTCGCAAAATTTCACCACCCCTACTCATTGTTATCAATCTGTGGCCCCAAGAAGCCTGCACTTCCATCCCATAGGCTTCGAAGGAAATATCCCTGACAGCCACCGACAAAAATACCGCCAGCTAAAAAAATATTTTTGATCATATTTTCACAACTTTTAACCTTTTTAAACGGTTTATTCCTGTTCTCAAACTTGGAGAACGAATGTAGTAGAAACAGATTTATTGGCAACACTGAAAGCAAAATAGTGAAATTAGTGCAAAAATTAATTTGTAGCCACCTGCCAAGATTACATCTTATGTCAAGTTCACTCTGTTTCTACGTTTCCCACTTTCATAGCATTTACAATTAGCAAAAATAGATCTACATAAGGAAAAACTAGCTTATAAAACCATAAAACTTTGTTTGTATAAAACGTTCCAACATTAATAATTTTGTCGTTTAATAATATCCACTTCAAAACACATTGAGAGATTATTCTGAGAATATTTTTGCCACACAGAAAATATCACAGGTACAAGCCAGCTCTTGCACTAGCACAAATATTATTACTTTTCAATTTTTTCCTCGCTCGAAGCGCAAAACTATCTTACACAAGAATAAATTTCCGCTCAAACCTGAGCATGAAAGTCTGCCTGGATCTCAATGGATTTTTAGCTCCACGCTTTATCAGTTATCTACAAAATCATACCTTTCTCCAATCCTCAACCAGCTCTTAGGGCTCTCTACATATTACGACGTAGAGGGTCGGGTAGCATTTACCTCTCAAACCTTGTTTGCTGTTTACCGGATGGGAGCCAAATCACACGGAACTCGGCCCCGGCAAATCTTTATAAAGCAATTCCTAACAACCCCTTCCACCGAAGTGTAACAATACCACGGGGTGGGGTTCTAGACTCTTCTCGATACACATTTCTCTCCACAAGGCTCAAGCGTAGATCGTCTTAGAAATTACTCTTTAGTCTTTGTTCTCGCCGTCTCCGTTCGCTGATTGGCCAGGATGAGGGCCAGTGACGGAGTACTGATGTCACAGGCTGTAAGTGACTCACTCTTCCCCGCATAAGAACAGTCGTCAGTGACATTGGACGCACAACAGTCCGCCGCACCCGTCAGTCGCCCGTCCGTCAGTCATGTCATCCGTCAGTTCAAAGCTATTCACAACAATCCGTCGTCCGTCAATCCTCCTGCACCGCAAAATTTCAGTGTAACAACTGAACATTGTGATATTGCTTTAGTTGGGGGTATATTTTCGTTAGAAATACATTTTCAAGAAAGAAACATTTTGGGTAATAATTTTTTTACGTGATAAGAATTTATACTAAATTATTGGTTATATTTTGAATTCGTGAATTTACCACCAAAGATAAATAAACACATATCCACCGCCTTGCATTTTATTTCAAAGTGCATATTCGTGTCTACGGAATGTTTTCGGAAGGCGGTAGCCCAACCGTCCGTCCGTCAAAAGTTAAACGTTTGAGAAATATTTGACGGATTGACGGATAGAAAAATAAAAGTTGCCCTGCGATTGATTGAAGGTCACGTGACCACCGGACGGATGGGCGACTAACGGATGCGACGGATGGTTTTTGAGCCCATACTTTGCCGGGGTCACGTAGCCCCGACAAGCATGACACGACAGCCCCGACACGACACGTAAAACTAAACAGCCACTGAAATACAATATTTATCTGACGTAAGCCCGACAAGTTCTGTCGTCCGACCAGTGATTTTGGTTTAGAAATTATTTCTATTTTCGTCGTGTTTTACGGCACTACACACAGAGTGTACAACCTGGCAAAATGAAATTCCATGGCAAGCTTTCTCTACAGTGGCAAATACGCAGCTTAAAAGAAAAATAATTTAGAAAATTACTGTATGTAAGTCTTAAAAATAATCATTTTACCTTCGTATGCATTAGCGATAACACTTTTTCACCATCACATATTCTAAATTTCCCGTCTGCCCACCGCCTTTGAAACTAGCGTAGTTAATCAGCGCCTTCTAGATGGTTACGAAAAGTTCTACTCGTCGTGTCGCGTCATTATATTATCGGGCTATGAATTCGATTAGTCACATGAAAACATAAACGTCGTGTCGTGGTTGTGGTTTTGGTCATGTCGTAATAATAATACGTGTTTTTTTTTTTTTGTGGCGAAGTTAAGGTATTATCACCTTCTCTTACACTTAACCACTTTCCATAATAAAACATAACACTTATTTTTTGAAAAGAAAAAGAAATAAAACAATGACACAAAACTTAAGGCTCGGCCTCACCCGCCATGTGGAATGTTCCATTTATATGTCATAACTTACTTTTCAGTTAAATAACAAAATATTTGTTACTACAGCATTATCACAACTGACAAAACCCTTCAAATTTAGTCATCAAACTTAATCCACATGTGATATGGTGATTGTAAAATGGCATTAATCTGTTCATAATTCTCGAAAAAATAAGGGCATGATTTACTTAACGAATTTTCAGAATTTATGTTTGTACTTCAGCGTAACGTATATTGTCATTATTGTGTAGTAGCAGTTTCGTAAGAAGTGCCGGTATACAACTGAAATAAGCTATAACCAATAATTCAACATGCCGTGTGAGGCCGAGCCTTAATGTATACTATGAACTTAGAAAGACGCATACATGAACTATATAAAAGCAAGATACATAAAACGTCGGGGCTACGTGATCCCTGCTTCACGCAGCCGATGACGGGCAGAGCAGTATCCTATATCAACACGTCACGCTGCTCGTGCGCGCCGCGCCACGTTGGATCGCCCACGCTGGGCGAAACTCCCGCTGTAAGCCAGCCGCGGCATCCAGCAACCAGAGCAGCTATAGTCCATTGGCGAGTACTTCCAACTTTTCTGAAGACGTGCTAAAGTTAGACTTACAGCTTGTTCCTCCGCCTCGTGCAAACTAAGATTAACACCTAGTCTAGAAAATTGCACTAACAGGACAACGCACCGCATTCGTGCTTACTCGCTGTAATTATATTTTGCATGAGAACTACTTCTTGCTACCTGTTATCCACGGCTCCACCAGCGTACAAAATATAAAAAACACAGACCACCAACCAGCGCCTACTCAAATGGTCGGTGGCATATTTTATGTATTCCCCAAGAAACTGTTCGTTTTTCCGGGATGAAAAGTACCGTGTGTGCTAATCCAGAATATAATCTGCCCCTGTACCAAATCTCATCCAAATCCGTCGAGCCTTCGTGACGTGATTGAGTAACAAACAAGCATACAAACTTTCGCATTTATAATATTATTGAGATTAGGTATTACCAACTCGCTTGCTTAATCACTGGTTTTACTCGTATTACTTATAAATGAAATATAATTTATAGATTACATATAAGTAAAAGTTCAATTTAACCAAAAATAAGGTGATGTTAACAGAAATATAAAAATCTTGCGATACATGGGGTAATTTCTCAAAGGTTTGATTCAATTAGCGCGAAAAAACCGCTAGTAGGCAATGTCAAGCATTTCTTCGAAGGGTAGTAGGAAAAACGACGTCTCGTTGTTAATTCATTTTGCGGGCTGGCAAACGTAACTTTTACGCGTGCTGTAGTACGGTGACAGAAATGAAACGGCCAGCCGTCTCGAATCTACTCGTATTTATGTAATAGCCCTTCTTTTTTTGCTTTAGTTATGGGGGTTAGCCTCGTAGTCCAACGCCTCGTTACCTTGCTACGTCCCCTACGGATAGCGTAGGGTTGTTAATGTTTAACTTTTCATGCCACAAATATAACGATGGTCACTTTAATCCACTGGTAACATACATACACACATACATAAGTACATATATACATACACAAATATATGCATACGTATATTATCACAAACGTACAAACGTACATACATACACACATACATGCATACACACTTACATAAATGCATACATACGTACATGCATACAAACATACACACTTACACACACACATATATATATGCACATACTTACATGCACACATGAATGCATACGTACATACTGCTGTGGCCTGTCCTGAGGGGGTCAGGTCACGAATTAATCAGGGGGATTGAGGTAGCTAGGTGGATAGAGCACTCCGATATACGAAACACTACTTTTATTCAAGTTGCAACAACTATTACAAGTTCTTACAAGGATTGCGTACGGGCGTTACTTTATGAACAGGAAATATCAATAACCAAGACAATTACGGCAGGGATATCATAGGTGACTTAAGGCGCTCTTTGGCTCTGATGGAGTCCAAATTAACGCCACAAATATCCCTAATAACCATAATAACCTATTGCGCCCTACTGGAGGTATATTTACTCTGGTAGTCGCATCGTCGGCTACGTGAAGAGACCCCCTCGACGGTGGCAGCAGTCAGACGTCGAAGTGGGACCCCTGACCTGGCGGTCCTCTCTCGTAGTCGTCCCTCGGGCGGCTGGATCAAAGTTGACCGCGAGCCGTCGTCGTACCAGACTTATATAGGGGCGACCCCAGGCTCATTACCCTTCCCCGGGGAGATACTGTCATAACAGCCGGGCTGGCCTGTCGAGGTCGTGCCACCCTGTGCTCTAGCGTGTCGTTTGCCAGCCCCGGCTACTGGTGACCACGCGAATACGTACGTACACACATAAATACACACCTACATGTATACACATATACATACAAACATACGTACATACACACACGTACAAACATGCCAGGCGCTTTGCATTCTACACGCGAATTATGTGGCAGACTTGATATTATCGGAACGGTCACGTCTATTCTGCTTCAGGGTCGTTTTTTCGTTGTGAGTTTCTCCATTTTGCCCTCTGTGGGAAGCCAACCGTCCTATGGGAATTTTATGACCCGGCATTTAAACTTCCTTTAGTGCTGTTAACTTCAGTCGTTTAAGGCTGTCGAGGGAACGGAGTCCGATCTAATTTAGTTTAACGTAAATCTAGAGAACACCCACCGTGGCGTTCAATGTTCATTTAGGGAACGGATGTCGATGACTGACATTCTAAATAGTTAGACGTTGCCCTGAACTAAACAATCTTTTTTTTTTAAATTCAGGACGAAACCTTCATACAAATTTCGAAGCTACGTGTGTAGAAATAATTTTTAATTTAAGTTAGGTTTACAATATGATTCGAAGATTTCCATACACCCCGAACTGTCTTTTAGAATAAATCGTTTAAAAGCAAAAGCCGCAAATGTCTAGAAACAATGCGATTAATACTCCCTTGCATTGTTAGGATTTAAGTACGGCATTACATTCTTAATTGTACGGTAGTAAAATCAACTAACAGTTGATAGTAAACTTCCTATCGATATTAGCTTTCATAAATGTATTTGATAAAGTATTTAATTACAAAAATTGCATAGTTTATATATAAATCAAACTGGGGGTTGCGACATAACCGTTTACTTTTGAACTTTTGAATGGCGTTTATTAAAAGGTACTTATTTGTTATAACGAGTTTTGTATTTTTTTTTGTTCATGAATTCATGTAAAATTCAAATTTAAATATAAATCAAATGAATCAAATTTAAATATATCTTATAAACATTGTAGGTGATACATGAGGCAAAATTAAGTACACAATGTATCAATAAACGAGTGGGAGTCGGGAAACTAGAATTTATTTATTGCTGTTAATTGAAAACATGAATATCTATGTGGGACTACAGAACACATTTGTGGATGTTGTGTAGTCGATACGTTATCTTAAACTTTTGAAATTCTTGTTCAATAAATCATCATCGTTGTGAATGAAGTTGGGTTTGCCAGGAAGATGTTTCTACCTCTAGTTGTTCTCTGCTTTTAATGCGTGAGGTCAACATGTACGGGTTAACAAAGAAGATTGCCGTGGTTAAACACTTTTAGGACAATTGTTCTCGAAACTAGTACAATTTTTATAATGTCACAGAGGAAATCCTGCACAGGTAGAAATTTTAATTCACAATAGTCGTACTTTCATTGCTATGGTTATAGTATTTGTAGGTCGGGCCTCGTATACATTTTGTACGTCCTTTCACTTAACATACCACCCCACAAATTTCTCGGAATACTCTCATGGAATCGTTTTATTTGCAGGGAATGATGCCGAAGAATCACAAATGACAGACATATCATTAAAGCATAAATGGTACATCTTATGTCGCAATGGATTCTATGTATGAAATGGTCCCATAGATATGTTTGCAATGTTAAATGTGCATAAGTCACTAATATGCACTTGCAATATCAAATATACACATGCGGCCTACACAGAATGTTTGGAAACTCGCTGCCCAATCTCCAGACATAGTTTCTTTGGACCAATGGCAACACACATACACTACACATCCATATACGGAAACGTATTTATATACAAAATAAATGCGGTCAAAGTAGCGGCGTACACCCCAATGCAGAACAAAGCGGCGCCAGCATGCGCGTAGGATAAGTTGCATGGGAAGTCTGCGCATGTAATTAATCTAGTGTCGCGCGCCTACGAACTATGGAACATTTCCTAAATGCTTTATCTCACAGCCTCGTTTTCAAGGTGTTATACGTCGCAACTTTGAATGCATTTAAATTATTAAAAAATGCTTTACCGATTACACAAGCAAATGGCTATTGTATCACGATTGGTCCAAGGAAGCTAAGTCTGGAGCTTGGGCATTGAGTTTTCAGATATCCCGTATACACGGAGACCGAAATTACTATTGCCCTCGGCTGACAAACCTAACGATAAAAACAGTGTGAATATACATTAATTGCCCGTTATTGCTATTGATCTCAGATCGTGTAACTTTTTTTTTCCCCCATGAAACTCACGAAAAATTATCGTCATTAAACTCGTAACATTTGGCTTGCTAAAGGAGATATATCTGCCCTTCACAATATGCGAAGAAAAATATCTTGAGGCATTTTCTGTTTTCATACATATAATAAGCTTTTGTGATATTTTGGAAAGCAATTTTGCTGAAAATCAATTTATATATTCTACCTTAACGTTTTTCCACTGTGGCCGTTACGATAACTTTTGATCAGATAAAAATTGTTTTAGTTTCTGTAACTTTTAAAATGTTTCTCTTTGTTCGGTTACTGCATTCTGTGAACTAATCCACAAAACAAAACAAAAAATGTTTGTTGCAACAATTGCATAATTAAATACGGTTTCTCAGTAATTGGGACGCAGTACCCGTAAGGATCTATGGTACATTTTATTTACGCTGAAATACAAATTTTTGGAGGCTTACACTTATGTTGTAGGGAAGATAATTCCCGCAATTGGTTGAAATCTGTGTCGACTTTGGAAAACTTAGGGAGAAACACAACATACACACGGGCGCTGGCGACTGAGATATCGGCTGACTTGCGAACTGCAGCTTTTTCTCCGTTTACGTTTACCAATAAAGTCTATTTTTTCTTACTTTTTTTAAAATGTTTTGTGTAAACGGCAGTAAAAAAACTCCATGATACTGCTAACTTTTTTGGTTTCCTTCAAACATTTCCATGTTGATTTGATTGCAGAAGAGCGAAGTCTGAAGTCACTAGAGTACTGAACCTCGTTGGTAAAAGGCTGTTCACCATAAAGTGAGCACTTTTGAAATTAACCGTAGGAAAAAGTCTCTGCCCCTGCCTGCATGAGCGCACCGAGTGACATATGCCCAGTAAAGTTGGTAACGATGGACGGGAAGTAGTTCCGTATATTAACGTCGGGTAAAAAGTATTAGGTAACCATTTGTAATTGTTTAAATTATTTTTTTGGCTTTCTGTTTTTTTAATGCATCGAAATGTAAAAATTAGAAGATTTGTTAAATATTTACTTTTCTAATAATTTCACAGTTTCACTTGACCGACACATGAATAAGGTTTAGAGTCCCATGACAATGTTACTGTTACATAAGGCGGAAGAATACACAAGTGTATACAAGTAGATCTTAAGCAGGGCTTTCAAAAGTGCTCATTTTACCGTGAACAGCCTATAATACTTGCCTTAGCGAAGGTGTAACCATTGTGTCAATTGTTTGTCACCATAAGTAATTTAACCATAAGGCGAGTGATTCAAAGAAATGTAAACTAAAAGCAATCGGAAGTTTTCTGAAATAAGGTCAGTATAAAAATCTGGTAAGTTAATTTTATATACTGTTGATATTTATTTTATGTGGCTACAATAATTTTCAGCCAATCGATGCATCTATTTTATAACAAATTAGTGTTTCCGCCTGAACGAATTTTCAGAAAGTTGTAATATTTCTAATAATTGGTTTTCGATTATTATAAATCGTAATTAATTCTCGCTTTATTCAATAAATCATGTTTGCCAAATACGGCAATAGAAAATACGAACAAGTACAATCTTTCATTAGTACATACACGGGAGAAAACTTGTAGTCGATAATTACCGATAGTTTATTCTAAAGATACGCCTAGTTGTGGTAAATTTGTGGAAACCTCTAGCGATAAACGGTAACGTCATGTACAGTTATGGAGAGTAAGTAATAATCTGTTAAATTGTTTTTGTTGTAAGTTTTGTAGTTTCACACGTTGATACAACTTGTTTTGTACGCAAGCGATAGCAGTGGAAAATCATGATCGCAGGGTAATGGCTGTTCACGGTAAAGTGAGCACTTTTGAAATCAACCTTTGAAAAATGTTACGGCCCCTACCTACGTATATGTTAACGCACACAATACTTGGAATGTGGCCAATTAAGTTGGTGACTACAGAGAGGAAGTAGTTATACGTTTGTTAGTAATGAAATAATTAAATTCTGTATCTTTTTTTACGGTATAGAATGTAAGAATTAACAAATTTGTAAAATGTTTACATTTATAATAATTTCATAGTTTTACCGACGCATGAATAAAATGATCAGACACATGACAATGTTAAATTTGAAATATGGTGGAAGGATATAATGTAGCCCGAGAAGTAAATCATAAGCATGTCTTTCAAATGTGCTAATTTTACCGTGATCAGCCTGTACGTACAAAGTTCACTTGGTAAAGTAGTACGTACAAAGTCCACTTGGTAAAGTAGTACGTACAAAGTCCACTTGGTAAAGTACTCGGTGCAAACATAAACCTGTGCTTTCTCACAGTGATCTAATTAGCGTTACGCGCTAAATTATATTAATACTGCAGTCCATTACGACGTCCCAGCTACCAGAGGTTTCAGAAATTATTTGTTCTGGTGTTATTATAGTAACTCTTAACGGTTCTTCATCGTCAAATTAAATATTTCAATATTAATTATAAGTAATTCTTTCCTTTGTTTCTACAGTATGAATATTCGTAACTCCTTAGCATGATTTTTTAGTAAGACCTCGATTTTTTTGAGCTAGCATTTTAAGCATAACTGTTACTCACTTTGGTAATTTATAATATTTTATTTAACATGCGGTAGAGTGCTTCCATAATTTAGCATTTTATTTTAGTTTTTAATTAAATATTGAAATGTTCCATACCTCATTCATGTGGAACAATGTTAGTGAACTAACATGATGTCAGGAAATGCATTACAGTCCAGAAAATTGCTTGACTCAGTTCCGGGAAACCTAAATCCTTCATGCTTGAATTTTCAATTTACTTGACCTCAGATGATGCGGTAATTTAACTGATTACGTTGTAAAATTCAGATTTGCCAAGAAATTATCAAATTGTAGTTTAAAGCTGGACTTCTCTTTATTCAAATAGAGAATAAATTTGTACGAGTCACGTGCTATAGCAGTGTTTTCCGCGGTTCTACATTATCCGAGGCATAAAAAAAAAAACACCCTCAGGACTACTGGTAAACAGAATTTGTCGACACGGAAAATTTCACCACGTGGAGAAATGAATCCTGATAGAGTATTTCAATCACTCTTAAAACAGCTCGTCGTTTTGCAGCACAAAAATGTCGAACTTGCAGCCCACTAACAAATTGGGTTTAGTTGTGCTGGGGACACGGCCGTTGGTTTCGCGTGAATATGTCTACGTTGACGCGCTCGGACGCCTTGTTTATTTTACGTTCCTGTCACTTCTTCACTCGATAATACGGGGTTTTATGGGTATCACTGGATTGGTTTTGAGATGGCCTTTACAACCGTATACGATTTCTGTATTTCGACTTGGTTTTTTGACGAGTACAGTCCGAAATTGTATTAAGTTTTCTTAATTTTTGACATTAAACGCATACAATTTCGCCATAATCACTCCACACAAATGTTTTTATACACGAAATCAATTGATCTTGGCGAGATATGTCGAATGAAACTCAAACTAGTGTCGTAACTTCTCCTAGTCGAACGTTATACTTCACTGAAGTTATGAGACGCGGCGAAACGAACTCAAAATTATGCCGCCGCCCCCCCCCCCCCTTCCCTCTTAATCCTCCGTGCGCGATGTTTCGCAGTCCTCACTCAACGTAACATATTCTTCGATCCTTTGGCAATCGAATGGTGTAATTGCATTTTGAATGTAGACGATATATTCGGAGCTGCAATGCCAAACTTTATCCCACGATTTTATCATCGGATTTTCCGGATTGCCTCCCACTATTGTCGCATATTTAAAGCCGTATTCACGTCAAAATTACGTGCGTGCGTCAGAAATATCGGCGACGTACTACAAATGTACATGTTGTATCTAAATTATATAGACAAACTAGTGGATCTTAAGGACTGTACATATATCTGAAGTTGGACCAGCAGCAGTATTTTATTGCAAATACTGGAGAAAATATTCGAGCTGGAAAACTGAGTGTCTGGGTAATGTGTAACGGAAAACAATATTAGTAAAAAAACTACAACACCCATCTGTCGCTGTCATCAAATTTCCTCAAGGAAATAATCACGTTTACTGCAATTATTTCGACCTTTTCTCCATGACGCTGTAGCAAACTTGGGCTTTAAAAGTCATGTAATATCTTGACACATTATCCAGACACTCATTGTTAAGTCTTAAATTATTTCTTGAGCATTTGTAATGAAGTAGAGCTTCAGGTCCATATCCACAGTTGTGTACCGCCATTACGAATCACTTCAGACAATAGGCAGTTGTTTTCAACTTATTTTTGTGATCAACCTGCTGCCAAGGTTTAAGTTAGATAAATCCTGTCTGTGTGGTGACTGCAACTGCTATTCAAACACTTTATCACCCCTGAACACGTTAAGAACCGACCCTCAGTTTCATTCCTTAAAAATGGCCAGAGTAGCGATAATTTTCTGTCTTGCAACTCAGGTACGACGCATGCGAGCCTTGGACACGAACTCCGCCACAATTTAAATAAATACTCTCTTTCTCTCATCTCCTTTTCCCTCTTTCTCTCCTCTCTCTCCTCTTTTTCTCTCATTTTTCTCTCTATATTTTTTACCCCCTCCCTTCTCACACTCTTTCTTTTCATCTGTCTTTACTCTCTATCTTTCTCATCTCTCTTTCTCTCCATCTCTGTATCTCTAGCTCTCTATCTCGCTTATTCTCCATCTCCCTTTCTCTCTGCCTCTTTCTCTATCCCTCTTTCTCTCTATCTCTATCTCGCTTTCTCTCCATCTGTCTATCTCTCTTTCTCCTTATCTCTCTATCTATCTTTCTCTCTTTCTATCTCTCCCTCTCTCTCTCTCTTCCTCTATATCTCTTTCTCTCTCTAACACTATCTCACCTTTCAAGAACGAGCCATACAGGGAGTAGTTGAAGATAATGTGCGTACACCACGCCTATAGGCCGTTCACGGTAAAGTGAGCACTTTTTAATGCCCTTCCAGATTTTTCTTTTAAGCCAGTTTTTATGTTTAAGCCACTTTTTAATATCGGCATTGTCACGTGACTAATAAATACGGCGTATACTTTCACCGCTCTCAAAAGTTAATGTCTGAAGCTGCAATGAAACGTATTTATTAGTGGTTAATGCCTGTTAGGAGGGCCTTAAAAAGTGCTCACTTGATCGTGCCTGTAGGAGGATGTCACTCAATAACGCGATATTTAATTAACATTGAGATTGTCACAGATATCACAATAGTACTGTTTCTTGAGATTCAGGCTTCGTTTACGATCGATGACCGCTAACGGCATTAATACCCTTACACTGAAAAAAAAAAAAGCCCCTAGCACGGACGTTCTGAAAGTTCAGTTCATAGTAATCGAAAGTTCACATCATATATAGAAAATTGAACCTCATCGAGTGTTGATTAATAGCGAACATTCTCCAGTGCAATGTTGCGAACAGTCGGAAAACTCCACGTCCTTGTATTTTGTCCTCTTGCCCGGGAACTTATTCGCCAACTCTCCTCCAGCCGGAACACATCAACTGCGAAAGTTTATTATTTTCTGCCCCGTCACTGTGGAATGTGCCAACATCAGCAATTTTTTTACTTTGTTAACGCCAGCGGAAGAATGTTTCTCGCCGGTGTATTTGGACGGGAAGTGCAAGGCTTGTGCCGTTAATTTGAAGAAGGCGAGCCTTCCAAAAAAAAAAAAAAAAATGTGTTTAACGCTGTCGGGAGAAACTTAGTGTGCCGGATTAGCAACTTTCGCGTAGAAAAGTTGGCCGGGGGAGAGGAAGTTTTGGCGTGGAGCCATTTCAAAATTAGTTTACTGGTTAGCAACACGGTGAGTGCGAAAGTTGTATCGTTTATAACATTACACTGCTTTCGGGGAATAATATGGTTTCAAACTTTCCACCCATATTTAATTCACTAGATGTCATTACCGACTTCAGAATGCACAGTGTCAAATAATATTTGGCGTAAATCGTAGTTGTATAAAATGATTAAGTCCTCTCATACCGAGCCGTTGAATAGCTAAACCTTTACAGTTTTATATAAGATTTTGTAATCATAAATATCTAGGAAACGTCTATATTGCGTATTTGTCTGTTTAAAGATACTGTAGTGATTAGAGAATAATAAAATTGTGCATTGTGCTAATATTGGATGAGGTTGCAACGGTTTTTGGAAATTTTTGCGTTGAAAGTCGACGAACAGAAACGGAAGGGTATTTTATACTGGTGGATTGTTTAAAAACAATAATAAAAATAATTTGTAATAAGGACGGAGAAAACTCACCAGATTTTTATGCTGGCGTTATTTCAGAAAACTCTCAACTTCTTTTAGTTCACAGTTCTTTGAATTACATGCCTCATGACTTGAATTACTGGTCGTGACAAACCATTGACTCAAAATGGTTACCCCTTCATCTAGGCAAGTGTTACCAACCATGCTTCAGTACTCTTATGGCTTCAGAATTCGCTTTTCTGAAGTCCGAAACACCTCGGGATGTTTGGAGGAAATCAAAATAAGTTAGCTGTATCATGGAGTGACTTTTTTACTGCCATCTACACAAATCATTAAGAAATAAGGTAAAATTAAAAAAAGACTTTATTGGTAAACGTAAAAGAAGAAAAAGCTGCACTTCATATGTGAGCTGATATCTCAGTTGATAGCGCCCGTGTGTGTGTTTTCCCTCTAAAATTTGTCTCAAAGTCGACATACAATTTCTACACCAATCTACCACACAACATAAATGTAAGTCTCTAAAACTTTCATTTCAGCTCGGAAAATATGTTTGGGACATTTTCTGATTTCATCAAATCAGCTCTTGTGATAGTTTGGAAAGCAGTTTTTCTGATAAATACTTCATAAATTTAACCTTAATATTTGATTATTTTGGTAGTTACGGTTGCTTTCAGCCAATTAATATTTGTATTGTTTTTTTTTTAACTTTGATGTTTGTTCTGCTGCTACATTATGTGAACAAATCCACAAAACAATTAAAAAAGTTCATTGTAATAGTTGCATGAGCAAATACGATTCCTTAATAACTGGGACAAAAGTACCTGTAAGGATCTAACTATGATGGTACATTTTATTTAGTTTTCCTGTAACTTTCAGCTACTATCTAAAAATGTTTTTCGTAAATTTGCTACCAGTGGTAAAGCATTTTCGTACCCCCATGGCAGCTTTCCTACATTGATTCAGGAAAGAGACAAATGATTAGTGAAGTTTCCAAGTGTGAATAGTAGAATTTCTATATTTGTAACCTGATGTTTTGTCAATTTTCTATATTATTTATATTATGTTGAAAATGTCCAGTGCAGTTTAGGACGTTTAGTAAAAACAAAAAAAAAATGGTACATTAGTGATACAAAGTGTATGCGGCTCTTTAATTCGTTAATACAATATCGGTGCAAGATATCGTCACTCGAGTTCCTCTTTGTTGTGTGTACGTAAACGTGGCTATAGAAACGATAGGCTATAGAAACAATTGACACATCACTCTCTGAAGTGTTGGGAACAGACGCATGGTTTTTAATTTATATATCATGCCGAACTACTAATCATTATTGAGGTAAGTAATGAAAGGAAACTCGTACGCGACGATACATTCCAAAGTGTTATTGCCTTGTGTTTGCATAGAATTCGCCCTCTATGAAACATGACCCTTGCACAGTTTCACATACCGTTCATGAAGTGCATTTACTCGCGGTCGACTCGAAAGTTAAGCTGTACACTGAAGAACAGCATTACGGACAATTGAACGCCACAGTTCACCACAAAGGTGGATTAGAAACGGAATTACTGGGGAAGTCGGAACATTTAAGTACCCATTAATTTGTAGTGGCCACTACTAAGCTGCGCTCCGCTCCGAGTCAAAGGGCTACAGGCAGTTCTTATCCGCTCGCTTCCCCTAACAATGTAAGTCCCAGAGGGATGGAAAAAGAGGGATTATAGGGGTGAGCTCGCCCCCCCTCTCTCTACACCCCCATAGACGCCAGCTCGCGTCTCGTTGATCAGCCTGACCATAAACGCAATTACGCACCGAGCAAAAGGGGGGTGGAATGTTGCGCCAACCCCCTTATCTCTGACGGGGTGAGAGACCGTCAGCGAGAGAGCTGTTTGCCCGTGCCCTCGCCCCCCCCCCCCCACTAAATTCAAACTTCCAACCTCCCCCAAAACCCCCATCCCGCCCTGGAGTTAATGACAGCAGCAATTAGCGCAGCGGCCAAATGAAGTGCCCGGCCGGCCGGCCATATCGCCCCACGCTTGTGAATCAATAAGCTCGGGTGGTACGCGAGGGGGTGTGTGAGGTCGGGAAGGAGTAGAGGGGTAAACACTCCCGGGGTCTCTCGCCGCTGCCTTGTTTGTACTGCGGGGGATGCCTCACCCCCTTCTGCATCATGACTACCCCTGGGCGACCCCCTTGCGGCCAAACCCAGTGGCGACGGCTGGTCGGGATTACTTCATGGTGGGAAGGGGTGGGGGGGGGGGGCGAAGGGTGTCTCCATTCGCGCGTCCCTCGGACGTCGCTTTCGCAAACAACAGAATGTCGTTAACCGCTGCAGACTGCGCGTGAGGGCTCTCGCTTCCCGCGTCAATCAGAGCTCGCGCAGAGAGCCTGAGGGGGTGTTTGAACGGGGTAGACACTCGAAATCTGCGAGACGGTCTACGAGAGCAGGGTGTTTGGTAAGGTATGGGGGGGGGATAAGGGGGTGGACCTCCCCCCCGCCCACAATCAATCTGTTGCGCGGAACGGTGATAACATTTCAAGTTAGACCAGTTGATTGAACGGGGTTTCTTGGAAATTAAGAGTTGACGATCAAAGACTAACGTTGAAAACGACAAGAAGAATCATTGCACTAGATCATCTGCAAAGTTACATTATAATAGGCATCGCCAAAAGACTTAAGAGGGTATGGGACATAAATTAATGCTACTGAGGTTTATCGTATTTTGCGTTTTTATGGAAGCTTATAGACAAAAACAAAGAAAGGGCAACCATACAGAATTGTTTTTACTAAGTACTAGAGCAATTTTTTTACCAGCGTGACGAATTTATGCCGAGCTATTTCAGACGCCGTCGATTTTTGTGTGTTTCGTTGCGCAAGACGTTATGCGAAATTGATACACCGATATTACGAAATAGTTGCTCGTTAAGATGGCAAAAACCATTATCCAGGACTGACCTTTTTTAGTTTTTCTTGTTGGTTTCCATAAACCTGTAAACTTCAATTTACGTATTTGGATTTAATTTCCGTCCCATGCCTCCTTAACGCTAAAATACATCTCGACTGCCTCTCGGGAGGCTATGTATTTTCTGTTCCGAGAGTGGGCCCAGCGTCCAGAACTTCCATTCAATTCTGCTCGAACACAGATGCGGGACCCTTTCTGTCTCTCTCTTACTTGTGACAGCAGCATCGTGGAAATCCTTTCTGAACACGCACTGTCCCAATGTGGTCACACAAGGCTTAGTACACGTTTCGTTTGCCCTCTCTGTATAGCTATTACGTACAGAAATCTAAAGGACAGGCTTCTCGAACAGTTTGTAGTATGCACTATGTATGTACAGATCGCTGGCTACGCCAGAACAACGAAGCGTACTAGTCGTGTTGATTGCTAACTACATCATGCCTTGTGACACGTTCTTACATGACTAACAAAAGTTACATGCGGATAGTCTTGGCTTAAGTTATAAAACTTATTCCAAACAAAAAATTATATACAAAAGAAAACATATTATATAAACATGTAAAAATTCCCTAGACACATCGCTAAAGGCAGCAACAGATTCCACTAATCAAAACTATAGATTAGTTTTTATACTTTACGTATATTTATTAAACCTGGATGCTTATAAAAACGTTAGACCTTTATAATATCGTTTTTCGTGGCATACTGTAAATTTTTGAGTAAAATATGTACGTACAAACGCTGAAATATTTGGTTTCAAAATTGATCTTTGGGAAGGGCTTCTGTATTCAGCACGAGGGCGTTAAATTCTCTTCAAGATCTTGTCCACCCTTAGTAGAACTATGTGCCAGGAGCTTAAACTGTGTTGCCGAGTGTTCGAGATACTCGTTTTTGTACTAAACTACTTTACGTGCTTCGTATCTACTGATCTACGAAAAGAAAATAAGCATGAGACGAGGCACAAAGACCACTTTCAAGAAACCACGCACTTTATAAACACTATTTCCGAGCTCTCCCAGCATACGTAGATGAAAACTGTCTTTTTTACACTGCCTTATTTCAAAATGTACCTACCGATAGGAAACACTCAAAATCTGGCACAGAAACATGCACAGAACTTTGCTACAGATCTGCATTAACACATTGAGGTCTGCACACATTTACTGGCGCTCAAGACAAATTAGAAGTGAATCACCTGTATCCACTACTGCAAGAACATCGGTTCTGTTGGTGTCTGTGTTAGAACTCACCATCGCCCTATTGGTCCATACCACACCGGACACTACCCTGTAATTTACAGCGTTCATTATTGGCCGGTCATCAACCAATGTGGTGCCGAGCTGATATTGTCCCAATTAAATGTAATTTATCATGCAAAAGGATTTGCAATCAATCACGTCCCTTTGAATAGCTACATTCTAAAAAAATTTTTGTACTTTCACAAGAAGAATCCTTGGAAAACCCGGTTGTTAAGAAAATCCTTTTTAAGACCACATAGAGTTTTCTTGTAAAATCTTCAAAACATTCCTTTGTAATATTAGAAATTATAGCCTTGTATTACAACTGATATCATTGAGAAGTGTAAATAAAATTACTATTTTTTTTTCTTCTAAAAAATAAATGTAATGAATTAGGAACAGTGAATAACTATAAAAATATATATATATAATTTACAAAAAAATATAAAACAAATGTAATGAGTTAGTAACAGCGAATAACTTATATATATATATATATAATTTACAAAAAAATGAATAAACCTCGCTGGCACAGGAATTAGAACTCACACCCCTTGTATTACTATCCGGTACCACAAAACCAACTTGACTTACGACACTAACACTTATTTTTACTGTTAATATAAGTCTAAGTACATACAAAATGATATTGAAGTTATGCGGTTAAGGAGAATAGCTACTTTTTTTTTTAAGAGATTTAGACACCTCATAACGAGTCGATTTAAGAGTTATGTTTAGCTAGGAAATACTAATAAATAATTAATAATACGATCACGTTTTATTGTGCCTGCCGTTTTATTATGATTATTTTAATTGTTTTTTTTAAGGTTTTTACGTAATTCAAACTTGCAATACATTTATTTTTGCGCAAACAGCTTTATACGGTTTTACGTTGTTGAGTGTCCGCCATTTTGTTGAAGCTCGTGGATACGGCTCAGTATAGTACAAACCTTTGCTAAGGTCTATTACAAACACGGACCTTGCAGTTTTACAAGAAATATCTTTGTACTGTTAAAAGCATTTGTAAAATTGTAAAGAATTTCTTTGTAAATATAATTTTTTTTTTTTTTTTTAGATTGTATGGAAAAAAAATTCTATCGTTAGCAATATCATTGTCACTGCGCTGTCGTGTTCTTGTGGCGTCATGTTAAACACCAGCCGAACAAAGACTGCACAGCCATGAGAGTTTTGTTTTGTAAAACAATGAAATTTGCTCGGGCTTCACTCCAGCTTAGTCTACAAAGTCCCACAGCTACAGCAATACACCGTAAACACTGCACGCCATTTCAGAACCTTGGTGTAGATACGCCAGCGTCGTCCCGGCCTCGCCTTCACTTCTGTGCTCCAAAGTCCAAAACAGCTTCGGGTACAGGAGACTCGTAAGCAGTGGCGCGTGGTGAACCGTTGCAAGGTAAGCTGGCATCAGCTCGGTGCTGTACCCCTCTTGTTAGCTAGTTTACACTTCCACCACTAAACCGTAGTTCGGCAGGTGACCCCACACGGCGCGTGTAACGGGTCCCTTGCTGCTCGCTTGTGAGTGGTCGGAATGTATTTAGTTTCCCCTAGGCTGCACGGTGGTTACTGACTCCTGCTGCGTACACTGAGAATGTACAGTAGTGGGCAAGCATCAGCTTACCTTGCAACACTTCACCACACGCCGCTGCTCTTAAGACTGTTCCGGGGTTTTAAATATGTGAGCATTTGCTGTACGGAAATTTCGGTTTTTTGAAGGAAAATCCTGAAGATATGAACTTGAAACTAAAACCCAAGTGTGAGAAATGATACTCTCAAACTCTGTATCGACGCAAATGAATCAATTTTATTCAGAAATTTTTTAAAATTTAATTATTAAGTCTTCTGATTTTTCCAAGAAACAAGCTATACATAGGCGCACGCTTTTTTTTTTTCGCGAAAATATTCCCCTACTAGTTGTAATTTAAAACATTTTTTTTCATATGCACTTTCGTGGTTGAGTCTCGAGGGTCTTGCCCGCGAATCATGGAAGTTCCGGAGTACTTTATTCTGGTTGACACAGTCAAATAGAAACTTCTCTTTATCACTTAGACGCGCTACTAATAACCAAAGGAAGTTGTGGTTGTGGACGTAGGATGTTGAAGTACACCACGAGCATAAATATTTTCGCGAATAAAAACCTGGCCCAAGCTGTACATTAATTAAACAAACGGTTTCGATAGCAAAAAGCGCACATTTTTCTCCTCAAAAAAGTCCCGGGTGGTGTATATATATATATATATATATATATATATATATATATATATATATATATATATATATATATATATATATATATATATAATCTTTAACAGGAACGCCAAAAAAACGGAATTTCATTAACATGTATTTCGCTTCACCCAATTCTCACAGCTTTCAATAAAAAATGTACCAACTCTCCTGGAACAGAGCACACCCGCCGCCAGATATTGAGCAATACGGTCACAGAACAGGCGCATACACAGAAGCGACGTGGCTTGGCGGTTTCTTACCTTGGCGTAAGCACACTCACTCGATGATTGGCTGCGTATTGCAGCGGAGGGAGCAACGTATCTAGTTGGCTCCGCCTTGTCACAGAGACTAGATGGCATGGCGGTTGTTGTGTTGTTCGAGCACCGGTTATCTTGATTGCCTGCGCGAGGTTCTGGGGTCGGATCCTCGTGTCTTATTGGCTTCTGCGTCCTGTGGAAAGTTCTGTGTTGGTTGGGCTGCTGGCTGGAGAGTAGGTTATCCGGCTGATTTGTGAAAGGCGTTCTGACATCTTGAGTGTGCGGCTGAAGTTGTTGGTTCAAGCGGGCTTCTTAACCTCTGTATTATTCAGCACTCTGCGGCCATGTTGTGTGCGATTTCTTATTGGTCCGGTAGGTGTAACTGTGGGCGCTTATTGGAGGGTGTTTCTCGTGCCTTGTTGCCATGACGACAGAGTCTCTCCGGACGCGAGGTCGGATTTAGTGACGCACACGGCAATTTTCCTTGCGTATCTTAGGTGCATTGATTTTTAGCGTATGGATCTGAGCACACCGAAGACTTCAATATTACATATTCATCTCAGCTGTTGTCGTACCTTCATTGGCTGCTGGTGTCGTTTCTCCATTTGACCAAGCCACTCAGGATTCTATAGTTTGACTCTGAACCTTCGTCATTCGTGCGCAAACATTTAACACCGACCAGAGCATGCGTCAGCCAATCAAAAGAGCTAGGTGACTCTACAGTGCTTTGAACTGTATCTTGTCTGGAAATATTTTCGTGAAATACCACTGCCCCTACGGCATACTTCGGTACTGTGTGTCACCGGAGTTTCGGTGAATCTCTGGGCGGTGTCAGAACGACATAAAACGCGGCCCATACTTCTAAAGTTAAAGCAAATGTTTAGTTTATATAGCTATTTCTTGAAACCAGAGTTGTTGGAGCAATTAAAAATGTAATTAGTTTGCATCATTTATCTATAGACTGTTCATTGATATTTAAACACTTTTCAAAACAACCTTGAAAAATGTCACTGCCCCTGCATGCATATATTTTAACAAGAAAACTGAGTGTCGTGAGCCCAGTGGCGTTGGCAACGATGGAGGGAAAGTAGTTCCGTATCTTGACATTAAATCTAAAGTGTTAGGTAAATATTTGTGAACACTGTTTTTTTTTTCACTTTCTGTATTTTTAATGCGTATAAGTGCGATAATAAGTAAATTTGTTAAAATATTTATTTTTATAACAATTTCGCTTGATTTACACTTGAATAAAATGACCAGGTTCATGTCAATGTTAATTTTACGTGTAGTGAGTAAAGGCTTATTGTGAGTGCAAGTAGATCATAAGCAGGGCTTTCACAATTTCTGAGTTACCGTGAGCAGACTATAATTTAACAGCGTATCAGCGTCGAAGATAAGGCGGATGAGTAGTTACAAGTGGGAGAGATTAGCTTCTTAAGAAAAGGATCTCACGTGAGCCTAAAATCATACATGTATACAAAATAATGCTATGATTAATAACTATATTTTATGCTTTACTTGGTCCTGTAAATAGATTTATTATATTTTATTAGTTACTTATTATTTTTGTCACGTTTTATACGTCACTATTTTCTCGACACTATCTACAAAGTTAGCCATACAAAATAATAATTTCTTACGAGTCCCACTATTATTTTTGCCCGGAATACACGTTGAAATGTTGCTGATTGCATAGGTGAGAATTAGGTGAGGCATCCAGAGAAAAAGTCGCTTTAGGGAATAAATTGGGTCTACTAACCGACATTGTCTATCAAAGACATGTAAAAACAAAATACGAAAACACAGCTCGTAGTCATTTTGGAAACTTTTCCGTTAGGATAAAATGACAGGAATATCCGAAGAACTGATTAAGAGATGCAATTATATAGCCCGCACACTTTCCCGTGGTTTAGCATTTAATCAGGTGGCATTTCAGAAGTACAGTATGGAGACAGCAAAACTGTATGTAGAAAACTATGAGTGGTAACCGATACCACCTTCATTGCATACAATTATGATCCATCGCTCTAATGTCGTCCAATTTGCATCGCTACATATTGGAATGCTAAGTGAGGAAGCTGAGGAATCTAGAAACAGAGATTCTTAACGATGTCAAAAGATGAGAAGCAGAAATGTGAGTTGGCTTGCTACAAACAAGGATGTGTTCTTTCTTCCAAGATGCTCTTTATCAATAGATAATTTTTCCTCATTAAACCCAGGGTGCTTTATTTGCTAGAATGTGGTACTAGTGGACCTTCAAAAACTGAAAGTTCGGAAAATGAAGAGGAAGATGAAATCGACTAAAGGAAATTAACTTTTACTTACAGTATAATATATTTTGTTATAACTTAATCTATCGTTTTTCATTATGTAACCATACGATGATTTAGTTATTTTATTATACTAAGGAAATAATTTACAAGTATTCTTCAAATTATAGCTTTGAGGTGTGGCTATGATTTAACATTTAAATGTATGTTTATAATTTTGTCATATACGTATTAAGTTCAATTAAATACAACTCTAAGTGACAGCAATGAGAAGTAGTGGACCTTCAAAAACTGAAAGTTCGGAAAGTGAAGAGGAAGATGAAATCGACTAAAGGAAATTAACTTTTACTTACAGTATAATATATTTTGTTATAACTTAATCTATCGTTTTTCATTATGTAACCATACGATGATTTAGTTATTTTATTATACTAAGGAAATAATTTACAAGTATTCTTCAAATTATAGCTTCAAAATATACTTCGAGCATTTCTTGACCTAGCTGGAGTCTTTTACAATGCCTGGTGCCCGGAAGTGATGTAATAGTTATAGGCAAAAGACTGTGTTGCAAATATATTTAAAGTAATCTTGGATTACTTCCAGTACAAGTGGAGTCTATATAAACAGTACATGTAAGGAAGAGGTTGACAAAGAGGTGGTGCTATCTTATGGAACATCCTCTTTGAGGGATTTTTGGAGTTGGAGTTCCGACTGGGATGCACAGTATTTTGATGCGTCGATGACGGACTTATCCTGATATCGGATCAAACTTGATGATAATTGTAACAAAAAGCTGATGGATGTCATGGAGAAAATCAAGTCAGTGTGAAGTTGAAATCCTCATTTGCCAAGACGAAGATGATGCTGTTGAAAGGAAAACTCGACCGATCACCTACTGTGGGCTTCAGCAGGTACCCAGTACAGTATGTAACTGAAATTAAATGCCTGGAAGTCATCCTGGATGACAGAAATAGCTTATGAAGTATATGGACTATGTTTCCAGGAAAGTAATAGTTGTATTGCAATAACTGAAGATGGTACCGAAGAGAGCTAGTATAGCATAAGAGGAAATGGGTAAGTGCTAGGATGGTGGCACTGCTTACTGTGACAAGAGCATATAAAACAATACCCAGTGCGTCATTCCCACTCCCAGTAATAGCCGGAGTATTTCCAGTGGACTCGTTGATAAGATTAAGAGGACCCACGACAGAGAAAGCACGCAATGGGGGGATTAGCAAGGAAGAAAAACTTGACCTAGATAAATTGATGACAGTATGGCAAGAGAGATTGTCAAGTTCCGACATAGGAAGAACAACTTGCGAGTTGTTACGTGTGGAAGAAAGAATGAAGTCCCTACGGACTACCATGAATTATTACAGTACACATTTATTCATGGGTATTTTTGTTCATGGAAATTTCAATGCTAAGTTCTACTGTTTCCGATTGGTTTATTCTCCACTGTGTGCCGTCTGAGGAATGTATGGCACTAGGGAACATGTGCTGATGGTATGGCCTAAGATAGAAGACATAGGGCACTGGTTTAATGGTGTCACAGAAAGGAGAGGTCTTGACTTAAGACCAGGAAATTAATGAAAGACAAAGCTCTTCACAAGTTATGGCAAGAATTCGCCACTAGGATTATTAAACGTTTGGAAGAATGTGATTAGTGGCAATAAGAGCATTCTTATGATCAATGAAGGGGTATTTGAGTGAATGCATTTTCCTACTATATAAGGAGACGATCTCTGTCTGCCCGTCTTTAGTACTTCCAAGTCCCTTGAAACTCAACAAAGTTCTTCAGATTTTGCAGAGCGAATCCCCAGGGTCTAATACAGGTCAAGTTCGAATTTCAGCTAGATCAGTTTACGCAATCATGATTTTTGATCCTAAAAACTCATTTTTTAATTACTTTTTCCAATGAAAGTTTTGTATTAATGCATAGAGATTATTTAATAGAGATATGAAGGTAATGGAATATCATTTTCATTTACTTTAAATGTCTCGCTTCAATGTTAAGTTAATTTCACATCATTTCATAGAACTATATCAAGAGGGGCCTTAGTGGCCAAGTGGCTAGAGCGACTGAAGTGAGGCCTTCGTGGGTCAGTGGATAGAGCTATTCCAAGTGGGGTCGCAGTGGCTTAGTGGATAGAACTATTTCAAGTGGGGCCGCAGTGCCCCAGTAGATATATATATATATATATATATATATCAAATGGGGCCTCAGTGGCAAAGTGACTATAGTGATTCCAAGTGGGGCCTTAGTGTCTGGGTGGATAGAGCGATTCCAAGTGGGGCCGCAGTGGCTTAGTGTATATAACTATATCCAATGTTGAGTTAATTTCACATCATTTTTTTTTTCAGTCTTTGTATGATAACAAAAATTTGTAACATCGTAACTATTCTAGGCACGTGACCATACTGAAAGCACCGTCACGGGTTAACCCCTAGTAAGAAATAAAGCCAGAATACTTCAGATTAGCGAGGAGGGTAGGTTTTTCCCGAGAAACCCGGTAGAATAACGCGTAAAGACCTCAATACAGAAGATGAGAAAGTGTCGTGCACTGTCGTCCTCATCTAAGTACAGTTGCAGTGCGGGAGAATTGAGATTGTCCCGGCCTCCGGGCCGTAAAAACAGTCGAAACTCTCAGGAACGTTGGGGTTACAAAGATGAGAAAGACCTCCGAAAAAAAAGGGACTGCGCATTCTGCAGGCTATTCGACCGCGAGCTACAAGATTCTCGCGTGAGAAGAGACGTGAAAAAATTTGAAGAATTCATTCCGGGACAAGCTAAATTTCAAACATCAATCATGTGCGTCAGTTCGGCAATTGTTCCGCGAAATACGTGACACTTTCTAGAAGACTCGGAGTCAATTAAAAACGTGCAACATAAATCTAGCCGCATGCAAGGCCCCCTCGTTGTGGCAACAAACAGCCAATGAGTAGTTTAAATCTGCTTACGTATACAAATAGCTATGAAGTCTAGTCTACAGGTCAATGAACTCGCGTATTTTTTTCCGTTCTCTACTCATGAGGTGAGGGGTCGCATGTTCAAGAGCCGGTAAGGAAGCACGGAACATAAATGAACGCAACAGAGGTTAATCGTATGTTAAAATGTTATGGAGGCCGACAGAAAAATCGAAGAATAGGCTATCTTACGCAGTTGTTTTTACTAACGATGACATCATATATTTTACCAGAGTGATTTTTTTTTCAAGCTATTTCTGACGCCTAGTTCATTATATGTTATTACAGCGAAACATATTATGCGAAATAAATGCACCAGTGCTGCAAAATGGATACTTATAAATTTGGCGTAAACCGTTATCCAGGAGTGCCCCTTTTTTTTCAGTTTTCCTGTAAAGTCTTCCCAAAACCTGTGAATTTCAAGTTGAGTTCATTATGTTCCACGCACTCTAAGTTCCAGATACCCGATATTCCTCGAGAGCCAAGTCCAAATATCTTACCCCGGTAAGCGCAAACAAAATTCAATTATAGCTATGTAGTTGTAAATAGATGTGTGTTCCTATTGGCACTTCTGTAAAGATATGTTTCCACTTTAGTTGTTCAGTTTCGTATAATTTCCCATTAAGTAACCTATTTGAGCTCTCATGTCCTTCTTGTTAGCGGCACAGAAGGGGGTTTAGTCTAAGTTGATGCGATTCTGGTAATTTTCCTTAACCCTTCTAGTAACAGTGACTCTTTACAATGTGTTTCTAAAACATGGAGACAAAATCATGAGTGTATTCCTGACGAAAATAAGACTAAAATGAGTACCAATTTTCTCGTCAAGTGATTATTACGGGAGCTATGTGCCCCTGAAAAACAAACTCATTTAAAATGCCTTACTTTGTATTGTGGTTTGCCTGCCTGGTATGCAACACACAAGGCATATTTTTTTTCAAAGTTCAACATGTACTATCTCACAAACGGTTCACCTGAGTGTGTTCCGACAAGACGATTCTTTTTTTGTTAATTTAGACGTGCTAATTCACAGGTTGTCTTCTTAAAAAATTCTTTAGAACGTAGTGTTGCAAACTTTAATGCAAACATAGAGTGCCAACAGCCATTTCCAAAAGGAAGGGAGACGATATCACAGACCCCGATTTTAGAGGGAAAAATCTCCTTTATTCAAAACGCCATTTGCCAATTTGGTCTGTGATCACAAGTGGTTTCTGATATTTTCAACTAAACGCATTTTAAAGCTAAAATTTTGGAGGCGCATAGTTAGGAGATATGTTGTAAATATCTTTTCTTCTTGTATTTTTGTAAAGAATTTCCTGCTGAAGTTTGCCCCATGTTTCAGAAACACGTGGTATAACGGGACGTAGCACACGATACAAGGTCCAATACAGGAAGTTCCTCGAGGAGACTATATGCACTAGTCTCACAAAGAGCTACTGCCAATAACGTCGATCTGGAAAAAAACATTTTAATTGGTCACGATGTATAATAGAGCGTTATAATGTTATTTGTGTACAGTACCTTACAAAAAATTTGTTTATTGCAGCTCGTAAAATCAGAGCCTGCATACTTATCTCTTATCTGTGACTGAAATGGTTAATGTTAACTTGCTTTATTTCTCACTCAGTCGATTTATAATATCAGTGAAGGGTAACATTGAGTACAATTTATTATCACCCGTGTTTAGTGTGGTCCTCACACACACGCGCGCAGACACACACACAAGGGAAGGAAGCATGACGGACTCCCTTGGCTGAATTTTCAAGTAGCATTACAGATATAATCTCGGGCTCCCGCCGAAGAATCCTTCTCCCCTTTTTGCCCTCACTCGGAATATGCGTCATCAATTTCACCCGGCACTAACTTGGGATGAATCAGCAGTCCCTCCCCGCTTGCGAATGGGAAATTTCTGTCTTCCAAGCTTCATTCATGTCCGATTTGGAATAGCCCATTCTCTTGACGGGATGTCCGGAAATGCACAATTTTTTCCTCCGTAGGGGTCTTTATGTAAAATCTCCTTCCTCGTCAATGCGCTGTTTTTCTGGAGTAAAGTTTTATACTTGATCCATCGGATTTGTTGAAATCGTAAGGAAACGACACGTCTCAGGCTGTTGTGACAGTCAAGACTGCTGCCCACAATTTAAAGTGATTCATTGAAGCACGAATGTTGTCGTCAGTAGTCGAGAACAAGCATGTTTTGCCATACACTTTGCTGTATGCAGTCAGGGATTTTCTTGAATAAAAGCTAGTAGAGTGCTTCGCCTAGCATTAATAATTCGTAAACGAAAGACCTTTTGTGTTGAAAATGCAGCTCTATCTTCATCCAGCACTAGGTTAATGTGAAACGCTACACATGTTTCATAAATATTGATCCACTTACAGTCATGTGAAGATGTGGTATTTACCAGCGGATTATCTTACTCTCGAGAATCATCCGAACAATTCAAAATCCTCGACAGTCCTATAACTTACCCGTAAATATACGGAAACTTTCCAGTTCAAGTAGTTTAACAAGGATTATTTCGTATGGTTGCAAAGGGAATAAATATACATCATATGACGTTTTAACAACTCAAGATAAATACGTTCATACGAAAAGCAAACTACCACTAAACTACTTGCGCGTGTTCACAGTTCCGTTGCACATGACCGCAGTTCTGATAAGACCACGTAAAATGAGGAAAAACATAATTGAACATATGAACATGACTTTTAATTTATTTTGCATGGGAGTGAGGTCGAAGCGATTTGAACATGCCATAATTATTTTTCTTTTAGCATGTAAACGGTGTCCTGTACTCTGGTTAACTATATAGGCGTAAACACAATTTATGAAGGAAAGAGTTTTTATTTATCTGATTTCATATTCAGTTATAGCCTATTCATGGTTACTTCGCACTTTTCGAATCAAACCTTTGAAAAATCACCCCATGTATCACGTGTTTGATTGTTTCGTATATAAGTCGTGTATCATGAAGGTTTTATACTTCTCTTAACATAAAAGTGCCTTATTTTTTTTATTAAATTGAAGTTTTCAGTTATATTTTAACTGTAAATTATAATATTTCATCAATCATTAATATTAACAAAAAACAGTGAAATACCATGTATGTTGGTAGTACCTAGTAATAAATAGTTATCATGCAAAATATTATTACAACTTAGTGCGCAAGAATTCTGTGCGTTGTCCTTTGGTGTAGTTTTCTAGACATGCTAAGCTTGGTTTGCACGAGGCGGAGAAATATATTTGAAGTAGAACTTAAGTAGGATTTCAGAAAAGTGTGAATTAATAGTGAATGGAATACAAGTAATAGTAGTGACAGCATGTATGTGTTATCTAATCTATCAGTTACCTGGTCAAATGTTATAAAACAGACTGTAGGATTATTATGGAATTATGTTGGCATTATCACGAATTATAATAGTTAATAATGCGGGAAAAGCCGTTATTAAGTGAGGCATGTTGGTAATGAACCTGCGTTCTTCTGGCTGAAGGGAACCTTGCTAGACTCGTAATTCTACACGCTCGAGAGCGGAAGCTTTGGTCACGCGTGAATATTTCGTCAGCCTGCCTTTTTTTTTTGGGTTGGGGGGGGGGGGGGAATAATTGTGCGGTGTTTGTTTATGGTCTGGCTGGTACGTGTTCGATTTAACGAGAAGCCAAACGCAAAATTCATTAACTGTATTTTTATGTCGTGCGTTAAAAATATCATGTTTACGCGGAATTGTGCATCGATGCCATTGCCACTGTACACAGTGTTTGGTTGATTAACTAAATAACATTTTCGTGTTACGAGCGAAAAAGAAAGTTTTTATGAAACATCGAATCAGTGATTTCTAAATGGTCTCATGTCCATTTTTGGGCTAAAATGAGTTCCGGTTACCAGGTGGTTCCGTATACCAAGTTGCACATTTTCATGCTACAAGGCGTTTCTGTGACCCTTTGTGTGGATATAAAACAGAAAGTTGTTATAAGCCTACGTTCATTCCAGAATTGCCTTACGACTGCCTGAATCGTGAGTTGCCCTAATCAGTATCGAATCGCACGATGGCCAACTATAATCGGGAACAGCGTTGCATAAAACCCTTAATCAAAATTAACTTTCTGGCGTTCTTACACGCGTGTTCGCGTGTGTGTAGATCGCTCGAAAACATTACAAATGTTTCAAAAAGCGGCCTTATAACTACTGAAAATTCATACATGTTTAATTCTTGATTGGTTATGCAGTGAAATTCACTAACTCTTACTGACTACTGACTGTTCACCGGAACAAGTCTTTCGGCAAACCTAATGAACCGCATCAGTAAAGTAATTCACACGCTTTTTGTTGCTCTCATTCGCCCAGTTATCTTCCACAGGGCGTATTATAACATACTTTAAAAAACAGAAATAAACATAAAAAGTGTGTTAGTCATTGTAACCTCTCAATGTTACAACCAGTGTTGCATTTCTTTCTATCGTAAAAATTCAAGGACTATTTAACTCAGAAATGAAACACCTTATTTTGTGGCAAGCTGTCTAGCAAATAATCTTGCGCTTATTTTCCTTTGTTTCCTTCAGCCATGCAATCCCTATCTCGCCGTGCACGCTTGCGCTTGAACGAGGCGCGGTGATTCGCCCATAAATTACATTAATGGGAAATTGAAATACGGATATCCTAGTCGTCATAGAGCGTAATATATCACGTGACTCCTAAGGCAAAATATATGTGCATAATATCACGACTTGGGAATGTCAGACAATAGACTGTTTAAAACATAACATCAGTTAAATGTATGCGTATTTTATCAAATTCTCTGCAGCAGCGATATAACTAATGTTTAATTCCATGAGTAAGTGGTGAAACATTTCGAACAGATCCGAGGTGTTTACATCGGAAATAGTATATCGGGAACAGTTTCGTAGACAGAATGGCGAGCCTCTAGTCGAGGAATTTGAAATTTCGCTGGGAATTTAAACACTCGCGCATTCGTGATATTTTCATGACAAGTCCAGGTGCCTGAGTTAGTAAAAAGTATCTACAAATGGCAAGATGCCAATGTTAAATTGATCAAATTTATATCGCTTTTCTCCGGAACAATTCTAGATAATTCACTACAATATTTACACAGTGTATATTCGTTCTTTGTACTCTCACGTATCTGTTTTCATAAAGATACATGCTAGGAAGCAAAATAAATTTTAAAAAATTGTGCAATGCATATATTTTCACAGTAATTTTTTTATTTTTACGGTGTAACCATTTGTCATACCACTACCACTGTATATCCACATTACCACAATCATGTAATGAATAAGTGATACAAATTTCAAAGTTATAGCTGAAGCCGTTCCTGAGACAATGGGAAACTCGTGCAAGAAAATGTAATTTTTCAAGAAATTACAAACCAAAAAGAAATTAACTTTTTAGATGGAGGCTCACTCTATACCCTCTAGAAATGTAAACCTTATCTCATTGGATATCATCCAGGTATAATAGCAACTAATGCACCCATTCTTCCCATTCTTTGCAAAGCACTTTTCAGCTTTAATTCAGGGCAAACCACAACCGTCTAGAGCAAATAGTTACTGAGTCACTGCATTTTAACTTAACAAGTACTCACGAATACAAAAACATTGCTCGTGCAGTGACATAATAAAAAAAGTTATCCCAATTTTAAAAAATCGCATTTTATATTCCCCTTAAATAAGTCGAAGTCAGCAGGAATAAATTATCATAACGGAAGCCGTCAAAGAGAACAGATGGAAGCAGCTGGATTATAGAGAAAATTGAGAAGTCTATTCTTACCATCAGTTGAACTCAGGGTTTTTCCGGGTCTCCATCCATGCATTACAGTAACGAGCAGTAAAAAATTGCGAGGTGGAAAATCGTGGCACCAAAAGTCTTGAGATCCAATTATTCGTGATAGCGATTCCAGACACGGGTAATTTGTCAAGAAGCTCGAGGGAGGTCCGCCAATAACATGAAACCTTTTCTTAGGAATCGTCTGCTGTCGTGGATGACATTTCGCCCCCCCCCCCCCTTCTCGGGTTGAGAAGTTGATCTTAATCCCGAGAAGAACCTATCTGTGTTTATATGTTTCCCTCGTCCTTTTGTAGACAAGATAAGTGTGTTACTCGAATCCGTACCGACAAACTGGCAAGTTTGCTGTTCACTGAAGATGCGAAGTAATCTTTTTTTTCTCAGAACAACTCTCTACATGTTTTCTTTTGGAGAGAAGCAGGAACCCAGTTTTCATCTCTAAATAACCTACCCATTTGACGGCTGTGGATTGTTAGCTCGTAGTTGTCTGGACGAATGACTAAGGCCGGAACACACGGCAACGGGAAATGTCCGTCGCCCGGTCGGGCTAGTTTTATTTAGCCTTGCACAATGACGGGCCGTGCCCGGCCCGTGGAGCTTGCTGTGTGTTCCCGGCCTTAGGGGGATAGAAGTGCGAAAACACTCTTGCTGATATCTCCCCTCAGACGTGCACGAACGCAGCACTGGCGATTGTTTTCGAACAGACGAGAGTGATCATATATTAAACCAGAATATGTGTTCTTGTGGCACGCAACGACTTATTATCCTGCAAAAACTTTCGTCCGGGCTAGCGAAACATGCAGTCAGATAGGCTACGCGAATACAACGACATGCGTCTCCATAGAAACAAATATTTTGTTCCTCATCTCGTGTATCAATGAAAGGGGACGTGATTTTCGTACTTCAAATAACCACAGTATTTTATTCTTCATTCCAGATGATCCCTGTTTCCGCATTTGAAATTGATAAATAGGAAGGATTCGCACAAGTGTATGTAACAATATCTGTCATGGAGGAGGCGAAGCCGCAGAGCGATAACACGTACTTGATACCAGCACGGCTGCATCTACTATATAGAGTGAAAATGTAGTCTCTTTGTCGAGTCTGAAGCAAACGTAGGTATTGCGAGCACGTCCTCATTACATATATGAGCTTTCCTTTACAGTTTGTATCCGAGGTTGGTGTACGCGTGCGTGAAGTTCGTCACTTCTGCAGTCAGTGTTCTGTAATCAGCAGGAGACGACACAGTGAAGCACGTGCAGTACATCACACATTAAAGTGCCTCCAGTTTTGTCAAAAGTGAAGGGCAAGAAACTGCAGTCCCAGGCGCGAGAAATGGTTTACAATGTTCTGCAATCTATGGAAAACGAAGCGAGATTGAGGGAACCGTCCATTCCACTTGAGAAGGCGCAGCTGAGAACATCTATGGCGATGGGTGTGTCTCGTACCACAGTGCAAAAAAATTAAGAGGGAAGCTAATCTGAACAAAGCAGGTGAAAGAAACGTCTTTCTCAACACCCAACAAGAAACTGAAGAAAACCTCTAAATACCACCTTAGTTACCTTCGACGGAACTGTGGTACGACGTAATCTACTGTTTACAATTCTACCTAACTGAAAAACGTGTGCCGACTGTCGAAACTCTAATACTTAAGCTAAAGGATGACATGAATTTCCAATGAAGTTATTCAATTTTTAGGACGACTATGAAGAAGCTAGGATTTAGATGGCAAAAAAAAAATCTCAGAGCCTGGTTTTAATAGAAAAATCAGATATTCGGCAAAAACGTACAGAGTATCTCAAGAGTATGCGGCGATATAGAAATGAGAAACGTACAATTATTTGCATGAATGAGTCGTACATTTCCTTTTTGTCATCGCATGTGAAAAATAAAATGTGGAGTGACATGTCTTCCAACGGTCTGCTAGCACCTGTGGCAAAAGGTAAGCGGTTAATGAAGGTTCACGTAGGAGGCGAAAACGATTTTTGTCCCTAACACTCTTGCAATATGGAAGTCGCATCAGGCAACAGGGGATTATCACAAACATATGGATAAAGAAAATGATGAAAAATTGATTAACGAACAATTAATACCAAATCTTCCACCTGGCAGTATTGTTGTGATAGATAATACTCCCTATAGCAATGTAAAGTCAAACAAAAAACCTACTTCCAGCTTAATCAAGATGGAAATTTAGCAGTGGTTAGGTAAGGGGAATATTTCGTTTACTATCGACAATCTAAAGCCAAGTTTGTATGACCTCATAAAGCAACACAAAACTTGGCAAGTGCAGTACTCGGTAGACAAGACTACTGGGAAATCATGGCAAGAGTGGCATTGAAGAACTGCCGTAGTACTTAATACCTCAGTGGTAAGTAGTTAATGGTTTCTACTTTCGGCTACCTGCTGTGAAGGCTTTGTTTTATTCCTGTTTCTCTTCTCCTCTTTCTCCCGCCCCTCCGCGCGTTTGCCGTCCTTCCACCATATGTGTGACGTAGCTCAAGCTCGGAGTTTTTCTACGTCTGGTGTAGTTTGTGCTCGGCGCAGATTAATATGCTGTGAATATATTTTAACTGGTTCGATATATATATATATATATATAAAATTTTGTGAAATACTCATAAAGCCTAGAATATATATACAGCAACGAGAAATAATTAGCCAATTTATAATGTTGTATATCCTCTTACTGACTTTCCGCAGTTAATTGGGTACTTCTGAAAGCCATACTTAGGCTCTACTTACTTCCTTTATTTTGTGTCCTTCCGCCACGTTTAAAGTTAACATTACCATGAGCTTGAACACGTTATTCATGCACCATTTTTAGGAGTGTAGATATGTTATTAATGTGCTAATTGTTACGTCCATAAAACAAATATAAATACACTACATTAGTGCAATCCCCACACATTTTCTAAGTCACCTACAATACGACATTAAGGTGTAACTATATGCCGCATATTTGATTCTAGGTTTTTCTTCTTTGTTAGTGTGTTTAAAGAAAATTATTCCCAAAGTATGTATGTAGCGAACTAGTTATCTATTGACCCTATCCTGCAATACTACGGACTCATCATTATGACACAAATTCGATTCTGCATTGTAAGTTCAATAACTAGTTCGCTTTCAGAATTTTCATTTTTAAGACCATACATAATCGAGAAACACCAGTAATTTAATATGGCGGGTGAAGCTTTCCCGTAATATACGGATCTGCGTACGATCCCTACATCGCTGCCAACTTTATTGGGCCATGTCAATTACTGTATCCGTTAACATGTATTAAGTCAAAAGCAGGGACTTTTTCACGGGTTGATTGAAAAATTGTTTTATTTAACCACGAACAAGCTATGCATTTATATACCACGAATTAGATATTTCTGTCCAGTCTGAGAGTTACATCTACCGACAATGACATCACATTAGGACTATTTTCATATGTTATTTTTTGATCGTATGGTGGCCCGACCTGTCTCATTCAGAGGGTTTCTTTAGTACGAACACTTCTCCTAAAAATGAATGTGTGGCTCTACGCACTTCCCGGGATTATTTTTACGGGATGCCATTTTATCTGTTCAGTCTCGGCGCATGCTACTGTGAAATAAATGCGCACATCAAGAAAGGACAAGATTTGTGGACACGATTGGAAATCAAAACATAGTAGCCTACGTCACGTGTATTGTGTTGCATTTTGTGGGAGGGGGAAATAGGAATCGTAGCGAACTTTGGCATTGGCAAGTGGGTATTCTCGGAGTTTTCCCGTTCACCCAATTCTGCGTTTCATTGCTGTTACTACTTCAACTCGCTTCACTCATAACGGAGCTAAAGATTACATCTGTTTAGCGTCTCCCAAAAAACACACTCACTTTCTCTCTCTCTCTCTCTCTCTCTCTCTCTCTCTCTCACACACACACACACCGTGTTGCATGGGAGTTATTTCGCTTACCGATCAGTGTAAGCAATACGCCATAGTACTTCCAGCAAATGTAGTAGAGTACATCAGCTGCACTGGGTCTAGAGAGTAAAAAAATGTGCCTTCAAGTGGGACTATACGAAGAAAAAGTTTATCCATTCGGTAAATTGTAGTTGGCGTGTGTTTAGTTGTACACCTAATGACAACTGCCAGGAAATCTTAGAAATAATTGTTAGTTCTTGTGTAGAGGTGAAAAATAGAATGAAAATGTAGTGTGTATGTGTTATAAAATTGGTTTGTGTACCGTAAAAATATAAACTATTCTCTACGTGCTTGCGATACACAAAACGACTGCGCAGAAGTTTTATTTTCGTTCATTCGTATTTAGTGCTTGAAAACCTTTACGTCAAACGTAACCAATTTCGTACCCTGGATTCTGGGACAAGCTGGCTATAACCCTGGCCTAAAATTCTGACGATTGAAGAGAGTGAGTGAAGAAATTCAGATGGCTTTTAACGGCGAGGTCTTGAGAGCCGACGTGGGGTAAAGCGAGATGAGCATGGAGTGGTGCCGGAATGTATTGGTGTGGGGAATGGGAGATCCTCGAGTACACCTGCCAACCAGCGGCATCGTTCGATTCGATTCCGACACGCGAAAATCCAGGGACGACCCCACCGGGAATCGAACTCAGTTCGCCTTGGTGAGAGGTAGGTAGTCCTACCACTACACCACCGCGGCCCCGCTGGCGATTGAAGGCTTAAGTCGTGCAGTTTGAGAAATTCGTGGTCTATAAACGAGCTTCACCGGTAAACACACATTTCTCACCCATATGCCTCTCCGGAGACTTGAACGCAGAACCCTCGTGCACCACAAGCCGGAGCGCATCCAACTGCGCCACGGGGGTATATTCTGTTCACTGTTTCATTACACTTTTCTCTAATCAAACCTTTGAAAAATCACCCCACTGACTACGTGTTTTGTTTCCCTAACACGTAATATATCTCAAGCATCTTATCTATTCTGTTAACATAAAATTATCTTATTTTTAATTCAATTGAATTTTACATATATTTCATCTATACATTATAATATCACGTTTGTAATTAATATGAATAAAAACAGATAAAATGGGTGCCTAGTAAGAAATAGTCTTATGCGAAATATAATTACACTAAGTGCATACAAATACAGTGCGCTGTCCTTTTGGTGTAATTTTCAAGACTTAGGCCGTATCTCAATTGGCCCAGAGAGCGCTCTCTCTGTGCTCTCGCTCTCGCGTCAGAGAGAACGCTCTCTGGTCGTGTCAATTCGTCGGAGAGAGCGCGAAAGAGCGAGAACACAGAGAGAGCACGAAGTTGTGCTTTCACCAGGTTGTGCGAAAGAGCGCTCTCTCGAAAGAGTATTCTTTAAATTGAAATTGAGGTACGGCCTTAGTTAGGAATTGTTTGCGTGAGGCGGAGGAATAGTCTGGAAGTAGAACTTAAGTAGGGCTTCAGGAATATTTGAAGTGCCGGTTAATGGACTATACAGGCTGTTTGAAAGGTCTCCTTGGGATCTACTTCTCCTCTCATTTTGTATTCTTCCGCTATATGTAAAATTAAAATCGTCGTGGGCCGTCTCTCTTTATTCATCCGTCACCCAAATGGAAACTGTGGACATTTTTAGGGAAGTAAATGTGTTAATAATGTACAGATTTGCGCTCTAATGTGTGTAAAACAAAGAACTCTTACCGTAATTCGGGGACCTTAAATGTGAGCATTAGGTAGTCTCGCAACACAACGTTGAGATATAGTACTATTTTTATCAATTCGCTGCCAACTTGGCGGTCGAGGTGGTGGAGCGTGTAGACAGATCGCTTCCCACCAAGGTGAATTGGGTTCGATCCCCGGCCGGGTCACTCCGGGTTTTCGCAAGTGGGTCGCCGCTTGTCGGCGGGTTTTCTCGGGGATATTCCGTTTCCCTCTCCCTTGAATTCCGGCGCTGTTTCATTCCCACCTCATTTAGCCCTCGTCGGCTCTCAATTCCTCAATGTTAAGTGTCGCCCAAATCTTCCGACTCGATTTTCGACCAGACTCGCTGCCAAATTAACTAGGAGCTTACATGTCAGCGTGTACTGTAGCATGTATGTAATTTTTTTTTCAAATTGTTGATTTTAAAGCCTTATCTCAATTTTAATAGTGCAGAGAGCACTCTTTCTTGTTCTCTGCTGAGAGATCTGTTTCGTGAGCTCTAGCTATCTCGATTTGGGACGATGCGCTCTCTGTAAGGTAAACAAACACAGTATGAGATGAAAACACGTGAAAGTTTTTTACGGCACCTATAATGAGTGTAAACATATGCTTGGACAATAAAATGATAATTAGAAACTATCCTGTACTTTGTTTAAAATTTTAAGCCCCTTTTACAGCTGAAATTATTTTTCCGCCAATTGGTTTTTCTGAGTTAACACTTATTTTGGCCAAAACCGTCAAACTTGGTCACAATTTAAAGTGAGGTGCACTTAAAAATACAATTTCTTCGAATACGATGCCTTAAAATTATTTACTGTATCCGCCGTCTTATGCCAGAGAGCACTCTCTGTGACGTCATCTGTGAGAGTGAGAGCACGAGATTCTCTCGACGAATCGGGACACAGGCTCAAAAGTGCCCACTTAAGCGTGAACGGTCTTTAGCAGTTGGGTGAGTGAAGAGATTTGGGGGGCTCTTAACATCGAGACATTGAGAGCCGTTGAGGGGTGAAGCGAGGTGAGAGTGGAGCAGCGCCGGAATATAAGAGCGGAGGTAAACGGGAGACCTCCGAGAAAATCCTCCTACCAGCGGTATCATTCAGCACGATTCCCACATGCGAAAATCCGGGGGTGACCCCGCCGGGGATTGAACCCGGCTCGCCTCGGCGGGAGGCGATCAGTCTAACCACTACGCCACCTTGGCCCCTCTTTTAGGAATAGGGCATTTGTTTGTATAGTGGCTGAGTGCATTCTGGAAGGTATTATGTACAATAAATGGCAGAGGGACGGTGAGTTGTAAAGGGTGGGGTGTGCCATAGCCGCTGCTCCTACTGTCCCTGGCTGTAGTATCACACTCCGGGCCCCGTGGTCATTATTCAGGAGCCAATTACCGCTGGAACTGCGAGGTTCTCCAGGGGTGGAGCGCGCGCCCCTCGCATCTCAGATATACATGGACGCCATAATTATTTAGGAAGGGGTGTGGATGGGGTTGGAGGCCCTGGCCAGCTATTGGCGTAGGTTGTCGACGCCGAGCACGGTGTCGACGCCGAGTCTCTTCCGGAGACAGTAGCAGCCGTTGCTACTCCGCATGCGCGTGGAAACGACTTAATTTATCACCTTTGTTAGTTAAACTGCAAAAATGCTACTCCAACCAGTATCATAGGTTAGTAGGGGTTATTTTAGCTTACACTGTGAAAACACGTACTCGCCCACTATCCAGCAGGGGCCACGGTGGCTGAGCGGTTAGCCTGCTCACCTCCCACCGAGGCGAGCCGGGTTCAATCCCCGGCCGGGTCACTCCCGGATTTTCGCAAGTGGGAATCGTGCCGGACGATGCCGCTGGTCGGCGGGTTTTCCTTGAGATCTCCCGTTTCCCCCCGCCCTTGCATTCCGGCGTTGCTCCATTCTCACCGCGATTCTCAAGACCTCGTTGTTAAGAGCCGCCCGAATCTCTCAACTTAGGACAATCTATGAATACTATTAGGCTGGGATATTACGGCGGTGATTCAAAAAGCAAAGTAAAAGGATTTTCATACACAGACCTTATTCCTCAAGCACAGTATTATGGAACTGATGCACATTGCATTTCCAGCATAACCACCAATCACCACACTTGTCCAAACATTTCTTCCAGTGGTAGTCTATAGCAAGGCATTGATTTCACTATTTGCGTCCAGACCCACAAGCCATGCCATGACGGCTTGGTGAACTTCCATTGTGAGTCCCTTACCACCCAGATTCTTCTTCAATGGTCGTAGAGATGCAAATCATTGGGTTCCATTTCTCAGCTGTAGGGTGGATCATATACTAAAGATGCAGTAGACCGCTTGTTCGTCTTCTGCGCATGTAGCCAACATTCACCTACCCCAAAGCAAAACAACTGTCAAAGTCACATGGTCAACAGTGATGAAAGTGTTTGTTTATATTTTAATATTTAAACTATAAGCACTATTGAATGAATAAAATACTTTCACCAATTTGCTTGAGAAATTGGCCAGAGAAAGTATATATACATCTCGAACAATTTTTTTAGAAAACAGTTATCTAACCTAAAAATCCAAACCATGCTTTTTTCGTTAGACGTGTTGGCAGGAAAGCAGTTCAATGTTGGGACATGGAGAGCGGTTGTGTGAAGCCAGCGAGGTTGGTCTACCTCATCTTTAGTCTATGGGGTGGATTGTCCAGTACCTCTCAACGGAATCACCGTTACAATTCACGCGTGCTCGTGGCTGAGTGTGGTCCGGCGCTGTAGTGCTGCGACACGACGCCTGGTGCGAGAAGTCTACGTCGTTGCCTGCTAATTTCCGTCCGTAACTGCACCAGTATGAGACAAGAGCGTTCATTGTCGCTCCCGTTGTGGGGGAATTAACCATAAGCTCGCCGTTGTGGTCCCAAAAGACCTTCGCCATAACTTTCTTCACGAATGGAGCAGTTCTGAATTTCTTAGATGGTGTGTTTCCATGGCATGGATGCTTGCTACGTCTCCGGTGTCACGTGTTGCACCCACGTTTCATCCCTTGTAACAACATGGTGGAGTAACGGCAACTCTTCCTCGAGAAACCGCATCAATTGCATGAGAGGCATCCCCATCACAGTGGCTTTGTGACCTTCTGTGAGCTGCCGTGGCACCCAACGTGAACACATCCCTCGTCAGTCCGGTTGCTCTTAAACGATATTGTGCACACTGCCCGCCGAGATGTTGTTTTCCTTAGTAATATCGTTTAGTTGAATGCGACGATCGCCCCGAATCAGATATTCAACATAGCACACTTTGTCATCTGTGGCGGATGTGACTGGCCGACCAGATCGTTGTTCATCTGCCACATTTGTCATGCCGTTGTCGAACAATGTGTACCAAGAATTCACCTGCTTATGTGAAATTATATTTAGCGCTGTACATACCAACACGTTTACGACGCCTTTCAGATGCAAATTATTGCTGTTTAGAAAAAAACGTTTGCGATATCAAACACAGCGAGATCAATTTTCAGCTATACATTTGCGGAATACTTGCCATGCGTCTTCACCTGGAGTTCCATAGAAAATTTACAAAAATGTAATTTTTCAAATATAGAAATCCTATTCTGGGTTTGTCTACTCCTCGAAAAAATAATTTGCAGTTTGGGAAAATACCTTAACAGGTGATTCACAGTTTTATGAACCAATCCATTCGAAAAAGAGTGAATTTTCAGTGATAAGCAAAGCCCTGAGATGTTCTTAAATTGCGAGTGCCACGAAAATAAACACGTGAATGGGACTCGGCAGCGCTAGATCCTGCATTACGTATTCGTACATTTCGCTTGTCGTACCGTCTCATTAGCTCTCCGTTGTGTAGCCATCCTCAGTGATTTCGTTCCGTAGTAAAGTTGCAACACGGAATATATTTACTGTTCCAGACGAACAAAGACCTGCTTTCCATGCAGTTTAATGAGATCTTTTAAAAAAGTTTTGCAGTCTCCCTTTCTCTCTATAGCTGTACTTTTTTCCCCCCTATCGCTATCGTCGCAATGTCCCTATATATACCCTCGCACTTCTATAAGTTTTATGCCCCCCCCCCTCCTCCATCCTCTTCTTCCACTGGAGGCTTTCAAACTGCACCAAGAAGACCCTTGGAATCTCATTCCGTTTCGTGATTTTACCGCCTGATTGCTCGTATTACCATTGGCTGGATCCTCTCTCCCCTACTCGGTGCCTATCCACCCTTCCTACTCAACCTCCTTTGCTCCCCCTGGGGAGTGGCAAAGTTTTTATTCGAGTATTTACGACCTCTTACCCCCCCCCCCCAACTTCACATCGCGACCCACCCCGCGCCAAAAGAATTAAGGTCACAGACCGACCCGCGACTCTGAAATGGTGGGTCGATTTATACACTTCAGTCGCACCGAAAGGTTTTAAACCTTGCATTCCTCTCGTGCGAGTTGTCAGCCGTATAAAAATGTCATCGCGAAAACACATCCTCGGGTAAAACCTGAGAAAGAGTCGTCAATTATTGTAACGGTAGTAACTTTTTAATTGTTTATTTATTTTTTGACGTGAATAAGTATTTAAATTTGCAATCATATTGGGAGGCAATCCAGAAAATTCGGTGATAACATAATCGAGGGATAGAGTTTGACATTGCAGCTCCGAATCTATCATTTAAATGCAAAATTCAATTATACCACACGATTACCGAAATATCAAAGAGTATGTTACATTGAGTGGTGGCTGCGAAGCATCGTGAAGGAGAGGGGGAGGGCGCCGCTATTTTGAGTTCGTTTCGCCGCGTCTCATAACTATCGAGTAGTATATCTTTTGACTAGGAGAAGCTACGGTGCTCGTTTAGTTTTCTATCGACAGCTCTCGTCAAGATCAATCAATTGTGTGTATAAAAACATTGTATGCGTTTAATGTAAAATATTAAGAAAACTTAACACAATTTCGGACTATATTCGTCAAAAAGCCAAGTCGAAATACAGAAATCGTATACGGTTGGAAAGAGCACCTCAAATGCAATCCTGTGATACCCATAAACCTCCATAATATCGAGTGAAGCGGTGCCGGGAACGTAAAATAAACATCAAGGCGTCCGAGCGTATCAACGTAGACGTATTCACGCAAAACAAACGGCCGTGTCTCCAACACAGCCAAACCCATTATATATATATTATATATATATATATATATATATATTATATATATATTTATGGTGTGTGTGTGTGTGTGTGTGTGTGTGTGTGTGTGTGTGAGTGTGTGTGTACCATACACCATCCTCCGTTTAGTAACTGATTTCAAATAATAACTACAATAATGATTATTTCTAAGAAATGGGTTGGTACTTTTTGTCACTAAACACTACACGAAGGCACAGCCTTTTCATCCATTTTCTCAATTACACTGTGACTCTCTTGAGCAAGAACTCTTAGACTTTGGCTTTCGACCACTATATTCTGCATTGAAATCCCGGGTATGTCGTTGATACATTGTTCCTTGTGTTAGTATATACCAACTTACTTTTCTTAATACGCCCATTAAAATAAAATTAAGTCGTCACATAGTTCCTTCAAAGTCAGCATATAAAGTACTGATTTTTGCAATGATACTGTATGAATTATAATAATGCGTTAGGAATTTTGAAGTTATGATTTGAAAACTTAGTAGCTTTTTCAGGCGTGGCAAGCGAAAAGAAGACAATTTTTGTCTCGCTCTGGGCTGTGCGTGCTGTTTCCGCATTGTTTAAATTTTTTTGAGAGCTTGCACTAAATTGGAGTTAATATGGTATAAAACTTTTTTACGACTCTAATTAATTTTATAATGTCCCAACTTCATGTAAAATTATCAAAGGTAACTTGCTACCAATATAAATTCTGAATCTAAGTGAAGTGCGCGTATTAGGTTAATTTCACACTTTGCTGTATTTATTTCGTATAATAAGTCTTCAGAGGCGTGGAACAGGATTAGGGCCGTAAACTGGAAATCAGTGATATTATGTTCATACTTCCGGCGTTTTTGTTATATATATACGTGTGTGTGTGTTCTTTTTTGGAATCGGAATTTCCGTAAAAAGGATACATTTATATTGATACCTAATTTTGCGAGTATATCGCAAGGGAAAATAACACTACAAAAATACTTGTAACTCGTGTTTATTTACTTCGTGCACACATTACGTTTCATAAAACATGAAGCTTGCACATACATCGAGAGAGATCTTTGATTGATTCAAATGTTGTTCCTGTCGTGACTGGAAAAATTGTATAATCAATGTTAGTAAATATGTTTTGGAATAAACGAAATCAGATGGAAATGTAAACCTGATCATGTATTGCTAACTAGATATCGAGTGAAATCGATTATACCTATTTGCTGGGGAAATGAAATCTAAATTCAATCAAATTAGTTAGTTAACTGACTATATATTTTTAGCTGGTTTTATTCAAACAATACTGTTTGGTAAAATAAGTGCTTACTTATCTGTGGATCAGTCATAATAAACATTAAGTCAAGATTTTCAGGCAACTTGAACTTTCAGCTCCATGTTTAGTTGAGGGAGAATAACCACACAGGAAGACTACTGTAGGCTGTTCACGGTAAAATGAGCACTTTTGAAAACCATGCTTATGATCTAATTGAATGCGCGTTGTGTATTCCTCCGCCTTATATAAAATTAACATTGCCATGGGCCTCATCACTTTATTCATGCGTCGGTCAAGTGAAACTGTGAAATTATTAAGAAAGTAAATATTTACAAATCTTTTTATTTTAACACATTGATACATTAGAAAACAGAAAGCCAAGGAAAGAATTTTAAGTTATCACAAATGGTTACCTTTTATTGGACGTTAAAATATGGAACTACTTCTCAGCCATCGTTACCAACTTTACTGGGCGAATGTCACTCAGTGTGCCGTTAAATATATGCAGGCAGGGGCAGTGACTTTTTCTAAGGTTCATTTGTAAAGTGCTCACTTTATCGTAAACAGCCTTTATAGGAGCTTATTTTCTCTTTATTGCAATTATCACTTTACAAGCCATGATAATTTCTAAGGTTTTCTTCTATAGGCTGTTCAGGGTAAAGCGAGCACTTTTGAGGCCCTAGTTATGTTTTCCTTTCAGCCATCTTTTATCCTCTTACCACATTTTTAGATAAATATTGCTATATAAGTAATAAACATAGTTAACGTATAAGGCTAAATAAAACATATTTATTGACTATTATTCCAAACGAGAGGTATTCCAAAAGTGCTCACTTTACCGTGAATAGCCTATATCAGGTGTTTTGTTTCTTAATAACGTGCGAGACGGCGGACTGAAAGATTTTTTTTTATTGGAGTGAACGTGTGCAGAAACGCAGATCTGTGAGGTGGCTAGCAGAACGCAATTACAGCATAACTTTGTTTTAATATCCCGAAGCGAAAAGTTTCGTAGCGGGTTTGTTTTTGCGATCCGTTATGCGGAATTATGGGGTGACAGGTTCTGACAGAATCTAGCAAGGAAAATACAATCGTTTCGCTACGTATCATACGATGCCAAGTTGCAAACATTGCATGCCAATAAAAAGACAGGATTGTGCCTAGTTTTTGAAAACCTTTTCTAATTATTCAATCAGTGATAATTAACTGAATTTTATCTTGCTCTGAGAAGTCATTCTTTTATGAGTTTACTCATGATATTAACAATTACAAAGCCATTATTTTTTTCTGTTTTTACTTTTGCATGGGCATCAACCAAAACATATGCGATAGATTTCGATGTAATTTTTCACGTCTGATAACAACTGAATTACTTATATGTGTAATGTAACGCTGTATCAATAGACTGCTAAGCGTTATAAATGAAAATAAATCTTTTTTCTGAGTGGAGTTTTATGCCAATATAATTCTTTTTAAATTTCCTCATAGCTGTTGCATTTTTTATTAAATTGTAATTGTTGGACTGAAGCCATTGTGTACAAAATCACGCACAATTCCTGGACAGTCGTAACCGCAGGGACGAAGTTTTTTTTTTTAATTTCAATTAGTTACACAAATTAAATTTTCGGATGGGTGCAGCAACACGAAAAGAAAAATTGTATAATTTCAAACTACCGTACATCTTAGTCGGCGATAAATATAACGTACCTTGTGCTTGAAGCCATTGTAAAAATATGCGAATGCTTTAAATTTGACAAGCAAAAATCTTTAAAATCTGGGTTGGTGAAGCCAGTTTACGAGAATATGTTAGCTGCGCCAAAATGTTCTTAATGCACAGTGAAAAACAAATACAGCTAGAAGTTATACTTACTAGTACTCATAATGGTAATGGTTCTGTAAGATTTATTTAAATATTTTAGTAGGCTGTATATATTGCCGAAAATAAAGCGGAGAAAAAAACAAAGAAACTAAACAAGGTTACTGTTCGGAAAAAAAAAAAAACAGCGAGACACACTGTAAAACTGATAGAGGGGAAAAAAAGACATTTTGTAAAACACAGCATAACAGTAGCATCGAAAACACGACACATATAATAACCGCAATGAGCAAATTTACGGAGATACAATTCCTTTGCCGATTTTTATATGTGCATTTCTTTTTTAGATTTTATCATGACTTCTGCAAAAATGCGCCGTTGTACAAGCCCGTGACGTTGGTTTTTCTGGTATATTGTAATTGGTTGGCTAATATTATCAACAGCGCTCGGCATCCTACATTAACTGGGATGTCAACATTGCAATGGGACTGGCAACACACGCTCGCCTGTTATTATCTTGCCACAATCTTCAAACAGGCGAGGGTGCCCCAAATACCAATTTCTGACGCAAGCAGGAATCTAATTAGTGAACAGTCGACAGGAGATGTAACCATGGCCTTTTTGCTTCGTTTTGGTGTGTACTATCCGCACCCGGGTAACATTCCGCATGGATGGAATTATCCTCTGTGAGCGTGTGTATGAGAGTTAGGGAGAGAGAGAAAGGATTAAGTACTCAGTAACATCTCCACGGAGTCGTTGAAAGCACCTTCGCATCTATAGCTTGTTCGCGGTTTCTTCACACTTTGAAAAAATCATCCCATGTATGACGCATTTACTCATTTCTTAAATATGACGCATATTTCAAACGTTTTATGCTTCTGTTAAACATAAAAGTGCCTTTTTTGGTCAAACTGAACTTTTACGTACACTCCGACAATAAATTATAAAAATTAGTTTGCAATTAATATGAATGAAAACAGTGAGAAAATGGGTGAGTTGGTAATGCCTATAGGCTGTTCACGGTAAAATGACCACTTTTGAAGCCCTGCTTAAGATGTACTTGTATACACGTTGTTTATTCTTCCGCCTTATGTAAAATTAAAATTGCCATGGGCTTCATCACAGAATTCATGTGTATGTCAACTGAAACTGTGGAATTATTAAGAAAGTAAAGACTTTACATATATGTTGATCTTCACACTTCGATGAATTAAAAAAACAGAAAGTGAAAGAAATAATTTCAAGTTATCACAAATGGTTACCTGACACTTTTTATTTGACGTTAAGAAATGGAACTACTTTCCATCCATCGTTACCAACTTTACTGGGCGAATGTCACTCATTGAGCCCGTTAAAATGTATGCATGCAGGGACAGTGATTTTTTCTAAAGTTCATTTCTAAAGTGCTCACTTTATCGTGAACAGCTCAGTCAAGTTGGTATTGATGGCTCCATAGTTCCATATTTTAACGTCGAATAAAAAGTGTTGGGCAACCATTTGTGATAACTTCAAATTATTCATTTCGCTTCCTGTATTTTTATTGCATCGAAGTGTAAAAATTAGCTGATTTGTTAAGTTTTTGTTTCTAAATATGTTCACTATTTCACTTGACGGACGCATGCATAAAGTGATGAGACCCATGTCAACGTTGATTTTACATAAGGCGGAGGAATACACAACTTGCATACAAGTATATATTAAGCAGGGCTTTGAAAAGTGCTTAATTTGTCGTAAACACCGCATACTTATAATTTGTCCTTATTATCTGTGGGCGTAAGGCGAACATGAGAAAACTGCGAAGATTTACCGCAATGAGTAGGAGATAACTTAAACACTTCATTTTATAGGCAGTTCGCGATAAGCTATAAGCACTATTGAAAACTCTGCTTTAGATCAACGTGTCTGCACTTTGTGTATTCTTCAACCTTGTGTGAACTTAACATTTTCCAATGGCTTCGCCACTTTATTCATGCGCCAGTCAAACGAGGATGTGAAATTATTAGAAAAGTAAATGGGTCCATTCTTATACGCATATGCATTAAAAAGATAGAAAACAATATAAAAAATGTCAATATTCACAAACGTTTAACTAACGGTTTTAATTCGACGTTTAGATTCGGAACTACTTTCTTGTCGTCGTTACCTTCTTTACTGGAAGCTCGCCAACCTGGTGCGCCCGGTAAAATATATGCAGGTAGAGGTAGTGACATTTTACTGGAAGCTCGCCAACCTGGTGCGCCCGGTAAAATATATGCAGGTAGAGGTAGTGACATTTTACTGGAAACTCGCCAACATGGTGCGCCCGGTAAAATATATGCAGGTAGAGGTAGTGACATTTTACTGGAAGCTCGCCAACCTGGTGCGCCCGGTAAAATATATGCAGGTAGAGGTAGTGACGTTTTACTGGAAGCTCGCCAACCTGGTGCGCCGGTAAAATGTATGCAGGTAGAGGTAGTGACATTTTACTGGAAGCTCGCCAACCTGGTGCGCCCGGTAAAATATATGCAGGTAGAGGTAGTGACGTTTTACTGGAAGCTCGCCAACCTGGTGCGCCCGGTAAAATATATGCAGGTAGAGGTAGTGACGTTTTACTGGAAGCTCGCCAACCTGGTGCGCCCGGTAAAATATATGCAGGTAGAGGTAGTGACATTTTACTGGAAGCTCGCCAATCTGGTGCGCCCGGTAAAATATATGCAGGTAGAGGTAGTGACATTTTACTGGAAGCTCGCCAACCTGGTGCGCCCGGTAAAATATATGCAGGTAGAGGTAGTGACATTTTTAAAATGTTTATATCAAAAGTGCTCAAATAGCCATGAGCATTCCATAATAAATTTCAGTTTTATCGTTTGGCTCATAGCGTATAACCCATTCGTAGTTTCTTCACTATTTTTTAATAAAACATTTAAAAAAAAATCCATGTATGACGCGTTTGGTCGTTTTCTAAATATGTTATGTATAAGAAGCGTTTTATACTTGTGTTAACATAGAAGGACCTTATTTTTTATTAAATTGAACTTTTACTTTTATTTTACCTATAAATTATAGGATTTCGTTTATAATTAATATAAATTAAAACATAAAACATGGAGAAAATAGGTACATTGGTAATGACTATTAACAAATAGTTCTTAGGCTAAATATTATTATACTGGCCGTGTTCCAAATAGTCAGAATATATACACTCGTGCACTCTCACTCGGATTGACGTCAGAGAGTGCTGTACCATATGACAGAGTGCGAGTGGACGAGTGCGTGTTGCGAGTGTATGTTGATGCATGCTCTATGCATGCTCTCGGGATATTGTTTGTTTATTTACGTTTGAACACTGTCGTCGTCCACACGATGCCGAACGAACAAACCATTTTTACTGTAAGTAAATGTTTTCAATAGTTAAAAAATACTTCTTTATTATATATAATGAGTTTGCTATTGTATGCCATGTTCAACATGCATCGCAATAGAAGTGTTATTTAAATGGTACAAAAAAAATAATAGCAGCCACAATTATAAGGAGTAAGATGAATTGTTTACGTCAAGTGAACGACAAAAGTAAACAACATACAATAATAATACTCGTAAATAGCGAGCGCGACTGTGGATATGTTTCAAATGAGGAGTATGCAGGGAATTGTGGGAGGCAGTGCGAGTGTGGATACGTTCCAAATGAAGAGTTTGCAGGGAATTGTGGGAGGCAGTGCGAGTGTGGATATGTTCCAAATGAAGAGTTTGCAGGGAATTGTGGGAGGCAGTGCGAGTGTGGATATGTTCCAAATGAAGAGTTTGCAGGGAATTGTGGGAGGGAGCGTGAGTGCGAATGCAGGTGCTGATTATTTGGAACACGGCCCTCGAGTGCGTACGAATACAGTGCGTTGGCCTTATCGTCTAGTTTTTTAAGATTTGTTTGTATGAGGCGGAGGAATATCCTGAAGTAGAACTTAAGTAGAGCTTCAGAAAAGTTTGAATTAACCGTGAATGGAGTATACTTAAAAAATGAGTAATTACTGTCGTGGTGACGAATAATTTAGGTAAAAATAAAAAAATAATAATAAAAAAAGTAGCAAACGTTTTCTCATTGTTCGGCTGCTAGCCAAACTTCGTAAGGCTGCCACCTAGTGAGAGGTGTGTTCGTGCGTGAGGCAAAAATCGATTAAGCGCTACGGGTGAAACCAGCCGGCGTATGTAAAGCGATGTCGCTTCTACGCGCAAGGGTTGTGAACTCGCGTGCAGTGTTCCCGCCGTAACACTGCAACAATGCACCTTTAACCGGTGATCCTATTTTCGTGCGCTCACTGCTTCGCATCGTACGCGGGCGAGCGGAAGAGGAAGGAAAGAGAGTTGTCATGTGTTAGCGACGGCAGAAGGTCAGGCAATGATGGGTTTCGAATTACAGACGCGTGGTGGACTCTGGTCGTATTGTTTTCGGCCGATATCTGAAAAAAATGCTCTGGATTACTAACCTCGCTCTCTAGGCGCATCTCGGGGTGCTTTGAAACTCGACGCCCTTCGTTCAGCCCTTCATATAGGACTGAACAAAGACGCTTAGCTACACGAGATCACGGCCCCAAGATCGCACCAAACCGCAGAAAAACTTTTAAGGGAAAAAATGGCAGTGATATAGTAAAATTATAAAAATCACCAGCACCAACACTTGAGTTTTCTGAAGAAAAACCTTGTATTTTGCTTTAATTTTTATCCACATCACAGATGTACAGGAACTAACAAATGCCATGTAAAAAGGCAAATTTTACAATGAAATGTACTATACTTGCAAAGCTCCAGCACCAACACATTGACTAGATGCATATATATTGGTGTGTATTATTTTAAAATTAACTTACCCTTAAAACACTCAAAAACTGAGGCATTATTCAAAATACCAACAAGCTTGATATAAAAATCTTTACTGTCTCGTTTAAGATCCAACATTTCTTACTGGCTGGTAACATTACAATAGACGGCCTTTAATCAACCTCTCTTTGGACATGGCGTGAATTTAAAAACGACATATTTCTCTAAAATGTATCACTCTGAAGGAACCACCAGGTAATACAACGTTTTACTACAATATTATAATTTTTATAATACTGGCTTTCAAAATGACTATATCCCATAAGGCATAAACTTTTACTATTTGGCTGAAATAACAACAATTTTCATTGATGTGACAATTATGCGACAAATTTACGAGGCGTTAACTTTACAGAAAACAAAACGTCGTATTTTATATTTTTAAACATTTTGTTTAAACATTTACTCTTCTAAGTCCAAGACTACCAAGAAATCCCGTCAGCTACAATACTTTGAAAATCTAATTCTAAGGGCTACAAACCCATGCCTACTATTTTTGGCCAGGGGGTCTTAATCTGAATCACTTAACTTATTTCCATCGTCGTGCAAGTCCCCAACAGCCGAGTCGGCTAGGAGGTCGTGATTATATGAAAATTTATTGGATTCTTTATTATGACAGATTATTCGAGACACATGACAACATTTCCGGATATCCGGTGCATACACAGCGACTGAAGCGCTGTAAAGCGGCGAGGCCTCGAACCACAGACACTGGCTGCCGTAGTATGCCGAGAGCCTTCATACGTATCGCCCGCGCCGTATGTCGGAGCTCGCCATTTGCAACACGTATTCGTAAATCGTTCTTCACTGTAAACGTATGTTGCCTCAAGAAACGCAAGTTCACATTCCGCCACTTTAATTGATATTAAATCTGTGTAGAATCATATTTTAAAGTTCATTTTCTGCCGTGAATTTTTATTACGTCGTAACACCGTTGACAGCAATGCGAAGCCGGCGGGCAGTCAAGTCGATGAGTAGCTGGGCGGTCAAAGTCGGCCTGTCAGTTTGTAATTCTCCGATGCCAAGTATTTGTGTTGGAGTTGATGAATGAATGAGTGGCCGAGTTCCGAGCGATAGAAGACGAGCAGCGGGAGAAGTGAACGAGCGGAAGGGAAGTCTGCGACTGCGAGTATCAAGCAATGAAGGACGCGGCTGGCAGGTTTGACTATTGGACTAGATGTGTAAGTGAAAGACATTATGAATGATGGCAACGGGTAGACTGAACAGGTGTTGATAATGACCATGAGTTAATTGACTGTAACCAACCAAGAAGGATGGTAATTGGAGTGGAAATAGGCATTAAATATTGCGCTCACTGTTAAATAAAAATAAAAGCGGAGACAGAGAATTTAAGGATGTAAATAATAGCGGAGTAAATAAATTAGAATCAAATTTAGTTTCTTTTATTTTCTTTACTAAGACCTCCATTCCTCGCGAACGAAGATACGCCCGTCAGGCATACATGCAACGCTATAATTTTATTGTGGGCTAAACTGTAGCAAAATCCATTTCACTCCTCTATCATAGTTTCGCATGAATCCAGTTCGTATAGTTTGAGAAACAGCAGTCTGAAAAAGAATTTTCCAGCCAAGTTAGAGGGCATTAAAATGACGTTTCTAATGTGCAAGATGGCTTGGAAGTACCATGCACTACTAGACTGAAGTGTGTTTTCTTTTCTTATGCATGTATTTTGGGCGCACGTTTATTGGTTTCCTTGAGAAGAAAATGGGATTTCAAGTACACCGCAACGTTCACATATAGAACAACTCTCCTCACATTTAAGTGCAAGATTGCTTAACTTTAATATCGCTGAAACAATGTCTTTACATACATTTACTAAAGGCTCCCGCTTACGTTGCAGAGTGTTTGAAATTCTCGTTTTTATACGAAACTATTAAACATGCGTTCAATATGCTGATCTACGAAAGGAAAAAAAAAAAAATCAGAAGAAAGCTGTTGAGTGCTTTCGAGATGTTACGCACGTTAGAAACACCATTTCAAAGTACTCCAAAATGGCTAACAACTGCTTTTTCAAAGTGCTGTATTTCAATATATACGAGTCAGACAATTACGCAACTACCCAAGAGCCCTACATTGAACCTTCCTACAGACTTCCCGTCAATAAAACTATAGGGTTCACCTCTGAAAGTCACATTGGTACACGCAGTGCGGCGAGAACACTGTGCGCCAGTAGAGAGCCTAGCACTTAGCGGCGATTGGGGCACTTGATGCATGTGGCAGTGTAGTCCTTATCGCTCCCGTGCTTCTTGGCCTCAAACGTGGCGAAAAGCGCTAGGTTGGCGGGAACCTTAATCTACGGGAAACGTCTGTTTGTCGGCTTTCCAAGCTGCATCGATAAAACTTCGCACTTCTGCAACTAAGAATTATTTTATACATAGCGTAACTTTTTTATTTGTTAAGAGCGTATTATTTCCTATTTTTATTTTGGTTATTAAATTATAGATTGCCCTGAAATAATGTGAAAGTAAGCAAGACCTTATAATAAAGGATCATCTTATGATTATGAATAATATTGTAATAATGTTTACAACATCTACATAATAATTACAGCGCCACTTTTAATGGCCGCTCTGCTGGTTTAAATCACAGTTCAATGTAGTGACAGTTAAATGTTCGGTAGCAGTTGCTTGTCTTATTTTAATTTAATCTAAACAACAGTTAATTTTCTTAGTCAATTCGAAAATGTTTCATCTTGCCCGATTGAATCGGTCCAGTTAACCACTATATTTTTACCAGGCATGAAACCAGCCACAATAGCATATTTTTTGGTTGTGATAGTTTTCTTTAGAGTGATTGATGAGATTTGGGTGGCTCTTAACAGCGAGGTCTTGAGAGCCGATGAGGGTGATTGAGTTCAGTACTGAATAGCGCTGGAATGAAGGGGCGGGAGAAACTGAAGATCCCCGAGAAAACCTGTCGACCAGTGGCGTCATCCGGCACGATTCCCACATGCGAAAATCCGGGAGTGACCTGGCCGGGGACTGAACCCGGTTCACCGTGGTGGGAGGCGAGCAGGCTAACCACTCAGCCACAGTGGCCCCAGTTTTGGTGAGAGTGCAAGGAAGATTTCGCTCCAGACATCAGTCGCGGCAAGCAACATTTCGAATCATATTCTATGTTTTTATTTCACAAGCGATGCACTGTGACAGGGAAAAACTTTGGAAGCTTTCCTTGCTGTGGGAAATTCAAACCATATAAAAGTATTTTTTTCTCATAAAATAAATAATTTTATAATCTTCCGTAATGAAATCCATACTAACATATTATTCCACCTGTCATTGCGAAGGACCTTATGTTACAAATGTCTTCGACAAAATTATTTTATTCTATATTTAAAAATTGGCGATACTTAAAAAAAAAATGTGGATTGCACATGTGTATTTTGATCAGTTGTAAATTTTACGTTGACTACATTACTGTTAATATATAAAAATTCACGGGAGCAAGATTGCTTAAACATTATAACAACATTTGTATGTTGTTATTTTTTAAACAATAAGCTTATTTATGTTGTATTGCTCCGTCAGCTGCTTATAAGTTCCCAGATCCGAAATAAGCGGGTTTTACTTCAACGCTAAGTAGTGTTGGTTGAATTAATTAAAAACAAGCAAATGTGTGTTCGTTCCTCCAGAAAGCTGTTACTCTGCATAAAGCAGTTTCTTTGTATTTAAATTATTATTATTATTATTATTCCCCTGGTAATTAACATTCGCACCAGCACCAAGCGTGCAACGAGAGCGAGGTTTTTGTTACTCTAGGGAAGAGATTGTCTATTCCGACGCAAGAGCAGTTAGTTTCACGCTACAAAAGACTAAAACTCAAGCATTGTTAAGTAGGGTGTGTTTTTATTGTGCTGCTGCACTGCAGTCTTTTAACATAAATATGCGTTTGTTTTTTTTATCACCGTCGCTTTGGACAGAACCTAAAATTCTCAATTTTCAATGTTTATATTATATGTTGTGTGTTTTTGTGTGCGTGCGCACCTGTGTGCGTGCTCTGGAGTTAAGATGGTATCTCAACCAATCACAGATAGAATTTCACCACAAAGACCATGTTCTTGCCTTAGAATAGAGGACAGGGTAATGAATGTTTGAGATGAATACATACTGTGCCGCTTTTAAGCTTAAAGTTTATACAAATGCATATTCATTCTATAGTTTGAGGATATTGTATGTCTTGTGACATCGTAAAAATAGAAACTTGGCTGAATAATTTTTTTTAACGGTTAAAGTATTATTAGCATACTGGTCACGTCAGCAATTGCTTTGAACTGTAGCTTTACTTACGTATTATTGCTTTTAGACAAAGTTATTCTGGAAATAAAAGTTTTCAAACAATAACATAAGTTATAAACAACAAAAATGTATCACATAAAAAATTCTGTTACATGTCGAAGATTTGATCTCTATAGCCTATAATTACGTGACGCAGAGCCGCGCACCAACCTACACACTCAACCCGTAGAACTATCGTGTGATACCGTATATACATTACTTAACGCCACAGTTATGCCATATTTTATAAAGTTGTTTGTATTTTTTAATTATGACCGTGTGAGTAATTTGCAACGTTTCCCGTTACCCACGCGTACATTATGTTTCATTTTGTGCATACATAAGTTTTACAGAACCCGTAATATTTTTCGTAAACGGACATATACTGCTCGAGGTAATTACTCGGGTGTCCACCAACGTGTCTGTCCCAGCTCCGTGGCTATAGCAGGCATTCATAACACGTTCTACTCTCGTGGAGTTTGGTCTCGGAGCGACAGAGATGGCGTATGAGTGAGAGAGAGGGTAGATGTCACAGTGGCAACGCTGCCGACTTCCCCGCTCAGCCGCCGCGAAAATGGACTAGCGCTGCGTGGTGTTCGTACCAAGAACTACATATTCTTACCTGCTGGAGTGGTCAGAAACTTCAACCTGGGGAAATCCACTCTAGGTGTATCTTTACTGAATTCTCAAGCAATAAAATACGATGTTCAAAAATAAAACGTAATAATACATACGCTGGATGTATGAAAATAATTAATTTGTGTACAGTTCTTTGTTAAGCAGTGATTAATTTTAATAATGTTTCAAATTAATGGGGAGGTATTCATTCGCTTTTGGGAATTAATCTTATTAAAACAACTATGTTGTTTGAAATAATTGATAGATACTAACTAATAAAGAAGTCCAGATACTTTCAATAATTTTGTTAATATCACTAAGATCGGATTTATTTAAACTTAAAATACGCAAAAATCGCTTTGTGGAATGCATAAGCTTCGGTATAGGCCAAAAGCCTATTATTTGCTATTTCTCATGTCAGTACACTCAAAAACACACTGCAATAATAACGAAGTTACGCAAATGCTATATTATTTTTTACTGAGAATCTATAAAGTTAATACGCGATCTTTGACTTGCATGTGAAAACTTTTAGGGGAACTAAGTGCTCTCACGAAATAGCGTTCACCCAGGCATTTACGCCAATGATGTGCACGTTTTAACCATAGTAATATCCATGACGCTGGGGATCATATAAGTTGAACGCCGTGGTGTATTGTTTCACAGAAACTACAGTTTTCATTACGACCCGTCTTATGCCTAAACTAACAAAGCCGCCAGCCATATTAGCCACTTGTGTTCGCCTTTTAGTTGTGACGTAATTAGCTTGGATAGAAGAGGGATCGGGGTGGTGTAGTGGTTAGACTACTCGCATCCAACTTAGGCGAACCGAGCTCGATTCCCGACCAGGAATCGCATTTGGGAATCGTGCCGAACGATGTCGTTGGTTGGCGGCTTTCTCGGGGATCTCCCGTTTCTCCCGCCCTTTCATTCCGGCGCTGTTCCACATCGAACTCAATCACCCTCATTGGCTCTTAAGACCTCGAGTTAAGAGCCGCCCAAATCTCTTCACTGACTCGGCTAGAAGGGGTTGTAAGGCTTTGAATTCTGTGGTCATGTGTGTACTGGCGAGCGGCGAGGTATACAATTAGTGTGACATCAAGTACATATACAGGATGTCACGAATTTAAACGTCTAAACTGCGGGAGGTTATTCCTTATAAAAAATAAAGTCGAATATATATGGATCACCATATGCCTAAACGGAATACTAAAGGAGATATGAGCCTGTGAAAATTGGGTTTTGAAAACGTATTTTCTCTGAATAGGGCCTTGTACTTTCTGCCAGCTGTAGAGGTGGTGGCGATTTACCAACAGTACGTCCCACATGGTTGAATGGGACACGCCCATTTGGCGCGCTATGGAGCGTATGTGTACTAGTGCGCTGACGTATCACTACTTCAAGCCGAACAGTGCGCACAGACCTAGGACGGCCAGTATTACGCATGTATCTCTGCAACATGGGTAGCATTACTCAACCTTTCGCTGCGGGCTTTGTAGGCGTTGTACAAAGAATTCGGCAAAAGTACGTTTTCAAAACATAACTTTCATAGGCTCATATCTCCTTCAATATTCCGTTTAGGTATATGGTGTCATACATATTTTCAATGTTATTTTTCATAAGGTATCGTCTCACGCAGTTCGGGCGTTCAGTTTTCGAACAACCTGTATATCTATTTTGAGTGACTGAATGGTAAACCAGAACCAGGTACAGTAAAATGTAGGAAACATGGTGTCCTGCAACCGCTCTCCATCCACCCATGAAATTTTCATATCACACTCTAAAAAAAGTCCTGGTAAATTTTCTAAACTGAATTAGAAATTTCTAAGCCACATATCGTATGGAAATAATAGCACACATGTAGCTACAAATATGGAATATTTAGTGTCGCTACTAAACAAATGCGAAGTTTCCTACGCATTTGACGGTTTCCCGAGCAAATGCAGGAACGCTACCATGAATGTATGCGAAATAATTTTACCATTAACGCTTCCTCACTCTACGTGTACACTCATTTGGTAAATTTGCGAATAATATCTTAGAGTGCACCATCTATATATCGGGATACGCGAGGAGCGTAGCTCTCAAAACGGATGTGTAGGTACATGCAAAATTCGCGTTATTATTTGGCATCAGGCTGAATTTCACCGTACTGTGTATACCGCAGCTGGCGTCGTTTTTCCGTTAGCAGCTGCATAGATGCGAAGCCACGCCCTATTCGAATGAACCGCGCGTGACTGTGTTCATTTATTGGTGCAGAGTTACCTGGGGCGTGTCAGTATCGCGAAGATACACGTGTTTAAAGTTTAACGTGTCCCCAAATAATAACGCAAATTTCGTACGTCTCTACAGATGTGTATTTATGTACGAGTGTAAGTCAAAAAGTATGTTTCCCTATTTTATAACTTAGAAAGAATTGCACCTTGCAGAAACGTATGCATCCACTAGTTTGTACTTCTGCAGATGGATGGCGCATAGGTGAACACGTCGGTATAACAGAATCTGGCCTCAGCAAAAGTTTCAAAATGGCGAATGTGGTCACGGGAGGAGGTGCACGCGGTTATCCGTTTCCTGTGGGCGGAAAACACGGAACCTGGTAACGTTGACGGTAGGGTTGTGTCTACGGAGAGAAAGTTATGTCTGTCCAAAAAGTGATAATGCCATGCCTCATTTCGTCCGCAACACAACAGCTTTACTGCACACCTCGCATTGGTAGTGTGTTCCGGTGGTTCCCCGTCCATAGAGCTAATGATTTTTTTTGCGAGAAAAAATATGAGTTCACGGTAAACTTCAATACTGTAAGCACCCAACAGCAGTTTGGCTATTGCCGTTGGGTTCTGTTTGCTTGAGAAAGCGTTTTCGTATTTGACTGGGCCGCTCAGAATACGATTCGTATGCAGACAGTCAACACTATTGTCAAAAAGTAATTTAACCTATCAAGATAGGTAAACGACCCTACAGTGTTTTGAAATATAACTTGTCATGAAATCTTTTCGCGAAATTTCACTACCCCTACCCATCCAACGCACAGACAGGACTTGCCATATTTGAACAGTAATCTGTTTGATGAATTGAAGAAACAATTATGGGGCAGACGATTTTCCAACGACGACGAAGTGAAAGATGACGTGGTGAAATGTCTTATCGATCAGGAAAACACTTTCCATCGCCAGGGAATGGGAAACCTCATTTTACGTTATGACAAATGCTTAAACAAATTTGGTGATTATGTCGAAGAATATAGCTGTTTTATATCTTTAAAATTATTTACCCATTTACGTACAAAACACAGGAAAACTTACTTTTCGACTTGCCATCGTATGTTCTTGCAAGATTATTTCAATGTGTTTTTTTTTTTTTTTTTTACTGAAAGAAAACTCATTATCTTGGGCATACGCCATTGAAGAGTTATGTTGTATGCCATTGGCTTGCCTCTGATGTCACAAAATAGCTTTGCATTAGAGTAGCACACAATATATTCATTTAGGGTAACTATGTACCAATAATTTTCGTTTCAATTCCAAGCAATGCAGTCCCTATCTTCATATATACATAACGGATAACAATTGTATTTCTAAATGACCCAGTCATGTGCACGGAATTTCCGAGCCTTCACTGAAATTAAATAAGCCAGTTGTGCAAAGTTATTCCATCTTGTATAGTTACACAAAATTGATGTGAGGTTTTTTTCCATTCTGTGCATTGACATTTGTACACTCGTACTTGGCCTCCTACGGCTACGCATAAAAAGTATGAAATCACGGGATACGAGGACAATTTTACCCGGTGCTATAATTCTGAATCCTTCCGTTAAGGGCCCTGCCTACATGGAGGAAAAGTGTGAGTGACTAACGAGATTTGGATGGCCCTTAACAACGAGGTCTTAAGAGCCGATAAGGGTGATTATTGAGGTGAGTATGGAGCAGCGCCGGAATGAAATGGCGGGGGAAACGGGAGATCCCCGCAAAAAAAAAAACCCGCTGACCAGCGGCATCGTCCGGCGCGATTGCCACAGGCGAAAATCCGGAGTGAACCGCCCGGGGTTGAACCCGGTTCGCCTTGGTGGGAGGCGAGCAGGCTAACCGCTCAGCAACCGCGGCCCCAGTAAAGCACGTGGGAGCGATAAGGGCTACACAGTTACACGAATCAAGTGATACATCACCTCCAAGTGCAAGACCCTGAAATGGCGTGAAGCCTTCTCATCGTGCCAGATGTACTTTTGCGACTTTCAGCGGTGACCATATCATTTCATTGGTGGATAGTATGTGGCAAGGAAAAGTTAGGACTCCTGAGTGTTTATGTATGTATCTGAAGCGTGCGTTTCGAGATACAGCGCTTTGAAAGCCCCGTTTTCAGGTACACTGAAATGTCCTTAACACTTTGTAGATTATGCTTGAGTGTAGTTCGAGCAAAGCTAATTTGACAATTTCTTAGTTGTTCGGAACCAAACTCGCATGGATGTACAGTCTTTGTTCGGCTAGTGTTTAACATGACCGCACAAGAACACGGTGTAGACACTCAAAGGGACATGATTATTTGTAAATCCTTTTATAAGATAAAGTACAATTGATTGGGCCAATATCAGCTCGGCTCTTCATTGGTTAATGACCGGCCAATAATGAACGCTGTAAAGTACAGTTTAGTGTGCAGCGTGGTATGGACCAATAGGGCGATGGTGACTTCTAACACAGACACCAACAGAACCGATGTTCTTGCAGTAGTGGATATAGGTCACTCACTTCTAATTTGCCTTAAGTGCCAGTAAATGTGTGTAGACCTCAATGTGTTAAGTGGTGTTAATGATGTGCACGACTACTTGAAAGCGCTCGACAGGCCTTCGCATGAAGTGAGTTCATTTCGTATATCAGCAAGTTGGACGTACGTTTAAGGGGAATCAGTCCTTGCCATCTTGAATTTTTAGAATTTTCGCAAAAAAAAAAAACTGCGCTATAGATTTCATATTGAATTTTACGGAACCACAGGACACAGAACAATACTTCGTACATTTTCGGAAGTTGGCATTGCTTGTCTAAAGTGGCTAGTTTAACTGTTATCGTAACCCGCAAGGAAAAATCATTTACTTATTCCCAGCTGTTAATAGTTAAAAATTAATAAAGACAGTGAAAACGTGACAACTTGATAAAGCGCGAGAAGCTATTTATGGTATTTATGGTATGTCGCGCGGAAAATTTCGTTAAAACAACTTAAATGTAGGGCATAATTATGGCCACCTGTTTTTCGCGAAAATATTTACTCGGAGGCTAGACTTCAATATCCTATGTGCACATTTGCAGTCTTAATTTGACCATTGGCCGCTTACTTTGTGTAAGGACTGTCTGTTGCATGATCGAACCAATCAGAATTAATTTTCTTCGATACTGACCGTCCGTGAATCGTGGGCAGAAACGTAAGACGCTGAACAACTCGAATGATCCAATCACGAAGGGGGTTCTGAACTACGGTGCGTTGGAGCACAACTAGGTTAGTCCTGAAGTCTTTTCGCGAGAAACAGGTGCCCCTGGTTATGAGTAGAGACCCATAAATTTCGCGATTTCATTTGAGGACAAGCTAGACTGCAAACACGTTTACATATGACTTTCTGTCTCAATCGGATCGCAATTTTTAAGACACGCCCTCGACGAATTTGAATCAATAACTGGTCTGCAATTAAACTGGTACAGGATACCGTCTTACATGGACTGCCATGAAACTGGGGCATCGGCCAACGAAGGCCGAGGCTCAAGTACACAAACTATTGTGGAGTCTAGCTTGTTGCCGGATGAATCCGCGAAATCTCCAGGTCTCTAGTTATGAGGAAAAATGGACAAATCAAAGACAGCAGGGACTGGTCCCGCTTAATAGTTTCGTGGGGAAGACGTGTATTTGAAACTCTCTGCAAGGCAGTTCAAGTGACGCATGGAGTGTACGTTGGCGTTCTAGGTCCCTGCGGTTGCGGGCTAACGCCGCCGCGCTCTGTTGCTGCCCGCCTCAGTCCGCCGAACATCCCACGGCTGTGTTTGCACAGCCTGTCCTTCTGCTGTGGCTGTGACCACCCGCGCTGAATAGCCTCCCCCTCGCCGGCTCCCTTCTGTTTGTGCGCGCGGTCGCCATCCGACGACGAGGGATGAGTCGGGCGGCTGGCTACCCCTGGCTGCCGCTTGCCGCTTCGTTGCCACCAGTCGCCTCGACGTTGATGGAGCACATCAAAGCCTCCACCCCTACTCCCCCAACCCCTCTAAAACCACTCTTCACCCATTCGCTGATTTCCCGAGGACGATTGGCCGGCCGTTGCTCGGGTGCGTCATTGCGTCGCGACGTCTGTTCGGGAGAAGCGGGGAGGTAATCCACCCGCTTCGATTCCTCGTCGTCTCCATCCAGCGAAAGCGGGACGATCGATCCTTTGGTCACTGTAGTGAGTGGATGCTCCACAGTAAATGGTCGCTAACTTCGACAACAGTCACTGTACGGGAAACAAACTAAAATAATGAGAATGTTTTAGAAATGAACTTCATCAAGATGCAGTTGTGCATGTTCTGATGCGGCTATCGTGTTCGTAAAAGTTGCTAATGAGTGAAAGAAGTTACACATTTCTACTTTCAGGTGACCATGGAGAATGATGTAAATAATTTTTTTACTATAACTATTTCAAATGTTTTAATCGGGAGTGCTCAAATTTTCAATTCTGGGACTAGGTAAATAACTGCACAAAAATAGTTCACCGATCTCACTAACTTGCATCTTATGTAGATTGTAAAAATCGTTTTGTTCAATTGGTGTGTAGCTGGGCCACCTTCTACCTTCAATACAGGTTGCGCAAGCGTACATCAAACCCATACTATCGTAAGGCTACTGGAAGTTTTTACGACGTAATATTTGTGTTTAAGAGTCTCACCAACGTAGCGATTGAATCGCGTCGCAGAGTGTTTGAAACGCACGCTCTTCCATGAAACTAATAGACGCACGTCCAATGAAACACACACACGCTTGAGACGCGGACTGTTGGATGCTGCCAGAACGTCACGCTTATTGGAAACACCACTCCAGAGCACTCCAACATAGCTCAAAATTGCTTTTTTATAAGCGTTATATCTCAACACATGGCCGTCATATACATACAAAAATACTTAAGTATCCTGCATCGAACGTTGGCAAAGATTTTGCGTTAGTGAAAAGTCCCATAGGTGCGTGCAGTGCGAAAAGAACACTGCACGCCAATTCAGAGCCTTGTGCTTAGAGGTGATGAGGCATTTGATACATGCTACAGTGGAGCCCTCATAGCTCCAGCGTTTCGCGGCTTCAGGCCCGGGAAATAACTCCAGGTAGGCCTACCCCTTAAGTAGTCAATAACTGCCAATCTTCCGTAGAACCAGACGGTGTTATGTTCGATTTCGTTTGCAATAAACTGACGGTAAGAGTATCTGCTTAAGTGAATGACCGACATTTCTATTTGGAAACACACCAAGCGAGATGGCGCTGTGGTAACTCACTGGACTCGCATTCGGGAGGACACGGGTTCGATTCCCGGTCCGACCATCCTGATTTCGGTTTTCCATGGTTTTCCAGAGAAATCACTCCAGGCGAATGCTTGGATGCGTCCCTAACAAAGGTCGTGGCTGATTCCTTCCCAATACTTCCCCAACTTGCACCGTCTCTAATGACCTCGCTGTCGACGAGACGTTAAGCCCAATTACCTATCTACCTACCTATTTGGAAATAAACTTAATATCCGAAAATGTTCATACTTGAGCTTAAAAATAGTATGGCTCTGAAATAAAGTGTTACTCTTGGCATGAAATAAAGTAATGAAAACTTCCAAGTGGCTTCATACATGAAGGAGGAAATGTGCTTCTATTTCTGCTCTCCGCTGACCACGTAGGACATTTGGTTGTGTTCATGTATTCTCCGCCGTTATAAAATTTCATTATTTCCATGAAACGATCGCTGTAAAGTAGACTGATGCATTAGCAGAGTACAGTAATAAAAAATGACTGCTGAAACTTAACTTCACAACTTTGAAAACGATCCGGCGCTTTCGTTACTGATCGTTCTGCTCGGTTAAGATATGGATAGCTGACGCAGTTCTGCCTAGATGATGAATTCGCGAAGCCCTCATCCGGACTGTCTTCGTGCCCCGTGCTTTTTGTCGTGAGTTCTTACCATCGTATTTTTCGCAATGATCTGTGATTACTAAATAATTTCCACCTCAACGTCACTCTATGTATTCCTTTTTTGTTGGTTTTTATTTTCTGTCTAGCAGATGTAGTCTTTTAATTAATTGTGTTTTGTGTACGCCCACATAACCTTCGAAACTCTTGCCGGAGATCTTTTTTTTTTTTTTTTTTTTTTTTTTAAGCTGAACGCACAAGAAAGGTTTTGCCCTCTTTGAAATCCAGACACGTATTCCTTATCACAGTGTTTTTTCTAACAGTTGTTTCAGCAGACTACCATTCATAGAAACTCTCACCAACGAGAGTGAACAAACAAGAGTTACACTAAACATAATATAAGTAATGTTATTTCATTGTTGCCAACCCTGCTGTTATAAAATTTTCTGTGCTGTGAGATTACAGAAAATTATCGGTAAAGGAAAAAGTAGCCATAAATCTTTGTAACATAAATCTTTGAATTCGCGGATATTCCCGTAAGTTAGCTAAATAGTGTTTGTGTACTTGCAGTTTATGAAAAGGGATTACGTAAATAAAATAGTCATATTTTACGTATGTGGGGTTTCTGTGTCCATAAAATAGTAATGCAGATGTTAAGAATTGTTTTGTAATGGAGCTGATTTGAACACAAGCAATTTTTTTTTAAATTTTATTATATATATATAAAATTATATATATATGTATATATATAAAATTTGTCTTGTGAAAGAGTATGTGACATGTTCTCGTATTTGGTGACTAATAACAAGCTGCTCAGATGTACGATAATTTACACCTACGCCTATGCCCGGTAATTTAACCTAGAGCCCCTCCCATCTTAGATCGGGTCACGAACCATTTACTCCCTTCTTTCTCGGAATTTTCCTTGCACACGTTTTGTGACGTTCGTTTGCTACTATTTTAGTTAAAATTTGTACACTTACACGTTCCTCTGCTCTCATCCGATTTGAGCTGCATATGCGTGATTAGGTATTATTTTGCTTGTAAACGGTGATACACAATACGGTCAATAATTACTCTTTTTTTCTGCAAATGAATTTATTATTAAAATACGTGATTATGACATGAGCACCTCGGCGCACATTAGGGGCTGGTTTTTTTAATGTCCGTGCTCTAACAAATTATTCACAAATTTACCAATCCCGTGTGTACGTATAGTGATATAGCAGGAATAATAAAATTCTTCTCATACACAAATGGTAGCGTTCCTACATTTGCTCAGGAAAGAGGCGAATACCTTCGGAAGTACCGAACTATGTATCGTAGCGACTCTCAGCATTTCTATTTTTTAGTCTTGTATGAGGCATTATCTCAACACTGTGTACAGGTTAAAATCTTCCAGTACAATTTAGGAAGTTTACTGGCAATTTTATTTACAATGTGGCTTTCTGTCTCGCGTATAGTAGAAAAAATACACTGAGGGAACAGTCAACTAAATATTTGTTTCTATAGGGCCAAAAATATGTTTAGAGTCTATTCGCGGTTTCCTCGCACTTTTAAAATCAAACATTTAAAAAATCAGTCCATCTGTGACTTGCTTGGCTGTCTCCTAAAGAAGTCATGTTTCACAAGCGTTTTATGCTTGTGTTAACATTAAACTACCTCATGTGTGGTAAAATTGAAATTCTGGTTAAATTTGTGATGGTTCCTCACCGCCCTAACTTCCCCCCAAAACCCACGTCTAATCCTAAAACTAGCAGGAAGATGAAGGAAGAAAGTACATTACCGAAAACCCTCAGAACCCATAGTCAACATCATCACCAATAAGCAGAGTAGGCATGCAATGTCTGTATATGATCCAGATGGGATGAGTGTCAAATTACACACATGATCCAGACACAAAATATCCGTACAACCATACTTCCTAAAACACCCATGGTTACATAAAACACCACTAAAACACAACTCTTAAAAAATTGACTACTTTCTTTCTTATTTTGATCACAGCCTTCTGGAATGTACGTACATTCTACTTTCACAATAAAACCCGTAAAACTACATTACAATCTCTTTATATCTTCCCAGAAAAGTTTACAAATCGTTTTATATTTACAATCTTTTCCTGCATATGAAAACACACTTATGAAGAGTTCGCCGAGCTGAAATGGTCTCGAGAAAGAGAGTCTCAAAATCTCACCCGTATTTTTCTCCTTAGTGCATTACCAACCAACACTCAGTCAGAAAAATACAATATCACCATACACAAGTTTGAGCCTAAGGGTATTGCCCCCACCAGTACACTAGGTATTGCTCAAACTGCACGACTCTCGCATTTACAAGCAAAGAATCCGAGGGTATTGCCGTCACCAGTACACCAGAGGTGTAGACATTGGTCTCGGATGACATGCACCGCCACAAACAAAACCACTCATTCACATAGGCTAAAGCTCGAGGGTATTGCACCCACTAGTACACCAGAGGTGTAGGTATTATACACCACAATCTTCACACACTCAACATCCACACAGTTTGTTTTCCATAATCAAGTTCAAGACTGGTTTTGTGTGACTTATCATAACTACAAACACACGAAAACTTTCTTCAGGCACCTTGCCTGCGCCCGCGCTTAGGTACTCCATTCGTCTAATCACGACTTCCAGAACTCCCAGCTCACCAGTACTCAAAATGGCTAAGTTCCCTTTTCACACAGTAGGCAGTGATTTTTCAAAGTCCTGACACACCTCTCCCGGAGACTACTCTCAACACTGCCCGACAAATTTCGAAGTCCGAAAACCTGCTAAAATGATTTCGAAGTCCCCACACCGGCAGATAATACTCTAAGTCCGCATACGACCGAAAATATTCTAAGTCCTAATACCGGCAAAATAATCTAAGTCTGAGCACGGCCATGATTATTGTAAGTTCGAAATCGATCTGGAAAACTTCTAAGTCCCAACACTACCAGAATTATTCCAAGTTTGAACACGGCCAGAAATACTCTCCACACACTGGCTGAAATATTCTAAGTCCCAGAATTGTCAGACATTTTTCTAAATTCGAAACCTACCAGAATGTCCGAACGCAAATACTTAGCCTTGCCGTCACTCTTGCAGGATTTCCCCGTATCTGATGAGGCTCCCATTCCCTGATCCGGCTCCTACCGTCGACGAATCTCCAGACTCCTGGACTCCGACCCTTGCAGGCGACGATCTTCCCTCCACGAACGACGACGGCCTCCAGACCTCTGCCGGGGCTCCGGCCCCGGCAGCTATCGCCATCGAAACAATTTTTTTTCTGGCCAGCCCCCAAATCCCGCTACGCCAGCGTGAGCACCTTCACAGTTCTGTGTGCCCTCCGGCATGCATGTTAGTAGCTAAGACGGTTGGAGAATGTGATGCGTCTCAGGGCAAGCACTACATGGCTTAGGTCAGGTTTAATTATTATAATGAGCGCATGCATCGCGGTTAAGCAGGATTATAGTGCCATGGCCGCAATCGTAGCCATTTGCACACTCCGAAAGAAGAAGGGTCTAGATGGAAGAGCATAGCAAACCAGGCAAAGCGGAGAGTGCCGTGGTAAATCTATACGACAGTCGCGGAGGATAGAAATTATTCCTTTTAAGTGGATTAGGGCTGGACAAAGGAGGGTATTTTTTAGTTTGAGAAGAAAGACTTATGTTGGTTTGATGCAGGGTGAAATGAAATGAGAGTGCAGCTGTTGTGTTGCGGGGGACAGAACAGCCCCCGCACCGATACCAGTCATCGTGTGGGCACAAGCGCCCTTGAAATTTTACTACTGTCAACACAACCGCGCAGGCGAACCAGTACTGCAGTATTGACAGCAGCAATTGGATGCAGGGCCATCCCTGCTACTCATTGTGTGCGTCGGAAAACCGGACAGCTCAATCATGGCACCGACTCCGTCTTCGCTCTTCCGCGCCGACATCAGTATCCCGCGGGTGAAGGCGGGGACCAGAAATTGGGGGAGCCATCCCCTCCCCACCCGCCAAAATAGTCCGTCGGTCTGGGAAGCGCGAGACATTCGGGACCTACCAGCAGTGGTGGCGAAGCCATTGGCCCAGGAGTGAAGGCTGACTTCGGAGCGCTTCCAAGGTCCGATGCATTCCAAGCCATTCATTCTTCACGCATCCGCAGTCAGCTGCCAGCAGAATCCAGTAGTGAGGATCGCTACACTTCGCATTTTTCAGAACCTCGAAATCACGCCCACGACGACGGCGCTCTCGCACTGGTCAGTTGGTTCGCGGGCTGGTATTTGAATATTTCCAGCCACCCCAGAGCCTGGGGATCCCCTATCCACCACCTGCGGATGCGACTAGTTGCGGATAGTCGCCGCACCCATGCTTCCATGGTCCCATCGCACTCGGAGATGCACCTCGCCTTCGCTAGTCCTCGAGGCACGGGCAGATCCCAGAGAGAGCATCAATGAGCCCGATGTATCGAACCACCAACTTACACCGGTATATAGGCTATATCCGACACGATTCCCACTATGCGCGCACCCTCTCCAGAGACCACCCGTCGCAACACCAGCACACTCTTTTCCAAATATAATTCAATATTACATTTCAAAAACACCCAATCAACACAAGCCAGAAAACACCAGCACCTTTACACTCAGCGATCCAGCCAACCGAACACCCAAGTACAGCGGTACAGGTGCGACACAAGGGGACGAGCGCACAGACCTATAGACAAAGATAAGGTAGACCGATCTCGCTGGCTGCGCACAACCTATCTCCGTGTCCCAACACTGAACTGCTTTTCTGCCAACACGTTTAGCGAAAACGGCATTGTTCGGATTTTAGGTTAGAAAACTGCTTTCTAAACAAATGCTTTAAGGTATTTGTATACGCCCTCTAAATCAATTTATTATACATTTGATTGAATTTAAATTGGTGAAAGTATTTTATTCATATAAAAGTGTTTGTAATTTAGAAATTAAGATATAAACAAACAGTTCCATCAGTATTGACTATGTGACTTTTACAGTTGCGTTCCTGTGGGGTAGGTCAATATTGGGTACATGCGCAGAAGAGGAATAAGCGATCTGTCTAATTCTGTCTACACACAATAAGCTTAAAATACATTAACAAATCTTTAAATATTTATAAAAAATTACAATTTTCACAATAGTGACGGGCCATACTACGTCAAAAATTTTATCCACAAACTATAATATATTTTTAATTGATGTGGATGGAAACAGGGAGAAAATAGGTGCGTTGGTAATGCCTAGTAAGAAATAGTTCTTATGCAAAATATTATCGCACTTAGTGCGCACGAATGCGGTAACGTAGAGGAATATCTTGAAAGTAAAACTTAAGCAGGTCTTCAGAAAAGTTGAATGTAACTGTAAATGTTGTGCCATGTTGTGGCACTTTCTCTCTAACGTATATTTTCCCCCCCTAAATTGCTTTGGTAGCGATTTCCTTCTTTATGACAAAGCCCCATCGTCTTCCCTTAATTATTATTGATATACGTATTTTTATGGCAATTTGTTTCACTTTTAATACTTATTGTGTCATGTTAAAATTTGATGCAACCTTATTTTAAAAGTGTGCTTGAAACTTGTAATTGTAAATGCACTACGCAGTAACAAAATAATGCACAGTAATTCTATTTTCAGCGTGCTTGTTGCTCTTCTAGCAGCGAACCTTTTTTTGATTTCTATACTTAACTTGTGTTTTCAATTGACATTTGTCACACCAGATACCAGAGCTTGTACTCTTTATTGTTGAATGTTTTATGTCATTTAATGTTATATGTTTATAATATTTTTAGAATAAATAATTTTGTAATCTAATTTTGAAAATAATATAAGCCATATTTTGGATCATGATATCTTTGGTGACCGCGACATGGTGATTCGAGATATATCGATTGGCCATGCCGTGTGACACGGAAAGATCCAAGGTTTTTTTTATGGCAAAAGATAAGTGTTGACTCGACCTTTTTCAACACATTTTCATTATGTAACGACGTGTTAAATATTGCTGCTAGAAGATCTTATGACAATATGTTATAATTAGTTCATAGACCGTTCGCGGGTGGTTCACGTTCGCCCAGGACTTCTGTAGCTGACCATGAAATAGCATTCACTTTCCTGGATTGTGCCATGGCACTCTCAAGCGGAGCCGCAGTGATATAGTAGCTAGAACACTCTCAAGCGGGGCCGCAGTGATAAAGTGGCTAGAACACCATCAAGTGGGGCCGCAGTGGCTCAGTGGCTAGAGCACTCCCAAGTGAGGTCGCAGTGACGCAGTGGTTAGAATGATGTCAAGTAGGGCCTTAGTGGCTCAGGAGCCAGAGCACTCGCAAAAGGGGCCGCGGTGGCTCAGTAACTAGAGCTCTCCCAAGTGGGGCAGCAGTGACCCAGTGGCTAGAGCGATATCAAGTGGGGCCGCAGTAGCACACACGTTGGACTGTTTTTTAATCAAACATTTTCTGCTGGATCTCTGCACACCGTTCGGCGGCCTACCAGGGAGCCAACTTAATATCATAAAAAGTAAAAAGTGGAAGCTGTAGATAATCCTTTATATATATATATATATATATATATATATATATATATATATTCACTGGAAAATAAACCTCCTATAGACGATTTATTTACTGAGACACGCGTATACGTTCTCAACGTTGATTTTACAGACAATATTTTACTAGTAGGAAGTCCCATTACGTTCGTGGAGTATATCACGGTACTTTATTCACGCTACACACAGAAGTTTCCTGTGATCTTTGCTTATAGTCCATTCACGGTTACTGCACACTTTTCTGAAGCCCTGCTTAAGTTCTACTTCCAGGATATTCCTCCGCCTCGTGCAAACTAAACTTAACTAAGTCTAGAAAATTACACCAAAGGACAACGCACCGAATTCGTGCGCACTCAGTTTGTAATAATATTTTGCATAAGAATTATTTCTTACTATGCACTGCCAACAAACATGTTTTCTCACTGTTTTTGATAAAATTTATTATGAATAAAATATTTGAATTTATAGATCACATACAGGTAAAACTTAAATTTAACGAAAAATAAGACACTGTTGTGTTAACAAAGGTATAAACCGCTTGTGATACATGGCATATTTAGGAACTAACTAAACACGTAATACATGGGGTTATTTTTCAAAGGTTCGATTCATAAAAGTGTGAGAAGCCGCAAATATACTACCGTGTACTACCCCGCTTGGCCGTGACTGGAAACGGAGGGCGTAAAAATATATCAGCGGCGCATTATTGAGCTTAGCAGTAAGCTGGGAACTGGAGCGGAATGAATCTCTTCATCGCGGTATCGATTAAGGCATTGCAGCAAAGCTTTGCTCCTCCGCAACGGAACCGAGAGAACCGAAGTTATCCCACAAAAGAGAGCCTGAACTTAACGCAACCTTGCCTGGGGGTAGTAAAATAATCCGAGCTCCGATGTTTTTCAACCGATATCTTCTCTCCTGGTGTTTCAACTTCAGTAGTTTGACCCCGAGCATGTTAAAACTTATCTTTTTATACGCCACTTATTTCGAATTATTTTTCCTTTATACGTAGATTGCTGAAAGTAATCGTATTTATGTTAGTGAAATATATATTTACTTCTCCACAAGAGAGCTGGATTTATCGTATAAATTTATCGCCCATCTCAGTAGATGTAATTTGCTTCACATGTTTATGAGTATGTTTTCTCTGAGGAATAACATTATTACCTACGACAACTTCGAATCATTTTTAACATCATCCCACCCCGTTACTGTTCTTGAGATTTTTTTTCCCACGTGGGAATCGTGCCGGACGATACCGCTAGTCGGAGGGTTTTCTTGGGGATCTCTCTGTTTCACCCGTCCTTGTATTCCCGCCCTGCTCCATACTCACCTCGCTTCATCCTCGCCGAGTCTCATGACCTCTTTGTTAAGAGCCACCCAAATCCCTTCACTCCACTTTTTTTTTTACCTCGTATATTTGTTTGAGGTTTGCACCACCGCTTTAATTAGAATAGAATAAATGAAACACTTGCTTCTTCAAGATGATGATATTTTGTTTCCATAGACTTGTAATAGTATCTCTTTTCGCCGTTTAATTTTTACCTCTATCCCTCCCATTCATGCCAATGAGGCTAATCGTAGTACGTCTTGTAAGCTACACAAAATCTAAACTTAATATAGAAAAACAACACGCATATGCATTTTTTTTACCGGGATTCGAACAAGGAACCTCGTCAGAAGCTGCCTCAGCGATCAGGTGTTCGATGGTTGCCATCAAGTTACTTAGATTCGCTGAAAATCAGTGTTTCAGTCCACTGTAAATTCGCTGTCTGTAAGCTTAGCCTTAATTTCATATCGCAGTTGCAGACACTCGGTTTATTTGTCAGCGTGAAGCTTCACTCGCGCATCCTCGTATGGCGTATAAAGGCTGTTCACGATAAACTGAGCACTTTTGAAATCAATCGTAGAAAAAAGTCACTGCCCTTACCTGCATATATTTTAACGGGCGCACTGAGTGCCATGCGTCCAGTTAAGTTGGCAACGGTGGAGGGGAAAGTAGTTCCATATATTAACGTTGAATAAAAAGTGTTAAGTAACAATTTGTAATAACTTAAAATAATTATCTCGCTTTCTGTATTTTTCAATGCATCGAACTGTAAAAATGAGCAGATTTGTACAATATTTACTTTTATAATAATTCCATAGTTTCACTTGGCCGGCGCATGAATAAAGTGATGAGGTCCATGGCAATGTTAATTTTACATAAGGTGAAAGAACACACAATATGTGTACACGTATATCTCAAGCAGTGCTTTCAAAGGCGCTTATTTTACGTTGACCAGTCTTTAGTGCCTGGCAGATGTCTGGGCACTTGATGCTCGCTGGTGTGTAGTTCGTCACGAACCGGTCCGAGGCCAAAGCGACAACAGAACGGCCCAGCAGCGACCGCGCCATCCCACAAACACCTGGACTCTAGCCCTCGGTAATAGCAGTGGTGACGCACCGCGTGATGTGCGAGAGACACCTGATAGCTTGAGCCCCGCTCTCAGCTGTGCCGATCTCAGGATGGAGGAACAAGAATGGGAAAGAAAACATGGAAAGTACCCCCCTCCCACCGCATATCTCTCAATCACTCATGGCTCATGTCATTTCGAACAAGACAACCGCTGGACGGGGAAACCTGCCCAGCGAACGGTGACGTCCAAGGCAGATGGCACCGGGATGAGAGATGGAAACTAACGGAAGGACCTCTTGCGGTCACGGAAGAGCGAGGTTGAGATGTGAACTGTACATGTGTGAGTGCAAATGAGACCGTTTCGATAAACTGCAGTGTTTTTTCGACAACGCCCTTCGCGCTTGCTGGCGAGGTGGCGGGGAATGTTTCTGGTTACCGGGCATTCCCCAAAACTTAGTCCGTGCACACTCGAACGCACTGGGCTGAGAAAGTTGATAAAGGGGACACCGTCGTGCTTACATTGAGCGTGAAAAAAGGAAATGCGTGGACGCGATAGTTAGTGTGTGTTTGAGTAGTTTAGTGTAGTTTTCGTTTTATGTTTCGGACCATCATGACGGTTTCGGAATTGCAAAGTTCCCGGTGGCACCATGAATATCTAAAGAGCTTATTTAACTTTTGCTTACGGGAGTTAACGTACAGTTAGAAAGAAGTGCTTTAGGTATGGCCTTTTAATGGGTATCGGCCACCTGGAGGGGAGGTTTGGTGAGGCCAGCGCTGGTTCCACTGGGAACTTTGATAGCTTGAGGCGTGACAAACGGTGGAAAATACAGTAGCATAAATAAGCTTCGCGCGTATAATTCTTCCTCGGAATCTCAAGCGGTGACTATGGGGTTTTATTACAGCAATATGTTCAGAAAATACACAGCGTTGTCGCTACAGCTTGAGGCAATGTTTTGCAGGAGGATAAATATCGTAGACGGGGGACTAGGTACAGCAATTTTTTGTTACTTTGTCACTTATTAACTATATTTATGTTTCAATAAAATTTATGGATGGGCAATAAAATACCTGCTTTCATTTCTGTAACGAATATATATATTTACATTGAAATAATACATTGCAATTTTAAAAAACGCTGAGACCCGTATGACAACTAGACAGGCTCCTTAAGGAGCGAGATGAGATGGTGCTGGAGCAGCTGTGGACTGAAGACTAGAGAGTGGGGATGGAGATATTTGGGCGGCTCTTAACATCTAGGTCTTGAGAGCCGATGATGGTGAGGAGAGGTGAATATGGAGCAGCACCGGAACGCAAGGGCAGGGGAAACGGGAAATTCCCGAGAAAACCCCGCCGACCAGTGGCATTGTCCGACACGATTCTCACATGTGAAAATCCGGGAGCGACCCCGCCAGGAATCGAACCCGGTTCGCCTAGTTGGGTGGAGGGGGGGTGAGCTAGTTAGTATAACCACTAAACCACCCGAGCCCCGGATTGAAGACGCGGGAGTAAGTAGGATTGCCCCGAGAAAACCTCACTCCACGGCAGTGTAAGCCACTTACCCACATGAGAATCCGCGTACTAAAAAATTAATAAATCACGCCCACTTGGGCCCGGGATCGAATCAGAAACCCTTAAGATAACAGGCTAGAATCCAAACTACTTGTTATTTTCAAAAGCTCTATTGATATTTATTTTGACTTGGTAAAACTCTTATTGGAGGATAATTCCGTTTCCCGTGACATTGTGACTAAAGCCAACTCGTGCTGTATGCTGCCATTGAGCTAACTGACGGTAGGGCGTTCACGGATGAGTTGTGTAAGAATATAAAAATTATTTTAATCCCTTACGTTTATCATACACTCGTATGACCAATTACATGCTGTTCACGGTAAAATGAGCACTTTTGAAAGCCCTGCTGAAGATCTACTTGTAAACCCGTTGTGTATTCCTCCACCCTATGTAAAATTAACATTGCCATGGGCCTCATAACTTTGTTCATTCGTCGGTCAAGCGAAACTGTGAAATTATTAATCAAGTAAATACTTTATAACTCTGCTCATTTTTACACTTCGACGCATTAAAAAAAAAGCGAAAGAAATAATTTTAATTTGTCACAAATGGTTACCTTACCCTTTTTATTCGACGTTAAGATATGGAACTATTTTCTATCCATCATTACCAACTTTACTGGGCGAATGTCATTCAGAGCGCCCATTAAAATACATGGACGTGGGGGCAGTGTTTTTTTTCTGAGGTCCATTTCTAAATTGCTCACTTTATCGTGAATAGTCTTTAATAAGTATGTGGTATTTGTATTATAGTAATTCCTTCGTTTATTTTACAACGTATGAAAATTTCCACAAAAGACGCAAATTTGCCCAACTGCTGCAAGTTCGTTCATAAACAGTAGTTTCCAAACTGTATACAAAGTGTTCTGTATTCTGATGTAACGTATTAGCTGGAAGTGGCAGTGAGAATAAATTCAGTACAGCTGAGTCAGCGGAATAATGGGTTTTCTGTGATTCCTGTAGATCAATTTCCACTGGTACGAATGATTTTAAGTTGCCGTGGTCACTATATGTGTGTGTGTGTGTGGATAGGATGCCGAAGGGGTGGTGGTTCGACACCAACCCCCTCAGCTTGATTCATTATTTACGAGCATCTAGTCAGTATCTTAGACGGTTTGGAGTGCTCTGCAGTGAGGTGTTCGTCTCCTTGTGCACGGGCGTGTGACTTAATAAACAAAATGTGTTTTTTTTTTTTGCAACTGGAATACTGGTTCCGCGGTGGTGCATCAGACAATATTGGACAATGGAAATGAGTTTAGACCCTAGTGCGTAGCTGCCTCGTGCACTACAGCCCATATTACCTCTACCATCGTGGTCTCATCGACACATAAGTGTGGCGTCTTGGGACTACTGCCACGGAGATCCCACTTTGCCTGAAAATAAATTATATCTTCGGAAACCATGTGAAAAATGTGTTACGGGTAGAGACATGTAAAATTAGCGTTATTATTTGGCGTCAGGCTGGATTTCACCGTACCCTGTATACCGGAGACGGCGTCGTGTTTGCATTAGCAGCTGCATAGATGTGAAGCCACGCCTTTTTTTTTTTTTTTTAATGAACCGCTCGTGATTGGGGCACGCAGTTATGAATTGTTCATTTATTGGCGCAGAGTTACCTGGACGTGTCAGATAGAGTATTGTCCAATGCCAAACGTATCGCAAAGATACACGTGTCCTCAAATAATAACGCGAATTTTGCACGTCTCTAATAATGGGTTACTCACAGAAAATCGATTTAAGAGAAGTTTTTAAGTAGATATTTTGCATCGCCGAAGTATTCGGTTCTTGCAAGTACATATGCTGTTCACATATACATTTTATGTATTGTAAAATAAATTAAATAAAGCTTGTAATCATTCGCAGATTACTAGACAGTGAAGATTTGCAAGGACATTGGCACAGTTTCAAGGTAGATGTAAAATTCGAGTACTCGCAGGGTTAGATCCCCGATTGCATCACGCCCGCCATTTTACACGTGGCAAAAATTGCGTACGTTTTCGCTGGCCGGCGGTAGGTTTCGCCGTGCTACTGCCGCATCTCCCACGTTGCATTCCGATGCTGCTCCGCCTTCATCTCGCTTCACGCAACGGTTAAAGTGGAAAGAAATTAAAATACATCGACGAAGAGCACAAGTATTTGGTAATCGCAAATGTTCGGTTCCGTACGTTTGCGTTTGATTCCCTTTCCACGTGGTGAGCAATCACTTCTTCAAGCCGAAATCAGGAATGAACGAGCTAGCTTGAAGCACGCCTTCTTCATTATGTAGCTTTCCGGGATATTCCTCCACCCCATGCAAACAAAGCTTCGCCAAGTCTAGCGAATTACACGAAAGGAACGACTGACAACGTTCGTACGCGCTCAGTTTAGTAATATTCTACATGAGAACTATTTCCTACTAGGTATTACCAATACAACTGTTTTCTCTATTTTTTGCTCACACTAATGTAATATTATATTTTGTAATTTAAATTTAACACTTTTTAGACTATGCTCGAGTGTAGCTCGAGCAAAGCTAATTAGACAATTTCTTAGTTATTCGGAACCAAACTCGCATGGATGTGCAGTCTTAGTTCGACTAGTGTTTTTACATGACCACACAAGAACACGGTAGCGCAGAAACAATGATATTGCTAACGATAGAATTTTTTATATACACCCAAAGGGACATGATTGATTGTAAAACCTTTTATACGATAAAGTACAATTGATTGGGTCAATATCAGCTCGGCTCTCCATTGGTTGGTGACCGGCCAATAATGAACGCTGTAAAGTACAGGATAGTGTCCGGTGTGGTATGGACCAATAGGACGATGGTGAGTTCTAACACAGACACCGCCAGAACCGGTGTTCCTGCAGTAGTGGATATAGGCGACTCACTTCTAATTTGTCTTAAGTGCCAGTAAATGTGTGCACACCTCAATGTGTTAACAGAAGTTCAATTTGACCAGAAGTAAAATACTGTTACGTTAATGGAAGTGTACAACTTTTGTGAATTTAGGAAGCAACCAAACATGTCATACAAGGGATAATTTTTCAAATGTTTGATTCAGAAAGTGTGAAGATACAACTAATAGACTATAGAATACCAAGGACGTCTGTAGTGGTAAGTTACGTCCTAGTCTGAAAGAGAGTGGTTTCATGGAGGTAGGGAATAAGGGAGCTGGAGCGGATCGCTAAGATGGCGATTTCCAAGCGATATCTATCAGTCGCAGACTCGTGAAATATTTTCCTACATCGACTTCAGGTGTGGCAGAGGTTTCGAAAATTAAAGGAATAAATTCCCGGTCGCTCTGCTCCTCTCCCTCCCCCTTCCCTCTCCTCTACCATTTCTCGGGTTGATAAATGGAACTTGCAGACACAAAAAACGGAAAGAGATGGCGTAACTTCGAACTTTTGATGCGTATTTTCCGTGACTTTTTCCAACTTCCCCCCCCCCCCCCACCGCGACAACGTAAGGGAAAGAGCATAAATCCAGAGAGGGCCTGTGGTGATTGAATATAAACGTGTCTTGCCACAGGATACGATGAAAAGAAATATAGGGAATGAGATTCACTTGTTTCTGTGGCTCTCAATTCACTGAAAATCAATATCTCCCAAATTATGAAAAAAAGCATGTGAACTGTAACTTCAGTCGTTTCGCGATATGCAATTATTTTACTCTTATGTCTAATTCAAGTAATTTTGGAGCAGTGAATTGCATCTTGTATCGCATACTTTTATCTTGGTTATCCAAAACTATTAATCCAAATGACGTTTCTCGTAATTTGTTATGCATATGGTTTTCTTATGTGTTGATTATTCCTGGATAGTTCTCGCAACAATCTGCCCAGAAAGGGCGATTTTCAATAACGTTACATAACAATGTAATAAGTGTTTTAGAATTTCATTTCTTGAATACATTCTCACGAAAATATTTCCAAGCTGCTTGTACTGTGAAGACAGGCGTACAGAAGATAATATATTCTTAATCGTACACCCAATTAGGAAAATTGTTTTTGAATATTATTTTTATCTCTTGTGGACACTCGTATATGATTGACAGTGATTGGTGAGGATTTAGAATATTTTACTTATTAGGAATTATTGTTGAAGTGTTATTTTGCGTTATAAAATCAGAGCAAACGAACTGCACTCTTATTTCATGATTATTTACATGTTGTTGCACACAATTGTTTATACTGTACACGACATCATGTGCTCGTAATATTTCGTCCAGTGTTTCATGAAAGAAAATGATTTGTTTACGGAAATATTGTTCTGAAATAAGCATTAACTGTGTGTATTTGACTTGCGCACTTTCTTCTGGGAAAAACTGAAGCACCATCAAAATCGCTCATTCTTAGCTAACTTCGTCGACTAAGTTTGCATATTGTCTGTTAATTACGCGCCTCAGAAATTTAATAGCTCGGGGGAGGGATAAATCCTGCAGGAAGATGTGTAGATAGCAAGTTAAATGAGGAGCACCGAGGCTTTTCCGAAAACAAGTCTCCTGTTTCCTTTCCTGCAGTGTCGGAGCCTTGATTACAGGGATGAATCGGGACAAAGGCGCGGGAAGACGACGGCTCCCGCAGTTTAACAGCTTTTGGCATGGAAATTGAGGGGGGTTCCCTAAAGGGTCGGTAACGCGAAATGAGGGGGCAAACTGTTTTTTTTTTTTTTTTTTCATCAGCCTTCGCTGTAGGTGCTGAGTGTCACATTTTATCTAGCTAGTTTGTGTTTTTTTCCTACAGCTGGTTCGCACTTACTTCGCTCTTTAAAATGTCCGAAAATTCTTACGGAAATACGCAGTTACATATACTAAAACGCGCTCCACGATGACATAAAACAAAATTGAGAGCCGTACATACAAAATACGGAACCTCTCATTTCCAGCAGCTTCGGATTTCTGGAACAAACAATGTAGAGTTTACATGAAGCTTTCTCCGCCAATGTAACCATAGAATTGTCGTTTCTACAGAAGTTACGTTATCCGCGCCTCTAAAACCGATCTTTTTAAACATAAAAAAGTAGCATCGGAAGTTTGTGACAGCAAAGCTTAAAATGCGCTAATTTCAATATAAACTGAAAAAGTTGCATATGTGACTGTAATATAAACACTATAAATACCGTCATTATACCCTATGAATTCGTGCGAAGGTTGTAGGTGAATGGTTAGAACTGCAGACTCATAACGTTTTTTTAATAACTATTTGTAATATCTTTTTTATACACAGTAGAACACCCACATAATGAAAATTAAAGATTTTTTTCACTATCTCTTTTTTGAACCTGGAAGTACAGAACTAGGAAATTAACGGAGAGGTTTCGTGAATTGACAGACTGTTCTGTTAAATTTACTGAGGGAAAGAAAACGAAATGTTTGCAATTTTATGACGTTTGGTGGTAGCGCATCACTGTTTGTCAGGTTGCAGCTCGAAGTGTGGTAGGGGCCACCAGTGTTTAACTGCATTTTTTTTAGTTTTTTAAGTCTCATATATTATTATTATTATTATACAGGTAAACTATTTATACATTCACAGGCTCGAGCCTTACGCAAGATACGTGCTTACTACACTTACCCAAATGAGGTACATGTTTTATATTGCACCAAGCTTTTATATAACAAATATAAATTGATTTAAAAAATATTAATTTGTAGTAAAGTTTACTACGGCTGTTCGACCATGTCTTATAAGTTCTGCAAATTCTGTAACTACTCCTATAATTATTTTATCTTTTTAGTTCATTTATAAATAAAATCTTATTTTAAAGGTTTTTCACAGTTAATGTTTTACAGTTTGGTCTGTTGCCAGGAAAATAAAATACTGCTGAAATTGAATTTCCGAAGGGATAACCTTTGCTCTAGTAAGAACAGATTTCTCTGCTCTAGAAACTGCAATGCTGCATTTACAATAGCACGGAGAGCCACACACGACATCAAACCACGTCGAAATTTTATTTGGTATTTTATTGTGTTCATTATTCCCCGATAATATATGTCTCGACGAGGCTTGTATACATGGCTGCTGCTGGAAAATTCTGAAATGGCGAGGCTCTCGTATAATCTCCGGAGGCAGTGCTATTACGAGAACAGAATTCACAATAACTCGTTCGAGTGGGTTTAAAATAAATCTAGTCTGTAGCCTGATAGATTGGGTTCGAATCATTGAACCGGTGGTGGGCCGCAGTTTTCGTGTGTGAGTTGGGCTCCGGGTAGATATAATAATTACGACTCAAAACCCACAATAAAGTGGATGATCCCCAGTTTTGATCACATTTATGATTAATGCTTACGAAAACGATGTATTAAAATTAATCTAAAAGTTATTTTCACACCAAGTTCTGTATTTGTACAATTAATTCTTTTGAAACTAGTAGTCAAATATACTGTTGCAACACTAAAATTATTTATAGTAAATGTCAAAAAATCTTGCGTAGAATAAGTAAAATTAATGTTGAATCTTTATAATCAAATGTTGTACACTTCTAATTTATTATCGATATTGAGCTGCATAAACAATTTCGCATGTTTCCCAAAAAATGTGTTGTAAATGTACGATATTTTAGCTTAAAAAAAGTACTAATTTTACCTTGAGAAGCCTTTAATTTTCGTCGTCTCAGACTCGTCGGGATGCGCAAAGGAACAAATTCTATATTATAAAACAAAATTTGACGCATGTTTTCCCCAGTGCACAGTAGAAAATTAATCTACTTGCTACAAGAAATTCTTTTGAAAATCTTTGTCATCTAGTTTCCAAATAATTGCTTGCAACGTGCATAGAAATTTTTTGTACACTAGAAAAACATGCGTCAAATTTTCTTTTATAATATCGAATTTGTTCCTTTATGCACCCCGACCAGTCTGGCACGACGAAAAGTAAAAGCTATTCACGTAAAGTGAGCATTTTGTAAGGTCCTCCCAACAGGTGTTAACTACTAATAAATTAATTGTATTCCAGCCCTAGACATTAACGTTTGAGAGTGGCGAGTTTATTAATCACATGGCAATGTTTATATTATAAAGTTGCGGGAAGATAGAAATTGTTTGGAAGTAAAAATTACGCAGGTCCTTAAAAAGTGCCTCACTTTACCGTGAATAATAGCCTTTCTGTCGTACTCTCAGGGCTGCAGTTTTATCGTGCTGACCTTGCAAGCTGTTGGCTTTTACAATTCTGTGTTGTGGCATGCTCGCCATGCTATTGTGAATCCAGTTTAAGTATACATGCAGATAAAAACACTAGCAGGGCCACACGACAGATAGCTCGGGTGCTATTACTATCTACGTTAACAGTATTTCGATGGTACCAACGACTCACTTGATTGCTGACCCTATATTAACAATCTAGATGGGGTATGGCTACAGAAATTTGGTTCCTTAAACCATATTTTTCTCGGTGGATTAACTTGAATTCATGCATCGATCTAGTGACGGTGTAAGATTGTTAAATACAACTAATGTATTCATGTTATAGTCTAGTCGCATCTACAAACTTTTCCAATCAAATATTTGAAAATTCATCCATTTTATGTCGAGTTTGGATTGTTTCGTAGATATGTCATGTATCGCGTGCGTTTTATACGTGTGTTAATTTTTTGGCTAAATTGAACTTTTAGTTAATTATATTTTATTTGTAAAATCATAATTAATGTATGATTAATACGAATAAAACATATAAAATTAGTGTTTTGGTAATACCTAGAAAGAAATACTACCCAGGTAAATTTTTAATAAATTGAGTACGCGCAAATGCTGGGCATTGTCTCTTTGGTGTAATTTTGAAGATTTCTTTAGGTTTTGTTTGAATGAGGCGGAGGAATATCCTGAAAGAAGAAATTCAGCATGGCTTCAGATAAATTTGAAGTAACTACGAATAGACTATGGGACAATTTTTACTCTGTCGTCTAGAATACAAACAGAAGATTATTTATGTTGGATGCTAATTTTCAACGAATACTTTTCATCAGACGTAAATTCACAGAACTACATTTCATATCTCACTGCCAACATTACTGCATTGGCTCGTGGTTGACTGAGCAATTTTGAAATAACCTTCGAAAAAAGTTTCTCGCCCTTAATTGCACGTATTTCAACGGGCAGTAAAGTTGGCAGCGATTTGAAAATAGTAGTTCTTTGTTAGCACTATATTAGAAGTGCGATGTTTATATTTGCGGATCTTTAACTAATTTAACCCAGTTTCTGTTTGTTTTATGCTGACGAGTGTTAATGTTTAACATATTAGCAACATCCGTAAACGATCAACTGCGTCCAGCGTACCTTCAGAAAGTATTCCTACCGCCTTAGGGATTTAATTAAGTTTTGCGTACCAGTATGATCACCTGGAGGAAACTTCTCGCCAGGCATTTTCCCGTTTCTGCTCGAGTGTGTACTCAACTTCAAAATTTACTTTATATTTTACTCGTTTACGCATATAGAACGTATACCTCATTTGCGTAAATGTAGTAAGCACATATCTTGCGTAAGGCTCTTGACTATTCGCGCCAAGCTTTTATATACTAAATATAAATTGATACAAACATATTAATTTTTAGTAAAGTTTATCACGGCTGTTCGATCACATCTTACAAGTTTTACAAATTGTGTAACTACTATAATTATTTTTCTCTATTTAGTGCATTTATAAATAATAGCTTGGTTTAAAAGTTTTTACAATTATTTTATTTTATTTAAAGCAATGCGAAAAAGACTCGAGATATGGCCCGATTTTTACGTTTTCTGCCTGATCTGTGAATTTACTGCAATATTCGTCTCTGCCAACCTATTTTAGCCTAATTAGAACTTTGAAAGTAAAGACTCGTAAAATCTTATCAGAACTTATTTCTCTAAAATTGTAATTGGGTGACGTCCTAGTTACAGTTCAAAATACGATACTACATAAACATGTCGGCTTAAAATGTATTTTTCCATCAAGTTATAAACTGAAAACCCTTCAGTTTACACAAATTATTGTATTTTTCCGCATTCACAGTAAAGACACGCCAACGTCAAGCCATGAAAAAAATATTTATATTCGGGTTAAGGCCACATAATATCAAATCATAATCTGTAGGCCCTCCAATGTAGGCAGTGCACACATTTTTGGTGGAAAGTGATCCACACCTAGGAACACACTATCTACTGAGTGTTCTTTGACTTCTTGCTTATTTTACACACGTAACTTTCGCTTCCCGTAGCGCTATCTAGTCTTTTTTTTTTCCTGCACGAATCAGAGTTTTCTCGTGGTAGTTGCTTCTCTACCGTGGTATAATGCAGCTGGCATGCAAAATATTTGTCAGGAAAGAAGCGAAGGACCCTAATTTTCTACCGCGTACGGATGTGCCAGGCATAGGGGAAGTTTGCTTATTCGACTAGCCTAATCACATTTACTTTTGCTCCAGGACACATACATTTATCTCCCGATTTAATGTAGTTCAAGGAGACTCAAGCTTTATGTTGTTTGGCAACTCAATATTTTCACGTCTTTACCTATCTTAACTCAGTCTTGAGCATAGATTTATTATTTTAGTCTCACTGATTTTCGGGCAATAAACTTAACTTTTTACAGGTGCCATTCTTGAAACGACAGTTATGCAGTTATGATTACTAAAGCATTTTTATCAAATACTTTGCCATTATCATTTGAATAAAAAAAAAAAAAACGGAGAATTTATTTTGTTGCCCCTAAGAACTCTCGCTCTCTCTCTCTTTGTCTTTCGCTTTGTGTCTCTTTCTCTGTGTCTCTTTATCTCTCCCCCCCCCCCTCCTACAAGGCGAGACTAGACTTTGCTGCTAAAGGGACCACGGTGGATGAGCGGTTAGCCTGCTCGCCTCCCAACCACGGCGAACCGGTTTCAATCACCGTCCGGGTCACTCCCGGATTTTCGCATGTGGAAATCGTGCCGGGCGATGCCACTGGTCGGTGGGTTTTCTTGGGGATCTCCATTTTCCCCCGATCCGTTCATTCCGGCGCTGCTCCATACTCACCCCAATCACCCTTATCGGCTCTCAAGACCTTGCTGTTTAGAACTACCGAAATCTCTTCACTCACTCGCTCGCTTCGCTGCTGAAATCACTGCATAAAAATGGCAAAGGCTGTTGACCAACCAAGGGTTTGGGGTAGTCGCCTACGAATTGGGATGCCCTGCTTATAGCTTTAATATACATGATAAAGCTCTGACCTGTTAGCAGGGTCTACAATGATCCTTGCTTTAGATGTTACTCAGCTCAATGAGTGGTGCGCGTTTCTCAGTGCGTTGAAATTTCTTTGCGGAAAAATCTGCTTTGAGCGAAAGTTGAGTTAGAATTATGTTAACATTTGGGAACTACCCGTGACAGTCGTCAAGGTTATGATTTTACTTGAAAGCATTTTTGGAAGCTGAGCAATATTAATGTTATTGGAAATATGATTTATCCACGGATCAGTGTCGCCCCGTTCACGAAACAAGTTGCCTTGAAGGGCTGCTGGAAACTTACGCACGGCAGAGACTGCAGTTCTAATCACTCTGGCTGTATTTCTCTCCGTCCGTGAGTATTTGAGTAACTGCCAGTATTCGTCACCAGGGTATTATGAGCAGAAGTAAAGGGGATAGGTATGGAAAAGTACAATTTATGTATTACCGACGGTTACTTGCCTCGGAATTTCTTATCGTGCCCGTGTATGGATAAACCGCTCTGGAGTTGTTCGTTATCACAAACGGGTAATAAGGTTTACTTATGCGAGATTCCGTAGTCTGTGCCTGATACTGAACATTAATTCAATTATCATTCCTCGGAAGTATCGCTTTGGAGCTGTTAGTCATCTGCACTTAACTGGACGTTATTTAAAGTAGTTATGATTCCAGTAAAACAAAAAAATTGTTAGCTAAAATCAGCAAATTTTTATAAATAGATAACAATAGTCATTTTTGACTCGAATACGAATAGTTTAGTCGGAATTTCTATGTACTGGAGTTTAATATTATCTCACACAAAAATAAAGATTTGTTACTAAATGTCTCTTCATATATTGTACGTAGCAGACCATTAATACCCCCGTTGTTTTATTATTTATATTACCGTACTCCAATTCAGACCCACTATTTCTCCTTTGTAAAATTTTCCCTGTATTCGCCCAAGTGTGTACCAATTTATTTGGCAGATATTGATTCTCTATCATGAAAATAAATGCTCTAAATCACTAAGTATTTCGTCTGTTCATCACACAAATTAAAATACTTTCATCAACTCATGCTAGATAAAGTCTAGCAAGATAAAGTCTAGCAAAAGTATTTTTTTTTGTTTAAAAAACCTCTAGTTATCGTTTGTATTCACCCTTGCAGTGCAGAAATACACGTTTTTTTTTTGTAGTCATGAAACCCTGTGCGTGTTTTAATTGCTGTGACTGCAATTCTCGTGACAATGAGTAAGCCGTACGTTATATTGACCGAGTATACGCGCCTTCTTATCCGACCATACGGAGACTTTTCCTCGAGGGCTTTATGCGAGCAACGACAGTGCTCAGGGAGAAATGAAATAGGCTGCGAAATGCGCGAGCGATAAAAACTTTTTTCCCCCTCGTTTCATTCTTTAAACAGGGAGGCTCGGATGCACATCGAAGCACCGCCAACAGCGGCGTCTCCCCGCGAACAAGGTACCACGGCGAGACGAGCTGAGAACCATTTGTTACTCCTCCTACATTTCTCTCCCCCCCTTTTTTTTTCTCTTCACCCCACTTCGTTATTTTGATTCATTTTGCCACACTGGAAGTACTTTGCCGCGTCGGGTTAGGTGAATTCGCGAACAGGATTATGAAGGTGGGTGGAAGAAGGAGTAAAACACAGTCGTTCGCCACGCTCTCGTGTCCCGCATCCGAAGGTTCTTCGTGCTTCGTTGCCGGGATCGCGAGAACGCCGAGGAACACGTCACCTGGAGCAAGCTCCTGTTGGGAGAGTGGATGAGAGCCTCCTGTCCTGCTGGGCATAGCTCTTAGTCCAGCGAGCATCCAGCCTCCCCGAGGTTGTCCTCATTGGTATACCTTTTCAGGAGAGACGAGGATCTGGAGAGAGACACGGGAAGGACCGGTACATTTTTCGCAGTCTTTTCTTCCACCATTGAGAAATGCGGATACTTGCAGATCTGCGTGGTCCATCATTCTGAGATATGATCACCACTGATGTAATCGAAACTACGTATGTGTGTGTTTCCCATCGCACGGTCGAGCACAGTAGCTGAAGGGGACAGGGCCTCCTGACCACAGTGGTTCCTAACCACGAGGCATAAGAATCTGTGCTAAGAAATGTTTGAGACATACCGAAGACCGCGATCGAACTGTCATCAGCCCGGCCTCCTCGTCACATGAGCGTTGACGTTTTTGTGACTATGGCTAACGAGGACACTGGTTGATATGGTTATCATCCACACGTTAAGTGACGAAGCTCAATATTTTGTAGCAACTGATCTACACAAAATAAGTTTGTTGGTACTGAATTTTTGTTTTTACCATACACTTACAAGGTAAACTGCGCGTGATAGCAACTTCAAACACAAAAATGATCTCCAGAATTAGATTAAAATTGTAAACGCAAAATGATTTCTGTATATAAACATGGCTACAGCTAATGTCTCTGTTTTTCTGTATCAAAAAATTTCAACGATTGTGTACAGGTATACTGATTGCTAATAATGTCCTTGTTACGATAATTTTGTCAAATAAAGTTTTGCTTAACTACAAGAGAACAGTTTTTAGTCGATGGTTTGTAGTATTTTCGCGTGTCAGTGTATGAAATATACGAGCGTGTTATGTGTTTACTTTGACAGAAATCACTTTGGAATCCAGTCATGATGACTAATGGTGGGCTTTTGCCACCCTCACCTTCTGTTTACTGCTGATAAGACGAAAGGGTACGTCATTGTTCCCCAGTAGTTTTATTCTGATGTGACCTATTTGGAAAAGCGTGGGGAGAAGGAAGCGTCAACAATCAGTAATATTAAAAACCAACATAATTTTTGAGTGACAGTCACTATTATATTCTTAAAAGGTATTACGGTGCTTTGGTTTTCTACCTTTTGAGACAAAAAGTAAAGCTTAACCAATTTGGAGATGTAACTAGGGGTATCCGACTTTCAGCTGAAAACTTACCTTTCAGATGGACCTTTTCTTGTTGCGGTGTTTCAGGCAATGTCCTCATCACCTCGCAGCAGCAGGACCCGGCCGTCCTGACGGCGGGCGTCAATGTGAGCGCGCCGCCCCTTGCCGCCGCAGCCGCAGCTGCCGACGCCGCCCCCGACTGCGCAGCGCACGTCCGCCGCCAGATAGGCCTGGCCGAGATCATGCGCGGCGTCCCGCTCAACAACGAGTACGAGCAGATCGCCTTCAGCCACTTCACCTTCAGCAGGGTGTACCCCGTCGAGCTGGGCCTCGGCAAGAGGGTCGTGGAGAAGCCCATCGGCTTCAAAAGAAAGGACCTTCTGGAGGCTCTGGTCAAGGCCATAGACGTACTGAACAGGTGAGTGCTCCTGAATTGCCCGAGACAGTACGGTCTAGGCAGCTTCAGTAATGTTTAGCTGATGTACAATTGGACTAGGGTAAATGAGTGGTGGGGAAGCCTATCTGCTTCAAGAGGAAGGAGCTCCTGGAGGCGCTGGTCAAGGCCACATACGTACTGTACAGGCGAGTGCTCCTTATTTGTTCGAGACAGTATGGTGTAGACAACTTCAGCAATATGTAGCTGATGTGCAACTGGACCAGGGAAATTCAGTGGTGGCGAAGACCATCAGCTTCAAGACCAAGGACCTGCTAGAGGCACTGGTCAAAGCAAGAGACGTACTGAATATGCGAGGGGTTTTAGGACCGTGCTATGCATTGCAGGGTAAATAACTTCAATAATATGTAACTTTCGTGCAATTGGATCAGACAAGTTAGTGATGATGTAGTCCATCGGCTTCAAGAGAAAGGTCCACCTGCAGCGCTATTCAGAGTCACAGAAGTATTGAACAGGTGAATATTTCTAGAACTATGTGAGATAGTGCATGATATGAATCTTCAGTAACATGTAGCTGAAAAGCAGTTAGGCCAGCAGGAGAAGCGAATAGTGGAAAAGCCCATAAGTTTCAAGAGAAAGGACCGAGCGAGTTGGCGCAGGAGGATCTGGGTTCGATTTCAGGTCCTGCCATCCTGATTTCGGTTTCCCATGGTTTCCCGAAATCACTCCATGCGAATGCTGGGGTGGTTCCTTAATACAGGCCACGGCCGGTATTTTCCCCTTCTTGATTGTCTTCATGCTTGCTGTAGATCAGACATTATGCCCTGCTTACCGTTTCTGATGACCTCTCTATTTGACGAAACATTAAGCTCTAGCCACCTACCTTTAAAAGGAAGTATGGTCATAGACGTACTGAAGATAAGTGTTCTGAAATTAAGTTCAATACAGGTAACTTCAGCAGTGTGTAGTTGACATGCAGCCGTTCATGGGTAAGTGAGGAGTAAAGACGACGATTTCTTTGAAAAGAGACCTCCTGGAAGCATCAGGATGGTCGTAGACGTACTCATTAGGTGAGTATCTGTAAACTATGCAAATTAGTACAATACATAAATGCTCTAAAGGAACAGCTAATCCTGCATGGCCGGGCTTAGGAGAATAAGTGTACTGTTTGAAGAGAAATAGCTCCTGGAAAAACAGCGATCCTATTATATCGAACAAACAAGAACTATGTGTCACAGTGACAGAATCTTATAAAATAAAAACATATATCTTCATCAAAGCGCAACTGACATGTGTAACTGAGCCAGAGGAAGAGATCTTCCGAAAGTCCGTCATATTTTAAGCAAGATATTCTGTAGATGATTGAAACGACTCTCAAATATACTGAACAGGTGAATGTTTAAAGAATATGTGAGAAACGGCAAGATTTACCTGCAGAATGGCAAAGTGTTACTTACACTGTGGAGCTGAGATCGTCCAAGAGTGATCTAAAAGAATTGTAATCCTTACGAAAAAATCTCTGAGACATTGAGAATGAATATTAATGCACTTAATTTGTATCTCAGTAAATTACGATCTCTTTGAAGACCTCTATGCACTCTAATGATCGGAGGGCGGGGGTAGATATAATGTGGGATTCTCTCATAATACTAGCGTGATAATATATATATATATATATATATATATATATATATTATATATAAAGCATTTATTATTAGAAAGAAAGTTGAGAGCTATCAATCTTAATTCATAAGTAGTGATCCATTGCCAATGAGTTGTACACAATAGAACAGAGACAGGCAAACGTGTTTATAGCTTGAGAATAACGTGCATGATCATACACGTTTAGAATTGTGAATGGGAAAAAAGTTAAAAAAAACTTCTGGTTTGTAATGATTGTTAATTTTAAGTATTCAGTTACTTGACAAAAATGGTTTAGCATTATATTTGGGTGGAGGAACTTAGTGAAACATATGGGGCACCTGTGTAGCCATAGTTACTTCGTAGTTTTTTACGGATTTATTTTTAACATGTCTTAGTACTCTTGCGTCGCCTAGTTAAAATATTGCTAAAAAATATTTTTTGTACGAGTGATTTCCGTTTCTAGCGCAAAGCCGAAAATTTCTCGGTGTTTGTCCACGATAATGGAAATGAACGCAATGCTTTCATTTTTCGTATGTTTTATTTAGTGTGGTAAATGCACACACTGGCATGTAGTGTCTATATTACACCGCTTTTGAAACAGTTGTCTTCAAACATTTGTTAAATACGGATATTTGAACCTGAAACCAAATAATTAACCAACAGTGCCATTTTTTCATAAAAATAGACATGATAAAAAGTTCGCACGGGCAAGCATCTCAGTGTAGAAGTTAAAATAATAGGATATTTGTTTTCTAAAGAGCCGTATCCCAAAATAGTATTTCAAAATAAACAAATTGACCTGCATAGTCATTATAACCCATACATTTTATTTTCGTGCACGTAGCAAAAAATATTTATGTTGCCAAGATTTTCAACTGTGGTTGTAACTCAAAACACGATGCAATGGAGTTTTCAATCCCCGAGTAAAATAAAAACATAATAGGGGTATTATACATATTTTACTCATAAACATTGATTCAGTAACACTTCAGTTTACGTTTCTAGTAGACGATTTGGAAAAGAAATTGAGGGAAGTTAATTTTTATGTTTAATTTTTTCTCGTTATATGTCTTACGGTAGGATAGACACACAAACATTCATAAATAATGCGTCCTACTGGAAGCAGTAATGTCGTTTTCTGATAATTGTTAATTGTTAGTTTGCTTATACAGTGTCGAAAGAAACTGATACTAACGTTTTGTCTAATATGATGTTTGCTTATAAGCAAACCAAATAAAGGGAAATATAATTTTTTGTGTGAATGTTTGTACACTCCGTGCTGTATATTGAGGCAAACGCCAAGCAAGAATTTTCCACAGTCCGCTGTTTGACAGACATCCCAACTGTGACGTCAGATAAGACGCCATGCTCGCCGAACACGAGGCAAGGCAAAGGTCGCTGAAGGGAGAGAAATCCCATATATATTTTATTTTTATTACAAATCCCCGTCAGGGGCCGAGTAAGAAATTGCAATTTTACTCGCCTCCCAACAAGGCGAGCCGGGTTCGATTCCCGGCGGGGTCGCTCCCGGATTTCCGAATGTGGGAATCATGGCGGACAATGCCGCTAGTCGGCGGGTTTTCTCGGGGATCTCCGGCTTGCATTCCGGCGCTGCTCTATTATCGCCTCACTTCACCCTCATCGGCTCTCCAGACCTCGTTGTTAAGAGCTGCCCAAATATTTCCACTCCACAAATCCTCATTACCAAACTTTATAACCGGACTAAGGCTTGGCATAGCATACAGGACTCCTTAACAGAATTTTTGAAACTTGTGCGTTTTCATTTATAACCATAATTTTCCCAGGTGGGACAGAAATTATTAAATAAATAGAGAACCTTTAATTACTGTTACAGGTGCGAAACAAGTCACGGGTGAAAAGGAAACCCCTATGCTCTGACAAGCCCGGTTTTTAAATATTCAATCTGGAAATTAACCCTTTCACTCAAAAACAAATATATATAAATTTTAGGTGCTGCAACAGAATAATCTCTTGTTTGGGACTGCACTGATATCCAGATGACAATTTGTCTTACATCGGGAAGAGTAGAAATCTATCTGTGGTGTCCCCTACACGTAGGGAAGCTTTCTTATTGGACAATATGTACTACTGTGTTCAGTGCAGACCATTCAAGCCACTTCGTATGCAACGTCCCAGATAGAGGACACAGTGACTGAAAGGGTTAAGTAACTGATGACTATTCGTAAATCCAAGATGGCGGGGATCTCTGTCTTATGACGTTGATTGTGTCTGCCCACAGCAACGCGACGACCAAGACCGGCCGGGCCAAGTACACGCTCGACGACTTCCTGGAAGGGCTGCATCGCACGGAGCCGACGACGGGCACACAGTACGAGATGTACTTCCGGCCGAAGAGCGGCAACAAAAGCAACATGGATCACGCGGCGGCGGCGGCGGCCTACACCAAGGTGACGCTGATGCGGCCGTTCGCTCCGCTGCAGCCCGTGGCGGTGGAGGGCGTCCCGGCGGCACGCGAGAAAGAGCTCATCCACATCGTGCTGCCGCTGTCGGGACGCACCGCCACCTTCCACGGCTTCATGGACAAGTTCGCGAAGATCGCGCTGAAGAACGACCGCCGCGTGCGGCTCACAGTCGTCTACTTCGGCGAGGAAGGGCTCGGCGAGGCGCGCGCCATCATGTCGCGTCGTGGGGGCGGCGCCGGGGGCGGGGGGAACCTCCGCCTGCTGGCGCTCAACGAGACGTTCAGCCGCGGGAAGGGTCTCCGAGTCGGCGCCGAGCGCGCCGAGGCCGCCGCCCCGGGCAAGGACTTGCTGCTCTTCATGTGCGACGTGGATGTGGTGTTCAGCGCCCGCTTCCTGGACCGCTGCCGCTGGAACAGCAGGCCGGGCAAGAAGGTCTACTACCCCATCGTGTTCAGCCTCTACAACCCGCACGTCGTCTACACGCTGCAGGGCAAGGACGTCCCCCAGGAGACAGAGCAGCTAGTCATCTCGCGCGACACCGGCTTCTGGAGGGACTTCGGCTACGGCATGACGTGCCAGTACAGGTGAGCGCGCAACACCCTCCGTCTAGGTATACGGGGTGTATTTGAACTTGCAGCAAATGAGGCCACGGTGTCTGTGGGCCTAAACAACCAGAAAATCCCTAGTAAAACCCTGTTCACGGTAAAGTGAGCACTTTCTAAGACCCTCACAGCAGCCATTAACCACTAGTAAATATATTTCATTGCAGCCTAACACGTAAACTTTTGAGAGTGATGTAATGTATACACCGTGTTTATTAGTCAAAGAGTAATGTTTACACTAAAAAATGGCAGGAAGATAGAAACTGACTGAAAGGGAAAATTTAGCAGGGCCTTAAATAGTGCTCACTTTACCGTGAACAGCCTATAAAGACTGTTCACGGTAAACTGAGCAATTTGAAAAGTCCTCCTTAAGATCTACTTGTATACACGCTGTGTATTCTTGCGCTTTGCGTAAAATTAGCATTGCCATGTACCTTATCACTTTATTCATGCGACGGTGAAGTGAAACTGTGAAATTATTAGAACAGTAAATAGTTTTTTTTTTTACAAATCTACTTATTTTTACGCGTCGATGTATTAAATAAACAGAAAGCGAAAGAAATAATTTAACTTATCTCTAATGGTTACCTAACACATTTTATTCGACGTTTAGATATGGAACTACTTTCCTCCAGCCTTACCAACTTTACTGAGTGCATCCCACTCAGTGGGCCCGTTGAAATATATGCAGGTAGCAGCAGTGACTGTTTTCTAAGGTTGATTTCAAAAGTGCTCACTTTATCGCGAACAGCCTTTAACATAATGACTGGAAAATCAAACTTGTAATACTAAAGTGACGTTGGAGTTAGGTGCGACAGCGCCGATAGTTGTAAATAATGCAAACAAATAAACGATCTCATTACATTTTCTAAACGATGGTAATGGTTATGCAATATAAAAATTCTTTTCCGGACATTTTGTAACTAGGATTTTCTGGTTATCTAGTCCCACAGATGCTGTGGCTTCATTTTCTCCACGACGTTCAGAAACATCCTGTATATAGGCTGTTCATGGTTACTTGCCACTTTTCTGAAGACCTGCTAAATTTCTACTTCCAGGATATTTCTCCACCTCATGCAAACAAAGCTTAACCAAGTTCAGAAACACTACACCAAATGGACAACTCACAGGGTGCGTGCGCGTTGGACGTAATGGATTTTCTTGCATAAGAACTATTTTTTTAATAGGCATTACCAACGCACCTATTTCCTTCCTGTTTTACTCATATTTACTATAAATGAAATATTCGAATTTATAGATAAAATATTAGTAAAAGATCAATGTAACTAAAAAAAAAAAAAAAATACTGTTATGTTAACTCACTTACGAAACGCTTGTAATACATTGCACACATAGGAAATAACCCAAGAAGTCATACGTCGGGTGATTTTTCAAAGGTTTGATTCAAAAAGTTTGAATAAACCGCGAATATACTATGAAAACAAAATGCACCACTACGCCCGGTTTGCAGTTTGTCGTGCAAGGTAATTCATACAACTTCCACACAGACTTGGTATGTTCACGTTTAATATGAGCTCTTTTGAAAACACTGCTTAAGATCCACTTTTCTCCTCGTTTTGTATCCTTCCACTATGTGTAAAAGCCCATGGGCCATGATGGAAGTTTACTTGGAAGATTCCATGCAAGCCTGTAGAATCGCTGGCATGGATTGTTTTGTGGAAGATTTAGCCGACTGGAGGCAATTTCATTGATTTTTTCGTGCTTGATCGTGTGCAGTTTTATGTGGAAGGTTTCCCACAAAATTTGAATTTTAGCCAGCCAAAGAGAGGGTGGTGGACTGTGGTATTGACGATAATTCTGATTTTGTTTATTTTATTTATAGAAGTAGCGACAAGGTCATTAAACAAGACTACAATAATAACAAATAAAAAAAACCTGAAAATGTTTACAGTTTATGAAGTAAAATCAAAACAAATGTACTCACGTTGACTCCAGTGGCAGCAAGTAATTTATGACACGTTACCCCATATAAACTATAGACTAAAAATGAAGTAAACTGCTTGTTCGTCTTCTGCGCATGTACCCAACATTGACCTACCCCAATCCTACACAACTGTCAACGGTGATGAACGTGTTTGTTTACATCTTAATTTTTAAATAACAAGCACTGTTATATTAATAAAATACTTTTACCAGTTTGAATGTAATCAAAAAGCATTACAAATTGATAAGAGGAAGTATAAAAACATCTCAAAAGCTCTTTTTTACTAAACAGTGTTCTAACCCCAAACCCAATCCACGCAATGTTTGCTAGACGTGTTGGCAGAAAACCAGTTCAATGTTGGGATATGGAGATTGGTTGCGCGCAGCCTGCGAGATTGGTTTACCTCATCTTTAGTCTACGATATAAACTTCCTCGCATGTTTGTCTGCAAGCTCCTATAATCCATTCACGGCTACTACACATTTTCCTGAAGCCCTGCTGAAATTCTACTTCCAGGAAATTCCTCCACTTCGCGCAAACCAAGCTTAACTAATTAAATATTATAAATAAAGCACAAGTAAAAAGTTCATCTTAATCAAAAACAAGGTACTTTAATTTTAACGGAAGTACAAAACGGTTATAATATGTGAAATATTTAGGAAACAACCAAACATGTCAAACATGGGGTGATTTTTCAAAGGTTTTATTCGGAAAGTGTGAAGAAACCGTGAATAAACTACAAAGTAGGCTGTGTAGAAGTTTCTGCCAGAGCTAGAGCGGAACACTGTATCGCGGCAAACGGGTTTTGTATTTCCGTTGCAGTGGAATTAATGACTTTATTCAGGTGCTAGTCAATTGAAAACTTTAAAATGTTCAGAAACTAAATTTATTACAAATGTGCCAGTTCGTACTTTTGCGTTTATGAGACAAAAAAAAAACACCAACTTAATTTGTTATAAATTTAAACATTTTTCTCTGAATACAGCGTGAATGCTTGGAGCTATGTTTACTTGATTCGGTACCAACTTAACCGAGAGACTGCTCACCAGCGTGTACTGTAACACGCATGTAGTTATGTACAGTAATTTTTTTTTACAAGGCTGAACTTTAAAAGTGACTACTTTACCCTGAACAGCCAGTACATATTGAGCAATAAATAAAATGGAGTTAAAATAAACAATTAATAAACATGTCATGTTAAGAAAAAAAAAAGAATACATATTCTTGAAGTGCATGTGGGCATACATAATAAAACATAGCCTTGACACAGAACAGTAAAGGTATTCCTAATAATAAAACACTGAAATAACAAATAATTGAGCGGGTTGTTGCGTTTAAAGCAGCCACCTGTCAGCAAGCTTTCTCTGTACTTTCTTTTAGATGTAATCATCGAATTGGTAATTTTAAGATAATCTGGCATCTCGTTCCAAACGCGACTGGTCATGCAGCTAAACAATCTGTTAACGTGCCCCCTTCTTTTCAAATCGTAGACGTTACTTAAACATGTGTTTTGTAATTTTTACACTCTGTATCGTAATGAGTTATCCATATTATAGAAGAACATGCCTGAACAGTAGTTGAAAGTGGATAAAACGAAGCACGGATAAATAACATCAGTATTTTCCACGCAAAATGTTTCCTATCCGCGTATTTTACGCGGAATTCGTACCATACCAATTTAAACTTTGCCATTTAACATTCCTACTGAACTACATTTTGGTTGATACACGTAAAGTATGAGTTTTAATCACATTGTTTTCTTATCGCACCACCACGTAAAATCCTTGGCGTCCTCAAGTAAGACTTTGTAGGAGGGCAAAGACCGCCTTTGTCCCCCTCTCCCAAATTCCTTTCCGGCGTCCCTGAAAACGAGATTATCACAAAACTTTGGCTTTAGATGAGGCGGAAGAATTAGTTTAATTTTATTAAGGGGTTTGAATTAACTAGTTAGAAGAAGATATTCGGGCCTTGATTACTGAGGTGTTATGCTCGCCTGGTAGCGCCCATTACCCGGCAAAACTCTGTCCTGGGCACTGTGTTATTCATGTGGTTCGGATTCCACCACAGCCAGGAGGTCCCGACGTCTTTCGCCTTCCAGCGCAACAATGCAGCTCTAAGGCTTGACTTCACCTCGTATGCAGAAACTGTAATGCCCGGTTGCAACAACATCTTCCCCGATCCGAAATCGAATGATCCTAGTTTCGAACCAGGATCAAGTTTGATATTGGTTCCAATGTAAAAGTGTCACACCAACGAAATTTCATGATTCTTGATCTCCGATTCGTCGATCTTGGTTCCAAAGTGAGATATCGAGGTTAAGTATGAGATAAATTTTGTTATTGGTTTGTAATATATGACGCCACGGAAGTAGGAGTATTTTTCACTATAGATAGAACTAGATGTGCGATGTTTTATCTGTTTTAAGGGAATTATTATTGTACGAATTTTACTGAATAATATTCAGGTGCGTATAATGTTGTTTTAATTTCCCAAGAAAACAATCGAATGTAGTTCTATCTGTTGGCGTATTTTCAGACTACATTTGTCGACGATGGCTGCTGATCTCGGATTGAAATTTCGATCTCCAGTCCAGCTCTGAACTCGAATGGTGCAACAGTTATCTGTGTCGATCTTAGATCCGGTCTCGGACCGAGTTTCTAAACCATTAGTTTTTCGCGTCATCACTTTAGTTTCACAGGAAATATCAAAACATTTTGGCTACAGAAAATTTAAATTTTACAAGTTGTTTCATATTTTTAGTGTTAAATTTTATCACGCGTTGTTTAGTAGTTGGAAAAGGCAGCATCGTATTGATATTCTAAAGTTTATGTAATGCGATGTGTAACAAAATTTTACTTTGGTATTCAGATTTTATTTTTTTACTGTAAAGAAGAGAAAATAGCTTTTTTTTTTTAATTCTACTTCACAAAAACTCAAACCAGCAGTAATTGAAACAATCCCCTGTATTGGGCGATGCCGAGTCTTATACTAATTCAATTTTCGACAAGAATTAATGAGTAGCACATCTGCATGCCTTTTAACCAAGGTATCACGGGTTCGATTCCCATGAAGGCCTAGCTTACACGTGGGAAAATGTTCACAGTTCACGATAGCCATCAGAAATTTTGAGATCGGATATTTTACTTTAATATGTATCTTTGATTCATTAGCAATTTTACATAACCACTCGAATGATTCCAAAACAATCCCGTTGTTGACATTTATCCACCTTTGGAGTTTATCGTTCACTCCTGGCACACTCATATATTATTAGATGCTTTGGTGTACCAAATAAGTTCTGATACGTATGGCATTTTGCCAACATCGTTTTCATTTATCTACTTAAAATTTCTAGATGTAAATACATCACTTTTCGTTTATGCTACAATTTCGTTAGTTCGCTTTGACAAAAGGAAAATGTTATTTATTAAAATCTTTGCAGTGAATTTTTCGTTTGTGCTTACTGGGCAAATTAAAATTAAAATGCTGTACTTTCTTTTGTGGAAACATTTACAACGGAGATTTATTCAATACAGTATTACATTTATATCATCCTGAATTTAAACTTAGTCTAAATAACGGGGAAAGCCCTTGAAAATTCTAAAACGAATGCTACCTACCTTGGCATTTGTAATTATAGACAATTTTCTTCAAGACACGAAACTTATTATTTCACACCTCAAAAGCTATTTTGAAGGAGTGAAAAAACTAAAAAAAAAAAAACTAATATGATATTTATAGTGCTTTCTTGACTTAGCTTAAGATAACGTTACAACTGTTCGGGAAACGGCTAAAAACATTATAATTGTTATTATGGTTAAATTAGTATTTTCGGATGGCACTGAAAACACGTGTAGCCTAAACACGTATGGTTAGGGGGGGGGGATATTTCCACGCCTGAAACGTGTATGTTTATAAACCGACGCGTCGGTTGCATAGTAGCAGTTTTTATTTTATTTTTAAAGTTAGTAGGGCGATGAAAACAAGGAAATCATTACGGAATAATTAAATTTATATCTAAAAAAAAAAACATGTTAGCGCTACGACGTCGTTAATTATCGTGTAATACCCGTCAAAACACACTGTGCAGACAAGCCAGCTGAAGGTTTGGTACAAGTCGCTGTCTAGTAACACATCCGTTTGTCATTGTCTGTAATGCGATTCGTTCCTCATATAAGAAGTAATGAATGCAAACAGGTAAAATCTCACTAACTCGTGCTTTTTCCTTTGAGACGCGTTTGTTAGTTAACCAACCAGTTCGTGCCATAGTCTTTTGCTGTGGCGACGTGTTTTATTGTACGAAGTTTATGCATGGCGTGCAAACTGTGTTTGTTTTTGTGGATTGCTGTCATAGCTATCGTGTTACACATGGTTCAGTGGCTTTATACTTATGACAAATTAGAAGTTTTTAGGGAGCTAGTAGAGCCAGTTTTACATACACGAGTCGTGGGTTTAGATGTAGCGCCCTGTAAACAAGACATAGAGAAAAAATTATGAAAAATGTGATGCATAAAAAATGTAATAGTAATGTATTCACAAAGAATAAAATTTATCAAAATGAATATTACATTTTTAGTGTAAATTATTACTTACGTATGGTCAACAATTCAACCAAGCGCAGCTCTTGAAACTCTGTAAACGGCAGCAATTCGGCAACAGTGCGCCATATACTATGTACTCTAATCTAATGACGAGACATCCTGTGGACTCAATCTTGTTTCACATGTATAATTATATGTTGCCTAGTCTAAATGCAAATCTAACTTAGATACCAATACCAACTATTTTAACAAGTTTTTAAGCATAACATTTCCTCAGGCAGCTGCCCGTACAATATTGTCCAGTATAAGTAAGTATTTTAATTAAAGAGTGTTCATGATAAAGTGAGCACTTTAGAAATAAACTTTAGAAGAAAGTCACTGCCTCTGCCTGTGTATATTTTAACGGGCGCTTTGAGTGACTTGTGCCCAGTTAAGTTGGTGACGATGGAGGGGAAAGTAGTTCCATATATTAACGCCGAATACATATTAGGTAACCATTTATGATAACTTTAATAATTTATCTCGCTTTCTGTTATTTTTATTCATCGGAAGTGTAAAAATGAGTAGATTTGTACAGTATTTACATTTCTAATAATTTTACAGTTTCATTTCACCGATGTATGAGTAAAGTGATGAAGCCCCCATGACAATGTTAATTTTTGCATAAGGTGAAAGAAAACACACCGTGTATACAAGTAGATCTTACGCAGGACTTTAAAAAGTGCTCATTTTACCGTGAACAGCCTATAAAAGTTTACTCCACCTCAGGTAAAATACAACAATGCATATGGCTCACAGAGACTTGTACTGTGCTGCCAACATATCGTAAGTTTTCTTTCATGCATTCTTTCTTTAACGTTATGAGAGCTCAGTTAACGTATTGCTAGCTCTGAGACTCAAAAATTACACTCTATAGCAATCCGTTAACTAATTTCGTATTATGCAAATTAGTACGGTTCTGCGGAAATATAAATTAAAATGACGTCTGTATTTCAAGTGGTATCCCATTAATCTGTGCTGCCTGGATTCACTTTCATCATTTTTCATCTACATCACTTCATTTCATCCCAGACTTCTTGAATCCGAGCGAAATTAATTCGTCTTTAGCCGTGAAATAACATAGACTCTTCGGGCTCCATTCGCAGTTGCAATCTTCCGTTTGTGTGTAAATCTCCGGCCCTCTCTCGAATATTAAGTTTCATATCTTTTAGTTTGTCTAATTGCCTCTGGTCTTTTAGCCTCGTGGCTCTTTCTAGCTTCCCCGTTTCTTCTCTTTTTTCTTTCCACTTCCAAGTTGGCTTCATCTAGGTTCACAATTCTTACTCCAATAACAAATAAATTTCCGTCTCTCTGGGGCCGAATCTTTCTTCCTTTTCCATTTCCTTACCCATTCGTTTTCCGGCAGTAAAATAATTATAGAATCTTTCATAACCATTACGAAGCAGAAACTTACAAGTTCGCGTACTAAATTTTCGTATAGCATTTTAGCTTTCCCTGCACTTTCTTTTAAAGTAGAGTGATCTAGAAACTAAAGCAATAAATTGATATTAACATTTACTGCAATCGTTTGTAAGAAATACTGTGGGGGGGGGGGGGGGGGGGAACTTGGAGAGGGAGATATAGTTTACGTATGCCCCACGTATGAGTACTAGCCCCTGCAAGAAACCGGGTGAACTCTGCTTTGGTTTTCTAGTCAAATATAATGTATACAGGCGGAACTGCATAATAAAAGTCTACCGACCTCCATAGCAATGAAATTAACATCAAACATTAGCCAACTGGCAGTTATTTTGCATACCACAAACCATCGTCGAAGTTGTTGGTATTCCACGCCAACATAATTTCAATTACCTGGATAACCCTGCTCACAATCAGGTTCTGTGAAGCCCTCTGCATAGCTATACAACACTACAATACACACCGGAAGACATAGGAACCAACTATGTATTTATTTAAAGGAATGACAGGCTTCCAATTTTTTAAGCAATAATTTAATGTGGAAAAATATCATAGAAGTAAATTGCCTGAAACTTTCATTCCTTGGTAGTGTTAAAAATGCAAGGGATATGCACGCAGCAGCTGGACTAGGTCTATAAAGATATCTCTCATTATGCCTGCTACAAATGCCAATTAACTGACTAGAGTATTTGAAAGTAAAAAAAAAATATGAATGTTGCACACACTTAAAGTTTCGCAGAGGAGATTTCATTCAGTTCAAAATAAAAGTCGCTAATGTTCTCACACTTGACCGTTACAATAAATTACGTGCCTGTATAATTACATATTTAAAATGCTCCTGGCTAGCACAGTTTATGTTGGTAGAGCAATCAGATACTTATTTAAATCTCAGGCACTTTGTGACCACTGTAAAGTGTCGGGAAATAATGCTGCTTACTTTAAAAGTTTATTAAACACTCTCAAGTACGTGTAACGGTCATTGTACATTAAGATGGGGATCATACCTTATATAAATGTAGAGTTCCTCACACTTATTTTATATGTAGACCTGTCCTGACGGTAGTACCGTGTACCGTTGGCTTATCACTCAAATTGTAATTAACCTTAAAACATTTAATTTATACTTTTAACGTAGAACTTAAGGCCTCCCTAGCCTGCTGCCGTTGTGACCCACTTAATTCAAGATGGAGTCTGGAACATTCCGTTACCATCCATTATTTGCAGCGGTTAAATATTCAAATTAATACAGAGTACATAGGGCTTAACCCAGGGTGCTTTCCAATACCGTGACGATTTAAAAAGGTGCGCCTAAATGTTGCCAACTTGCATACAATATTCAAGTTATTTGAAACCTGATACAACAAAATAAAATTACAACAATTCACATATGGAAAAATTAACATTTCAGCTGATGCGTGTATGTTAATATTACGTAGAATTAAGAAAATAAAATTATGATTTAAAAATATTACATGTGAAACACATGACATTCATAATATTTGTTTACAAAATAAACGTGCGTGTGCTCTTATGATAGATTTGCATGCTAACTTAAAGTGTGTTGAAATGCAAATCGCACGTATAAAATAATCAGACGTTACACGTTTTCAAATATTATTTTTTTTAAGGCGTAGTGTTAATAATGGACCTTTTCTTTCAGTCAGTAATACTAAATATTCTAGCATATTATTCAAACATTATAATGACCTCAAATTTGCACAAGCGTGGCGGAACAAACACTTATTCATGGGGGATAACCTTATGAACGCGTCAAGGTTTCTTCCCTTCCAGTCTTACGGGTATAACTCATACCCCTCTTATTTATGACGCAATTTCGTCACTATTCAAGTTCTGCTCAATTCCTTTGGTAAACATCGTATCGGCATACTGCGTAATGAGAACGTATATACCAATCTAAGCAGCGTACACCGCTGTATTCATGCGCAACGGCAGAGTCGCAGTCCTTGGTTACCTCGGGTTTGCTAAACGTTTATTTATCTGCGTGATAAGAAATTCTTTCCCGGTCTCTTCCCTTGCCCTAATCTACATAATTGTAGACGTTAGGTAGAAAAAGAACTTAATTGCGGAATGGGTACTTTCGAAAACTATCCGAATCTTATCGCAAAGTACTTACACCTGGAATGAAAATTATTTTTATTTTCGAAGATTTCGAAGGTGAATATTCAGAGTTAATTTTCCCAAGTTTGTATGTGTGCGTAAGAAATAATTTTCACAGTTGTGTCTTAGTTGACTGTATTTCAACTTTAATGGTGCACATAAAACTGATTCCATTTGAGAATAAACTTGAAGCCCACATTAATCTGGATTCATCCGGTGTGCAGCAGATCACAATTCACTAGTTTAGTGGAAAACAGCGTGAGTTATTCCGGCTTGGTTGGTAGCTCCCAAGAAGAGGTCTGCATCGCCCGATAACTTAGACGCCCTTTTGTTCTCACCTTGGAACAGCAAGAATTTCATCTTCCCCGTTATTACCCCATCTCCGCTTACATTAAAAGGGCATTAAGGGGGAGGCGTGTTGGGGGAAATTAACATCTAACAAATAAATTAAATTTTCCCTTCCGCTCCAGAGAGTGGGATCGATTTCAGGCTGCTTTTACTGCGCGCCGCTCTTATATTGACCGTGATGGATTAAAATGGAGGGCGGAACATATACATTAACTGCGAGCCTACGAAAAGGTGGGAGAGAAAATACGCAAGGGGATTTCGCAAGGAAGATCGAGAATGCAGCATCAGTTCGCAGGGCGAAGAGGCAAATGAAACGATGCGAATGTAACTGTCTACGGTGAAGTTAACTCAACTGAAACTCTTGAAAGTCAACATGGCCATTGGCTGTGTCCACTGTCGTCGACATTTTAGGACAGGGAGGAGAGAAATGGCCGGCTTTGTACTGTAATGTAACAGTTTTATTAAATAGACACGACGTGTAGATAATTCTGAAACACCTTCATGTGTGAGACTGATACGTTATAAAACCGCACGTATGGATGTACAAATTCTTATGTGACGTATCAGGAGATTTATGTAAAAATACTTGAAAGTTTTGATAAATAAAAGGCGTATAGGTGTGAGCGGTTCTTGTGATCAGAGTGATGAATATTTTCAAATATAGGAGGTTAATCATAAGACAACATTCTTACCAACTTACAACCTGCAGCTTCCCTGCATTTGTACAACATACTTACCATCTGCCTAGACTGTAGGCAACATGAACAACAGCTAGGTGACATATAATTCTACAAACCCTACATATGTCACTTCAACACTACATTTACTAAAGAGTCTACTGAAAAGATACTCAAATTGGACAAATCCAAATAAGCATGTTTATTACAAATAATCAAACAGAAAGTAACGGAAGAATGTTTTAAAATATTAATTGACCAATATTAGATTATTTTCAGTCATTAAAATCAGTATTCAAATAAGTGTGAAGTGGCCGTAATCTAAGTAAGTATCGCCTTGTGAAATGGTAGTTCTGGAATGAATGTTAGATCAGTTATTTCAAGTATTTGAATTGTATTTAAAATGTTTCTTCTTTCGATTACTTAATTCAAATAAATGCACACACCTTGCGGGAGCTGAGATCTCTATTAAATCGGGGATTGTAGGTGTCAATAAATTAAATTAAGTCTTTGGCGTCAAACAACAAAATGGCATAGGCCTATGGACGTATCAAACTTAATCGTTCGCCATTATTATACAAAGTTCATGCTCGAAGAGTTTCTTAATAAAATTCTTAACTCACAAATTATGTTGCAGGCCTCAGTTGAAAATAGAAGTAGAAAACTCTAGAGCTCTTCTAGGCAACTTAATTCTTCCCTAGTTTAGGCTCATGTGCCCTGGTACAACGATATATCTAAAGTCCTTTCAGTACCAAACGCGGATGCGCGGGAGACTAACTTGAATTTACAATAAACGGGATAAATATCTTATGCAGACCCACTTCTGCTCTTGATGCAGCCGTCCTGAATATTCTTCACATGGTCTGATAATAATAACCGCAGCACTTGCGGACTTCCCCTATAAATATCGAAATAAAACCCTACGAGGACGTAACATGTGGTACGCCTCGCCTAGCGCCGCACATAAGACACGCCTTAGTAATCATACAAGAAACAGGCTTTGAAAGTGACTCCAAGAACTCGCCAATCACAAGGCGGCTACTTCGTCTCAAATCAACAAAACTTATGTTGCCCCTGGCAACGACTCTCGGCCTTCCAGCTAAACAAACAAACTCATGTTGCCCTTGGCAACGGCCCACGGCCTTCCAGATACTTGACCACATAATAAATAAATTAAAACGATTAAAATAAGAGACAGTTACAATAAATCAGCACACTTATTAAGTTAGGTAATAAAGATAAATAAATACGGCCATAATAAAAAATATGCAAACACATCAGACAACTATACAACACAATAAATTAAATTTCCATATATCTTACAAATATAAAATTAGCATTCCAATTAGACAGACTGTAAAATGCATTATTAGTGGTATTTTACCAGGCTTTACAGTACATAACCCGTAATAATTTAAATTTAGTGTGACCGTTATAAGATTTCTTTATGTTCCAGCAGAGTCATCAAGAATGTGACTGTGGGTGCTAGCCGCTATTTGGTTTTTGGACAAGCTTGAACTCTTTATGACCTTGATATTCGGCGTTGAAGTTTGACCCAGCATATAAAAAATATATAGAAATTTTAATCCCTGGAATTTTTTGAACTTCAAGACTGTTTTTCTCTTGCTCTACCATTCCTGTCTAACAGTCGCCATCTTACAATTATTTGACGTACTTTTCTATATCAGCCGTATTATACCCGCCGCAAAAATTATTTTAAAATTGTAATTAAAAATGTTAGTTGTTAAATTATACTTATTTCACGTTATGACCTAGTAAAAAAGCTACAGTTCCTTGCAGTTCGACCCCAGGTATTAATAAAAAAGACATATAGGTATTCTATATAAGAATTCGTTAATATTATTGCTGTTAAGAAGTATTTTATAAACTGCATATCATGACAAGAAGATACCGTAATAACTAATGAGCTTACATTCCTCTACATGGATGGAAATAGTTTTGATGAATTTCTTAAAAGGAAAATTGTACGTAGGCCTTGTCGTTTTGACAAAACTAACACTACAGATGGAACCGAAACGCGCGCAATACTAGTGACACGATTATGTATTCACAAGCGCCTTAACCAGGATACTAAACCAGAACCCCTCGTACCGTAAGCTGTCCTGCAACCAACTGCAGATGTAAGATCAGGAATGCGGCATCAACTTCAATTGTAATCAACGAATACATGATGATTTATTAAACTGAAATATTTAGAGACTAGTCAATTTTAAATCAATTGTGCCACTCACTTAAATCATGCAATGTTACATGAGCCTCTTCAGCACTATGGATGTTCATGTGATTTAAGAATGCTAACAAAATAAAATAATCAAGACCCTTCCCATTGTTAAAATGTTCTGGAAATGGCAGAACGGCCATACTACATTTGCCCAGAAATGAAAGGTATCTCATGGGGCCATGTGAACCGTAAGTAACCTTCAAGATTGGAGCTTCCCTAGCAAAGTTGCTGCCAAAGGGTAGCCATCTTTTTTAAAAGTGTCCACAATATTTTTTGTCAATCGTAAGACATTCAGCCATGGTAAATGAGTGACTTTTTTTTAGGCTGGATCTTATGACAGGTTTAACCTTCCCGAAAGGAAGGGGATGAGGGGTGAAGTGGTATGGTTACCATTTTTTCGACTGTTTTCGATGATCGGATTTCCAGTTAAATTCGTGGTTAAAACACTACAGTGTAAATTTATCTGCCAACCACTTTTTATGGAAGCTTAGCCACGTGTCTGTTACTAATCATAAAGATGTAACTGCTAGTGTTGTAAGCGATTGTGCCTGAGATAAATAATATCTAACATGATTCAGGGAATATTTGCTGCCATTTTCAAATGCCACATTTCAATGTATTTTTGAGATAGTGTTAAATACTTATACGAAATAAGTGTTTATGAGCTCCATGATTTCAGTTATTTGTAGATATCAAATATGGCCTCTTATACTTTATTTCGGCAGGGCAGTCACTTTGTTAAAACTAAATAATTTTTGGGTCTCTTCATTTTCTTACTGATTCTGTATTACGCTTCATATAAATGAAAAAATTTTAACACAGCAGTCTGATCAGGTGGAGAGTTTGGTTAGGTTACACAATTTTTGTTCAAGAACAAAATAATAAATGAGACTACAAAACAGGAAAATATCTCAACTCGTAATGCAATATTTATTTGCTAAGAAGATTTAAGATTGAGTAAAATCCGTTGTAAGTACTAAATAAAATGCTTTGTAAAAAGGAAAGCGTAAAAAAAAAATTACTTCATAAGTAACCTATTAAACTTCACGTTAACACATTGAGGTCTGCACACATTTATTGGCACTTAAGGCAAATTAGAAGTGAGTGACCTATATCCACTACTGCAAGAATACCGATTCTGTTGGTGTCTGTGTTAGAACTCACCATCGTCCTATTGGTCCATCCCACGCTGCACACTACACTGTACTTTACAGCGTTCATTATTGGCCGGTCATTAACCAATGAAGAGCCGATCTGATATTGACCCAATAAAATATCCTTTCTCGTATAAAAGGATTTACAATCAATCATGTCCCTTTGAGTGTGTATAAAAATAAATTCTATCGTTAGCAATATCAATGTTACTGCGCTACCGTGTTCTTGTGCGGTCATGTAAAACACTAGCCGAACAAAAACTGCACATCCATGCGAGTTTGGTTCCGAACAACTAAGAAATTGTCAAATTAGCTTTGCTCGAGTGTTAAAGACCAACAGTTGATCTCAATTCTATGTTATCTGCAGTATCACACTGAGCCTTTGTGAACATGAGGCCCACCTTCCTGTCTTCGCCTCCTCCATCTACTGTACCAGAACAAATGGTCTTTAGCAAAAATTTGGGGCATGATGATTTGCTGATATAAATGTTTCAGCTCATTTGAAGAACAATACAAGCAAACGACTGAAATAAATATTTTGTTTCTGATGGAAACGAACCTTCAAACTTTCAGTTGAACACTATCCATAAGACCATTAGAAGCTACATTTTTATTTGCAAGAGTATACATTGCAACTGGAATATATGACCAGCTAAATACAGTAATCCATCGACAAAAATCCTAATACAACTAGTGGATAGTGTCATCCTTCAAAGGTAGATCGGGCTCTTTCTTAGTATATCCCACTTACCAAGAAAAATCACATTTTATTAAGTTTGCTTGTTACATTCTAATATCTATATTATCCCTGCTCTATAAAATGCCAGAATAGTGGGCCTAGAGTATAAAAAAACTATCATCTCAGGGTTCACTATTATTAGTTTCACTATCTCAAACAAAAAAACACTGGCAAAATTAAAATTTAAGTTACAACTATTTTGATTTAAACTGAAATCAACCTTTCAAAAAAAAAATGTAATACCATTGATGTTAAGTACTGACAAAAATTTGAGTATTGATCCTATTATATTATTTGTGGAAAGTCTGTAGGAAGGTTCAAATCAGGGCCACTAAGTAGTCTTGTATCGATATAACGTGTATATTTAGAGATACAAAACTTTGGAAAAGCTATTTTTAGCCACCTTGGAGTACTCGGAAATGATGTTCCTAATTTATGTGACGTCTTGAAAGCACCCCACTGCCCTTGCATGAAGTGTGTGTGTTCTTTTTCTAGATAAGCACATCGGGTTTATATTTAATAGTTTTATTGAAAAATGTGTATTTCAAACATACGGCAACACAACTCAAGCTCCGGGTAGGTGAGAGCCTTAAAAACATATCTTCTTTTACTGCATGGATAACAATTCGAATTTACAATGTTTAATTTTGATAAATTCGATTTAGTTATATACACAGTTTCATATTGAAACAGGTAAGCTTATTTGGTAGCAGATGGAAACAGCTCTGGATATAGGTTTTAATTAAAATGAAATTAAAATACAATACAAATAAATTCGAATTATTAATTTTATTTTTTATACCAGGTTGCAGTGAACATTTAATTACCCTAATATTGTTTTTCATTCAAGCTTTTTTCGTGTTATTGGTAGTATTGATAAGAACGGCCAACTAAAAATACGAAATGCAGCAATAAATCCTCGTTTAACTTTTTTACTCTTCCATCGTAATTGCACGTCTTTCTTTTTCTACCCCTGCCACGTGTGCCCTTTCGGGAAATATAGTCTGCAAAAAATCAAGAAAATGAATATTAGTAGGAAATAATGGGCATAATCTAGAGAAATCATCTCAGGGAACAATACACAGCGCACACAAAAAAATCAATACATTAAATACAATCACATTCTACTTCCTATATGAGAAAGTTAACCAATAATTCCAGGGTCTCAATTTCTTCCTCCATTATTTTCAAGGAAAATTGAATTTGTTTTGTACTGGCTGGTCCGAGAGCCCTTTTGAAATACACTTTTAGAAAAAAAATTTCAAGATGAAGTTAGTAGTAAATAAGGAAAACAGTTCTACATAGGTCTATTATTAAAATGGCCTTGTTAAAGTTTCAATAATGCTCCCGAACCTGGTTATTTTTTTTTATGCATGCAGCAGTAGACTGTTTTTTGTGGTTACGTTGTGAATTTGTATTGTGAACAGGTATTTTGCCAGCATTTGCTGTTTCAGTTTTATTATTTTCATTTCCCTCATTGGTAGTATACTTTATAAGTGGAGGGCAACTGCCTTGTGCAAAAGCTCTAAGGGAGTCCTGTACCCAAGTTCACTAACAAAAATTTAAAATACTTGGTCGGAAGTCAAGATATGGTGTTCCTCTGGTGTGTAATGACTGATTAAACGGGACAGTGTTTTGTGTTCTAATTAAAATATTGTTACCGACAAATGAATAGAAGCTGCATGTGCGTGATTTAAAATTCTCGGAAAAGTCAAATGATAGCCAATGTTTTTAGGCACTTTCAGGCCTGAATATCTTGACAGTGTGATCACTCAAAACTGACTGCCATTGTGACAGTATGTGTCACATGAACAAGTGTGCTCTTGTCCGATTGCCCTGTTATCCTTTTTTTTTTTTTTTTTTTCGCTTAAAATCACACTGATTTAAACTAATAAAAATCAATATAAGTATGGTTGATATTGTTATAAAAACAGCAGATTCATGTTCTAATAATAACACATGCACTTCATCATCATCATCATCGTTTGTGTTCTGCCCAGAGGCAGGTTTTCACGTGGTATCTCTCCATGTTCTCCTGTCTTCTGCCAACCTCTCAGGTCCATATATTTTCCGCTTCCCTTGATGTCATCTATCAACTTGTATCTTCTCCTTCTTGTCAATCTTTTTCCACAAACTATTTCTTCCATAGCTTCTGTTAGCAAGCACTCCCGTCTCAACGAGTGTCCCATCCAGTTCTTCTTCCTTTCTCTTATGACTTTCAGCAGTTTTCTCCTCTCATCAACTCTTTCTAGCACTTCTTCATTACTCACTCTTTCCACCCAGCTCATCCTCTCCATTTTCCTCCACATCAACATCTCAAAAGCTTGAAGAGTTTTTTCGTCCTCACATCTCAGTGTCCATTTTTCTGCCCCACTCCATACTAAACGATTGCCAAGTCTTTTCCTCAGTGCTTTGTCTAATTTTCCGCATAGCAATCTCCTCTTCCTATTGAACGCTTCCTTCGCTACCGCAATACGAGTCTTCGCCTACTTCCTAGATATTTGAATGCTCTTACTTGCACTTCTCGCTATGAAAATATTTTTATGACGCAATGGTGAAATTTTAATGAAGAGATCAGATCATTTATTTACCATAAGCGAAAGGTCCCAACAAATGTGTGTGAATGGTATCCAGAAAGCACAGGATAATATTACTGATCTTCTCTTGTCTCTTTACTCCGCATGGAATAGAAAACTGAACCACCCACCCTATCGTTACTCAGCTTCTGTTAACACCAATGCGGATGCTAGATGTGCGGGTTTAGTTAGACTGCAGCTCTCGTAGATGGCACAGTCAGATCCAGGATGACTGTAACTATGTTGTGAAGCATGAACTATCATCTTGTTCAGCTACAATGTTCTCAGTGGAGTAGGAGAGCCAGACAGTTTGTGTGTTATTTACTGTTTGCGTAGCCATAACATCAAAAATATGAATATCAGTTGTTATTTTGTGCATGTAGTATGTATGTGTGTATGTAGTATACGTAGACTACATACATATATGTAATTATAATTTCAGTTTATACTACATAACATTTGCACCCCCCCCCCAAACCCCCCCCTGTCATCGCCACCACATTATTTTAATTTTATTAACACTTCAGTTCCATCATGTTGTGTATAGTTAGGTTTGTTTTAGCTGGTACGAAACAATTTTCATTAGTACGATTATCTTAACCTAACCCCACAGAAGTTCTGGATTAAACAAGCTAATGCAATTTCATTTCACACTTAGTATTGTGGCGAAATTTTATCAATATTAATATCACTTATTCTCTTATCAATATCATTTTTATAAGTGAATAATCATATTCATGTAAGAGAAGCTAATATGAACTTTCTTCTGTAGTCACAACCTGTAAAAACTAAATGCCAGGATGGAGTTCCACAAAACTAACCTAGAGTGATAAAAATTACAATGGAATTATGGTGTAAAGATTTGGAAAATTCAGTATAGCCACAGAGATGCATGACAAGTGTTTTCCTCAATTATAACTGCATTTACAGTCACTTGTTTCTAGGTGGCATGTTTATCACTGTTTCAACTTGTACATTATGAGCAAGGCAATTTCAGGGTAAATTTTAATTAATCCGTAAATACTGTTATGACTGTAATAATTGCTACCACGGGTAAATAGGATTTCGTAGGATTCTACTGAGATAAAATAATTATTCGAATCACTTAAAACACGCACTTCAGTTAATTTTTAAAAATTTTAAATTATAATTTCAGACAGCTTTGCTGTATGAAGAAATGAAGGAATAAACGTGAGCTCAATATACCTACAGTGCATACTACTCCTGGAAATTCAAATACATCACTCATTAAATTAAGATATACTAACTGGAAACTCGCTGGGTGTATGATGGGAGAAAATATGTAGCCATATCTCACAGACCAACCCTTCCAAGGCCAGAAGAATATAATGTATGTTATGTGGATAATTGATATAGTTGCAGAGGGCTTCAACATGATTTTCAACCAGAAGTAGGGGCAAATAGGTTTCCTGTTCTACTTTCACGAAAATTCCCTTCCAGTTGGAAACCAAAATTACATTTTGCAAGTAACCTGTACACGAGACTTCATAACCTTGTTTGCAGCTGAGAGGATATTCTTTATCTAGTGGTTTCTTCCTCTGCTAGGAAAGAATTTTTATTTCGACTTTATTGTAGGTGATTCGTTTCCTATTTTTGCGAGTTTTATTTCCCCATGGCGTGCCGAATAAAACGTGATTAAAATAACGGAAGAATTACGCGGACGCGCAAATGTTTTTCCGTCTTTTCCCTATTCACGAAGTGAAAATTTCCCGGGGATCCCTTCTTCGCAGCCACCACGATCGCAGACGACCCAGTTTCCGGATGAGGCGCAAAGGAACAGCGCTGTAACTCGGCGAGGGTAACGACGCATCTGGGGAGAATGCGAGGAATGCGGCCTGCTTGTGTTTTCCTGAAATGAGGTGGCGTCGACGTTGATACGGAAAGCGACTGGGGAGGGGTTGATCAGGAGAAGCGCCACCCATCTGCTTGTATAGTCTGTGCATTACGAAACACTAGCAGTCACGCGCGCCGCGCAGAGGAGAGTGGCTTCTGATGGAGCACTTCACCAGACTGTACTGAGTACGAATAACTCACTACAAAATGGTGCACGCACTACAAAAGATGTCAGGAAAGTAGGACTTATGTTGCATACGAAAGAAATGTGCATATATATATATATATATATATATATATATATATATATATATACACACACACATTGTAAAATAGTAAAATATTTTGCTAAGATTTACCTATTTAAATGCTTTAAAAACGTAATCAACCAGAGCCTATTTCTAATCACAATCGAAGCATACATTAATTTTGGATGTTTCAGAAAGCACTTTTATGTAAAAAATAAATAAACCTTGGCCAAGAAGAAATATCATAATAATTACTCTGCCTTTACGTAACAAATTAGTAATAAAGTTCTCAAATATTTTTAATGTTTGATTATTTGCACATATCTTTCAGCTATGAACATTATAATTTTTATAACTGAAATAAACATTTGTAAAAATCAGGAAATAAAAATATTTTTTAACATTATCAAAATTTTCTTACATTCAAAAATAGCAATTATTATTTATTATTATTATTATTTTCCTATTTGGCGAAGGTTTTGCTGCCAAAATATTGTTTCTGAAGTATCCAGAATGGCTATGCACTTAAATTTTAAATTTCAATTAACCCTTTTAAATTAATTATTTTAACAATTAGAAGTAAATTTTAGCAAAATATTTAGCAATGTTATAAAATATATGCATGTTTATTTCATATTATACGTTAATTGCACTTTTTTTATAACTTTTGACAGTGCACATACTGCATTTAAATGAGTTCTTCAGGCTGTACAGTCTAGTGTCGTGCTCTTATCGAAAGCCCTTTACACGTACATACAGGATCATTGCGACAAACTTCTAGGGGTGATAGGTAATGCAATGATGAATAACTTTCTTCAGATAACGGATGTCAGGAGACGCTTCGTCTAGACGCCAGGCATCTTTGTACAGCACGTTATAACGCCTGGCAGGTTGATAGCGTTGCACACAAAAGTCACCAGCTGCCTACCTCCCAGGAAACAATGGTGAGTGCGAACGAGTGAAGGAATTTGGGCGGCTCTTAACTACGAGGTCTTTGATAGCCGATGAGGGTGATTAAGGTGGTAATGGAGCTTCGCCAGAATGAAAGGCAGAGGGAAACGGGAAATCCCCATAGAAAACATGCCGACCAACAGCATCGTCCGACACGATTCCAACACGCGAAGATCCGGTGGCCCGGCTGGGTATACAAACCCCGTTCGCCTTCGTAGGAGGCGAGCAGGCTAACCGTTCGACCACCGTGACCCCGAAAACAATATTATTTGATGTAGTACTGTAGGGGTGGTATTAATAATAATGTGACACATCTGGCGACGGACACCTAGTACAAGAATTGCTCAGTGCCTTTGATACTGCCTACCGCTTCCAGACAGAGGCGAGGCTTAGTAACCGGCTGTCACATTCACTAAAGGCTGTTCACTATATACTGAGCACTTTTTAAATCAACGTAAGAAAAAAGTCACCGCTACTAACGATATATATTTTAACGGGCGCACAGAGTGACATGCACCCAGTAAAGTAGGTAAAGGTGGAGGGAAAGAAATTCCATATCTTAACGTCAAATAGAAAGTGTTAGGCAACCAGTTATGATAATTTTAATTATTTATTTCGCATCCCGTTATTTTTAATATACATAAGTGTAAACATGATTAGATTTGTAAAATATTTACTTTTCTAATCATTTCGCAGTTTCACCTGACCGACTCATGAATACAGGGACGAGGTGCATGACAGTGCTAATTTTACATATGGCGGAAAAATACACAACGGGCATACAAGTATACCTGAAGCAGGGCTTCCAAAAGTGCTCATTTGACCGTGAACAGCCTACACCTACAAATGACTGTTTGACACACGTAAATACACACGCGTTATTTAGTCAGAGAATTTTCAATATTTCAGAACTATATGCGTGACTTGTGTAGTCGTGGATTGTTTCGGCATGTATTGACATTTTTAATAAATAGTTGTCAACAGCAGGCCACATTTATTTCCAAGTCACATTATTTAACAACGTACAGCAAATTAAATTAATTTTCATAAATATTGTATATTAGCTGAACTACCTAACGTGTATAATTTTTCCCCGCAGCTTGTATTTTTAATTCAATTATGATGTGGTACATTGTACAGTAATACGTCTAAATCCTAACCTACGATTATAATGTCCGTTCCGTATTTTTTATGGAAATTACCACGTAATATCTGTCGTAATATCTGTCGAAATTATTAAAGATATCCTATTTATTTATATTTATTTTTGAATTTTAAGTGAAACCAACATTTGCTGCTGCATACGAGCAGTTACGTAACGAAATGTAAACTCACATTTACATTTTGCAAATTTTGCGTTGCGTGGGAGAGAAAGGTATATGTAGGTAAGTCAAGTATAGGCTGTTCACAGTAAAATGAGCACTTTTGAAAGCCCTGCTTAAGATCTACCTCTAAACCCGTTGTATATTCCTCCACCCTATGTAAAATTAACATTGCCGTAGGCCTCATCACTTTATTCATGCATCGGTCAATTGGAACTGCGAAATCATTTAGAAAGTAAATGCTTTACAAATCTGCTCATTTTTAACACTTCGATACTTTAAAGCGAGATAAATGATTTCAAGTTATCACAAATCGTTAGCTAACACTTTTTATTCGACGTTAAGATAAGGAAACACTTTCTATCCATCGTTACCAACTTGACTGGGTGAATGTCACTTAGTGCGCCCATTGACTTTTTTCTAACGTTAAAGTGCTCACTTTATCGTGAACAGCCTTTACCTTCAATCAAAAACGACAAATAATTGTTTTGACGCGTTATAGTAATTACTCTCTATCCTGCAATCTCGTAGAAAACACGTAACGCCTTGTTTTCTCGGAGCACGCTTTCCACGCCCCCTTTTCCCCAAGAGCAGGAATGCTCACCTTCCCCTCGTCCCCGCGTTCTTCGAACGGGAGACGGAAAGACGCGAGTTTAGCGAAGAGGAGGCTCGGTCCATGATGCCGGGGAGGAGGATGGCAGGGATTTTCGGGATATATTCAAAATGTAGAATTCGTTCCCCGCGATGAAGACAAGGGAGGGGGGGGGGAGGCGAAGCGATGCGAGTTTAATTGCATACACGCTGCTTTAGCCCCTTGCCTCAACCCACCCTCCAATTTCGCTCGCTGCCCGCAATCAACAATGGCGGGAGATCTTAATTGGGTTGAAGGGACGGGGATGGAGGGTGGTTTTACAAGGGCTGGATGAGGAGGGGATGAAGCAATGTGCTGACGCGCCTCGATGTGCTGCATGTGTACTCGGCATATGAGCACGAAGGATTAGTTTTGCCGGGGAACGGGTTTAGGGGAGGGATGAATAGCTTCATCCCCTCCCCTAACCCCCTCCCCACCCTCCAACAACCAACGGCTTGCGAGAAGGCCCTCGACGTAGTCGACTGAATTTCCACCTCACTCGTTTGCCCGTTTAGTTCATGAATCACCCAGCCGAGCAGATGTTGGTGATGGTGGGATAATGTTACACGCGGTAGGTAATAATAAAGTTTTAGCATCTACCCCGTACCCGTTCTCCCCCGAAGACGGTTCAAACTCCTCGCCACTCAGGCAGTGGGGATTTTTGGGGGGTGGGTGGGGGGGAGGACTTTAAATTTGAAGCGCAGCGGAGAATGCCTTCGCAACCAGCCGAGGCAGTCTGCGTTTGTACGGCCGCGAACATTTAATAGTACGTTTCGAAGAGAAGCTCACAAACTTCTGCCGAAGTGAAGTTCGCCGGGCGGTCTGAATAATTCGGCGGTTGAATGTATTGTCAGTTGTTTTTCCGGTGGTTGCTGCCGCGACGAAAATAAAAAAAATGTGGAACTTCTCCGGCCAGTAACTTTTGTAATGGAGCGACTTCACCGTGGACTGCGAGCGGCGAAGAGAGATCCGGTTGTCGGTTGTAAATCTACAGCAGACGAAAACGGGCAAGCTGCTTGCTCACTGCCTTGGCTGGCTGAATGGATGCTACTTGGCCCCGTCTTACTAACTTGAGCTCAAGTATTTTACTGATATTCTTAATTTAGAAGAAAAAAAGCATGCTTTGACAGACACATTTGGACGTATTAAAACTCGACGTCTGCTCCAAAATTTCTGAAGTAGAAGATCAAATCCCGTGTGTGACGTGGTTTTTCAGCACCACTCTTTCAGCTCTAGTCGGAAGCGTTTGTTTATGTTTATTATGGTTGGGCCATCCCGTAGATCCCTTGCAACGGCGATCTAGATTTGAGCCACATAATTGGCCGCAGTTTTATCACCGAAAATTCCAACATTGTGGGGGTCGCGGCGGCTGAGTGGTTAGCCTGCTCGCCTCCCACCAAGGCGAACCGGGTTGAATCCCCGGCCGGGTCACCGGATTTTCGCATGTCGGAATCGTGATCGTGCTGGAGATGCCGTGGGTAGGCGGGTTTTGTCGGGTTTTGTGGGAGATGCCGTTTCCCCCGCCCTTTCATTCCGGCGCTGCTCCATACCTCAATCACCCTCATCGGCTCTCAAGACCTCGCAGAGTCGCCCAAATCTCTTCTCTCTCTCTCTCTCTCGCTCTCTCTCCAACATTGTGTAAGTTCAAGGACGGATACAAGTAGATTCGGCTTCATTCAAATAATTTGTTCTTCAGCATTATTAGAGAACCAAAAATTTGCGTGACTGTCAGAGATAATGCGTGATACCGGTTATATTAATTTTGAGCAGTGCGAAAGACAAAGCTGGTTGTTAAGTTGCCATTCGCTATAGCCATGTATATCCGGGCTACGCAAGAAAAGTTGACTAATTTACAAACTTTTTCTCATTGGCTTGCTGCCGCCAGACTCGACAATTTTCCAGTTTAAGTGGCGTTACTTGTATAGCAGGAACATTCTTCAAAACGTATTTTACTAGTCTTGAAAAGTGGTGTTTTTGTAATGCCCTGAACATGACTGTTAAGATGACTTCCTGCCTTTACACTTAACAACATCCGCCGAAAAAGATGGAGTGAACTTTGCAAGTTCGTACAGCAAGTAGTCTGCTAATTCTTATGGATATAACTTCATCTAGCACCTTCATTGATTTGCTGATGGTAGCCAAATATATCACATTGTTTTAGCGCTTGAGGTAAACTTCATTAAATCGTTTGCCTTCTATTTCTTGCATTGATTATTTACCAAGTTCGTCTGCGCTACCACAGGTCACGGTATCATCTTCAACTGGTCCACTGAAAAGAGATACTAGACGAAGTGAGCCTCTTTGATATGGGTTATGCATACGAAGCCACTCGGTGAGCTTTATCAGGTCATCGGTGTCCCTATTTTAGTGAGACACCGTAACTGTACGTGATAGTTGCTCCACATAAATCTTCTATTGCATTCACTGTTTCGGACACCACTGCCGTCGAGCGAACTCACTTGGCTAAAGTGAATACTACGCCAATGAATCACGCCTCCTGTTATCTTCACAACTCTCATGAGCACTTGCTCACTATCCATGCCAGTCAGTGTGCCACGCCATAATCTGTCTCATCGACGAATGGTAAAATATCTTTTAATAACCAAATTTATGGAATTCTTCTGGATAAATTGTCTGTTCAAGGTTTACCATTTTGTGTGTGTGTGTGTATGGCAAGATATGGCGTGGTTTAAATGGCGGCTAGTATGGAGATAAGAAGGTTTTTATATACCAGAAAGTATTCAAGGAAAATAATATAAGTTCACTAGCTTGAGTGCTGTGAAAATTTCTTTGAACTTCGGCAATAACCGAAATGGCAGAAAATTCGGCTCAGAATTTCAATTTTTTCATTTATTTTACTTGGTAGAAAGTATACTGCAAACATGCTATCGAAGGCTGTGTCTGTTTTTCTAAATGTCTGGTTCACATATCACTCACATTTTGCAATGTGTTATGTTACTGACCCACGAAATGATGCACCGCGCGTGATAACACATTGCACTGTATGGCTAATTTTTTGTATGTCGCTTGTATGATACATCGTTGTAATAGGGTTTTTGGTGTTCTACAAATTTGTCTGAAGTATTGTTTGATGCAAATCACAAATCACGAATTAACGTTAACTTTAACTCAGAAAAATAGCTCTTTTTTAAGGCATATAAATACCACAAAATGTGTTAATGTGGAACGTATTTAATTCAGCGTTAAAAATAATATCGCAAACATTGACAAAAAATAAGATCGTTAGGTCTCGTAGCCTAGTTACTGCAATCTTGTTTTATGAAATTTGGCAAAAATTTAAAATGACGTTAATTTTTTATAGTTGTGGAAAACGACCCGCGATTCTTTTGGACTTTTTGAGGGTTGCGCAGGAGGATATCTATGATATGTCTTCAAGATTTCAGCTTGATTTTTGTAACGTCTCGACTAACATTCGTCTCTGTGCTCACATCAATGTAACCGAAGTCGAATGTTTTGAAAAATTAATGGCTGGACATGTAAAGGTCTTCGGGATTTCAGATATGATTGTACTAAGCATCTAGTAAATGTTATGGTAGAGATATAGTGCTTCATATCGCTTTATGGTGGACAAAGAAGCCAGTGACTGGCTCTGGTATCCCCCCCCCCCCTTTTTACAATCAAAAGTTCCTCCCTCATGATGGTTCGTCCGGATTATCCAGAACCATTCCGCCGTGTATTGGTGCTTTCACGTTGTTCTGCCTCGTCTTGACTACAGGATTGAGCAGATAAAATTGGCTAACATGAGGTTTAGATGTAGAGAAAGAACTGACATAGACTCAACAACACGTCTCTTTATTACACAACTAGGGGACCCAGCACGTGACTTTTTTTTGTATTGTCACGGGGCTAGAACAGTTACCATGTTAAAAAATTTGGTTATCATACAACGGCTGGAAAAATATTGCATAGGTATATGTAGGTAATAGTGGAAATGTGTGAAATATTACTCAACATTGAAGCGAGACATTTAAAGCAAACAAAAATGACATTCCATTACCTTCATATCTCTATGCAATATTCTCTATGCATTAATACAAGACTTTCCATAGAGAAAAAATAATTTAAAAAATGAGTTTTTAGGGTAAAAGGTAATGATAGCGTAATCTGATCTTGCTGAAATTCGAACTTGGTCTATATTTTACCCTGAAGATTCGCTCTGCAAAATTTGAAGAACTTCTGTTGAAGTTAGAGATATTAAAGACGGCCAGAGAGACAGAGATCGTCTACTGATTACTTAGGATTATCTTTACATTAAATTATCAGGAAATAAACAATCTAGATACGCTACTGTGTTATAAACTCTGACCGTAGGTTTTCAAGTTACACTCAGAACACCAGTTAGCTCAACACGGGCTAGAAGTCGTGCTTTACAAGTGACTACTTTTATTTAATGCTTAATAAGAAGTCTATATAATTACTCCTAACGTGGCATAACTTCTTAACCCTGTTCCTACCCTGCATCCAATCCCGAGGTTCTTACCACTGGAGTATTGTATGGCGACACTCGTCCGGAAGGCTCCCCCCCCCCCCCCCCTGGACCTGACGTCGTGATGCCCTGGCTCAGCGTCGTGGTGCCCTCTTGCCCCGACGACCTCGACGTTGTGGTGCCTTCGAGCAGTCTTGAAGATATACACGTAAATATGGCGGCAGAGAGGCACGTCTCTCACTCGCTTACACAGGATGAGTACTTTAAAAGAGGCCCCCGTGGACTGTATTTCCCTCATTCCCTCGCTCCGTTACACACATGTCCCACGGGGCCGCTTTTAGAGGACTCATGCTGGATTCACATGTACGCGGTCACGCCGAACAGACAGAGAGGAAGACTAGAACAGCCAATCGGAAGCCTTCCTCGGAAAAGTTGAGCTCACGCCGATATTTTCTGCTCGCGGAATGAGCAGACTTCGCCGATATTTCCCAGAAGTCAACTGGTTCACGTATTTTATACTACTAATGTCTTGTATAATCGACGTGTATATATGTAAATGTATAGAATAGTTCAATGTACGCATTTATGAGATACGTGAATGTAAACGTTAATTTTATTCAACATTGTATTAAATAAACGTAGTTTGAAAAGGAACCGAACGGTAGTGCTAAAGTTAAAATTTTTATGGATGTAAAAATAAAATTACCCTTCCCTGAAAAGCAATATTAGTAAATAAGTCGTGTTTTTTTTTATATCTTGTCGTTACAAAGAACGAATTAAACAGCAAAATGGCTACCTAGGAAATCTGCTTAAATGTGAACAACCATTGGTTCTGCCTGCTCTGTCTGTTTGGTGTGAATCTGGCTTCACTCTGTATACTTCGCCCTGGGTGCCACGGCGGCTACCGAGCCCCTCCTGGTCGGCACGCACAGCGGCTCCCAAGTCCGCGGGCAGCTGGTTCGACTCCCCGGACGGGGCCGGAACAATGGATACACTACTCCCACCATACTCTGGCTGTGAAGTCCGAACCACAGAGCAAGTAAAGAGACAAGAGCAGACGCTTCCATGTTGTATAGATCTTCTTTAAAGCCTTTTTCAGCGGTGGTGGGTGGGTGGTAGGTGCCTGGATTAATACCAACAGCAGAAACGCGTTACGAAAAATAATCACCTAGTATAATAAAACAAAAATAATAGTTTTTATTGATTATTGTGCGATAAACACGCTTCATTGAAGTAGTTAATAATCACGTTGTGTTCAATGTTTAATAAAATTACTTATTTACAACAACAGTTCTTTTTTTTTTCTCTCTAATTTTTTTCTGGGTAGCGAAGATGTTAGGCCGGGTAGCATTTACAGTACGTTGTTCCGAGAACTGTTTATATTCGACGCGCGAAAAGCAATAACAGCAGCCTTGTACGCCTTATGTGCATGCTTCATCGCGCGAAAATTCCATAGTTTTCATATCGTTCATCGATGGATCTATTCACCAAAACCGAACGGTATTTACTGGGAGCGCAAAATCTTATGGCGGTGACCGAGTTTCTCAGATTTTTCCAATGATTTCTACTGGTATGCAATGAATTTAGCAGGCTCATAGTCACTCATTTTTAGTGAATTACATGATTTCACCAGTCAAGCAATGCAACATATGTACGTATTTACAGTAACCCTGAATTCATTGACGCAAAACATTTGCGATGATTTAATTTGTACTGATGTGCTTGTCGTGAGTACAATTTCTGGCTGAATTTGTCGGGCAAAAAAAAATATCGATAGAGGAGAGAGGCCCTCCAAGTGCATGTGTGCGTGTGTGTGTGTGTGGGAGAGAGAGAGAGAGAGAAAGAGAGAGAGAGAGAGAGAGAGAGAGAAACTCAGTGGGGCGGAGAGAGAAATTTTAGATTCCTCCGAGCTGGGAAATCGAGCAATATAAAAAATATTAAAACAAATGCTTCTCCCGACTAGAATTCGTACTGCAAACTCCCGTAAAAATTCCGTTTTTAGCAGTGTTTATTTAAGAACCCGAGCTTGCTCTTTTGTGCTTTGTTAAGAAAAAAATGTGCATAGTTTATGCAAGTTATGCAATTTCACATAAACTGTTTTTATTTCGCAAGACTGAATTAGCAAGTATTATAAATAAATTTAACAATAAAAAATGCATCCGTAGTTTGTTAACTTTAAAAGGAAAAATGTTTAGAACTAAATTTTTTGTTTAGTAAAGAAATTTGTAGAAAATTGTGCTCTTTCAATAATCAGATTTGTGATTCGAAAAAATATTTCTGAGCTACTGTATTTATAGCTAACGCGTGTATTGGAATTTTAAGCTGTACAGATGCCTACTTTATATTGTAAATTAATGGACTTCAGTTCTAAATGAACCCGTTTACTTCACAATACAAGTTGTAAGCATTGAAAAATAAACTCTTTCTTATTCGGATACGATGATGAATAACAAAATAGAAAATACAATAATCCATGCTTCGTGTGGCAAAGGATTAGGAAAGTATCTTCTAAGGTAAAGTAAGGTATGCCGTTTCGTACTCGCAATATATTGGAAGTACATTCGTTTAGTTGTATACGGATAGCACAATGTTACAGCAAAAGATGCCTCAAATTAGATGCTGCTACAATGTATAATAGTCCATTCGCTGTTTCTTCACATTTTAAATTCAAACCTTTAAAAAAATCACCCCATTGTGTCTTTTTAATAATTTCTAGGTACACCATGCATCACAAGCGTTTTACACTTGTGTTCAAAAAAGTAACTTTTTTTTTTTGTTAAATTGAAATGTTATTTATATCATCTCGATAAATTATAATATTTCATTTATATTTAACATGAATCTAAAACAAAGCGAAAACATGTATGTTGGTAACGCCTAGTAAGACATAGTTCTCGTGTAAAGTATTATTACAACTGAGTGCGCACGAATGCGGTGCGTTGTCCTCTGGTGTGATTTTCCAGACTTAGTTAAGTTTAGCTTGCACGAGGCGGAGGAATATCCTGGAAGTAGAACTTTAGCAGGGCTTCAGAAAAGTGTGAAGTAACCGTGAATGGACTATATAAAATTTGGCTAGTTTCTCCTGTTTGCACTCGTTCGATGCTGAAGCTTTTCTTCGGTTTTTATTTATGTAGTATGGCAGTTAGTAATTCCATCCTCCCGACGTGTCTCATCGTTAAGTATACATCCGCTTCCGTTGTATGGCTTGCGGCTCGTGTATCCATACCGCTGTAATTATGAAACTGGGACACGTACAGGTATTGTTTCACAGAGCACTGCCTCGGGAGGGCCATCTTGTGGGGTTTGCTTTCGACCAAGCCTGTGAAAATGCAGTAGTCTTTTTGCACATCGGGTTTATTTCGAGCCGGTCCTAATGTTTCAGCGCGTGGGTTTGCATGAAGGACTAACCGTAACGTGGTAGTTTTTTTTTTTTTTCTTTTTTTCTAACTACCCTATAACTAAGTGTTAGGTTAAAGCCCGGTGGGTAGGGCGGGAATGTATTGCATCTCAGGGCTAGACCCCTTACGCCTACAAGGAAGGAAAATCATGCGAAGAGACATTCATCGCGTCAGAGAGGGATTCGGCAGCCATGGCCAGCAATTGGGGCCATGACTACCTCCCTAAGTGTACTTGTAGCTAAAATTATAACTAGAAGAGCCTGGGAAAAAACCGCCATAGACAGGGTAAAAACCCAGTCGACGGAACAGAATTCAAAATTATTCAGGCATTAAACAGAAATGCTAGAGGAGACAGAGTGTTAGAAAACATACGCCTGTGAGTAGAGATGACAAAATAGTAGAGAGGGACAGTGCTTTAATGTATTCTTTGTGTTAATTTTGGGAGGGAGCGCTGGTCCAACCAGGGTGGAGTTGGTGGGTTTCTCGGGTGATTTTCTATCCATTGCCCACTCCACATCCCATTGTTCGCCTGTCCTCGTGGTTTGATTGGCCCATTTGCTCGCGGCATTCGAGTGCAACTCTGGGTTCGATTTCCCAGCGGGGCAGGTATATTCATAAAGGGGTTACGATGGTGTACGTTAACTTCTCTGAGCTAAATTTCCCTCAGTAGAAAATTTTGATGTTACTGCGAATCAGAAAAACATTAGCTTTACTTTGGTTTGCCAACTGCAGCGGGACAAACTAAAGAATGTTCACGGTTAAGAAGGCACTTTTTAAACAACATTTGAAAAAAAATACCGCCATAGCTACACATACGCTAGAGTACACGCTAGCATTTAGTCCGCAGTTAAGTTGGTAAAATATTGATACAATTAGGCCTAAAACTTGGTGTTCTGTTACGAGTGCAATATTTTTGTAATTTATTCACTGAGAAAAAGGTTTTGTTGAATAAATCAAAGTTTGTTCGACGCAACCAAATCAATAGTTTGTCTAGGGCCAATGAAATATTTCGTTGTGGAAATCTAATTATATTGTTGTTCTTATTTGATTGCATCAAACGAAGATTTGGTTGGTGCAACTAAAGACTTGTTTGGATCTACGTACGTTTAACAGTTTCGGGTGATATAAAAAAAATTTGAAGCTCGACGGAGATTCAAATCTAGACCGCTTGCGATCGAGTGCTACGTCCTAGCAACCTCGCCCAAAGAAATTACTTATGAAGTAGAACTGTTTCTAAATACGCATCATTCGGATACTGGACAACGGTATGAAATAAATATTAGTTTCCTGTTGAACTAGTTTTATTATCAATATTAAGGATGAATAAATGCGCTAACATCCACTGTTACTGTATTATTTTCCACAAAAAAAAGTACAAGGAATCTGTCGAGCTGTATTTTCGAACGAAGGCAGTGAAACAAGTAGCCGAACAAATATATACAGTTGATTCAACTAAAAGTTGTGTTGACACTCTAATTTATTTTGCCCCAATGCAGACGTTTTGATAATTAAAGCATGTATTTTGTTAGATGAAAAAAAAAAAATATATATATTTTCAATTTTGTTCACTCAACATAATACTATGTTTGGGCAACTAAATATATTTTTGGCCCTACACAACCAAACCTTTCTCTCAGTGTAACCACTGAAGCGAGTATTTCTTGTTTTATACATATTTAAATGCGTATTTGTATACCAGAAACACTTTTACATTCCTAACAATTCCACGGTTCCATTTGGGTGACTCATGAACGAAGTAATCTGGCGCATATCAAGTTAACTTATGGTAGAATTATACAAAGCGAGAAGAACCATATATCCTAAGCAGTGCTTCCAAAACTACTCAGTTAGCCGTGAACAGATTAAAAACATCAAGGGAAATAAGGCTGTTCACGGTAAACTGAGCACTTTTGAAAGTCGTGCATAAGATATAATTGTATGCTCATTGCGTATAAGTCCACCTTATGTAAAATTAGCATTGCCACGGGTCTCATCACTTTACTTATGCGTCGGTCAACTGAAACTGTCAAATTATTTTAAAAGTAAATATTTTTCAAATCTGCTCATTTTTACACTTCGATGCATTTGAAAACAGTAAGCGAAAGAAATAACTTAAGTGGTCATCTAACACTTTTTATTCAACGTTAAGGTATAGAACTACTTTCCCCTCATTGTTACCAACATTACTGGACGTATGTCACTCATTGCGCCCGTTAAAATATATGCAGGTAGGAGCAGTGACTTTTTTTCTAAGGTTGAGTTCAGAAGTATTCACTCTATCGTGAACAGACTTTGCGCTGTTTTTATCAGAAGAAGAAAAATAAAACACACTCATCTGTATGTCAAAAGCAAAAATTAATGTACGCTTAAACATAGCGATTATTTGTATATCGCAAACACAGGGATGTTAAATATTCATATTACACGTCGTACCGTATGAAATGGTTTTTACACAATGCAGTAACAGTGTTTGATAGTAAAACTGAAAACCAGCACAAATGAAATTCACTGGCAAGTATGAGTGGAACAGTCATAGAACGTGGGTTTAATATTTCCTGTTGGGTACTGTAATATATGTATACGCAATTTTGTTGCATCTCATTGTGTAATGAAAGAATATTATTTTTCTTTTAATACTCCTTAAATTCATAACACTTTAAAAATCATACAAAACATGATATGCAAATCATACCGGCTCAGCTACGAGATTCTACCCAATCGATTTGTGCAGCAAAGGATTATAAAAATCATACGCCCACTTCGAAAGAGAATATAAAATTTCTGTTCAGAAACACTAGAAATCGACTGCATACAGTATATGTACCCAGAACTACCTCATTAGGTGTTATTAGACAGTAAATTCGATGTTTTTATTTTTTTAATTTTGTTCTATGTAAGTGAAACACGAATTAAAAGCGCGTTTCGGAGGACTGTCTCGTAAATTGCGGTCGAAAAATATTTTTAGTTTGTAAATATAGCTTATCGATTCAGATAATTAGAAGGTTCAAAGTGCTGGTGATGACGATATGTCAAGAAGGACATGTGCAGGTCACTCAGTACACATGCTTAGTAGGTATTTTTAGACAGATATCTGGTAAAACTTGTATTTAGATGATAAAATTACAGAACTTGCATTTTACTTGTTTTTGTATTCGGTAGGTGTATAACATATGAACAATATAAGGGCAGAGAAATATATATAATTTCTAATAAATGACATCGCCTTTAGATACATATTTAGTTAATTTGTTTAAATTAAATAATATCCACTATTGTTGTGATCGAGTGTGTGTCCTTAAGATCACTGAACACTCCTTTTGAACAAATCTACTTATTAACCGTTTTATGCTTCGCGTGCAGCATTCCTGCTGAAATTCCATGGTTCAGCCCAGTTCCATGCATTTTAATAAGCTGCTATCGCCAATAATTGAAAATTCAAGTTGGACAGATCAAAAGACCAAGTTAGGTTATTGTTATTAGGCTGAAACTTAAACTGGTAAAATCGCCATCTGATCTAAATGCGTCACTGTAATTCGAAACAAAATATCGTTATTCTAGATGCACTAATTAAGACTGTGAATTTTCAAAAGCGTTTGAAAATACGTCCACTATCTGAACGCTTGTGAAACGCGCGTTTTCAATGAGAAGCGAACTGAATTGGTGTGGAATTTTATTTTTAAACGCTCCTTCCGTTCACCGAACGCTCCCTTCAGAACTTCAGACTTTGCCTCCTACACACAAAACCTGTTGGCCGAAATTTTTCGACGCCTGTCGAACGTAATATCTTTGGAATATAGGGCATTTGCTGAGCATGTACTTGATAGGATCTCCACCTTGACGTGGTATATTCGTGAACTTAATCGGATGACTTGTTATAGTTATAACAAACTGTTTTATGATAAACGCAAAATTAATTATTTTTGGCAACTGAAGTGAGGTCGCCACTGCAAAATTATTTTGTTTATCACAAAAAAAAAACCTCAGTACCTTTCTACAGCGTTATCTTTTTTGGTGTATTTTCTTTAATGTCGCGTGCACCTGGAGGACTTAAAGCCGGAATCCTGTAATTGTAATGATGAAAAATCTACAGCAAAATCCACTGCCTTGTCATTGCGAAAATGCCTTATCTACGCCGGAAGGATGCAACATAAAGTATTCGTGAATAGCGACAGATGCAAGCTTGTTCCATATCAAGCAAGCAGGTTGTGAACGGGGTAATTGCTTATAAACATTTAAATGCGTGTTTACAGCATTTCATGCACCGGGTAGGAGGTCGATTTAACTTGAGGGCAAATATTACATGCCATTATAATATATTTTAATCTATTACTGACATGACACCCCCATTTTATGCCTGGAACGTTATCATTGAGAAAGTTAATTACCTAAGCTAATCATCTAACGCGAGAGACACATGTCTGATGTGGAACGGTACGCGGACCTGAGTTGTATATATATATTTTTCCCATGTGCTTGTCAACGCCCCTCGTTTTTTTATGTTGGAAGGGTAGTTAGGGGTGCTGACAATCTAAAGTAACCTGACATCAGATAGAGACATCACAAATAAATGGCTTACTAGGGATTTTAGCCCAGTAACTCGCAGACTAAAGTTAATGCGTTAAAGGCCTCCTGTTAGCAAATGTGACATTTGATCCGGTAAGAAGGTATTCTGATTACCAAAATACTAGCAGTTGATGCGCTGACAGACGATGGGGGCAGTTCCAAGGAACTTTAATAGACAGCACTTGTTTTATTGAATAAAATAGCGTGCATTTATTTTAAAAACAAAACCGATAAAAAAAAAAGACTTTTGAAAATATAGATACTTGCTAGTCTTTGAGTGAGTAAGAGATTACGTTGGTTCTTAACAGCGAGGTCTTGAGAGCCGAGGAGAGTGATTGAGGTGAGTTTGGAGCAGCGCCGATATGAAAACGCGGTGGAAACGGGAGATCCCCGAGAAAACCCGTTGACCAGCGGCATCGTTGGGCACGATTCCTACATGCGAGAATCCGGGAGTGACCCGACCGGGGATTATTGAACCCGGTTCGCATTTTGTGGGAGGCGAGCAGGCTAACCGCTAAGATACCGTGGCCCCTTGCAAGTCTTTGAGATTTTTAAATAACATTTACTTTTTTTCCAGACTGTAAACGTCTGCACAAATAGGCTAGCCATTGGTCTCTTAACACATTGAGATTTACGCTCGAGTATCCTTGAACACATAACTCGAACGGCTGTGTGTCTATTATTCTATTAGTGTTTAACAGGATCTTACAACACTACAGTCCAACGATAGTAACTTTTCTGACTACAAAAAATATTATTCATATAACTACTTAAAATGGCACTTTTGATCGCACACGATTTGACACACCAAAGGCTATTTGATAGGGGCTAAAGTAAACTCGGCGCCCGTGTTACTGATGACCAGCCAATAACGAACGCTGTAAAGTACCGAAAGCTTGTCCGGCGTCGTGTGGACCAATAGGCGAGATTTAATTATGTATTGCAGTATACTTTATAGATGAATTATTTAATGTTGTGTATATAGGATGGTTCGCCTAACATGGACACTCCCAAAATTTCCAGAACGGTTGAAGATCACTAAATGCGGTTTTCGCCAAATGAAATCACGTACGGGGGCAAGTAATTTACCGCAAAGTGACAATTCGTAACACGTGTATGGCCACAAACTAAAAAATAATTTGTAAATATGATTAAGTTAAATGGGTCGGTAGCATAGGCCAGTTGACCTGTACTCACAGCTGTAAGGAAGTAACATGCTCCATGACTCGTCCTGGTGGGACCGCTTCCTTAAAGTAGCGTAGCGCTTACCTTACTGAGGCAAGAGGCATGGAACGCGATATTGGACAAAGGAGAGCACCGCAGCGGAGGGAAGACGGGTAATGTGAGTGCAAGTCTGATATCGCTACATTACATTTTATTCGGACACCAGCTTAATTCAGGAGATTTGTTTCCTAGTCATTAACTGTACTGAGCAACGAGTGTGTACACATACAAAACAAAAATAGAACAAACAAACCTAAAGAGAAATACAGTCGCACCCTCATCCATAGTACAAAAGCGCACAGTAATAGTTGAAACTCTTCGCATTAGGTCTTTTCACAGTATGTGCTCGATGTGTTTAGCATCGACAGCAATACACGTCTGTAAACGCACGGTAGCGAGCGAGCGGCCTGAAGTGTGCATGCCTCTGCAAGCTGCCACGATGCGTTCCTGCATGTCTTCTGACGTCGTAGAAACCGTGCTGTACACCCAAGTTCCCCACAGGAAAAAATCGAAAGGTGTGAGGTCGGGGGAGCGAGCTGGCCATCTTACAAGACCACCACGCCCTAACCACCGGTTTGGAAACGTTTCATGTAACACTTGCCTCGCCACCAAAGCAAAATGCGCAGGACAACGATCATACTGAAACCACATATCACGACGTATGTCGAGCGGTATGTCTTCCAGAAGTGCTGGTTAGGACTCTGAGGAAATGGGGCGTACGTGCAGCCGGTCATTCTCCCTTGGATGAAATATGTCCCTATGACGTAGTATCCAACGATTCCACACCACACGTTCACTTTCCGCTGTCGCTGGTGCTCCACGCGCCGGACCCAACGCGGATTCTCCATCGCCCAGTAGTGCATATTTCGTAAATTCACGCGTCCATGGTTTGTGAAGGTCGCTTCGTCGGTAACAAATCTACAAAACTGAACACGCTGCTGGAAATCGCTTTGCGGCAAATTATTTGCTCCCGTATGTAATTTCATTTAGCGAAAACCGCATTTCGTGATCTGCAACCGTTCCGGAAATTTTGGGGGTGTCCACGTTAGGCATACCATTATGTATACTTGTGGTTTTGTTTATTTATTGCAGGATTACCGGCTACACGCATAGAGTAATTTTATTATATGTAACCACAGGTAAAATTAACTACTCCAGTCAGTGTGTGTCAGTGAGAAATTGCAATAAATTACATCGTTATACGTGTTCCGAACGCGTCGCTGCCATTGCGTCTGACTAATAATTATATTGTAGCTGCAAAGGAAATAACGTAAGAGGTGTGCGCTATGTTTTTTTGCCAGAGTATTTAGTTTTCCTGTCGAGATTATTTATAAAAACATTTGCAAAAAATACGTGCGACGGTCGCCATCTTGCTGGACCATTATAAAAGACAAGATCGCGATAACCTTGCCGGACACAATTCAAATTCAGAACCATGAAGTGAAACATGACCGGCTGGTATAAAAATGTGACCTTTTTTTTTCCCCCAACAGATAGAGAACATGCTTCGCATGGAAAATAGAAACGCGGTGACCTTAAACAATTTATTCTGTGTGTGAGAGAGAAAAAGCAGTTGCTCTATTAAAAAATAAAATAAGGCTTCTAGCCAGTTTATTGAAAAGCCACATGTTCCTGCTTTCATGCACTCAATAACAGGTTGAGTAAAGGCATGAGCTAGCTGAAGTAGGCCAGCTATATCGTTCCTGAACCCAGTAATTAGATAAATATATTTAGTTGATTAATACATTAAAAATTGCGAATGCTTTGCTTTTGTTAAAATAAAAATGGAATAAGATTTTGTCTTTAAATCCAAATCGAGCGAAAACACTGTGTGATCTCTATTCACTCTTGGAATTTTCCACTGTTGTATACATATATTTATTTTCTCGTCCATAGGTTGCGTGTCTTTTTAAAGTATTTTTTTCGTGCTCAGTCCTGTTTTTTCCAAGACAGACATCTGCATCGCAATGGCGAATGTCTAAAAATCTCCATCTTGTCGACAACACTGTCTTGTAACTTACACGAGAGCTCAGGTCGGGTGAACAAGAAGTTCCCCTATAAGAGTGAAAACCAATTGCCTAAAACAGTGCAAAAATATACCAAATGTAAGTGAATGACATCGTCAGCCCATGCGGCTATACTTTTCCTGCGAAAAGACGAAAACATATACGACTTTTGGTTTAAAACTACTGTGAAGAGGAGACACGCGTCTTTAAAGTTGGAGCCAAGCACGAATATAACGCGTATATTACGGAGATAGGACAATGTCTGTGTAATGCGTAACTAGGCAAACATCGCTGACCATTGCAAAACACGTAGGGTCTTTGTCGATGTCATCAAATTATTTCATGGAAATACCTGAGGTTACCGCGACCCTTGCCCTCACTTAAATTTCGTGACGCGGAATCATACTTCGTTTAAAATTGGGTTGTCAAAATTAGACAAAACGGCTGCCTTACGTTATTATCCTATAGCCCATCGTTCTCAAGGCATTCGTGCGTAAACTTATTAAAGGAAAGGAATGCCTTTAGGAGGGCAGCACATATTACTTTCGAGTTTTCTCGAGGGCGTGTTTCTTACGGCCCTGTTTCACACTAGTGTTGCCTTAACCGTGACCTTTCTGTGCCTGACCGTTCGACCCAAACCCTCAAACTTCAACTTTTCTAGGGGCCCCGGTGGTGTAGTGGTTAAATTGTCGCCTCCAACTTAGGCGAAGAGGGTTCGATTCCCGGAGGGGGTCTCTCTCGGATCTTCGCATGCGGGAATCGTGCCGGACGATGCCGCCGGTCGGCGGGTTTTCTCGGGGATCTCCCGTTCCCCTGCTCTTACATTCCGGCGCTGTTCCGTACTCACATCGCCTTACCCACGTCGGTTCTCAAGACCTCAGATTTCTTCTCTAACTCACTCATTCGACTTTTCTGACTTTTTTTTTTTTTTCCTTCAGATTTCGTGCGTTTGATTCGTCGGGACGCATGAACGGAACGACTATCGTGCAGTGTAATGCGCGTGGTGGGGGGGGGGGGGGGACGAGGCCTCGTCTCATTAGTTTCGCGTGCGCAGGATAACCCGCCAAGCCCCGTTAACGGTTAGCCCCCTGCGCGCGGGCGTGTCCGACCCAGAGTTAAGCCTCCCCCCCCACCCCCTTGTGGACCATTCGCTGCTAGCGACCACACGCATTTTGGCTGACGGTTGCCCTCTCCCCCCCCCCCCCCCCCTTCAACCAGGACAGCTTCCTCCCTGGCCGGCCAAATTAACAAACTTGGATTAGCGAGCTCGCCCCAAGCCCTTCCTTCCCACAGACCCAGCTTCTGCAGTCCCGGCTACGAGCTCGTTCGTGTAAAGCAGGCCCCCTGCGGCAAGCTGCTGAAAGTGACTGCGCAATACGTGTTCCATCACCCGTCTGGGTGGATAAAATTACTCGGTTGAGCCGTCTTACACGATCGTCGTATATTGCTAAATATTTTAATCCTGGCATCTCCTTAAAGATAATTATTTTAGCATTTGATAGAGTAAATTGTTTTGAATTGGATCGGTTTTTGCTGGTACAGGCACAAAATATTGTTTTTTTTCTCGTTTCTTTATTAAGATCATGCATTGTCTTTTTGTAATGTTTGTTGTTTTCCTCAAATAAGAGGGCTGCATAGCCTGGTTCGTTAGTTTACCAATTTAAAGTTATACAAATCTGCGTTGACGTTTAGAGGTTGGGTGGTAAACTTATATGAGACTAGATTTGCCGCCAATAGGCTACTGGGTAATGGATTTTGTACTCGCTAATTCACAATCCTGTTATCTTTGCCATTACTTAATCAACATCAACAGTTTGGTGAAGGGGTTTACGTTGTTGTGTTAATTATTATAAATGGCGTGAGTAAATTAATGCTTTGTTTCAAAGACGGAACCAGTCATGAACACGGCTAAAATGTGAAGGACTGTTCTCGGAGAGAATTATCATGTATGAAATTTATAGTCTATTCGCCTTAACTTAGCACTTTTTGAATCGAACATTTGAAAAATTACCGCATTTATGACTTGTGTGGTTGTTTCCTGAATATGCAATGTTAACACGAAAGTATCTTATTTTTTGTAAAATTGAACTTTTCCTTATATTTTGTCTACAAATTATAATATAAAATTGTAATTAGTGTTAATTAAACTGGAGAGGAAATAAGTGTGTTAATGCCTGGGAAGAAAAAGTTCTTATGCAAAATATTATTAAGCGGAGTGCGCACGAATGCTGCGCTTTGTTCCTTTGATGAAATTTTCTAAACTTGCTTAAGTTTTGTTTGCAGGAGGCGGATGAATAGTTTGAAAGTAGACGTTAAGCAGGGTTTCAGAAAATTTGGAAGTAACCATTAATGCGCTGTAACAAACCCATCTCAAGTTGATGTTGACGGATAAATTCCAGGACGTGTGACTGCAATCGCCATGAGAAATGTTACCTGTTCGAAAATCCTTCATTCCAAGTGCTACATTGTATGTACGTTTAGATGCAGTCTTTTTTTTCGGTTTTTATGGGGGGGTTTTTTTTCTGTTAAAGAACTTTTATTCTCAGGAAACGAGTATAAAAACCTACCCCATATTTTGTGGAGACACCATATCACTTGTTTAATTAAAAGTGGCCTCTTAAATCGCATGTTGTAATCTTGCTGTTACGTGACACGCCTTTACAAGGGCCAGACATCCGCTCTGCGAGGAGCATATTTATAAAACTTGTTCTCCGGTAAGGGTAGGTGACTTTATGGTTCTCGTTATACACGTAAAGCGCTTGCTGCTCGGCTACGTAGGAAAATATAACTCTGGTGGTATATTAACTTCTCACTCCGCTTTACCTTCAGAGCAGCAGAGAAGGCCAAGAAAACGGCAGAGGCTAACATATTTAAAAGTTGACTAAAGGCTGTTCACGATAAAGTGAGCGCTTCTGATATCAACCTTAGAAAAATGTCATTGCTCCTGCCTGCATAAATTTAAACGGGCGCACTGAGTAACATGCGGCCAGTAAAGTTGGTAACGATTGGTGGGAAATAGTTCCATAGCTTAACGTCCAATAAAAAGTGTCAAGTAACAATTTGTGATAACTTAAATTATTTATTACGTTTTCTGTCTTTTTTTTTTTTGCATCGAAGTGTAAAAAATAACAGATTTATAAAATATTTTATTTTATAATAATTTCACGGTTTCCGTTGACCGACGCATGAATAAAGTGATGAGGCCCATGGCAATGATAAATTTACTTCAGACGGAAGAATATACAACGTACTCACAAGTAGATCTTAAGCAGGGTTTTCAAAAGTGGTCATTTTACCGTGAACAGCATATACTTAAAGTAATTTACGGTTTTACGAGAAAATTACGTGACTATAGGCAATTCACGGTTACTTCACGCTTTCCTGATGCTCTGCTAAAGTTCTACTTTTGGTTACCAATTACGTATCCTTCCGCCACATACAAACATAAAACACTGCCATGCGACTAAACATTTTAACTGTCAAATGCTTTGTTTACTGTTTGTAGCTGTTCAAAGAATTCTGTCATATTTCAAATACCATTTCGTACGAATGTTCACAGTTCAGGTCAGCTTTACGACTTTCTAACAATGTCTGCATTGACGATAGTTCTTATGGTTATTTGACATTGTAAACATATTTGTTATACACCACATAGCACATTACATGTAATACACGTTGATATTTTGCCGCGAGTGTCTTTAAACATGTTACAGCTGCGGGAGAAAGAACTTTAGTATTTAACCTCTTGTCATTGATATACGTTGGATTATTCCTTAAATAATACGGCCTAAGTTTGAATAAATGTTAAAACGAAGGAACAACCAGTCCAACTAAAAGACACAGTAAATTCAAGCGCCCAACTCGTGTCACTGATACTTTGTACGTAGCAGCGACAATCTTAAAAAAAAAAATAGTGATCATGCACATAAATAGGCCTACCGTAACTCTAGTTCCGCTATTTCTATGCATTGGTACTTACTGTTTGCTGGGTTCATTTCATTATTTATTTAAATTTATCTGCCTGGGCTTAGTATTTTGGTGGGATTGTGGCAAACATTCAAATCACGGAAACGCAAGCAAGTTACGCAATTGTATTTCGATTACCATGGGGCGAAGTTTAGTCGTGATAAACGGACGTGGCTTTCAAAAAATTAATTTCGTCATAATAACAGCGTACGGTTAAAACGTAGAAATTTCGCACGCCCAATATTTGCGATCACATGCGCACTGATCCAGCGTAATGCAAAGACAGCAATGCACTTTCACATAAAGCCACAACGCACGTTACTGCATATTTATCCCTGCCGTGGAAAAACAGATTCATCACAACATTGTAACTTGCGTACGTGGTTTTAAAAATCAGAACGTGTAAAAACGTGATGTGGTTCCTTCCAGTATTTTCCATAAGAAGGTAAATTAACGCTTCGTTCAGTCTCTCTTTTTCTATGAGCAACAAGCCATCACATCTAACTATATATGTTAAAAATTAACAGGAAAAACTAAATATTTGGTGTTACTATTACATTAAAATAATATCCAGCAAACGCCAGTTTACACTGACTTGGCATTATAAAATGGCGAATACAGTGAACAGCGGTGACCTCGGTAAATAAATCCCTTTATATTTAAAATTTAAAGCATAGAATAAGCACTAATTGTAACTTATATCAGCCTCCAAACCTGGCAAATACGTTTACGTGTGCCAAATATGCATATATTTTTAGAACATAAAGTATTTCCACATAACAATAAGAGTACCGCAGTTTGTAGTTATGTGTTGTAGAATACCCACAATAAGAAAGGAAAAGAGACATGTTAGAATGGAGCAGTTGGTAGGACGACGGCTTTCGTAAAGGGGAATTCGTGATGCACACAAGACACGGGTTCGATACTCCCTACTGCCTTAATTATTATCTTCTTAGGCCGTTCACGGTAAAGTGAGCACTTTTTGAGGCCCTCTTAAATTTCTCCTTTCAATTGTTTTATACCTTTCCGCCACTTTTAAATGTAAACAAAGCAATATGACTTATAAACACAGTGTATACATTTCATCACTCGCAATAATTAACGTCTGAGACTGTAATAAAATATACTTATTAGGGGTTAATGCCTTTTGTGAGGGCCTTAAAAAGTACTCACTTTACCGTGAACTGCCTATAGTATTTATTCTCGTGACAAAATAATTGTACTTAATTTAATTTACATCGGTATGTTTTTAACGCAAATGTTAACATCAATTCGACACAAAATTTGATTTGCCGCAACATAAATACCACCTTAATGTTGCCAGTACAGTAAGGAGGTACATTAGATACTGATGGCTCACAGATAACAAAAAATTACTGCACTTGCACCATTAATGCTGTTGATATAACATGTAGACTTTTATCTGTGTACTCTTTGATGGTTGCTACCTATATAGTCTTTTTTTTTTTTTTTTATTTGTCAATACATTTCTAAAAATGTCCGATTCACCCGTAACGTTTACATAACACCTAGCAGTAAATTAAGCACAGGAGTCTTTGAGGAGAGTTTATATTACTGTATCGCGCAAGCAGCGGCCAGTTGAACATTCTGACGTGTCAACGGCTGCTATAAGCTTTTCACAGTAAAATGAGCACTTTCGAGGTCCTAGTTACATTTTTTTCCTATCAAGCCATTTTTTTTAATCCTTTAACCACCTTTTAAAATAGATATTGCAATGTAAATAATAAATACAGTGTGTAGATTCTACCGCACTCGGAAGTTAATGTCTGGGGCGAAAATGAAATAAATTTATTGGCTATCATTCCAAATGAGAGGGCTTTCGAAAGGGCTCACTTTACCGTGGACAGCCTGTAGTAATGTTACCCACGGAAAAGTTATGCCCGTATTGGCGATTGTCTCTGACCGCGAACAACACCTGTCGTAACTTGACGTATATATTGTACATCTTGACGTAAATAAGGGAGTATACTTAGGGGTTAGCAGCGAACTAGTCGCAAAAGTTATTATTTCCCTGGCAGAAGTTTTAGTGTTGCGGAGACAAAAGTTTTGACGTCTCTCGCCTCCTCGTACACTGAGAGAAGGGGTTGTTCGAGCAAAAATATTATTTGTTTGCAAATAGCCAGTAATATGTTTAGTTGGCGTTGAAAAAAAAGCAAAATTTGAAATGCAACAAAATTAATTTTGTTCATCCAACAAAATACACGTTTGCTTGAACAAAACTTCTGTGTTGGGCCAAAATAAATTACACTGTCAACCAACTGTTTTATTGAATCAACTGTATATATTTGTTTGGCCACTCATTTGACTACCTTCGTGCGAGAATGCAGCTCGAGAGTTTGTTTGCATTTTTTTTGTGGCAATTAGAATAGTGGCAGTGCTTGTTTGTGCATCTATTGATGATTAATAATGTTATAAAAATGCCAATAAAACAAATACAGCACGAAACTGAAAAGGTGGAAAACTTGAAATTTTTACTTACGCACGTTGTCAAGTATTTAAAATTTTTCAAATTTAAAAACATTCCATTCTGATTAGTAGTGCCTTTAGCTAAGTTTGCTAAGGCTGACAGGACGGACGCAGAAGACCCAGTTTCGAATCTCAGCCGGGCTTCGAATTTTATATGTCAACCGAAATTGTTTAATAGAGCCAAAAAAATCTGCAGTTGCACCAACCAAATCTTTGTTTGGAGCAATGAAAAAAGAACAACAAAGTATTGCATCGTCCCTGCACAAGCAATTAATTTGGTTCGCCCAACAAACTTTGTTTGATTCAAATAAAACTTTTTTCTCAGTGAGTGCGGGAAAGACCTGCGTCGAAGGGCGGAGGTCAACCTGCGAAACCTGCACCACGCGCCTACAATTATACCTAGTCTATCCCGCAGTTCCTTCGCACTTTTCGAATCAAACCTTAAAAAAATCACTCCATGTAAGACGTTTTTGGTTGTTTCCTAAATGCGGTATGTATCACAGGCGTTATGTTCTTGTGTTAACATAAAAGTATCTTATTTCAGTTAAGTCTAACTATTATTTATATGTTATCTATAAATTATAAAAATTGCATTTATATCTAATATGAATATAGATAGACAGAAAACAGGTGTGTTTGGTAATGAGTGGTAAGAAATAGTTCCGATGCAAAATGTTATCGCACTCTGTGCGCACGAATGCGGTGCGTTGTCCCTCTGGTGTGATTTTCTCATATTTGTTATAATGAGGCGGAGGAATATCCTAGAAGTAGAACTTGAGCAGTGTTTCAGAAAAGTGAGTGAATGAGTTATGAGATTTGGGCGGCTATTTAACATCGAGGTCTTGAGAGCCGACGCGGGTGAAGTGAGGTGAGTATGGAGCATCGTCGCAACGAAAGGGGGCGGGAGGGAAACGGGAGACCTCCGAGAAAAACCCGCCGATCAGAGGCACCGTCCGGCAGGATTTTCACTTGCGAGAATCCGGGGGTGAACCCGGTTCGCCTTGCTGTGAAGTAACCGCGAGCGGAGTGTAAGGGCGCGTTTATAGTGGAGCGGCGAGCAGAGAGGAGAGCGGCGCGGTGAGCAAAGAGGTGAAGCGTGACGGAATCAAACCAATTATACACTTCCTTCCTCGCCAAGCGAAGAGGCGAAGCGTGACGGAATCAAACCAATTATACACCTCCTTCCTCGCCGAGCAAAGACGTGAAGCGTAACGGAATCAGACCAATTGTAAACCTACTTCCTCGCCGAGCAAAGAGGTGAAGCGTGACGGAATAAAACCAATTATACACCTCCTTCCTCGCCGAGCAAAGAGGTTAAGCGTGGCGGAATTAAACCAATTATACACCTCCTTCCCCGCCGAGCAAAGAGGTTAAGCGCGACGGAATCAAACCAATTATACACCTCCTTCCTCGCCTAGCAAAGAGGTGGTTTTTATTCCGTCACGCTTCACCTCTTTGCTCACCGCGCCGCTCTCCTCTCTGCTCACCGCTCCACTATAAACGGCAGGCTAACTCGATGCCGCCGGTGTTTGGTTTGTTCGCAGGTCGGACTTCTTGCGAGTGCGTGGATTCGACGAGGAGATCGTCGGCTGGGGCGGCGAGGACGTGATGCTGTACCGCAAGTACGTCCGCAGCCACATGAAGGTGGTGCGGGCCACCGACCCGGGTATCTTCCACATCTGGCACCCCAAGGTACTTCCTTCACCCAACCCATCTGTAGAGACGTACTAAATTTTCGTTATTATTTGGCATCAGGCTGAACTTCAACGTACTGTGTACACCGGAGCCGGCGTCATTTTTTTCCATTATCAGCTGCATAAATGTGAAGCCACTGCCTTTTTGACTGAACTGAGGCACACAATTGTGAAGTGTTCATTTATTGGCACAGAGTTAACATAGGCCGTGTCAGACAAAGTATTGTCCGATGACAAATGTATCGCAAAGATAGGCGTGTTTAAAGTTTAACGTGTTACCAAATAATAACGCTAATTTTGCACGTCTTTACCGAACTGTATTGGCTATCTATTAACGGGAAATTGGACACTTTTGAGTGCTCTCTCTTTTGGAACAATAGTAAATAAATATTTTTATTTTAGCATTAGACGTTAACTTCCGATTGCGATGGAATATACACACTGTGTTTATTTCTACATGGCAACGTTTATTTTTAAAATGTGGTTAAAGGATAAAAATGTCTGAAAGGAAAATGTAACTATAACCTCAAAAGTGGTCACTTTACAGTTATATGAGCACTTTTGAAACCAACCTTTGAAAAATGTCACTGCCCCTACCTGCATGTATGTTGACGGGTACACTGACTCGCATGTCCCCATTTAAGTTGCAAACGATGGAGGGATAGTAGTTCTATGTCGTAAAGGCGTAGGTCGTGGAAAATCTTGTTATTTTATTTTTGTAACACGTATTGCTCAACTTGTAGACATTATATGTGACTACCTTTACATCTGATAAATTTTTTTAGATCGCATAGCTTCTGCAAAATGACGTGTCCGTGTCAAAATATCACTGTTTCTGTAATGTACACATAAAATTAATAGAGCTATTTGAAGAAAATGTGAAAAGGGCAACTGAAAGTGCTTGTCTTGATTCATTTTTAATATACGTTTATCAAAAGAAATTTTCCAAAAAATTAGGGGCAGCTTGCGAATAAAAAAATATGTGAGCATTTACTTATTTTCAGCAATTTTTTTCAATTGGAAAAACATTTTGTTACGCAGTTTTATAGACGTCTGGGAGTACTCTTGGCGTCTTCTATCAGTGTTATTTATTTCATATCTGTAGGTAAGATAGTTTTTCTTTATTTGTACATTTCTAAAACAGAAAATTGTTTTGTTTATGTGTATTTATGCAAAAATTATATGATCAATTTTTAAAGAGTTGTCAATGATAATGACTCATAGTTGAACAGTGTATGGTAAAAATATAAAATAACGTTTTTTTTTATGCGGCTAACGCCTTTAACGGCGAATTGAAACTGTTAGGTAAAAAAGATAGTGTACATCGAAATTATTTCTTGGGCTTTAATTTAATACTGTACACATAAATGTAAGAACTATAAAATATTAAAATATTTACTTTTCTAAAAATTCCACATTTTCACTTTACCGACGCGTGAATAAAGCGATCAGGCCCCACGGAAATGTTAATTTTACATACGGTGGAAGAATACACAATGCACATACAATTATACCTTGAGCAGGGCTTTCAAAAGTGCTCTGTTTACCGTGAACATACTATGAAGAACCCTCGCGTGTGGTTTTATTTAATTCAGTGTGTAATCATTTTTGTTGAGGGCGCTGTCTGGCTGGATGTGTTTTGCTTGTTCGAGTCTAGAAGCGTAGGAGCTCTAAAAGCGACCTGGGTACGAGCAGCGAATGTCTGATCACCTTTATGAGCAAGTCACTGAATTCTCACATCAACTCGCCTCATAGAACTTTCAGTATACGCTGTTCACGGTAACATGAGCACTTTTGAAAGCCCTGCTTGAGAACTACTAGTATGCACATCGTGTATTCCTCCGAGTAATGTAAAATTAACGTTTCCATGGGCCTCATCACTTTATTCGTGCTTCGGTCAAGTAGAACTGCTGTGAAATTATTATAATACAAAAACGTGTTAATTTTTACACTTAGATGCCTTAAAAAAACATTAAGCAAAAAATAATAATTTAAGTTATCACACATGGCTATCCCATTTTTATTCAACGGTAAGACATGGAACTACTTTCCCTCAATCGTTACCAATTTTACTGGGCGCATGTCCCTCAGTGAGCCTATGGGTAGGTAGGAGTAGTGATTTTTTTCCAAGGTTGAATTCAAAAGTGCTCTCTTTATTGTGGGCAGCATTTAATAATAAATTCACTTGTGCTGCATGCCTATATACTACGTTAAGTATCCTGTATCAGTACTTTCATGCCTAAAAATAATTGTGAAACACTTGTATCAACCTTTGTTCGCTTGGGAAAAAAAAACTTATTTTGGAAATGAAAATATAAATTGGAAGCTACTACTCCTACGTAGCGCTTGAACTGTGTTACAGAGTGTGTTACAGTGGTAAACCACTGATTCGCAGTGAAATTCAACTACTATAATCAGTGAAAATGGCTCCACTTAGAATCAGTGGAAAACCACTGATTGTTTCACTGAAAAATTTCACTGATTGAATTAGAGACGTAAAACAATTTCACTTATTGAATGAATGACTGCTGACTGCAGTGGCGAATTAAATATTGCTTTTATTGAATGTAGGCAAATAATTACATTAAATATAGATATTTTCGATACTTTACTAATTATATTGTGCAACTTACCTTCTGAGCTACCACGCCAAGTTAAAATTGTTAGAGGAAAATATATGCTTTATATAGTCGCTTCGAAATCGTATAGTTTGAAATTATTTGCTCATACTTTTCATTTTTGGTTCGATTGGTACCGTTAGGATTGTTAAAACGAATAGTATATATGAGTGCACTCTCTTTGCCGCATTAAATGCAGTTTAAACCTTCAAACACAGTGCTGTGACGATTACATGCAAACGAAATGAAAGACGTAAAGAAGAAATTAAAAACGCAAAAACGGAATGAAAGGCTGTGTGCTCATATTACCTCGTAAAATGGCGTTTTTAAAGACGAAACGCATTTTAGAAAGTATTTTGTATTTGTTTTATTCGTTTATTCGTTGTTATGGTACTTCACTTGACACACGTTGTTTAACGGCGATGTTTAAACAATGTTCGACGGCGGTTTTTACACGCAGTTTCGCTGATACATCAGTCAAAAATAATTAGAGACGGGCTAAGTTGCTCACATGTTTCACTGGTCCATCAGTAAAAAAATTTACCACTGAGAAAGCAGTGGGGAAAATGACTGACGAATCAGTGGGGAATGTCACTGAATCAATAAGTGATGGAAATATGCCATTTTTTCACTGGTTCATCAGTTAAATTAAATTCACTGAAGTGACTGTTGTATCAGTCGGATACGTTTGACTGATTGAAACAGTGAAATTCTCACTTATTCAGATTTAGAGTGTAGTAATTCCCCTTTTTTCCACAAAGCTATTAAACGTGAGTCCAATGTGCTGATCTAAGAGAAAAAAAAACGGGTTTGTTGTGTTGGGGGCACGGCCGTTTGTTTTGCGTGAATACGTATACGTTGACGCGCTCGGAAGCCATGTTTTTTTTTTATGATCCCGCCACCGCTTCACTCGATCGTATGGGGTTTTGTGGGTATCACTGAATTGCTTTTGAGATGCTCTTTCCAACCGTATACGATTCCAGTCTATCGGCTTGTCTTTTTGACGACTTCAGGCCGAAATTGTGTTAAGTTTTCTTAATTGTTTACATTGAACTCATACAATTTTACCATAATAAAACGCCACGCTTTTTTTTAATACACGCAATCGATTTGTCTTGATGAGAGCTGTCGATTGAAACTCAAACGAGCGTCGCAGCTTCTCCTAGTCAAAAGTTATACTACGCAGAAGCTATGAGGCGGACAAAACGAACTCAAAATTGCGGCGCCAAAAAACCCTCCACCCCCTCCCCCTCCACACCACAACGACCTCGCCGCGCGGGATGTTTCGCATTCTCCACTCGACGTAACATATTCTTTGATCCTTTGGCAATCAAGTGGTGTAATTGAATTTAGAATGTAGACGATAGATTCGGAGCTGTAATGCCAAACTTTATCCCCCGATTTTGTTTTAATGGGATTTTCTGGATTGCCACCCACTATGGTCGCAAATTTAAAGACGTATTCACGTAAAAAAAAATAGGACGAGGGCTGTCGAGTGCTTTCAAGAGTGCTTTCACGTTCATTGCAAACAACATTTTTGAGCAAGTTACTGCAAAATGGCTTAAGAAGGCTTTTTTTTTTAAGCGTTGTATCTCGAAATATACCCCTCAACTTCTCAAGGACCCTGCATTGAACCTTCATTCAGACTCTCTGCCTATTAAATAATAGGGTCACCTCTGAAAGCCCCATAGGTAACATTTTGTTATAGGCTGTTCACGGTAAAATGAGTTCTTTTGAAAGCCCTGCTGAAGATCTATCTGTATGCACGTCGTGTATTCTTCAACCTTATGGAAAAGTACTTTATTCATGGGTCGGTCAATGGAAACTGTGAAATTATTAGAAAAGTAAACATTTTATAAATCTGCTAATTTTTACACACTGATGCTATAAAATAATTGAAAGCGAAAGATGCAATTAAAATTACCACAAATAGTTGCCTAATACCTTTAATTTGGCGTTAACATATGGAACCACTTTCTATCCATCGTTACTAAACTTACCGGGCGCATGTCACTCATTGCGCCCGTTCAAATATGTAGAGGCAGGGGCAGAGACATTTGCCTAAGGTTGACTTCAAAAGTGCTCACTTTATCGTGAACAGCCTTTAACTCCGCACAAGAAAGGGTTAGAGACGTAACTGATTGAAAAGAGATGATATGGTAGAACGCTACTGTGAATGATTATGTTTACTAGCCACGTTGAAGACACAATAACATATTACGTCACTGTTACTTAATCTAGGGAGCTTATATTGAATTCATTATATAATTAACCTGATATGAAATATTTACCACATCCACTAAGATGGCAAACTAACTAGAATGTCCCCACCATGGTCCCGGAGGTTGTTCTGGTAGGCGGCTATCGGCGATCAGACCCACACATTTCTGCGTGATCTTCTCTCGTTGCTGGCCGGTTGAGGAAAGACGACGCACCCAGCCTTGTGCTGGCCCATGTCGGTGTGTTCGCGATTAAACAGACGTGTGGTTGCATCTGCATAATCGTTGTTTTGTTGCCATTTATGCAATGGAATGAGCAGCCTTACGACGTCGGTGCTACAGTGCATATTTGAATGGCTACTTTAATGCGTTTAGCTTGTGCTACAGGCATAACTAATTCTGGTATTCAGCATATTTCGAATTCATTTTCTGAGGGCCTTGGATAGTCGTAATGTTGAATTCCGTGAGTAGACGTGTCCGTAATTCCGTCGTGGTGTTTAAAATCAACTGTGCGTTTTTACCTAAGTGGGGAATGTCAAGTGCACAAATTTGTTGGGTACATATTTTCGGGTTGCGTAATTATTGTTTAGGGCCTTGCGCTTAGTGGCGATGGCGTACTTGAAGCGCGAGGAACTGTCGCTCTTAGCACTCCTGCGCCGCCTGAAACGCGGAAAAAAGTTTCAGGTAGGCGGGGGCCTTAAATCATATTCATAAGCGGACACTGCTCAAAAATATTGAACAGTTTTTTAATGGCAGTTTTATAATTGAGCCTCTACGCTCTGGTAGGAGGCCTCACTAGACTGCGTCCGTAATATATATATATTATATATATATATATATACATACATATATATATATATATATATATATATATATAATGCCAAAATGTTTTAACCAGTGATTATTTGATTTATCCACAGCGTGACTCGGAATTGTGATTGTTGATACTGTAACCGAGTGGTTTGGAACCTTCTGTAATTGCAAGATTCTGTAGCCTTAATAATTCTTTGCTTAACAGTGTTTCTTAAAACAGTGATTAAAAATTTTACTCATTCACGTGGCCTTCTGCTCAGAGTGGCATTTGGTGAGAAGTGTCGAGGACAGCTTTCCAGAACTACCAACTCAGCTTGAAAATATTCGTCAAACACCCGATTCGGATTGTTCAGTTGGTGAAGTTGTCCAATTTTTCTCCTGCTACGCTCTATAAGGTCCCCCCCGCTTCTCGAATCGCGCTGAAAGAGGCCAGAGCAATGATCAGAACATTCTTACAACGATAACCCCAAAAATTTAATCCCCTCGAGTACGAGGGGATTACGCTCTCATCCTCATAAGTTTATCGCGGCGGCACGCCTTTGTAAATCTACACGAACTCATCGGTTACTAGTCGCGCTTGGCACACTGTCTCGCTCACTTGAGCGGGAAGGGGGCGGGAAGCTATGCAGAACAACAATTTCACACAAGATTTCAGGTCGTGGACTATTTCACTGTTGTGTCCTGTGCTCTGTGCCTATATGTTTTGAATGTGAACCAGCCATCACCGACCAGAAATAGACTTCCTGTGCGTTAGGATTGGTTCTTAATATAAAACATAGGCACAAAGCATAGGACATAACAGTAGAGCATTCAAACGACCTGCAATATTTTGCGAAATTGATTCGCAATTTAATACTTATGTATTATTTTTTGACAATAAAATTTTGCGGTACGCGTTTGACGTTAGTTAGCAGTATTGGTAAATAATCAGATTGTGACATTGTGTAGACAATTGACAGTAATGGAATATATTTAGCGTTTTAAATTTTTTTTTGTTGAGATTTTAATTATTACGTCGTGTTCTTTTCTATATATATATATATATATATATATATATATATATATATATATATATATATATATATATATAAACATGGTGGTCAGTTCTTGTACAAACGAACGATTTTCTATGGTTACTGTTATGCCTTCATTTGTTAACTAAGTTTTACGCACACAACTGTGTAAAACCCGTTCGAGTTTTAAAGTTTGCTCTTGCAGGCCATGTTCTTGAATTCTTAGCATAACGTGCGTCTCTCGTTCACATTAATTCAAGGTCATGTTGTTCAGTACACATATGCAGTTCTTTAAACACTTGAGCGTGGTGACTACCATAGGCTATTCACGGTAAACGGAGCATTTTTGAAAGCCCTGCTTAAGATCTACTAGTATGCACGTTGTGTATTCTTCCGCCTTGTGTAACATTAACACTGCCATAGGCCTCATCACTTTACTCATGCGTCGGTCAAGTGAAACTATGAAATTATTAGAAAAGCGAATATTTTTCAAAACTGCTCATTTTTACACTTCAAAGCATTAAAAAAAAAAACCGACAGCGATAGAAATAGTTAAAGTTATCAAAAGATGTTAACCTAATACTATTTATTCGACGTTAAGATATGGAACTACTTTCCCTCTATCGTTGCTAACTTTACTGGGCGCATGTCACTCAGTGCGCCGGTTAAAATATATGCAGGGGATGTTCACTGTAAAGTGAGCACTTTTGAGGCTCTAGTTACTTTTTTACTTCAGCCATATTTTTATCCTTTAACTACCTGCTTAAATAAATATTGCCTTATAAGCAATAAACACAGTGTGTAAAACGTCTAAGTATAAATTAAATTATGTTTATTGTCTCTTATAATGAGAGGGTTGTCAAAAGTGCTCACTTTACCGTGAACAGCCTATAGGAGCAGTGACTTTTTTTTTTCAGAGGAGGTTAATTTCAAAAGTGTTCACTTTATCGCGAACAGCCTTTACAACACTGTCGAAAGGAAGATTTACAAGGTCGTGTCGGAAGTGTCCTCGGCATAATTCTCCTGTTGTTTCCGTGTCGATGAACATGCTACTAGTGCACGGCACTGCTGCCTCGTCAGTGTGAAGAGGACGTGCCGCCACTCGCTCGTCATTTTCAACGGCGTGTTCAGCCCCAACCCCGCCTCCTCCTCCTCCTCCACGTTCGTAGTTATAAAGGCTGTTCACGATAAAGTGAGCACTTTCGAAATCAACCTTACAAAAAAGTCACTACTTTTGCCTGCGTATACTTTAACGAGCGCCCTGAGCTGCATGCGCGCAGTAAAGTTGGTAATGATGGATGGAACGTAGTTCCACATTTTAACATCGAATAAATAGTGTCAGGTTACCATTTGTAATAACTTAAATTATTTCTTTCGCTTACTATTTTTTTAATGCATCGAAGTGTAAAAATGAGCAGATTTGTTAAATACTTACTTTTCTAATAATTTTACATTTTCACTTGATAGACGCATGAATTAAGGCTCGGCCTCACACGCCATGTTGAATTATTGATTCTAGCATATTTCATTTGTATACCGACACTTATTAAGAAACTGCTACTATACAATCATGACAATATACGTTACGCTGAAGTACAAACAAATTCTGAAAATTCGTTAAGTAGTCATGCCGTTTTTTTTTTTTTTTTTTTTTTTTTTTTTAGAATTATGAACAGATTAATGCCATTTTACAATCACCATATCACATGTGGATGATGTTTGACGACTATATTTAAAGGGGATTCTCAATTGTGATAATGCTATAGTAACAAATATTTGGTTATTTCACTGAAAAGGAAGTTATGACGTATAAATGGGAAATTTAACATGGCGGGTGAGGCCGAGCCTTAAGTGATGAGACCAATGACAATATTGATATTACATGAGGCGGAAGAATACACAATGTGTATACAAGTAGATCTTAAGCAAATCGCTCATTTTACCGTGAACAGCCTCTACCTGGTGGTCAGAGAGTTCACCCTCTACCACGGACCGTGTTCCAGTCCAAGCTGGTCTAGTGGTCAAAATACTCTTATCCCTCCCGGCGGGGTTGCTCCCCGATTTCCGCACTCGGGAATCGTGCCGGACGATGCCGCTGGTCGGCGGGTTTTCTCGTTGATATCCCGTTTCCCTCACCCTTGCATTCCGGTGCTGCTCCATACTTTCATCGGCCCTCAAGACCTCGATGTCAGGAGCCGCCCACATCTCACCACTCCAAGTGAGGTCATGCCCGATTTTCGTAGGTAATGTGAGCACTATTGAAAGTGTAACCAACCTTGGAAAATGAAACACTGTTTCTATCTGCGTATATTTTAACGGCTGCACTGTGTATCATGCGCCCAGTAAAGTTGGTAACGATGGAGGGAAAGTAGTTCCATATCTTAACGTCGAATAAAAATTTTAAATAAACATTTCTGATAACTTTAATTATTTCTTTCGCTTCCTTTTAATTTAATGCAGTGAAGTGTAAAAATGAGCAGATTTGTAAAATATTTACTTTTCTAATAATTTCACGGGTTTCACTTAACCGACGCCTGTACATGATACCAATGGTAACGTTAATTTTACATGAGGCGGAAGGATACACAACGTGCATACAATTAGATCTTAAGCAGGGCTTTCAAAATCGATCCGTTTACTGTGAACAGCTCATAGTAAACGTCGTGGACTTTGCCGTTTGCCGGAAGGTTTTCTCTGGGTGCTCCTAATTACCCCGCACTTGCATTCCATCGCTGCTCCTGTTCCGTCTCGCTTCATCCGCAATCGTGCTAAATATGTGAGTTGATAAGGGTGTCGTTCATCAAAAAATTCCGTTATTCTGTATTAGTACGAAATAGATGTTCAACTTGTATACTTTCTTGTAAGTACTGTTTCCTCACATAAAAAAAATTACACCGCATAGGTTTTGCATTATAGCATGACACTATCATAGTTTTAGTTCTTTGGGGTGTACAAATAAAATTAACGAATAATGCATTGCTTACATGTCAAATAAATGCAAAAATTTCCTTATTTTAAACAATTGTTAAAAACTGCAAAAATATTTCATAGCGTGATTTTGTATATTTCTTGAAGTATCTCATGGCATTTTATCTCAGCATAAATAATCTCATTGAGGTGGTTTCTTGTTTATTATTTGTACATTCCAAAAACACTAAATTTGTGATTTTACACAAGCCATTATGGAAAAAAATATATATGCGGTCAAAAATGTTTTATGCGAAGAACTGGCCAGTAATTCGTACAACTATAAAATAATGGATTATTTCTGCGTCCATATCTCTTATTTATTCTACGTTTCTTTCTAGTTAGCGTGGTAAGCATCAAGAATGAGCCACATGTACCGTCCTGCGGCAGTTCGTTCTTGAAACTAGTCAGCACGGCCAGAGAGAACGATAGCTCTCGCTCTTCTTCATATTTATCTCTCCCTCACACACACACACACACACACACACACTCGCATACCCGCTACGCAGGATTTTCCATGCTTCTGCCTTTACTCGCTCCTCTTCAGAGACCAGTCTACCTCCTGCGGAGCGTTTTAATGAGAATACTGGCAATTTCACTTTGCGGCATTCCGGCAGGCTAGACTACAGAAAATTGATTCTGAGAGAAGGTCGCCAGCATTTTTTATATGTAAATTGTTCAATTCCGTCGTAATTTTATTATATAATCCTAAAACACTAAAATAGTAATTTTCGCACTTAACTATGCAAAAATGGGTAATAGTTGCATTCTTTATTTGCTTGAAATGATGTTACGTACCATGTGTGTAAGTTGGGCTGATTTTAAAAATTGTGGCTTAATTATCAGCAATATTTATGTAGTAAATAAAAAAAATAAGTTTCCAAAACAAGCGAATGACCACTACTTGCATGCAAGATTTTATATTAATAACTGCTGAGATAAGTTATCAACCGAATTATAGTTAGCGTGCCGGTTGCACATGGGTTTCCACTCCTTTTATCTTGTAACCAACTTATAAAGGATTATAAACACGTGGGAGGTCAGTTCCTTCCCGCGTTTTCCTTTTTACAACCCACAAATCAGTGCCGGAACAACGTCTCCAACTTATGACGAAGCAAGTCTATCGGCGCCCCCCTTAGGATAGGTAGGGGACAATACTTTAGGCGCTCCCTTAGCAGGATGGGAAGGGGACAATCCTTTAGGTACCTCCTTTGGAGGATGGGTAAGTGACAATCCTTTAGCCCCCCTCCCGTTAGGACGATGGGTAGGGGACAATTCTTTAGGCGTCTACCTTAGCAGGAAGGGTAGGGTACAATTCTTTAGGCATCTCCCTTAGGAGGAAGGGCAGGGGACAATCCTTTAGGCGCCACCCTTAGAAGGAAGGGCAGGGGACAATCCCCTAGTTGCCTTTTCCAACATATTTCCGTATCTTGATAGAAATTTAAATCACATGCATTCATAAAAGTTGGAGAAAACCTATAACCCTGTAGCGAAGATGTGTAAGTATCAGTCTGGGTGCCCGTTTACTCTCATCTTAGCGCCCTTTGCTAAATTTAGGGAGGGCCAGTGTACATCCTGCCCTCCCCCTCCTTACTTTCTGGTTGTTACTGCCTTAAATCAAGGTGTAAACTGCTCACCCGCGTATGAGCGCACCTGTTATGCACGCGCAGTTCTTGAAGAGGTAAATTGTTTCAAGCTGGCTGGAGCATTAAACCAAACTCTCCGTTTCATTACTTCATCATTAAGTTAAAGTTAAAAAAAAAAATTCAAATTTCCTCTCTATTGCGTAAAGTAAGTTTTCATTCATGACGTGCTGTTCTATTTGGCATTTAAAGGAACATTAACATCGTAGGTGACAGGCGGAGCTTAATGTCTCGTCGAGAGCGAGGTCATTATATGTTATTCACGGTAAACGGAGCACTTGTGAAAGTCCTGCTTAAGATCTACTTGTATGTACGTTGTGTATTCTTCCGCCTTCTGTAAAATTTACATTTCCATGTGCCTCATCACTTTGTTCATGCGTCGGTCAAGTGAAATTGTGAAATAATTATAAATGTAATTATTTTACAAAACTGCTGGTTTTTACACTTCGATGCATTAAGTTATCACAAATGTTTATGCCTACCTAACAGTTTTTATTGGACGTTAAGTGAGTGAGTGAAGAGATTTCGGCAGCTCTTAACAGCGTGGTCTTGAGAGCCGATGAGGGTGATTGAGGTGAATATGGAACAGCGCCAGAATGAAAGGGCGGGGAAACGGGAGATCCCCGAGAAAACCCGCCGATCAACGGCATCGTCCGGCACGATTCCCACATCCGGAGTGACCCGGCCGGGGATTGAACCCGGATCGCCTTGGTGGGAGGCGAGCAGGCTAACCGCTCAGCCACCGTGGCTCCCTCGAGGTTAAGATATGGAACTACTTTCCCTCCATCGTTGCTAATTGTACTGGGCGCATGTCACCCATCAGTGCGCCCGTTAAAATATATGCAGGTAGGAGCAAGCAGTGACATTTTTTTCAGTACTCACTTTATAGTGAACAGCCTTCAGATACGGATAAAGTTACTTAGTGTGGCGGGGGCAGGGAGGGAATAGGCCAGAGTTTGCAGCACGGAAACCTTCTAAAGCATTCAACCCGGAGTGAATTCGGGAAAGCACGGAAAACCGAAATCTCGATGGCCGGGCAGGGAATCAAACCCGGAACTCACAAATGCGAGCCCAGTGGTTTACTATCGTGTCGCCTCGCTCGATTGGAATAAACGAACTCGTAGGAGAAGTGCGAAACTTTCTTCTTCTCTCTCTCTCTCTCTCTCTCTCTCTCTCTCTCTCTCTCTCTCTCTCTCTCTCTCTCTCTCTCTCTCTCTCTGAATAACCGCTGATTACTCGAGTGTGTTCTATTGTTATCATTTTCTGAGTGTACCTCCAAGTAAAGAAAGGTAGAGCGGATGGCGGTTCTGTGCCGGAGGAAGCTTGCCTTCAGAACTTCGTGGGCGTAGCCGCGTACCCGACAAAGCTAATTTCCTGCACCGCTGTTACGCGATACCGCCTCCGAACGTTGGTCGGCGGGACTGCCTCTTTTCGTTGCAGCGGTTCCCATGGTTACATAACTTCGAAAGTCTGTGCTCTTTGCGGTTCCAGTCAGGTGTATGTTTCGTCATTACCTCCTCGTACCCTTCAAGTACGGAAGCCTTTACTACAATGAAATGTTTCGTGCAAGCTCGGGGACGAATCTTCTACACGAGACCTGCTACCCCCGAGTCTGCATGCAAGCTCTCTATGGAATAGTCTGTCACACGACACTTGCCGCCCCGCACAAGTAGAGGCAAGTGCATTTGTTTTCATTTTTAATTGTGCAGCTGTCGTTCAGGAACGGTCTTCACTCATGACCTTTGCAGTGTTATTTAATGCGAGGAACCTAATTGTTTTGTTGTGAGAACATGACTTTTTGGTTTTAATTAAACACAAACTAGCAACTGGGTGTGATTTACAATATGGCGTTGTTTAGGTTTACATCAAGTATATACATTAAATTCTTAAGGTAACTAACATAGGATTAATAAATACTGTGTTTTTTAACAAATTCATCGTAAGTGAACCCCTGTTTTTAATCAAATTTTGAAACACAAAAATGGTTACCATGGGTCATCCTTAAAAGATAAACGTATGGACTCGTGGACTTTTTTGTAGACCTTTTTGAGATCTACAATTCTGTAGTACATTAATTTGGTGTATCTCTTATGGTTTAGTCGGCGCAAGCCATGTAAGCGACCGAAAAGCGACTTTTTCCGACTTGAGTAGAAAACGTCGACGTTTCTCTACTACCCTTACATTAAATATTAATGTGTTATATATATATATATATAAAACTTCCTCAATAAATTCTCTAAATGACACTGTAAATCGAATCAAAATCTAACAAGTAGTTTAGAAACCTGAGTCGAATACACAGACACACGCGGCCGGACGACTTGGTTTTATACTATGTATAGATGTTGCCTATAATTTTCACATAATGCTGTTACTGCAGCAGCTAACATTTTCGCTGTTTTTTTATCTGCTTTTTATTTTTGATTGATGGTTTTCTCGCTGTTTCTCAAAACAGCATAAAATTACGTCTATCGTCAATATCACACTCCGACACACTCTCTATGAGCAGCTAAAATTCCGACCTTGCAGGGAGCCTTCCGTCGAAAATTGCACACTAATAAGTACGAAAACATCGATGAAAACGCATTTAGTCGACCAAATCTTCCACAGAACCAGCCATACCAACAACTATGCGAGCTTGGACGCATTCTTTTAAAGAAACTTCAATCGTGCACATGGTCTTAAGCCCGAATTCAGAATATTTACACATTACCTACTTTTTAACGAGTTTCGTAGGAATTTCTCACCAAAACTGTAAGCTCCATCATTAAATAGAGACTTACTAAGGAACTCAGCAATTTCAAAATACCCACTCTAAATATTCTTTTATTGCATCACTTAAAGGTTGATGGTACAAAATGTTTCTCCTTGACTTTGATACCATGATTAAACTGGATATATACATCGTGGTTTACACTAAAATTTGTGTCTTCCTGAACAGCCTTTTCCTATTCCAGCCTGAATATTATTGTAGAGGGAAAATATATGTTACAGAAATTCTACTTAGTCTACTGTGAAATGTGGCAGCCCTGTGATTCGGAAAATGATTTTTCCATATTCGTAATTTTTTTTTTTACCAGTTTTAAGAATATATTATTCTTTTTTGGTAAACAGGAATGCAGGTGAATCGCCATAGTACTTTTCTTAGTGATAAATCTGAACAAATAAAATGCCGTCAAATAATATGGAAGTCTACAACTCCTCCGTTTTCTGAGATTTTCCCCGCCAAAAACGAGAAAACGAAGAAGCTGTAATTTAAAGACAACTCTTTAGATACGTTTCGTGGCTAAACATCTGCTTCTAAATTAATCACTATGCTTAACAGTTTGTGAACAAAATGCATTTATTTCCTTAGGATGTGGTTATTTTCTTGCTGTTATAAGATTCGTAGTTCGTACAATTTCGCCAAGACTTACGTTGTGTTTTTCGTTACTTGGTGGCTTATCATTGTGAACTTATCTTTGACCTCCCTAGTTTAACTGTCCATAACCCTACCTCGACCCCTAACCCCTCTAGCCGCATCGCATTGTGTGTATTGTTAATTAGCCTCAGTTAAGATCTTCTAGACTTGTTAAGTGAACTTTATTTAATAATTCCTTGACTCCCCTTCCTGTAATGCCCTGCATGAACCTATTGAATTTTACTCTACTTAAGGGAAATAGAACAGTGGTTACTGAAAAAAAAAATCAAAGCTTGTTAACGGACAGTTAAACACCTTTGGCATATGCCTTTGAAAAAATTATATATCTGGTTGTAACTGCATTCATTATGTTGTGAACACTAATTGTAATACGTGTGGTAATGTGGGCAGCGAAGCATCAAAGAAGCTTCTCTCGAAAATTCTTATTAAGTTAGGTAAAGTTAGGTATAGGTAAGATTTATCCTACTCAGGTTGGCAAACTCGATGTTTTTAGTTTGGCAACTAAAATTTTTTCAAGCCAGTTAGCACCGAATTTGTTCGTTGTCTATATAAGTAAATAGAATAATTCAAATATATATAATTGTGTAAAATTTTCCTGTTTGTATTGTGTTAGAAACTACGTAAAGTATAGAGGTTAAACTTTTTTCTTCGCACTAGGGTGGTAATACAACAAAATATGTTCACATTTTGTTTAATCTTCTGTCGTAAACTGGGTTTAAAGAACGTTGACTTGCACAATTACCTTATTCAAATATAACAACTTAATCGAGAAATAAAATAGTGAAATGGTTCGAAATTTCATTTTTAGGGATTCCCCGTGCCTGTGCAGTTTCCATAAGGAAAATAAGAAAAATACAAAGTTAATTTCTATGGCGGGTATATTTTATGTGACCTGACATAAAGCATTAAATGTAAATAATACTAGAGGATGGACGATACCATGAGAGAATTTCAAGAGAACCAGTGGGCCGGTCAGGCAATGGCTATTGGCCATACTTGTGTGGCGACTACCGAATTTTTTTTACCAACTCTTCCAGGTTAGTTTAAACCATTGACAAAAAATGAGACAGGCCGATTTTTTCCTCTTCTGCGCATGTACTCAGCACTGACCCACCTCACGTCAATACAGCTGTCAGTCACATGGACAACAGAGATGAGCATGCTTGTTTACGTCTTAATTTTCAAAAGGCAAATACTTTTGTACTGATAAAACACTTAGAGATTTGTATTTAATCAAACTACATTACAAATTCGTTGGAGGAAGTACACAAAGATCTCAAAGCACTTGTTTATCAAACAGTGTACTCATCTAAAATTCTACTGTAAAAAATTTATGGTAAACTTCCTAAATTGTGATGGTAGTTTTTAACTTATACAGCGTATGTAAATAATAATACACGGGTATGATTAGCATTGCTACTATACGAAGGTGGGAACTTCCCTATGCTTTTGACTATTTCCTGAGCAACTGTAGGAACGTTACCATGCATGTATGGGAAAATAATTTACCATTCACGCTTTGTCACTGTACGTATACAATGATATGGTAAATGTACAAATAATTTCTTCGAGTAACGTTGTTTATGGTAGCCGTACTGGCAGAAATGCGTTTCTGTTTTGGGACACGGAGACTGAATCTGGCGGCTAGCGTGATCACTCTACCCCAAAGTCACACTACAGTGTAAACTTCATAAATAAGTACTCGTTAAACTAGTATCCTAGATCAGGTCAGTTTAAACTGCAAAATCACGTATTTACCGACTACCATAGTTTGGTTTAGAGGGTCCTGTTAGTTCGTGGTAAACTGTTTGGAAAAATGATTGATGTAAACTTACATGGGCAGTAGCGATGGCCTGGGCGTTCCACAGACGCTCGTAGAATTTCTGCGAGTTTTTTAAATCTAGTTTACTGTTGCGACAAAAGGCAACTCTCTAATCGCTTCGATCTGCCCATGTCTCCATCGTACTGGCGACCCAATTAAATCACGCGAGCCGATTCTTCTTCTTCTAAGAGAGCCAAACGTTCTCTAGTAACGTACACCAGTTTGGGGGGGGGGGGGTATTTAGTTCCTTCCATAATAATGGGGGCGCCATGTCGGTTGCCGGCCTTGGATGGAGGCCCAGCCTGTTTTGAGTGTAAGGCTATGCCTGGTGGGGATTGTGTTGACTACGGGAAGCACATTCCCTCTCTGTCCATTGAAGGTGACCAATTGGTGCTTTGCTAAGGTCTGGTTGGGATTTGGTTGACTACGGGAAGCCGATCCTGCTACTGGGATGGCCATTGGACGGGCTTAAGGCCTGGTGGGGGTATGGTTGACCGAAAGGGAAGCCTACTCCATCTGTCGCTCTGTGGTCCCGGCTGGCGACCGGTGGGGTCCAAGAGGTTGGCTGATCTGAGATGTGTCGGAGCTATTTCCAGCTCTAGTAACGGAGAGCAAGCCGATGCGTGAATTCCGGAAAGAGCTAGTGATGCGCAAGGTATAGCCTCTCTTAGTCGAGGGAACCCACACCTCCTCGTGGTACCTCTGTGGTGCTAATCACCTTGAAGGCTCAGATGTGGGCCGTTCCCTATGCCTGGTTTTACCGAAAAGGGTACCTGCCTCAGGCTAAGCTTGAATCATGGGCAATTCATGATGGTAGTGCCTGGTGGCGGCCCGGTCGACTCCTTTACTATCAGTGGGGCCCCAATGTGAAGAAATTCGACTGGAGGGACCACTTTCGGATCCGCCTGTTAGTGGAAAACCCTAGATGGAAAGGAAGGAGGAGCACGGGCTGACCTCCGCTCCCCGCTGGATGAAGGACTCGTGCTGGTAGTGGTGAGTGCCTGGTCTATACGTCCAGATATCCACTAGGTAGTGGGTTTTCTCCATAACACAGGAGAAAAAGGAAGGCCATTTGGAAAAAAAGGAGTATGCGCCTGAGCGGTGGGAGGGGTGACAGGGCCTGAGGACGAGCTCCCTCTCTACGTCCAAGGGTCGTGCAACCCCGAACCCGCAATATGTTAAAATAATGGATACTCCAAAAACCTAGGAAAGGCCCAAGGCTAAGAGGGGTGCACTGTTAAAAAAATGTCCTTCATTTTACGGAAAATTGCTGGTAAAAATTTATCCAGAAGTGTCCGTAAACTCTCCGTAAAATTACGGACACAATGATTTTCAGAAACGGACGTTCCGTAAATTTCACCGAACCTCTCCGTTAATTTTCAAGTTAATTTTATGTACTGTCCGTTTAAAATAGAAGAGATTGTGGAAATATCTTTAATTTTCGTTATGTGGGTGTTATACCGTGTATAAAAAATGATATTAAAAAAGTTAAGATATTTTTTACTTATGCGAGGTTTGAACCCGAGTCAAAAAAATTACCAGTACACGTCTCTGACCATTCACCTATTATTCTCACTTGAAAGTTGTGGTATAACTTTTATAGTTCTATATAAAAGACAAAAGCAAAAATTCAGTTTCTATTAAATTTGGTGTATTTTTAGTGTTGTCAAATGTTACAGACGCCTGATGCAATTTTTTAATATTTGAAAGACTAGGCCATAATCGCGTGGATAACCGTAACTGCCGCAGAAACGATAATTTTCTTGTTACAGTGGCGAAGAAAGCTTCGTGTAGGTTCAGCATTGTTCGTCCCCGTAACTCGAAGCCAAATGGAATACGGAGACTTTACGTATTTTGTATTTACGGACTTAACTCCGTTTTTACTCATTACGAATTGCCTTTTCGTTCATACACTGTACATTTCCGTAAAACATTCCGTAAGTATACGGAAATTTTTAACAGTGTGGGGAAGCAAAATTTTTATTATTATTATTATATATATATATATATATATATATATATATATATATAATAGTATCTATTTCAGTACTGGAATTTCGGTTAATCACTACAGTTGGTATATATATAGTCCACTCACGGGGTCTTCCGAATTTTCTGAAGCCCTGCTAAGGTTCTACTTTCGGGATATTCCTCCGCCTCGTGCAAACAAAGCTTAACTAAGTCCAGTAAATTTCACCAAAGGGACAACGCACCACAATCGTGCGCACTGAATTTAGTTATATTTTCCACGAGATGTATTTATTACTAGGCATTACCAAAACTTCATTTTTCACCCTGTTTTTATTCGTACTATTTATAAATTAATTTTGCAATTTATAGATAAAATATAAGTAAAAGTCCATATTTAGTAAAAAAAAATATGGTATTTTTATTACAAGATCTTATTTAACTTCACATGTTTGTATGTATGGTAGGTGTCTGTGAGGTGTCTGTCCGACGCCCACGGAATCACCAGCAATCACGATGTATTTGGTAGGCAAAGTTGTCGACTACTGGTGGCGTGTATATTTTCAGTACCGGGGAAGTCCTCATTTACACATGGTTGTGTGGGTAAAAGACTATCCAAAATTTGAAACACAAGAAGGAATTCAAATGAATCGACCGCGTGTGTGTATGTGAAATACCATTTGACGATACTGATCTGCAGAGATCGTATTGAAATATCAAATACATCGACATACACCCACGTGTAAGATTAATAATGAATATTCAGCATGCCGGTTCAAACTTCCCACTGAAAGAGTGCTGTGAAACTCGCCTGATAGTAAGCGATACTGGTGATGGACGAGTCTGTGAATGTATAACTAGTCTACCTTTATAATAAAAAAAATAGGCGAGACAAAAAAGGAAAAATAAATTCACTGTAAAAAAAAAAAACCTTTTAAAACCAAACTTTTATTTATAAATGAAACTAAAAAGATAAAGATAATTATAAAGTTCATTTATGCACAAAAGCTTGGTTTTAAAAGGTTTCTTTTACGGTTAATTCTGTTTACTGACGTATAAAACGCTTGTAATGTGTGACGTATTTGGGAAGAAAATAAACACGTCATACATGGGGTGTTTTTTCAAAGGTTTGTTTCAAAAAGTGTTAAGATACCGTGAATAGACTATACTAGCTTCATGTGCACGCGCTTCCTGTCTTTCTCCTTCGTCTTTCCTGTTGAAGACGTTGTCTAAATCATTCGTTGCCCATTTTCTTCTTCTCGTGTTCATCAATGTGCGTTGCCCTACAGGCAGTTTTACTGTTTGAATCTTAAGACTCTGCGAACGTGTTTTAGCATCAATCCCTTTTATACGCTAGATTTGAAATGTCTGTAGTTTAGAACATACCGTACCTCTCTTTGTCCTCTTAATGTGGTTCGCAATTGCTTTCGTCCTTCTGGACACACAGGAACGTCTTTGTGTAGGTTATAAAGGTTATTCATTTGTCTTCTGTCGTTCTACGTGTAATCAGGATCGATTATCGATCATGGGAAAGTATTTCCAGATTTCATGATATCGTCTAGATATTAATGTTTAATGGATGATATTCCGCTCTGTTAAAGGCTAAATATACGACCACCCTTTTCCGTCATTATGCAAAAAGTTTTATTCCCCAAAAGCCTCTGCTGAGTGTGTATTTATTCCCTCTGAATTTTGCCGAGTCATCTGACGTGAATACAGCCGGCGCAGCGATCAATCATTTTTGTTGGTTCTCCGAGGATTTCACCCTGCTGGCTTACACGGGCGGGGGAAGGTATTTTGCGAGAGATATTCTGTTTACTGTCTTTTACTATATAAAGAAGATTAATATGCCTGCGGGAGAGGATAGCGCCACATCGATAGCGTCATAAACGCAGAGATAGAATCTAGTTTTTATAGATATCGGGTTTTTAGCTAGCGGTTTTGATAAATCTAAAAAAAGTTTTGCGAATGCACTGTTTGTATCAAGATACTAGCGACTACTGCAGAGTGATTTATGACACCTTGTTTTCTAGAAAAACGCAAGTTTTTAATGCGCGGTCGATTCGAATTATTATTATGCCCGACCATATACTACCTTTGAAGGTAACCTTCATGCTCTTTTGGAGTAGGTACCTGTGCTGGGTGATACAAATAGCAACCAATGATTTCGCTACTGCCAAACAGGCAGCACAAATTTACTGGTACTGAGGACAAGATTGAAGTGAGATGCCTATATTTTCCACGTCAGCGATATTAATTGTGTTGGTCAGTTAATTTTCACATACCTTCGTCCTATTGGTCCTGGCTACACCGGGTATGCTTACTGTGCCCTGCAACGTTTATTATTGGCTGGCCGTCAGCCAATAGAGTAGCGCGTTGACCGTGTGCCAACAACGGAGTTAACATGTTTTACAATACATTGTGCTCAGTTGAGAAATTATTAAAAATAATAGTTTTATTCTAACGAAATGAAATGTTAACTGATGGTAATTTTTTTATTAGGTTCCTATACAGTTCAGTGAATCGGTTAAAAACAATAAAAGTTTGAGTTTTGTCTCCAAAATCAAAGACATTTCCACATAAACATAGTCCCGTATATATACATGCATACTCCTCAAAGGGTTAATTACATTTTAAGAATCTGAAATGATATTACACTTGGATTAGGTTAGGTTGGGTTATGTTAGGTTAAGTTGGATTAGGTCACTTCGATTAGGTAACCTTAAACAACGGAGGTGGACATTGGCAACTTTAGCAACAATTTAGAAAACCAGCAAATGTCTATGTTGCTTCTCCCTATCTCCTTGTACTGTATAGCCTGTAAAGCGTTGCTAGGTTCCACAGAGATTTCTGTTTTTAGAGTACCACAACCTGCGAACATTATCTTGTTGAGTGTTCGCGAAGGGTCAAATTATCCAGTAACGCAGCCTTCAAAATCCGGTACCCAGATTCAAGTGAAACGTACTCCGCAGACTTAGGGTATTATTCATGTTTCACATCAATCTGCAACGTGTATCTAAATTTCAATAGAAATATTTAATTTACTAACTCTTTTCTGTTCCATATGTAGAGACATGAAAAATTCGCGGATTGGTTTTGGGGCAAACTAGAATTGGAAACCTCTTACGTTTGTGTCGCCTTTGCCATTGGTCCGCGCTTCATTTGACATCGCCTGGAGAACCCTGGACCAATGAGAAATATACGACAAAATGCACACCCAATCATCGCCCTCCACTTTGGCAGGAAGCAACCAGTGGGCAATTGATATCTGCACGATTGCATATAAGACCGCGGAGTCTGGCCTGAAGGATGTTGAACTCGGAACCCTTTTCATATGTTGTTAAAATAGCTTTCTAAAGCGTACGCGTACTCTGCACAATCATTCCTTTTAAATACAGGTAAGAATTCTGAGTTAGGGCCTTGAAGTAATCTGACTATCAGTAATTTTTTTTTATGGCGGTCGAGAGTTCGAAGTAACTAAGCCCAACGTAGTCTGTTTGCCCTCCAGGGACTGAAATATTCGTTATCATTTTCGGATGTGCCTAGCAGCTCACTAAGGAAATTTAGATTCGCGAGGAAGAGAGATATCTCATGCCTTGCCTTTTTTTTCGGCCAGCTGCTACCCAGATTTGTCGTTCCAGCTCAGAAATTCCGAACCCCCCCCCCCCCCCGGCCCCGGGCGGGGGTCGGTAGCTCCACCACCACTTTGTGCACCCGGTGGTGTTTCGCCACGAGTAATCCACATACATTCTATATTCTTGGCCAGGGGCGTTCTCGCTGCAGCAGAGGCGGCCGTTTCAGAAGCAGGAATCGCCTCTTGGCGAATTCACGACCTCCTGGCCGCCTGCACTCTCCTCGGGGATGCCTGTGCGCGGGGTGGGGTGTGGTGTAGGAGGGGAAAGGGAGGTGGGGGATTGTTACATTTCGCGGATGACGTCCGGGAGTTGGTGAACACTACACGTCGGGCAACACGCCGACCGACGGTGTTGGCCCGCTGGTGCCGCGAATACACTCGAGGATTGCGGATGAGAGAAGGAGGAGGCTGTTCTCGGGGAGGGGTTCCCCAAGGGGGGAGGGGATTGGGGAGGGGGAGACGAGTTAATTGAATCCCAGCGATGCCGGCGGTGTTGACGCATCCTCTGCCTTTACTTATTGATCACCAGCGGGAGGGCCAGGGCTGTGCCAGGCGCCTGCATGTATTCTGGGGAGGAAGAGACAGGATCGCTGACCAGCAGCAGTCCGTCCTGATCGTGCAGACATGGAAGCTTCGTGGAGTACGCAGGAGGTTCCCAGAACTCAACATTCTCTTTGTCATTAACGGCGCCACCTTGCCGTCACAGAATGTTTCAAATCCGCGTTTATTTTATGACACCACTTAACGTGTTCCCATTATACCTATATACGAATCGAAAAAGCACAAACAGATTACACAAGGACACGTTAGAAATACTATTCCCGAGATCTCCAAAGTAGCTCAAAACTGCTTCATCACACTGCTATATTTTAAAATATACTGGTCTCTGGTCTTAAACATGCCGAACTGTTATAGGGATCTGCACTGAAGTTTGCTTCAGACTATTCCCACCAATAACTTATTGCTAAAGGCTGTTCTCCATACAGTGAGTACTTTTGAAATCTACCATTGCAAAAAATCACTGCCCCTACCTGCATATATTTCAACGGGCACCCTGAGTGGCATGTGCCCAGTAAGGTTGGTAACGATTGATGGTAAGTAGTTCCGTATCTTAACGTCGTATAAAAAGTGTTAGGTAACCATTTATGATAACTTTGATTATCTCTTTTGCTTTCCTTTTTTTTTTAATGTAAAAAGTGTAAAAATGGGCAGATTTATTAAATATTTATTTATTTATTTTTTAGTAATCTCGCAGTTTCACTTGACCGAAGCATGGATAAAGCGATGGGACCCATGGAAATGCTAATCTTACATAAGGCAGGAGAATACACAACGTGCATATAAGTAGATTTTAAGCAGGGCTTTCAAAAGTGCTCATTTTACCGTGAACAGCCTATTGGGTCGTCGCTTAAAGTCTAATAGGTATAGGCTGTTCACGGTAAAGTGAGCACTTTTTAAGGCCCTTCTTAATTTTTCCTGTCAACCAATTTCTATCTCCCTGCTGCTTTTTAATATAAACATGCAATGTGATCAATACACACAGTGAATACATTCCACCACCCCAAAATTTAAAGCTTGAGTATGCAAAAAGATGTATTTATTAGTGGTTAATGCCTGTTTGAAGAGCCTTAAAAACTGCTCACTTGTGGACAGCCTATAACACGCTGCACGACGAGAACACTGCACGCCAGTTCAGAGACTTGCGCTTAGGAGCGATGGGGCACTAGGCTCTCGTGACTTCGTCATCCTTATCATTCCCGCGCTTCTCGGCCTTAAACGCGCCTTAACCCTTTCAGTCAGAAATGAATATACGATTTAAGGCATTGCAACAGACAATTTTCTTGTTCGGAACTGAACTGATATTCAGACGAAGCTTTGTCTTACATCGGGACTAGTAGAAATCTATCTGTAGAGCTACGAGTATTTCGCGAATTCATTCGGAGACAAGGTGGACTCCAAGCACTTATTCTTTTATCCTACTGTTGTGATTGGCAGTTCTTCAGACACGCCCCATTTTGCACATTGAGGTTTGCGTGCATTTACTGGCACTTAAGACAAATTAGAAGTGAGTGACCTATATCTACCACTGCTAGAACACCGGTTCTGTTGGTGTCTCTGTTAGAACTCACCATCGTCCTATTGGTCCATACCACGCTGCACACTACACTGTACTTTACAGTGTTCATTATTGGCCGGTCATCAACCAACAGAGAGCCGAGCTGATATTGACCCAATACAATATCCATTATCGTATAAAAGGATTTACAATCAATCATGTCTCTTTGAGTGTCTATAAAAATAAATTCTATCGTTAGCAATATCACTGTTACTGCGCTGCCGTATTCTTGTGTGGTCATGCTAAACACTAGCTGAACAAATACTGTACATACATGCGAGTTTGGTTCCGAACAACTAACAAATTGTCAAATTAGCTTTCCTTGAGGTACACTCGAGCATAGTCTACAAAGTGTTAAGAGACTGAACAAATTAATCAAACCATCTGAGACATTTATAAGAATAATTTTTCTCCAGGTCGAAGTTCCTCCCGACCTAATGAGGTAACACAGCCCGATTTTTGTAGGCAATATTTGAATATTTCATATGCAGATTCGAGTGAACTGTATACTCGTGTTTCGGGGCGAACAATCCACCAGGATACTCGCAACCATTTTAATACTGTTCGTAATCATGGGCGGAATGCCCGTGAGCATTCGTCGAACGCTCGTGTAAATATGTGTTTCGATTATCGCTCGTGAGTTGTTGCGTGCTTCCGAATACATACATGCTGTTCACGGTAAAATGAGCACTTTTGAGGTCCTAATTACTTTTTTATTTCAGCTATTTTCATTCTTTAGCCATCTTTTTAAAGTAATATTGCCACGTAAGTAATAAACACAGTTTGTATATTCCACTGCACCCAGAAGTTAATGTCTAAGGATGAAATAAAATATATTTATTGACTATTATTCAAATGAGAGGGCTTTCAAAAGTTCTAATTTACCGTGAATAGCCTATACGTAAAGTAAACGACGTCGCATTGCATTACTACATTTCTTAAACTAAGGGACAGATATAGAGGTTCTGAATTAAGCGATTTAACACTTAGTCTTTGATCGGCTAGTGTTCATGACCACACAAGAACACGGTAGTGCAGTAACAATGATATTGTTAACGATAGAATGTATTTTTTATACACACTAAAAGGAACATTATTGATTGTATATCCTTTTATACGATAAAGGATATTTTATTGGGTCAATATCAGCTCGGCTCTCTGTTGGTTGATGATCGGCCAATAAGGAACGCTGTAAAGTACGGTGTAGTATGCAGCGACCAATTGGACGATGGCGAGTTCTAACACAGACACCAACAGAACCGGTGTTCTTGCAGTAGTGGATATAGGTCACTCACTTCTAATTTGTCTGCAGTGCCAGTAAATGTGCGCAGACCTCAATGTGTTAAAGAGTTTCAGACGTTTGCTATTGGAGTTTTATAAAACATTCATCACTCATTTTGGATTGCCAAATACAGTATGTTTGGATTTATCTTAGTGAAGCACAAATATTTTGTGCATTGTGACTTTCGGTAAATTTTCGTTGAGAAAATAAGCTTCTAAGAACCCACGACGGAATCTGGATACACCCTGTGTATCCACGGAACACGAATATACTGTGTGTTTAAAACTTTATACGTGTTATATGGCAAGTTTTTTGTAGCGACTAAGAAATAAATATTCCGCACGTTTTCACGCACTAATAAAGACTGCCCCCTCGAACCTCTCGTACAAATTAGTTAAGCAGTAAGATAAGTTTCAAATTTATGAAAATAAAAATCCTAAAGCTAGAAAAAAAATTTTGGACACTCAAAGCAAAATGTGTTTTTAATAAATCTAGCATTACTCTTAATTTATTTTTATTTACAATACATGGTCTTTGAAAACAACCAGAAAAAACTTCCCAGTCAAACTAGCTAATAATGCAGAAAATGAAGTTATCTAAGTTGATATACATGCTGATTTTTTGTTATACACAGCCTGAACAAACCAGTTAAATAAGTGTATTACTCTTTACTAACATACGAAAGCATTTATTCTCATAATATTTTATGAATATAATTTTGTAGAACGTGTGTTTGATTTGCCTACGCCCTTGTCACTTTGCATTGTCTGTCTTGGTGAATATCCACTTAGTCATTTTACTTCAAATTTATTTCAATATTTACCATGTATTGCAAACCCCAACGTGATAAATTCTAGTAGCACAGTGTGACGACCTAGCTGTACGCAGAGCTCTTCCCCAGTGTTTAAATTGAGGTCTCGGTTTGACAAATGGAAGGATACCAAAAATTACATGAAACTGAAAACTTTTCTGGTTCAAATACGACACCAGGAAAGTGTTTTTAGCTTGGTTAATAACGCTCCCGTTGCAACGTCCCTGCAGGCACCAGCGAATGCGTTAATTAGCGCGCGCGCGCGCGTGTGTGTGTGAGAGAGAGAGAGAGAGAGGAGTGCGGCTGTTATCAGCCTGAAGGCTAGTCCGCAGTGACAGCTACCCCAAATTCATATTATGGCGGGTAATTGGCTTTGTTTGCCCGTCGTCGTTAGGTTTTTACAGCGTTAAACAATGCCGATGACACAATGGATGCAAGCATAGCATCGAGGGAAACCAATAAGCGCATGATTACTTACCGCTGCGGCCGCAACAGGCCGTAATTGGTTTATGGACTTCTCCCCCCTCCCAAAACTCTCTCCCCAATTCCTCTTTGTTGAATGATGTCAGGGTTCCTCCTTCCCAGTAATTTTCTCTCGTTTCTGCTGATGCTGCTCGCCTCATCACGTTGTTCTCAGTCTTCTCCCCTTGTCTTCTCCTTTGTCGAAACTGCTTGCCGGGTGGCAGGACGAGTGCATTTCTTTCATTCCCTCAACCCGCTCTCAAAGCTGAGTTACAAATTTGACATGAGGTCTGTGCGCACCAGAAATATTTTTAAGTTTCCGGGACCTGGCGGGCGTTGCCAGCTGTCGCAAAGTTTTCGCTCTTACTTCCTGTTCTTCTCATCGGTGCGCTGCATCGCCTGTCCGTAGTGAACATTTTTCCACTCAAATTCCAACGTAGTCTGGTGGCCAGCTTAACTGGTTTCTCACTCACACGATATCGATCATACGATTTTTTTTTTTTTTTTTTTTTTTTTACTCTGCTGAAAGTCACGCTGGGGTAAGGTTTATTCTAATCAGGTTGGGAACAAAACTAGACTGCTTATGGATAGTTTGGCATAAGAAAAGCGTCTGCCACAAAGGGCGCTGGTGTAATAAAGAGGTCACCTGTAAGCTGGTGATATATGGAGAAATTGTATTTAAGTGTGTGTAAATGTTCTGTTTGACCCGAACTGTGATATATCCTTGCCGTAGTCGAAATGTTAAGTATTAACTTTATTTTGCAATTACTATCCACTCTGTCTCTAATATTGTTTTCAAGAGTAAACAGTAAAAACGTAAATGTGTTTGGCATTGAGCTTTAATAAACAAGCCTATTTTGCTGAAAAAAGTTAGAAAGTTCGAATACGCAGGGCGGGCAGTACTACTGAGATAACAATTTCACAGGTGAACCCACAATCAGTATTCTCCCTGCAACCGGTATTTAACGCAGCTACATATCGGCTAGTGCTGTGCCATTATCTTGCAGGTGTGCTCTAGAGACACTCGTTTCTGAGGTGGATGAATTAAGAAGTATCCTCTCCGCAGATGACATGTGACGTAGGTGCACACAGGGTAATACTACACCATTTTCTTGCAGCGCTGCAGACACGTGGGTGCCGGAGATGGAGTCAGTGTCCTCCCTGTAGCCTGCATGTGACACAGGTGCACGCCGGCTAATGCAGTGTCGCATTATTGCAGGTGTGCTCGAGCGGGTCTGGCGAACAGTGCTGAAGGGACATGGGTACCAGAGATGAATCTAGTGTCCTTCCTGTAACCAGCACATCATACAGGTGCACGTGGGCTAATGCAGTGTCGTATGCTTGCAGGTGTGCTCGAGCGGGCCTGGCGATCAGTGCTGCAGAGACGTGGGTCCTGTAGATAAAGTCATTGTACCCTCTGCAGCCGGCACATGATGCAGGTGTACTCCGGCTAATGGCGATGCATGCATGCTTGCAGGTGTGCTCGAGCGGTCCCGGCGGGCAGTGCCTGTCAGCGGACCAGTACCGCGCCTGCATCCGCTCGAGGGCGCTGAACGAGGCGTCACACGCCCAGCTGGGGTTCCTCGCCTTCCGCGACGAGATCGCCAGCAATGGCAGCTCGGCGGGCAAGCAGCAGTGCGACGCCACCTGACCTTCGGCGCAGGACCCCAAGCGGACAGAGTTCTAGTCGGCCCCCGCAGGCCCCCAGACGTCCCTCCATGGCTCGGGCGAAGCCACGGCGAGTCGGCAGCAAAGAGAGACGACGGACACCCCAATTCTATTATAAGTCGACCCATGGACTAAAGATGACGTAGGCCGATCTCGCTGGCTGCGCACAACCAATCTCCGTGTCCCAACATTGAACTGCTTATCTATCAACACAGCATGAGTTCGATTTGAGGTTAGAACACTGCTTAGTAAACAAGCACTTTGCGATGTTTTTATACTTCCTCTAACCAATTTGTAATGCAGTTTGATTAAATTCAAATTGTTAAAAGTATTTTATTAATACAATGTTTGCTTTTTATTCAAGAAATTAAGATACACATAAATAAACACGTTTATCATTGTTTACATATGACTTTGACAGCTGTGTATGATTGGGGTAGGTCAATATTGAGTACATGCGCAGAAAACGAATAAGCGGTCTACCTCATCTTTAGTCTAATGGTCGACCAGCCCCCACAACCATGCCCTTTTCCTTCAACTTGGAACTCCTTTGCATTTTATGGCAGAATGTAGCCTAGTGTTGTCTAGTCATCGACCACCTGCGAACTGCAGCCCAGGCCAGTCGTCTTACACGCACTGTGCACCGTTTTTTCATATCAGTATTACATATTAGTTACCTTTGTCAAGTGACTGCGTTTTGGATTTTCACCTTTCTTGATAACATTGCAGATGTGGTCGTGTAAAAACCATCGCTTTAGTTGTTACTATGTTTCTAAGTTATTAGCGAGAAGAGACTGCAGGATGTTTTGTATAGATATAAAATGTTATTAGTTGGAAAATAAGTAAGTTGTGCCAAAATTGTTTCATAATGATGAAATGTTGTTTGCAAATATTTTAAATAAATAATATAATCAGCAGTTATTATTGTTTTCTTTGCTTGTACGTGAATGTTTTGATTAAATGTGGAAATATTGATTTAACATGAGATTACACTTCAACATCTCCTTCCATCTTATCAAAAACCCACCTCTCAATATCTTCCATATACCTATGAATAATTATATAAAATCAACTGCCTTAGTGATTGATAATGTAAAGTAACATAAAAGACAATCTCAACCTGGGAAAGTCTTAGTTGCATGACTTTGCTATATACATAGTGTTTAATTATTACTATTTACAAAACTGTCCTATTTTCAGCCGATTCAAGGTTTTGCAATATTTTTCAAATGACTAATACAGAATTTTTGTGATATTATTAATTTGTGATTGTGGTCAACAGCCATATTACTCCCTATAGCATTGCAGATATATTACCTCATGTTCATCAATTCACTACAGTCACAAAGCATGACTTGCCAATTTACATACTGTTACGATTGCAACACCAGCCATGCAGTGCGCTCAGGAGAAATGTGGCCAGCGATATCCTACTAAGGAGATTGGGCCAGCACTGTGAAAGTATAATCTATCGGCAAAAAACCTGCAGGTCGGGTCGTAATAATGTCTGGCTGACACCGAAGGTTGGACATCGGCTGACAACCATAACTCCACCCACGCCAAGCTATCGGCAAATAGGAATGAATTTCAACATACTAACAGGAGGTGGCGAGAAGAGGGGTATGGGGATCCGAAGCAGGAGAGAGGGTCTTCATGGGGCGTCAGCGACGCCAGACAGACACAAGACGGGACAGCTCTGATCTCCTGCTCTTAAGGGGTGAGTTGTTCAGGGGAAAGAGAGCAGTTCCTACCTAGTCCTCCCTTAACCTGTTCCAGAGGACTTGTAATAGTCTTACTTAGCTATAAAAAGTATTGGTAGCCCTAATAATTATTTTAATCACCCTTTCCCTCCTGTCTTCCTGTAAGTTGGGTTGTCACCTGAAGTGGCATCCACAAGAGGTGGAGGTGCCTATTCTTCCCTTTCCTTAAGCATTTAACGCGAGTTGCTTTCTACTTCTGCCTGCCCTGGGAATCTCTTTAGAACCCTTGGTGTGAGAATTTGAGGGACAGTAGTACATAGTTGGTAACAGCAGCCTTAGTATTAGATAGCTTCGCTAAATACCTTGGCTTATTTCTGCTTTATCAGCATGCACCTTTTTCATGTCACAGCATAGTAAAGACACTGGCAAACTGAGGAGCTTGTTCGACCTTTTGACCGCAAACCCTGGGAAAATAAATACCTCACAACAATCATTAAATACTACTTCACATCACAGTACTTCCACACACTCATTCACGACACGGGAACAGTCCACAATACACACCCTCAACAGACCTGTAACCAGACAATATTTACAGGAATTACAACACAACGACACAGGTCGTTGAATTACAACACAACGCCACCACAAACTTCAACTCAGGTACACGAATACGAGCTAACCAATATTTTCACTAGAATGGATACATATTATAACACTCAGGAGCCACGCATAGCCGAACACATTCAACCATCTTTTATTAACCAAGCTCAATCGTACAATCAGAGGGGTCAAACCCCTTTAGGCCACAACATCGTGGAGGCACAACCTTGACATATAGTAGATCAGTTACCAGTTACAGTAGAAAAATGTAATGGCAGCCTAGAGGAGGATATTTTTGTAATTTTAGACAATTTTGAAAAAACCTAGTGAAGTCAACGAACGGAACAACAATAAGGAAATTAAAATATTGCAGTTTCACTTAACAGGGCCAGCTAATCACACATATCAAGACATTGTAACTGCCACAGATCCAAAACATTTAGCTTGGTAACATGTTACACAATGTTTTGCACTCAGGGAAAATAAAAACAAATATAATGCATAGCTGTATTTCAAAAGTCAAGAACCACATGAACCTGTGGTCGTACATGTACAAGGAATTTTGTATTTGGTACAAAAGGCCAAACCGAACATTCCTGAGGAAGACATTATGGAAATGTTGTGGGACTCACTTCTACCTTCAGTAGTAGACAAATTAGTTGTAATGGGCAACAGGTCCTTACTGGCAATGGAGGCCAATTTGAAACAAATAGATAAAGACTTAAAAAAATACAAACAAAATATTCACAACCACGTATGGCTTGACACAGCAGTTAAAAGGGAGTTCGAAGCATTAAAACAATAAATTGGCGAGTTGACACTTAACAACGTAGAGAATACAACAGCTTATGTTCAGGGGAAAGAAACACTCATCACACAGTCAAATCTATAAAGGTGAAGATAGCACGCAGCATACAGCCACTAACCTAGACACTTCAAAGGGAACCTACGAAATACATGCATCAGACGTAATAACCAATGGCAACATGCAGCTCAACCACACTGTCAGGCAAACTATATTTATTACATGTCATATCCGACATGTTCAACACACGTTTTCCCATGGACTAATATACCACCATTTCCATTTGAAAATATTTGTATACCTCACAGGCATGATAATTTTCAAGAGGTCCTTTTCACACCACACACCACACACAATATTCCAGGCCAACTGTATAAAAAAAAAAACTTGTTTTTCACAGGGTGTAAATTCCTCCTCATCCTGCACCTCACACCACAAAGAAGGACGAAACCGTCGTAGAAAAAAGTAACGCCCAGCAGATATGGGTAAGTTGCTTTTAAAAATTAAGTTAAGTTTAAGTTAATGTGCCAAAATTTTAATTGAGTTCAGTTAAGAGTTAGTGCCTCGAAAAAGTAACTGATTAAAACCTAAAAGGTGGAAAAAGCAACTAAGTTAAGTTAAAAGTTAAGTGTCTCAAAAAAATAACTCTGTAAAAGTTAGGAAACAATTTTTTTTCTTTTGGAGCTATGTGATATTTTTTTGAAAGGGGAGGAGTTCTCTATATTACTTAAAATATTTAGAAATGCTATTTATTTCTGTACCTGAAAATTTCACTTATAATGTTTAATTCACATTGACTATGTACATTTGCCAACCACGTCACATCGGATGATCGCTTGTAATATATACCGATTTTAAAAGCTTTACAGGTTACAGAATAATGTCTTCAATTTTTTACATATTTAAAATCCCACAACAAAAAGCATTTTCTAAGCCATGTTTAATATTCACTGTCAATTAAAATTTTATTGCTGAAATTGTTTATTGAAAGTAAGCAGCGGTTGAATTTCAAGATTATCATCATTTAACTTTCCTCTTCTCCCCCCCCCCCCTTAAATTTATTATTGTACTGTAATTAATGTGCAATGTTTTCATAGAGGTAGTAACGTTATCTACAGATGGCATTGTCATATACTGTGATAGTTTATTACTGCCTACATTAGAACTTTCATCACAATCAAACTGAAAGAAATCATCATGAGGAGCTTTTTGTTGTTCCAGTTTTTCTTGTGGCGATGAAGGCTTCTGTGTAACATGACATTTCCAGCTCCAGTTCTTGTCTAACTGTTTGTTTATCTTCAAGCCATGAGAACTCGAACCATGGGTGTGAATATGCCGCTAAACGGTATCTTTGGTTCTCAGTAGTGCCCAAACCTGCAAGTGATAAATCATAAGCACATTTAATTGTTTAATCTTACAAATGATGATACACGAGCATGTTTGAAATCAAGGGAAGAGTTTACTATTTACTGACCTCTCGTCAATTCCTTTCAAAAAGGCATCTACTAACAGTACAGTGATTAAGAGATATCATTCCACCCAGAGTCTTTTTATAATCTTTATTGTTGGTAAAAGGTATTCCATTGAAACATATTTATCGCCTTGTAGGATATCCAATGCTTTTGCCAGGGGTTCCATTACCTAAAAATGAATGAGTATATTATGTTAATATAGATGCATGTTATTAATATTTATGACAAAAAATGTGCACGTAATATAAAATATTCGGAATTAATAAGAACACTCTGTTTTCTCCTCAGTAAGAATATTGGCCTAAATTAAGAAGAAATGCCTTATGTTCTCCCACATTTATCTATGTCTACTGAGATTAAAAAATTAAAGAGACACATGTTACATATCTTGCAGTACTCTGATATGAATTCGGAATTAGTTCTCTGGAAAGGTGACACTCCAGCACTATTGCACACATTATCCATTTTATCTTCATTAATTCATATACAGTTAAGTGAATCATAAAAGGAGTTCCACCTGTAATAAGAAACAATTACATTTTAATAAAGGAACACTTTAGTTAATGTTCCTAACTGAAACAACAGACTTGGTGAATCACCTGGTTGCAGTGTACGAAACCAAGTATCTCCCCAAATGTTCGTGAATCTTGTCTGCCACCAAAATGGAATAGTTTTGTTTGTTGAACAAACTCTGACATTTTGGAAATACATGTCTGCTTCTTTTTTTTTTGTATTTATAGAGACAAGCTCTGCCTTCTGTGCATCAGTAGTACAGCCTAAGTTTAAAGTATGAGCTGCACATCGATGATGAGGAGGCAACCGAAAATTCTCTGGGTCTCCATCTTCAAGAACCTAATTAATACTTTGCATATCTCTTTGCAAACCACTGTCATCAGAATCATCATGAAATTCACTGTCCTGTGGCTGTGATTCCATGCCATTTCCAAATATCCTGCAAAAAAATTACAGAACTAAAATCAAATCCTCTATAAAATAAACCTTTTTTTTTATAACTCAGTTCAATTTTATAACAATATTTGTAATAATTGGTTGGGAAAAAAAAACCTAAACACAGGTCACATTTTACTGTACGTAAATAAAATGTTTTGCCCCTTAAGCACAAAACTGACAAAACCCATACAACAACAATACTGAAGATACTTAGAGACTCGCTACATTTCGGGCCAGTTTCATTATGCATCTTAAAAATATTGGTTATGTAACAACAGCTGTCAGACTTCCTGTGTGCTCTGGGATTTTGCTGTAATAACTACTCTGAAAGCTATACACAATAACCACAGGATGGGTACTACAAATCTGAAAGCCTTCACAAAGTTTGAACCATTGTCAGTTACCACAGTGGTGGCCTTACTTTGTATGTCACATTTCATAAAAATTTATTCGATAGCTTGAGCAAGAACATAATAAGTATGGCGCCCTACAATTCACTTGCAGCTCAAGTCAGCCGTATCACAAGCACATGTTACTTCTTTCAGTAAGGACTGCATTTTCTCCACCATTAAAGCATTTTAATCACTAATTTTCTTCCTTAATGTTTTTCTTGTCATTGGAGAAACACTAGCAGTCACTTTCATCGGACAATGAAAATAGAGCACCAGTTTCAACTATAAAACTACTAATTGCCTTTTCAGAGACAGATTTTTGAAAGGAGATCGTTGCATCTTGGCTCCCAAAATTCAAGAGTCTTTGTTTATTTTAGTTGTGTGTAGTGCTTTCAGCTCCTAGTGTCCTCTTGCATGCTAATGAGTTAAATTCCTCCAGTTTACATGGATAAGTGGACTGAACAAAATACATGCATCTCATAAGAGGAGGATCCAGAAGTGGCCACAAAACCATAATAGTCAGATGCAGGGATTGCCATCTTCTCTGCCAACCATTACCATAAATTCAGTAATAAACAACAGCTGCCAAATCATTGTGACATGCCAGAACACACTGGCTAAGTTAACACTACATAAGAATACAACATTAAGGAAACTATATTTATTAAACCATTCTAAGTATTTGCTCAATAAAAATCACGAATACTGAAAAGTTATTAGCAAAAATAATTAACATAAAAATTGGTGAAAATTCTGAATTAAATGAGATTTAAAAAGGGGAGGGGGTAAGTTAACTTGAAAAAGGTATATCTAGACTTTAATATTTTTACAGAAACATATCATTGGTAGGTTTTTGTTATTATGAATACAGAAAATTACAAACTAGGTCTGTTATGTAAGGTGAGTACAGATTGTATGAGCACTACTTTCATCAAGATATCCTAATCAAACTAAATATTAAAATTATGTCATGACTAAATTCATGCTTACCTTAATGCGCACCCTTAAATTAGAATTGGATGTCATTGATACACATAAAAGTTTGTTTTTTGGTACACAAAGATTACATTCGAACTTTAAGTTAGTTCCGCTACTACCATTTGTTCTATCTTCTTTCATTTCAGTGAAAAATTTCTTCAGCTGAGGCCACTTTTCCATCTTGCAACCACCATGTGTTTCGTCAAGTAAAAGGAAATCCCAAGATGTGATAATGTGATGGTGTCACCGAAAACAAAAGCCAGACACTTAGTTTATATGCCAAGCAGAATCTATGGTTTTTCAGAAAGTGGGGTTTTGTGCAGTTTATTAAGCATTAAAACTCACTTTTATCAAATACTATATATACCAATACCGAACACACTGCTTATTTACATAGGAAATTCTGGAAGCTATTTCGCTGGCACATTCTGTTGTGAGTTGTGTGAATACATGGAAGAATTCGTATTCTTTAGACTTGTTGAATATAGTTTTATTTGAACAATTTTTAATTATGCTGTTTTAAGAAAATTTATATTTCAAAGTTGTTTTACATTTCAAGAAAATGGACAGAATAAATTATTTCTCACACTAGTACTGCTAGGTTTGCTAGTAGCGACTGGTTGCCAGTTTCTTTGCTGAGTGTACGTATTGGGATGTTAAAGTATTTGCTTTTATGCTGTGTTTATACCGCATAAAATGTAAGTTTACGGAAACCATAGTTGTCGAAACCATGGATTCGGCTTGGAGTATCACATCAGTGAAAGATGGAGCCGACTTTTGACCACTGAGTACGTATTAGGAAGACATGTATTTCACCAGCTGTTCCGACGAATTGTTGCGGCAATTGCCCTCTTTTCTGTCAAAACATTATATGTAATTCAGATGTTCCGACGAATTGTCATGGCAATAGCCCTCTTCTCTGTCAAAACATTACCAAAATAATGTGAAATTCAAGAGTTTGCATAAAATTAACTTAGAAATAAGTTAGTTTCCTTATAAAGAGTAACTAGTTTAAGTTACTAGTAATTTGGTTGTAAAACTAACTAGTTAAGTTAAAAAATCTGGAAAAAAAGGAACTTTTTAACTTAACTTTTAAATTGTTAACAAGTTAGTACCTATGTCTGACATCCAGTAACTGCAACCCAGATAACACTTGTTTTTCTCTACTACCAATACAACATACTACATAGGGCATTCCAAATTTAGGAATGAGGGAACAGAAAACCATAACCAAAAAACAATCAAACATACAGTAACCACAAAATGGTCCCCGTAACACAGCCGGACGAACATCACATTTCACCCCCTTAAGCAAAACTTTTAAATTAATCAGAAAGACACAACATGTGAAACAGACAGTAACATTAAGTACATGAATCTGTAAAAATTGCACACAGAATACACCGATTGCATACAAAGAACACAATCTGCAAAAGAAACTTTGCATAAACCTACCCCTCACAGAAAAATCTAACGTAAACAAGGAAATAAAATTTGGTCCCAGAATACAATTTCAAGATACTTGGGCACCATGCCGCAAACTGCACACTATTAAGACACAAGAATTTTGAATGGCACACAGACACTGCACAAAGATGCAAGAGTTTTAAACAAACACATGCAGGGGAGAAAGTACACTAACAATGACCACACATAAGTCATTCAAAATAAGGGAGAATAAAAAATTCATCAGAGGCAAATCACAAACCCCATGTCCACAATAAGAACATTATACATTTCGGGTGTTCACATAATGTCAATCACCTCTGAAATACTATCTATTCCAAAAAAACATTCTAAACACAAAGTCACAAAATTTCCTAGCACTTCTTGACACAGGATGTAGCAAATTGTGTATTGCAGCAACAGTTACAAATCCACATTTCTGTAAACCCATTCATAAAGACATTGCATTTGTAGCAGCTACTGAGGAATTACCTTCTCCATAATACTACACTACAATCGCTTTCCAGATTGCAGGACATGTGTACACACACAACTTTCTTATGATCGCTAATTTACAGTCAGATGTAATTTTCAGGTTTGACTTCATCTGACGACACAAATTGGTCCCAGATTTACATACCAGGATATCTACCATGATACACAAGCACGATAAAATAATCACAATCCAGTTAGCAGAAAACAATGACCAAGAACAAAATTAATTTTTATTAAATACTATTAGAAAATTGATACATTTGGAACTATAACAACACGATTTACCTCTTAAACACATTATCCCAGTATTGTCCCTGGAACAGAAAGAAATATTGCGCAAACTGTTGCAGAACTATTCGGGTAGGATTTGCATATAAAATTGCAGACTTAACAGAAACACTAAACATTGAAATGAGTGTAGAACTAACGACAGACAAACCAATTCACTCGAGGCCATACAGAATAGCTCCAAAACAAAGGAAGGCTATATGGAAACAAATACAATACATGTCAGTATGCAGCTCCATGTTCGGTGATACCAAAAAAAGATGGTAGTATTAATGAAACACATGCAAGGAACACACAAAAAATTTGCAACTGCTTTTGAGAGGATGTGAGAATTTAAGGTTAAATGAAATCCACAAAAAAAAGTCGATTTACACAGCAAGAGTTAACCATTCTAGGACATAAACTTGCACCCCAGGGATTGCAACCAGACCCAGAATATATATAAGTTATTTCAGAAATGCCACCTCTGGTTAATTGAAAACAGTTATTCACTTTCAACAAATGGCTTATGCGAAACTATGAACAAAATGATGGGGCATCACCTTATCACTTATGCAGCAAAATGCTTGCATCACTGGGACAAATTTCTATAGTTCATTGTATTCAACTATAATACAATCACCAATACTTCCTCAGAATATTCTCCATTTTAATTGGTATATGGCATATATGCAACACTCTCAGCTCAAGTAGTGTTAAACAAACCTCACCTACACACCCCTGACTGGCTACAAACTCTAGAGCAGGCATGAAAAGCTTCCAAAATTAATATAAGCATGGCACAAAGATTGCAAAAAAAAAATAACAGTTTAATAAAAACACAAGGCTGCTACTTATCAAGAGAATCAGTGGATGTGGGAGAAGGAAAAGTCCTGCCGTAAAACTCTCACTTAAACGTGGGCGGGGCCCTTTGGTATTCACAAAGTATTAGGATCAAATACAGTACTGGTAGTATTGAAATCCAGGGGGAAGGCTATCAAGGATGTTGTCAACACCAGGTGTTTGAAGCCAGCATTTTTAATAAAGACACCCACATAGATAAAACAGTAGCCTATTGGTACCCATTATAACTAAATTTATGTTTAAGCTAACGAAAGTTGAGTAGTCACTGGTGCATTATTTTTTCCAGGTCCGAGGACAGGGTGAAGATGTTGAGAACGCTTCTAATCCTTCTATGGTCACAATTAATCCTACCACTTAAAACTCCATTCTGGATCCACACTGGTGTGTATTGGGTCGAATTCACATCCAGTATTATTTATGAGGAAAGCATACCATTACTATACCAAATGCCACTACAGCCACCACAAGTAATCCACAGGGCTCAGGTATGGAAAACACAAATATGTAAATTGGAAATCAAACCCCTCTGTGAAAACGCAACACTAATCACAAAGATAGTGGCAGAATTACAAAACCATCTGCTGTCGGAATTCTTTAGCGAAGTTAACTTACCAACACATTCGAAGAAAGGGCTGCAATTTATTGGGGGTGTCTTAGAGTGGTGTTGCAACATCCTATTGCATAAACATTACACTCAGTTAATAAATATTGACGAGGCATTGTTTTCCACACTTCAAAAACTTCAAGCTTCTGTGAGACGGAACTGCAGCATGCAATCAATAATTGACAATACAAAAAACGTGAAAATGCAAATAGACAACACATTGAACATGTTAGTGGAGACAATAAACAATGTTATTGTAGCTCTTCGCTCGAACATGAGAATGCAATCCGCTATGGAGATATTAGCATCAACACAGCAACTTTTGATATCCGTCATTCTGGAATTATTTAAGTCACATTTTAAGAGAACGAGAAATCTTAACACATATCATTTATAGAAAAAAATAACAATTTGCCGCTCAATTTAATTGAAAAGAATGGCTTAGTAAATCAATTACAAGAATTCCAGTCAAACCTTAATCCACAGGGCTTGAAATTGGCAATTACACTGAACCAAATGAATACATATTTACACTTGCCAATAGTGTAATATCCTGTCTCTGACACCAGTCTGATAGTGAGAATACAAATACTAATTGTTCGTCAGTCAGCAGATTTGAAATTATTTAAATTATCTCTGGCTGCATTTCAATCGCAAATCAGATCATGTTACATTTATATAGAAGCATTAGTAGCATGTGACCATAATTCTCGGCAAATATACAAACTTCAGAAAACAGAAGAACACAAGTTCGCCATTTACCATATTTAACAGATTTTACTAACGGCCAGAAAACTGAAATGCATCAAAGCGGCTATTCAGGCAGAAGCTATAAGCTCAGCCTGAGAAGACTGTACATTTGAGTGTGTCATAGATTCCGAACTGAAAGTAATTAAAATCTTTCCGCGCCACCTACGCTAAATGCCAGTTGCGCCAACACAACCGAATCTGTGTTCGTCCGACATGAAAACATTGGAACCACCGAATCAACTTTACCTTGCAGATGTGAACTAAGGGCAAGTATCGCACTTATAAACAGAGCGACAAATGTTTGTGATATGCGGGCACCGGAAATCATCACCGTACACGTGCCTGTACATTGGCTCAATGTCATCAGTTGTCAGTCCGATCAATTGGGCGTACAGCAGGGAATCGTGGTTACCAACGTCACAAAGCTTCTATGCACCGCCTGACACACTGAAGATGATTTTTCTGCAATCAGATATATATCTGATTATATTCATAAAAATAAAATTATTACAGGTACATGAAATCTACACTGTAGACTTAAAAATATAAAATAAATAATTCACAGCATAATTTAAATTGGTAATGGCTTTATACGTATAGAAATAAGATGTATTTTGTATTTTCAAATTCCTGTATTGAGAAGTTTCTCAAAAATAATTGTAGACTAACAAATTTCTTGCCATTTTTTAATTTGCAGTAATTATAAAAGAACGGGCTTATCCGAAAAATTGAAAAAAAATTTCTAAACAAATGGTTTGTATCAACACTACTGATCATGCTGAATATATATCACACCAAGGCACTGTAATATTTGCAGTGAAAATTGTTATTCGCAATAGTGGGTAGGGTTATGAGGTGAGGTGCGAGGAAATTGTAAAGAACGTAAAAAGAAGGTAACGAGATTCATCACTAATTTGCATATTATTTATCACAGACTGCAGAAAGTCAGTATCACTGTTACACACACTACAAATATAAGGTAGGGGAAGACTTCATTAATTAGGCCTATGGTTTAATTTATCATCAACAAACACAACAGGTTACTTAGACGATCAATAATGGGGACAGAATCAACTGTGGCCTGTATTAACAAACCATATAGCACCTGCCAGGAGTAATTTGAAAGACATCAAGAAAAATTAATCTCAGAATCGCGTGACCATGAATTGAACATGGGTCCTCCCGAACAGTCTTTTCCCACTTTGCCACTGTGTTTGGCAAGGAGGTAATGTAATCACTAGCATATACCACAGTAAGTAATTAGCTTTGCAATTATTTTATTATTACTGTTTACAGTGTATTTGTGCAGGAGCATGACTAACTATGGCAACAACAATATTAAAAGAAATCAGACAGAATTTTCCATATCATATGTTTCTAGCGTTGTTATTAATACTGGAAAAAACAATCACAGTGGATTTAAGTGACATGTCCAAACACAAGGGATACGTACCCAAAAACAATGGAGACATTTCCAAACACAATGGATATTGTAATTTTATGGATGACTAAAATTTAAAGAATAATCCTAGCCATTGTCCGTAAATATAATTCTGTTACAGTGAAAGAAGTATTTGTTATAGGCCTACATATTATTTTAAAAAGGTTTAAGCAGTAGCATTACACGAGTCGCACATACTGTCGTTTATATTTGCATGGCACATAATTGTATATTTGCACTGCATACTTTGAATACTGCAATACTGGGTGCAAATTTTCAACTGGTTATAGAATCTACCAACAAGACATCGCAAGTTGGATACCTGTGCAAAGGCTGCAGTTACCCTAAATAATTATAGCCTAGCTAAGTGTGCTGCTGTTTAAGTACCTCAAATTGTATTACAAAAATTCATGTACTGGTAATAGGCATGTAAAGTATATTAGTATGACACTAAATGTACACAGAAATACCTAACCTGCATTTTAAATCGAATAAGTAAATATAAAAACAGGTTTTTTTTAACAAAACCGTGGTAAAAAAAACAGCATTATAAATATTAGATTTAAAAGAAAAATAAACTTAACTTGCTTGATATAAATGGTCGGAGCAGATACTTGTGTGGCTATTTAAGTGTTTCTGCTGTCAAGTCAATGGGCTTAACAGCTTGCATTCATAATGTCTTCAATAACAATGACAATACTAATAATATTTATTCACAACTAAACAGTATGCATTGTATTACATTTCGTCATTCCTTGTCTGTAACAGTTTATTTTTGCTTGTCGACGTCAAAATCGCAGGACATCTCAAGCAAGATTTGTTTGCATCCCTGTAACTTCTATTGGAGCACGTGCAAACAACACACAACACCGCCTTTCACACCTACGGCACTTTACAAATATCACTAATTAAGTTGTTTACACTAATATACCTTTCATTACGAAAAAAATATTCGGGATAACTTTGGCATTAACTATATCTCGCCACAACTACTACACACTCAAAATATTTTCCACTAATTGAACCAAGACGTGGCTTGGAGAACACTAACAAACATCAAACGCCACATTGTTTGTCATCCAAATCTGAGCAGCGAAAAAGTAAACACTGGTGTGACGCCAATATAACAGGTTCAATATAAAGGATCTTCACAAACCAATTAAGGGATAAAAAACATTTAAAAAATTACAACTAAAAATAGTCATAACAAACAATATAAAACAATAATTATAAAGATACAATTATAATTGTAAAGCAGTGACAATAATCACAAAAACATTCATGAATGGAAATATATATAGAACAATAAGTACAATTACATCAAACAATCATACAATTAACTAACATAAAATGCTTCCAAAAACTGCAGTGAAGCCATAATTTTTATTATTTGCATATAAAAATCATTTAGAGTATAAACACAGAGTTCCATTAAAAATAGTTTTACTCTCTGCTTAAATATATTTATGGTTGTGATATTTTTAAAATTTTAAGGTAGTATATTTAAAAAAATTATAGCAAAATAAAGAGGTCCTCTAGCATAGAAGGAAGAATTATAAAGAGGTATGTGATAATTATCTTTACTTCTAGTCGAGTATGATTGAATGTCAGAGTTTCGTAAATTATTTTTAATATTGGTGTAGGCATATATCAAGATTGCATAAATATGAAGACAAGGAAGGGGTAAAATGTCAATATATTTAAACAGTTCCTTGGAAGAGGTTTTGATGTTACTATTGGTCACGATTTTTACAATTTACTTTTGTAATATAAACAGTCTTATGGCATCAGCTGTGTTACCCCAAAAAATTACACTATACATTAAATAAGAATCTACATAAATAACTTTCCTAAAGTGATAACTAACGAAATTTTATAATATCCTCATAGCAAAACACATTTTACTTAATTTATTGGAAAGATTGTTAATATGATATATCCAACTTCGTCGATGTGTACACCTAGAAGCTTTCGTCACATCTTTCCTTGATATATTTTAATTTTTTTATTGCAACAATAGGAACTGTAGTTTTACGAACTTGGGTAGGGTGAAAATATAAACAATTAGTTTTAGAGTTGTATAAAGTTAAATTGTTTAAATCATACCAGTTTATAATATATGTAACCACTTCTAGAGTTTTTTTTTTTTTTTTTTAACTGGACAGCATCTTCCCCCCTTTTAAAGTTATGTTAGTGTCATCAGCATAAAGGAAAAACTTTCCAGCAGTTGAATGCGATGGTAGGTCATTAACGTATAAAATAAAAAGTATAGGACCCAATACAGATCCCTGAGGTATAAAAATTGACACATTACATTTTTAGAGCCTACCCTTTGTTTATACTTCAATAATGGATCAATAAAATAAATTTCTATTTTTTGTGTTCGAGCTGATAAATATGACGTAGATAAACCAGTTCAAAGCAACACCTCTCGTATAATTTCTTTAAAAGTATTGTGTGGTTTACTGTATTAAATGCTTTGCTAAGGTCACAAAATAAATCAATAGGATTTAGTTTTTTATCTAATGCTTAAGTGTGTTGTTAACAAATTCAAATAATACTGCATTAACAGATTTTGATGCGCTAAAGCCATGTTGATTTTCTGATAAATTATTTTGTATATTAATAAACGATAGTACTATATTGTACCTAAATCATAGGAACCTTTCTTATGAAAGGACATAAGTAACTCTTGAATACTTGAAAATTTCTGGGAAAACACCTTGCGATAAATATACATTGAATAAATATGTTAATGGATCAAGCAAATGGTCAATACATATTTTTATCACATCAGGCACGCCATCAAGTCCTGTAGAAAGATTATTTTTTAGTTTTCTCGCAACTGAAAACACTTAATTTTGGCTTATCGGGAAAGAAACATTTTAGGAATTGAGGGAGTTATACCTGATATTTCTGCAGAGTCTATACCGAGATTTGTATGTTTCTGATTATGGACAATTTCATGAAAATATTGACTAAATATGTTTGCTACGACACATCTCGCTAGGGTTTTGTGTTTTCTTATCAGAATTTAAAATTTTTTATTTCCATGTTTTTTTTTTTATATTTTGAATGACTTTCCTTTATTGATCTCAAATGTAGTAATATTATATATGGCGTATGACTTATTTTTCGACTTTCAGATAATTTTATCGAAGCAATTTCTTTTTGCTAATTAAATGATATTATCTGTGACGTCTGATTTTGTACCTAATAGACAGTCATATTGGCAAGGGCCAATGTTTACATAATTAAATATATTGTTTGGTAACGTGTATATAGTTTTACCGTAATCATTTTCATGATATGCTAAATTGAAATATGGTCCGAATGTTAATTGTTCTGTGTCAATTGTAAAATTTCGAAAGCAGCATATTTTATTTTATTTTTTGCACTGTGTTGTTAAACATCAGTAATGTTTATTTTCACAGAAGTTGGCAGCTGCGCATGACATCATAGATAGAGGGCTTTTTTTTTTTAAATATGCTTTAGAGATGTGCTATATCAGTAAGGTTAATTTTATTATGGAACTTTGAGCGAAAATTTAATTATTGTGAAAGGACCTGGTCTCCATATTGAATGTGATACGCCGTCATGCTGGGCAGCCAGGGCTGCTCGCGCAGATATTTTAATCCGTCAATTTTATGGTATAAGGACGGCATCGACGGGTGAAATGGTACTTAATCGAAGATTCAAAGCCGCTGGAGTGCGCCGGAGCGCAAAAGAAGAGGGCTATTGAGTACTTATCGTTTTTAAATCTGCAAGATATGCAGTACATGTGTCTGACTATTTAGTCGCTAGCTGTATGCTCCTGAGGTGAAGCCGAGGCCTGTATTACTGTGTGAATAACTTAATCAGATATCCTTTTTAAAGTCTCGTGGAAACCCTCAGTTGAAGTTTCTCCGGTGCTACTCAATTATTCAGAGTTAAGCCAGGCAATAATTATTATTTAGTGTTGTGTAACATTTCAATTATCATTGAACTTTATTCAAGAATACTATAATTTTGCACTGATTAGGACACTTAACTGCCAGCTGCCTAATTGCTTAGTATGATTGGTATTTTGCTACAAGTGAATTTGAGTTGCATATGCTGCATTTAATATCATTTGAATATAAATGTGAGTTTATGTCATTGCTTAAAGAAAAAAGATGGTTATTAAATGTATGCTTCACCTAGGGACATTTGTTCCTTATAGCGTTGTTGGTATTGTAGAGTTCCTCATATTCTCAGTGTCAGTGTCTTGTTCATGTGTGTTAAGGGAAGTTGCACTTTATTCAACGCCCAGAATTTTCAGTCTACGAAGGTAAGACTTTGTACAAGTACACATATGTGCTCATCTCTATGTCACCTACACACAATTAAAACTTATTTGAGAATATTTCTTTCTTTCAGTACTCAGTCTACCAGTTTCTCTCTCTCTCTCTCTCTCTCTCTCTCTCTCTCTCTCTCTCTCCATCTATTTAATTGTTTACAATATTGCAAAAAAGTAGTATAATTTACATGTCTAGACATATAATGTAATTTTTTATGGATGATATTTCAGTACCTTCTGTAATCCAAACCTTGTGTACACTATACCTACTGTTTCCAATAGTACATACTATAAAAGGAAAAGCCTCCTCAAATTTTAACATAAAAATTATTTGGAAAACTCTTTCTTATACCATTCACTTTTTTTCATTTCATGTATAGTGAACAATCAGTATTTTAAATAGTTTAAAAAAGACACTTATACTTATATTATCAAAGCATTTTTTTCTCTCAGATATTTGTTTAATATGTTGGGTTTCAAAGAAAAGTTTAACTAACAAAATTTGACCATAATAGTCAGACATATGGGTTACTATAACTGAGCTATCATAATATACCTTGCTAAGATTTGTAATAATGTTATCAACTACCGTAGACGAATTAGGTGTTTCTGTAGTGCTTACATTAATGGTAACAGTCATATTCTATGTATTTAAAATTTCAAATAATATTTTTCTTCTTGTATTATTTACACCTACATTAATATTTATGTCAACATAAACTAACGTTTCTAACACTTTTATAAACTTTACTCAAGAAAGTATCAAGTTTATTTAAAAAATATGTCAATATTTGAATCAGGTGACCTATAAGTAACAATAATTAACAATTTCATGTTAATATTTATAACTAAAATAGCAGCATGTTCAAAAGCCAATGTTCAGATAAACACAACATATCACACCTTTTGTTTCAAGTAATACTCGAATTTCTTCTAATTTATTAGATACTGATTATATACTTTTATGTAATAATACAAAATTACTATCACTATGTTTAAGATAGTAATTTTCACTTTATAAATTTGGAAATGAGCTCCTTATTTAGTTTATAAATGTAGATCTACTTTTTTTTTTTTTTAACATTTTGATAAACGCATGGTTCTAATGCTCTCTGTAAATTTCTTTTCGGCCCTACCTTCTCACAAGAAACTATTTTAGAAGAAATCAATTTAGAGGAAGGGCGATAAATTAGTTTTTGATAAATTGTACCCAGCTATCGTAGCTTCTGATTGCAGCATAGAATCCACACAAAAACATTTAACGATCCTTTCTTCTGGTAAAGATTTGCCCTTTACATGTAACCCATGCTGGGCAAAAGCATTCCTTGAGAAGACAAAGAATTTCTTGGTCACGAAAAACCTTTGAAGCTAATATCCTATCTTATTGAGAGAATGTATCACATTTTGCTTACCAGTGCAGTAATATTTTTTTACATATAAATGTATTCCTCCCAGTAATTTACAGAATATAATGTCGGGTTCGTATGTTCAAAAAATGTTTTACTCACTTGCTGGACAAGTAAAAAAAGGCGAAGATAATGCAGAAATACTAGGCAATAGTTCTATATGAAAATTCTGTGATACGAAAATTATAAAAGTGAAACTACTGAACATTAATTTATAGACTTTGTTATAAGGTGATGGTTGTTTTGTTTATCCCCAAATAATGATCATTAACGCAGTAGACTTGATATTAGTTTTGTTATTGGTTTTCTTATGTTTAACGTTATTTATGTTGATGTTTGTTGCTATGTGTTTTATATAGTACGATACAATACACGACAACATTAAAACATTTTTAAATAATCAGGCCTGGATTTGAACCAGCGGGTCCCGCATGATTCGGGTGAGGCCCCACGAAAGTGCTGAGATCACGATGAGCGGAGCTTAATTCTGCCGAAGACTGCCGAATTAGATCTTAGAATTCTGACCTGTGGAGAGGCGGCAGTTTAAGGGCTGGTACTCGGTCCCTATTTTTAGGAACAGTCTATAATTTTTCGAAAAGTCCCTAATGTACCCTATTAAATTGCGTTAAATACTCCCTGAAGTCCATATTTCGAGTCGTTTGAAACACATTTGTTTCAAATTTCCTTGTATCTTCGTGGAAATATTCCGCGTTTTATCTGTCCTAGTCGAGGCATATGCCTGCCAACTTTTAAGATTCTTCCGTAATTTTTACGGAAAATATAATTGTCTAGTAGGTATTTTAATAGCACAGCTTAAATCGTTACTTTATTATGTTGTCTGGAGTTTTCATCATTTCCTGCACTGTGTCAATCACGCATATCGAAATGGCGGCTATAAAATAAATACCATAAATAACTTTTTACCAAAGCACTTTGTACCTTTTAATAAAGTAAGCAATCAGTACCGTAGTTTTCTTCCAAAACCAGCTTACTGCATAGAAAAATTATGTAATTATTAAATTAATATTTTGGAGCTGTCAATTGACCAGTTGTCCATATGGGATATTTTGTTTCAGTAGTTTGTGTTACACCTGTTTTCCTGCAACAAAAAAGCTGTGATGTTATTTGTTTCATTTTTAGTTGAATATAAAAACCCGCACCTGTGATGAAATGGGGTTCCTTATTTCGAATTTTTATTCTCATCTACCCCACACAATCTTGCCCCTAATGGGTCCTTCATTAAAGATTGTTTGTCACTTTAGTCACTTTGACGGTGTTAACTAGTTCCAGCCCTGCAGTTTATGACTGACTAATTATAAAATGAGTGCGTTTAGGAATGGAAAATATTCCACAGCTCGTAAGACGTTAAAGATGGCGTGCCAAACTTCGCCATCAACATGATGTCTTTTACACAACTTTGTGCGGGATCTTGATAGTGTCAACACTTAAGACAGTTTGATCGTTCAAGTGCTCAGTGACAGAGCACATGATCCTGTACAAGGAAGAAGGGTGGCTAACAACACCAGGAATAAGTTCACAGAATACTTTTTTGTTAGCCCTGAAGTAACACTTCTTAAACAATTTTGGTGTAACCTGAGTAATTTTTTCTTAAACAATTGAATCTACTATTTTATTAAGATTCATTTAACTATAGTCGATTTGTTATAAGAGCAAGAGTGCTTCAATTCGCTGGGGATAAATAATTGTTTCCCGAGATAGGGCATAGTTTTATTCATCTAGCGCTATCTTACAAAATTGTGTACCAGTAGCAATTGCCCTCTCTAAATTCAAAGCTTGCATGATTCCCTGTTATCTCGATATATCAAATTTGGTTTAAATTGGTTAGATGGTTCCCGAGATATTACATAGCGCCTTAAGTTTTAACATGGTCACCATGTTGAAAATAAATACCCGACGTGGTTGAAAACTATAAAAGTCGTATGTCCTTACTAATTAATATACCTGTACCGAGTTTGGTGAAATTCGGTTAATGGGTTCCCAAAATCTTGGGACACACACAAGAAAGTGATCTTATAAATAAGTCATTCATTCGGAAAGTACGCTAAAAACAAATTTATTCAAATAATCACTTAGCTGTGCTAAGAAATAGAGCAATAAAATACTTACTTATATCTTTCCCAAGATAGTCATCCATATTTCGTAAAATACCAATGTAACAATTGTGGCGGAAAAAGGGAGAATTTTAAATTTCACTTTTCAAATGCCACAAATTTAATTTTACTATATATTTTTTTTGGCACGGCTAGCTTCGGACACTTTCAATAGTGAGCAAATAAATTCCTCATTCAAGTGTAAGTAATATTACCTCACGTAAAATAGACAGAGATCGTAAATAGGACACAACATACTAACATACAACTAACATGCAAAAATAATGACATAATTAATAATCGTTCTTTAGATTACCAATGACAAGGACTAGCTAGAATAAGGGGAATTTGTTGGAAAATTTTAATTAATATAAGAAAGAACAAATTAGTGTGTTCTCTTTATATAATCTTCATATGAACAAAGTGGCATATATTCACAATCCAAGCCACATTCAAAGCAACTCTTTTATATAAAAAAAAACACAATTAAGAGACGATATGACTTGTTGAAGATCAAACTAAAAATAATAATTTACCTAACATAGTGAGAGGAAATAAAAAGTATTCATTAACTTTCTATTGACCTTTAATTAGATATACGGCCATATAGAACCTTGTATGGAATACCGCCTAGGGATGACGATGATGCTCCTTCGGTGTCCGTTGATCACTCAAGCTCTCTGCTCGAACACTGGTCCCTGTACTTTCGCGGTGGCTCGAAGTGTTAGTAGACCATTACACTCCAGATGCATCGATGGATCCCTAGCAGTGGTATACAATCGTCCTTCCTCGGGTCATCATCAGTTCCTGGATTGAATTCATTTCTTCACGGTCCCTCGTTAAATCTCACACTGCCCAATTCCAATATCGACAAATGGCATCGTAACCATCACTTCTATAAATCAGGGCTGGACAGAAGAACAAAAAAAAAAAAAAAAATTATTTTATCAACTCTTCAATATCAGTTTAACCGACTCCTCAACATTCTTTTGCCCTTCTGAAGACGAATAATAATAACATTCCTAACAAAACAGAAACAAAAGCTGATCAAACGGAATTTGTCATTAGAAGTGTCGCCTCTTTACATTTGCAATACATTTCCAAGTTCATAGAGATGAACGCAAACGTTCCTGCATCAACAACAAATAAAATGAGAAGCATAACAGTTTCGTCAGCATATAGCGACCGTCCTGATTATCATCTTTACACACCCCGCTGTAATAACTTTAAAAGCATAAAGAATTTCAAAAAATCACTAGCTTATCCTATCTAAAATTAACAAAACGAGTACACAAAAATATTTACAAATTATCAGATGTTACACAATCAATGAAAATAGTAAGATATTTTAATGCGACTGAGTATGTAGGAAATGTCAGATCCTTACAGAAGTCCAATGAAAGTCGAGTTCGTTAGTTGATGTCACGCAAGAATCACAACAAGAACTATGACGCTTTTAAATTCGCCTGAGGTAGGTCCTATTACAATGGAACATGGTACTACTAACATTTCAAGCATTAGAATCAGGGCTTCTTCCTTACTTCACTGCGTTCTTACGTAATCTCGTAATTCCACAGAACGCAAAAGAAATCTTATCTGCAATGTGACTAAACTGGCGGGAAATACTGCGAGCTCGTCATTGTGGCATGTTAGCCTCTGCCAGATTTACAAACTGTTGTGAGCACCGGGACCCGAACCTGCGGCATCCCGGTAGGTGTGCCCTACGTCGGCCAAGCTGTTGAGGTCATGACCTCGACGGCAGAAGGCAGGGTGATTTGCAGAGTGGCAACGTCGTCATCAGGGCGACTATAAATTGGCGTACAGTTCCGGGTGGGTCAGCCCCCCCCCCCCCTCCCAAACACTCTACGATACTCCGGCGTGACGGACTCCAGGGCAGGGCGTCTGCAAACTGGTGAGCTGGAGACACCGGACTACAGAGGACGTCAACCAGTCAGCTGCGAGGACATCTGGATCATCCCACGACGGAGGAGCTTAGTCTGTGGTCCAGATATCATTCAGTGGTAAGTGAATCCCGTTTCCCTGTACAGGTCGTCAATGACGGAAAGCTACGCTCAGCGAATTACGATTATAAATGTATGAAAGTAAATTAGTATCTCAGCTTTAATATTTGTCCCTTTTGCTTGCAGAAGCTGTTCAGACGCTTGAATCGAGCAAGTCGCTTCATTTATTAATTACTGTGATATTTTCAATATAGTATTCATTATATTAACCTGTAAACCAAGCTGAGAATAAATGTGTAGTTTTGTAATTATTTGTATTATCAATTGACACCTACCTGCTAGCACCCCAGGTAATTATATAGTTAGCTGAGAGTTAACTTAGTAGAGTCATGAGTAGTTTAGAGTCTGGTCGAGGGACCAGAACAAAACGAAGATATCACATCTAAAATGATATTTCCGGCGGTGTCATTTCGTTAACGTAAATAGCAGCAGTGCCAACTAGTATCCTTGACTTTATCTGCTCGGTAGAATCCTGTTGAAACGTGATCCATTGCCTTAGATTGTCTAGTTATATCATTTACATTAAACCAAGGATTATTTTCCTTATCAATAAAATATAAAAACTTGTTTACCTTTGTAAATGATTTTATTGTTATTTATGTCCAGAATTGACTCCATTTTTTATATGTGGAATTGTGTGCAAGAGAGATTGGTGAGTTGTAAACGTGTTTTTTATATATATTCTTTTTTATAAAGAAAATGAAAATCATAGAAAATATTTTTTTTTAAATATAGACTAAATTCATTGTTAAATATTATATTTTAATTAAATGCAGTATAATACGATTAACCACATCGGTTATATAACAATCCATTTCATACAGATCAATGTCATCAGTTTACAATTTCATTGGAATTCTATACACTTTTGTCTTTCTTTTTTATAACTAACATATCTATCTACACCAATAGCTCATTTTAGATCACGAAAATATAAGTGTATTCTATAATTGTCTATCGTTTATTGTTGTTTATAATTTAAATGTTTAAAACATTAAAATATTTTGGGAACGTGTTTTATCTTTAAGAAATCCCATAAAATTAAAGAATATATTACATTTATATACAAAATTTTTTTTTTAATATAATAAAATCTTTAATTTTATTTCTATACTTTCCTTCTTTTTTTATACTCAAATCTATTTTAATAAAGCCATAATCTTCACCCTAACATTTTGTACAAATTTCTTTAAATTTAACATAAGGCATATCACCACCAATAAAATCATTATAAATATGTTTTGAGTTAGTTTCATCTTGTCTAAATATACATAGAAAATCGTATTATATCATACCAATTGTTTGGGAACTCTCGAATATGTCTGTGCAAGATAAAACACATCAATGTTTTTATGCCGACCTCTAGTAAAATATTCGCATATGACATCTTGTTTTTCTAAGATGACATCATCGAAAATAATCAATGGATCATTTTCACACTGATCCAGTGGAATCATTTCATCAGTGTTATCTAAAAAATAAGCCATTTTTATTGAACTTTTTGGATATCACATTAAAGTAATTTTGTAATGGAATATATTTTGGTTGATTCAAACTTTGTAAACAAACATACAATTTATTACAATTTTACCATCCCATATTATAAATAAAATTTAGCATCAAATTATTTTTTAACCATTACTCGGACCTACAATTATAGCTCTTAAATTATCAGATAATAGTTCGCCATTTTTTCATTTTTAGATTTTTCTTCAGAAATTGAAACACCAACACCCCAATCAATGTTTTTCATTTAAATGAGATAGTATTTGTAATAAATGGACAATAATAAAGTATTTTAGTTAACAAATAATACTTCTGTTTTAAATAAGGAACTTTATTATGATATATACCATAATGATAAATCGATTGCATTACTTAGTTTTCATACAAAATCTTTAACACAAAATATAGAATATAATACTATAACTACAATTGAAAAATTAATTTATGTTGTTGATAAAAATGAAGTTATAACTATTCCTAAAGGTCAATACGAAATTGAAACTTTAAAAGAAACTATGAATTCAATTGATCCATTTTCAACAAATAACATTGAACTAAAACCAAATAGTGTAAAAAATAAAATATCTAGTAAATCTAACTTTGATATTAAATTTGATAATCGACTATCTGATATTCTTGGTTTTGAAAGAAATATTAATATGAAAAAGACACAGTAGTTGTTGGTAGTAAATTACCTAATTTCAACACATTTGAAACAATAAATTTTTGCTGTAATTTAGCATATGGTATGTTTATAAAATATGACAAAGCTAATCATTTAGAAACCATTATAATCGGTAGTTTTCCACCAAAAACTATGTTTGGTTTTAGAGATTATATTATTTATGAGTCTGCATATCCAATTTTTTATAAAATTAATAATGAGAGGTTTAATTACATTGTTTTAGAAATTAGAGATGAAAATGGAAAATTAATTTATTTTGATGGTACTGGTATCGATATTGTTTTAGAAACTAAAGAAGTTTAAAATATTACAATTTTTTTAAATCCATAAAATTTATATAGAATATAATATAGAATGTAGAATATAATAATACGCAATATAATAATATAATATAGAATGTAGAATATAATAATATGCAATATAATAATATAAAATAAAATAATTTTATTAATAACTCCATGGCAATGTATTTATATCATCTTTTTCATTCAAAAAAATTCGTTTTTCATAGTTAAAATTTATTTATTTGCCCATAGCTTTATAAACCAAATCTTTTGTTTTCTTATCTCTAGTAATCATATTGTTTTTACTATCACATTTTTTTTTTAATTTTTGTACTAATTCATATCCATAGATTTTTGGTTCAGTACTTATCCAATTTATTCCATAATATTTTTTTCCAATCTCGTCTGTCCATTCGCCAAGCATACAACCTGTTTTAACAGTACTTTTTCCATCGTCAATGTTAACTACACTATCTGTATCATAATATATATACTATTTGATAGTCTAATAATTTATCAAGCATTTCATATAATCTTAATCTAGCATTTTAAGTTGTAAAAGTTGCTATAAATATATTTGTTGCAGTGCTATCTTCTACATAATTATCGTTGTATTTATATGAAACTTCAATTATTTTTTCATTGATGTAAACATTATTTGTTTTATTCTATTGTCTAATAACAATTCGTACCAACGAGTTGGATCAGTATTATATTCTGTTTGTGTTAAATTTTGTCTCTGTCCAAATTTTCCCCGAAGTGAATTTAAACAAATTTTGGCAACAGCATGTTTTCCAGGATTTTGATCAAATTTTTCAATATCTAAATCAATATTTTGTTCTTTTTTAATAACACGAATATATTCTTCTTTGAATTATAATCATCTTCCCAAGGACTAGTTTCTAATTATATTTTCATTGATATTTTAATATAATTTCGGAATATATTATTACTTTTCTGTTCGAAATGCCAAACTTCGTAAATTTTAAGTATTTTATGATCTTTTTCAATAGCTTTATTTAATTCTAATGTTTTCCATGTTCCATTTATTGCCCTTTCTTCGTCACTATGATTACATTTTTCCTTTTTTTTTTTTTTTTTCTTCAGCACATTTTGAACATAGAGTAAACAATATTTTTTCTTGTTTAATTGGTAGTACTGGATGTTATAAATTTCGTCGTGGTAAAACTTTACATTTAATTAGAATGAACTAACTTTCGTCGTAATTTTTAGGATTAAATATTTTAATTGGATAACCAACTGGATAATAATCATAAAACATCACTGATGGGTGTAAACTACATATATCAATATACTTAAAAAAATTTTGCCAGAAACTTTTAATTTTGTAGCAATATTTCTGCCACCAAAAAAAAACATATCTCGGTAGTAATGGTTCTATTACATCTATAGTTTTTTCTATATTGCTTTTATAAAATATCAATTTTTTCCATTTGCAAGCCCAAATGTCTCTTACCTTGTAACTATTTTCTCTTAAAAATGTTCGAATATTTGTTTTAGTATACAAATCATCCATACTTTCATTATTACATTTATTTATTGTATCTAGTGAGTACCAATCACGACAGCCGTGCCAAAAAAAAAACATGATATTGATAAATTGTTTTAGGTTTTTCATCATAACCATCAACTTTTGCTCCACAGATGTTTACTTCTCTACCATTTAATGCGTGTCGAACATTTGGATATGTATTCATCCATGAAATTGATTCTTTACTAAACATATATTTTTTATCATTTTTAAATACTGCAATTGTATTATTCTTAAGGAATTTTTGTTCTATAGTCAGCCATACATACACCAGCTATTGTTGTATATTGGAAAGGATCTATATTTGCAAATTTCTAGAAAAGATTCTCTAAATTTGAGGCAACCACGTCTTAAAATATCAACATCAGAATCGCAATATTCAGCAAGTTCTTTCTTGAAATCGAAGATACAATTTTCTTTTAATATTTCAGAATACCATTTTAAAAATTGTTCACTTTTTTTTTTCCAATGTGTTGACTCCATAAAAATTTTTAGCTGGTATTTTTCCAATACAATTTTGATTTTCTGGATATATATATATTTTTTTTTTTAGTTCCTTTAATCTAAATTTTTTTTTGGAAATGTTGCAAGACTTCCTTGACTAAAGTTTATGGTATCAATTATTTTGATATTCAGACTCGATATTTTAAGTTACATAATTTTTAACCTTGATATATTGTTTGAGGGTGTATATTATTAACACAATATTGTAAAATAAAAAATTAATCATAACCTATTGAATTATGCGCAATGAAAATATATTCTTTATTTTCTTCAGATATTGCCCATTCGCAAAACTCATTTGATTTAAACTGTGTATTGTTTCCATTAAAATCTCCAACAGATATAAAATTTGGTGTGTGAAAACCAGTACCTTGTGTTGCTTCATAGTCAAAAATGTAGTATTTTTCTGTGTAAGAACAATCATTATCTTTTATGTTTTCTTCGCCATTACAAACACATGGTGTTGTACAAAAACTACTTTTTGGCTATTTCTTTTTCATATAACATTTATAGTCATCAATTTTCACAAATGACATACAATTCCAACATTTTGCATAACCACATTCGTGTTTTTTATTTCTCAAGCATATCTTATTATAAGTTTTACTCTTATAAACTGTATTAAACACATCATAGTGGTTATTGAAACATTCCTGGCCAAAACAATATCTATTGCATTTTTGACAACATATTCTAATTCGATTTTCGTTTTCGTGTTGTGGTTTATTACACAAACTACATATATTTTTATTATTTTTCTCACACTCGTGTTGATCTTAATTATTGTATGGCTTGTCGCAATTTTTACAATAATAAAGACTACCTAAAAATGCTTTCATGCTATTAATTACTTCATAGTGTTCTTCGGGTAAATATAAATAAATACTTTTGTTTTTTTTTTTGTTCCAGAATGAATAATTTAATTAAAATGTGCAGCTGAAACAATTTTAATTTGAATATTCAGATAATTTTCTGCATCCATAATATCTTCTAAACCGAAACCAATTTAGCAATTTTTACCCATTCGTGCACAAAGTTCACGAGCTAATTTTTCTTGTAATTTTCTTCCTTTTCTATAGTAAATAATTTCATTATTCGTTAATTCTCTATCCAAAATAATATTAGTTTCATATGTTAAAGCTGTAATTATTGCTCTAGGTCCGCAAAAATTATCATAGTTAATTTTATTAATACATTGTTTTGTTTTTATATCTGTAGTTAAATTGACAATTTATTTATGTCTATTTCTTCTTGGAATTCTATAAACATCAATATCGAAAGTAGTTTCATTTATATCTACATTTTCATTCGATATAATTATTGTCTCGATTTTATTAAGTAGATTTTCAACACTTATATTATTATTTCCTGCAACCGAAATTGTATGGTGAAAAATCTGATTATTTGCATATATTCTCATTTCATCACCTCGTTTATAATCAGATAATTTTCTTGCTGCTTTCATTGTTCCGTGAACAACATTTCGAGCAGCAGTTATTTTTTCTGTTGGTGTTCCTTGTAAATTATTTACACGAATACCATATTTTGTTTGCCAAATGTTGAAAGTATCATTAAAATTACGACTAATTTCGCGAATTTCAAATGGTTGTCTTCTTTCTAAGCGTCCATTAAAAGTTTTTTGTTTGAAATAAAAAATTTGACTTATTTTTTAATTTTCTTCTTTAATTTTGGGGGTTGTAAAAGTTGAATTTTCGTTAGTTTTATCTCTTGGTTTTAGAAATATCCGATTAGAAATTAGGGATATTTCTTTCAATTCTTTTTTATTTTTTCTATATTTTATATTGTATTTTGAAAAGGGTATATTTCTAAATTCACTTTTTTTGTCAAATCAGATATTCTTTGTACATTAGCTGTAATTAAATCAGCTTTCCTTAGGTTAATATAATATTTGATTTTAAATCATTTAGCAAATGTCCCTTAACTCTTGAACTCTCAACCTGCTCAAACCATTTGTCAGATTGTTCGTCGCCGTAATTCTTTATTTATATGGAATAAAAAAATTATAACGATTTAAAAAAATATGAAATATCATATTTGTAATAAACCATGTGTTTAGAGGGTTTATCAATAATTTAAAAATATTTGACATCTTATGTTAATATTTCTCACTATTTATAAGAAATAAAAATGTATAAATACTTTTAAAAATATGAAACATCAGTTTTGAAAAAACGATATTTTGGAGAGTTTATCAATAATTTTTAAATATTTGACTTCTCACTGTAATATTTCTCATTGAAAATGTTTTGGAATATTGTTGTATGTTTGTCTTTAGTGCTTTTATCAACAAAAACTAATTTTGTAGATTTATTCTCATTACTAACTGTGCATGTTTTTGTTATATAATTATAATTTTGAATTTCACTAATAATATCTAATGTTGTATGGTATGATTTAGTTTTTTATGCTCCTTGATATATGCATTATTAACATATCTTCCACATTCGAACAGTATTTTCTCATTAAAACATTTTTTACATTTTGCTGTATATTTGTTTATAGTTACTTTATGAGGATAAAATGGATCGATAGATTTATTCTCATTACATACTACACATGTCTTAGTTGAATAATCATCATGTCTAATTTCATTTGTATTGTGTAGTTTGGAATTTTTATGTTTTTTAAGACATGTATTAGAAACATAGTTTCCGCATTCGCATAGCACATTCTATTATTTTAATGCATATTGATTTCTCAAACTTTCATATATACATTTTTTACATGTGTTAATATTATCTTTTGTATGTTTATGTGAAGAAAGACATTCGATGTTTAATAATTCACCACATGTTTTACATGGCTTAGATATGGTAGTATTTTCCATTTTGAGCATCGGTTCTATTTAATTTATTAAGAAAATTAATTTATTAGGAGAAAGAAATTTTTTTTTTTATATATTTGTTTCTCTTGTAAATAAATAGAAATGGAGCCACTTCTCAACAAGCTGAACAATACATTTGAGTTGACTAAACTACACGACCTAGAAATTAATACATTTTATGCTGCTACAGAATTTAAAATTTATGAATCTAACTGTGGTAAAAAAATAATAATTTTATTCTAAATCTAGACAGTAAATATAAAATTACATTACCTGATCGATATGTACAGCTTTTTGATCAAAATGCTTTAAAACTGATAAATTATGAACAAGTTTTTATAATGTATAATTGGTTTAAAAAAATAAAAAATTGGAAAATGTATACATGATATAGAGTTCTCTTAAAAATATTTAAAATATATTGATTTTAATATTTTCATTTCATCTTTATCTTATTTAACTTAATTTTTGTATAATTTCGCTTGATTTAAATTTCTCGCTTGCAAAATTATCGTTTCTAGAAAAAGTCAAAAATTGATTGAAATCTACTCGATTATGCGCATAATTTTGAGGTGAATTTTGCATTCACTATTCGTGCAGGATTTTACATAATTTGGGGTAAATTTTGCATTGAGAATGGCTTGAATTTTGGGTTTGAAAAATTGCGTGCTTTTGGTTTGAAATTGCTTGATTTTCGATGAAAATTTGTGAAATTTAGACTCAAAAATGGATTGTCCTCACGGCACCCATATACTGCTTCTCGGGTTTTATAAACTGTCATACGGCATAATCGTGAAACTTTATATTACTGAACCGTTGTAACTGTGAAATGAGACGGACGGGAAAATACCTCGGTCGCATGTTAAACAGAGTCAAGTTCGGAAAAATACGTCGTATAAAGGAAAACGCCGGAAAACAGAGCACAAATAAGCCGAAAGTCTTGCAGAAACATTTCAACCTTCGGCTGCGAACTTGCTCTTAAAATGCGGCGAAGAGATGCGAAGAGGGAGAACGCGTTCCCGTGGCGGGACGAAACGTTTGGAAAGAGGAGGATAGAATCTTTCCCGAGAGTTCATTCTTTCTCGTGTAGTCCAAGTAACACTCCGGCGAAAACAGGCTCCAAATAAAGTGTGAAAGTGCGGCCCCTGAAAGAAAGAAAAAAAGTTTTAAGAAGTCAGTAAATATGATCTCTTTTGCCCTCCTTCCGAGTCAGTAACAGAGCGCGCTTTGAACGTCTCCAGTACCCCTAGATGTGTTGAGAAGGTGAATGGAAAGGAGTTCGAGAGGGGCTCATTCTTGCCCGAGCAAATATGATATCTTCGTTGCAAGAAAACAAATTCTTGAAGTTCGGTCTGACACGCCATATTGGATTCTTTGATTCCTTGCTTATTCAGTATCGGTACTCATCTAGTGTACGTAACGCACAAGAGTGAGTGAGTGAAGAGATTTGGGTGGCTCTTAACATCGAGGTCTTATGAGCCGATGAGGGTGAAGTGAGGCGAGTATGGAGCAGCGCTGGAATGGGGGGGCGGAGGAAACGGGAGATCCTCGAGAAAACCCGCCGACCAGCGGCATCGTCCGGCACGATTCCCACGTGCGAGAATCCAGGAGCAACCCCGCCGGGAATCGAATCCGGTTCGCTAAGATAGGAGGCGAGTAGTCTAACCACTACACCACCGCGGCCCCAGTAACGCACATGAAGACGATTACGTTTTATCACTGCTGTACACTGCTCAGCGGTTTTCGCTGTGAGTGATTCGCAAACTATGATATTGCTCAAGGTTACAGCTGGTCCTTAACGCTATTGCCTAACGCATAACCTACAGCTCTTTGGTTTAATTAACGAAACCAGTGCTACTTCGGCTAACGTACAGCGCGTACCAAACATGTCCTTATATGCAACACGTGAACCATTAAGTGAACTGGGTCTGAAAATGTTAAAAGCAGAACATTTCGAATTGCCACTATAGCTCTTTAGCTATTTAACATTATCCTGCAGTAGAAACGTAATATTTTTTAATTTTTACCTGTAGTTATGTTACAACTTAATTCGCAATTTTATATAACTTTAACCCCTTAGCGAAATCATTACTTTTTCGTTTAAGGCGTCACAAAATATATAATTTATGGTGTGGAAATAACAAGAATTTCTTATAGCAACTGACACTTTGGGGCCTATGGAAAGGTTTTCAGGGGATCCACGGCACAATAATCAACCAGTAATAAAAATTGGGTTTGGCTGAGTTGGGTACACGGCCGTTTGTTTTACGTGAATACGTCTACGTTGACGCGCTCGGACGCCTTGATTTTTTTTTTTTACGTTCCCGTCACCGCTTCACTCGATCATATGGGGTTTTATGGGTATCACTGGATTGCTTTTGAGATGCTCTTTCCAACCATATACGATTTGGCATTTTTACGAGTACAAGCCGAAATTGTGTTACGGTTTCTTAATATTTCACATTAAACTCATACAGTTTCACAATGACCACGCCACATAAATGTTTTTATATACGCAATCTATTGATCGATTGATCTTGACGTGAGGTGTCGACTGAAACTTAAACGAACGTCGTAGCTTCTCCTAGTCAAAAGTTATACTACGCGGAAGATATGAGATACGGATAAACGAACTCAAATTTGCATCCACCCTCCCCCCCCCCCCCCCCTCCTGCCCGCCACGCGCAATCCTTCGCAGTCTTCACTCAACGTAACATATTATTTTATCCTTTGGCGATTGAGTGATGTAACTGAATTTTGAATGTATCTGCATTGCCAAACTCTATCTCCGGATTTTGTTGTCATCAGATTTTCTGGATTGCCTCCCACTATGGTGGCAGATTTAAAGGCGTGTTTACATTAAAAGATATAGTTGGCGTGTCAGCAGCAAACCAATAGCATTGTCCAAAGAAAGGCCATTGCCCTATTGGTGCTAGCTTCCAGAGTTGCACAGGACCAACCATGATTTTACCTATTTTGCAACATGTCAGACGTGAACGAGTTTACTCGGGATGTTAAAGTCGTTTCTCGTAACCGTGTTTCCAACCATTTCTACATCACACGGTTTTAAGTTCTTCTCAGACGTTGCTCATTCCAACCATAATTCAATTTTTTTTTTTTTTTCCACTATCGTGGAAACTATTCATTCTTTTAATATTTCATTTTCACTTTATCCAATAACGTCAATGTATAACGAATCTCCAAAATCGTGCATCCACTGATAATAGCGTCTCCCCCATCTGCACTATTGTTTCTCAGACATCAACTCAATCCTTCGTAAATTACTTATATGATGTTTTTTAGAAACCCTGATTTTTATTGTCCAATCTGTGTGTTTCATAATATCTCAAGTAGAATAATTATGGCGAGTCTGGCATAAAGGGCTGAGGGTCCGGCGCAGGCCGGCCGACATGTTGTGACGTCACCCAACCGCCATGTTTGATCCAGGTTATCATGACGCTAACCATTGGACTTTGACCCTGTGTCCGGGACCTTGAATGACCTTTAATAAAAAAAAATCTAAAATAAATCCCAAAAAATTATAACAAATTCCAAAAAATGTATAGAAATTTCTAGAAAATTTTGACAAAAATAATACAAATTATTTAAAGATTTGCATGCATGAGGACAGGGGCTCGATGACAGGTGGATCGACTAAGCTCCCGACACGACCGACACTCGCCAGGTGAGCCAGTGTCCACCTGGTCAGCCATATTAGATGTCGATGACCTTTATCCATGATACTGACCCAATTCCCGTGACCTTGAATGATCTTTAACACAAACATTCTCAAAAAATTAAAAAATTTCAAAAAATCTAAAAAAATCTTTACAGATACCCAAAAAAACCTTGACGCTTGACTCATGACTCAAGACTTCAAACTCAAGGCCCAAGATCCAAGACGCAAAACCCAAGAACCAGAACTCAAGACCCTTGACTCAAGACTCAAGACCCTTAACACAAGACTCAATACTCTTAACACAAATCTCAATATCCTTAACACAAGACTCAATACCTTTAACACAAAACTCAATACCCTTGACCCAAGACTCAATACCCTTGACCCAAGACCCAAGAATCGAGACCCTTAATCCAAGACTCAATACCCACTCAACACCCAAGATCCTTGACCAGAAATTAAAAAATTTAAAATTTAGAATGTTTGGATATAACAGGTCCTGGGGCCGAAGCCGATATCATGCACTGTTTTTTCCGGTCTTTCGACTGCCATGTTATGACGTCACCCAACCACCATATTGAAGCCAAGTAATCTTGAAATTGACATTTGACATAGACCCCGTGACCTTGTGGGACCTTGAACCCAAAAATCCCAAAAAAAAAAAAAAATCCTAAAAATCAAAAACATTAGAAAAAAGCAATCAAAGACTTGTTTTTTTCATCAATCTTTCGATCAATCTCTTAATATTTCCATCAATCAGCATAGCAATCATCACCACAATCAGCACCGCAATCAGTAATCGACACCAATCCACACACCAATCCACACACCAATCCACATACCAATCCGCAGCAATCTACACACCAATACAAACCAATCCATACCAAACCATGCCAATCCTTCGCAATCCTCCTCTGCAATCCACGACAATCCTTCACAATCCTCCACAATACACAGCTACCCGTGCCAATCCTTCGATCAATTCCATTCCTCCGATCAATCCCAATCCTTCGTTCAGTCCTTCGGTTTGTCCCCCACCTATATATACATATATTACGTTTGTTCGCCAACTATCTCCAAATTTGTACATGTCAACAGAATTAATGTTTTGTATGCAGTCAACTATCCGTGCATTTTTGTACTGGAGTCTTTATATTTATACTGAAGTCTTTATTATCAATATGTATGCAATTTTTTCCGTTGATAGTAGAGTGTTCGTAGCATCACTTTAAAGTTGCGAGAAAAAAAAAGAACAACCAATTATTTTACTATAATAATTTATTATTATTTTGTAAATACAATCTCATAATAAAGCTGTTCATCACACCATGCGATATATACCCGATTCTTCAGTTTACCAATGATTGAATATATCTCGTTAATGTGAGATCCCCGCGTTTTTAAAGGTCACTCAAATATCTGAGTCTATCAACAAGTTCATTCGGGTCTTCAGGAAATAGGTAGCCAGTATTCTCAGCGTCTTCTGCCTTCTTCACGTCGCTTGTTGTAGAAAATGTGTTGGAGGGGTGTGCCACTGCATCGAGAAAATCGCCATCATCGTCTTCAGCACTATCACATGTACATTTTCATCAATACCCTCTTCGTGGTCATCGTCAATTCCTGTTTTGCATTCTATATTAAATTTGCTTTTCTTTGCAGCAGGAGTTGTATGCTCATCAGTATTTAGAGTCGACGGCCGTTTATTTTGAAGTGCGTCGACTTCACGCGAAATTTCACACAAGCTGACCCTGCTGCACTCATTGCGTCTGTAGCATTAATTGTCTCATCATAATCGTTTGTCGAATTGATACCCATCGATGCAACAAGAGTTAGCAACACTTGCTGACTCCCACTAGATGAATCCTTGCATAAACTGCACGGGAATAAAGTCGTAATGCTTCAAAGCGCGAAAACGACTCTTCGTGCACGCTGTTCTCTCATGCCAACGAGCATTCTGACCGTAGGTGAAAACTCAATCGCAGAATCAGCACTGGCTACAATCAGAAAATTTTATTTGCCTTTGTCTTTAAACGGTTTAATTTATTTTGTTGGTGTTAAGTTGTTTTAAGTTAGCGATGATGCAGATCGCAGCTCCGTGATCGTTGATGTCAAAGGCAGACCGTATTCGCAATTCATCTTCGTGGTATGACGAGAGAGTGCTTCGAAATCGATGTTCACCTCACGGTGTCAGAACGTCAACTGTCATTTTTTTTTCTATATAAATGCGATTCTTTCAACAGTAAAGAGCCTAGTTTGTGCCCACAAAAGGACTTCCACCATAAAATGTATAAGTAAAAAAATATGGGAGCACTCTGAGAAAACCCACAAACTCGTTCTACCCAGAAGTAAACACGCAGATATTTACATAACAATATGTTATTTAAATATGTTTGTGGCATATGTATATAGATAAATTTAAAATAATTTTGTATTCCCATATTTGTATACAGTCTGCATAATTATGTTTAAAATTAACTTAAATATTTATGTACCTATACATAATTATGAATAATATAAATTTTTAGAAATTTTATAATTCTATATGTATGTACCCATAAATATCTTTGTGAGAAATTTCAAACTCATTCCTTACCTGGTCTTCTAACACAAGACTTCTCGTCCTTAAGTCAGCGTGCAGTCATCTACTCAGCAAACTGTTGAAGTCAACCGAAAAAAAACTTTCATTAATAATAATTATGGGTAAGTGCAAATTCTACTTTGAAAAAAAAAACCTTTCATATAAGTACCCACGGATAAAAAATAACCTACTGCGATGATGTTCTTATACTATAACAGGAGACGCCAATTAAATACCATACAAAGGTATGAATTAGTAGTTCCCAGTCTAAATTGTGGACTTAACACTGCTTTGGTTTTTTTACGCCATCATTGTGTGCTACAGTTCATACAAAATATGGCTACATTGAGCCATATTTTCTGCCAGAGCATTTTTGAACTCTCACAAATTTAAAGTTTTTTCTGTAATATAATTAATTTAACTACGTATATACTTTTTGGCCCGCGTATGGTATTTTTGACGAAACGTGCTGACTGTGGAAGTATAGAATAGGACCTATGCTCTAAAGTTTTAATAACTTTCTCCTCTTCCTAGCAGTGTATTTCACTTAACATTTTTCTCTTCTTGTTGTCTGTACAATCAAATCTCAAAACGACAGACGACTTGGCTATTTGCTTGGGTTAATATGCACTTTTCTCGTAAGAAGTTTGGATTTATTCTACAGTTTGAATAAACTCCCAGTTCACTTCAACTTTGCAGCCTGTTTATTTAAGGATGTGTTCTGAGAGCATTCGCTCCATTTTCGGATTTAACTTCGTGTATTTTCGTAGTCATCCGTGACGCCAAACTCTAAGAACTAATTAAACTAACTTTAGCTCATTTCTAATGCGGAAGTAGCGGGCCACATACGATATCATGAAATACATAGTCTCCAACTATAAGATTTTGATTCCTGACTGTATAAAGTCCTCGCATATTATGCGTTTTAACCTCTTTGCCTTACAGTGTGCGATTTTAGAATGCAGTATTCACAAATTTCGTTATCGATTACGTGCATATTTCACCAATTATATACACATGCTAATTTCTGGTTAATAATGTGTTCCATTGCTGCTTCCGGACTCAAAGTCAAACTTGCAACTTATTTTATGTGCGTGTTAAATTTATGATGTTTAAGTTAACGTTTGCAGTAAATTAATATTTTAATGTTTTACACTAGAGTTTAAACAACTGTTACGAGGTAACATCTTTCTCTTTTTTTTAATTCCTTCATTTCTTTTTCCGTATCTTTGTTACATGTACCGTATCTTTGCAGATAAAAAAAAAAAAATTTCTCACGAATTTTAAACACGTACCAAAGTGCCTCGAAGTAAACGTGTACATTAATACACATGCAAATAAATGCATGCAATACAATTATAAGTAAATTAACACATGACGGCAATTTTTTTAAATAGCAGAGTAATGCAATCTTATACCGCCCTTGGTATATATAAACAGAAGGCCAGCAATGTTTAGCGAGAAAACAGAACCTACCCAGGCACGTTGGTAATCGTGAATATCACTCGCGAGTTACTTCTAGCTCATCAACTTCCCCAGATAAAAAGAGATATTTGCTCGGCAAGGAAATGAAGGACGGACGAAACAACGGACAAAGGCTCGCAAGAAAGTGTTGAATAATTTAATTCCCTTCCCGAGAGTGCTGGGAAGTGAGTGCGGGAACACTTTGCTACATCTTCCCTCGGGATACACCCGAGGCTGCGCTAGTAACTTTTCTGTTCGCCGCGGAAATCTGATGATCCGCCGCAGCGAAATATAATATCGTCTTGTGGAAGGACTGACGTCGGCCAACTTAGGAAGGGGTTTTTTTTTTTTTTGTACGTGTACGTGTTTCTCCCGTCAGAGGCGTATTCAGAATGGTTTTTTTTTTTTTTTTTTCGAACATGGAAGTTGAGTTCAGAGATTTGGGCGACTCTTAACAACGAGGTCTTGAGAGCCGATAAGGGTGAAATCAGGTGAGAATGGAGCAGCGCCGGAATCCAAGGACGGGGGAAACTGGAAATCTCAGAGAAAACCCGCCGACCAGTGGCATCGTCCAGCACGATTCCCACCTGCGAAAATCCGGGAGTGTCCCGGCCGGGGATCAACTTCTTTCGTCTTGGTGGGAGGTGAGTAGTCTAACCGCTCAAGAAATAGAATTTGTAGCTTAAATTACGGGCGCCCAGACAAACAGCTGCCCTCCCACAAAAATATAGGTAACTAATATACTGTTTGTTAAATTGTAGTAGTCATGATAGAATTGAACACCCTGGATGGCTGTACTGCTAAGTAAGGTTAATTAAATAAATTAGAAAAAAAGTCTAACCGCTCAACCACCGCGGCCCCTCGAGCATAGAAGGGGAGGTGATCTTGAGAATGAATAGGCCTATCGACACAACATGTCCAGCCAGAATCGTTCTTTTACAAGCTTAAAAAATCAGGGTAATGTAATACAGTGTTAATAAGGGAAGGTGGGGGAACAGTGCGCACCTCGGTTTCTCGGAAATGCGTGGATATTATTGAGTCCGGCTGGTGCTGCGCTCTACCAATGAATGGGCCATCTAGTACCAGGCCGGAAAGGTCGCGTCATTTCTGTAGTTGTGAATGTGAGAGGTGAAGAAAGAAAAGTGTGCTGTTCCGTGCTATATTTTACTGCCAGGAAATAAGAAAGTGAGTGTAGAGTTCTTGTTAAAACATTTCGACTAAATATATTATTAAAGTGTGCAATTTACTGTTGTGGTTGCATGCGTGGCACTTGTTAAACTGATAATATTTTTCGCGTGACGGCCATGTTTCGTTCAAAAATCGTAATCGGGTGATGGTGCGCGGTAAGGCAGTAGGTGCGTAAAATTTCCTCTCGAAGGAGAGTTAGGAAATGCGCACGATTCCTCCTCATACGAGTAAATTAAAAACGACATTAATGCCAAGCTCTCGCTTTTTTTTGTTCTCAGGTGACAAGAACGTACTCCCGAAAGGCGAACATTAACTCCTACACTCCAGAAAATTTACAGAGAGCTTTGCAAGCGATTAGGGATGAGAGTAGAAAAATAGGGGAAGTAGGGAGATGTTATAGTATTCCGGAGTCAACTCTTAGAAAAAAACTTTTGGAAACACGGCCTGTTCCAACTAGTTTAGGCTGTAAAGCTGTGTTCCCAAAAGAAGTTGAGACAGAGTTGAAGGAATATATCCTGACACTTGCCAAATTATTCTATGGTGTGGCATCCACAGAACTCAGGCGCTTGGTATTTAGGTATACTGAAGAGTAAAGCATATATCATAATTCTAATAAATAGAACGGTTTAGCTGGGAAGGATTGGCTTTATGGATTTTTAAAGAGAAATCCTGAGGTAGTACTGAGACAGCCAGAAGGAACTAGCTTAAATATAATTGTGTCGTTTAATGCTGCGGAAACAGGTCTATTCTACTCTAACCTTCAGAAAGTTATGGACACATTCAAGTTCGAACAGAGTAGAATGTTTAATGTTGATGGGACGGGACTTTCAACTGTTCAAAATAAATTCCCAAAAGTCTATGAACCTAAATGAGCCAAAAGAGATGGGGCTGCTATTTCTGCTGAAAGAGGTCGCACTTTAACGGCTGTTTTTTTTTCTGTGAGTGCCTCTGGGAACTACATCCCGCCGATGCTAACATATCCCCAGAAAAGAATGTCTCCTACACCTAAAAAAAAATTGACCTATTGGTGCAACCTACGAATGTTCGAAAAACGGGTGGATAAATGGGGACATTTTTCTTGAGTGGTTGAACCATTTCACAAAACATGCCAAGCCTACTGAAAGTAATCCCATTCTCCTCATTCTTGATAATCATAGCAGCCATATTTCTGTTGAGATCTACGACTTCTGCAAAACAAACTTTATTCATATGGTATCACTTCCACCCCACACATCACATCGACTTCAGCCATTAGATTTGACATTTTTCGGTCCTCTAAAGGATACTCTTTACAGGGAATATGACATTTACCTAACTACATCAGGTCATTAAAAAATTACTGTATATGACGTAGCAGAGCTATTAAACAAGGCATTTATGAAAGTAACCACAGTGGAAAAGGCAGTTGCAGGTTTTCACTCTTCTGGAATATTCCCACTAAACCCTGATAAGTTCAATGAAGACGATTTTGCTCCTGCCAACCAAGTAAGGGCTGTCACAGTTGAAGGTATTCCTCAGCCTGAAACTCCGAAATCCGCACCGCCTCTTGAACCTGCCCCTAATTCAGGCAATGAAGCTGGACCATCAACATGTGTTGGGCGAGATAGACAGCCAGATGAACAACATGTTCAAGATTCCGAACCATCAGAATTCTTGGCTCATGTGTCTCATATTTCAAAGAAGGCAGATCATAAAAGTCAAAGACAACCAGGAAAAAATCACATAAAAAACAACATTCAGAAATACTGACAAGCACAACAGTGAAACGAAAATTAGATGCACGCAAGAAAAGAGAGAAATGAAGGAAGAAAAGGAGTCGAAGAAAGGAAAACCTACAAGTAATGTCCGAAGGGTCATTGAACAATCATTGTCAGCAAAGAAAGAGAGGGGAAGGAAATAACCGAAGAAGCAAACAACACCAGTGACACCTGACACATCTGAAGAAGATGTTTCCTACCTCTGTGATGATGGATCTTGGAGAAATATCTGTGGAGAAATAGGGAGGGACAAAGAATTGGGGTATAGATGTGTGTTGTGTTTCTTCATGGAATCATGCAGATTACATTGGTGCGGATACCCCTAAAGATTATGAGTGCGATTATTGTGCATCTGCAAAATTAACTAACAAAGGAACAATATTTAAGTGGCTTAAAATGTTTAGAACTTTTTTTATATTTCTTCTATTTGTAGTAGGACCTATATAAAATCAATAGGTGAGTTGCCTTTCCACTAACCTATTACTTTCTTAAAGTATGTTTTTCCCCCATCCCAAACCCAAACTTGGCTTTTACTGCGCACCATTACCCAACCCTTGCTCATCATTACCCCATAGGGTGGGGATTCATGTGCTAATACATGTTTGTAATTTTTGCATTATCATATAATTATATTCCTGTTTGGACGAAATATGTTTTAACACAGTGAAAGAAGGATAACAAACGTTCACTTTCACATAATCACATGTATGCTAAACACAATTACTTTACCTTTACTACGATCTCGCTTAGGTGCGCACAGATCCCTCACCTTCCCCTAATTATAAATGTAGACACAATAGCGTAACAACTAAAAGAAGGGGGAAGGGTACATGTTGCCCTTACCTAAATTCATTAAAGGGAGCCAGAATGAGTGCTAAAGTTAACCGAGATACATTGGTAAGCTACAATATACATAGAATTGTTATAGTGTATTTCTGATACTTGTATATACATCTCTGCTTCTGGGTTATATGCAATTCTCTATATTTTATGCAGCAAATAATTTAGTTTTCAATCACACCAAAATGGTGTTAGAGACATGGGAGTTATTTCTTCGTATTTATTGGTCGTTAGGCAGATACAAAGTCAGTGCTTTATATTATTTCTCAAATACTGTTTAATTTTGTAGATTTTTACTCCTACCCACACCCAAGAAAAATTGTCCCTACTATTTTTAGAACTTATTAAACAGTAGGATAATTTAACCGAGTCTGGCATAAAGACACAGGCGCCAGGCGCCGTTCATGCTCTATCATTCCGGTCGGCTGGCCACCATGTTGAAGACATCACCCAATCGCCACATTGGATCCAGTTGACCTTGACCTTCAACGACCTTGATGCCAAATAATTCTTTAAAAAATCCCCAAAAAATATAAAACTTAAAAAAAATTATAAAAAATTCCAGAAATGTATTTAAAGTAAATCTTAAAAATTTACAAAACACATAAAAGTTATTAAAAACGTAAATTTCCGGAGGTCCTGCCATGACTGATACTTGTCATTTTTATTGGTTATTTAATCGGTCAATTACTCGTATACCTTACATGCTATACCATATCTACTGCCCATTTATTTTTAGTACCACCCACTAGAGCACACTGTTAACTCAGGTTTCAACCAGCAGAGATAATTTACTATCGACAAAAGTGCTGTCGACCTGTACCGAATGGTGACAAGGTCATCTAAATCGTGATATTTAATTTCTTTGACTTATTTTTAAATGTAATTATTTTTATTTTAAATATTTCTTTATATAAAAAGGGGGGGGGGTTAAAATAAATATAACACAACACATTATATTTTACACAAAATGTATCGTGCACATAATAAAATATACATAATCAGCAAAAAATCAATAATGTTTATTAATTTTCTTCAGGCAGAGTCCAAATTACATATCTTTGTCTGCAGATCTTCAATTATGATTTTTGGGTATCTCGTAGAAGGCTGAGAAATAATTCATGTATGTCTGTAAGCAGCAGTGCTCTACGAAGGGCAACACAAATCACAAGGTCACTGCGAAGACCTTCGACACAAGCAGCGGTACTTGTCTCCGATACACCATCAATCACATGGTTATCGCAGTGTAGCTTGACTCCTTTTTTGATCGATGGCTCTATGATGCTAGTATCAACATCTGGCTCATCGAAACCAGATCTTTAGGTAGCAGAACCGGCATCATCAGCCCCGGGAGTACACAGTTCTGGTCGACGACGAGTGGGTTCAGGTTTATCTCTGGAACCAGAGGCAGAATCATCAATTATGTGAACTGACATGAGTGCCTGGCACTGGCGATGCACTCGGCAACGTCTGGTTGTCTGGCTGGTAGTATCCTTATTGGACATAGGCTGCTGGGAGTAGACCAGTGGTTCGTGCCCCGCCTGGAGCGAATACACATCACAGTCTGGCGCATGGGCGGTAGCATGAGCCCATGCCAGGGCGATGATTTGGTCCACGGTGTAGGGAAGCTGTGTCTGCGGCCTCATGTAGAACACGAATGTAGGCCGAGCCTCCCGGACAGTCCAATTGAAACTGCGTTGGTTGGTGGACGATTGTAAAATGTGCGAATCGCCAGTGCTGCATGCTGTTACCATCGCAAATCTCGGTGTAGGTGCACAGATATTCATCTTCTGCAATGAAACTATACCCCATACTACCATAGTCTGGCTTGATGCTTTCATAAATGTTCGTAGGACAGAATGGAGTCATGGTGACAATAAGACCTCTAGGCGAAGACTAAACGACCTCGTCAATTTTTCCCACTTATACATAATATGGATGTCGATCAGGTGTGCCACCATACGAAAAAATAAATTCCCTCACATTTCGAGAAGATCGGGTGACTTCGTGTCTAGTCGTAGGCACCGATTCCCAGTCCAAGTACGAGGCACACCATTTGCACAGCAGCTGCACGTTCTTCAGTGCGCAGGCCCATTCAGGTTCTAACCAGCCTCAGATATGATGAGGCGAATCACCGTAAAGTTGATAATTTCCACTTCAAATTTACACAATTCTCTAAGCCATTTTTTTTGCTCTGATTCTGTTACATAAATCGAGGCATTCCGATACCGCATCAACAAGTCTCGCAGCACATTTCCAACTTGATGGTATGGAATCTTACCATCGTCCCACTCCTGTCCGTGGTAATACTTGGTTAGCAGGCGTTTGTTTTCTTGTTCTTCTTGTCCAAAAGTTTCCATGAATAAGGAGAGCAGAAGCTCTGAGATCGTGTTTTGCCATCGTCGTTATAGGACACTGCGATCTCCTTGAGCACAAAGCCATTTTGGCTCTGGAAACCCTGCAGATTATAGTACATTTTGAAGCTGAAGATGCTTGAAGACAAATAAACAGTTCTAGTGTATGAACAGTTATGTTTATATATTCTCAGCTGTGCTCACTGCAGTATTTTGACGTTCTTGTCTCGACCATTGTACGATACAAGCTGGTCGTGAAGCATCAAGCAAAATGTGTATGTGTTGGCAGGAATATTTTCATGTGTTGAGAGTTCGATCTTGCAGTCGATTACGTTGGATTTAATACACTCGTTCTGTTTACTTACATCGAATACAATGAACAGGGCCAAACTCTTGAAAGTATCACGTCTTAATATTGTGGATTGGGGGCATCCATAATATGCATTTTGGAATTGAACGTACATCTGATATGCCAGCAGGTACTGCCCATTTTGAAAGTTCATGTTCATGTCAATGTTCGGATAGCTTTCGCTATTCAAAAATATTTTCACGTTTTCTATTTGACATGTGTTGAACTGTGAACTACTCACTCTCACATTGTGCTGTCTTCTGGTCTGTAGCGAAACAATGATGTAACTCAGTTTCTCAGAAATAAAGCTGGAATTCGCCATCCAGTTGATGTGCTGGCAATCCAGGGTATGTCTCGAGACTCCATGACTTGAGAGCCACATAGAATTTTGCCATATTCAATGTTCTTCGACATTTTTATGCATTCTGCAGTGCTCAACTGCACGCGACGAAGCATTCATTCGATAGACTGTGTTTCTGTTCCACTGTCTCCAGGTTTTCTCCCATACCCATGATGGTGTATGAATGTATATTAGCTAGAAGCAGCACCAGTTACTACTTCAAATTAAAGATAATTCGTTTGTAGTTTTTAGCAAATCCCGATAGCATGGAGAGCAGGATGCACACTTCGAATTTACCTTTTGCATAATTGGGAACACTGTTATCATTTTCGATTTCCCAACCTGCCATCTTGGCTGCAGACAGCTCATTCAGGGTGAGCGAAAGGTAATTTTTGATCATTGTGGTTATACCCACATCTCGCGACTGGTCCACCACGACATCATTGAGAAAATACATTATGCGATCGATCAAGTGAAGAATTCCATTGCTCATTATTTTTGTCGATGCCAGGTTGGATCCATCTTCTTTTGTTATAGCCCCTCTAATTCGTAGGCATGACTGGCAAAGAAGAGACCAGATATCTTGGTGCTGGACCGCAATCCGAACTTCCGATGGTAGTATGTATGGTCCAATCAGGAAAGGCTGGTAAGCATGACGTTCCACCTTTGTTACACTATCTTCAAAAACAGCCGGCTCTTCGATGTTTAGGTAATCTTCCATGACGTTTGACTTTGAAGCTGAGACTGCAGAGGAAAATTCCGCTAGCCTGTGTTAACTCCTTGGAGACCTGCAGCGTACTGATTGCAGGTTTTGCACGACAAATTAATTTTAATGCTTCTGATAGCCTTAAATCTTATTTCCATCTTCTCACATGCAGGCGTAGGGTGATTTCTTAATTTCAATGGTTCACCATCTCTCCGTGCTGGTCGATGACTGTCACGACCACCTCGTGTGCTATCTTCGTGAAGACCAGAACACAGATGATGATTTGCGGTACTATGACCATTATAAAACCTGGAGGGATCATAGGCAAAAATTTGTGTAGCATACTGCTCAGCCTGTCTTTGAGGTATGTGCCACTCACTAAATTGCAGTTTATTCATATCACATTGTCCGACAAGATGTTTATAGGCAGCAACAACTCATGTCTTTTGCCAGCTTTGTAGATGTGTGGCTCGAACCCTAGCTTTGGTCAGATAGTATCCTAAAGTCGATATTGTCGCTGCATCTGATGGCACTCTTCAGAGTACTGGGATTCCCACATAGTTCGAAATTGACCGGGCATATGCACCATTCCCTCTCCAGGTCGAGTGGCGGAAAGCGTACCACATACAGCCCGGAGCTATGTACTACATGCAGCCTGGTGCTATGCCCCATCAAGGTTAGTGTTACAGACATGGCTGATGGTTTCCTGACAATGTATATCAATTTTATACAATATTACTTGTATGAACTAACTAGGAGACGAAGACACAAATGTCCACATTTCCCTGTGTTAGGCATCTGCTCCATCTCGTAGTTGTAAGTCAGCTTCGTTCCTTTCCTGTACATTCGCAGTTCGGGTGGACGACCAAATTACCGAAACTGTTGTAATACTCTGCATGTTTTCCGCATTTCGCATAAGTTACCGAGTGTGTACCAGGCCCAGCTGTCATGTCCAGAATAATTATGGCACATTCGTCTCTCTTGGGTTTCTGTGGCAATTCGTCTCTCATAAACACTCTGCAAATGTTAGGTATTTTCAATTTGGGCTCAAACAGTTCCAATTCCATGTTTTTGAGCAGCCATTTGGGTAGTGATCTCATTAACGCCTTTTCCTGCTGTGTTGCTTTTGCACACTTCCACTTCCTACTGGGTATGGCCTTAGGTAGAGGCCATGGCCACTATTTTACCCGTGATGATAGATTCCGTATTTTAATTGCACCTTTGGGCCTCGGACAGCTGCTTCTGTTCATTCGATGTTGTTCTGATGCTCGGACAATACCGCTAGTGGCTCCAATTAGGGACCCGAGGGTCCCGAGTGCAGGCAAAGGTAATGTAAAAATCCTTTGGTAGATATTTTCTTGATCTTGCCTTGCATGTTTTCTTCCTTTTATATTGCTTTTTGTTTCACTTGTGCCTTTCTTTCGCTCTCTGTACATGTTCCCATTTTAACATGGGCCTTTCTCTTGCTCTTATCGTCCATGCCCATCTTCACCTTAGCCTTCGTCACATTGGATACACCCCATGCAGCTCATTTTTCTCAGAGTCTGGTGTCTGATGATTTTCAAATTTCGTCGGCCTTCTGTGCAAATATCTTGTCATCTTGGTGCCGGGTTTACAGATCCTTGTTTAGCGAGTAAGCAATATCGTGCTGCTTGCACACTTTGTCCAGTGCATTGGTGCCTGTGTCACCACATGATAGCCTTTTAGCTAGCTTCATTCCTGGCCCACAGAACTTGTATCTGGAAATGTGCAGTTCGAATGGTAGATTGTTGATCAGTGATATTTTGAAGAGGCATTCTGAACTTGTAGCCCTGGTTCTCTGCAACTACAGTCAGCACCACAATCACCACCACATAAAATGCCACATTCAGAACCATGCATAGTACTGCAATCAGCAATGAAGTTAGCACCACACTTAGCACTGCACTTTGCACCACAATCAGCACTTAAATCATTACTGCACTTAACTCTACAATCAGCACTGCACTTAGTATATCAATCAGCTCTGCACTTAGCACTGCACTTAGTGCTGCAATCAGCATTGCACTTATCACTGCACCTATCACCACACTTTACACAACAAGCATCACAAGATAGTAGTGGTAACATACATATTATCAAGAAAGGTGTTACTCTATCCATACACATTATTGATGAAGATGAAGCTATCTTCCACGAATCACGACATGAAAGCCTATTTCTGAATACAGTGTGCTGCATCATTGAGGGACAATCGAAGGCAATCATTGAGGGCAAGATGTGCATCCTACTGAGCATGCTGGAAGAAGAGAATGGTCTTTGGTTCGAGAGAATGTGTACCTGGATTCGAAATTGCTCCAGCAAACTAAATACCAATGACTGGCACAAGTACTGTAAGCTCTGGATGATGTGAGTTATTTTCCTTGCAACTTTAATGATGCAATTGTGTCACCGAGGGAAGCATTACCAAACTCTATACTTGTTTTTGATGACATTGCCTGCGAGAAGCAAAAAGTACAGCCAGGAGTACTTTAGCATAATGGCATGCAAAGGTGGACTGTGTGTACATCGGCCAGACTTATTCGTGCATACGCAAAATGCTGCTCTATGACAATTCAAACATGTGGGTGTTGTTTTGCATGGACAATATGAATTTGCAGCATGTTTACGAACTTCATGTAAATAAAGACATGATGCTATCATATTTCAACAGTCTGTGTGCCTTGTGCTGGAAATACTAATATGGATTTTTCACGATCATTACGGACTGGCCCTTATATAATTGGAGGTATTAATTGGGATTCTATCAGTTCATTGTCGACCATCGAGAATGAGTTACAGCATATCGAAATTGGGGCAAAGTAGCCTCAAGCTGTGCCCTGACAAAGACGAAGATGGAGGTTGTCCTTTACCAAGAAATGATGGAACCTGAGATGCTGGTAGAAGAATAATTCGAAATGTTGGCGAATCTGAACGATCCGAGGATGGAGTGTGTGAAGACCAAGATCGTCTGTGATATGATGGCCATGGACGAGCACATGACAAGCTCAATGGCAAATTTGCCGACAGATATAATGTGACATCTGCTCAAAATGAAGAGAACCTCAAAGGTCTGAAATATTCCATAGTTCATACATTTGCTACCTCGATTTCCCATCTCGTCACCAAAACAGATGTTCAGAACCACAGCAGGGACATATTGTATACCTGCAGCAAATGCCTTGGCATGATCGAAAGTCTTTTGTTGGAGATACATGACTAAACCAATAATTGTGAAGACCGAAATCGACGATACTGCTGAGCCTATGAATAAATAGAAACATGCTATTGTACATAGATATTGGTATGATGGATTGGATGTGGATTTATCACACTAGAAAAATGTATGAAAGGAATTCTTCAAACTCAATGCTCTGATTCATCGCTACCTACGATCGTAAACATCTCACGATGATACGACATATGGCATATACAGGCATAGTGATAAAGGGTTCCTTGGTGCTAATGAAATAGAGTTTCTACCTGGTGGGACCATCCAAGTAGGTATTTACAAGACACATGGAACCCCAGGCTTTACGAACAGTTTACAGAATCCGACCTGCTGGAATACAAGACGTTCCTCGAACTCACGCAATCACTTTACCATGATAACAATCCTGAGACAGGTGTTTATAAGGCCAAAGATAATGTAAAAATCGACATTCTCGCAAATCTCTTCAGTGGCCTAGACCTGAAAAGCGACGAAGGTCTGAAGAAGATAGACGACACGTACACTGACTACATATTCTGGGACAACACGATTCAGCTGTTCGATAGACTACGGCTACTACTCACTTTGCAAAGGGTTGAAAATTACTCTCACACTAATGAGATAATTTCAATCATCGAAGAACTGAAGGAGGGAGACTACATAGAATGAATTGATTGGGAACAGCTAATAAACTGCACATGCAAGGTCATAATATGTGGGATGAATGACCTATTTCAAGCCAACCTCGTCGAAATGATACCATATGCTCGGGTCAACAAAGGCTACAAATACATGTTGACCATCATTAATACATATAGGAAATTCGCTTGGGCCAGACCTGTCAAAAGAATTCCCATGATGTCAGCAAGGCCATGACTGATGTGCTGCATGAAGGATGCATCCTGACTAGTCTACAAACCGATCAGGGCAAGGAATTCTACAATACAAAGTTCAAGGTTCTGATGAATAAACATAATATAAATCATTATTCCACATACAGCACTCTCTTAACTTCTATTGTCGAGAAGTTCAACAGGACTCTGAAGGGCATGATGTGGAGGTATTTTGCTGCCAATGGGAACTACAAGTGGTTGGATGATACACTTCTAAACCTCGTATGTGAGTATAATTTATACCATTCATTCTACCACATGCATGAAGCTTAAAGACATCAAAGACGACTCCATGCTTAGATCAGTGTATGTTATTCCTAAGAGGAAGGACCCACGCAAACCTAAAGCCAAGGTTTGTGACCTGGTGCACATCTCCAAACAGAAGGGCATTTTCGAGAAAGGATTTAAGGCAAATTGAAGCCCCGAACTTTTTTGTGTGCGATGTATTCGCAGCCATGCTTCGAGGACCTACTCTTAAGGATATGAATAATGTTCCCATCCATGGTGGTTTACACACAGAGGAGATCTTGACTACAATGTTTCCAGATGTGTATTTTGTTTAGAGGGTGCTGGAACAACATAATGGATGGTCGTATGTCAAGTGATAGGGATTACCAGTCTGTTATGATTCTTGGGTCGACAATGCAGACATTGAGTGGTGAACACCGAATATTGTAATTAATGTACCTTTTTATATGTATCTACTCATGTGGTACTTTACTGAATAAATTTTACGTAAAAATTCAGTGTTTTACTAATTTTGATCCCCCTCCCACTCCCAACAAACTTTATATAAAAATTAAATTTAAATATTAATAATTGAATTAAAAAATAAATTAAATAAATTAAATATGGTGATTTACATCACCACATCACCAATCAATACAGGTCGATAGCACACTCTTGTCGATTGTAAGTTATGTATGGTGGTTGAAACAAGTGTTACCATGCACTCTAGTGGATGATAGTTTGTGTATTTATATATTATATATATATATATATATATATATATATATTATATATATATATATTATATATATATAAGGGGAGTTCTAGCTCACTCATTATTTTCATCGAAATTTCGAGGTTTTTGCTCCCAAATGAAGGTTTTTGAGGCAAAATTTGGGCTCTAAAAATTTTAAAACAGGAGCTCTCCAAAACAAGCAATTTTCCTCGAAAATCATGTAAATTTAAGCAAAATCAAGCAAAATTATAAATTTTACCAAAAATACCATGTCAATTTGTGCCACTTAAAAAACATCAAAATTTAAGCAATAAAGTATGCAAACTTCTCTCTTTACAAGCAATTTTTCATGTTTTCTAGAAATATCAATTTTGCAAGCGAGCAATCTAAATCAAGCAAATTAAGCAAAAATCGAATGAAATATTATATTATTATTCTTTACATTTTATATTCGAAACTTCACTAATTTTTTAAAAACTTGTTCTATTTTCTCCAGATTTTTCACTAATTTCTTGAGGTTCATATTTATCATCAATGTTATCTAAGATTGATTATTGTAAGCTTTGTAAATTCGAATGAAATTTACATACCATATTCCTAAGATCTTCAGCTGCATTATCTAATCTATAGGACAACATTTTTGACCCACTAGCACCTTTTAAAATATTTTCAAACTGCAAGGCAACAAAGACACTTTTAGTTTTATTTATAAAAAAAGAAACATATTTAGAATCATCAAAACAATTTTTTATTTTATCAAAAAGTCGTATAATTCTTAACGTAACCACTCAACTATAAGCTCAAAAAATTGTTTTAAACTATCGGAAAAATTTGTTGTTTCCTCCATTTAATAATATTAAAAACATATAAATCTTCGGTCATACTTTCATTCAAATAATCGTAAGTAAGATTTTGTTTACTAATTATAACCACTGTGATACCTGCTTCTTCAATTTTTATATTAAAATCAAAACAAATTTTTTATATTTGTGTTACCTTTAACTACTATTGTTTTTCTGTACGAACAATCAATAAAATATAAAGGCCTTCGCCCCCAAAATGAATAGCAATTAATATCACCATTAAAGTTTGCAGTCGATTTATAATAAAACTGATTATTTCTAAAGTCGGTATCTTGTTTGGTTTTCGAATTTCTAAAATCACTATAAGCAAGAAATTGTTTAAGATAAACACCGCTTTCAATGTCTAGATTCCAGTTTTCTTTAGGAAAAATTTCGTTTCTACAGCTTTCAACATAAATGTTTCTCGCATTAAAATGATCAGACATAGTAGCGTGTTTATGCTGTTCAGCACGATTTTTCTATTAAATTGAAAGCCAACAATTACGAAATCGGGCATGTCAAATTGTAAATTATTAAACTGATCTTTTATATCAAAGCTAAAAACATTCATTCCTTTAGGAACTTCTTTTTCTAAAAATTGCCAATAATCAAAACTTTTAGGTTCATTATATATATTTTTTCTTTAATTGCAATGGCCATGTTCGATTCATATTCAACAACATGCCACATAATTTCTAATTTTTCAATAACAATTTTACCAAAATCAGGACTATATTCCATAACTTTATCATCTTTATCAAAAGTTTCATAAAGAAATAAACAGTTGTTATCAGATGTATTACGAGAAAAAAAAGTAATTTTATAGCCACCTTTGCTATAAACTTCATAGTTATCATGAATCAAACCAAACAGATATATAAGAGGATAGACTATTTAATTTGTTTTAACACAAGAAACAGTTATAACCTCTTTTGTCATTTTTTCACTAGAAGCATATTTATCTCGATATAGATTATCAACACCAGTAGATTCTAAAAAAATTTGTTCACTTGGCTGTATTAATAAAGCATTCATTATTGTTGTTATTATTCCTGGATTATCAACAGCTTCAATAATATTTCCATGTTTTGAGATTTATACTCTAGAAAGTTTGAACAAACATCATTATTGTTTTCTTCAACATATTTTGCCTAATCTCCAACCTTATCTCTTTCGTACACTAAATTGCTCATAAACATAAGCATCATTTAGGAAAGAAAAGCCATCTCCTATTGGAATATCAAATTCGATTCTATTATTGTAAACATTAAAATTCCCCCCCAGTTTGATCTGCTGGAGGAAAAGTTTGCCTCTCGAAGCTTTCAAACTCATTTATAAGTAAAAAATTTATATATAAATGGCAGAATCTAAGGGGTTTTCTTGAATTAAATTACTCATCAGAAACCACAAAAAATATATAAAGCATCATGAAAAATAATATGAAAAAATAAGAAGAATGGCCACTATTAATCGACGAATTACGAAATATTGGTAAAAAAAAAAAAAGTAGAAAAAGTAAGTTAAAAAATTTAATAACAACACTAGTCTCTGTTGCAGTAAAAATTTGAATTATCCACCTACTCTTGAAGAAACATAATTTGAAAAAGAATTATTTCCAAAATCTCCTAATTTGGTAAAGCAAATGGGAATCATGCCATTGAAAAATTTACCACCTGTAGCAGATGTTTCTACTATAGATCTCGGAATATGAATTGCAAAAAGAATTAACTTTATTAATATAAAATATGGTTTACATGGAGTTGGAGAAAATTTTTACATTGTTGTTACAAAAGTAACGATAAATAATGATACACTATCTGTTAAGGATAAAGAATAGTTTTTAACACCAGGACTTTGTAATTTGTTAACAGAAAAGTCGCGAGGAGCCCTTAAGGGTAAATACACTGCTAATGACCTTTAAAATTACACAGAAATTGTTTTACTAACCAATGCTGTATTTCTAAATCGTACTCCTAATATGGAAAGAAATAGTCCAAGTTCAAGTCGTGGTTGGAAGTGGAATAGTATAATTAGTCCAATTTATAAAACACAAGCGAAAGTGAGACTTTTACATTTGATGATTTTAAATTTTTAGATGGCATATAAAAATACAATAGTTTTCCAAATCAACATGTTTGAATTGATGATGTTAGAAAATTGGTTGATAGACTATTAGTTATACGTGGTGAAGAAACTGCTGGAAATAAAAATTATTACAATGAAAAAGTTAACATAATGAATATGCCAAACAATATATTTTCTGATTTTGTTGTTACTATTCCGAAAGGAATTCCATATTTAATATGAGTTTTAAATGTAATTCCACACTCATTTTGGAACTCTGAACATCATGACAAAGGTATAATAAATTTTGCATTAAATTATTTAAATATACCTGAAATGCATTTGCCTGCTTATAATTATTCTGGACCATTTACAAAATTAAACAAAATATTGGAAAGAGGAGACTAAGAAATAAATAAATTAGATGAAGCTTGTAAATTTCATGATATTGCTTACAAAGATCATACAGATTTAGAATCTAGACATGATGCTGATACACTTTTACAAAAAGAAGGAAACGAAATTATGTTAGTTAAAAATACTTCAATTGGAGAAAAATTGCATATGCTGCTGTTGCATCAACTATGTTTACAAAAATAAAACTTGATTGGGGTATTAAGATGTTTTATTTAATATGTGTATTTTGTACTCGTATAGATGAAGTTGACAAATATAACTTTTGATATTCCTTTTGAGGAATTAAATGATTTCGGTATAGATCAATTTTTAACAAAAAAATCAAATTGAGAGAAAAAATAAAAAATTGAAAGTAGTTAAAAATTTCAAATTAACTTTAGCATTTCCAATAGTAGAAAAGATGGCCAAAGAAGAAACTGGCAATGCTTTACATCATGGAGGAATTATTCTCCTCGTACTTGCTGCTTTAGGTGCACTCTGTGGTTTAACTGGTGGTTTAGCAGGTGGAGCTACTGGAATTTATAATTCTGTTGAACAAACTAGAAAAAAAAATTATAAGAACAAAATATGCATAATTTAGCAATGGAAAATAAATCTGGAAGTGAATTAAAAAGAGGAAGGCCAAAAAAAATTTAATATATACCCATACTAATGTCGATATTGAAAAATATGAAAAATTATTAAATATTTAATATTTTAGACAAGTTTATATGATTGACGAATTGCCGAAAAGTATGCACAAAAATGAATGTGCTGCAGTAAATTTTGACATTTCAGCAAATCCTGGTACCCATTGGGTTTGCTACTATAAAGAAAATAATGATGTTTACTATTTTGATTCATTTGGAGGCAACATTCCTTCTAATTTAACCAATTACTTTAAAAACAGAAATGTTTATTACAATGATTGATCGAATTCAGAATTTTAATTCAGTTATATATGGGCATCTATGTCTAATTGTTTAACACCTTTTTTCGAGAGGATTTAAGTTTAACAATATAATTTCTTTATTAATAAATAACATATATGTTTGGTAAGTCATTAATCAAATCTTTAAATGAAGACTTAACAATAATACTGAAGATTTAAAAAATGTGTAGATTCAAAATGCAATTCGAATGTTTCTACTCTACAAAGTAAACTGAGCACGTGTTTTGATTTTACAAAATCTTATATTTCTTTTCTAGGACGTGCAATTATTAATATAGGTGAACCTCTAGATAATAAAGATGCTGTCAATAAAAGATATTTCGAAATATATATAGCAGATTATGTATTAAAAAGGATGTAGATTCGCAATATAAAAATATTGTTTCTGATAATACTCTAAAAGAAGATACAAATTTACAATTCAGTAATAATATTGCTGATTGTATAAAACAAATAAATAATGCGAAACAGGCATTAAAAAAGGATGTAGATTTGAAATATAAAACTATTGTTTCTGACTATGCTTTAAAAACCTATGTAGATTCAAATAGAATACTGTTGTTTCTGATTTAAAACCATATGTAGAATTAAAATACAATACTATTTATTCTACTTTACGAGATCAACACAGTAAACTTTTTGTTTGTACAACAGCCTGTTTCTATTTAAAATCGTAGAATTAATAATATGGCTGACCTGTATATGGAAAAGATGCTGTCAATAAAAGATATTTCGATAAAGAAATAGCTGCTAAATTGCAAAATTTGAACCAATCAGTTTTGAATTACTGTGATACACTTGGTAACACAAAAGTAAAAAAAAAGCAAAGAAGACTCCGATAAAGAAGTACATGTTAAATTATAAAATTTGGGTTAAACAGTTTCGACTTATTGTAAAAAACTTGTCGATTTGAAAATCGAAGAAAAATCTCGTATATTTTGTTTATGTGGAAAGAGGAATAATATTAATGTTTTTTGCATAGACGATGATGTAAATTAATTTTATTTTTGATGGATTGTAGTGATTATAAAATAATTTCTGATAATTTACCTGATGATACTCTAACTGTTATTAAGGAAACTACAAAAATAGATTATAGTATGCCTTCTGATGTTAACAGAAGTGAATGTTTAACTTTTAAAATAAAATAAATAAATAATCTAATTATTTTTTGATGGAATGTTGACTACAATAGGAGCATTCGTGAAATATAAAGATTAACTATGTATATTTTAATATTAAATGGAGAATACTTAGTGTTTGAGGTACAAGAAAATCACTAAAAATAATAATATAAAACTGAAAATACAAAGAATGGACGATTAGTTCGGAAAAGTAAATGTTCAATATGCAATTCTAATAAATCAACTTAAAAAAAAAAAAAACAATTTCCCGAAGTAAGAGAAGGAATATTTAATTAATTATATAAGCCAGCGAGCAAAATTTTCCAAGAAGAAAAGTAATTTCGTATGGAATTGATGATTTATGGCAAATTGATTATGTAGAGAGGAATACTGGTAATTTGAAAGGAATATCTCATATGAATAATGGATATAAATATATTATGACAATTATAGGTGTTTTTTCAAAGTTTGCATTTGCAGTATCCATAAAAGATAAAACAGACAAAAATGTAGATAATGCTTTAGAAAATATTTTGATGGAAAGAAAACCAAATAATTTACAAAGTGATAATGGTTCAGAATTTATAATAAAACATTTAAAGAACTTATTGAGAAATTAAATGCAATCATTATTCTACATTTAGCGAATTGAAAGTTAGTGTTTTTGAAATATTTAGTCGGACTTTGAAAAAATAAAATGTGGAAGAAATTTGCTTTGAATGGCAATTATAAATGGGTAAATATATTGGATGAATTAGTGAACGACTACAAGAATACAAAACATAGAACCATCAATATGCAACCAGATGATGTTGAAAAAAATATTGAAAAAAAATTAATTCAAACATATATGGTTACTGAAACCAAATACAAAGTTGGAGACGTGGTCCATGTGAGCAAACTGAAAAAAAAAATTCAGAAGGGGTGTACTGCTAATTGGACAACAGAATTGTTTACTATCAGCAAAGTTTTAAATTATGATTTACCAACTTACAAACTGAACGATACTAAAGGAGAAGTAATAGAAGGAAGTTTTTATGAATATTAAATCATGAAAACAAACTATCCTGATGAATATTTGGTCGTAAAAGTTTTAAAAACTAAGGGAGATAAAATTTATGCAAAATGGTTGGGTTTTGGTAATTCCCACAAATCTTGGATTAATATAACAGATGTTTTGTAAATTTGAGATAAAAATTACATTCTTTTTCAATTCGGCGAAGATTATTAATATCATTAATCAATTGTTGTTGAGTATAGATATTTCTGACAATATTAAAATAGTTATGATTACACTCAATGGAACCATTCAAAGTTTCTTTAATTCTTTGGTATAAATTGATCGAATTTGGAATATATTTAAATCATAATAATTGCTGTCAGTTTGGATGTCTATCTTCAATTCTATTCAAATTTATTTGAACATTTTTTCTTTGGGTTCGAATGACATAATAATCAAATCCACAAGTGTCATCAAATAGTTTTAAAAGAACGAAAATGAACATAAATTTTGATTTTCTGTTGGTTGTACAACACGTGGAACCATTACTCTGATTTCCTCATTTCTGTAATCAACTGTCTCTTAAAAATTCCTCATATTCACCTTGAATTCTATTTATATATCTTACATGATCTATTTGCTCATCTTTAATTTTATTTGTATCTTTTAAATGATTAACTTTAATTTTGTTCATTTTTATATGCTCTATTGGGTTTTTGAATAAATGTCGTATATATATTTTTATCTTATATTCACCATGTTTTCTAATTGATGGTAAAACTTCTTCATGTAACCAGTCTCGAAAATTTTCTGCTATTTCCATTTTATATGTTGCTAGAAGTTGAAAAATACCAGGTTCATTAACAAATTTAGTAGTATTTTGTATACTTTCCGGTAGTGTTGTTTCACCGCTGCCCAGTTCTTTATATGTTTTTAAATATTTGCCATGAATATATTCTTTAACAGCATCTCCAGCTCGTTTATAGCCAAGTAATTGAACAATTTGATTATCATAAAACAAAGGATTATTATTCTCAACAACAATCATAGCAACCTTCTTACCATTGTAAATAATCTTGTTGTTTATGTATAGAATTGACTCCATTTTTATATGCGAAACTATGCGCAAGTGAATTTGGCGAGTTGTAATAAGTGTATATATATTCTTTTTTATAAAGAAAATTTAACATTTTAGATTATAATTTGATAAAATATATACTAAATTCATTTAATTATATAGCTCATAAAGAGTTCAATTTTCTGAGACATTAGCTATATATTTTATTTATGATTTGGTTATAAGATTCACACTATATACCAAACAATGAAATGCTATTTTTACCAACTCTAGTCATTTCTTTGTAAATTCATTATATTCACTAACAGTTTCATTAGCAAAAAAAATGCAATAAGCCATTTGTATATCTAAAAGCATACTCCATCGTATTTGTTAAATAAGGGAATATATCTCTAATTTGACAACTCTCTTTTATCTGGAAATGGCTTTCGTCTATTTCATCATAATATATATATATCATAGATGATAAAAGTTTTTCTTGAATATGGATTTTAAAAAGCATTTATTTTATAATCATCAACAATTCCAATTGAATGAAATCTTTTTGGATATCCATTAATAAGATTATAAGTAGGATAATTAACTAATAAATATCACCATCTACAAACAGAACTAACTCACGTGATGGTCTTTGATATATAAAAAATTATTGAAATCGCTTGGTAAAAACTGAAACAGTTTTGTTATCAAAATTGGCTTATTGGTTATTTTGTTGTCATTCAAACTTTTTGTCAAAAATATAGAATTTATCATCAATAAATTAAAATATTTTTACATGTCATCTAGTTGCAAATCAAACAAATCCTTGTTAAGAATTGGATACATGACCACATTTTTCTCACGTGTATGTTGAAGACCTAATGCATGGCCGATTTCATGGATCAAAACTCTAAGTAAATTAACTTTATTTTCAGGAATGTTTTTTCAATCATTGTCCCTATATTCCTGCCTTTTGATATGAATTGCAACAAGACTATTTTGTTGATTTGGAGAAAAAAATGCATGTGCCAGTGAACTATCATATGGATAAAATTTAGTCTGACAAAGCCCAGAAAATTTCTGATTTCTATGTTGACCTTCTTTGTATGATATAACAATGTCTGGAAATTTTGTATTGTAAACAAATTTAAAATTTATGTGTTTTGCCAAACGCCAAAAGCCTCTTGTGCTAACTTTGTAATTGATTTATTTTCATATGTAAAATTCCATTTTAATGGTTTTTAGTTCATTTTGTGGTTAATAAAAGGTCAACAACTGTCTCATCATTAACACCACATCTTGGTTTATTGATTAAATTAAGCACTTATTTATCGAGTTTACTATCAATTGAAGGAGGGTTATAATTTTCTTGAAATATTCTTAAAGAACTTTCAAATTTTTATTGTCAATTTTTGGAAGCACATTTGAATGGCCGTCTAGATATCCATATTTATTTATAACATTTATAATCTGTCTGATTCTCTTTTTTGGACAGTGAATAATTTATATCGGCGATAGCGAGAATAATTATCATATTATCATATAAGTGATCATTTATATAAAAAAGTTTTAAAATATAATAAAATCTTTAATTTTATTTCTATACTTTCCGTCTTTCATTTTTCCACTCACATCTATTGTAATAAAGCCATAATCTTTGTCCCAACATTTTGAACAAATTTCTTTAAATTTCTCATAAGGCATGTCTCCACCAACAAAAGCATTATAAATATGTTTTAAATCAGTATCATCTTGTCTAAATATACATAAAAAATTAGCATTGTCTCCTATCAGTTGTTTTGGTACTTTTGAATAAGTTTGATCTAAATAAAATACATCTAAATTTTTATGTCTTCCTCTAGTAAAATAATTGCGAACTTTGTCTTGATTGTCTAAAATAACATCATCAAATACAATTAACGAAAAATTTTACATCGATATAAAGGAACCATTGCCTCAGTATTTTTTAAAAAGTATGCCAATCTTTCTTTAACTTTAAGCTTATTTGGTAAAATATTAAAATCATTTTGGAACTCAATATATTATGGTTGATTTAAACTTTTTGAACGAACATACAATTTATTAAAATGTATCCATCCTACATTATAATAACATTTATTGTCAAATTAGATTTTTCACCATTGCTTGGACCTACTATTATAACCCTTATATTATGAGGCAATAAATCACTATTATATTTAATTTCGGGATTATCTCCATGAATTAAAACACCGACACCCCATTTAACTTTCTTCATTTAATAACAATAATTTTTGTAATAAATGGATAATAAAGTATTTAAATTAATGAATAATAGTTATATTTTAAAGAAAAAACTTTATTATGATATCATCCATAGTGAAAAATCGATTGCTTTTGTTAGTTTTCATACAACATTTTTAATTACCAAATATAAACAACAATATGATAATGACAATTGATCACATGAGTCCTAATATTGATAAAAATGAGGTTACAACTATTCCTATAGTTCAATATGATATCGAATCGTTAGAATAAACTATAAATTCGATTGATCCATTTTCAACAAATAACATTGAATTAACAGCAGATAATCTAAAAAATAGAATATCTATTAAATCTAAGTTTGATATTAAATTTGATGATCGACTATCTGATATCCTTGGGTTTGAAAAAAATATTCTTTTTGAAAAAGACAAAATTGTTGTAGGTACAAAATTATCTAATTTTAATCAATTGAAAACAATAAATGTTCTATGTAACTTAGCATATGATCTGTTTATCAAATGTGATGAATCAAATCATTTAGAAACATATACAATAGCCAGTTTTCCACCAAAGATGATGTTTGGTTATAGAGATTCTATTATTTATAAACCTGCATGTCCTTTTTTTATAAAATCAATAATGAACATTTTAATTATATTGTCTTGGAAATTAGAGACAGAAATAGCAAAGTGATTGATTTTGATGGTGTTGATATTGATATTGTTTTGAATATTAAAAAAGTTAAAAATATTATACTGTTTTACTAGGAAATAGATGGGGGACTGCCGGTCCCCCTTAAGAGGTACATAAAATAAAATAATTCATTTTGCTATCCATATACTAGTGAATCTCTTTTTTAATTTTATTGTATAATCCTTTTGTTATCGAATGGCTTAATTCTATTTTATTAACTTCTACTGTATATATTTCTTGTTTCTCATTGTTCTGCATTGTATTTTCTCTTTAAACAAACAGTCCTTATAGTTCTCCAATGTAATTCTCTTACTAACTACACATTTCTTTACACCCTTCTATCTTTTATTGTCTTTTTCATCAACCTTGTAAGCATACATTTTTGCTTTGCAAACTAATAAATTCTTTCATTATTTTGCTATTACATTCATCTTTCATTTTGCCTAAAACTTTATTGTTTATTAGAGGTATGTTATAAATATTGTCATTTGGATAATCACTTGTATCAAATTTTTCTATCATTGTTTTCATATCTTCATAAATATTTTCTGTTTTAATGTTATATATGTATAGTTATCAGTGTCTTGATATCATAATTCAATTTTATCTCCATATTTCGATTTCATAACTTTATAATGGGAAATCATACATCAATTTTTTTGATATGTCTAATATTGACATGCCAACATAAACAGGTTTATTCAATTTTACATTTGTTTTATTCATATGTATAGCAGCAAGGTTCTCATGAAATATAGTACTTCTTTGAATGTTGGTTTTGCTATAAATTTTGAACACTTTTATTCATGTTATTGGTCTTATATCTAACCTATTTCTTATACTTTCCATCGTTTTACCAAACACAGCATTGTTCATAATCTTATAATAAATCTTTTTCAAGGTCATTTTTTGCATTATTTCTCATATCTGTATTCACATCTATATATTTCTTCAGCCAACCAGACTGATTAAACTTTTATATTCTGTGTGTTTTAGTAAGTTTTAATCCATTCTTTAGATGCTGTTTTAAATTATGATAGTGTATTACATACTTTCCTTTTTTATGTAAAGTTGTTAATGATTTAGACTGATTTGTTTCTGGAACTTCCTTATTTCTGGGCAAAATGGTATTTCTTTATGTAAATTATGTAGTTCTTGTGGATATTCTAAATCAACTTCTAAAATGTAACCATGTGGTGGAACATCCTCCAAATTTAATATATGGCCATTGTTAAAATTAAGTGCTGTATAATTCTCCCATTCGAAACCACCATATGATAAATTTGTTACATTGCCCATCCATATAAATTATTATCGAGATCTGCTAAATAGTCGTACTCTTGATTTGGATTAAAATCATCTAAATATTTGTTATTGGCTTTAACATATTGCTTACAACATTGCGATATTCCACCTCTAATACCTTTTTGTATCATTAAAATCATATCATAATTGTGTAATAAGTCTAGTGGTTGTTTCGTCATTTTTAACATTGCTTCCCGCGATAAACCTGGAGCTTTAAAATAACACGAATGATCTAAATGATGCGCATTTATACATGTTTTTCTGAAATTTTCGAATATATCTGCTAACAATAATACATCACTTTCAAAATATAAATTACGGTATTAACAAAGATTCTTAATATTAAATTGATTCCATACAAGTTTTAAATGCTCATATTCATCGTCAGTTATGGCAGATTCATTTAATTTGTCATAAAATTCACTCTTTGGTGGAAGTTCAGTTTCTTCGAATTTCTTCCAACTATCCATATAATCATATTGATAAAAACATTTCCTAGTTATTAAATCTACTTGATATTTTGGGAAATGTTTTTGAGTGTGTTTCAATTGATCTCTGCTTAAATTCGATGATAATCTAGCTAAACTACTAGCCATAAATCTAAATGTGTCTATAAATTTCATCTTCAAATTTTCTGTTTGTTTCCCAAAAGTAATAAACTTTTCTTCCTTGTTTGCCATTAAATCTATATTATTTTCATCATGCCCTAACTCTTTAATAAATAAATGTGCATCATACCCAGCTAATTATGGAAATAAATTAGTACAAAGTTGGACACATTTTTTAGTAAATTACCATTATTGCATACAGGATTAATACATTTTCCACTTATGTGATCATGATATCGTACCTTTTTATTCTCTTCTGTATTTACACATTCGCATACAGTACATTTCTTTGATTTGCTATGTAACACTTATTTTTCTTTTGTTAGTGGGTGCATTGATTCGATTTGTGAATATTTCCCCAATTTCTTCTACTTCTCTTTTAATTGATTGTATAAATATTTCATGAGCATTTGGGCCTCGATATACAACTTGTGACTTATAATGACCTTATTTAGATACAATATAATAGCATAACCAGATTCTTTGTGTAATTGATATTTCATAGTGTATGATTCGTTATTCAAATTTAAATCAATGTTACTTATTTGTTCATAAGTAAGATTATATCGTTCTTTAAGTATCTCCTTATAAAGATCATTATCGATATCATCTTCTGTTAAAACTGGATATTATTTGATTAATTTAACCTTAGTTATTTCCTTTGGATTTGGCTTAACTAATGATATTTTATTTAAAATTGGCTCGAAATTGGCATATATTGCGAAAGGAACCTTCATTGTATGTTTATAATTTTTAAAAATATGTGCTCTCCTTTCGAAAGTAACTGAATTTTTACTGCTTCATTTTTAGAGCAGTCTTCTGTATGTTTATTTAATTTTCTTGAGAATGAAAGAATTGAAGACACATATTACATATATAAGTTTTACCATGCCTATTATTTTTTTTGCATTGAAAGCAGTCTCGATAAGTCTTTAATTCAACAGTAATGTAAGTTATCGCCTTCTTTGAAATAATGTAAATTTAGATGCTTATCCTTTTTACTTTTTGTTAGTTTTAGTGGATATACCATGGATTTCTAACCTTCATCTTCAATAGAGTATGTATTTATAGAAGTATCGATTTAATATTCTATTTTTGGTACATCATCAATTTTAATATGATATTCATAATTATCTATTACTTTATCGATATCAAGCTCCACATTTTTATATTTGGTTACTCTACCTGAATTTTTTCTGCTGGAAATAGTGCAGATTTTATTTCCCAAAGACAGCATTTTTTATCATTATTCTTTACAATTATGCAGGCTTTTTTATTCTTAATAAATTCTGGCAGTACTATATATGTTGCTCCATTTAATGAATTATACTTATTTATTGCTAATTGTATTCCAATTATTCTATTTAAAGTTCATCCTGAGCCTCTTCTTTGAAATTCAGATATTTGTGTAATTATTTCTTGGTATATGAATGTATAAATTCTTTTAATATCTCCTTCATTCAGTATTGTATAGTTAGGTGATTAAAATGTGAACAATTCTACTTTATTATTTTCTTGTTTGCGACAATTGGCGTATAATTTAATGCTGGTTTTCAACCCTCTAAATGTTGTAAAATTCTTGTTTATTATCTCAAAAACTATAGTTTTTATAGAATGTAAAAATTGATTAAGCTCTACTAAATTAAAAGAATTTTGAATGTTATATGTTGATATCCTACTTTTAAAGGCTTTATTAACTAAGTAATTTTTATTGGTCCTTCTTCTATTTCTTTTGCTATCAAATAAATTATTATATAATGGAAATATTTCTTCCAATTCCTTTCTATCTTTGGGATATAATTCATTGATATTTGCATCAGCCAAAGGTAAATTTGTAAAAATATTCGTTGTTATTCCTTCTTTTACCCGCTGGATTTTATTTCTAATTTTACAAATACAGTATTAGAAAATGGGAACATTTCTTTTCATTCCTTTTTCTCTTGTTTTACAAATAGATTATTAGAAAGTGAGAATATTTCTTTTAATTTTTTCTCTTGTTTTACAAATAGATTATTAGAGAAAGGAAATATTTTTTTCAATTTATTTTTATCTTTCTTATATAATTCATTGATATTGGAATAAGAAAATGGCAAATTTTCGAAGTTTCTTCTTCTTTGCCCATCAATAATAAATGTTACAATAGCTGTAATTAAATCTGCTTTCCTTAGATGATGCAAATATTTAATTTCAAATCTTCTACCTATAATTCTTAACCCCCATACTGTCTTCTCGCTCAGCTTAACTGCTAGATCGTTTGTCGCCATAATTCTCTATATACAACGAATAAAAATTTGTAAATAAAATGTAAAAACAAAAATACGGGATAAATCTAAAAGTGCTTAAATTACTGGGAAAGCATATTTAACTTCTTGTTATGACGGTAAATCTTCATATAATCACTAAAACATTTTTTACGTGTGATAGAATATTTGGCCTTACTATTTTCATTAAGAGAAAATAATTTGACAGATTTTTCACATTACACACTTCACATGTTTTTGTCGGATATTTATCATGTTGATTTTCGTTTAGAATATTTAATGCTGTATTGTGTAATTTACTATTTTTATCCTTTTTGAGGGATGTATTACTAGCATATTTTCCACAGTCGCACATTACTCTCTCTTTTTTAACTCAACACGACTACTAGCATATTCACTATAACATTTTTTACAGATGTTAAAATGTTTATCTTTTGTGTGTTTGTGTGGTGCAAAATTTTCTATGTTTAATGCTTTGCCACACTTTTTACCTTGCTTGCATGTGTTAATATTTTTTATTTCGAGTATAGTTCCCATTTTATTTACTAAGAAAATTAATTTATTAAGAGAATGAAAAAATACTTTTCTTTAATACTTGTTTTCCTTTTAAATAAACACAAAAATGGAGGCTCTGTCCAACAAATTAAACAATTCATATGAATTCACTAAACTAACGGATCTAGAAATTGATAAATGGTATGAAGTCACATATTATCGAATATATAAATCTAAATTCAGTAAAAAAATTAATTGTTTTCTAGACGATAGGTTTTTAATTACTTTACTAGATCACTATGCAAAGATAATTGATAAAAATGATTTAAAATTGATAAATGAGGAAAATGTTTTTGTGGTATCGGATGGTTTAAAAGAAGTGAAAAATGGAAAAACTATGCATGATATTGAATTCGTGTAATAAATTTAATTATATTAATTTGTATCTTTTTATATGATTTTTTTTGCATTAATTTTCTTGATTTAGATTGCTCTCTTGCAAAATTGACATTTCTAAAAAAAAAACGTGAAAAATTGCTTGAAAAGCGAGAAATTTTAATGTTTTTTCTTAAATTTTGATGTTTTTTAAGTGGCACAAATTGACATTGAATTTTTCGTAATATTGAAAATTTTGTTTGATTTTGATTACATTTACATGATTTTTCGAGGAAAATAGCTTGTTTTGGAAAGCTCCTGTTTTAAAAATTTCAGAGCCTAAATTTCGCCTCAAAACCTTGATTTTGGAGCAAGAAAACCTCGAAATTTCGTTAAAAAAAATTGTGAGTTAGAACTCCCCTTATATATCTACTGATGATACTAAAAATAAATGGGCAGTAGGTATAGCATGGTGTGGAAGGAGTCGAGCAAAAGCGAGTAATTGACCAATGAAATAACCAATAAAAAAATTGATGAGGGTCGGACGTAGTAGGACCTCTGGAAATGTTCGTTTTTTAATAATAATTTAATAAGTTTCTATAAAAAAATGTATACATTTTAAATACATTTTTGGGATTTTTTGTACATTTTTAAAGTTTGTATTTTTTTAAAGAATTTTTTGACTTTAAGGTCATCCAAGGTCAAAATTAAATTTCAAGATCAAGGTCACTTGGATCCGAAATGGCTGTTGGGTGACGTCACATGGTGACTGGCCGACCGGAATGTCAGAGCATGAGCGGCGCCTGGTACTTGTGCTCTGTGCCCTTATGCCAGACTTGGCTATATTATTCTACTTCTAAACATTTTCAAACTCTTTAACAAGAAAAGTTAAAAGAGCTTGTGCTCGTTTATTTTAAGACGTGCTTAGCAAATGCTACTTTAGAAATTCAAGAAGAATGGTCTTATCTTAATGGTTACGCAGATGTCTTTAGCTAACTCGTGGCTTCAGCTGTTCAGTTTTCATCGCATGCATGAAAGTTAGTTTCTATTATATGAATGGCACAGAAGCAGTAAATTGTGGTTTTGAAACGTTATTAATCACAATTATAAGACCAGAATATTTTAAATTTATTTCTAGATATGATTTTAGGTAATATCTACAAAACTGAACAACATTAGTCTAGGAGTGTCCAGAATTTGTAAGGTGCTTCTAGTATAACCAACAGCATTTTAATTGTACAGGCGTAGAAGTAAATATTTCGAATTGTTCTGAGTTATACTGCCTTACGTACTGAGTGTGTAAGGTACGCAGTATATAAGATATTCACGGTAAAGTGAGCACTTTTGAAAGCTCTCTTGTTTGGAATAAGAGTCAATAAATATAGTTTATTTTAGCATTCGGAGTGCAGTGGAATACACATATTGTGATTATTACTTACAAGGCTATATATATTTAAAAAGGTGGTTAAAGTATAAAATATGACTGAAAGAAAAAAGTAACTAGGGCTTCACAAGTACTCACTTTACCGTGAACAACCTCTAGTAAAGTTCAAATGAGAAAATAGCCTTAGGGCAGCTTTGACGGAGAGATCGTAGAGAATGAAGTGGAGAGCATAGTGGAGATATTTGGGCAGCTCTTAAAATTGAGGTCTTGAGAGCCGATGAGAGTGAAGTGAGGCGAGCGTGGAGTAGCACCGGAATGCAAGGGGAAAAAAAGGGGGGGGGGGGACCAGATATCCCCGAGAGAAACCGCCGACCAGCGGCATCTTCCGGCACGATTCCCACGTGCGAAAAAAACGGGAGCGACCCCGCCGGAAATCGAACTCGGGTTTGTTCAGGTAAGAGGTGAGTAGTCTAACCACTGACCCATCACGGCCCCGAGAGGGTAGAGAAGAAAGCCCAAATGTTCGCTTGCGTTGCCATAGAGTAAATAAGAATACAGAGGAGAAACAGCCGCTTAATACGGAAACTACAGCCGCACACGCTGGCAAAATGGCTTCACTAGCCAACAACATGTCGGCAAGGTGTTCACACCAGTCAGCGCTTGGAAACCGGTTTTTCAGCCAGCCAATTGGCAACCTTCCTTAGCACGCAGTAACCAATCAGACACAAGACGCCTTCAGACTTCACGCAGCCTCTCGCAGCGAACCAGCGAATGGGTATGCCCACAACATATTAACAGCCACGCCATTTCGTCTCTATAGTCTATTCGCAGTTTCTTCACACTTTTTGAACAAAACTTTTGAAAAATCACCCTATGTATTAGCATACTTGTTCAGTTATTTTCTAAATATGTCATTTAATCGCAAGCATTTTGTAGCTCTGTTAAAATAAAAGTGTATTAGTTTTCGTTAAATTAAAGTTTTAAGAATTATTTTATTTATAGATTATAATATTTCATTTATAATAAATATTAATGAAAACCAGTGAGAAAATGTGTGTGTTGGTACCGTCTAGTAAGAAATAGTTCTCATGTAAAATATAATTACAACTGAGTGCGCACGAATTCGGTGCGTTTTCATTTCGTGCAATTTTCTAAACTTAGTTTGCATGAGGCGGATATTTGAAAAATTTCAGTGACATCAAAATTATTATATGTCTCGATGAAAAATTATATAATATAAATTACTCATGTGTACGGCATACTCAGGGTTCGTTGGAAAAACAGTAATGGGTATGAAAGAGAAATAAACTGGAATCAATATTAGAAGTTGCAAAAAATTCCAACGGTTTTAGAAACTTGCCTCAGGAGAAAGACATGAAATTGGAAATTACTTACAATTTCTTGTAGTCCACACTTTGCGTCTATAAAAAACGAATAAAATGGTCAGCTCATTTTAACAGACCGCCCCGTTTATTACAAGGATTTTTTTTACATCCACAGAGCCAGGTTGCCAGTGTGTGTTCAGTATTGACTTGGAAAGAACACGTGAGGTGTCAGCTCAGACTGGAGGCCTTGTGAGGGGATATGGACGACCCCCCTTCGGTACGGCGGCGTGTCACGGCGTTAATACAAACACGTGCTGGACAAGTATAGGCTGTTCACGGTAAATTGAGCACTTTTGAAAGCACTGCTTAAGACCTACTTGTTTGCACGCTGTGTATTCATCCGCCCTATGTAAGATTAACATTGCCACCGGCTTCATCGCTTTATCCGTGCGTCGGTCATGTGAAACTGTTAAATTAATAGAAAAATAAATATTTTACAAATACGGTGATTTTTACACTTCGATCCATTAACAAAAACAGAAAGCGAAGGAAATAATTTTGAGTTATCACAAATGGTTACCTAACACTTGTTATTCATGTCACTCAATGCGGCCCGTTAAAATATATGCAGGCAGGGCCAGTGACATTTTTCTGAGGTTGATTTCAAAAGTGCTCACTTTATCGTGTAGAGCCTTTACTCTCATGTTCCCACTCGGCTGCTATCAATGCCAAGCTGAATGTTCTCACCCCTCGTCGAAGCATCAATTGACTCTTCCGGCGCTCCCTCGGCGTTTAGACTTTCTAGCATTTATTATCTATTTTCGGATTTCGTTCTAGCACTCCTGACTCGCTTTCGGCAATGGAGTGTAGTGGAGAGATTTGGGCGGCTCATAACATCGAGGTCTTGAGAGCCGACGAGGGCGAAGCGAGGTGAATATGGAGTTGCGTCGGAATTCAAGGGCGGCATCGTCCGGCACGATTCCCACGTGCGAAAGTCCGGGTATGACTTCACCGGGAATCGAACCCGGATCGCCCACATAGGAGGCGATTAGTCTGACCACTGCGCCACCGAGGCCCTTCGTTTTCGGGAAAACGTGGTTCTATCCCGACCACTTGCTTTGAGAGGGGAGGGGGGAATGATATATTTATTGTTTTTCGCACCCAGTCTAGGCAAATGCCAGTGCAGTAATATATGCGTTATCCATTTGCCACCTATTGTGTTACATCCTTTATCGGTCTTTAACACATAAATACAATAAATTGTTTTTTTTTTTTTTTTTTTTTTTTTTTCAGCACAATTCGAGTCCTCTTAAATATTCCGCTTGCTGGAAAAATGTTAGGTGTTTGAGGTATTGAAGACATTTATACTCAAGGCACTCAAGTAACGTACTGTCTTGCATCGTGCCTTCGTGGTAATTTAAGCGGTTATACAATCATATACAGGAGAACAGATAAATTTTCTGTTGTGCTTCAGATTGTTACACCAACACTTTCGTCACTAACAACCCCCTTTAGAAAAATATATACATTTTAGCAAACAGAATAAAAAACTGATATATATATATATATATATATATATATATATATATATATATGTATATATACACACACACACACACACACACACATACATTTCCGTTTGTGTAGGTTTCTTAAATTCGATTTGTAACCAGACCCCATAGCTGAATATTTAGTAGTTTTGCAACAAAAAAAAAAACAATATGCTTTGCATTGCTTTTCGCACCATATGTAGACGAGTTTCTTAAGAATAAATCTCGCCTATGGTGACTGTACGCTACATGAGGTTCTGTGTACATTTTCCGATAATTTTTTACTATGTAATATTTTTTAACCGTGGAAAATCCAAAGCTTATTAACACTTTTAAATTTCTTGTTGTGTCAATTGTGACGTAATCATGTATTAATTATTGAGTTATTATAACTTAACAGCATGGTAGGGTAAATAGATTAAGTGCCTTAGTCAATTTTAAGAAATGAATCTTGTTTATTTTTAGTGTAATCGATAATGAACTGATGGCGAATCCACTATAGCTGGTGTGATCTAGCCTTAACTCGCTGGCTAACGGCTTCTATGCCCCACGGTGTTCGTTGCTTTATCACAGAATGGGAGACCGTGCGCTACCCCGACCAAGCATCGCATCCTCCCTAACGAGTGCATAAAAGACGCCTCTGTTTACATCCCGTTAGAGCTCCTCCGCTAATTGTACTGCTGCATTCATTAGCGCTCGCAGTCGAACTCGTGCCACCGCGACGCCAGCAGCAGCTACAACTTCCAACGCAAACCAAGATACTCCTTTAGTAAATTTTTGCTTCAAGACGGTTTTTTTTTTCTTTCACTTCGGAGTCCACAAATTTACTCAGCGAGAATCTCGATGTTGAAATCACTTAACAGCGCCTGACTTTTAGTCAATTTAACTGATGAATTAGTGAAGAAATGCCAGTTTTCCTTCTATGATTTACTCACTGATATTTTTTGCTTATTCGTCAACCATTTCATTCGCTGTTTTTCAGTGACTTGTTTTTTGATTCATATATCAGTTAAACAAGGTGTATCAAATGAAATTACAACACATAAACTAATAAAAACCATAAAAATATGCATTTTTGCATGTGGGTTTCGTCTTTTATAATACCATTTTACGAGGTTACGTGAACATTCAGATTTCGTTTCGTTTTCACAAAATCACCATCGCGCTCGGTTTGATCGTTTTAACTGAATTGAATGTGGCGAATTCAGAGCGTATTAGTATTAACGATATAAATGTTACCAATTGAAAGAAAAACGAAAAGAAAGAGCATGCAATATAAAGCTACATGTTTTCAATAAACAAATATAATACTTTGCCCTTAGACGTGGGCGTTGGTTTGGTAGCCATATTGGTAAGGTAACGGTCCAGAAGCGAGACGACGTGGGTGAAAATATCGAACACAGCGGATCTTTTTACTTTTTTAAATTACGTTAAATTGCGCAATATAAACAATGATTGTCGGATATGTTTATTTCTAAAAATAATTTGGTTAAATTCTATAAAAAAAAAACAATATTTAATTCGCAGCACGCAGTTGGCTGTCACTTCATTCAATCTGTGAAATTGTTTCACAGAAACAACCAGTACTTTTCCACCGATTCTAAGTGAGTGAAGCAATTTTGGCGGCTCTTAACAGTGAGGTCATGAGAGTCGATGAGGGTGACTGAAGTTAAGTATACATAAAATCCGGGTCACTCCCGAATTTTCACAAGTGGAAATCGTGCCGCTGTTCGGAGGTTTTCTCGGGAATCTCCCGTCTCCCCCGCCATTGCATTCCGACACTGCTCCATTCTCGCCTCATTTCACCCTCATCAGCTTTCAAGACCTCGTTGTTAAGTTCTCTTAACTTGACTCACTTATATCACGGCCCATGTCGAGTTAGCCGTATTTTACGCCACAACTGCGTCGTTCTACAGGATATAAAGAGCGACAACATTATTGGCAGGTACAACATCACTCGCTTGCGTCGGGGTTCCAGTAATGTTGTTTTGAAAATCTCCCGCATTAAAATCCTATCGCGGGTGCATGAAATGCAAACAGCTTCTTGGCATGTATATTTATTGTGTTATTCCTTCGCTGTTACATATTTTGTGCTGTACTGTGATAACATTTGTATATCGACCCCGCGTTTTACGTCGAGTGTCTGTTTTGGGTCTGAAGAGTTTTCAGTTCGACTTGTATCGCCAATTTCATAATTTGTTACAGCGCACTGTGAGTATTATGTGAGAGATGTGTAAGCCAGAGGTGGCTAAACATTGTAATTTGTGCCTGTTGTTGCAACCTACTTAGCCTGAAAATTTAACAAGTCCGCGTGGGTGGGAATAAAGATTCTTACATTGCAGTATAGTGTAAATGGTTTATACATATTTTGTAGAGAAAAAAAAAAGGAAGGTGGCAAAAAGAATATATATTGATTTCTTCTTGCTTGGATTAATGAAAAGTGTGGTTATTTGATTTCTTTAAAGAAAAATTGTTCAACCACTGTTTGCTATGAAGAAACTATCACATTTTCGTTTTCACCAGGACAACAAACACTTGTCTATTTTTCGGCAAACAACACAGCGACTTCCTAAACCTGAAACCGAGTCCGGCATTCTATTTTATTTATTTTTATTTTAATGCCAGTGAAGGTTTACTATGTAAGACAAATAAAATAGTTTCTAATGGAAACCCTTTGGATAAACTTTTAGTATGATTAATCAGGTATCTGAAATAGACAAAATCCCGAAAAAAAATGTTCAGATGTTGGCCTTGTATGAAAATTGAGATTGTTGAGTCAAAGTCTATGAAGGAGACGACTTAAACTGAAATATTTCATAAAGGAAGCACAGTATAACATATACCAAGATATCGAAGGTAGAAATTTTTTATTGTACTCAATTATTTATAAAGGTATATATTTTAAATTTATGTAAATTATAGAGGACTGTTTTTACTGGAAGGTAGAGTGTATAATAACCAGTACTGCTTGATGTTACCAGCATTTTAGTCATTGTAGTGAAAGAGTAGTATGTTGGAAAATTTTGTAACATTTTGTATATTGAATAATTGCAGTTTTTGAAAGTTTGTCAATATACTGGGAGTTTTATAAGACCTTTTGCTAGTAGTTATTTCCATGTGTGATGATTTTCTACGTGTGCTGTTTCAAAATAAAAACGGGTTTTGCTCTGGTAATTTTTTGAGGTCAATTGTGAAATGTGGTTGACCTTCGTGTTGCCCTTGGGGAAGGGAATAGCGAAGGGCTACAATTGTTAAGAACTTTTCTAGGTGGCCTTTTTCGAAAGTTAATGCCTCCATAGTACTCTTTAGAAAAATTAATGTTAGGAATAACAATTATGAACTACATATAAATTGATTTTTAAAATAGCAGCCTACGGGCTGTAAGGGCGAGAGACGTTCACGCATTTATTTTCCCCGTTTACTTGCGTATGTTATTTTCCATGACATGTACAACATTTACATACTTAGACGAATGCGAACGCTGTATGAGTGTGCATCTCATTAAGCAGTAAACCTTATGCATAAGTTACTGCGGGAAGAGGACATTGATGTTCACGTATAAGGCTCAATTCACTAACAGATTTTTGTTTTAAAGCAACAATACAATTTCCGTCTGTCTGAGATCCATGTTTACAATAATGATGTGCATAAGTGGTTATTGTCTGAGAAGCTGGCAGCTATGTGTGTCTCTTGTTACACGAATGTAAAACAGCACACCATTTTAATTTCTACATTGAAACTTCGAATTGATAACAGTGCGAAAAAGTTGACACTGAAGTTATTATCAGTCACGAGAAAATTAACGAATGCATGAAAACGATGCATAACAAAGAGAGTCGTGAATATTCTACTTCACAGTACATTACAAAATATAAAACTATTTCTACACTTAGCATCGGTTGAATGCAATTACTCGGTGCGAATCGCTAACAGTTATGCTATGTTTACAATTTAAAAAATTATGCATTAAGAACAATGCATTAAGTGCGTAATTGTCATACGGAAACATCTTCTGTATTTGCAATTTCCAATAACGTTTTAATTCTTAATTCTAGCTAATGGAAACAGGTGGCAAGTCTGTTATGTTTACCTTTGTTCCTAACCCAACTTTGAATATCACAACCATATTTAAGCAGATCATACTTGAAAGCCGATATTTTCTATCAGAAAGTTTGTTTTTGTGAACAAGTATAATCGTTAACATGCGCATACACGCGACATTTTAATACTGTTTATACTTGCATTGCTGTAAATAACTGTTTCCTGCCAACGACACTGTCTGCTGTGTCCCGAGTGGTCGTCGCCTCACAAGTCTCACGTAAGATATAAAAGATAACCATTTATTTTAATGCTTACGGAAGTCCCAACAACGCACACGACCTGCTAAGTTCCATTGGAAACCAATGCATGTGGTAAAACACGTTCGTTTCGTCTGCGCACTACATAACGCACAATTTAACCCTTAAATTATCTATTGTAAACTCAGTTCTACTTCAGACTTCGCAGCTTACGCTAAATTAAGTGTGCAGGTGTGTTTAAACGCAGTCGAATCAAATAATTTTTCAGTTCATAGTGCACTGTTGTTATAGGCCGTTCACTGTAAAGTGAGCACTTTTGAAGCCCTAGTTAGTTTTTTTCATTCAACCAATCTATACCCTTCCAGCACTTGTAAATGTAAAACCTGCCATGCGAGTAATAAACACATTGTATACATTCACCATACCCAAAACCAAAAGTCTCTGGCCACAATTAAATGTATTTATTAATTATTATGTGTGATGAAACAGCTTCAAAAAGTGCTCACTTTACCGTGAACGGCCTATACCAGGAATAACAGAAATAATTTGTAAATATCTTCACTGTGTCATGATTATTTTATGTATTCTGGAATGTTTGACGTCTACTTGCCTACATGTGGATCATGATAACAATTTACGAACAATATATAAAAATTCGAACTATTAGTACAGTATTGTGTGTTAACTTTGTGGCATATTTACAAAATTATAATTTACTTTTCCTAAAAGTGGTTACGTTCTCTGTACGCAACATTTTGTTGAATGAATAAATCCTTTTTCCATTAACGATCACTCATTTTGTTTGCACGATTGTACTATACGAACGAAATATATTTTATATCATGTAAGATCATCTTCATAACAAGGATTGTTAATTCATACAGCAAATTTAGTTTCGATTCGTTCATCGTGGGTATTTTCTCCTCGTTACTAGCAGTAAGTAGTGTATCGTATTTTCAAAACACTTTAGTTTCCGGTGCCTAAGTTCTGCGAGGAGCGTGTGTCGTTTAAGCTGGCACTACACGATACCCAGTTTCTGTTACCTTCTGTTATACCCATGAACACAGCAAAAGTCATAAATGTTTCTATAGCAGAAGAGAAGAAATAACGCACCAGTTCAGACCCACACGTTACCTAAAGTGCTAACAGAAAATTGTAAACGGCAGGCAAAAACAACTCGCAGGGGACAGGGGTACAAACGCAACCAAATTTTATATGTAGGTGTTTTGTGGTGCATCTAAAAGTACGAAGATTATTTCTTTCCCCTGAAGACTGCCTTTATTTATGTATGTAAGTACGAGTACCATTAATGTATGGATAATTATGTTAGTAACAACGGCAATCAAATATGGCAGAAGGACGATATGGGAAACTGAAGCGTTTTAACATTGTCAACATGCGAGACACGCTACAACAGCGCTCCTAGCGGCTTGTGCTGACGAATACCCGGGAAATTCAAATTTATATGGCTTGGCATGCGCGATTTAAGTGCAGTCGTCTCGTGGTATTAAAACGTGTTGTTTTGCGGAATGAAATATAATAGTTGCTTATTCATATTACTATGCCGTATTTAAAAAAAGTACTTAAAGCATAAATATTGTCACTTGAAACAAGGACAATTGGTTGTAACAGAATCATGTTACTGGGCACAGACTTAGATGCTGCAAGTTATAAAGGACAAATATTAATCAATTATAAGTAAGAGAATTGAATGCTAAACGGTATTTCATTTGTCAGATACATAACCGACTGCATTTATTCAATAAATTCTTGAGAATGGAGCTGTCACCAAGCTTATTTTTCTGCAAAATAAATCGGGAACGAACAAAACCAAAAATGTTTTTTGGACAGAAAAATATCCACAACTTATCTGTTTTTTTTATTAACGAAAGATTAATTAAAAATAATTCTACTACAGTTAGTGATTTAACACTGTGGCTTTTATTAGCTCTATAAGCAGCAATATCTTTTAGATATTTAAGATTAACCTAGCAACAAAATAAGTTGCCTAAATATTAACTTACTGCTTTTTGAAGTTTTTATCATTAAATTAGAAACAAAATAAATAGTTCACAGATTTATATTCCTAACAGATATGGTATTTATTCTGCTTTATTCTTTCGTAGAACTTATATTTTGGTTGGAAATGCATTTTCAAGAGAGAAACATTTTGGGGAAATAAATTTTTACGTGATAAAAATGTGTACTCAATTATTGCTTAAGCTTTAATTTCCTGAATTTACCACCAAGATATATAAACACATATACAGCGCATTGAATTATATTTCGAAGTGCGTATTCATGTCTACAGAATCTCGTGAGAAGGTGGTGGCCCATCCGTCGGTCCGTCGAAAATTTAAGTTTGACGGATAAAAAAAGTTGCACTGTGATTGGTCGAAGATCATGTGACCGCCTGACGGGTGCGGCAGATGGTTGAGAGTCCACCTTTACACATATAAATCAGTTTTGTCGTGCAGTTATACCACAACTACACTGCCTCAAGTGAAACACAGGCAGCTATGGCTAACCCACTGGCAGCCATGCTTCAACAATAAGTAACAAACATTTGAAACCTCAGTCACTTCTTCATAATCTGATTGAACCAGTTGTGAAATTGTGGGGGCTGTAACCAAAAATTATACACAAAGGACTATTCTGTAGCTTGGTAATATCTAGTGCATGTTCATCAACAAAACAAAGTATCTTTGTAGTACAGAGCAACTCGGGATTGGGGGAAATTTTAATCGAAGTGGGTGTACTGTCAAATTTGTAACCGTACTAAAGGCACAGTCAAGTACAGACGGGGCAAGAGTATTACCTCCTCCTCCCGCTCATTTCCAAATGCTGGTTTCATAGACACTAATTGATCACTTCATCATTTAGCAGGTTTTTATAAATTATGGTAAAACTGCTCACCTCACTCCTTTTAAAATGTTTTATTTGTACGTATTTATGTAAAAAGAAACAGACACGCCCAAACATAGTACACATAGTGAGATTGTGTTCAAAGTTACCATTTAGTACAATAGTATTTTAATATGTAGTAGTGTTCAGTTCGGATGCTATTAAGTCACTTGTTCAGAAGTGGTTCCGATTTGGTAATTTAGGATTTTAGTAACTATCGTTCCATAGTAAAATATCAAATACGTCATTATTTTACTTGACTAATTCAGGTCACGTTACCTCGTAGAATACTATGTCAGTGCCTATGGAGAGTGCCCCAATTAAATTTCGTAGAACTATTAAGTTTGATCATTACTTTGACCACCACACATGGTATGTTCATATAGTACATACATGCATTAGAACACAACTTCCTTCTTAACACATCCATTCTCTTGGCTAGTGTAGATAATCCATGGAGGAAGCAGCAACATTGGCTGCAAAATGCTTACAGCTTTCAACAACACGATGGTACGCCTATACCAAATATGAAAATGTACCATCGCCTCTGATATCATGTCACTTAAGTGGCATTTGAGAGATTATAGATGAGATAAATAATTTAAATACTACACAAATTATAAGTAAGGTCTACTGTATTAAGGAGAGTATTTCAGAACATAACAATGACATCTTTAAACATTTTAATCAACCATTTCCCCCACTTACTAATGAAATTTATGCAGTACTGTTGGCACTAGGATGAAAATGCAATTGGTCAAAATATTTTATAGTACATATTAACATATGTACTCAAGACATTCAGCTTATTTACTTCACATCTTAAATTTTGCATGCACTAAGCACATATAATTTTGTAATTCACTTTCAAAAACAAAGCTTATTTCCAAATTTTTATAACATTAGATCATCATGAACAAGTCACTTCTAATAACCAACCTGAATACATACTTTTTTACAATAAATTTTATCACAGATTTTCATATGCTTCATGGCAAGAAGAATGGAATGTTGCAGAATTCAAAAGCAGCTGAACTGAAAATAACTTACCTTGGTCATGAATTTAAGGTACTTTCTGTTCAAATTCATGCCACTTGTTATTGTAATGCATTTGCAAGTACTTTCTCTAATACTGTGATCACCGCAAACAAAACTGTAAATAGGCTAACAGGTCAAAAGAAACGTGTGCATATCGCTATAAGTGACTTATCTGCATTGCAGAATGTGACAGAATAATTCATTGAAAAACACCTCATTTAAGTTAATACTATAGGTGTATGCACAAAGTAAAAATACTGAGCACTTCATGGAGTAAATAAGAGGAAGTGAAATTTAAAAAAATCCGTTATTTATTTGTAAAAAATTTATAATAAATATCACTGAAATGTAACGATGACTCTCAGGGGTGAAATATTATAGTTTGAAAGTTTTGTACGCAGTTGTGTAAGTAAACAAATGTGATTATGGAGAGGAGGGGGGAATGTTGCTACTACTTTTGTGGTAACTTACCCTCCCCTAAGGACTTTTTAAACAGCACCTCTAAATATTTCACCAACTCCCGCACTTTCCTCAGCAATCCCCTGAGGTCCCGCTCTACCTCCTGCCCCACCTCCCTTCGAGCCAAGTCATTTCCCCTACATGAATTAGAACAAACTTCGCCACCCTGCTACCTCTCATATTACTAACCTTTTCCTCCAAATACCTGGTATTTGCCCCCCCCCCCTCCCCCAACGTTGCTTTATACATAATTTCCTTCCTAATTTCCCTCAGCTCCATCCCCTTTACGATAGAGCTGCCTAGAAAAACTACCTCTGGCTCCTTTCTTACAACCTGTTCCTGCTTTGTGGCTCTTCCACCCATCTGCCTACCCTTGTCTACTTCGTCTCTTACCTGATCCCTGTCTCCAGCCTCCTGCAGCACCCTTGTTTCCCTCCCTTTGACCAGCCCTCCTCTTTCCCCTCTGGTCCTGAACTATCCAATTGTCCTGCTTGCTGGTCTTTGCTAATCGCACACTTGCAAGCCTCAGGATACTGCTTCCTACCTTCTACCACTGCCTGTTCCCTGCTTTCTGTTTCCCATTCCTCTATTCCTGATTGCTTCCTGCCTACTACTATCACCTTATCCCTTGCTACTATTTCTTGCTCCACTAACCTTATTTGCTGTCTTATGTCTCCTACTGCCCTTATCCCTTTCTACTGCCCCCAACTCCTCTATCCTCCTCCTTAATCTTACCACCTCTATCTCTGCTGCCCTCCTCCTCTGCCTTTCCTCCTGCAGTTCCTTCTGCAGCCCTACTTGCATTCTGCATAACTCTTCCTCTCTACTCAGCTTTTCCTCCTGTGGACCAGCTTGCATTTTCCTTAGCATCCCCTTTACATCTTCCAACTCCTCCTGTAACTTATCCACCCTCATTTCTACTCTACTTTTACCCATCTCTCCTGACCTTTTCCTCCATCCTCTCAATCCTTTGCATAATTTCTCTCTCTTTCCTGCTCATAAAATCAACCATCTCTCCTTTCCACCTCTCCTCCTTAGCCACTTCCATCCTTGACACTGGCACAACCTCTACAAAGCTTCCCCTCAGCATATACCAAATCGAGTTTCCACCTTCTCCACTTATTTGTGTTTCCTTCTCTACCGTTAATTTGTTCCCTACCACCCCCTCAGCACATTCATCACACCTCCACTCATGTTCCTGTAGTGATCCCAGTTCCTCCTCCCTGATCCATATACAGCCAACATGGTACCAGCCGCCACACTGGTCGCACTGCACCCCGCTATCTATCTATCTATCTCCACACCTTACAACAGCCCCTGCACTTCCCTGCCCTTTTTTTTTAAGATAATTTAACTCAAAAATAAAACTACTCTCCCTTATAAAATACACCAAATACCTATGTATACACACACTTTCTTAACTAGCCTAACTTACACCATACACCCTTTACCCTCGTACAATGGCATGGGTTTGGGTATTAGGGCAAAAATAAATTGTTTGCAGACGATTGTGTTGTGTATGCTGAAGTGTCAGGGGGGCGGAAATTTGCTGGTGGACATTGACAAGATATGGTTGTGGACCAGGAAAAATAAAATGAAGATAAATGTAAGAAAAACGAAGGTAGTGAGGTTAACAAGGAAGAAGGTGATAAGCAGGGACATGTACAGATGGGAGGGACAAGAGATAGAAGAAGCAGCAGAATATAAGTATGTAGGTATTTTACTGCAGGGAGACCTCAGATGGAAAAAAACAGGTAGAGAGGGTAGTTGCAAAGGGAATAAGGGCTCTGGATATACTGGGAAGGGTGCTGAAGGGAGTCAGCTGTGAGGTGAAGGAGAAGGCGTATGGCACAATGGTACGGCCAATGTTAGAATATGCTGCAGCAGTATGGGACCCGTATGTGGAGGTGGAGGTGCGAGAACTGGAAAAGGTGCAGAGAAAGGCAGCAAGATGGGTGAAGGGTAGGTGGAGAAGACAGGGGCAGGATGATGAGGAAGAAGGGAACTATAGGCTATCAGTGATGATGAAAGAAATTGGGTGGAGCTCATTGAAGGGCAGGAGGAAAGTTGAACAGCTAGTCAGGATGTACAGAGTGGTGAATGAAGAAGAAGGATGGAGATGGCTACACTGCAAGTTAAGTAAGGCGGTTTTTAGAGGAAGACGAAACAACAGTGAGAAGCATCTGAGGGTGTGGAGGAGAACGCAGCGGGGTAGGCAGTCCAGGCTTGTGAGGTCTGTGAGGGAGTGGAATGTGTTGAGGGAGGAATTGGTATTTGTGAGAGGGTTTGGTAAATTCAGGAAGGGAGTGGAAAAGGAGTTGGTTGGGTGAAGGAGAGGTGAGAGAGCTCGCCACCGGGCGGTAACTTGATTGCGAGTGTATGTATGTATGTATGTAGATTGGTTTTGACGGCAACCCTCACTCGACAGCTGGTTCACACGCTGCAATATATACACTGACTTGACAACTGTAGACAACCTGATTAAATCCCCGCTGCTGCAATTCAAGTGTCTGGTGTGTGGTGTCAGTACATGGTGTTTAGCACACAGAAGAATAAACTTTGATGCACTGGCTGGAGAAGAATTACTCTCGCCACCGAAAGTTGTACTCAACAACTCTCCGCTCATTCAAATTAAAATTACTTGCAAACTCAGTGTGTAGAGAAATTAAAATATTTGCTCAGCAAAACAGTAATGATAGAGCTCGTGTACTTACCAACTTGCATCCTTTGAAAATCTTAAAAAGGACTTGCAACGTTGTGATTATTGCAGCCAAAAACGACACAAATATTTCCTGCCATAATAAACAACCACTCTAGCGAAAAAATTTGAATTAAAACGCATCCAAAATACTCAAAACTACCCATTCAATGCACATCTTATTATCTTACGAACAGCACAAACCGCTAGGAGCGCTGGCATCGGTGTCTCGGGTATTTTTCGGCTACTTTCCCATATTGTCCTTCTACCATATTTGCGGTAATGTCAATGTTTATAAATGGAAAACAAAGTACTGTATTCACATGTATGTACGACGGACAATTACGACATTCATTAAAAGATTTGCAAATTATTTAAACAAGGGCGTAGCCAGGAATTTACTTCGGGGAGGTGGAGGAGGGGAGTAAGGTTTCATATTTATATTTTTGGATAACATACGAAAGCTATAATATTTAAAATTAATAGTTAAATATATTTATAATCAATGGGATAGTATAAAGATATGGAACATCCTTTATGTTCAAGGGGGTCCACGCACTTCTTATATTAAAATAAAATAAAAGTTGTCATTTTGTTTTCAAATTTTATTTTTGAATGTCACGATATCCCCTCCCCCTTCCCCCACCCCTCCCCTGCCACGCCGTCTTCACCGCTGTATTTACATATGTATCTTAATTGAGCATAATAATCAATATTGTGCTTTCCGTAATTTAACAAGCTTTTACGGTTAGAAAGCATAAATAAGGCAAAATTAACATTACTCACCCAACACAGTTCAAATTATGTACTTTAGAAACCAATTGATTTGATTAGCAAACAACCACAATTAGTCGATTGCACTATGCTGTTACTTACGTATTGTTGCTTTTAGACAAAGGGATTCAAGAAATAAACGTTTTCGAACAATAACTTTAGCTATAAAGAGCAATAACATATTTCATGAAAAATGTCGTTACACGACAGAGCCTAAGATTGTGTGGCGCAGACCCGCGCAACAACACACTTATTTTTCCTTCCGTTTTCCTTTATTCGACGTTGTTGTGACATTTGACGTTGACGAGCCTCTAGTGAGACCGACTTGCTAACTAATCCCCAGTGCGACAAGCGAACTGAAGATCTGCTGCGTCGAAGACACCAGGGCGCGAACCCGCGACCCTCCGACTACAGTTCGGCCACCCTACCCTTGAGTTACGAGGGCGGGGCTCCAATTGAGCTACAAACACAGCCTACAGCTCGACTGTGTGATAGCGTGTATACATTATGTAAGTCCACAGTTATCGCGTATTTTATAAAGTTATGTTTATTGTGTAGTTAAGACCGTGTGATTAAATTTGCAACGATTTCCACTACTTACGCTTACATTACGTTTCATTTTGTACATACATGCTATTTCCAGAACCCGTAATATTTTCGTAAACGGTCATATACGGCTTGAGGTAGTTTCTCGGATGTCATCCATCTTGTATGTCCCAGCTTCGTGGCTATAGCAGACATTCATAAGACGTTCTACTGTTGTGGAGTTTGGTCTGGGAGCGACAGAGATGGAGTATGAGAGAGAGAGAGAGAGAGAGAGAAGAGGGTAGATGTCACATTGACAACGCTGTCAACTTCCCCACGCAGTCGCCGCGAAAATGGACTAGCGCTACGTGGTGTTCATACCGCGAACTACAGATTCTTACCTGCTGGAGTGGTCAGAACATTTAACCTGGGGAAGTCCACTCTAGGTATATCTTTATTTAATGGTAAAACCTAAATGACGGGCTTTGTAAATGCGAACTGTAGGATCCCGTCGTCCATCAAGAGTGACATCAAATGAGACAGATGGAGCGGCGAGAAAGTCCACCTTCAATCGCCAACGTCCGCCACGTTTCCCACGTGACAAAATCCGGGTGTAACCCGGTCGGGAATCCATTCCTGCTCGCGGTAGTGAAAAGCCAGTGAACTAAACCACTTCCCCTCCCCCTCGACTATCAACAGGCCGTTTTTGATAATTTTTTATTTTCATGATCCCATAGGAGAGGGGGGCTGCGGTGGTGGAGTGGACAGACTACTCGCCTCTCACCTAGACGAACCGGGGCCGATTCCCGGCACGATCCTTCGCACGTGGGAATCGTGCCAGACGATGCCGCTGGTCGGCGGGTTTTCTCGAGAATCTCCCGTTTCCCCCGCCGTTGCATTCCAGCGCTGCTTCATACTCACCTCACGTCACCCTCATCGGCTCTCATGACTTCGATGTTAAGAGCCGTCCAAATCTCTCCACTCCGAAGGGGAGGGCTATTCAATTAGTTATCACATCGGGCCGCTTACAACAATTTACAATGCTTGATGGACCACACTCGTATATCACAAAGTGATGACTGGCGTGTACTTAGTTTATTTCCGTGAAGCTGTAAAAATGAAATAATATACAACTTTATTACAAGTTTTACGCTAGAGTTAGTTACAAATGACGTAAAATTTGATAATTTTATAAAAATTGTGTTGTGCAAAAAAATAGATATTTTGTACGCGGGCTAATTTGACGAGGTTGTCGTGCCACAAAGGCCCACGGGTCGCTGATTTAATAGCTCTGTTGGAAGGTGGGTGATCTGTACAGATGTACACAAGTACACTCACGCCGTACCCGGGACTCGAACCTGGTATCTCCTAGCATCGTTACTGAAGTTTGCTGAAAAAAAAAAAAAAAATTACCACCGCGGCCCCAAAAATAGATCGTCTATCGCACTCATAAAGACTCGTAAACGCGCTAAAGTTTCTGTTGTCGCCTCCGCTACAACGCAGAACAGATAAAACCAACTACGGCGACGTAGTAACCCCAGCCAGGAATTATTCAGGGGCAGGCGGAGCCAGATAGTAAATAGGTCTTTAATCATTTCGCCTGTTATTAACATGCAGCGAGCAGTGCGACAAGCGGGAGGCCGGGAGAGAATGCTGATGGCGCCAGTCCTCTCCGCTCGAATAGACCAGCTGACGTGTTTACATTCCGAGCGCCTTTTGTCTGCTGGCTGCTTTCCAGGGTTCGACCCCCGCAACTGCCGGAACCGTCCGGCGAGAACAAAAATGACTTAACTCGGTCAACTGTCGTGCGGCTTCGATCCAACCTCCACTCCCCCCCCCCCCCCCAATCCTTATTCCACCCTCCGCGAAATTAGATCTCGTGTGAGAGTAATTTCTCTGGAGTGGTGAAACTTTCGAATGTTGGTAACAGTGTGCGAATCAATTTTTTTTTTTTTGGAGAGGCGGGGTATGCCAGGGACTTCGCCCTTCCATATTTCGTTTTTTCCAGGCCCATCTAAGAAAATGTATCTCCCTGCCAGGGGAAACTGATAGCCTTCCCTGAAGAATAATAACCTATGATGATCGATGAGAACTAGCGTTCCCACGCGTAAATCATGACGACGAAGCTTGATGTCTACTTCGAATGGAAAGAATTGGCTGAGAAACGCACGAGCCCTTCAGACGACTAAAATATACTGGCTGTCAAATACCCATTTCGTTTGCTTTATTTCAGACCAGGTGCAGATTGGAGACATGTAACACTGCAGTTTGTTTATAACTAGAGATGATGGTTTATCGCGGGAATATTTGACTGCTTGCCAGGAATCAACGTTCTGTGCACTTATGCCGGAATAACATAGTCCCGACCAACACAGCACGACACGACCAAAAACGCAACCACGGCACATTTCAATATGACTACTTGAATTTACAGCACGACCGGCACACGCTTTCGACATTTGAACTAACTATTTAGAAGGCGCTGATAGGCTACGTTAGTTTCATAGGCGGTGAACAAGAGGGAAATTTGTAATACATAATGGTGACAAATTGGTATTGCTAATTCATGCAAAGGCAAAATTATTATTTTTAAGAATTAGATACAGTATTTTTCAATTTATTTTAATTTTAAGCTGCTTATTTACCATTACAGGGAAATGTACCAACACTATTTCATTTTGCAATGTTGTACATTCTGTGCGTCGTGCCGCACGACACGACGAAGAATAGAAATCATTTCTAATCCAAAATTGCTGGTCGTACGACCGAATCGGTCGTGCTTACGACGATCTATCTTGTATTTCTTTGGCTATGTGATTCCGGCATTATCCGACAGTTTTCTTTTCTTGCTGGCTGCCATGCATGCATTATTTCACTGGGCCAATGAGGATTCTGATACTACAAGGCAAAACATTCGTGATTGGTACGGAAACAACGTAGTCGAGTCAAAATCTTGTCCACCCAATCATGAAAGAATAAACTAGCTAGAGTGTATAGAAGATATGTTGGCTCGAAATTTTTTCGCGATTTTCCATCATGTCTATTTATAACCTGTAAAACATCTCATGTTCACGTAAAACCTATGGACGTGTCTCCACCATAGCCACGCCGGTTTTTTTTTGTTTGGTTAGAAATGTGTCTATTGTACAATGCGTAATGAATAAATATTGCGTGTGCTCCCTCACGGAAATAATACGAATCATCTCTCACGAATCGCTATGCACGCCTGGTCGTATTCAAATTCACCTCCCTACCTGGTACGAAAGCCATTCCCTATTATTGAACAACGCAGTAACATTCGGCCGCGCGACCCACCCTTCTTCACAGGATATTGGCCATAAAATTTTCAAAGTAATGAGAACGGACGATATCAGGAGCATATACCTTCATGGAGGTAGTCTTCCCCCGGACCCATTGTAATCCTGTTATCGCCGTCCAGTTATTGCCGAAAAGAACCGCACGTAGAAGGCAGGAGATGGGGTAGTGAGGGTTGAAAGGGAAAGCATGGGTGGGTGTTGGAGAGGAAATTCAAGGAGGGTGTGAGTTAAATAGGCGTCGCCGCCACGCGGGCGAACACGTCGTTGTTTTATGTCCCCTGGCAAGGGCTCTTCCCTGATTGGTCCATAAACATCCCTCTACCTTTGTGCGCGGACTGTGTCTCGGCTCTTCCCCCGCCGCCTAGCTGGGGGACAATGGAGGGCTGTGAAATAGACGCGGACAGCATTTTATTATTACTCTACCCCAGATCCGCCATCCCCTCGCTGCTTTTGGACGCACTTGAGAACCACTTTCTGCCCTCGTTGAGTGTCCTTTTCGCTTTTTGTTATCTTACAAGCTGCTTTCTCGATACAGAAAGGCCCTTTCTCTCCATCTCTGTGCCTTTGTTGCTTCTCTCCTCCCCGCTTCCCATTCTCCATACGTCTGCGCTGAAAAATGCGCGTGGATGCGCTGTCTAAAAAAAAAGTCACTTTTATTTCTGTTAGCGGTCTCCTCATCTTCTCATCCTTTGCAAATATGCATTTGTAATCCAGCATAGATTCTAAACTAAAAAATCTATCAAGCGAAAACATGTACATTTTACGGCGAGCAAGAGGCTGTATAAAAGTTATTTCACGTTTTAAGAGTTGTTTTTAACTATTGTCATTTAAATGGTGACGAATTTCTCTAAAACTTAGTTTACTAAACCATACAACCCAGAGGTTGTCGTACGACGCTAGATAATGGGCAAAGAAACCGCTGGCTATGTCCTCGCATGTTTGAAAATCGAATAATCCTCCGTCCTATTGGTCTGTCGGATCATTCAGAATCCATTCGCCATGAATGGATACTGTCACGTGTCCGTTACTGCCAACATGACTTAAACGTGACTTCAGGACGGCGCAACGTAACGGGGAATTTTCCACGACGTACGCCCTGCCTCTCGCAGACCTGTACCGTGGCATCTCTCAAACTCCGCCAGTTGCTCGTGCGGCTGTTTCGCGCTTCTTCCCAGCGTTGCTCATTGGCCACGCACGGCGAGCATCGCGCTAATTGGCGCCGCATACGCTGTTCTCTAGATTGTCCGTGTATGTCTCACGTCTGCAATGGCAACACCTTTGAATAAAGTATGAGCATGTACCATCACACACGAAAATGCATTCGTTTGCGTATCATACTTCACATGGCATTTTACTGATTTTTGTCGTTTACCGAACTATTTTTAAAGGCTGTTCGCGGAAAAATGAGCACTTTTGAAAGCCCTGCTTAAGATCTACGTGTATGCATGTTGTGTAGTCTTCCACCTTGTGTAAACTTAACTTTGCCATGGACCTCAGCACTTTATTCATGCGTCGATCAAGCGAAACTTTGAATTGATTAAAAAAGTAAATATTTCACAAAACTGCTTTTTTTACAGTTCGGCACATTAAAAAAAAAGTACAAAGCGAAATAAATGATTTAAGTTGTTACAAATGGTTACCTAAAACTTTTTATTTTATGTAAGGATATATAACTGTTTTCCATACATTGTTATCAACTTTACTGGGCGTATGTCACCAAGTGTGCCCGTTATAATATATGCAGGCAGGGGCAGTGACTTTTTTCTAAGGTTGATTCCAAAAGTGCTCACTTTATCATGAACAGCCTGAAGCCCTTCCCTCGACCTACACTGCAGGTCGACGCAAGGTCTCTTTTCCAAAGTAACTACGACCAGACTGTCGTACATCAAAACCCCTCCATATTGAAGCAGAAATTCGATACAGAGCTACAAAACACACACACACAAGTTCTTTGAAAATGTTCACTATACTTTATGATCAAAGTTACAATCTTTATGGCTCAAACCAAAAATACAACACGAATACTGAAATACTACATATACTACATTCCATTTTCATAAGTACATTTTTTTTTTTCGAGTAGGAATACTCTTTTCATATCCATCTCAAAAGGACACATTATACTTCGCAATTTAATTTAAAAACAATATATAAAATGGCAATTCTTGCATTCTCTGGCAGTTCTATGAAAATGCTGATATTTTAAAATGATGTGATGTTAATAGCTTTAACTGAAAATATTCAACATTTTAACAAATTAGTTTTCTTATGTAGTTTAGCTTCAAAATTCAAGTGTACAGACAAACATTACTTCTACATTTTGGACAGCAATTGTCCAATTCTACATATTGGCCTTAAGAGCCCTACATTTTCATTTTTTTGTTTACTTATCTCAGGAAGTCTCGTCCCCAGCAGCCACCAGTCTCTGCTAACCCAGGCTGCTGTGGGGACTAAAATTCTAAATCAAAACTAGGGGTTAAGCCATGAGAGGGGGTGACCTTTGTACCGTAACCAATCAGCATGAGTTGCGTGTTAGTTAGCTAGATTTCTATTTTAGTATTTATATTTATTAATATTGCCTTTTTTGGTCTCTATTATTAATGTTTCAGGGATTATTTTTGTTTGTACCTTCGTTTCGAGGCCACATATTCTATGATTTTTAGTACGTTAGGCCTTTGGAGTGGATCGTTTCAGGTAGTTTAAAGTTGGAAGCCTTTCGTTTTGATGGCATGTTTAAACACTGCGCTAGGGTTGGCTGGCAAATGTAGGATAAGGTTAGCAAGCGCCAGTCAGTTGGGAATGTCACTCTCACCGCTATCGCATTTCGAAGAGGTAGGATCTGTAGCAGGGTGTATTGCCCTAAGTGGATGAAGCTTAGGTGTGAAATTAGTTGTCAGGGTGTCCGATACTCCCCCTGTCTACTTTTGAGAATAAGTGGAATCCGCGCTTAAGATGTGTTGCCATGAAGCCCCTGTCGTGTAGTGGAATTAGGGGGGTAGCTAACTCGTCCGTGAGCGATTGGTTCATGTATGCAAACTCCCTACACACTGATATGTACCTGCAGCGGGAGAAGCCCGCATACTTTCCTGTTCCTGCTTAGTAAATTTTATTCCTACGAGAGCTGCAACCTACTACAGATAAGAAGTATTTTTTTTTTTTACTTTAGTAATGGCAATACCCATAACTTCTATTTGTTCGGGAAGGTCTTGAACGACGCCATTTCGAAATGCGTCATGAACATGATTTCCAGCAGTTTTTAACTACGGTAACATTCAGGAAGAGTTTGATGGTTTTCCCTGGTCTTAACGAAGTACATTAATGCAGTACTTTTAAAGTTTGGTCCAGAAACAGTATGATTTTGGAATTTTAAATCTTATTTTGAAGTATAAGTGATGAGTTACGTTTTTGTAATACCTACGTAGTTACTTTACCCTCTTTCTCGTTGTTCAATGGCAATGATATTTTTTGAAAAAGTCACTAGAATTAAATTGTTGTTTCAGCTCACGTGCAAATGGTATGTGCATCGACAGATATTATACAAAGTTTGTGAATCATCTGAGTGCTGGCTGCCTACAGCCTGTGGAGAACCGGGCTACAGATACCTCACACGTTATTTACCAGATCGTTGTTGTTTGTTCATCTGTTCCTCATTATTTACACTTTTTTTAACCATCTTTCAAATAAACCAATGAAATGTAATGTGGCTAGAAGCGACCTCGTAACAGCGAGGTCTTGAGATCCGATGAGGATGATTGAGGTGAGTATGGAGCAGCACCGGAATGAAGGGGCGGGGAAAGGGGAGATCCCCGAGAAAACCCGCCGACCAACGGAATCGTCCGGCGCGATTCCCACATGCGAAAATCCGGTGACCTAGCCGGTGATTGAACCCGGATCGCCTTGGTGAAAGGCGAGCGAACTAACGGCTCGTCCACCGCGGCCCCGACAGTAATGTATCTTTCTATGCGTTACGCTGAGCTGTTTTTGTTCTTGCGTTGTGTTAATATTCATATTCACACAATTTATTGCAAAGGTATTGTTGAGGTGTACACGCACATGTTCACTAATTCTAAGGTGTCCTGGTACATACACGTACACCTACATGAGGGAGTTGTTACATGCTACATAAAATGATTTGGCTTTCCCGACGTGATATTTATTTTGCATATCAACCCATATGGTAGATGCTACATTCTTGGCTTTCCCAACGTGGTGGCCATTTATATGCTTGCCCATCCCTCGTCACACTGCCTACAGGAGCCTAGGCGTTTTATTTCGCTGTCACGAATGGTCCTTGTTCATTTAAATGTTATTGGCTGGCCCTTACGTCATTCCTGTAATATATTGTGATTTGCTATCGATGACGGAATGTGATGTAATGTATAGTAGAGTGTCCTCGAGGCTCCCAAACCGGGCGGCGCACAGTGGACCAAGAGACAGAGAAAACGTGGTCAAAACTTCAGCAACCATTTTTCAACTTATGCTTTAGTAATGTAATTAAATCACGAAACTATGTGCCAATAGAATATGCCTTGACCAATTTTTACATACGTAGTTTGCTGTGCACGTGATGAGTAATTTAGTTACACTTGCCAGTCTTCCCGAATCTAAAAAGTGCTCATCTGCGTAGCGATTGGTGTATACATGCATTCTACTATAGGCTGTTCACGGTAAAGTGAGCACTTTTTAAGGCCCTTATAAATTTTTCTTTTCATCCAATTTCCATCTCCCTGCTACTTTATAAACATGGCAATGTGATCAATAAACACAGTGTATAAATTTCACCACCATCAAAATTTAATGTCTGGGGATGCAATAAGATATATTTATTAGTGGCTAATGCCTGTTGAGAGGGCCTTAAAAAGTGCTCACTTTATCGAGAACAGCCTATACATTGATAGCATAAAACCAATGAAACAATTTAATGATCTACACTTGACGGTACGTTGACTACGTGTACATACATCATATACAGGATGTGTCTAAATTCCCATTACACAGCGTAAGCGCTTGTAGTGGAAATCAAGACGGTTATGTTTCGCAAAGGCACTTAGGTGCGGAAACGTACTGTTTTCCCGTGACAAATAAAACACCACCACATCACATTTTAACCTCTCCCACGCCTGCAACATACTGTACGTTGTTTTTCTTCAGGGTCCACTTACAAAAAGGGCTCGATGTGACGACCAGTGACGTCTACACAAACACGACGTGGATAGCTCGAGGTGGTCTGATTGCTTGGCCTGCATGTTCACCCGATTTTGCTCCGCTAAACTACGTCCTGTGGGGCCATATGAAGGACTCTAATTACGAGAACCCCGTGGAATCAGAGGAAGACCAGCTGGTGCGGATTATGGCTGCGGTGGGTCTTGGACTTCCTGGTACTGGTAATCGTATGTACCAGAACATGGTACGTAGGTGCCGTGTTTATGTAGACGTCGCTGGCCTTCACATCGAGCCCTTCTTGTAAGTGGACCCTGAAGAAAAACAACGTACAGTATGTTGCAGACTTGGGAGGGTTAACATGTGATGTGGTGGTGTTTTGTTTGTCGCTGGGAGACGGTACATTTCCGCACCTAAGTTCCTATGCAAAACGTAACCGTCTTGGTCCCCCACTACAAACCCTTACATTGTGTAAGGAATTTAGACACATTCTGTTTACATTGCTGTCACTCGAGTCTGCGGCCTGTAGAAATCCGATCATTTCCGTGCTTAGTTTACCTCCGTTCCTGGATGGTAAATGTCAAATAGAAGAGAGTAATGGGTCAGATGTTAAAAATAATATATTCAGCAATTCTTGACATTGCGTAAAGATATACACTAGAGAGGCCATGGGATAGGAGAAAGTGTGGCCAGTTTTGTTGTTAGTTCTTGGGTTAATGCAGGGGAGAGCTAGTGTTCTCGACTGGGAGGTAGCAGTCGAAATACCCCGCTACCCGTGCGGTATTGCTAGAGCCGCAGCTGGCAAAAGAAGGTCAACACCCTGGCCTTGGCTCACCCACGTGTTCGTTCACGTCCTGCTAAAAGCGATCATGTCTTATGCGAGTTATCAGGTTTCACTGCAGTTGTGAATAACCAACTCATGATATACAGGTGGCAACCATGGCATGTGTTTTGTTTCCGTTTTAGAATTCTGTATTTGCGGAAATCATCAACGATATAAACTACAGTTTGATTTTGTTTACTACTGCGAAAAAGAAATATCAAAAAATATATAATGGTCATTGTTTTAATTATAATTTATTATTTTACTATAGTTGGGTGTTCATGATAAAATACAAATACTGTTAGCACTTACAATTACAAATTTGACATTAATAATAAATTATATGATACGTCATAGTAATGTTCTCTGTCCATTCTCATGTGAAAGGAAATTGACAGGGCATGTTTGTTTACTAGTTGAGATATTTGTGTTAGACACACGAGGGTCTGCAATGTGACTCAGTATTTACAGTTTAGGGTTGTGATCTGCTGAAAGGCGCATGACAATGAAAGTGTTGCTATTAATCAAACACAGACTTGTTTTCAGGGAATTAATTAATAAGTATTTGAGCCAGCAAACGCAGTTATCTACAATGTGTTATTTCAACTTGTAAAAACTAGTGGTAAATGTTATTGCAAACACTAATAATGGAATGAATAAAAATGAAATCTTGAGTTTTAATATAACTTTTACACTCGTCCATGCCTTGTCTTGTAAAAAAATTGGCAGTATTCTCACTGCCCTGTATGCCTATTAACTTCGAAATTATTGCCACGCCAGGTTTATATCCAATCACTAAGAAAACTGGTTATGTTTATCATAGCTCGACTAGTTCATTAAAGGTTAAAGAGTATACATTGACAAAAACTTTTCTCGGCGACCGTTTTTGGAAGTTAATGCCTCCATACCACCCTTTAGAATATTAGAAATAACAGTTATGAACTACATATAAATTGCTTATCTAAAGAGTTGCCTATGGGCTGTAAGGGCGCGGGATGTACACACATTCGTTTCCCCGTTTACTTGCGTATGTCATTTCCCGAGACATGTACGACATGAAGGGGTGCTGTGGGTTGAAATGTGGTCGTTTAGATGTTCGAGGAGCAGTGAGTCTGGAAAGAAGGGAAAGGTTGTTGGAAAATGTGTTTACCCGGGCGCAAGGCATCATACAGATACTGATGCCATGATTCGTTGGTAAAGCTGATTCTTCATCTCGGGCTGTGCAGTCGACGACCAAGGTGGCAATACTTTCAGTTGTTGGTTTAACTCCTCAGTAATCATTTTGAATGCTATTGCGCATGCTATGCGGTCGACAATCGGGGCTGACCACGTGCCCATACATTGCTTAACTGTTGTGTGGACTATTTGGACTGACCACACGCCCGTGAATTACCTTGTTATGTGGTTAAAATATGTACACTGCACACTGGAAACCCATACTTGCAATTTGGCGGGAAGGTGAGAGCCAGCGCCCTTAAATGCCTTACGGCTTCCAAAATATTAACACTGTGGTACTTCTCACTGATGCATTTAGTTGGTTACTTACACGTTACTCCAGGGACCAACTTACATTGCAGTGCTGGTGTTTAACCAGCCGGCATCGGTGATACATACAGACAAAAATACAGTGCTAGGCCTACAATGATTTAGACATGCTTGGAGCTTCCCCAGACAATGCAAGCACTGGGGGGGGGGGGGGAAGAGGCGGAGTCCCGGGTGGCTAAACGGTTCCTTACATATTATTCTATTGATACACTAAATGGTTGACTTGCGAATGTTGTGTCCTGCCCGGGCGCGAAAACCGACCACTCTGCAATACACGTCCGATTTCTCAGAACTTGTGATGCTAACTAACATGGTACTGTAGCTCGCATGCCGGTGATGGTGGGCCAGTGGACTTCGGCGGAACTAGTCGCTAAACACATGACATATAAAAACACTTCTGCTCTCGCCTTATGTGCTACGACATGAATACAAAAATACACTGTATTATAAACTTTATAACCTGCAACAAAACACTGGGTGAAATGAGGTGTGGATGGAGACATATGAGAATGAAAACAACAAAACATAACCTGAGCACACTTGCACTGAATGAAATGGGTAAAAGCAGGGATAAAGGTTTCTTTATTTACTTTGCGTGTCCTTGCGTAACACCTTTCGCCTTTTATTACCCTCGGAGCACGTGGCACCTCTGCCATGCCGTTCTGATGCACTGCACTATCTACTTTGCACTGCACTACACTTCCTGTTACTCGCTGGAATGTTGCTGTTGCCTACTTGTGTTCAGCGTGGTGCACTAGTACGCTAACACACTCGGTAGAGGGCTGCTCTTAGCTGCGCTACGACACTCGTTGCGGCGAGCAAACGGTCTTGGGAGAAGGGAACGCAGCATGTGCCAAGCATTTACGTACTTAAACAAGTACGAACGCTGTATGAGTGTGCATATCATTAAGCAGAAAACTTTACGCATTCTGTGGATGATCGCATATAAGGCGCAACTCTAACAGAAGTTTCTTTTAATGCGACAATACAATTTCCGACTCTGTAAGATTCATGTTTACAATAATGATGTGCATATGTGGTTATTGTCTGAAAAGCTGGCAGTTATGTGAGTCTACAGTTACACGAGTGTAACACAGTACACTATTTTATATTCTACACTGAAACCTCGAACTCATAGCAGTACGAAAAAGTTGACATTAAAGTGATTATCAGTAATGATAACAATAACGAACGCATGAAACATAACAAAGAGAGTGGCAATATTCTACTTCAGACTACATTACAAAATATTAATATTTCTACACTTAATATCGGTTGAATGCAATTACTCGGTGCGAATCGCTAATAGTTATGCTAAGTTTACAATAAAAACAATAGGCACTAAGAACTATACAGTCAGCGCGTATTTGTCATACAGAAACACGACTTCTGTATTTGCAGTTTCCAATAGTATTTTAGTTATTAATTTTAGCCAATGGAAAGAGGTGGTAAGCCTGTTATGTTTACCTTTGTTCGTAATCTAACTTTCTATACCACAACAATATTTAAGCAGATGATACTTCAAAGCCGATATTCTATGAGAGAAACCTATTTTTGTGAACAATTATAATCGTTAACATGTGCACACACACACACACTACCTTTTTATATTGTTTATACTTATATCACTGTAAAATACCATTTCTTGCCAACAACACCATCTGCTGTGTTCTGAGTGGTCGTCGCCTCACAAGCATTACTTAAGATATAAAATATAAATATTTCTTTCTACACCTATGGAAATGCCAACAATACACACGACCTGATAAGTTGCATTAGAAACTAAAACACAAGGTAATACACATTCGTTTCTTCTACACACATCTCAGCGCAGAAATTTTACGCTTAAATTTTTTATTCTAGGCCGAGCTTTTACTTCCGACTTCGCATCTTATGCTAAATTAAAGTTTGCAGGTGTGTTAAAATACAGTCAAATAAAATAGTTTATCTGTTAACAGTATACAAATGTTAACAAGAACATAACTTATTTGTAAATATTTTCACTGTGTCAAATTATGTCATGTTGTAATGGACGCAAGGAAGTATAGCAGCAGAGCAGTGTGGCATGCAAGGCCGCAAACCGCCGGGAGTTCAATAATAAGTAGAGTATTTAGGAAACAATCGCTATACTTAAGGCTTCTGTGGCAACAAGCGCAGGCTTACCACAGTCAGCCGCCGACAGGGCAAGATGGGATGACGACAGGAGTTCCAGCCACCGTAACGCAGCGATGATTAGTCTTCTGCATCATTAAGGTGAAGATGTTACAATATTTCCGACAGGTTTATTACAGACATTTTGAAGGTAGTTGCACGTGGCTTAAAGTAATAAATATAAATATTTGCAACTAAATAGTGAATTATATATTGAGCTGGCAGCGGGTAAAAGCCTGGCTAGCGCATGTAAAACTGTTTCGCAAGGAAACATATAAATTCAGTTCCAATTAAATGCAACATTGAACTGAGAATGTTCTTTATTTGGCAGCTGCAAGGCAATTCAAGGTATGGGCCCTTAAAATCCCGGCAATTATTTGCAAGTGTCTTAACGTATGATCATGGTAAATTTTTTGTGCATTCTGTGCTGCAATGTGTAATGTTAATGGGCGTGTGGATAGCCGCTAGTCCACAGTCACTGATATGCAAGCTGCATATCAGTTAAATCGTAATACTTTGCAATACTGACCATCAGGTGTATGGGCCGCCTGGAGAGTCACTCGTTTAATAAACTACAATTATACTGAGTGAAACTGCATATAGATCATCAAATGCAACCAGCACAATGGGGTTTTGTGCCTGGGTGAATCGGCCTGCAGCACCCTGAGATCACCCATAGTCTTCAAACTCCAGCATCATCAACATAGACACAGCTTCATACAATGTCTGGCCCCTACGGGTAAAATTCACCAACACTTTCCTAACCTCCAAACCGTACCACCCATATTCTACAACCAGATGCATTTTCACCTCACCACACGACGTAAAATTCAATGGGGTTATTTGTAATCATACACCTGGGAAATAAAATGCAGACATCTATACAATGCTCACAATCTTATTCATTATTGGAGGGGTTAAGTTGGCTTTTTAAGGTGGTGAAGTGTGAGATCTGTGGAATATTAGAATTATCCGACTAGGTGCCAGCCGTCGTCAAGGCGACGCCAAGGTGATGATGGTATAGTAAAATTACTGTCGGTGATCTCCAGGTGCTGCGGACTGTTCGCCCAGACGAAAACTTCCGTTGAATTGTTGACCTCTGCCCTTCTACGGCTGTAGTTGTAGAAATGCTATGGTGGAGTGTTTACTAAGTGGTAACCCATGGGCTGATTATATGTCGTACTACTGCAGTGACTTTTGGCGGCAAACTGAAAATTACTATTACGTCTCTCGGTGTGGATTATCAGGGCTTTCCACATGCCCTTACAGATACGATGCAATTTGAAAACACTGTACACAAGCTTACGTTGAGCCCTGCTGAAAACACTTGCATATGAAGGAGGGTATTGTTAAGGCCTGTGCACTTAAATGCCTTGCAGCAACCGAAATAATGTACTCGCTGATCATTTCTCAGGGTATTTATTCGGTTTGAATGAACAATTCTTGCTGGAAGACACTTTACATGCATAGATGTCTTAACCGGACATCGCAATAATACTGCTAAAGATGACTTACGCCATGCAAAGAGACTTACCGAAACTTAAGCTTCCCTGGGCAATGCAAACTACAGAGAAGTGAGGGTATTGTATCGGGTGGCGAAAATGAGATGGTTATTAAGATATTTACCTATGGAAGTGAAGTGATAAGTTGAAAGGGATGCATGCCGCCTGGTTTGCAGGAAAACGCGGAGCACGAGAACACACACAACCACCCTTGTGATGCCAGATTCTTACTAACCTCCCACCCTGGCACGAGAGCGAGCGAGGGTTGGCTTGCGCGCCAAAATGAAGACTACTTCCTGCACTACATGCTAACTGCTGTTTTACCAGCTGAAACTTAAGGCTACATGCTACATTAAATTACATAATAAACCCTGGATGATACATGTATACATAACTCTGGTGAAATGAGCATGAACAAAACATAACAACGAAAATGGAACACACACATTTGCAGAAGAACACAACAAAACCCTGGCGGTACAAAAGTACAACAAAACTCTTTATAAACATAACAATCAACAATTGTACAGGCGTGAGCCATAAGCCCTTTCACTCCATATGCTGTATGGTTCTCTTTCCTGTATCACTCCACCATGCGGAGTCCGGGCTACTCGGGCTGGCAAACACCAGCTACACTGCACCCCAGCATGTGCTCTGTGGCACTTGAACAGGTCACATACTGCGAACTCGCTGTGCGCCCTGCACGTCTGCAGAGTGTGTATCCTAGCTGTGGTGGCGTTGGGTGTTCGGCTGGACAAACAGTCTTAGGGAAGGGGAACATGGCACACGTCGGTGTTCAGTCTTTTAAAATAAACCCCACATTAAAGCAATGTATCAAAATAATATGCTAAATAAAAACGTAACGAACATACGAATAGTGAACCATGGGAGTACGTGGATCTCAGTAAGGCTGTAACATTTTGGAAAACTAACTTGCACCTACATTATAATGCCCACATTAAATGAAATGAGAATATAGTAATGAGCTAATTTAACTCTGTGAAAACAGAAATTACAAACATTGATTTGTTGATACCAGCAGTGCTAAGCGCCATGCTCGAACTGTGCATCATGAAATTACTTTTATATTTTTTTTAAATACTTATATTATACTATTGCAAATGAGATTCACACAATATGTTTTGAAACTCATTATAAGATTAATTAATTATGTGCTTGTTCCTCTTTCAGGTTAAAAAGCGACTACGTTCACAAAAATAATTTTTAATCATAAATATTACTGTGTCGTAATTTTTAAAGGATTTTTATATTTTTGAGTGTAAGTGCATTGCCTAAAATGCAAGAATGTATGTTACTCATTCAGTGTTATGTTCAACATCATTCATTTTAAAACTATAGCGAGGGATTTTTTGTACTGGTTAGGCATCGGTCACGAGGCATCGCCGACGCCATGCCACCCTTTTTAGTCTTGGTTAGACGGACAGCGGTCGCGTCCACACAACTTGGAGGTGAAGCAACTTTGAACTCATAATTTTCATGGTAATAGCATAATTGTTCTGGAACCTCTTTCTTATGTAATGCGCACTTCTCGAGTATACCTCCCACCAGAGCAGACTCACAGCCCCTTCGGCATATTCTTTAATTTATTTTTCTTGCATTCAGGCATTTTATCAGCTTACGCCTATCTGGGCATTTGTTCCGCATGCCTGCATAACCGTAGTTCTATCGTGTACCATCGCACATTAAATTCTAAATAAGTAACATTTTCTTAAACCGAACTGTCTTATGCTCTTTTATTCTCGCTTGCTGAGATGTTTTCAAGCTGCCAATTCTAAAATTTTAATAATTATCCGCCACGTACTGCTGACCACGTGCATGAAAAGTGTATGTATGTGTTACATCGCTAAGTGTACAACAATCTGGTAAGGCGTACTGAAAAGCCTGAACATCTCAGCTTGTGTGCAGAATTATGTATTTTTGAGCAGTCTAAAGTATTTTCAAACACCAACTCATTTAAACTCCAGGGCAGACAGGTAGCGTGGGCTTTTCGACCACGGCCCAAAAAATGAGTATCATACTTTGTCCGCATACATCATGTATTATAAAACCTTACGTAACTAAAGGTACTTGTTTAACAAACATAATTTTACACTAGATTGGTGATGATTTTTAGACAAACACTTAAAAAACTGACAGTGGACCAATTAATTTTAACATAACAAACAAAACATATTAACATTCCAAAGCTTTAACATTAAACATATTAATATCAAGTTAAATTAAATAATTACATTAACATAAAAAATGTTTTTTTTTGACAATAGGAAACTGTCAAATCAGGCAAAAATATTCTAAAACACATTAAAACATTAATATTAAAAAACAGATTAACAACATCACATAATAACACATTAAAATCATTAGATCACTTTAAAAAGGTTAAATCATACACCAGTTACATGTTAAATTAATTTAGATATAAAAATAGTCACAAAACAATACACATTAAAATCATTTAACCATAAAATCGTTATAACATCTATCACAAAACCAAACAATTCGTAATAAATATGTTCTTTATCCAAATAAAACCAAAGTTAAAATTATTAATAAAATAACACTTAAAGACACTAGCACCTTAAAATAACCCGAGAGTGGAATTCTAGACCTATCCTATATAAACTTCTTCATTCCTATTAGCAATACTTATATCCATAAATTGGGCATATAACTTTAAAGAAATTCTTAACACGCTTAAACACAGCTTTTTATACAATCCATAAGTACCAATAACCAATTTTTCCAAGCATTTTATCGTTTCTTTGGCAATGAATCCCCTCACCACCAAAACGACTGGCACCACTCCTCTATAAATTTTATCATTGGCAAGTACTGGTAAAACCAACAGATCAGCTTTATTCACTGCCCCTGATGGATGCCACTTTCAATTTTGCACCACACCATTCTGCCTGAAATGTGCCCCGTACACATTCCAGGAGATGATGGTTCGCATCCTGGATGGTTTGATTGGGGTTTGTGCACTGGTGTACCTCGACGACATGATTGTGTGGAGTGAATCATAGCCCGAACATCTGCACCACCTGTCACTCGTGATCGAGCATTTGGCAATAAATGGTCTGACCTGTGCCAACAAGTGCCACATAGAAAAGGAAAACATCTAATTCCTCGACCACCTTATTAGTGAGAATGGACGGGGACCAGTACCAGAGCAGCTCAACCTCATCGAAGAGTTTTTACTGTCCTGCTAACGGAACTGATGTCACCAAACATGCACTTCAAATAGCAACCCGCACAACAGCGAAGCTTCGAGGAGGTCTACCCAAGCCGGCACTTGTTCGTCCAAACGGATACCAGTGAGAAGGAACTAGGTGTTGTGGTTTTTTAACTATCGGGCGACAACGAACGGTAAATCGTGGACTCCGGGAGTGCGACGTTCGGTAGAGTAGAGCGGCCGTATGACTTGAATGAATGGGAGTGCCTAGCCGTGGATAACTGAACCCAGTTCACCGGCCGGACATGGCAGAACATTTGTGAGAAATGGGATGTTCGCCACATTACGACAGCGATCTACCATCCACGTGCAAACCCGACTGAACGATGCAATTAAGAACTAAAAACTCAGTTGTGTCTACATCTGGGTGAGAACCACGCCTAATGGGCGGAGCAACTCCATGTTGCCCTCTTCACCCTCAGAACACAGGTAAATCAGGGCACTGGAACGATGCCCACACAGCTGCTACAAGGTTGTGACCTACCTCTCCCGGTCGAGTTCGTGGGCGGAGCCAGAGATCGTGCTAGTGCCAAAGGAGATGAGATAAGGGAAGAGAGACGTGCATGCGCCGTGAGTGATGCACGCAAAAATCAAAGGCTCTACAGAGCGCAGTGGAAGCCCATACCATACCTGCCCCCCACCACAACTCCTTCTGGAACACCCAGAAAACCAGTATTCCACCGTGACGTCCTCAGGCTGACCAATGCACATGTCAACAGCACGACACAACAAAGTGAACGAGAAAGAAGTAAGAGGGCCAGGAAACCATCAGCAGATATAAGAAGTGTTAGAAACATATCTGCTTCACCTCCGAGCCCACAGATAGCTGCCACGCACGATGAGATATCGTAAACAAAGGAAAAAGCTTCTCCTGTCGCCATGGTAACACAGAGCGAATAACAACATGGTACAGCGGCCTATAGTCAGGATGCACGGGAAGTAAACATGCCTCAGAGATGTCAGCAGACTGCCGAACAGGCGAACGAAACTACGGCAATGGGAAATGAGCTGAAGCGAGGAGCAAGTGGCGAGGACATCCTCTCGAAGCCGACGCCACCTGTACATAGCAGATGACAGCAGTAGCGACGAGTCGGGAACAGGGGAATTCTGAACTCATCCCCATGGCTCCAAACATCCACGAAAACAACGATATACCATGTGTACCTTGCTAGCATGCCCCTGAGACCGCCACAGCCCGCAAGACACCACAGACAACGCTGGAAGAACGGGCATGTGGGCCGGTAGAACAACACTCCAATGTTAACATTCTGTGGCCACGTGTGCCCGTAGCAGAGCAGCAGTCCCAAAAGTCAAAACAGGAAGAGAGGGTTAACGTTTGACGACCATGTGAGCAGACCAGATCTAAACAACAACAAGTCACATCCAGTGTTTACAATCTGCGGACACATGCGCTCGGAGGAAACCAACCCGATGGAGTGTGTGTTGACAGCCTGCGACCATGTGGATTTGGAGCTTCACAACAACAGGAGCCACGTGTGTACGGACTGCAACCACGGGAGAAACTTCACCTGCCGGCGAAATTCTGTGATGGAATTTGAAGAGAACAAGGCGAGTGAATGGCCTCCGAAGGGGAGGGCATTTGACGTGAACAGCACCTTGGCCTCAGGCCATTCCCCACGCCGTGCCATCAAGGACGTCACAAAGGTAACATAGCACCACATGGCAGCACCTGCATCTTCTAACCAGTGCCACAGTGTTAATCTAGCATTCGTGTAGAGAGTATATTTATGGCCCTTTTAATGTGTTAGGGAGCGTGAGAGTGCTGTGTTAAGTGTATTTTTAAGTATGTGTATTTTTCTCCTTCAATGCCACCTTGTAAGTGTTCTTTAGTGTAACTTCGTGTAAAGAATTTAATGTCATCTGAGTAAATTGTTCTGTTACGCGCATTGGTTCACACATCACAATATTCAATATTCATATAAATACAGGTATGTACTTATCTAACCTCTAAATGTCACACATGTCAAACCTGATGGCCACGTGCCAATTGTTTATGTTTACCATATTACGTTTTCAGGGTTATTTGAATTTTCCAAGTGTTATGTCAGATTGTCAATTTATTATTCCCGTGTTACCTTGTACCGCACGTAAGTATGAGACAAATGTTCTCCCTTTTATTTACATTGTTATTCAGTGCTTTTCTCATGCCATGTAGTGTTGTATTTATTTATTTAACATATTGACAGTTTGGGAACACGAGATGCCATCTTGTGTAGTTCTTGAAACAACCCCACACAAGGCTGCTGTGGCGAGTTTTATGTTTAGTAATATTATTTATAATTAATCAAGTCAGTTTTAATGAATATTAAGGGTTCTTAGATATTTTCATATATATTGTATTACCCAGTAAAGACGGTACTACCAGTATTGGAATACTGACCTTTACAGTTACGTTTCGCAACAGTCCATTAAGGTGTACTGGTGTGCACAAACACGTAGCCAAAATGCAGCTAACAAATGCAAATCTATTTTAACTTTGTTTATGTCAACAGCAGATGAAGTAAAGGACTTTAACAGGGATGGAATATGTGTAGCCACAATAAACTTTATTAGGGAGAGACCAGATAAAGACAGTGGGATGTGTTGACCAGTAAAGCAAGTGAAGTTAGGTTGCCATGGCAATGCGATGTGGTTGAACTGAAATATTTATTGTTACATTTTTATTGCATGAAATTGTACTTTGTTAATAAGGATCTGTTTTAATTTTTATCTCATTTGCATTGTAGGATTCATATAATCTCATTCAATTTAATTCATTTTGTGTAAATTATGTCAGGTGATGACTTGGGTGGGAGCATCAGCTGGTGAGCGGGCTCCGTGCCAACGAGGAGAGTAGTAGCATCCTACCCCTCGTGAACTGAACACCACATCATGGTGCTCTGGGCACCTCAACTTTGTTCTTTCAATCATCATGAAATTCTGTATATTTTGTTGTGTTTTGAGCATAACGAAAGAAATAAATACTCAACATAGATATGTACGACAAACATTACAGTTTTGGCGACCTTCATACCTTAACACCCTCCCACGCCAAAAGTCTCTAGTCCCATTTCTTTACAATTCTTCAGAAACACATATCTGGTTATACCGCTTGTCAAAATGTCAGCGTGTTGACTTACACTTTCACCAAATTGTACATCAATCTCACCTTTCTTAACTTTATCACATACAAAACGATACTTCAAGTAAATTTGTTTTACCCTTCGAATATTTTGTGGATTCTTAATTACGGCAGTACAGCCTTGATTATCTTCATACGTCGTAATCTTATCTACTTTGATATTTAAGTCTGACAACAATTTTTTCAAAAAAAAAAACTCACAAACTGTAGTACTTAATGCTAAGAGTTCTGCCTCTATTGTTGACAAGGCTACACAATTCCGTTTCCTTGTCACCCAGGATTCCATATTTCCATTTACCTTACACAAAACACCTGAAACATTTACTTCTCCTTCCCAATCTGCATCAACAAAACAAGAAAGTTGAGGAGAACTGTTTCCTCTGTACACATATCCAACTTCTGGGGTACCCTTCAAATATCTCAAGACCCTTTTTAATTCATGACATGCATCATCAGTTGCTTTGTCCAGTATTCTACTGAAGTAATGTACAGAAAATATATGTCTGGTCTGGTACCCAACATCAGGCAGCCTATCAGATCTCTCAAATGTTTTGTTGTTACATAATATGTGTACAAGGTTTATGTTTAGCTTTGGCTCAATTGGTATTGGTGATGATATACAATTCTCACATCTGAATTTTTTTCAAAATTCCTAGTGTACTTGGTTTGGTTAATTTTCAAAACTTTGTTCTCCCTATCATGACTTATCGCCAACCCAAGAAAATGTTTCAGTTTTCCTTTTTCTTTAATCTCAAAATTTGATGCTAGCTGAGGATTAACATAATTTATGAGAGTAATGCTTGTACTGGTTAGAATAAAGTCATCCATATAAAGCAGTAAATACAAAATTTCATCTCCACTCATCAATATATACAGATAACAATCATTCTCAGACCTTACAAGACCTAATTCTAACATGACCTTGTTAAACTTGTCATTCCAGCACTTAGGTGCCTGCTTAACACTATACAAAGACTTATTAAATTTAAGAACAGAGATAGGCTTACAACTAACACCAACTGGTGGATATAAATAAATAAATGTATATATATATACACACACACATCCAACTGCTCAAAATGATAAAACTTCTGATTTCCAACAGTTAACAATGTTCTTGTGGTAGTCATTCTAGCTACTGGTGCATATATATCATAACAACTGGCATTTCTTTCATGTGCAAAACCTCTTGCAACTGGTCTAGCATTATACCTGTCACTTACATTCTCCTCTAAGGGTTTCAATGCATATACCCACTTTGTGTCAATAACTTTTACATCCTTTGGGTTTTTTACTTCCTCCCAGGTTCTATTTTTTTTTTTTTTTAATAGACTCAATTTTCCTATCCATAACTTGTAACCACATTTCCTTGTCGACCTTTTTTTTCTACTTCATTATGGTTCTTTGGAACATTCTTGACAAAACTCATCACATATGCCAAGTATATTTCATAGTCATGAAATCTTTTTGGCAACCTTACACTATGTTTGTGATCCCTAAATACACTTTTCTTATCCTTCTTCACTTGCATCTACTGGACTCACACTAGCATTTTCAGGTTCACTACGCTCCACTGAGTCCGGTTTACATTCTTCAAGTTTTCTTTCATTTCATTCTTTAAATATAAAATTACTTTCATCAAACTTATCACATAACACAATAATTTTCTCTTTTCAAGATTCAATAGTCTATAACCATTTTGAGAATACCCCACAAACTCCTTTGGTACATCGCTGTATGCTGCAAATCAAAAACCCTCAAATTTTTAACGTTTGACTTACACCCATACCAGATTTCATCCTGTGTGACTCCTTCCATGCTTGAGGTTGGACTATGATTTACAATACAAGCTGCTGTTCTGACCATTTCTTCCCAAAGTTGTTTAGGTACCCCAGATTCACTGATCATATTACGTACCCATTCGACTAAACTCCTATTCGTCCTTTCTGGCTTGTCATTTTGTTCAGGCATGTATAGCACTTTGTAATCAAGAATTACAGCTTTCTTTATACAAAAAATCAATCAATTCTTGTGCAACATACTCTCCTCCATTGTCGTATCTTTGCTTTGATACAAACTGCCCAAACATATTGCATGCCATTGACATGGCGCCATGGTGCCTTAGTGGGTAGAGTCAGGATTTAAGGAAGGTTCGGGTATTCTAAGGGTCCATGCACTGTAGAGCCCAAAGACCACGAAATAATGTCCACATGAACAGTTCTCAATCCGTAAATTATGCAGTTTATTTACCAAGTCTTTCAGGCCTAAACTTTGCATACATAATCGCACTTCACTGCTTCAACCTGCCGGTGAGGTAATGCTGTAAAAATTATGCCAAGCCGATAAATTATGTGCAAGGTTTTAAGCTTCCCCAGGCTATGCAAGCACTGGGGAAGAAAGGGGTGGTGTATCGGGCATCTAAAGAACAACGGTTCCTATGAATTTAAACAATGCTACCAGGCAGTGCTACCACACCCCCGAGATGCTCGTAGCTCACTGACTTTCATGTCGTGGCGTGCCGGCCGCGTTTGGCGGGCCACGTCGACCTACGTTCTTAACATTGCAAAATACAGAATAACCCTTTGCGTTCCATACCTTGTGCCGGAACATGCATAAATGAATATTCAAAATAACATTTCATATGTAACACTGTTTACATTTGGGTTGATGAGGTGAGGATAGCACACATTGTAAATTATACATAATGAAACACAGAAAAATAAACTTACTCCGAAATGCACTGGGGTTGTTTCCTTGCCTAAATAACGTAAACTCGAGAAACACTATGATTACATATTACACAAAAAACCCTACATGAAAAATATAACTGAAAAAAAAGATCTATTTTATATTACTACGCTTCAGCGGGTGCTCTGACGTCACGTGCTCAAGTTTGTGTTGCGTTGCATCCACACTTGCACTGCGCTGCACTTGCTGCTCCGCCCATCGTGTCCGCATCCCAACTGCGCACCTGTGTGGTGCTGCAGCTGTCAAACGGGCTTCGGATGGGACACGTGACACAGGTCAAATGCCCCCACCCCCCTTGCCAACGCTCGGCCCGCTTGTAGCTGTGCGACGTCACACACGGCAGGGGACTTCTTCCCGGCTGTTTCCTGGGTCGCAGCTGGTAGGAACTCCTCACCGTCTCCTCGCGGTCTCGAAGTGCTCACTGCGGTACCCTCCTTCATTAGAGCTGATTGTTGTGGGAAGTGTTCCCATCATTGCAAGCTGTACATGCCGCTGGCGGACTCCTCCGCCGATACGATTCGCGGGGACAGTACGAGCCGGCCAACCTGCTTCCCTCGCTCTCACTGCTGCTGCTCGTGCTACCTTCTTGCTTGCTCGCACCATGCCTAAACTTCCAGTGCTGGGTGTGAAATGCGCCACTGGCTTCCAATTGGAGTGGATCATTAATTTTTTGCGGCCATTCTGCCTCCTCCGCAACTCTTGCTGTCTCTTGCGCTGCAATTCCCTTGCTTCCCAGCGGTCTCCCTTTGACAGGTGTTGCTTCATCCATTGTTGGAACTGCTGATGGCAGTGCAGGTGTTGGTAGTGGCACTGAATCTGATGCAGTGGCGCTTGTCGGCAGTGGGAGTAACAGCCCTTGCTTCCTCCCACATACATTGCTGTCTTGCTCCTTCACTTGCTTGCACATTTGCTCCTCCACTTACTTGCACATCTTCCCTCGCTTGCTGTTCCGGAGTGGTTGTTCCAACCTGCAGTTTTCTACTGTCCCGTTTCATGCCTGTGTCCAATTGACTCCTAGTAGATGTTGCTACATCTTGCATCGACGGCATTTGCACATCAGTTGAGGGCACCTCCAGTGAGGTGCTGGCTCACCTTCCTCCCCTCTTGCTTGCTCTACTTGCTCATCGGCTAATGCGCCGTCATAGGCAACCTGGTCACCGGGTGTGTTCTCATCGGGGACATCACCTGGTGCTCTTCTCATGTCATCCCGATGCGCCCGGACCAGTCTCATGTCTACTCGGACCAGGTAGGTGGTAGGTCCGACACTTCGCACCACATTGTGCGGTCCGCTCCATCTCGCTGTCAGTTCTTCGCTGTGGATTGCGGGTGCGTTCACAGATAAACGTGTTGCCGTGCTATCAGTGCTGGTGTTGTTCTCATTGTTGTCGGCACCCACCCCGTGATGTACTGGTGTTGAAGGCATAGCTGTTCGTGTCGCTCTCGGCATCTCCTTTTCAACTGTCCTTCGCTACTCTCTGCACTGCTACACATCGGTTCTTGCGGACATTGCTTTTCACCTGGCAGGGCCAGGTTGTGGCCTAGTAAGACGTGGGCGGGTGTTCATCCTGTGGCCTCGTTAACATGCCAGCGGAAGGTGAAGAGGGCAGCGGGCAGGTATTCACCCCACGTGTTGTGCTGCTCACCCACACGGAGCCACAGTTGTATCTTCAAATCCTGGTTACGGCACACTATGGGGTTCGCACGGGAGGTACACCATCGTCTTCAGATTGTATACTCTCCACCAGGTGCACTTCTTCTGCAACCTCCTGCCAGTGAATTGTGTGCCGTTGTCGGTGAGCAGTTGTTTCGGGTATCCCCAACGAACGAAATATTCTTGCTCCAACACCTTCACATGTTTCGAATACGTGTGCCACTGAGTGGGTATGCATCCACCCAGCGCAAGTAGTTATCTATGACCATCAGGATAAACTTCTTGCCAGTTGTTATGTGTGGATAAGGTCCCATTAAGTCGATACTCGCAGTCTCGAACGGTTGCATAGGAAACCATGGCAGTTGTTGTTGCCTTCCATCTGCTCTATGTGATTTAAACTGCGGACACTTCGCACATATTTGCACGTAGTCACGCATGTCACGTGACATTTTAGGCCAGTAAAATTTCTCGGGTATATTCGTAATTGTCTGTGCTGTTCCCGGATGTCACCCGGTATCGCTAGAGTGTGTGTGTGTTAGTACAAGTGTCTTCATATTAACTGGTACAAATAAACTCCATTTCGTCAGTTCTTGTGTGGAACAAATTTTCAATCGGCCATCCATCACACACCAATTCTCCACTCGCTGGGTCTCACACCTTGCCTTCACATCATTTGCAAACAAAGTCACGTGCTGTGCTGTCACTGCCTCCCTCCACACGTCACTCCCGAGTACATCGCCCTCTGTTGCACTCATTGCATTTGCAAATGCCTTGTGTAGGAGTTACTTGTTGGATGGAGGTAGGACGTCATCCCATTCCACGTTGTTGTTCACAACCATGCTGCTCTGGTTGTCTCGTGACAGTCATACGAATATTTACTGTGGGGTTGTGTACGCGTGCTTCTCTCTGACTGGGATCTCGGTGGTGTCTGGCTGCTTCCCCCCGAGGGGCTGTTTCCCTAATTGCTTCTTGCCAGACTGTGATAACTGTCCAGATGTGGGTTGTTAGGGCACCTAGTCTGCCAGAGGTACACTTCTGCTGGCCGACAATAACGACAGAGAGTTCGGGGCATGTATTTCCCTCCCTCTCTGGCATTAGGTCTTCCCTCGCCAAGTTGAATGTTGTACATTCGCTGAACGGGGTTATCGTGGCAGCGTGCATTCTCCCTACAATTGTTCCCTGGTCCCATAGGCCTGTCTCTTTGCTGATCTCCTCCTGTTCTTGTGTGCCAGTAGAATTGTTCCAGTGGTTGGACACGGTTACTGTTCCCCAACTCGTGCTTCCCTCTTGCAGCATTCGACTAGCGGCGCGCTTGACATGAGTTCCTTCCAGTATAACAGCTGCCTTCAGTACCTCCTCGAAGTTGCTGTTCATGAAAGGCAACAAATATGCACGGTATTCCGGAAGCACTGTTTCGGTGACGATTTCCAATATTTCCTCCGTCAGTAAGTGCAGTTGAAACCGTCGAACTTGCTGCAACTTTTGCATGATGAATGTCGGTAGTTGTTGCTCTTGCCAAACCAGTTTCATCTGGGTTTGTAACAATGTAAAAGTGCTTCCGTATCTGCATCGGAACGATTTCATGAATTCGACCCAGCTTAGGCCATAATCATAATGGCAGTATACCATTTTGCTGCCCCTCCAGTGAGGTGGTTCCCGATGCAGCTCGCCCACTCATCTTCACATACCCATACTTTTGAAGTTTGGCCATACACTCCTCCACAGATGCCTTTGGATGCTCATTTGCAGTTCCGGAATAAGTTGCCGGGTTTTGGAACTTCGTAGATGGTCGCATCAGCTGATATTCCTGGTTCGTTTCTGTCTTAACTTTCACTTAGGGTCTCTTTTCGGTTGCCGGTTGCCATTGTGGTGTTGAGTTTTGTCCAATGGTGTACACTTGGACAGGTAATTGTTCCGTATTGCATATCGTATTGGGAAAACCATACAAACATTCAGTGTATGCTATGAAGTATCCATCACAATTGTTTACATTGCAGTCAATTGCCGTTTCATGTATCCAGCAAAGTTCCGTTTCGCATATCCAAATTCGGCAACGATTGTTCCGTGTAGCGTATCTAAGCATTTTTTCCCGCAAATTTTCTCTTGCTAATAGCAAGATGGTATGCGCGGGATGTAAAATCACAATGTTGAACACCAGGCAAGTTATTCATTCCTCGGCGGACATAAACACATTTCTCATCGAGTACCAAATGCTAAAATCGACGATGTAGTGCGAAAAATGCGGGGAAAGCGAAGCGAAATTGGTGAAAAAAACAGGGGCTTGTTTTATTGGTGCCGACTGCGAATGGAGGACGGTACCAAATGTAACTTTAAAGTGTCGGCGAGGCAGGGCAGCTTCGTGGGATATTCAAACTGGTTTCCGGGCAAGATAGTCGAGTTGAGTTTACTGTGGTGCCTTATCAAATACCCTCGACAGCAGACTATAATGAACGAACTTTTGTGCTCGGGGAAGACGGTCGTCGCCTGGTTGAGTTTCTACTGCCAAGTGTGCATAGACTGGGTGTTAATGTACAGGAAACCCATCGGCAGGCCAGGCAAAGTGGTCGAGATCGACGAGTCGAAGCTGGACAAACGCAAGAACCACAAAGGTCGCAAAGTTCACGGCCAGTGGGTTTTTGGCGGAGGTGGAAGGTCAGAGGTGCATGGAAGGCTTATCCGCACCTTCACCAAGGACAGCAGCAGAGGGTGCAGTGAATCCGACGATGCCCGGCACATTGGGTTGGGGGCAGACCGCAGGTCTGCCCCAAAAGGTTCGATGGCGTACCTCCTACAAGCGACACTGATCGAGTACCAGTACCACAACCAGTGCCTGGAGTCTCAGCAGAACACCCACAAGGAGATTGTCCGTCGCCCGACGTCGCGACGCACCCAGGAAGGGTAAAACACCACACAGAAGAGAAGATGCAATGGAAGAGCAAGTGGGGATGGGAGCATGACATGCCCGCAGTAATGAGTAAGGGGAGATCTGCAATGGACAGGAGAAGCTGCAATGGGAGCACGCGAGAGATAACAAAAGTATCGATGTTGGCAGGGATAAGTCGGCCTGCTCTTACGTACTGCCTCGGTCGCGGAGGCGAATACATCCACCAACAGCATGTACGATCTGCAGAGGTGTTCCGGCATTTTGCTGGCCAGCATGGAAGCAGAGGACAACTGACAGGGAGCAGCTGCAGCAGCCGCCACCAGCACATGGAGGGAGGCACCTACGTGCTTCTATCAGCTGTGTCTACGATGGCAGGTGGGTAGGCAATGTACCTGCTGCCAGTGAAGACACCACAACCTTAAACATTCTCGAAAAGGGGGGGGGGGGGACATTTCATGTGCGCCGATCTCCCGGCCCTTAGACTGTTTGCCCGCCATCCTATGCGTCTGCAGCAGAGAGCTCCACTCTACCAAGCAAGGTAGTGTGTCGATGACCAGCAGAGGTTCAAGTGAGTCCAGTTTGTGTGTGTGTTACAGGTGCAACACAACGCAAAGTAGGACAGTGGACATGTGGCCATGTGAGCAGCAACACAGGGATACAAGGAAAGTGTACCCACATACATTATTTCCTAAAACATTATGTAAAAGGGCCAGGGTGATGACAAACAGTCATGTTCAAGGTAAGAGAAATCTGTAAGAGTATTTTCAAAGCCCTAAAGTTATTTATCAATTTTTATTGCAATGTTTTGTAGTGTTTCACATTCAAGTGTTATCATTCTCACATTATTCGATTTGTTTTGCAGTGTATTGTGTGTTGTTGTCATGCAAGATAATACTTAATAGTGTACAAGGTGACGAAAGTATTTCCACATTTGATCAGTGGTGGCAACCCCAATGAGCATGTAATGTTGGCACGACAGTAGGCGCAGAGTACTCGGAGAAGCAGATCGTGTACCTTTCGGTTCTGCGCCTTGGTGACTTTCACAACTTGTACCAGTCATTTTTCACCGCAATAGTATCATAATTTAAGTGAAAACTTTCTCCCAAGCTGCCCGGAACACCTCCTCTCACCTTTTCCAGGTTCGCATCGCCTGGAGAAGTTAAACTTGCATTTAAAGTCGGGCACAGGCCTTCGCGCTATTTTTCCGCTTAACCCTTGTCGACCAGTAAATGTCCGGCTTATTTCATGTAAAGTGTGGCCCTAGAGGCATTGTAGTCAACCACCTAAATAAACGGCATTACGTTGCACCAAGTACTTTTATTTGAGGTAAGTCGCATGGCGTTTCAGGGGCGGGCCCTTAAAATTTCCCGCCAACCCGCATATGTGTATTGACTCTCAGCTTTTGTTTGCAAATGTTTATAGTGTAAAGTAACATAGGCTTGTGAATAGCTTAGATAATCCATCCAGTAGCATGTGATACAGTTTCATCAAGATACAGGATGGGGAGTGCTGCAGCACAACAGAGGATAGCTTTCTTTGGTTGTCAGCCACACGGCCCAGATGAAGAAGAGGTTGCTCTTCCACTTCAATGGCACTAGGTCTGCATAGTGCCTGGGGCCCGGGTATTATAGATCGTTCCCACCACCTCGTCCATACAAATTCACTCCTCAATTTTCTGAATTTCATAATTTTCACTATAACCACTGAACCACCATCCACTTGCCCAGTACTGCCACCTTTCAGAGCACCAACAACCTTCGATTAGTATTTTTCTTAAGTTAATTATATGTCGCATGCCATAAAAGCCTATGTGCTCTGCACACCCTCTTTATTGGAAATTTGATAAGATATGCATGTAAGTGCCAACAAACATATTAACCGAGCTCACCTTGCTATAATGGCGACCATGTATAAAGTGCTGTGTATTAAGAGAAATGTTAAATAAATTAACGTGACGGAATACCGGCATGTTTATTTAGCCCAGCCGCGTCTATGCTGTTGACTAATGTTCCTTAACCTAACAATCACGTGAGTAATTGTGGCATTGGGAGGCCAGAACAGCCCAGTTAAATGTGTGTATTGGCATCTGGGGGAGGCCAACAGTCCCCACTAGACTAGGTACCACTGAATATAATACTATGGTAATTGTCGCAGGAGTGGGATTAAACATGGTAACCATTTGGTTGCCCCAGGATTTCGACAGGTGGAGTGACTACCTGTGAGGCCATATGGACCATAGGCATTCACAACCCCCAACCTGTTCTCGTAATTTTATCTGAGAACATTCAATTTTCCCATAACTTCCCCTGGAGTCCAACCTTCCCGCCCTAAGTAACAATTAATATAATTCTCTGCCAGCTTATCATACATCTAGTTTCGGAATGGGTAGGGTAGTATTTTGCAAATGTACATTTTATTTTTCTATAATTATACTTAATTGTTTCTTAGGTACCATGATGTTCGGCGTGCTGTTGTTTGCCTGGACCATATTGGGAAATGAAGTGTGGTGGATAGGAAATGTTTTTGCCAGAGTTAAGGTCGCCAGTCTGTGCGAACACAAAGTTACACTTGATAGAGACTCCTCCTCTTGGGTCGTGAAGGCCGACGATCGTTGACCCGTCCCCATGTCCAGATCTTGATAGATATTACCAGTTGGAATACCTTTCCGCTAGCTGTGATTTACACCCCAATTGCCTCGTCTAGTCAGGGATGTTGGCCCCCCTGATATCCCAGCCCACTCCCAAAGAGTTAATTTGGCTACCCAACACCATTATTAAAGACATGTGGTCGATACAAATATACAAATAGGTTAAGTAACCGATAGGCGGTTAATCACATTAAGTTCTTCTCCAACGGGGCACTGAAATTTACAAACCGCCGTTCTAGCCAGGTGGGCACTTACACGGAAAAATGGCCGTAGGGTCTATGTAATCATGTCGTACATTACGCCTCGGTCGTGTAAAAGACAAACCAAAGGTGAGAGACTGACTACTCCGGGCGAGCAATAAACAAAAGTCCCTGTACACTAAAGTGAATTAAACAGAATTACATAATGGTTAATGAGCAAAGATGAAGTGCCCAGAGCTCCGCGGTGTGGTGGTACTCTCACGAGATCTCAGACGCTACTACTCTCGTTTGGCGCGGAGGTCGCTCATTGGCCGACGCTCCCGCCCAAACATCACGTGACATAACTTTACTTAAGATGAAACAAAATAAAATAAACTAAATGTCTTCTACAGTGCCAATGAGATTTTCATATGAATAAACTCTTAATAACAAAACATGAATGCACATGTTCAATATTTTAAAATAAATATACATATTTGCCCAGTCTGCACTGCAGCGGCAACCTAACCTCACTATAAACACGAGTAAATTACCAAAAATATATTTAGAGGGGCTGTCTCCAGTTAAGTTTATAATGTCCATACGATTTTTGCACGTGGAAAAACACGTGAATTCATCTTAATTGGCATTAAAAAAGTTCGAAAATACTTTTACAATTTTTTATTTGCTATTTTCCACGTGGCCGTGTATTTCAATACTGCCAGTACTGGTCGAACACACTTTAAGAATATAAACTATAAGAGAATGGTTTGTATTGCATAAAAGTTACGTTAATAATTATTAGCAATGTAATAGAGACGTCTACTTGTCACACTATCCTCGTATGTGGCCGTTCACGCAAATACACATAATTAGTGCACAGGGGTCATCTGCTTTATAATACCGGACATGCAAGATTGCACTCAACACACTGAAACAGTAATAATAAAAATACAAGGAGAAGATTAGTCTCGTATTTACGTTATATGGGTACTAAGAAAAAATAAAACAGACATAACAGTTGGCACTAAATAACACTTACCCTCAAAAATGTAAGCACTAAACGTAAATGAAAACACGTGGCATTCGGCCAGGCACATGTACACTGGTATTCGTATCAGTAATTACCTGTTAGTGTATAATCCAACTTTCCATACTCGTGCACACTGATGCATGTTGCGGAACATCTACACTTGTGACAAAAGCACATTTGACATTTACACTAACACTATTGGCATTGTAGATGTTGACGTACACATACAAAAATTAGCATATGCTGCACACTCCCTAACAACTGGGATAACCTTAATTACACATTTATACTCCCCTGTACTTGACATATAACACACACAGTACAGGTTCGCCTTAGGTGCTCTGCTGTGCTGTTGTGTTGGCATGACGTGGTGATAAGCCTGAGGCCTAGCCACTGTCGACGTCAACCAGTACATACTGGGAGTTAAGATATGGGATTTAGAGACTTAAATACAGAAAAAAAAATTCAGTTATACAGAAGTCATGTACATTTCTGGAAGTTATATTTGAAAACTTTTGCAGTAGATTTACTCACTTTTAAAACATTGGTAAGTATTTTGACACTATTGTAAACATCATCATCACCCACAGTTTCGACTGTTCACAAGGTGTGCAGTAATGACATATGAAACAAAATAATAAAAACAAACAGGAATAGTTTGTCAACGGGCACATGAACCCATTGAATTCCTCCTACACAGTTCTCTCTGCGTTCTTCGCCTACATGTTAGCAACTATTCTTGGGTGGTTTTCTGTGTCCGTCTGTACGTTTGTATGTGTAATTATAGCCCATGTCCAACACAATTTTTCATTTCATATATAATATTCATGTAGGCCTACATGAATTATAAAGTTGAAGAAATTTTAGCTTAAAGGAAATCTGTTTACAAGATTCAGTGTTTAGTTAGATAGTCATAAATCATAGCAACACTTTATGATAAGAAAACGTGTCAAAACTGTGATGTCTCGCATGCTTAATAACCCCAACTTTAATAGCTCTCTCTCAAGTGGGCAGTGATTGCCCTTATTTAAAACTTGGAAATGACAGTTACAAACACTGGATTCGTCAGCTGGTTCCATAGTAATCCAATTTAAAATAAACCAATTTATTTTTATCAGATCTTGCACTAAGAAACTAACTTTTACATTTATTTCGTTGAGGGGTCCTGCAGTAGTCGAGAAAATTATACTTTACATGTCAACTGCGAATTTTATTGGTGATACACGTGTCACGAGAATAAAAGTAAACTTGTATAGAAAGTCCCAACATTGAACTGCTTTCTGCAACCACATCTTACGAAAACGGCATGGTAAGGATGTTAGGTTAAAAAACTGCACTGTTGATCATGTGACTTTGACAGTTGTGTTCCTTTGGGGTAGGTCAATGTTGGGTACGTGCGCAGAAGACGAGTAAGCAGTCTACCCCATCTTAAATCTATGGGTTGTACCCACACTTTGCACTGGCTACGGAGTCGTCGAGCAACCGCCCATGTGTGGGGCAAGGCTGTCCCTTCTAGGTGGCGCATAGCAGTAGCGAAGTTGTGGTGGATGTATTCGTAGGTCATTAATGCGGAGAGTTGTGGCGCGCAATAACTCAAATAAATGTTTAAAATAATTGCATTTTCAAACAAGTTCTACTAGGCTAATAAATAAAATTTTACTGCCCCATCTTGGAATACAAACAAATAAAATTTATATGGTGGATGTCATTAAAAATATTTCTTCGCTATCCTACAGGGAAATAGTTTATTCGTCATTTAATCAAGAACAACAATTTTAACAACATTACTGTTATTTTTAAGCATGTTTTCCTAATTTTATAAACGTTTGTGATCAGAGCTTTTATGCGATTACCTCTCCATTTTTTTATCGCTTCTGAACTGTCATGGTTGTCTTCTTATGTTTACATATTTTAGGAATGCAGGTTATACACAGTTAATAGTAGTTTGAAGCGTGGACCTAATTGTTAAAGTTTTTGTATAATTTTGCATTAAATTAGGTCACAACTATGGTGAGTAAACAATATAATAATCAGTAGAAGTTGTGCTGACAACTTATATAAACAGTACCCGAATGTGGCATGTTGTGTAGATCTCACTTTACCTATTTTTTTTTTTTTGTGGGTGTCTTCTTAATCTTATTAGACCTATCGCAAAGATACTGTATTAGAGAGGGGTCTGAATTTGACTGCCTTTTACACAATAGGAAACATTTAAATGTGCCATGAACTTTACATTTTTAAACATGTACCTATTTATAGGTACTCACTTCGATATTTATTGAATTAATGTCCGTATACTATTACTTCAGGGCTATCAATTTAACTATGCCAATATATAATCAATCCTTAAACACTGGTATTGAACCGTTGGAAAGCTTTCAGATGAATTTGTATTTTACAATTTGGGGACCAACCTACTCTACAATACCAGTATAGAATGAAGTATATCAATGACGTGCTTATTATACGCTTTTTTTTTTTTTTTTTTTTTATTGGCGAGCCCTGAAATCCTGCTACCCTAGTGTGAGCCCTAACACAGTTCCGTGGGCCATCTGGCATCCGCGTTAGTAGCCAAGAAGGTTGGAGAATGAGATACACCTTAGGGCAAGCTTTACACAGCGTAGGTCGGGCTTAGTAAATTGTCAAAATTGGGTGCATGCATCACACCTGAGCAGGGTTGTCTGGTCCCATGGGTGCAATGGTCATGCCCCGAAAGGGGAATGGTCTAGATAGGGGACAACAAACAGTTGAAAATCAGAGAGGGTGCTGGGAAAACTATGTTACACAGTTGTGCAGGAGAAAATATAATACTATTATTGAATCAGAGATGCAGCCTGTGGCCATACGTTACAAACAATGTAACTTTAGAAACATTTTACACAACCGAACAACCAGCCCAATAAAGGTTAGAGCTGCAAAATTACTACCGTAAATACCCTATAAATAGAAATACATTTCATGTAGTATTGGAAGTGCCTTCATTCAACAAATTGCACAAAAAAGTACTGATTTATAAATAAGTTTCGTAATATATTTTTCTTTCATTCAAGTTATTCCAATAAATAAATAAATAATTAAATCAAACTATCCACATTACTACTTTGCTGGCACGTAGCAGTAAATAAGAAAGCCATTTACATTTTTTATATTTACCAAGTATGTACGAAGCAGGTAAATTGGTTCAGCATTCTGTGCTTGTTTCATTCGTGTTCTGGAAAGCACAGTGGTGCAGGTTTGTGTGAATTGCCTTTTCTGGAGTTCTTGAGTAGTTTATACAAATTGCCGACAGGAAACCTGGAATAAATGAAAAAATTTACTACCATAACCAAATTTGGTTGGTACCATTAAGAATTACTGTTTTTCTTAAGGAAAGAAAATCTCACAAAATTGTATGAATCTACAATATTAATCATAGGCCTACTGAACATGAATTTAATGGGGGAATCGCAATATTCATTGTACATACTACAAAATGCAATAGTGGGAATGGCTATGAAGATCAAGAAAATTGTTTGGCAAATCACGTAAAGATTATATAAAATGTATGTAAATTGGTTAGTTTTACTGCATTAAATACAGGAAGACTTATCCAAACTTCATGTATTTTAACGATAGGTGAATCGAAAGGGGTGTGTGGGCAGATGTGCTATTGCACGTTAGCACATACCCCTGTGATTCTGTTTACATGAAACTCCAAGTTTTGTGTAGGCTCGAGCGCTTCACACTTTTTTCCCCACAAAAACTGTCTTGTGTGCCTTGAATCACTGTTTTGGGGATGTATTTCCCTGCTGGCGCTGAGGACTCTGCCTCGTCACAATGTTTGGCTTTCCTTGAACAATATTTTTGAGTGTGAGAAGGCTACTCTTTAACATAATTTATACACAGTCACATCACATCAATTAAACACAAAGTAAAAACTATAACTGCAGTGTATTGTAAAGTTGAATTTAATTCAGTTAGGTCTTCTGCAATTGACACAGCTAGGCGCCAGCAGTACGCAAGCCCTCCAAATCGCACACTAACATGGTACACTTCACTATGGTGAGTACAATTTCCATATTTGAAATTACTCACCCACATAAGCTGCTTATCTTGTTTGTTTATTTTATTGCATCCTTAAGATCTTTTTAAATTCATAGCTGTACAAAGATATTAGAAAAGTCAAATTACAGCATACAAAGTTTATATGCTGGACATAGTAAACACAGACATATATATGTCAGATTACGTGTACACACACCATATCTTTTCTTCATTATTTGAGTAATCTTCTTCGAACATGTCGTGGGGCGGCATCGTTTTACTGAAACAGAAGAAAAAGGGAACGAGATGTTTGTGATGTATTGCTGATAACTCGTGTATATAACACATTTGTCTTCATTGTAATGAGTCTGAAACTCCATAAACACTTGTATTTCTGCATAATAATTAGATTTAACTCTTCACATGGAAATAATCACAAAGAAACTCTTGTATCAGTTTTTTCTATTCATAAATCACAAGCTCTCACATGCTCAAATTTAGAAGGAACACCAAATGCCTGCAGTAACACTCCATTCACCACCAACCACACGTACTGGCATGTAAAATTTGACTGATTGTTATACGGGTATGGTAAAATTCACAGTAGACAGCCAACTGTCGAGTCTCATGTATTACCTTCACTACACAATTGTAATACAAGTATATCATGGTGATACACATAAATGAACCCATGTAAAACTTGTTGAACAATATATCTATCTTTTATACAACTTCCACAGAATGTATCACAATCCTCTCATGAATTTCAACAAGTTAAGCCTTGCAAAAACCAACAGGGTTAAATGTTATTCTGACATGGTTTAATTAGAGTTGTTTATGCTTGTAAGGCCTGTGTCATCACGCACACGCACCCTGTAATTAACGTATCATGAATTCATGTTTAGTTTTGTTTCGTTTTCTTGTATATAATGTGATAAAGCAGCTCAATTGACATGTGTTTAACTTGACGATTTCCCTGATTGTCGTAGTCCTTTCCACTATTGAATTTCATGGAATATACTACGAATAATGTGATATCCTTATGAAATTCATATAATGTGTCATTAGTAATGTCGATGTACACCATTTTTTTGGAATTTTCCCCCTTTTTTTTTTCCTTCAGAAAACCTGATATTCTTAACAGTTGTCCCAAATTCAGCGGCAAAAACAATAAAAGTACTAGACTCGCAACAAAAAGCAGCACTTCCAATCTGCAGTGTTATGCACAGAAAATTATTAATTTGACCCAAATACTCACTGTATGGATGCAGTGTGATTAAACAACCATATGTCAAGTTATAAAATCAAGATAACAGGCTTATCCTAAATTATTTCTTCAGGCCACATGTCATGCCAAAATGAATTCTTAACATTACATTGCACCTTAACGGGACTTCCTAGTAAAATTTTTCAGGGCAGCACTGTGCCGTGTACGTGCCCAAGGGGTCCGGTGGGCAGAGCCGAAACTGAGTGTTCTTGGGAAGGGGCCGGGGGGGGGGGGGGGGGAAGAAAGTGTGCAGTCTTGGATGCGCGCTGAATCCAGCCGGGACGGTTCACCATTAGTATAGGCTATTTACGGTAAAGTGAGCACTTTTAAAAGCCCTCTTATCTTATTTAGAATAATAGTAAATAAATAAATTTTATTTTAGTCCTAGACATTAACTTCTGAGTACGGTGTAATACACACACTGTGTTTCTTACTTACACTGCAATATTGATTTAAAAAGGTTGTTAAAGGACAAGAAATTCCTGAAAGAAAAAAGTAAATAGGGTTAAAAAAAACTTTAAAACCTAACTTCACCATTCCTCGAACACTATTAAGTCTAATTTTTTTTTCAAAATGTTTATGACATTTCATCAAGACTAGGGGACAATGCTGCCGTACAATTTTTTTATAGTGTGAAATATTGCTATGTCTGAAAATTAAATGACAATATGGTGCTGACAGATTGTCAGAAAATTGTAAAAATTCTGAAGGAAAAAAAATTGCATTGTTACACTTTGGTTTTAAAAATAATGCATGTTTTATTTGCTGAAAATATTTTTGCCTACAAGGCCAGTAATCATTTCAAATATTTTGTTAGTCTTACTAAGCATCGGTTTCCTTAACTATAGTTTGTGTAATTTTTATGCACTTACCAATTTTTCTTCGCAACGTATATTGCTAATTATTAGTTATCCAAAAGTTAATTGTACATCACACATTAAAATATATTGCAATAATCAAAGGGGATCCTACCTCCTCCCAATTCTGAAATGCTGGTGCCTGTGGCATAGGATTCAGTATTCTTATCTGTAATTCTACAAATCGTAAATTCGAGTCTCGGTTAGAACATTGGTAATTTTATATTTAGTTAGTTTTTAGACCATCTCTCAATAAACCTGCCAGCAGAAAAGCATGTACATTCAAAAGTGCTATGAATAAAAATTGCTGAAATTTTCACATTTCTTTCGATGTCATATTGTATTTACTCAAGCAGGATAATGGTTGAATCTTCTGAGTTTTCACTAACGGTAATTTTACAAAAATTGTTACATTTCAAAAATAACTTATATGCGTGTTGGCTACTTAAAAAAATGCTCCTTGATACAGCTGTTAAAATAAGAAGGTTATCTAATGAATGAGTAAAAAAAAAAAATTAAAATTTTAAAATTTAATCGAAATGCTTACTGGTAATGCGGGAAAATTATCAATTTACCAATTGTATTGTGCTGACATATATTTATAGTATAGCGGAATGAAAATTATAATTTTTAGTGGTCTGTTCAAATATTTATATTGTTTAGCTATCGGAGATTTAGTGAATGTAAAAAATAGTATCTGTAGGTAGTTGAATCCTTCTCGATATTTGATTTCATGTGCAATGCTTACACTTTTAGAATAAATTTTTTACATTACACAGCTTCTACATACGAACATTCAAAGTTGCCTAATTTGGTGATATTCTGCACATTTCATCAAATTTCCCATGCACTGAAACACTAAGCCAAAATTTACCTGTATTGTGGTTTACTCTTAAATGTTACCTAAAATGTGTCATAAATAGTTTGTATTTATTTTCATATTTTACAAAATTATAATGAAATACCAAACCCTTGTTATTGCTACTTAATTAGGTGATAGGGAACCTATTTTGGTGATGGTAGTCCCTTATTTAGCTATGAACTAATTTATGCGCTACTCTTAAAGTAATGCAGTAAAAAATAAATCCATAAAATTCTTTTCTTTTTTTTTTATTTAAAAACATAAAAGCATAAAAATGCACATTTCTCTACTCTGTAACAATGTTTATTGCAATATGATACATTCCCGCAAAGAAATTTAAAATATACTGCATATGAATAACCGTGTAAATCAGCGTTAAATATGCATAGCTCAGCAATTTTTTTAATCCTTTCTGTTGCCATGTAAATGTGGACACTCGCCCGTCTGGCCAGCTGCGTGCTTTTCTCTCCCTCCGAACACCACAGGAGGGGAAGATGCACAAAGCCAAATGAAGGGGAGTTGTTTTGTGACTTGTCCCGCTATACCAGTACATGTCCTAATGGACTGTAGACACAAAATTGCTGTCCATGGCCGGTTCAGTTACTGTAAAGTGATCTACTAAATACCCTTAAAAAAAAAAAAAAAAAATGCCTAACATTGATTGTATCTGAAAATTCTTGACACACCTAAAGAATACTTTATCTGGCAGTCCTGTATCCCTGAAACAGTCAAATTTCATCACACCCTTAAATACAAATGTTTACACAATCCAGTTCGTTGGAAGAACCATGAATGTACACAACACTCCAATCATTGTAGACTGCTTTTCCCAAATTCTGCAGTTATGGGTACTAATTGAAAAATGTAATTAAATGGCTTCACTAATGTGTGCATTTTGCTTTGCCTTTGTTCACTGCAGTTTGTCATTGCAGAACATGAAGGAACATGGTGAATCATATAAGCAATATGGGTGTACATGTAAAACCATGTCAAATTCTTAATACTCAAACCACAATTATGAAACGCCCATGAAATGTCAGCACAGTAAGGTTTGCAAAAGTAAAATACCAAATTCATGCTGCCGAAACCTATGTATTTTGAGAAAAGCTACAGTTCTTCATAACTACAATAATTTATATATATATATATATAGTCAACATTAAATTATGCTCATACATTTAAGCCTATGAGAAATTGCATTGGCGAGAACATATACCTATTCATTCACTAACAGACTTGATTTTGTTCTGAGATAAGAAGAAAATGTCTTGCAGGACAGAGTTACCCTTAACAAGAAAAAAAATTTGGCTAATTAGTTTGTTATATTCATATTATTTTATCATAATACTGCACTGTCATTACATTAGGTAAAATTATTTACATTTTGAGCTGAAAGGGAAAACTTATATTCTATCATGTACAATAATTAAAGTATTATATGAAAATTAAAAAATAAACATTTTTTGGGTATGATACTGTTTATGATCTCATATCTTAAGTGTCTCAGCTGTTTCAAAGTCTGATCCATGGCATTCTATATCCTCTGTATGGGTCTTGATTAGCACATACAATTTGGGTGAGGTTTCTTAAAGGGAATGATGCACTGTCTTATACTTACCAATCTTGTCATCTTATTGTAACTTTGCAATGTGTGTATCAAAATTATTGGCACATTGAAATCTATAGTCTTCCACACCTTTTCACTCCCTTCATTATTCTGACTGCTAACCAAAGCTAATAAAGAATATTATATCCCAGTTTACTATGAACAGCCTATAGCAAACTTGCATTTCAAAGACAACTCTAACACTATGTAGTAAGTACAGGTCAATTTATAATAATAGTAAGAATTCAGTGTGTAGAATTAATTAGAATATTTCATTCCTAGCCAAAGCATTATATCCTAATTAAATTGCATCAGATCTCATCCTCTGTTGTGTCATATAGGGCTAACGTACATTTTGTAATAATTGGCAATGTAAAAGCTGAAATCAATGCACAATGCTTAACAAGCTTACGAGTTATAGAATATAGCAAGGAATAATTTTACAAGGAAAAAATAAGGAGAATTAGGATTAACAAGTGAATGGAATTGGAATGTGTCCAAAGGGACCTGCTCGCTAAATGCCCCACATTGACTCACAAATGACTCACAATAAAGAGTGAAAGAATTAATGCAGAAGTAAACGAGTGTTTTCATTATGAGTCATTCCTCTTAAGTAGAAAATATTTTGCCACTTGAACAGACTAGCAAATGTTTTTAGTGTTTCCAGGGACCTTGCTTGAGTTTGTAATTTCGACTAAGTTCATATTTGTGCTACAGTAATAATAATGAAATAGTGACGTAGTTGTTTCTTGGAAAAATTAGCTGTGACACTGTAAGTTACTGTATCAGTAGCATCTATAATTAGTTTCCAAATAATTTTTTTTGTAATTTTGTATTCACAGAAGTATATTTTTATTTGTTTTAGTATTCTTTGCTATCCCGCAAAGAAAATGCACATGATGATAGCATTTGGAGTTGTGCTTGGGGACGTGTGAAGAAAAAAGAACATGAGAATGACGACGAAGCATCCAGGTATTTATCATGTTCTTTAACAGTAACTAGGTGAAGGGTGAAGGTATGTTTTGACACAGGCTTGTTTCATTATGATCATCACCACCACCGCAACCACACCATCACCATCAGCTATGCCACCACCACCACCACCACCACCACAACTACCACCTCTGCTGCTTCCTCCACTGTCACCACACTACTGCAACCATCACCACATTTGCTGCTACCACCATCACCTTTGCTGCTACCACCATCACAACCATCACCACCACCACCACCTGTGCTACTACCACCACTACCTTTGCCACTGCAACCACCACCACCACTTCTACATCAGCTGACCATCATGACCAGTGTCACTAAAATCACAAGGATGCACGACTCTATGTGCAACGTCATGTGGAACACTTTTGTTTCTCTCTGTGGGAGGGAGTATTGTGCTCTACTCCAACACCAAATTATAAATAAGTTCAAGATTATCCATTACAAAGAAACAGTGTAACCACAAACAAAACATTGGTAATTGTTAAGAATAACTGATTTTCCGAAAATCTGAAACATAATAGTACCTGCAAATGTTATATACCATGAAATGTTATAGTGAGGAGGGCTATCAAGATTGTGGTGTTTATGCAGTATAATACATAAAATGTACTTCCAATATATTTATATTGGGTCACTTAATTGTATTAAATGTGAGAATACCTTTTGAAACCAATCTTTAATGTATAAAACATCATTCACAGGTTATATTTATGCCGCAGCACTAAAGTTATACAGGTAAAACACACAGTAACTAAACAGTGTTGGAACGTTATGTACTTCTGTTGATTTACTCAAGGTTTACCTTGTCTATATACATGAGAGTATAGTACTACGTAATGTATTACTAGTGGAATAAATATACGTATACTATTGTAGATCAAATAAAACTGTTTTGACAAGACTGTGTTCATAAACAGGTGCAGTGTAACGCGATGATACATTACAATACACGGTGACCAATGATACACAAGAGACGGGAAACAAACGTGCATCAAAATTTGCTTACGTCACAGTTGTATTGTGGGAATTTCCAGTACTTGAGTGTATTTGACTGTGTTATGTGGTAGTGCTGTTATGCATGTTTTATTGAAATTCATTCTGTTTGGCATGTTAAATTAAACAATTGTACTAAAATACGAGTGTTTGTGTGCCATTATATTCATGTGAAATGTTAAAATGTAATATTTGAGTGTATGGAGTTTCGACAAATTGAATCCACGTTAACGGTTTCGTGCTTAATTATCTACAGCATATGAATGCAGATTGATTGGGTGAGTAATGTAATACATTTGGAGTTTTAGCATTGACAGTGATTATATTGTAGTGAATTGAACTGTGTAGTATTACATTTGTGTGTGTTAATTGAAGGGCTTACGTAATTTTGTTACTAGTCATGTCATGTGCGGAAGACCTAACAAAATTTAACCTAACTTCACGATAGACTATAGTTGTTACTGTGATCCTTTGATCCCAGTGTTAGCATAGTAGTAAATCCCCAAAACAGTGATTCAAGGCATGCCGGCTGTTTTTTGTAAGTATAGAGCGTAAAGCGCTCTTGCATCCGCAAAGCTTAGAGTTTACAATAAAAACCAAAATTGTGTGTGTGTGTTTGGTAATATTGTGAATTTACATATTGATAGGTTAGGCCTTTTTGCATTGTAATGTATTTTCATGATAAAATATTACGTACAATTATATACATATTTTTCGTAATTTTACCTCGCAAGTTCCCCAATCATCATAGCCCACTTCACTATCGTATTTGTAACTTTTATTGGTAATATTGTGAATTTAGGTTTTCTTCGGATAGGTCTTTTTGCAATTTAACGTATTTTCGTGATAATATATCATGTTTACGTATATATTTTTTGCACATTTTACCCTGTAATTTCCCTTATCTTTGTAACCCTTCCCACTATTGTATTTGTAGCTCGTATTGATAATATTGATACATGGTGCTCTCTGGCACAAGTTACATCATGGAAGAAGCAGGTTTTATTGTGCAGGCCCGTCACATGAGGTAAGGCGGCTAGTTAACAACTTACTTGACTGCAGGGACCTGACCAGTATACAGAGTAGGCCGAGTCGCCTGTTGGCGTGGTACAAAATCAAGGTTCTGCTAGGCTATGTGCCGGGCGGTGTGACATGAGGTCGCTGGTCTACCTACACCAACTTTAGGATGGCTGGGCGGCATTGTTGGTCGAGTAGCGGCTGCTGGCAGAGCTGGTAGGCCCCCAGATACTGCTATGTGGGGAACTGCTGGTGTTCGCCCTGTCCGGGCTAGTGTAGCGGCGTATGTTGAACCACGGGCAGGCTAGGCCAGCTGGAACCTTCTCTCCTCTGTGCAGAGCGCAACAACTGTGTTTGGCATCCCCAGCATCTTCTGGGTTGCTGCAAACAGAGTGAGGGAGGAAGCCAGGAGAGTTCGAGCGGCCTGATCTCGTTCCCGGATATTATTCTGGCAGAGTGCCTTATCAGACTGAGCGCAGCCCCAGGTAGCTTTATAGATAGTAAATGCCTCTCTCCTGCAAATCTTTACCACCCCTTTTGGTTTTAGGCATTGGGGGTGTTTAAGACCTTCCTCAGCAGAGAGGAGCAGGCGACTATTAGGTCACTGGCAAAAGTGTTCTACCGCAGCACAGCAGGTTTGACACAAAGCTGTACCATTACCCCAACCAGCAACACAAACGTCGCAGTGGTTGGGGATCGGGTTTTCTGTGAGTCTTTCCGATGTTACTGTGGGTGTGAGCCTTAAGTCGTTCAGGTCAACCAGAACCAATCAAACACTCCCTCTGACAACTCAAGTGGTGCGATGGACGGAGTGCAAACTGGCCTGTTAGTCTCTCCTCCTTAGTAGTTGTGTGGCTAGTGGTTGGGACTCGACCGTTTGGTTCACCTGGGTGCACCGAATGGGTGGCTGTCAAATGTGTGTGTTATGACGTACGAGTCCCTGAAGTGGAGCCCGCAGTCCTACACGAGGCTGTAAAATTAGTATGTTTAAAATCCTGGTCTCTTGCTCCACTCTAGGGGCGTGGTGTCTACTGGGAATCACACCTAAGGAATGAAAATCAGAGTAGCGAGGAATGTGTTTATTCCGGGTAGGAATAGAACACAGTGGCCCATACTACCTCCTAACTACCCTGAGTTGACAGGATGTAAATAGACTACGCAAGTTTCCAGGTGAAGGAGACCTGGTTCTAATCTAAAGGGTGGCATTTTCGACTAAGGTAGCTAAGTAGGCCTACTTTCCCTGTCTATGCTATTCCGTGTCCTGAAGGGACGTAGGGGGGCCCACTTCTTGAAGGGTCGTAGGGAGGTTTGACATCTTCACGAAGGTCTGCTGGGAGGAGATCCTGTGGAAGATCTGGGTGGCGAATATGCTGAAGAGCTTCTGGGTTGTCTAGGCAACTCAGAGAGCTCCACCACACGATGTGCTGGAGCAAGCTGCCAGTACTGATGTGGCTCCAACAAGAGCCGGCGATCAACTGGCATTTCTCGACCGGTGCACAGGTACATATTTTTCTGACTGGGACTCCTGGGTAGGAGGGGGGTGCGACAAGCACTTGGCTGTGGGTGGAGCCAAGGGTAGTTTGCTCAGCATCCATTACTGGCTGGAGTGCTGGTGTCACTATCCCTCTGTGCACCCTTCAACTACCTGCTCTGTTGGGGGTGGCAACAGTGGCTCGCCCGCTGGCTCACTCATACTTGTCATCTTATTGAGGGGGTGGCGTGGCATTGCTTACTGACCGTGGTGAAGAAAAGCATAGCTCTGGCACATGTGTATTATTATTCCTTGCAACAAGGGAATAACCTGTAGTTGCTCTGGTATTCATTATACTTGTTTGAACCCCATCCGGTGTGCTAGAGAAATCACACACAGATGAAGCTAAGTCGTAAGGCTGGGCAGTAAGCGTCACACGTTTATTAGCCTCCCCCCCCCCCCCTTATACCTCTCTTATGCTTCTGATATTCATCTGGTGGGCGATGAAACAAAATTCTGTCATCTCGGAGATGATGTAGAACTGTGATCCCTTGAAGATGGTGTTTCGCCTCCGTATAGCTCTGCTTTGTGCACTGGGTCTGACGGGTGGCAGCGCGTGCAGCGTGACTCATCTCTGGCTGGCTGGGGTCATGGCTGACAATCGCTGTCTCTCTTCCTCTTGACAGCTGGGATATGGCCAGATGAATGGCCGCTAATGACTTTTCTTTCCCCCCTCCTCTCTAGGGAGGCTTCTGGCAAGGGAAAAAGAAAACGAGTGTCGAGTGTGGGTATGCATGCGTCTCTTCATTTATAACGTGCCGCTTTACAAGATAAACTAAATGCTTGGATATTAATTTCAGGTATCTTTTAACAGATATCTCCCAAAAAAAAATTAAGAAACACAAGAGGCACAAAAGTTTGACACCTGACGTGTAGACTAGGCCCAACTCGTGAGATGCGTCTTAGCTAGCTGGAGTTACCTGCTGTGGCCGCAGAAGGCAGAAAGTAAATAGCTCTGACTGGCTGGCTAACTGTCGCACAGCGGGTACAATTATGTGTGACATCATCTACAGGGTTTGCCAACACGGGGCCTTCCGTCAACCCAGTCGGCGTAATCTAGTTAATGTTTACAAGCAAAATACGAGTGCACTAAAGTAAAGTTAACTAAATGAAATTGTGTACAAAGTCACCTTCAATCATCAAAAAACAAACAAGACCCTCAAAACCACAAACAAGAGTACTAAAGTATTCACAAACATTAGACTTGAAAAGTTATTTACAAACAACTTCGAATTTTTTTTTACACGTTGTGAGAGTCCTTTGTATTTATTAATTTGTTCTTGTTTACTGAACTCTAGGCATCGCCTGTTGCCGTCTGCTTCTCAGTACAAGAAGTCTCTTTCACTTTGTCCCTGGTCGTTCACTGGTTTACACATGTGGTAAACTTGGCAGCTGTTTACTTCTGCCGGCTAACTGTCTGTCTCTCCACTGGTTTGTAACGAAGCAACAAATTTATGGTTTATTCAACAATTGACGGTTTCAGTTAAGTCTTTACTGGTTACACACTGGCTGGTGCAACAAAGTTTTTAATTTTATGTGCTGTGGTTCACTGGTTTACCTAAAGCAGCAATTTACGACTGCTCACTGGTTACAAGTTTATTGACGGCAAACAATGACAGTGTTTACAGTTCCCCCCCCCCCCCCCCTATCTTAGCCTTTGACAGCTGGTAAAAAAATTATAGTTCAAAGCACTATCTGTCACTGGTTTGGTATGGCTTCTTGGGAGGTCGGCCTTTCTTCCAGAGCGTCACGTAGACCGGGTATGGCCATGTGAATCTCATAGTTGGACTCCACGGGGCTTCTCTGTACTAGTCAGGCTGGGGAGTGCCGCGGCAGGCATTGGCAGGCTGCTCTCTTCGCACATGGCTGGCGGGTTCGTGGTTCTCGTCCCCTCCTCCTGAAAGGGCAGCATCGGGGCGGCTGGCAGAGGCGTGGGATGCCCCAACACCTCTCCGGTCAGGCTGTGCTGGGCTGCTTCTCTCGTTCGGCTGGGGTGGCCTAGGTGCCCCCGGGGTGGCCTCAACCTGGCCGAGTAGACATTCTCTTGCGTGCCTACTATTTTGTAAGGGCCTTCCCACTTTTCTGCCAGTCCAGCAGAGTATTGCCTTTGCTTAAGGGATGATTTCGGAGGAGTACAGCTTCCGCCCATATTAAAACTTTGTACCTCTGTATGGAGCGATGGGTACTTCTTCTTTATATGAATCTGTGCTTTTCGTGCTTGGTCCATCAGGGCCAAAGTTGCCTTGTGTATCTCCTCTGGCTGGGGAATCTCACTGGGTTGCTGTTCCCAATGCCAGTCTCCTGGGTGTTGGGATGTGTGGCTCAAGATGTACTAGCTGGGGCTGGCGTTGACTGCCTTGTTAGTTCTTCGGTGGAGTGTGAAGAGGATTGTCTGAATGTGTTGGTCCCATTGGCTGTGATCATTAGGGATGTGAGTATTCTGCAATTCCGCGATTGTGGAATTACAAGAGTTCTGCATAATCGCAGAATCATGTATTTTGCTTGACCTGTGTTCCATTTTGAGCATAATAACCTACACAAAAGTTAAACTCTCACCAATTACATTCTACATGTTGTCAAAGAATGATCACATTTAAGTAAACCATGTGCTCTGGTAACCAACAAAAGATAGATTGGGAAAATGACTGAAACCAATACCACATACGTGGAATGGCATAACAACACACAAGTCACCATAGATGTTGCTGAACTTTGTTTTGAGGAATTCCATAGAGATGCGTTGAGCCGATGGAAGTGACAATGGAGTGATCCTACATGCTTTGCTGTAAGTGTAACTGTGGTCGATGAAAACAAAATGGTGCGATGTTAGTGCTCCTATACAGTATGTTGACAGAGTGCACCAGTAAATTGGTAACAAAACACATGTTAAGTACATGCAACTCAGTAATTAATCTGTGATATTTATTAATTTTTTGTACCTCTTTGATTTGTGTTTTATTTATATTTGGTTTTGGTTGAAATAAAGTAATTTCACTATGTCCTTGAGTAAATACATTTTTAAAAAGGCCAGTGGGGGAATATCGCATCTGGGAAACAAGACTGCTGCGGATAGGGAAAAGGAACTTCCGGGAGTAAGTATTCTGATGTTTGTAGAACATGAGAAAGTTTTATAAGTATAGTTATGTGTATTACATTTCAACATTTGTTATTGTGACTTTTTATGAGGTAAGTATTCCATATGTAGAGCATTCAATAATTGCATTTTATTATAAGACACTTGTTTTCTTTGTACATATTTTTTTTATTGCTATAGAATTTTGTTTAATTTATTGCAGAATTTGTAATTCCCTGTCGCAGAATTTTGGTATTTGGTGTGCAGAAAACTCCTATCCCTAGATCATTACCCACACTGAGTTGTAGGCTCTTCTTGAGTTCCTGGTTCCTCCGCTCAGTGGGGTTGACTTGTTGGGATGTCATCCAGGTCTCGACTCCCCACGTGTTGCACACCTTCTGTCAGTGCTGGCTGGTGAACTGGGTGCAGTTGTCTGTCAAAATGCATTGCTGTTACCCCCAACAGGGGAAAATCTCCATCTCAGACTTGCATATTATGTTCACAGCTTCTTGACTGCAAAGTGGAAAGGCCTCTACCCAACATGAGAATAGGTCAGTCATCACCAGTATCGGTTGCCTCTGGTGTTTCTGGGGTCAGCCGCTATCAGCATCCAGGCAGTATGCGGACAACAGGGCTTCAAGGCTGGTTGGGGCACGGGGTAGGCCTTGCCCCAGCAGCAGGTCTCACAGCTATTGACGTACTGCCGGAAGTCTTGACTCATCCCGTCCCATATATAGTGTGTTCCCAGGTCATGCAAGGTTTCTTAATTCCCGGGTGTCCAGCTTGCGGGTCGCCTTGGGCACCCCAGAGTAGCTAAAAATGGCTATTCCAAAGGACTGTATCTCTAATTATTCATGTCAGGTGCATACAAAATACTTGAGGGCCCTCCGTTGAACCTTGTCACAGTCTTCTTACTAATAAAATTATAGGGTCACCATTTAAAATTCCATAGGTACACGCAACACGACGAGAACACCATGTGCCAGTTCAGAGCCTTGTGCCCAGTGGTAATGTGCGTAACTTAATGTGCATAACAATGTAGTCCTTATTGTTCTCACACTTCTCTGCCCTAACCACAGAAAATAGCTACAGGTAGGCAGGCTCTTAATTGCAGATTTATATTTTGTCAGCATCCATTCTTAATATAATACAGTAGGCTTACACATTTTTTAGAAATGAATATAATGATTTTGAGTAATGAATATGGAAGCTAAAGATATTGCTCTTTCCTTTTATGTACAGTTAATTAGTTTTGCAAGATAACTTGATTGTTCTGTGACAGATTTGAATGTTTTCAGGGACTCAGTTGCCTCAGAAGACGCTATTGACTACATTGTGACTGGTGCAGTTGATGATTTGGTCAAAGTTTGGTGGTTCAAAGATGATAAACTTGAACTTAAACACAAGTTGGAAGGTCACTCACTTGGGGTAGTGTCTGTTGCAATCAATTCCGATGGGACAAGTAAGTACAAGGTGCGGCTGGGCTTTTCTTATATTGATTTCATAGTAATATGTTTTCATTTATGTTAATTAAATTTGGTGAAAGATGTATGATACATTTGCTCTATTGCATTTTTCCTCTGCTGATCACTTTCAGTTTGTGTGTTCGTTGTTGTTTGTAAATTTGCACATTAGTAACTGCTTGCTGAGTTTTGTGTGTACACTTGTGGACAAAAAAGAAGTAAAGCTCCTAGAAGGAATGATCGAAATGAAATGAAACTATATCTTTCGAAAATTTGATTGACTCTATTGTAATGACAACATAAATCAGATCTCACATGCAACAGATTTGGTAGTAGGTATGTGCATACTGCTGGTCCCATGTCTATAAGCTGTAGCAACTCCTCAGATGCTGATTCAAGTGTTGATTCAGTTCAGAATGGAGTCCTCTCTCGAGGTAAGGTGGCCAATGGATATTGTAACTGGTCATTGATATCCTGAAAATCGGGACTGGGTTGGAATTTATGTACGAACTGATCCACGTATATTCTCTATCAAGAATACTGGCATCGTGATGTGTGTCCCTCTTGCTGACCTTGAAAGTACTTCAGCAAGATGCAGGTATTCCAGAATGTGTGGACAAGTTTTGCCTTGTTGAAAGACTTTGTCAGGTTGCTGTCAGAGTTACCATACCCCAAATAAATTACAAGAGGTAACTTGAATTGTATGTTAGTGGCTGTCCACATCATGAAGCCCGGAGAGATGTCTGTATGTCTCTCAACAACATTGTCAGGATATGTCTACCATACTCACAGTGATTATCCATGGAAATACAGAATTGCAGAACTGATAGTCGTGTTGGAGAGTGATGCGATTTTGCTCATTACTCCATGCTTTCTGATTTACAGTACTTATTGTCTCTACTCTGGTGTTAATGGTAGCCTACGTATGGGACAATGAGGTCATAGTCCAGCTGATGTTGGTCACCTTGGTATGGTTTGTAATGGAACAGTATGTTTGTAAAGTGTCCACTAATCCTGCTGTCTGGATTGCATGTAGCAATTTCAGGGGGTTGCATTATACTGACCGCATAATCAAGCAATTTTCACGTGGTGTGGTCTCTTTTGGTCATCCAGAATCTTCTCAACCTGTTTTGGTGTCTTCATGTACTCCTTGATTTCAACTTCACGCCGAACTTGCTGGGGAATTGCACAATACATCCACCTGGTATTATGCAATCCCTCAGCCCTTATTCTATCATACTCCATCAAGTGCGGGAAATGCTTTCTGAATCATATACGCGGTATACTTTGTATTGATAAATTTTCCCTTGCTGTGTTGACAGACTAACTGATGTCTACAAGTGCCTTATACAGTATCGCTGTAATCATGATGGACCTGTAATTCACTCTGGTGGACATACATAACATTAGAGATCATGGCACCTGTAGTAATTTACACACCCAGCGATATTATGCATGTGTCATGTACCAAATAGTGCCCAGTTTGTACATTTTCTTATAGATACTTATATTATTATGTTAGTCTTAATGTGTGCATGCGTGCACATACACACACACACACACACACACACTTTGTTATAAAAATAGCCATACCTAGAAAAAATTATTGTCTTGAGGCAAAAGTTTATATGTAGTACCATACAATTACAGTTAATGTTTCAACTGATTAAATAAGTGTCTGCAGTTGGCAGTATATAACTGTCATCGTGGGGTACTAACACTACTACAACTTTGCTAATGTGTACAGTCTTGGGATGAAGTTGTGTGCAGTATACCTTGTCTGTGTGTACGCATATGTGTGTGAGAGAGCAAGATAGAGAAGTTAACATCATTGAGTAGCTAACATACCTTGGCAAAGCATTCGACATAAATGTGAACAATTTAAGTGTTTGAGAGAGAGTGAATTGTTAGACTACATGAGGCAGAGTATTAGCCGTTCTGTCAAATTGCATGCCATGGACTGTTGCGACTGCTTTTTGTGACAATATTGGAAACAGCAGGAAGATGGGTCACATGTGCTGGCAAGGTCCAGAGTGACCCATAATGACCACTAGTAAAGAGCAATGTTTCATCTTCTAACAGATGGGAATTCAACCAAAAGTGTCTCTTTCCACCATCCAGAGACATGCAGGGAAATTATTAGTGACCCCCATTTCCACCTGCACTGTTGCAAGGTCACTTGCAGAAGCTGACTTGAATTATCGAAGCTCCTTATGACATTTCATCAACATCCCAAAATGGGTGACTTCATAATCAGGTTGCATGTACGGTTAAAAAATGGCAGTCCATCATCTTTAGTGATGAATAAACGTGCTTGTTTCACACAGATGATAACTGTATGCGAGTATGAATTCAGAGTCTCTCAACACCATACAAATCTATACTTCTGACGCATGACGTCTTACACAATTTTATTAAACGACTGCTACTCATCAGTGAAACTACATCCCTGGTAGTTGTATACAGATTTGAGTTACCGCCGCTGTCACCTACAAGAATGTTGTATCTATCCGGCCGGGATAGATGTCCCAATAATAATATTTATTTTTGCCCGATGAGCCACCGGGACCATGCAAGAGGCCCGTGGCGAGTAGAGCAGTGTGCCGCAGGATGCTGCCAAAAGTAAGATTCCTAGATCCCACTGCTCTCCACTACGCCGCTTGCACCAAGGATCTAGGCACTGGGCTTGCACCTGCTAACCCCCTCTCCAGACGCCCTATGCCAGTGAAGGAAGGGATGGCGTACCGACCTCCGGATTGTCAGTTTTGCTTCAGTTCTTGATCTAGTCTTCTGACTCCTCTCCTGAGCTCTCACCACTCCAGCTATTGGTGCACACCTTTCCAAGACTTCACTACTTCCTTCGTGGGGCCGAAGATCCTCTCCTGCGCTACCGAAGGAAGAACCAGCAGCGTCGCCAGCTACACACTGAGTCACGTTCAGTCGCTTGCGGACACACAGAGAGAGTAGAACTCGTCCCGATTATTTATCGTACGCAACAAGCACTAACTACTGCCTCCTCCTATAGTTTTGCACATAGCACATTCCCCTGTTTAAGTTAGGGTGTTCACCTTCCATGTAGCCCGTGTGGATTTTGGAGATAGTGCTTCCACCATCTGTGTTTATTTCCTTACGGTCAGTAAACACTGATCTTACCAGATCTCTTGACTTTCACTCTGAGTTCCTTCCTTGTGTCATTATCGGCACTAACAAAGTCAGCAGGAGACCGGGTTTGCACGTACCGATCTCATATGCACAACACATCAGAACATCCTTGGAAGGCCACCCATTCTCTGCCCCGTGCAGTGCACAGTAGAGCCATGACATTAGGATACAGTCCATTGGAAGTTTGCTTGCCGGCTTGGTCACCCCTGCCTCACCGCTCACTTTGTGGGGCCGAGGAGAGGAACTTCTTTGAGTCTGGGGAGACCCGTGACCACTGGACACTCACCTCACCAGTATTGGAAGGCCACCCGTTCCTTGCACCCAGAAGGGAGGAATGGTAGAGCCACGACACTAGGTACGCTCCCGGTGGGTTCAGCTTGCCGGCTAGGGTGAACTACTCTCACCGCTCACTTTGTAGTGCCGAGAGGGTTGCGCTCTGGTTTGGGGAAACCAACCCCAGTGGGACAACACCGTACTGTTCCTAAACCAACGCTTTGCAGCTCGAGTCTGCTCCACCCCGGTGGAGGAGACAAGAGTGAGGTGCGGTGTTGGCGGCAGCAATTGGCATCCACACTTGGACATGACATGTCAACTGCCTACCTCATATAGCCCCGACTTAGTGCCTAATGCCTTACACCCATAGGAGTGGGGTTCAAACGCGGGTTAAGAAGGCAAGGACTATCTCAAAGAATCAACAGGGGCTACGTATCCTTCCTAAAGGGTTCGGACTGCTGAGTCCGCGAGAACAGGCTGCACTACCTATACCTGCTATCACGCTAGTCTATCTGTTCGAGCCACCTACCAGAGTTGTGGAAGAGTACCACCCTGTAGTGCAGGAGGCACTGTTTGGCAAAAGTTCCACCAGCACACCAGAGCCGAAACCTAGCACCTCACACGTAAATGCCACCCCTCAGTCGAGTGCCACGCAGGTAGTGGGAACAGAACCATTTCAGCCACCCACCGAGCAGAAACGTCGTCCCACTGCACCACCACCTAAACCCGCTCGACGCAGGGTAAAACTCATTGTACCAGAATTTGTACCAAGTCGGCGGCCAACCAGGCCAGTACTGTACTCCGGTCGGTCCCCAGTGCCCCGAGACGAGTAACTATCCTGAGAGATGACTCGCCTAATGTCGAGTAAATAATCTGAGACAGGGATAGTCAACCAGCCGGGACTGCCACACGTCAAAGGAGTGAACTTTTTGGCACCCAATGTGTGGCGCCCGTCGTAATTTGGAAACAATTTAGGCCAAACCTGGCCAGCACCACCCAGGCGAGAAAATTAGCCCTGGCTTGAATTAAACCCAGACCAGACTTCGAGGAGTCGAAAAACACCCAGTGGCACTCAAGAAACCCCAATGATGTCAGACACCAAGGAAGTAGCGCATGAACACACTGAAGAAACCATGGATGCCATCTCTTGCAACCAATGAGCTAGGGCAGAATATCCCGGAGATGGGGTTCATAGAATTGAGTGCGCACATTGTCAGTGCCAATTCCACTATGCCTGTTTAGACTGGGATGACATAGTCTGCCACACTGACAGCCTTGAATACCGGTGTAAGGACTGCCAGATATTCCAGATGGTGTATTGTAGCTGGGTGTCCTGCCAAGGACAAGGGCAATACACTGTGAGGTGCATTGTATGCACCGAGATATTCCACCTCATTTGCATTGAATGGCCGGACGAACAGGAATGGTTTATAGATGTGACATCTGTCAGCGGGCCACTGAATATCAACAACACAATCCCGGACATGGGCAGAAAACCGAACTGAGCCATTCAACAACGGAACTCCAGTTCCCCTACTTCGCAGGTGCCTCATGAAGACCCGCTCTCCTTTCTTACGGACTGTGAGGAGGAGTTTAAAGAACAGAAAACTCCATCAAAACAGTGAGTTCAACTCACACAAGCACGCCTCAAGGGTAGAGTACTCGACTGGTGGGAATATACGGGGAGTTCATCACAGAGTGGACACAATTCCAGAACAGGCTAGCTACGGAATTTACTGGAGAAGAACTATTAGCCAACCTCACCACGGAGTTCTACAGCCGAACACAGATCTTTGGAGAAGAGACCAAAATAGTCATTCTGCCGGAAGGTGTAAATGTATCAATGAATTTTCCCGGAGGAAACCGAGGAAAGTTGCGTACGTCACATAACCGGTATGCTGTTACCACAGCTACGTAATCTCCTTATTTTACCCAAGCCACAAGACATAGAAGAGCTGGTGGACCGGGCGCAGTAGATCGAGCATAACCTACAGGTGCAGACTCGTCTAGAGTGCCTGAAAACAAGCAAATCTGCGGAAGTGGAGAAACTGCAAGAAAAGTAGGTCAAGGCACCATCGCCTGCACCACCAGTGCGTAATCTTCTGAAGTGTTGGTTCTGTCCCGGCTATCACTTTCATAAAGACTGCCCAACGTGGCCGGCGACCCACTCCCAACCCGCCGAAGGGATCCTCACAGGCAGGAAACGCCGGGGGATCAAAAGGGCAGATTCTGCCGGAAGCAAAGAGCCCATCATCCAATTAATGGATGAGGAGACAGAAGCACCAGAGGCTCCTCAATTTGAAATTGTGTTAAACAGCCAAAGTGTGGCAATACTACTGGACTACGTGGCCACCGGAAATTTTATACGCAGCGACCTACTCTCCGCAAAGCAATGGGAAACAACATGTCCCCAGTTGAAAACTGTCCGAATGGCCAAGCCTGGCTGCATACTCGCCATGGATGGACGAATAACGCTCACCTTCACCATTCAGAAAATAACCAACACTGCTGATTTCATCATGGCTCCCAGACTACAGTAAATGGTCATCATTGGTAACCCATAGCTCCTGCAACAACAATGCGTAATGGACCACGGACAGAGCAAAGTTCAGTTAGGCCACAAACACCTAGTCTCAGTCAACTGGGAACACGGTCCACCAGCAGAAATTGCACTGCCATTATTGGCCTTCGAAATCAACCATGACCTGGATCCTGCCCGATTCCAACAATTGAAACAAGTTTTGGATGAGCACGCAGGATCTTTCGGAGCCAAAGGAACGTTTCGCCAGACCAGAACCATACAACATGAGATATGGCAGACCATAAGCAAGCCAATATACAACCGACCATATTGTGTGTCCGCATGGTGCCGCCAACTGATCATGGATCAGATAAGGATAATGATCATCAGATAAGGATAATGATAATCAGATAAGGACAGCAGGGCGTCATTGAGCTGTCATATTCACCATACAATTCACACGTTCTAGTTCCGAAAAAGAACAGATAGCTGCGGTTCTGGGTGAATTACAAGGCTTTGAATGACATCACTCATTCCATTGCTCCACTGACCAGTAATCTGGCCCATACACTACGAGATATAGGAGAAGCTCAGATTTTCAGTACTCTCGACCTACAGTCAGAGTACTTGCAGATAGCGGTGCATCCTGACAGCAGACACTACACTGCATTTACCAGCCCCGAAGGAGAAATTAACAGTTTCGTGTTATGCTCTTCGAGTTGAAAAATGCTCCCGCCACCTTCCACAGGGTCATGTCGTCAGAGGTCATAACTGGATACATCGGACAATTATACTTTTCGTACCTCGACGATGTCATCATATACTCCAAGACCTGGGAGGGACACCTGATAACACCTACAAGAGTCCTTGAGCACCTCGAGATCCATGGCATGACAACCAATCTGTCAAAATGCCACTTTGGAAAAACTTCCATAGATGATCTCGAGCTTGTGGTATCGCCGAGTGGCAACTTTCCTCAGGTGAACTCCATACAAGCCATCCAAGAGGCAATGACCCAATCACCAAGAAGCAACTTCGGCAGTCCTTGGGGCTTTGCAATTGGCTGAGGGACTTCATACCCGACATTGCAAGTCTGATGGCACCCCTGCACCCCTCCTAGAAAACGGAGGAGCTCCAGCCCAAAGATACCAGACTGTCTGAAGGACCTGCAGCGGGCCGTCCATATAGGCAAGCGCACAGCTCCAAAATGCCAGTTGATACTCCGCAGCTCGCTCCACCGCCTCAAATGCTGGAGCTATGCATATAATTATAGAATTAGTTAGTGTCATTTGTTATAATATCTACCTAGCCGTATCTGCTCTTGTTTAGATTAGACCCAGGTCCCCTTCATCTGGTTTTTCCGTAGTTTGCTTCTGTTCAGTTAATTTATAGCCAGGAGTTAGTACGGGCCACCATGTCTATTCCTCTGGGGAATAAACATGTGATCATACCTAACCCCCGAGCACTAATTTCTAGGGTGACTGTGACTTGCATTCCAGTAGACATCAACCTACTAAGGAAAAGCAAAAGACAGTATCTTGGAAACCTTTATGCCGAACGTAGTGTAGGACTGTGGGCTCCCTTAACCAGGTGCATATACGTCACAAAACACACCCATTAGACGGCCACCCATACTGTGGACCAGGTACGCAAAGGTACCTGGTGCACACTTACGGCAGGGCACCAACCACTGGTAACACAATCCACGAAGTGGCTTGACATTCAGACCAGCCAACTCACTCCAACCACCGCATTATCTTTACTGGTTGGTGTGACAGAACTGGCTTTGGCAGCCTGACCCATTGTGGACCGCACACCACACCGCGGCTGGACATCCCGATCAGCCCACCCACCACTCCACCAATCGCATTGCTATCTTTGCCGGTTGGAGCAATAGTACTGTGTCTGGGTGACATAGCCACAACTGGCTGCACTCATACCTAGGGGACTCGTCACGTGCTCTTCCTTAAGTGGCAGACCGTTGTACCTACCCATGTACCCTACACCCATAGGAGTGATGCAAGGTGGAGAGTTAAGAGGGCAGCAACTACCTCTGAATCTTGCTAATTGAACTGCAACCCATTGTCAACTGCCTTCAGCAGTCTGTCCCCACGGGAACGAGCTCAAGCTGCCCGACAACTGGCGACATCTCACTTCCCAATTCCCTCCAGCTCCCTCTTCCAGCCACCCCACAAGACCGTTGGCGAGCTGCACCCAATCGAAATGAGCATTCAATGAGGACTTGCAGTACCACTGGACATTGCCAACCCGTGCTTCAGACCCAAGAGGACCAGCAGCCCACCATGGGCACCTCAGACCCAAGAGGACCAGCAGCCCACCATGGGCACCAACCAGTCCCACCAGCCGCAGCACCATCACCACCGCCCAAGCACCAGGCCCTAGTTCAAGCCAGCAGCAGCCAAGTGAGCTACCCTGGGCCACGGCCCCTACATGTAAATTAGTGTGTGTCTACACCTGACTTTGTACCATGCCGCATGGTCATGCGTCCCAGCCTATACCGCAGTCAGGGAACAATCAGCAGCCAATATGTCAGTACTTATCACAATTTGTTATCCCGTGTCTGACCGGCACAATAGAAAATTGTCTGACATTTTACTAATGAACATGCATGAATAAGAACAGGTAAACATGTACTATATGCTATTCATGGTAAAGTGAGCACTTTTTGAAGCTTTCTAATTTGGAATAATAGTCAATAAATATATTTTAATGTAGCTTAGACGTAAACGTTTCGAGTCCGGTGAAATATATACACCATGTTTATTACTTTAATGGCATTATTTATTTTAAAAAGTGGTGGAAGAGTAAAAAATTGCTGATAGGAAAAAAATGAAGTACGGCCTCCAAAGTGCTCACTTTACCAAGAACAGCCTATAACAGCCTTTTCTGACATGAAAATGTGTAGAAATTTATAATGAAATTAATGTTACTCTACAAAAACAAATTAAACCATTTTCATGTATTTCTACATGGCAACGTATTTTACAGTAGTTTACATTGAACTTTCTTCTGTGTGAAATCATTAATAATTCGTCATAGTCTATTTTATGAACTATGTCAGCTTCACTGTAAAGAATGGAAACAGCATTCAGTCTGACTTGACCTGCTGTTGACAGGAGCTAGTACTTTAGCAACATTATGAAGCTGAATGTATTTACTAAGCAAGTTATTTTTGTAAAAGTCCACCCAGCATGCCCTGCCTTGCACTACCCCTATAGCAGGTGCTGCTCTAGGCAATTGTCATGGTTGCCTAGGCATAAATCTGGCCCTGGTTGTTCAGTGTGTGCTTATAGAACTGTTAGTTGATCACACCACCATTATATTATGCTGTCAACCTCCTTTCCCACTACTTAGCCCACGGCACCTGCTGAATATTTAGTGCCACCAAATTGGCTTCTGCCGCTGGGTGTGGTTTGATGACAGATCCAGCAGCCAGGGGAGTTGAGGTCTCAGCTCTTAATTTTGAGCCACTGGTGCACAAAAACATTTTGTTCTGGCTTCTGTAAAATAGTGTCTTCTTTTTAGAAGCTCACTAGATAAAACAATATTCGCACAAAGTACCTGCTTCTTAAAGTAGGGTCAATGTGAATGAGAGAAGGCTGACACTAAGTAGATACGGTTGTCCTGGCAAAAGGAAAGGCCCATGTTTCTCTGGCAGCTTGTAGAGTTGATGAGGTAAGATGAAATTTGGATGGAGAGTTGATAGACTACATTGGAGGGGGGTAAATAGGAGCGCCCCAGGAAAACCCACAGGCTATCTATTATTTTTGCCACTTGCAAAAAGTTCTGAGTCTAGTTCGCCAGTAACTGAAGCCAAATCGCTGTGTTGAAGATGCTGACATGCAAATCACAAAACCATCAAAACCCTCAACTTTACCCTGTAACATCTTAGATATTTAGATATGTAAAAGGTTCACAGTAAACTGAGTACTTTTGAAATAAACCTTTGAAAATAATCACTGTCCCTAGCAACATGAATTTTTAACAGCCACATTGACTGATATTCTTCTAGTTAAGTTGGCAACGAAATGTGAAAAGTAGTCCCATAAGTTGTGTTCAAAACGTAACTTTCACATTTGTGGCCACCAAATTTATTAAAAATATTTGGTCTGTTTTATGCAGTTAACAGTAAAAATTGGCATATATTTTACGTTTTTAAAAATTTCACAGATTTTTATTTGTTTGGCACATGAATGGATGCCTTCAAAAAAGAGCAGATAAGTAGATCATAGGTAGGGCTTTGAAAAGTGCTCAGTTACTGTGAACAGCCTATATTTTTTTTTACTATTACCTGGAAATTTATAATATGTAAGTTGGTTTTTTGTTTGACAGTGTGTGCATCGAGCTCCCTCGACTCAAGCCTGAGGCTATGGGACTTGGCAACAGGAGAGAAAGTGGGCAACATTGAGGTGGGTCCAGTGGACCTCTGGACTGTGGCATTCTCTCCGGATGACAAGTTTATTATTTCTGGTAGTCACTCCGGGAAGATCAACCTTTACGGAGTGGAGTCAAACAAGCAAGAACAGACGTTGGACACGAGGGGGAAGTTTACGCTGAGCATAGCCTATGTGAGTTATTTTGTCTCTCTTTAACTGTACATGCGTGGTTCTGTGCCACGTAAAGTAGGTTAAAATAAATGTAGATAAGTACCAGAAAGTATGTAAAATAGTTACATCTCCTAGAAATGTAATATTGGTAGAATCACCTTTCTTTTCAATGTTTCAGTGGTTGTTTCCCTATGCCTGGGAAAAGAATGTTAATATACTGTGCTCGTGGTTCTGGTAACTTCCGATTAGCTGAGTAAAGTGGTAAGAGGAACCCTTCTTAATCTGTACCTTGGTTGACTGATCCTTGTGTCAGTGACAATTAATTGGATTGTTATTTCGAGAGAGTCCTTATTTTAGGAATCTTATAAAAGACAATAACTCTTCTTCCATATAGAAGCCTTCTAGACAGTCACTTCTATAAACATTGGTTGCCAGGCAGAACAACAGCAATACCTGGTGAGCTAACCTCTCCCACTGAAAACTTGGTTTGTTCCAGTTGCCCTATTACCTCGTGTAGAATGCAAGCCAGCAAGCATTCACCTCCCTCCTAGTGAGAAAGTACAAATTCCATGTCTCACTAGCCGTTACGTTGTCAACTGGAAGGGTTTACCCGGTGTTGCCACCGCTTGGACTTGTTGGTTCACTCACTATCCAAGTGTCCGACGTTGTGATAGATCATCTGATGGAGCGGCTCCTCTCAGATACTCTACTCAGCCTCTCGGTACTGATGGTGATTAATACTGGAGATCGCCAATGCTTGGCCGTTGCGAGACTTGGGGACCTGTGACATACCTTCACCTGGCTTATCCAGATGAGATCCCCTTATTTCCATACTAATATCTTCCCCTTGATAGATAACTTCCTCCCTGCCCTGTCAACCCCTTGATGGCTACTAGTACACTCCCACTTAACTGGTTTTTGGCTTATCGATGCGGCAGTAAGGCAATGCTCTAAATTGTGTCGTTTAACAAGCAGCGGTACTATAGTTGTCTGTCGCTGTGTCGTGTGAGCTGACGTTTATCTCTTTCAAATGTCAGCCTGTGACAGACCTGCATGAGACATCCATATCCATCGACTGAAGCGCATCTGACTCTGAATCATCTCAGGCCATCTCTGAAATGGCAGATTTTGTTGACAAAATGATCACGTGACCAGATTTTGTATACAAAAATGGTGACATATTTGGTAATTTGGTATTTCGTTTTTCTATCTAGCAGCGGATGTTAGCAAAAATACAAAATGAACATATGCGTAAATGTTTTATAAAACAAATAATTGTTCATAAAATACACTAGACATGTTTTAAAAAGTAAGTAACTGTTGTGCTTTGTTTATATACATGCTTCGCAACAAATTGTTTTGATTTAGTTAACGCATAACTTAGTGTTTTCTTATTTATTAATTTATACGCAGCATTCCAGTGATGATTGAAGAAATATTACGTCCGTTTTAAGCATTAAATTTAGATAAAAATATTTTTTACTCTTGATGTAAAAATGTGTCGCAGCAAGAACCAAACAAGTGACTGTCAACAACTTCCGAAGTGAAACTTCCAAAATGACAAATTACAAAATAATGAATTTTCCATTTTGGTTTTGGACACGGCCTCAGTTACCCCTCCAACCAACAACACCACGTCTTGCCAGTTTTTTTATCGCCCAGGTAATTGTTCACTGTTTGTAGTATCGTTTTCACAACATCAACAAAACGTAAAAGGACAGTTTAAACTATCGTGGAAAAGTTAGAAATAATAAAACAAATTCAGCATGGTGTGTTATAAACAAAAACATCAATTCCGGTGCCAAAAAAAAAAGGAAATTAAAGCAGTTTTCAAGAAAGGCATGGTTTAACTATTTTTACATTTTTTCATAATGAGTGTTTAAATGTTTACAAAAAACTAAAACATTTCAGAAATTTTAAACTTTTTGTGTGCAAGTCGATGTAATTTTAATATGCTTTTGTATTGTAAGGATAATTTTTAAGGGGTATTGTACTGTATTGTGTAAATTCCAGGTTGCCTCATTAAAGTCCCGTTATATTCTAGTCTTTATTGCATTGCATTCTAAACTTTCAACTAACTCTGCCATCTAAAGGACGGGCCTGAATGATGCACGTTGAGAAAGTGACACACACAACTACGGACCACTTATCTATTGCTCTGTGTCGCCCGCCGAATTCGCTTGTCTGGCGCCGTCAAAAGGCTGTGTATACTCGATTCGCCATGAATTACACTACACTCGGTACAACATAAGTATTGTTTAAGTATTGTGTACTTTAAATCCTGCACATACAGTGCGTGATTTGTGTTTGCTTTGAAATGTATAAAAGGTACTGTGTTGTATCACGATTTTCGGAGCCAATATCAGTGTTCCATTAATATTGAAAATATGTAAATTTGATTACTAGGATTTTTTGGTAAAAATTTGCTTATTCATGTTTTCTCTGGTGTTAATCGGGAGTTTGCTGTATTTGTCTGTAGGGATGCAGTATGCACAATCTAGCAGGCTGATAGCACCATGATACACAAACATGCAGTGCCAGATCTGTGGGGAGGGGGGCCAGAGAGGGCACGTGTCCCAGGCGGCGTATCTAAGGGACGGCAAGCTGGCGGTAACAAATTGCTTTATTACACACTTGCAAATATGTTGACCAACATAACTCGTGATCCACCAACATCGCTAACATGAAATTTACTTTCCTGAATTGCTCTTTACATTATATAATTTTAAAGTATTGGTTTTTGCATAGCTAAAATATTCAATTTTTAATGGTTTAACCCAATACTTTACTTGCCTTAAAGTAAGATTTAAAAAGGGGGGGGGGGGGGTGGCAGAAGAACACTTACTTTGCCCCCCGTACAAAACTGCCTGGATCCAGCACTGCAAACATGATCCAGTTGCATGTTACTCTTGATAACCCCCACTCAGCTCCGGGATACGCTCATCGTCCATCATGCCTCTGGCACTGGGACATGAGACCATAATTCAGCACACTTCACCACACCAGGATGTTTAAGCACAATTTGTTGCATCACTGGCTCCAGAATGTGAAAAGCACAATCCAGCATGCTGATGATTCTGGAACACCCAGTCATGTGCCTACTGCTTTCCGTAGTCATTCTGGACTACTCCTGTCAGGCTCCAGAATGTACTTCACTCGATTCTAATCTGCACTTTTTTTTTTTTTTTTTTTTTTTTTTTTTTTTTTTTTTTTTTCAAGGGTACAGCTTAGGATCAAGTACCATCTATTTTTTGGCATGGAAAAATTTTTTTATGCAAATCTACTATTTGCTTGAATAATAATTACTTTTAGTTTTTAAGACCATGCCATTTGTAGTATGTATCTTCATTAATTAAAACATTGATTTTTTTTTTCAAGGTAGCTAAGTAAAAAAAAAAAAAACTAATTCTGTCGAGGTGTGAAATAAAATTGTTCATGGAAGAGGGGGGGGGGGCTTCTCCCCCCCCCCCCCCAATATTTTTTGCTCTTCCGCGAAGACGTGGCATTTTTCTGTAAAAATAAAATACTGTAAAAAAATACACAACTAATATGAGTAATTTCGTTAAGATAAAATTTTAATTAAGTAACAGGACTCAAAGGATTTATTGTACCAAATTTTAGATAAATAATGTATAATTTTATTTCTTATTTTTTTTTAATTTAATATTTCCGATAAGTAACAATTTAAAATAAAAACAGTATTAAAAATTTGTTATGAAATCAATTAACTACACAAATAAATTTGTAGGTTAGGATGATTGTTAATCAATGCACGTGTAAATTACTCACTTCAATACCGCACCGAATTTGCACAATGTATAGTTTTTTCTACACTTCAAAACTCTTCACACACTAATTACATCTGAATGTAATATTTCAATTAGCACGCGATTTATTTTAACACAATAACAACACAAAGTTACGAAATTCTCCTGAATCTGATCGAAGCGCCACTATCGGGACAAACTGGAAGTAAAATTAAATATTTTTGGATATTCGACACCGCGATCGCAGCGCAGTCTGCCGGATACAATGTAAAACATTCCAAGAGCAACAATAACTTATAAATAAAAAATTTGTTAAAAAAACATTTTGTAGTGGACCGAATTGTGAATCTAAACCATTCTCGAATCCACTTGAACACACACAAAAAATTTCATCAAAATCGGTCCAGCCGTTTAGGAGGAGTTCAGTGACATACACATGCACAGAATAATTATATATATATATATAGAGAGAGAGAGAGAGAGAGAGAGTCATTCTCTTATTCGCGCTCTTGCTTTCTCTCTTTGGAAGTTTCGCACAGCTAGTAGTAGCCTGATAATTCTATATGTTTTCAATTTATGTATTACAGCAAAAATATTGATTTTAGAATCTTTAATTTTTTCAACTGAAAAGAGATTTTATTGTTTCAATACTTATTATAATATATTCAGATGTGATGGCGGGATGGTTATAAATCCGAAGTTGGCAGAAGTACGACGACATAATGATATGGCATGTTGCACTTTGCTGAACAAAGTGTGCTAATTTTTCTTCGTGCGATATATACTTCAAATTACCACATCAAGTTTTTACATATTGTGTTTTTTAAACCTACCTAGGCAAGTTACGATGTTGTGATAGATCTGTTTTTCCACGGCAGGAATAAATATACTGTAATATGTGTCATGACAGCTGCGTGTGAAAGGGTACTGTTTCATCTCATGCTGGGCTAGTGAGTGTGTGATTACAAATATTGGAGGTGCGAAATTTATACATTTTAACCGTAAACTGTTTTTATAACTAAATTAATTATTTGAAAGTCACGTCTGTTTATTTATTTCAATAATGTAATGTCACACTAGGTGTTTGAAACACAAATGTGTAACTTGCTTACGTTTCTTTGATTTGAATATTTGCCACAATCCTGACAAAATACTAAGCCCAGTCAGATAAATTTAAATAAATAATGAAATAAACCTAGAAAACAATAAGTACCAATGCATAGAAATATGAGCGGAATAAAAGTTACGGTAGGCCCTTTTGTGTGCAAATTCACCGCTGTCTATTAAGTTTGTCGCTGCTACATACAAAAAAATAAGCGACATGAGTTGCATGCTAAAATTTACTGTGTCTGTTTGTTGGAATGGTTGTTTCTCTGTTTTAATTTTTATTCCAACGGAGGCAGACCTTTTAATGAAATAACCACACACATATGAATAACAAGCTGTTAAATACTACAGTTCTTTTTCCCACAGTTGTAATAGGGTTAAACACAGTCGCTGCAAAATATTAACATGTATTATGTGTAATGTGCTATATTGTGTATAAAAAGTATGTTAACAATGTAAAATAATAGCCGTAAGAACTAGCATCAATACAGACATTGTTAAAAATTCATAAAGCTGACCTAAATATGGTTTTAAGCCTAAATTGTGATCAGTTGTACGAAATGATTTTGAAATATAACAAAAGTTCTTTTTTTTAAATTGAAAACAGTAAACAAAGCATTTGACAGTTAAAATGTACAAGTCACATGGCAGTGTTTATGTTTACATGTAGCGGAAGGATGCGTAATCTGTAACCAAAAGTAGAACTTTAGCAGGGCTTCAGAAAAGTGTAAAGTAATCGTGAATGGCCTATAGATCAGATATACCAGTCTACCTATGCGGAAATGAATCTGCAACATCTGTAGGCCTTAACTACACAATTACTCTTCTTTACGTATTATTACATTTTTGGCATGTGTTTGTGATGAATCTGTTTGTATGGTGTTTATGTTCTTAGATTTTTATTTCTTTCTTTCTCTCCTGCATACAAGTTGTATGTTTAGATTGTTGAGATGGGAGCACATTTCGAACATGTGTGAATATTTAGGCAGGTTCCTTGTATTATTATGAGTTATTTCATTGTTTATTAGTGAATGTACCTACTGCCATCCAGGTGTGTTATGAGTAAACGCAGCTTTTGCTTCTTTTGTCTGGTTAGAGCCCTGATGGAAAATACATTGCAAGTGGTGCAATTGATGGTATTATCAACATCTTCGACGTAGCTTCTGGCAAACTGGTTCACACGTTAGAAGGTAAGCTTTGTACCACACTGGAAAGAGTTTAATTCTAATTTAGGTAGAGGAAGTTGGTTTAGATAAACACCAACCAGGAGCTGCTTTATTGTTGAAGATGCTGCTACTTCAGCTATACAATTGCTGAGAGAATGGCTTTCTTCTTTTCGTCAGAAGCTGCTCTTAAACGTAATTGTTTTTGATCATTTCCCCAAGCTACCAAATAAATGGGAAACAAATTTTTGTCAACATACTGAAGCTGAATTGTCCTCACCCTATTCAGAAAGATAAAATACCTGCATGAGAAGGAGATTCATTCAAAAAATCTGGACTGAAATGCCCTGTGATCATCTCAATGTGAAACCTCAAAAAATCTGAAAGTGTGTCAAAATAATATTTTGTAATGTTTTCTTTGAACATTTATAATATTTTCGTTAATTAGTACACTAAACTTCATTAACTTACTAACATTTTTTGCTGTTACCCTACTTCCACAGCATTATATAACGGGTGCTTTCAAACAAAATAAGAACATAAACTGTATTTTTGAGAATGTTTCATTCTATTTCAATGTTATGAAAAGATGGAGAAGAAAACTGTGAAATTGATAATTTTTTGTGATAACACATTTTGCTCTAAAATGCATGTTAAGCATTCCAAAATAATAATTTTGAGCACTCTTTGGAGGTACAAAATATGTCTTGGAGAACACTCCTAAGAATACAATAAATTATAACTCCTTGCCGACTACAAAGTGTGGATTGAAGGAGGGTAGGTTAGGTAATAGCTTCATAAAAATATAGGCGTGGAATAAAAATATTTTCAATTAGTGCTTCTCCAGGTTCAAGTTTTATTTCTCATTGACAAATTATTTTCATCCTGATAGGTAGCATTACTCTAAACCCTTTGTTTATTTCCAACAAACTTTGTGTCCGTGTGTGTGCGCGCGTGCGTGCGCATGTGTGTCCGTGTGTGTGTGTGCGCTAGTGTGTGTGCATGTATGTGTGCATGCACATGTGTGTATGCGTGCATGTGTGCATGCATTCATGTGTGTGCGCACACGCACGTGTGAAGAAAAGCTATTCTGATGAGTTTAAGGAAACTTAGGAGTTTGAGAAACATTGATTGTTTCAGAATAAGTTTGGGATCTTAGGTACGTGCTGAATTTGTGCTAGTGCTTGTTAAAAACTGTGGGAGTTCAAGTCATACCAAAAATTTCTTACCCAGGCAAATCCAGTAGTTAATTATGTATGCCTAAGAAATGGTGACTCTGATTAGAAATGTTAAGGTGCAATTGAGTAATTGGGCATGACGAATGGCTAGAGAATTGAAGAATGTATGCCTTTCCAAATAAAATATAATTTATAGTTAAAGTACAAAATTTTAAAATAAGTACAGTTATGGTGGCAGCTGACAGCCTAGAGTTGCTTAATAAAGATTTTACAGAAGGAACTAGAGATCAGATAGAAATTGTGGTGGTAACTTTAGTAATATGTTTATCTATCAGTTCTGTTGCAAAATATGAGACCTTGCGTAAGCAAGTGCTTTGCAACATTTTTTTTACAAGTACAGTGTTTTTCTTTTATTACTTTGGCATTTTGCAATTACAATTCTGCTTTGTTTAAGATCATTGAAAAAATGTCTTAGCAGTTCTTACTTTGCAAAAAGAAAATTTAAATTAAAACATGATTTTTTTTAAAAAGATGTATATCTGGCTTTGCTTAAGTGATGTAGGTTTTTTTCCTCATTTAATATTTTCTCACTCATTTCTCGTGTGTGGAATTTTACTGTCAGGGATTGAAGATGGGAGGTTGCAAATTTTCTGTGTGTGTATCTGGAGAAGGGGGTGGATGGGTATGGACCCTGTGTTACAGTGTCTAGGAGTGGTGGGCACCCCTACTTCTAAACCATACACATGTGGCCATGTAGATGGACATGTACGGTCAGGTTACATACAAATTGGAAACATCTGTGACAACCTGCAGGAAAAGTGATAGGTTTATGTGACAAAGAAAGTACTTGATAAGTCACGTCGCTTTTATAGTAATTTGTGTGTTGAAACAAGCTGCATCTGTAACAGAAATGCCTTAACGTTTAGTAATGAAAATAAGGAAAGGAGGTTCCTGCTGCAAAATCTATTAACACCTGGCTGAAAGTTAAATGTTTTTGCTTGAGTAGTAGCAAGTGATATTCAATGTTTTTTGACTGTAAATATGTTGACTGTAGAAGGCATTTAACAAAATCTTAAGGATATTGATGGACTGTTTTATAATTAGCAAACTATGAACAAGGAAAGTGTGACATTCTTATCTTTTAATGCATTTGAGAGCTAGTATATGCTGTATATTATGACTGCAAAGAATTTGGTAATGTTAGTTGCTGACAGCCTAGAGGGGGTGATGTCATTGGCCCAAGTGCTACTTGCTGAATTACATGATTAAATAATTTATGGTGGTCGTCTTACTTTTGAGGTCATCATGTATTTAGTTCAGTACTGTAATGTCAGTGTCATATTTGCCTGTTTAACATGCCTTAGGGATTCCACTGGTTTGAAGGTATGCATATTTTCTATGTCCAAGGCTTAAAATTGCATGATAGCTGTGGACAACTCTGGTACATTCATCATATGTTTCATTGCCTCTATACACAAGGTACTGAACTATGAACTTTTTTTTTTTAACCTGAAAGGCATTACCCTGAATTGTAATGTTTCACCTTCTGGCGTCGTAAAGGCAGTAAACTTCCAGCTGTCTGGGTGAACAGTAATTTGCCAGTACTCGGATTCCAGATCCAGGGTACTAAAAATTTTCACCTCGCCAATGTCTTGCAGGATTTGAATTAAATTGATGGCTGGGGGAGCAATAGGGTGGATCACGTCATTCAAGGCTTTGTAATTGACACAAAACCTAAGTTTGCCATCCTTTTTCAGTACTGATACAAATGTGGGAATTATACGTAGAGTTGGATGGCTCTACAATGCCTTGTTCCTTCATATAATTTACTTGTTCCATTATTAAGTCACGTCGTGCTGATACTCAGAATGGTCAATTGTAAATGGGAGACTCCGTGTTTGTTCAGATCTCATGCTGGATAGAGCGAGTTTGACGTAGCAAACCTCCGTGTACAAAAGCATTGGCATGTTCATCTAGAACTTGTTTGAGTTCGTTAAATTCCAGTTTTCCTAGTTCGTGGTTGATCCTTGTTGGAATTGATGGGGTTGGGTAATACGGCTTCGGGACTGTATTCCCAATTCACCATTACCCGGTACTTATCCCACAAGTAAACGCGTTGTTGCCCATGGTCAATGACAAATTGCTGTTGTCGAAGCCATAGGCGACCAAGTATTACGGCTTCTGCCAACACTTTTGAAACCATGAATTCGGCCGGATTGGGGTGTCAGTATAAATTGACTGTTAGGGTGATTCTGCCATCAACCAGGAGGGTGGCATCTGGTTGTGCTATTCGTACGACGTGTAACTGCGGTCAAAGAGTAGCTCTTTGATGTGTACTCAGCAAATTACTCCAGAAAAAATTTCCGGTTGCGGTCAAATCTAATAGGGCTGGAACTCTTTTTCCATTTATTTCCACTTCAATGTAGGGGGCGATAGGAGTAGGTTCATCGTTTAAGTGCTCGATGCGGGCCCTTGTCCGGTGGTGGCGGCCTGCTTCGCACCCCGTCAGTGGCGTTTCTTGCCTTGGGAGTTGAGGACATTTTGACTGTCGGGTTGGGTTGGTTCGGGGTTTTTGTCCAGGTGGTTTGCTTATTATTCAGGGTCCCTTGACCAGTAGGTCTGTGCAGAGAGCGCTTCTTCCAATGGCTGTCGGTACAGAACCAGCACTTTGGTACAAACGAGATACATGGCGTGGGAGCAGGTGACTTCCTGGGTGTCTCTGTTAAAGGAGTTTGTGACTCTGAGGTCTTCACCATTTGTGGTTTGTCTAGTGCCAGCCTGTGCTGTGAAGTTCTGTTCCACCTCTCTGGCGCGCTCTACCAGTTCGTCAATTGTTTAAGGCTAGGGCATGAATAACACATTCCGCAACCCAAGTAATAGCATTCTGCTAATTGAACGGACAGAAGTTGCTTCATATACTCCCAGAAATACTCGCAGGAACATCTGTTCCATCCTATGGATGAATATTTCCGCTTCATCGTCGAGTACCTGGGTCTGGCTGTAGAATTGTGTTGTCAGTCTGGCCAGCCTTTCTTCGCCAGTAAACTCAATCGCCATCCAACTACAAAACTGCTTCCACGCAGTTATAAATTCACTGTAGCGATTCCACCAGTCTAGTGCTAGACCTTTAAGGTGGTTCTGGGCGTTGCTCATCCAATGCTTTGTAGGGAGGGCGGTGGTAATCTCTTTCTCTCACTATGTAGTAAATGCAACTGGGTTCTCTTGTGGCCATCCTGCAAAGTCTGTGACCTGTATGGCAAGGTCGTTCCCTCTGGCAGGATGTCCCGAGACTATTCCTGGTTGAATCGAAGAACGGGATTGGCGAGGATGGGTTTTGTAGGCTTGTCTACACCTCTCACATTGATAAGCTAGTCCTGGTCTGGTGACCCTTTCATCGGGCCAGTCTATACAGTCATGGTGATATGGTTCACTACAGGTGGTGCAGGGTATCCTTGATTACAAAATGTTGTTGGTAGTGTCCGGCAGGCTTTGCACCTGTATTCGAGTCCCTCAGTACTCCAGGCTTCATCTCTCCAGCCTAGGCAGAGATGGTGGAACGAGTTACCACAGTGTATAGTTGCATGAAATGCTAAATGTGCCATTAAGGCTGCATTAAGTATGGCTACATTGGTTATTGGTAATGTCTGCCATGTGGTGGTTTTGACGCCACGGGGTGTTTAGACGACTCCTCAAAGTCAGTTTCATTTCCCGGTTGAGTCTTAGCTCTGTGGGTCATTCTGACCTGGTCCTGTTTTCACTGGTTAACAGTTCATTATGCCGACACCCCATGTTGGGTACCAGAAAATCACTTGACGAGTGCCAGGTTATAGACCTTCATGCACAGTCAATGTGGTTTTGGCAGCGTTAGGTGATACACGCTTGGCTAGTGCTAATTAGACTTCCAAGCTACATTTCTTACCAGCAACTGGCACTGGATTAGTCGGTTGATGACTGTGAATGAAGTTTTCCACTGTTGGAATGTTAGCTGGCTTAATCGGGATTCTCGTCAGTTTTGCAGTACCTGCCTTACCAGGGGTTACTTCGGTCAATGACGATGGAGATGGTGCTGGCTGGAAACCGTCGATTCTGGTGGAAGGCTGATGGACATTGGTACCGTGCCGACTAGCACAGTACCGTTGACTCCACTCCACGGACTCTTGGCTCCAGAACCTGGGGTTAGCTGTCCCATACCTTACTTCTGTACCCTGTATCAGACCTTGTACAATGGGATGGTATTCCCTGGCAATATGGATGGCGCAGGGAAATATAATTAAATACTGGAAATGAAGGTCTCGCCAGAAGGCAGGTGAGTGCCGCACCGTCCCGCTCTGCTTGCCTACTAGGAGTAGGTGGATCTAATATATACACTCGCTTGGCTGCGGTGTAGGCTCCTTTTTGCTCCTTCCTCTGGGAACCTTGCCTTCTACCAAAAGGCATATAGGTTGGTTGACACTTACAGATGTTTGCTGATCATCGTGAACACGAGACAGATCCCTATCTTAAGTGTATTTCCAATTGTGGTTGCCACCACGAGTTCGGTGCTTTAATCAGTCTCCCGTCACTGGCGTGCAGACCTAGAGCGCTGAATCATATGGGCTGCCTTCCTACCACTATTGGGCGTAAGTCGCAATAGGGGCTAGGCCTTCAGTCTCAAGCAAATATCCCCGCCATCACTGTAGGTGCTCTGGTTAGGATACAACTTCTGGATGATACAACCTGTTAGGATACAACCTGTTGGATGAGTTTCTATTGGTCAGGACTCTACAGTCCTATCCCTGGGGTCTAGAACAGGTGGCCATCGAATGGTGTATTTGTCAGACGTACGGATTTCTGAAGGGACTCCGCAGTCCTACTCTAAGGTTCGTACTTCTATATCAAAACCCGGTCTCAGTTGATGACCTACAGTAGATATATTCTTAGTGGTCGAGGGAAATACCTTTAGAACAGATACTCGTCGAGAAAGGAACAGATTGTATTTATTAGGCGTAATAAATACAAATGACGCGTACTACCTCCTAATCAAGCAGAGAGGGTTTATGGAAGTAACCTACGCCAGACAGGTGTAGTTGACATGTTCCTAAACTACCCAAGATATCTAGTGGCGTTGACTGCTATGATAACAACTCAGTCGCAGCTACTCTATACAAGGGGTGTCTAGAAGAGACAATAGAAAAAGAGGAACACTACTTTAAGAGCAGTGAGTGTAGTTACCTCTGCCAGCATGTAGAGGTGGCTGCTGATCCTGGAGGAGCAGCAGCATAAGGTGTTGTGTAGACTGGTGAAGAAGAAGAAGAAGAGCTATTGGTAGTGGTGGTAGTTGTCGACAATGGTAGCTTCTGGTAGTTGGTGGTGATCGTCGACAATGGTAGCTTCTGTTAACTGCAGGTGGTTGCAGCAGTAGCTTCTGCTAAAGACTGCAGAAGCCTCTTGTAACGTCAATGGGAACAGTCTCTAGTGGCTGCCGAAGACTTAAGCAGTAGAAGGCCGCGAGCTACTGGAGAAAAAAATAACTCCCGAGCCCACGCGTGCACGGGCTTGTATAGTGCTCTCTGCCTTGAGCTAATGATGTCTTTAGAGGTGGGGGTAAAACCCCGCTGTCAGTTTCTTTTATTCTGGGCACCTCGTGATGTTGCGGGGTAGCTCGTGACAGATTGTTGGGCACTTCACGGTAGTTTTTCCCCGGTGAGTCATCGCACTTCGGGAAGGCTGGCGCGTGAGGTGTGACGTGGTTTCACACGTGGCGGCTTGTAGGCTCTCAGCACAAGGGAGGGCCGTACTTCTTGATGACTTTCGCAACCTTAAATTCACATGTTTAGAATTGCCCTCCAAGGTACTGGCGCTCTTAAGGACACATGTGAAAAATGTTGCCGGGTTTGACCCTTCCTTGGATTACGTAGAAATACGTGAGGCTGATGAGTCGTAGTCATTGTAGTATAACAGGAAAGCAACATGCATCACACTAAACTTATTATATTAGTTTTATCAGCAGAGCAATTCATTATTAAAATAGGTCATTGGGTTCTCAACAAATAATGTTCGCACACTCCAATTTTCAGTGGTATTGAATATTTAATAAAAATTTTTGCCAAATACTCAGTTTACAAACACGTTACTCATTAACCACACTTAAATTAAATGTCCATAAAAATTCTGGCCTTTTCCGTTGCCTGGCACATTCTAAATTTATAATACAGGATCATCGAAAAAGAATGGTACCATTTCATAACTATATAGGGACAAAACTATTTTATTGAATTAGCTGATTCTTGTACCAGATTGTAGTGGAAGGATGATATTTTTTTTAGATTGGGGGGGGGGGGGGTGTTCAACAGTCACACACCAACCTTGAGATTGTGGCAAGGGCGAGAACGTCATCTGGCATCTGCACCGACCTCTCCAGGGATATGTCAACCGTGCAGCAGAAAGCACAGTGTGTTCTGTGGTTCACAGAGTTCAAGTCTGTAGTGACTGTGCAACATAATTTTAGACTGCAGTATCCCGGACAACGTGTACCAAAACATAGAGCTATTTGTCATTAGGTTAAAAGTTACAGCGAAACCGGTAACTGGAAAAAAAAAAAAAAAGCAATCGCCAGAATGGCCAAGTACGTCCGAAGAATAGGTGAAACAGCTTAGGCTATCTCGTGTGCACAGCCCTAAAAAGTCAATTGCCCACCGCATTTAGAAACTTAGCATTCTGAAGACTACCATGCAAAATGTTCTTCATAAACGGTTGAGATTGCATGCCTGCAAAATTCAATTGAGGCATTAAATTAAGCCGGAAAATCGGCCCAAACGTTTTGCATTCACTGTTATCATGTTAAAAGAAAAGGACACTGAGAGAAGTCCTGACTTACCCCTCCAAACTTTTTCGTTTGGGGATATGTCAAGAACATTGTCTATGCTGTGAAGATTCAAGATTTGGAGCATTTGTATCAGATAATCACTGTCAACAGTTCTCATATGCAGAGCTACAAATGGAGCACATGTAGAAACATTTTAAGGTAAGCAAAAATTTGAATCTTCCTGTTCATTTTGGTAAAAGAACCAACCAAATCTGTCAAGTAGTTTCGAAGCTGTGATTTTTTGAAATTGTAACATTCTTTTTCGATGAGCCTTTACATAACAACTTTGGCCATTAAAATACACTGCCATACCACTGTATTACAAACCAGTTATCTGGTAACTCACTTTGATTAATGTGCAACACTTTTAATACACAGAAATTATTAAAATGTTTAGCCAAAGAATTCTATATACAATTACGTAGCGAAATATTTAGTCGCTGCCGTAACGAACCACAAGCGGGTGAGTGTTTCTGTCAATAAAATTTCACTTTTTTGTGACATCGAATAAGCCCCTGAACTCTAGCGCACAACTTTAAAGTACGTCAACGCATACCTTAGCAGCAGCATGTAATCAACATGCTCGATGGATGAAATGTCGTGAAGGAACACACTGGAGCTCACCGCACCAACCCAGCAAAGACTGTTTGCAGCCCCAGCACACCGCACCGCTGTCGTATGGAATAGCTGACCCGCCGGGCTTTGGCCATGTTGCCTCACGCAGAAATGTGAGAGTGCTGACCTCCGAAGCGGACACAATCGCTGGGACATCACAGTCATTGATGCCGGTACAAATAAAATGCGTGCTCGTGAATGCACAATAAGCAAACTTTCGGACTGCGGGGAATTACAAACGGGCACTTCCAAACATGCACTGTCTTGACTGAATACGTTCATAACAAACGTGCAATTTTAATGTGCTTTTACATGTAGTTGCAATAAGCAGAAGTTTCCGTACGCCCGGTTTACAGACTAATGCTACAATTCATATAAGTTCACCAGCTGAGCACGTACTAATGTGTTGGTGTACACTAATATAAATGCTCCTCACAGTACGCGAAATTATATTTCATGAAAAATAATATTGTCTGCATAATCGCCTCGTAAGAGACCGCAGTAACGAGCGGTTCACCACACGTGCGCCCTGCCCATTTCTCGGCTGGCTGCAGGCGAACCGACGTCGGCCGGTGACACACTCACTACACGTTGGCAGACGCTACACACAACTATACAGCCCGGCAGACCACACTTGACTCTCCTTGGCCCGCTACCGGGCACCAGCGCTACACGCGTCCCAACCTAGTGACGTCGTACCCCCCTCGTGGTGAGCTGCGGTGGCGACTCTGTACACTAAAGTTATACATTGCACACAAAATAAATTATATGAAAAATATAAAATATAGCAAACGATAATAATTTACAATACGAAAAAATAATTATAAAACATGACAGCAAAAATATACATGTTACATAACACTAGGCCGGCCTATAAAATATAACGCACTAAAAGCTTGAAAACGAGTACTAATTTTACTACCAACTGTGGTGCAAAATTTCCAAGAGTTACCAAATTACCAGGTGACGAATCGTGCTCATCATACAACTAGTAATGGTTTATTAGAGATGGCAGCTGGTTTAATTTTTTTTGTATCGTACAGCTAAATATGTCATTTTAGCCAACACCATGTGAATTTGCTAAACTATTTAACCTGCAGTCCTGAGTGTTTTTGAGCCCTGCTTCCAAGTAGATTGATGTGAGCCTTAATTAATTTGAGAAAGTAATTATTCTAAAGGACTATATAATATTTTATGAGGCATAAACCACAGGGTTATACTACTACTGTTACTGCCACTTTATGCGTATTTAGTATAAGTTTCCATGAGTATCCTTGTTTTTTGCAAATAATAAGCCAATATAATATTTCAGAATCATTACCCAGTAAAACATAATTATTTGCAATAAATTATTAATGCATGGAACTCGATTAGTGTGTGTTATTCTAGTATTAAATCCTAGTTTTCTTAGTTTTTGGGAAAGAGAACATGGTTTTGTGTTATGTTATTTAGATGTTTTGGAATTGTCTGATAGTGTCTCTTGTGTTAAGTGGAGTATTCAGAGAGAGAGCACTTTTGTTCATTCTCTGTTTGCGATGTTCCTAAATGAATCAATGGTCCAGGGTGTAAGTGTTGGTGTAACAAAATTAATGAAGCAGTGTCTACCACACATGATGAGGGTGTGGAATCAGATTATTTGTAATTTGTTTATGGTTGATATCGCATGTTACACACCTATTCAGTTCACTTGGAACACCATTTAGCTCACACCAATCGCACTGTGAGGTACAAGGCGTGTCACATCACGTCTGTCCTGCCCGTGTACTTGCTGGAAAGTTACTTAAAATTGCCACCATCGCGCGGGGCCGGTCGTACCCTGTCCCTGCCGATACCACACTCATATATGAGTAATTAAAAATAAATTCGAACCGATTTTGTTATTGTAGTGGCACAGTTACAAAATGGTAGAAGATTACGTGGTTTCAAGCCACACAAGTCATGTCTTTCAATGTTGATTTTCTTTCATGCATCATAATTGGCATGTTCATATCTGTGTCTAGTGTCTTGTCCCATTAATTTCTCTACAGCACTGAAACAGGTAAACTCATTTTACACTTGAATTGTGTTTGTGTTGTTGGTGTGTTTAATCTAGTTGCGTCGTGTGAAGACTTTAGGTATTCTTGTGCGGGAATTTTTGCAAATCTAATTGACCGGTGTGTGCAGCCATCTTGCCTGGCGTAGTGTTTACTTGTACGTGCATAATAATAACTGTATTCTGATATCTCTAGTTGTTAGGTTGTTTTGCCCAATAAATACTAATTAAGTACTGCAGGTCTACATGCACTTGATTAAGTGCTAAATATATTGGATGATGTTTGCATGGCAAATAAATAATTAGTTGTGGTGTTAGATAGTTAACTGTCTTAGTGTATTTTGTTTTCCTTTATTTAAGGTTAATATTTAAGTGTGCTAAAATGGATAGTGTTGTTGTCCCGGAGTACATGCTCAAAGATGAGCTAATCTATGAACTCGGTTCTCTTAAAATATATTACTCTGGTGACAAGTAACATCTGCATAAAAAAGTCAGTGTCACATTAAAAGATGGTATTCCGTCAACAGTAGAATATCAAGCCAATTGACTTAATGGGTAAGTTTGCCATCTGTGCAAAAAGGTATCGGAATTGAACGACACAGATGTTGCGCTACAAAACAGTACACATTAAGCGGACTTGCTTAGATGCTTGACAAGGTTAACGCATGTCATGCATAGGTTAACTGTATTACAGTTATTAGGTCAGGGCCAGATACAGGGAACCCACTAGTCAGAAATTAATAAGTTTTTAGAAACTACAAAAAGTAATTATGAGGTCGTAAAACAGCAGGTACAAATTTTGGCAAGTGAAACACAATTGACAACAGCTGTCCAGACTACAACTGGTAGTTCTGGAATACGCATTGCGCAAAAGCACTGTTAAGTTGGCCATATATTGAGGGTGGTCAGAAAAAGGGTTTTGCGTCCGCATATTAGGTTGGTGCTTGTCCGATAGTGAAGGCTGGATCACCGTCGTGTGGCTTTAGTTGCACTTAGGTCGGTTGTGCGTGCTGGTTTTGTTTAAGGCATAATTACGGCTGGATATTGCAGTCGGGCACGTGGCTTTATGAGCTGGAACAACGATCTCAATTTTACGGCTCTCTAGCCCCTGGGAGGGGTCTGACTTGTGACTTGCTTTGGAACCAGCTGCAGTCAGTGACGGGCGGGAGGTGCTAGGGGTTGGTGCCTTAGCGGTTTGCGGGTCAGGAGTAGCGGAATATTGATGATTATGTCGCTTGTCTTCAGCTCGAGTGGTAGCAAGGGCACAACGTGACACGATGCAGAACTCGCAGTTCCAGTTCTGATGCCCTGCTCCAGATGTTACTGTTCGACACACCTAGGCGATCCTCAGTTTTGCTCAGTAACCAGCTTACCACAGGATGACAGGCCAGGTGTGTGCGTAGAGGTGCTGATGGGAAAAGAGCGGAGTTTACGGCAGTCGTCGTAGGTGGTACCAATGAACGAAGTAGGGCGGTACGATATTGTTCGGCTCGTCGCCTATCTGGAAGTGGCGTCAGACCAGCCAGCTGTCTGGCAGCAAAGCGCGCAACTCTTTGCTTCTCTCTCCTGGTGCCGTGCATCACCTTGAATGGCATAGAGTGATGTAATTACGGAGGACTCGAATTAAGCACCACGGACACGCTAAGCTAAGTGAAGAAGTTACGTGAAAAACTGTCAAAGATTACTTAAATACAAACCTAACTCTATATAGGGGGTGTCTGTAGGAGACAAAGAAAATAATTAAGTGTGGAATGTATTATGTACGGAAAGTTTCTGGTAGCTATTGGCGTCGCTGGAGCGTCCAGTAGCGGGACTGCAGAGCTCTAACGGCGACGTCAATGGTGGCAGCCTCTGGTGGCTGCTGAAGACTGTTAAGTCGTTGGCGACAGCCTCTGGAAGGGCTGTTGAAGGGCTCGTAGTCTAGACTCCAGCACCCAGGTGCTCGGAGAAGACTGCAGGAAGAACTGGCGAGGGCCGCCGTGCACAGCCTTATATAGCAAGGCAGCACGTGTCGTGGCAGCCACAGGGGAGGGCGTGTGATGTCCCTCAGGTGCGAGGCCGGAGTGAGGCTGGCACCCTCTGGTCATCTCTCGGCCTTCACGTATCCTCGGTGGTGCTCGTGCATGGCCCGAGGCGGCTGATGGCTTGTAGGCTCTCAGCGCAGGGAGGGGGGGTGACACGCTGCTGTCTTTTGCAACATCTTGTATCCACATGTCCGGCCGCCCTCCAGGATTGTGGCAGACCGGTACTTCCGTTTACGAAATGGTGCGGGATTTAAATCTCACTAGAGTAAAAGTGTACACTAGGGTTGCAGTGAAATGAGTCTTAATCGTTCATGGTATCTGGTATAAGCGGAATGCTTCTACCCCCCCATAATTGTTGCGATGAAGACTCATCCTGAAGGTTCTGCGGAGAAAGACATAGGTCCCCTCGTCTTGAAGTTCTAGGCAGGAGTAGCAGTGTAGACGAAGAAAAAAATTTTGAAATAACGTAGGTGGTACCCTTAGTGTCTGGCTGATTGACCGCTGTATATGCGCTCGCTCTGTTCTTCGGGACGGCAGGAAAACGCTGGGAGCTTGGCACGCTGGCTAGTAGTTCTGTCCCTCTCTTTGGGCTGGTATCCTCTCCCTTCCCCTTGACCTGGTGAAGCGGAGTGCTGCATGGTGCTAATGGGTGTTCCCCCCTGTGGTGAGGCTTAGTGTCAGGTGTGACGCGGTGTGGGTGTCCCAACGATCTACTTCAATTATTGCATGTTGCCATATGAATCAACATATAGTTGTGGTTATTTATAAGAGGATTATACACATAAAAACCTGAAAGAGAAAACACTAAAAACGATGACATGCTAAAAACGAGGGATAATATTAAAGTGTGATCAAGCCTTATTCGCGGAAGGCGGGGAAAAATGTCTATAACTATCCTGGAGCTTGCTGTAGAGTTATGAAAGAAAAGGAAAATCTTTCGGGAGCAATCTGTGGGTCGTAAAGCAACTGAACAGTTACATGTGACAGGTTAAGTTCGCCAACCTCAGGCCTTCGAGCACCTGGGTTAGCGGTCTAGACGTCACAGTATGAGCATGGAGGTTACTCTACACATATACATAAAACACTTTGATAAATTGAATGTAATATACTTGGCACCAGGTGCCACTGTAGTGAATACTTGTGAGCTCAGGGGCTCAGAGTTCAAGTTCGACTTTTTGGTGGTGCACAGGTATTGCAAACATACACAAACACTAGCAAAGGATAAGAAAATTTGAGAACATGGTTAAAGATACAGTCCTGCAAAACTGCATTCTTCTTGTAAAGTTGCATCTTCACATAAACCCTTGAAAACGTATAAAATCATTTAATGATGTACCTACACATTAATATTATAAAAAAACTATAATTATCTAAGAGTCCTGTGAATGAAGGCTAAATCTAATGTGTTAATTATGGAAGTGTCTGTCTTCTCGTATCACGCACACTGTGGTGAGTGTCTATACGTGATACCATTTGTAGAAATTACCGGCACTGTGGTGAGGATCTCTAAGTAATTCTACGTAATTACGTGGGCTGTCGGCCACTAATTACTTGGAGCCATTATCACTGGTGTGAGAAAAACGTCTATCTGCATTGTTCTGTTTTTATCACTGACAGCATAATTACTGCTGTTTTACAAGTCATGTTCACACCTAGTCAAGTGTCGATTAACTATTTATTTATTCTCCCCCATCAGCTCATTTGCTTTCCCTGCTTACTGACAGCTTGGTAGGCACTTACGCTGTTACACACTTAATATAAACCTAGTCTAATTCGTGAATGTTCCACTGTCTTTGACTGCCTTTGACTGGCGGCTAGTTTAAAATAACACTTTGCAGGTCTGTAACGAGTCCTGTTCTGTGTTACGTAGTAGTTTACGACTATGTATGTATACTGTGTTCATCACACTTTCACTTGTTTTCCATGGGCGCGGGTTTAGCCAACATCCTCTGGACTCCAGGCCTGCTTTCAAGCGCGTGGCATTAGGAGTTGTCTTTTCTCCTGATGCTCTACGTGTACAATACAAAATGCTGCTGTCACTTCCTGCTGTATTTTATATTTGGATTTTTATTATTAACTTTATAATTAGCTTCTACCAAACTACTAATGCACTTTTTGTTAAATTTAAATAGCTCTAACGATTAGAATTGACGATCAGTAGGCATAAAAATACATGGATTAGAGCTTGACTTTTTTTATTTGGTGATCTTTTGTTAATGAGCTGAAAATCATGAAAACACGATTAGCTTACAGACTAAATTAAAGCTGACAATCATGTTAATACTTCAATTTAATATAAATTAATACCTGAGAATCATTTTCATTGTTTTTGGTAAGAAGTTGAATATTATTTTGGCTTAACTTAATGGCTTACAAAATTTCACAGTTGATGGTGTGCAACTATAAGAATCCCATTGAAATATGTCATAGTTTATTTTTAATTGGGATAGGCATAACTGTTTACAACGATACCTATGTGACAACTAGGAAGGCCCCTCAACATGGTAATATTCAGACGAAAGTAAACAAAATTAATTTCTCTGATGAACTGTATTTTTTTGTTAAATATATTTAGGGGATGATAGTTGAATTCTGTGGCTCAAATGATTTTACACACTATTTATTAGAGTGATTATTTATATTCTATCGTGTTTATTGTAACAGACCAATTATTCACTGCAGATTTGATTTTTCAGTGAGTGAATATTTTGAAAATTTCACATCGCTCCTTTTCCATAAAGTGTGACTATTGAAATGACTCAACTCAGTATGTACTCTCACTCTACAAATAGTTTAATACACATATAATAAACTACAGTCACCATAATTAATAAATAATTAATTCAAGAGGCAGTCTCAACCGGCAGAGCCAGGAAGCGGGGTTTAGAGAATAAAATAAAGCTATTCTTAAAAAAATAAACGACTCACCAATTCATACCTTCACCAGGATTCGAATCTGGAACCTCTTGCATCGTAGGTTGGCGTGTATACCAGCTGAATAATGGCTATCTGGAGATTGTTTCTCAATCAAATTGTGGTCTAGACCTCGCATAGCATTTTAGCGAACAAATAGTTTTCACCAACTAGCTTACAATTTGTAAGAAATGTCAACACAATCAACTACTGCCATTATGGCAACGCCTGCATATCTAGTACCTGGCTAATTTCATTTAATTTGAACAGGTTTGTGGACATCGCAGTGAAATGTGTGTTTGTGTCTATATATATATATATATATATATATATATATATATATATATATATATATATATATATATATATATATATATATATATATATATATACATATATATATATATATATATATATATATATATATATATATATATATACACACACACACACACACACACACACATGTATATACATAGGCATAAATTTATAAACGTGTATATAATTGCATACACATTCGCACATTTAAATACATATCCATATATACACATACAGCCATATAAAGAAACAAAAAATTTTCTGATTATTTTCTTGTAAATAAAGCCTAGATGATTTTTTCAGGCCGAAAATTGGAGTAGGAATAAATTCTGACAAATTAGCCATAACATGCTAAATAAACTACAATAAATTTGATATTATAAACAACAGCAAGAAATCTCCTGGCTTATTTTTAGCTTGCTTTCCAAAGGAAAGATAGGCTTATGCAATCGTCTGGTTGTCTGTCTGGAATGTATGTCCACCCTAATAACTTTTAAACCCAATAATCAAATTTAATCAACTACCTCCACATATAGTATTTAGTAAGGACATCAGACTTATAGTTTTCAATCACGCTGGGTACGTATTTTAAAAATGGCAGTGATGTTGAAATGAATGCCACTGTTTCATGTTTCGGGAACCAATTATCTAACATATTTAAACTAAATTTGGAACATTGATAGTGTATTATATAAGCATTGCGTTTTGAAAGCGATAATGGAAAAAATAAAAAAATGTCATATCTCGGGAACCATCTAACCAATTTAAACCAAATTTGGTATGTTGACAGTGCATGATGCATGCATTGAATGAATTTTGACAATTTTATTAACCAGCCATTTTGTAAGATAGGGCAGCATTAAAAAGAAAGCATTTATATTATATCTCTGTAACTATACAACCGATTCCTGCCAAATTTGGCGTGTGCACATCACGCACACACACACACACACTCTCTCTCTCTCTCTCTCTCTCTCTCTCTCTCTCTCTCTCTCTCTCACACACACACACACGCACACACACTCATACTCACTCACTCACTCATATATTAGTATTATGGGCCATGTTCATATAAGCAATTTAAATGTGTAAAGCACTTATTTTTAAACTGAGGAAACAATCAACCGATTCCTTCCAAATATTGCAAACAAGTAATACTGTGGTAAGCCATGCTTTAAGAAGATCAGGTGCTTATTTTCAGAATACTGCGCTTGTAAACATTTTAGCATAACATGCTATATTTACAAAACAATGTTAACCAGTTTCAACTTAACTTTGTGTGCTGACAGTATATATGCAAGCATTAAACGAGTGAATACATTAACTCACTTTTCCGCTATTTAGGAAGATAGCACCATACGAAAAATTAAGTTTTTGTGTCCTATCTCGGGAAACTATTAATTGATACCCACCAAATCAGGCGACAAATTATATTTTTGTAGTGCACTTACATTTATATGACTTAAAGAGGTAGTCACATATTTCCAATAAATTAATTGTCAGTATATCACATATCACAAGCAATTTCAACCGACTTAATATGTTACAGTAGGCTATCTGCACGAACATATAATGTCCCAATAAATCTCCATTTTGTTCTCCAGTAAGAAAAATACCACCACGTGAGAAAATGGAGCTTTTTTTTTTTGTCATATGTCCGAGACTAATCAACAGATTCCCACTGAACTTTTAACACTAGTAGTGCTACACAGTAGGCCATGTATAAATTATGTCTGGCTTTATTTTTATTTATATTATGGTTGCAAAATAAATAATTTAGATAAGCTGATCCTTTCTATTAATTAATTTCACCCATTCCAATTAAATTTTGTATAGGCCTACTGAGAGTACCCATTAGAAGCATCAAATATGCTTATAGAAATCATTTTTTTTTTTCCTCATGTCTGTAAGAAAGTACCATATGATAAAATGTATAATTTGACATATCTCGGCAACCAATCATCTAATTGCCACCTAATTTTTCACACAAGAAGTACTACAGTGGGCCTGTAAACTTACATATTTCAAGTTGGTATGATTTTTTAAAATTATGCAATATAAATTATTTTGATAAGTTAATATCTCTTAAATAATTAGACATATTTCAATATATATTAGAAACATCAGATATGCCTATAGAGAGCCTGTTTTTGGATGTTTTGTACGATAATGCAAAATAAGAAACTGAAACTTTTATGACATATCTCGGAACCTGTCAAGCTATTTCCATCAAATTCTGCCCAACATGTAGTGGTACGGTTGGTCATTAAAACGTACATGATTTAAGTGGCCCACACACTTGTTAACAAAATGATGTTCCTGTAAATATTTTAAGTTGATAATCCTAGCCTACCAAACTTTAGACCGATTACTATCGAAGTTGAAATTCCGAATCCTCGCCAGCCTCCGTGATTCAGATGACTGGGCGCCAACTTACGGTACTATGCGTTCTATAATCGAGTCCCAGGTAAGGCAAATGTGTATTTGTAATTATCTCACTAGTATTGTATTTGTTTCTGGTTTCATCTCAATGATGTCGCTATAAACGAGACGTCGACACCCACATACCATGTAACGTTTTAGTAGCTTCATCAAAATTATTTGCAACACTGTAAAGGAAAGTAGGCTCATTTGTTATATTGATCTTGTCTTAATATTGTGTTAACAGTTCTGGTTAGAAGTTGTAAAAAAATAAGCTTAGCGATATAAGTAAAATGTATTATGATGTCACATTTTTTTAACCGTTTGTTTTTACAATAAAAAAATTTATCACATCTAAAATTATAGATTAATTCACTTTATCTAACAGGAATTAACAGTTAAAATCATTTTCGTATAAAATGAGAAATTATTTCAAAAAACCCTCACAAATACAGACACGGTAGAAAATCGGATTTCAACTCAAAATCGTTATCCTTCTTTGGGCCTGGTTGTAACACTTGTGTTAATTTAATATAAAGTAAAATTATGCTGTCGAATATCCTGTGGAAGACCTGCCACAGAAATTATTAATGCAAGTACAGAAAATTTAACAATATCGTACTAACAGTGAAATTGTTGTAATGAACAATGAAATATTAAACTTTAACTTATAACCAAGTATCGTGGCATGTAGAAAATATTAGAATACAATACTCCTATAAAAATATATATTTAAAGTGTTTTTGAAACTATTTTACTAACACGTCCTTAAATGTAAACCGCTTCATTATTCGAAATTGTATCTTAGTAAAATGTAATATGTTCAACACTTAATGATATTCTGATTACGTAAATTATTAGCTCCCGACATCTTCCACGCAGTAGGACGTAAACCTAGCACGCATCACATATCTTAACGTGCATTCGTTTTCTGCAATTTTTACAGAGAAAAAAACCAAAAGGACTTCAGAATTGTATTTCAGTAATTCAGTTTTGTGGTTATATTATGTTCATCGCCATTACGCAGTGCTGAACTGCTAAAACAGAAACTTATTTCATCTGAACAGGCTTCCGTGTATTTTGACAAATTACTGTTTTGTACACCATTTTTTTAACGGCTAAATATGGTGACAAAGTAGGAAATTACTGGAACAGTTGGCAATGTATCTAAAAAAAATATACATTAAACCTACTTTAGAAGAATCTGATGATTAGAAGTTGGCGCAAGGAATTTCACGTGGCCATAAATGTCGCCTTTCTTGATTTTCGGGAAACCAGATACACGAACTCGTGGACCGTTCTCGTAATTCTCATTGCAATCGGTAACACAGCAGCGTTACGGCATGTTACCAATGTAAATAGGTAAGACACCCGCACAGAGTGGAACGTTACCGCTGACTTGGAAGTCACCCCAAGAACTGGCAGCTGTTGTGCCAGAGATGAGCGAGGAAACACGTGTTAGCATCTGGACACCAGCAGGGAGCGGCTAGGACCACTCTCGATGACATCACACGCGACCCTCTGTTTTGAGAGCAGACCTGAAGTCCAGAGGGTGTTGGTTTAGCTGACCTTCCTCTTGGGCATAGCTCGGCATGTAGCGGGTACACCCATGTGTACCTCGATGTGGGTCGTCACAATAATGCTCTATACCGGCCAGGCATAGAGTCGGCCTTGGCAGCATGAGGTGGCATCAGGCGTCGAGGCTCGGCACGTGGCATCTGCTTCAGCCAGGACAGAGGGTGAGGACACAGCTACTAGGGTCATAGTGGCAGTGTGGGGGAATGATTCCAGGTCCTCTACCCAGACTGCATGGGGTCCTACCCGTAAGGTAGGAAGTTTCCCAACTGTTGTAGCGCAATGGAGTTGTGGTGGGAGACCGCTCTCCACCTTACCGACGTGAGCATCTCGTCATCGGGCTGGGTAGTTCGAAGCATTGATGTTCTCGACGTCCAGGTCCCGCGATGAGGCAGTGGGAGGGAGAAGGATCTCAATCTCCACTGCAGGCGTTGCTCCAGCTGAAGGGTAGTGGGAACCGTCGATGGTCTCTGCACCTGTCGTGGTAGCATCAGGAGACTGCAGATCACTTCGCTCAACCATAGTTATGGGCGGTGCATCTCGTCATAGGGCCGGGTAGTTGGAGGCGTCGATGGTCTTGACGTCTGGGTCCTGTGGCGAGGCAGTGTGAAGGAGAGGGACCTCGACCTCAACTGCGAGAGTTGCACCATGTGTTGGGATGTCGGAGGCATCGATGGTCTTGGTGCCTTCTATATCGGTGGCCGATTGAGCGAGAGACAGATCGAGTCTCTCATCCTCAACGGCCCCGATGGGTTGCGAGCTCTTGATGTTCTCGTTGTCCGGTGATCTAGTAACGTCGATAGGCACTTCCCCGTCAAGCTTGAGATAGCCTTTGTTAAAGGTGGAATGGCCTTGATCTCGAGCTGTGGAGTTATACTACGTGTGGGGGTAGATGTCCTGGGTGGTTCTATTCTTTTCACCGAAGGGACCTCCGATCTTTCACTAATGCGACTAGACCGTCGGGGAGTCTGGCGGCCTTCTCTGTCTCATGGGCTCCGCCATGACACTTCAGAGCATCTGGGAGCTTTGTCGCGTCGTGCTGCGACTTTCTCCGTGTGGCTGCGTGGCATAGAGGGCAGTGTTCGTACTCTGACTGCCCCTTGGCCTACTTCACCCACCGGTCTCCAATGGTAGCACGTAGCTGGGGGCTCACTCACTGGGGGTAGGTGGTATTACAGGTGGCCTCATGAGTTCAGTCTCCAGTTCTCGAGCAACCCTTCGGGGTGGTGGTTCATCCTCGCTGTTGGAGTCCCCTAGTATTTCCCCTACGTCTTCGGCCTGCTCCTCTCGTGGCATGTCCCCCGGATAGGGACGTATCTGACCTCTTGTGGCTTTTCAGATTCTCCCTCTAACGTTTTCGACCCAGTATACGTTATCCCTCTTTCCGACGATTCTGTATCGCCCGTCCCATTTGTCCGCAAGGCCAGCACTAAACTGATTGCTGGCCTTGCTGAGGGGATGTGTTTTGAGTAATACCGTTTCACCGAGGCTGAACTCGCATACCTCTGTTTTGGGCTGTGGGTATTTCTTACGGATGTACTCTTCGTGGGATCTTTGAGCAGCGGTCTAGCAAGCTAACGTGGCTAGTCGGGCGTCCTCTGTTTGCGGCATGGTGGTGGATTCACTATCCCATTGCCAGTCACCTGGTGGGTGGAGGGTCTGTCCTAGGAGGAGGGTACTTGGACTGGTGTCCACGGCCTCGTTAGTTCGACGACGTAAGGCAAACAAGATGATGGGAATATGTTTGTCCCAATGTCGGTGGTCATTTACCATGCTGATACGGAGGCATTTCTTTATCTCTTGGTTCCTCCGTTCAGTGGGGTTGGCCTGGGGTGGTAGGGTGGTGTCATCCACGTTTCAACTCCCCATCCCTGGCATGCTGACTGCCACTGGCGACTCGTGAACTGAGTGCCGTTGTCAGTCAGGATCGCCTTCGGGTATCCCCAACGTGCAAAAATCTCGGCTTCCATTTTGCACACTATGGGGATTTAATCATGTTTTGTAGTATTAGGTACTGATTTAGTTGATAATTAGTGTTTCATTGCTTCTCTGGAGTGTTTAAAGGTGAAGTGCACAATGTTAGTGCAGTACCTTATTATACAAGTTCGTGTTGATATTTAGTAGGTATTGCCATCGTCTTTCACGGTGATGCTTTGTGGAGACGTTCTTTATGCTTTTCATCGTAAGATAAAGCAATTTCCAGCTGCAACCAGATGCAGACAAAACGCTGTTAATTATTCAGTGGCACTGTATGCTCTATTACTCGGAGAGCTGTATTCGAGCTGTGGAGCACAACTGACGTAAGTACGTGGAGTAATTATATTTTTCAACTCATAATAGGTAATTTGGGTATTCAGGATTGCCCTGATGACATTTCCAAGTCAGTAAAAAACTCTGTTAGCATTTTGTGTGCAAAGATACGTTCTTGGTGGACAAAATATGGCAGGAATAAAAATAAATTCTTGAAATACTGTGCAAAATGGTTGGACCAAGATGTCAGTTTTGAACAAAGTGTTTACAAAGTACTACAATCTACTAGCCAACAATGCCAAATCACTTTTCGAAGAAACATCACAAGAAGAAATAGTTTCTGCTACATAAACAATTCTTTGAACTTCCGGGAAAAAAGATGCTGCCGGTATTGTAAAACTGGCATATGCCTCTCCTCAACAAGCAACAAAACTTAAGCACGAAGTATATTCTTCCAGAAAAAACAGACAATGTCACTGCTTTTAGTTCATTGAGAGACTGTGATAGGATACTGCATACTACCTATTGGCAAACTGTCTGAGGAAGCCCAGGAAGCGAGAAACAAAGATATCAGGTGTTTTAGAGAAATATTTACTAGAAATACTTCAAGAAAAGACACAAATACCGACCTTTTCCACAGACTATTGATCTCTTCGGACCCTTACATTACAAGCTTAGTGAAAATAAGGAAGAGAACACCTTTGCCCATCTCCAGAAATGTCCTGCAGTTACGGGCTGAGCCTCATGCACCCAGTTATTCACACTAAGATACCAACAGCGAGGGTGCCAATTCTGGTAGGACATCTAATGTCTAAAACAGTGATTTGTATAAAGATGTTACCTTTCTATTCTTATTAATATCTGAATAGCCTCTACTCGTAGCATAGCATTTAATTCTGTAGCCATATATAATTATATTAATACTAGCTTTGTGTGTGTGGCTTCGCCTGCGTGTACTATACACTGCAGCTACTGTTTTCTTTTACCGAAGAACTTCTTTGATCACCACGTTAGTGGTTCTGCCTTCAGCTGTTAGAATTACAAAGTTGCTAGGTGAACTTGCTGTGGAGCAGTTCTCCTCAAGTCGACCCCTGCCCCTTTCAGCAACTGTTTAGAAGGATGGTGTACACTCTTCCCAACACGTTGTCCTTCTTTAATCCTGTCCAGCTTTGAGGAGAACTTGGAAACATATGTTTCCCCATTTCATCCTCTTAGGGGTTCAATTGCGAAGAAATCCTAGTATACTTTTAGGTATTTATGTAAGCAACCTTTCGAAGCTAAGTGCATAACGATATCTCATTGGGTTAATGAGCTATATAGGAGAAAGCCAAAATACATTTTACCCCTTTTAACGTGCATAGGGGTTGAATTTAAACAAATTCAACAATATGTTTTTCTAGTTATTTATATATGCAACCTTTTGAAACTAAGAGCACAGCGATATGTCACCAGGTTAATGAGCTGTTAGGGATAATTCACAACATATTTTATCCCTTTCCATTCTTAGGGGTTGAATTTTTTAAAATTCTTTGATCAGTTTTTAGATATTTACAGGCAACCTTTTGATGCTAAAAGCATTACGATATCTCATTGGGTCAATGAGCTGTTGATAATTCGAAAACACATTTTACCCACTTTTACCCCAATAGGTTTTGAAATTCGTAAGGTCCAAAACGTCATTCTTAAATATTTATGCAGACAACTGTTTGAAAATAATAGCATAATGATACTTCATCAGTCTAATAAACTATTAAGAACTCTAAGACAAGTTTTATCCCTTTTCATATATTTTAGGAGTTGATTTCAAAAAGTCATAAAAAACAGTTCTTAGATATTTATGTAGGCAACATTTTTAAGCTAAGAGAATAACTATATTACACTGGGCTAATGAGCTACTGTGAATGACTCGAATACACATTTTACCCCTTTTTACCCTCTTAGGGGTTGAATTTCGGAACATTGTAAAACGAGTTATTAAACGTTATGTATGCAATATTTTGAGGTTAACAGCATAATAATGGTAACTCTTCGGGTTCATGAATTGTCGAGGATGATTCGAAAACACAATTTACCACTTTTCACCCTCTAAGGGGTCACATTTAAATAAAAAATATTTCTTAGTGGGTATCTGCACCCTAAGGAAAAGTCATGCCTAACTTTTCATGCTATTGTGTTCAGTGGTTTGGACTTTGTGTTGTCAAGTCAGTCAGTGAGTCGGGCACTAATATTATGTAACATTGATGTTACAAACCCCATCTCTTGCAAAATTATTTGTTGTATTTATCTGAATGATACAATGTGTTATCATAATCTACCATATAAGCTGCATACCAAATATTACGAACATTGACCCAATAGTTTTTGAGATATGATTTTTGGCCAGCTGGATACAGGAAATTACACACTGTGTGGCGGCTACATGTGTCCACGCCATCTCTGGTCTTGGTCATGCAGTGGGCGGAGGGACTGGGTAAGCCTTGCAGCGTAAACATGTTCGCAGTTGCTAACGTACTGTTGGACGTCGAGGCTCATTCCGTCCCAACTATAGCAAACCCCGATGTCTAGCAGGGTTTCTCGGGTCCCCGGATGTCCGACCTGTGGTTGGTCGTGGTAGTGGCAGCAAATGTCAGCTCTCAGTTGCTGTGGTACCCAGACCTTCCACCGAGTGTTTGGTTGACCACTTCTTGTCCACACGTCATCCTGGGCTTTGAATCATTGGGGATGCTCTTGCAAGAGCCGGTGTACATCGGGGTCCTCCTGCTGGCTAATCGAGACTTGGTGTTGGGTGATTTTTAATTGGAGGAGCCAGATTTGCTCGTCAGAGCTTTGCTCTACTTGAGGGGGGGAGACATCTTTTCCCCTTCCTCTTCCTTGACTTTCTCCTCCAGCGTGGGGAAGCGAGACAGGGCATCAGGCAGGTCATTTGCCTTACGCCTTACATGGGCAGTGCTGTACCTCAAAGTCGAATTCGGTGAGAAACATATCCCACAGACCAAGCTTGGCTTTACTGTTACGTGACTCGTGTAGCCATTGGTGGGCTTTTGAGTCCGTTCGCAAGATGAAGTGTTGGTCTTCTAAATAATATCTGTATTTTCGCACTGCCCAGATGACGGCTAGACACTCCTGTTCATTTATGTGATAACTTTGCTCTGTTTCATTGAGGCGGGTGGAGGCATACGCTATCACACAGGGTTGGTTATCGCTGCCCAACTGGTAGAGGACGGCTCCCAATCCATTTTGACATGCATCTGTTTAATATTAATGGCTGATCTCCTTGAGGTCAGTGTAACTGCCGGATGTTGCCGAAGCTTGTCTTCAGGTCGTGGAAGGCTTGCTGTTGCTCCAGTACCCATCGCCAATGTGTGTCTTTCTCCAGTAGTGGATGTAAGGGTGCATGAGTTATGCAGTGTGTAGCACGAAGTCGCGTAGCCAGTTGCACAGACCCAGATACCGTCGTAGCTGTCGTTTATTCATCGGCTCATCTGTGTCTTCGATGGCTATTATAGAGTTTCGTTGTGGGAAGTTTCCCTCAGGTGATACGACATGTCCCAGGTAATCGATGGAGGATTTGCCGAAGTAACTCTTGGAGAGTTTGCAAGTCATCCCATGTTGTTCCAAACGTTCTAGTACCTGCTGCAGATGCTTGAGGTGCTCCTCCCAGCTATTTGAGTATACGATTACGTCGTCGAGGTATGCAAAGCAAAACTCTCCTATATAACCAGTCAATACCTCTGCGGACATTAGGCTTTGGAAGGTGGCTGGGGCATTCTTTAGCCCGAACTGCATCACTCAGAACTGTAGGGTTTCACCCTCGGGTTTGGTGAATGCAGTATATTTGTGGCTGTTGGGGTGTACCGCAATTTGCCAGTATCCGGATTCCATATCCAAGGTGCTGTAGATAGTAGCTTTGCAAATGTCCGGCAGGGTAAGGGTTAGGTCAATGGCTGGAGGAGCAATAGGGTGCGTTATCTTGTTTAGGCCCTTGTAGTTAATGCAGCAGCGCAGCTCTCCATCCTTTTTGGGTACTAGGACCACGTGGGAATTGTAGGGTGAATTTGAGGGTTATACAATCCCTGGTCCTTCATTTCGTTTACCTGGTCAATTATCATTTGACCGATATGGTCAATTATAAACAGGGGTGTTGGTCGTGGTCCAGATCTCGTGTTTGTTTGATAGAGTCTGACGCAATAACCCCCGTCCGAACACATTGGCGTGTTCATTTATTACTGCTGTAGTTGGCTAAACTGGGATTCGTTTAGCTCATGATTCACTCATGCAGGATCAATGGGTGTGGGTATGATGTCCTCTGGGCTGTGGTCCCAATTCACCATTATCCTCTCGTGCTCGCCCATGTAGGCCCGGCATTGTCCATAGTCAATAATGCACTGATGTTGCCTAAGCCAGGGGCAACTGAGTATAACTGCTACTGACAGTGTAGAGGAAACTATAAATTCGGAGGTAGCTGCAAGTCAATGTATATTCACCTGTACTGTGGTGCGACCATCTACATGTAGAGTGGCATTCGGTTGAGCCATTCTAACAGGTTTCATTGTTGGGCGCATACTGGCTATTTGTTCAGATGTGAGTACATCTCTCCTGATGAAGTTTGCTGTGGCAGCGGAGTCCAGCAGCACCAAGACACGGTCTCCGTTTATTTCCACTTCGATGTGGGGAGCTATGGAGAAGTTAGAGTCTTCATTCAAGCCTTGGATTCTGGGCCCTTGTGGTCCGGTGGTGGCGGCCCACTTCGCACCCCGGTGACGGTGTTTCTCGACCTGCTAGCAGGAGTTGGTTTTTCTATCGTCCTAGCAGCTGAGGGACCAGCCGTCGGATTAGATTTTGATGGAGGTATCGCTGATCCGGCCAGCTTATGGGGACAGTCCTTATTCCAATGGCTGCTAGGACAGAGCCAACACTTTGGCACGAAGGTTGTGCATGTCTGTGGTGTGGGCAAATCCTTGTGTGATTCGACCAATGGGGCTCGTGGTTCCGGGATTTTCACAGGTAGTGGTTTCTCTAGACTGGCCTGCGCCGCAAAGTTTTGTTCGGCTTCCCACACCCTTTCAACTAGTTCGTCGATAGTTGTTGGGCGGGTTGTGAGAAGGACGTTCCTCGGGCCTGGTAACAGCGTCCTTCCTATTGAACGTACAGCCATGGCTTCCGAAACTTCCGGGAATACGTGCTGGAACATCTGTTCTTTGCGACGTATGAAAATTTCCGCCTCGTCCGGGTCTGGCTGTAGAACTGGGTTGTTAACCACGCTAGCACCTCCTCGCCGGTGAATTCTGTTGCAATGCGATTGCAGAACTGCTTCCAGTCCGTAAGAAAGTCCCCGTTTTTTTCTCACCAGGTTAGCGCTACCCCTTTTAAGTGTAGCTTGGCCCTGTCTACCCATTGTCTCAAAGGCAAAAGGGTGTCTTGGAACTCCTTTTCGCACTCATTAGTAAATGTGACTGGGTCTTCGTGTATCCGACCGACGATGTCCGTTATCTCGATGTCGTCATCCCATCCTGTAGCCGGGTGCTGTCCCAGGCTGAATATAGATCCGGTACGGCCTTGATCGTCGGGAGTAGGAGACGTATTTCTTCCTACATTTCTCACATTGATACGCCATACCTGGCATAGTGATGCGCTCGTCGGGCCATCCTATACACAGGTTATGGAAGGGTTCGCTACACGTTGTGTATCTGACCCGGTTAATGCCTAGGCCGGACCAAGTCATGTTGCTACAAAAGATTGTGGGTTGCTGCAGACAGTCTTCACAATGGTATTCGAGGCAGTACGTGCAATCAATTTGGTATGCACCGACACCTTGACATTTGATCAGTGGAGGGGGGAGGTGACACGCCTCTGTCTTTCGCAACCCCTTGTATCCACATGTCCGGCCGCCCTCCAGGATTGTGGCAGACCGGTACTTCCATGTACGAAATGGCACAGTGTTTATATTTCACGAGTGTAAAAGTGTACACTAGGGTTGCAGTGAGATGAGTCGTAATTGTTTATGGTAACTGGTATAAACGGCATCCTTCAAGGTGTGGAAACTGCTACACCAGAGTCTTCATCTTCACATTCACCCACCACACCCACCTCATCACCCATTGCTATGGATCACTCATCATGCTCCCTCATTTCACTTACCCCCATCCCTACCTCGTCAGAGTGTTTGCTTTCTGCCGAGGAGCAAGTAAGTACACACTGTAATGATGATAACCTTACCTCTGTAGTGGTAGTTTTTATTATACAAACACACTTGGTGCCACTTCTGGGAAACCCCCCCCCCCCTTTTCTACACCTCATTACTTTAAAATCCACCCAGCCTTCAGCAAGTTTCCTGGCAACCAATTACCCAACCCAAAATTTTGTTGCAACCACTTCCCAGCTTCCTCACACCCCATCACTCACACAGCTACCCCTAACCTCCCTTCAACCCCACAGTCTATAACTAACCCCTCCCCTATCAGACTAGCCATACATCACAGGTACTCACTCCACATCAGCCTACAGTCATATCTCACCCTGTCACCACCCCTTTTACATCAGGTCTACCCTCACACAACCTTTCCTGCCATTTCACAAAACCCCTCAACCCCCTTTCCCATCAATCACGTTCATAATTACAATCAAATCTACATCAACAAACCTGTGGCATTCAGTCCATTGCTGGTTTACATCACTCACCCCATCTCACCACCTTGCATCCCCTACCCCTTCAACAGTCTCTGCCACATCCCATATTCACTCCACATGCTTCATCTTCATTTTCAGCATATGGGAAGATTTCTCATCCTTTGAAAATGATTTTGGCAGTTTTCCCTGAAACTATGGATTAAATATTCACTAATTGTTAAAATTTTTGATAGCACTAAATAGGATTAAATAGAATGGTAACATACCAGATAACCAGTTGCTAGAAATAATTTCCCCCTTCACTTGTTTGAGTGACACAACCACATTAGCAATTGCTAATAATTTTCATTTTGATCAATATCACCAAGATATTGTTGATTACTTTATTCCTGCCAGTATGCTAGTAAATATTAGGCTGGAATGGTTTAACAGGTTGCAGCAGCACTCTGAGCCCTTAGCCAACTATATAGCAGATATAAAGGAAGCAGCTATGGTTTTGCGTTTGTCTGTGTCTGAGGCTGAAATAGTCTCAACCATTGTGGATGGGTTTGATCAAGCTGTCTTTGCAAATAGACCACATACATTTGCTGACTTAGGTAGGTTTTGTATAAACTCAACAAATGTAGCTTTCGCAGATCACTAAAGAGATAAGTCATCTTTTCATTTTGGAAAACCTCCCACCTCATTTCAAAAGAAAAAAACAATATGAGAAGGAAGTGCCTAAAACTAAAGATTCAACTAGTGAAAGTCCAAAAGACAAACACAAGGACCAGTCGGAGACCAATACAAAATCAGATAAAATATGTGATTTTTGTAAACAACCAAGGCATTTCAAAAAACAGTGTAGAAGATTGCAAGAAAAATTGAAAACAAAAGGATTCACAAAACACGTAGGGTGTCAAAACCACACCAGAAAAGGCTTAGATCACCTAAAAAAACAAAAACTGATCAAAAACAGAAATCACAAAAACATAAAGTGGATACAAATGTACAGTCAGTGTGTGACATGAAAGATTTGTGGAAGATTATTTAGGAAATAGATGACATTGTTTTAGCAACAGAAATTGCAGGAAATGTAAGAAAAATGGGTAATTAAAAAAGAGAAAATGTCACAAAATTTTACCATTAACCAAACCATTTTTGCCACACAGTTAGGCCCTCTGGAAATTATTGGTCTTGTTGATACAGGTTCTCTGCATAGTTTTATTTCTGCATCAATTTTTCAAAAATTACAGGATGAGGGATATGTGAAATGTATAGTCAGTAAACATAAAGTGTGTCACAGCTTCAGATCAACCTTTGCCAGTCAGTATAGCTACCTTTGTAAAAATTCAAATTGATTTGTTTTCATGCACTTTCCCATTTTTAGTGTGTGACGCAACTCAACTAACCTCATTCTGGGATCAGATTTCATCTCAAAAACTCATATGCTTATCGAATTACATGTCAGATCATTATGTTTAAGTTTAATAAGCAAGTTTATCATTCCATTTGCTAATTCCAGTCAGACTATTGAAGAAGTGAAAGTGTCTGAAATTTGTAATAATCAGAGTTCCCTAGCATTAAGTCACCTTGATAAATAAAACACAAGGGTCATAATGAATTATTTTTCTGATTTCTCTGATGTTTTAACTCCAAAATTAGGTTGCACTAATTTAATTGAATGTGATTTTAAACTGCTTGATTCTAAACCTGTAAAGCATCATTCTTTTGATTTGGCATCTCCAAAAATGGAAATTATGAGAAATAAAATTCAAGAATTATTACTTGGTAAGGTAATAGAATCATCCGAATCCTCTTTCAGTTCTCCAGCTTTTCGGGTACCTAAGGGAAAGGTCCATCGTTTAGTGGTGGATTATCGAATCTTGAACAAACAGATAGATATTGAAATTGTACCATTACCTAATTTGAACTCAGCGTTTCACTGGTTTAGCAAGGCTAAGTATTTCAGTGTTTTCGACCTAAATTCAGCCTACCACCAAATTTCTCTTACCAAGGAATCAAAACATGTCACTGGATCTTGTGTACTGTGGAACTTGTTCCAATATAAGATTGTACCATTTGGACTTGATACTGGAGTACAAGTACTCATGCATCTTCCAATCAGGTGTAGCGAGATGATAAATGTAAGTAAGTTTTTAATTACTTGGATGACTTGGTAATGTATTCAGAAAGTTTTGACTAGCAAGTTACCTACTTGAAAGAAGCCTTGAAAAGATTGCGCAAGGCAGATCTTACGACTAACCTCAAGAAGGTAAAGTTGCAGTTAAGGAAATTTCATTCCTGGGGGATTTAGTTTCTGAAAAGAATATCTAAATTTATCCAGATAGAACAAAATCAATTATAAATTTCCTCTCACCCAAAGAAACAAAAGGCATTTCATGTTTTATCAGCATGGTGAACTTTTATTCTAAATTCATTCCTGAATTTGCTGAACATGCTGCTCCACTGAATTCTCTGAGGAAAAAGGCAGCAAAATTTAATTGTGGTAAAGAACAGCAAGAAGCATTTGAGTTTTTGAAACAAGCTATTGCTAGTCCTCCTGTTCTTAGGAGGGCCGATTTTTCAAGGTCATTTATCCTCCAAACAGATACCTCAAGTGCAGCACTGGGTGCTGTGTTGTCACAAGAAATTGATGGGCAGAGGCAGCCCATCTCATTTACCTCACACCCCTTGACACACCAGGAGAGAAAAGCTTCATCAGTATATGAGTTAAAGTGCTTGGCAGTTGTATTTGGACTTGATAAGTTTAGGCAGTTTTTGGAACACAAAGAATTTTTCCTGGGAACAGATAATCAGGCACTGTCATGGTGACTAGCCCATCCCAAACAGCTGATGCTCCAGTAATTTCTTGTTATCTGGCCAGTTTTTGAGATGTTTTAAATACCAATTTCATTGATAGCTGAGGAATAATAATTCTAAACACAGTGAATTCTCTATCAATTGTATCTCAGGAGACTGACAAAAAATTTCAATACATGTGGAATTTCAATGAATCTAGTCTTGAAATGCAGATAAATAAAAAATGGGACCATAGAATATGTTCCATGAATGCAGGATTTCAATCCATCCGAGTTCAATACATAGAGGTTCCACTGTACTCTCCATCTTATATAAGCTGGCATTTTGACAGTTCAACGAATGTTTACTTTTAGTTTATGTATCCTTTCGCAATCAACTGGTGCGTCAATTGGAGGCTACACGAATACTAGGAAATTGGTTTCCAGAAAAAACATGGCATGTTTAGGACATAGACAGACAGTTACTAGCCCAATATAAATTACCAGTAATTAAAATCGCTACCAATAAATAGCAGCAGGTTCGCCACCTCTAGAGCCTGCTTTTTAAAACTTGACTTATCTCTTATTACTGTCTCGAAACGATACAAATTTGAAATATATTTCGTCAAATAATTTTTATTGTAGGCTTTTGGAATTAATATCAAGCACATATGGAAAGCCTGGATGGACAGTGGGTAAACAACATGAAAAGATGTAAGGTTTGAAGTCGCATTTCATTCGGATATCAATCGTCTTATTGTGTATTTCATTTTGAACACCTATAAATTACTACTTTAGCATGAAGATTAGTTTGTTACACTTACAACCGCTGTTTCTGACCACGTAAAATAAAATATATTAATCTAGGAACTCTTTGTTATCATGTATTTTGTACTTGTCTGATGTGCGTCGCCAGTGCACTCAGAATAGCCAACTTAATATTAATTTTGGTTCGTTCGTGCATCAGCGTGATACACCCTTCTCCTCAAAGAGACAATAAAACCACGGCCCAAAAGAGTAAGCAATCAAAAGATTCAAAACATTCAGAAATATAACCTCTTTGCAAGTAGCAGAGTTGAACATCAATATTAAACAGGAGACACCACCAGTTCCCCAATTTACAACACATGAGATTGCACTTTGTTTTCTTTTTTATTGAGCTGTTTTTTTTTGTGCATAGCAAATTCACACAATTTACTAAATTGCTTTGTGAAAGACAACACTTCATAATGTACATCCTTATGCCCACAGAGCATTTCTTTAAACATTATCAATTTTATATTGCTTCGAAATACATTTATTAAAAATGGTGATCAACAAAATTCTTATAAAACCAGTGGTTTTCTAATATACCACTCTTCAAATTGTACCTGGCCTCATTAAAATAGAGATTAAGGCCAACCATGTAACTGTGATTATCTTTATATGTTATGGCCACATTCACATATATATATATATATATATATATATATATATATATATATATATATGAGGACTGGTTATTCATTCTCTAATACCCACACCAAAACCCTTCATAAAAAAATTATTAAGTTCTCAAAAGACACTTTACTTCCAAAATTTCTGGCCATTCAAAAACACAAAGGCCAATCAGTAAAAAGTTATGATACCTTAATAAAGGCTTAAGTCCTTTCGAAATTGACACTTTACCCACAAAATTTCTGGCCATTTGAAATTACAAAGGCCAATTTCCATGAAATATTATTTTGCCTTACCAAATGATTAAGACTTTTTATAATGAATACTTTCCTCACAAAAGTTGTGGCCATCCAAAATTACAAAGGCCAATTACCAATGTAATTTTACAATTTACTACGACTTGAAAGTTATTTAAGTCCTTCTGAGTATTTAATTATTTTTACTGGAATAATCTTAAGGTTGCTCTCATGGTCACTTAACACGACCAAGGCCATTAAAAGCTCTATTTTAAAATTTGACGAAAAGTTTGTAAGATCAGTAGAGAGAAAACTATTCTTGAATCTTGTAACTTTTTCCATCGTGAAAAAACTACTATCATTGTTACCCTACAAGGACTCTGAAATTTGTGAGTCCTTCCTGGAGACTGCCAGAATGGCCTAGAATTATTCCTTTTTAAATTTCATTTCTGGCAAATTTACTTAACTCCATCAAGGTGTTCCTGCTGATCCTCGGAGCCACATTCTCTCTCGAGTCAGAAAACTCCAAGAATTATATAGTCGAAATACAGTACACCCCTGGAGGGGAGCAAGAAACTTTGTTCCAATCGCATTGCTCCAAACCCCTAACACCACACTACTAGGGAAGAGGAAATTCATTATTATTTTTATTGTAACACTTCCGCCTGGTAACACACTTTTATAAATCAGCCAATCAAAGTCCACCATTGAAGTTATTTCCGTCTAGCAACAAGCTGGGCGCGACGACGCGCTGTTGCTGACATCACACTGCAGGTAGAATTTCTCAGAAGTTGGGCGGGCTGCACTGCAGGCCTAATTTCCAGGAAGTGGAGGATGCAGGGCTCTAATTGGCTATCAACCCCATGTGACAGGTGACAGCCACCACGCCGGTCGTCACCTTGGCCGAGGCGCGCAGTCCCTGCCCAGCTAGCAGGCACGTACTACGCACCCATTGTGGCTACCTTCCGCGCCGGTCACACGCAGCTGACATTCAGCTGCCTCCAAGATGTTCTGTCATTCATGGAAAGTGCAGGTTGGTGCCAAGGTAGATTGAATTTTTAGCGTAACCAGCTGAATTCTTAACTGCGGGCTGCCAAAATACATGCTTCCCAAGCACGCACATATTTTATTTTCCGGGATTGGTTGTGAAGTCAGGCGCAGAACGTAACACACGTTGAAAATTGAGATGCTCTGCATCTCAAAGTGATACACGATTTTGTAAATGACACTTTGTTTCTTATACGTCAAGTTGCCGCTCACTGACTGTCAAAATCTCGCCAGCTTATATGAAATAGACTATAGGTAAGGTTACAACGTAGCTTACTAGAACTTCTGTCCCCATATACATGGACAGAAGTATTCGTACAGTGACACGTACAAGAGAAAAATATTTTACATGCTGCTTCAGGAACAAAAAAAAACATAATTTCACCTTACTTGTATAACTGTAATACATTATGATAACGTGGGCATACATGACTATTATAGATATAATGTATTGTGTGAAATAAAAAATTGACTTTCTCACTGGAGGCCTTTTAGGCCAGACAAAAGTATTCGTTTATGAACACAATCATACTGTATGTCCAAAACAAAGTGAATGCTTCTTTTCTTTCCCCAGTACTTTGTATGCCTGTCTCTTCTGTGATTGATGCCCCTCAACCGAGTGGGCATGGAATGCACAAGCTTACTGGTTGTTTCCGCACCAATGCGACACCATTCTTGTGACAGTATGTCCTTCAGCTGCAATTTACTAGGTTTGTCATGTTTCCTTAACTCTTGTCTCTAGCTCACTCCACGAATGCTCAATTGGATTGAAATCTGGAGATTGTGTCGGTGTGTTATAAAGTAACCAGTGTTGGACAATTTTTGCCATATGTTTGGGATTGTTATTGTGCTGGAATTAGTAATTGGTCCATTTAGCCATACCTGTCCACATTTTCCTCTATGAAAAATAGTTCCCCTACACCAGGCACAGCCGTGTTGGGCCTCCTTCATACCAAAATGTGGCCTTCATTGTGAAACATGTTGAACTTACTCTCATCAGAGAGCAAAACACTGCCCTAGAAGACCTGATCCTTCCCTACACATTCTTTTGTTAGTGCTATCCTCTTCTTTTGATTCTTCTTGCCTATGTAAGGCTTTTTTCTTGGTACCTTGGCTCTGTATCCAGCAAGATTAAGAAGTCGTCTTACTGTTCTTGGTGTTGCTTGTTTTCAAAAGTGTTCATGCACATATGCAGATATTGCAGAAGTTGTAACTTTTGGATCTTTCTTGATCATTCACACAACGTGCCATGTTTCCCTGCCGTCTAAGTTCTGTGGACGACTCGATCAGGCCCGTTTATTTAAGATTGTGATTCTTTATATTTTTGTATTACACTGTGCTCAGTCGAACGACTTCATCATACTATGTTTGCAATTTCCAAATATAATTTGTTTTTATGGAATAATGAAACAATGATTTGTCTCGTTTACACGGTTTCTTTTCCTTTGTGCCCCATTTTATCGTTCCGTAGCCAACTTGTCGTACATGAGGAAATGTGGCAGGTAGCTCGCGTATCTGTTGTTTCTGTATTCACAACCAATTGATGAATACTTCTGTCTGGTCTAAAATGCCTCAAGTGAGAAAGACAATTTTTTATTTCACAAATTACATTATATCTATTGTAGTAATGTATGCCTATGTTATCGTAATATATTTCAGTTATATATGTGAGGTGCAATTGTTTTTTTTTTTTTCTGAAGCATATAAAATATATTTTTCTCTTGTACATGTTGCTGTACAAATACTTTTTCTGTACATTTCTGTATATGTGTAATCCTTTTATGCACATAAGTGGGTGACTCTCTCTTTGCTTACCTGTCAAGTAGGTACAATACAAACATACTCTGCAAGTTACAAGCACCATATAATAGGCTTTCACAGTGATGGATGTTTTATATTTCTGCAGGTCATGCCATGCCCATTCGATCGCTGTGTTTCTCTCCAGATTCACAGTTGCTGCTGACTGCATCAGATGACGGCCACATGAAACTCTACGATGTGTAAGTAGTCAACACGCATTGCAGACTGTGTATCGAGTGTGTCTCCTACTTTAAAGTAACTTTCAGCAATACACTAATGTGAAAGTTTTTGTCACCATTTAACTAAACAGATTTTGTCTTTGTTTTCCTGCTTGCCTTTCTGATTTAAGACTTGTTATTAATAATCCCGCCAAATATTGCCGTTGTAAAAGAATAGTCTCACAACCAAATATGGAGTGTGATTGAGAGTAGGTCCAGGTTATCGTAATTGCACACCCTTCACAGTAGGACAATTGAAACACAGCTTTTCACATTAAACTCACCAACCACCTTCAACAGCTATCATCCATTCCATGCCAAGAAATCTCTGTCATATAGTCTTGTCACAGAGGTAAACACATTTGCTCCACTTAAATAAGCAGTATGATAGAATAGCCAAAGAATTCCTCGATAGAGGCTGCCCCACGTCCTTGGTTTACAAAAATATTCAGTGTGCCACTTCAACCACAGATCCTGAAACAAAGATCAGTACTTCAGATATCCCACTGGTTGTCCCTTACCACGAGGACATGGGCAAACTTGCAACCATTCTCAACTGTAAATACAAAATTGTCACCTCATCACCACTCACTCAAAACTTATTCTCCCAACCACCCAGATTAGTCTTCAAATGACATCCAAACAAATTGGTGCAATCCAAATTGTTAACCAATGCCATAGTCGGTAATATCACCACCTCTAAGGGGTCTCATCCTTGCAATAGCCCATGTTTTAGCTTGTGCTTTACACCAATCAGACTTATCCTATCCAGAGCAGCCACAACTGTGTGACAAAAAATTTTATCAACCAACTACAAATGCATTCACTGCAATGTAAAGTACTTTGGCCATACTACAAACACTCTAATGAATGGCCATAGAGTGGACACTGAACAAGCCATACCTGGAGTAGATGTAAATTTACAGGAGAAGCCAGTTGCAGCACGCACAGCATCTCGCAACCGGAACTTTGACTCCTGTTACACAACCAGAGTGGTGAGCTTCCTACCACCTTCTAATAATAGTGCAGAACTGTGATGCTGGAAACTGGCCCACCAATACATCACCAAATCCAGATATACAACTGGCTTAAAAAGATAACCCGTCCGCAAATTTCAAATTTCCTGCTTCATCCTAGTTTGCCACTAGGTTCACTGTTAGCCTGCCACCACTCAACAGACTGCAGTGTGCCATGACTTGCTGCCTGATGAAGCTGGCCTGGCCAGTGAAACGTGACAATTGTGCATCCCCATGAAAAACTTGTTTGTCTGACTTTTGTGTGTGTCTAACCACGAGTACTGCCCTGTAAGCACTTGTGCATACTTTCTACATTTTATAATGTAATCAATAGCCTAGTGGCCTATTCTCGCAATATTTTACAAATTCGCTCATTCTTATAATTGATTCTTTAAAATAATTTCAGTATTCACAAATGTTTATCTAAATGTCACGTCTGACATCTTTTTCTATATTATTAAATTAACTTCTACTCATCAGTGCACAACACTCTGCCGCACATTTCAATGAAGTTTCATTGGCAGTACAACCTACAAGACATCATGATTTGTACTGTTTACCTATGGTAAAAGATGCACGCTCCATGGCCGAAGAATTGTACTGTTCACCGGCCAAACCACCAAAACTATGCATCAAGGTCACTGAGTATATAGCGCACCACAGGATGGCACTACTAGTATGAAGCATCGAGACATGGAGCGCCTGGATCCGGCGCCGGCCAGTGATGTCACATGCCCAGAGGATCTAATGCCACCACCCCCTCCTCCAAGATTAAGGGCAAGCCAGGAAGAGTATAAATACTGGGGCCCAGCCCTTAGAACGCCAGTCTGTCCCGTTCTTTCATCGCACTCCTGGTGCCGAAGGAACCATCGGCTCTGCTTGGTCTTCACCTCAAAGATCATCGCCAGTTTAAGTCATCAAACACTTGAGACACGTTTCGGGACCTTTAGGGCACGCACTGCCAGTTAGGGGAAAGTGAAGTTATTTTCATAGCCGCTTTTTCCTACCAACCTCTCTAGTTTAGAAACAGGTCGCCTTCACCTGTCCAGCGTAGCTAACTTCCGTTAAGCTCTCGTTGATAGGAGGTAGTGCAAAACCACCTTGTTTATTTCCTTGCTAAAATAAACAAGTTTTATTCCCTCTTAAGGGTATTTTTCCTGCAGCACTAGATCCCCACCTCATATACATCAGTCCTATCAGAGGGACAGCAAGTGACCTGGGGATTTTACACCAGTAGACACACACACACCTATCTTGGACGGCCACCCTTTCTGTGCATCATAGTGTACAGAATAGTAGAGCCCAGACACTAGGTACTCATCCTCTTGGGGGTAGCTTGTCAGTCTGGAGTTTGCTCTTTCCACCATGCTTCTGGTACTGGAAGGAGTACTTCTCTGGGTCTGAAGAGACTGATCCTTATGGGGAACTCACCCACGTATTGGGATAGTCAGGCAGTGATACCTGAGTCAGTACCCACCTCAATTCTGGTGTCTGGTATGGCGATAGAGAGAGAGCATTGGGTTGGCGGAGATGGTACGTGGAAGTACACATGAGTAGGACCACCAAGTTACCTGCTCTGCCTCCACGAGTCGGATTTTAGTTACTTTTTCCTCGGTCCCATTTTCCCATCGAAGTGGTATATGTAATAGGACTAAATAGACTGATACTATCTCTAAGTACCAACTGGAGCTTAGCCACCTCCCCGTCACCTAGAGAGACCAGCATCACCCACACCACAACGGGAACTTTTCACACCGCCCATCAAGCTCGAAGGAGAAACTCACCCTGTGTTCATATCATACCTGAGTGGTCAAGTTACTTCGTAGGGGATAGCTAACCCGTGGCTTTGGGGGATCCCAATCACGGAACTTACTGCTGTAACAGTCAGCACCCACAAACACTTGCCCGCCTGTACACCAAGCCCCAGAGCCTGCCCTAGCGCCCCTCTGTCCGAGCCACCGCAGGCCCAGCAACCATCGCCAGTAGCCCGTCGCCCAGGAAATCCCATCAGTACTAGCTGTATCAGATTTTGTGCCCTGCCGGAAAGCCACATGGCCTGTACTGTATACTGGTCAGGTTCCAGGTCCGCACAGTGACTAGAGCCACAATCTCACCCCGGGTTCATCTGCCCTCACACCCACCAAAACGCTTGAGCCTGTGACATACCTCTTCTTCCCATAGGGGGTCACGCATCAAGATGATTTTCTGTTGCCCAACGTGGAGTCTTGCGCCTTAAGTATGACAGCTATTTAAGCAGAACCAGACCAGCACAACCCTGAACCAAGAGAACTAGCCAAGAGCCGAACCACCTACCGCACGGACTTTGGGGAGTCTATAAACACCCCATGGTGCTCAATAAACCTAGCGATCATGTCGGACACTGATACTAACCAGCACAAGCAAGCCGAAGCAAATATTTCTGATGCCATACCCGGACTATGTCACAAGCCTAACTGTTCCGGCACAGGGACATTTCACATAGAATGCGCCAGAAAAGTTTCCATAACGTCTGCCTAGGTTGGGGAGATGAAATGAGTCACACCGATGGACTAGAATACCAATGCGAGAAATGTTGCACCAGGTAAACAGCTTTCTGTTGTTGGATAACTTGCCAAGGACGTGGTACCCACATAGTTAGCTGTATACTATGTGCAGAACCATACCACCATGGCTGTCTTGGGTGGCCAGACGAGAGGGAAACCCGTCCTGGCATTGTCTACCGCTACAAAGTATGTTGGTGTGTCACTGATTTCTGACCGCACAACCCAGGGACAGCTACACATACCATCACCACACGAAGCACAGGGGAACCCCAAATCCCTGAATTTGCAGGATGCCTGCATGAAGACCCGCTCTTGCTCATAGCAGAATGTGAGAAAGAACTCTGAGAAAATGACATCCCGCTCAAAAAATGGGTAAACAAGCACAGGCTAAACTCAGGGGCAAAGCACTTGAGTGGTGGTAATAGTACTGCGAGTTTATCACTGAATGGGGCCAGTTTAGTTGCCGGCTCGCTGCCCAGTATACGGGTGAAGAAGTATTAGCCAAGCTCACAACGGATTTCTACAGCCGTATGCAAACCCCAGGCGAAGAGGCAGAAATATTTGTCCGCCGCAAGGTGCAAATGTTTTGCCAAATATTTCCAGACGAAAACGAGGAGAGCTGCTTGCAACACATGACAAGCATTCTGCTACCCAAGCTTTGTAACCTACTACTGATACCAAAGCCATTCACAGTGGATTTAGTTAGTAAGTAGAGAGAGCAAGTGAAACCAAGCGGAATTTCAAAGCGCAAGCAATCCTATACGACCAAAAATCAACAAGCCCAAGGAGTCTGAAAAGACACCAGAACATAGAAACAACCCTTCCCCTTCTGCACCCCCCACACCAAAGCTGCCAAAATGCAGGCACTGCCCAGAATTCATTTTCATAAGGATTGCCCACAATGGCCAATAGGATTGGGCCGAACAGGGGAAGGGGAAACAAACCAATCAGTGGATGCCACACAGCAGCCAGTTTGAAAGAAATCAACCCTACAGGCATGAACGTCGTGGCCGGCGGGCAAAACAGGCCAACCACACCGGTCAACAAGAATCCATCAGCCAGCTCTTAGACAAAGAGGTGGAACCACCAGAACCTCCACACATTGAAGTCTCAGCATCAACTGCAAAAAACTTCTCACCCTACTTTACTCAGCAGCCACAGGCAATTTTGTATGTAGCGACATTCTGACAGCTTTACAAAGGGCATTACTCCACCCACAAACTTGCACCGTAAGGATGCCAAAGCCTGATTGCACCCCCAAAGTCGACGGTCGGACCACTCTCACCATCGAACTACATAAGAATTCAAGACCAGCGGAATTCGTCATCTCGCCAGATATCCACGAATCCGTTATACTTAGGTACCCCTGACTCCGCAAACAACAGTGCATAATGGAACATGGGCAATGCAAAGTATAGCTGGGCGACAAGCACAGTGTGACCATCAACTGGGAACACTTTCCAGACGCCATCATTCCGCCAACCCTAAAGACCAAAGAGATCAACCATCAGCTCACTGAAGTACAGTTCAAGGAACTGAAGAGAATCCTCAAAGAACACCGTGCCACCTTTCAAGCCTTGAAGGCGAGCTTCCATGACATCAAGTAACTCCACCGACCTCAAGAGGAAGGACTGCTAATCCTACAAACCGACTTTTGCCAACATGACCTAAAAGCTGTACTCTACCAAGAGGGCCCAGGCGGTCAACCCCAGGCATAGCGAATGCCAGCACCAGACTGAATGCCACCGAGCAATGCCACCACATAAACGAACAAGAGTGCATAGCCATTATCTGGATGGTTCACAAATATAGGTACTATCTGGAAGGCAACCATTTCATCCTAAGTACTAACAGTAAAGCCCTCCAATGGCTACGGAATCCCGTAATGCCAAAGCCAAGCTCGGACGTTGGGACATGTTCCTGACCGAATTCGAATTTGAAGTATAGCACTGTCCAGGCAAGGCTGATGAAAAATGGAAACGAACGACTCTCCCCCAGTTTCCGGATTGCAGCCCTGAGGAATATATCAAATTGCTCCAACTGCCTGCAATTCAGCCAAAACCAAATAGCCTTGCACCAGCAACAAGACCCGGATATCCTGAACCTACTTTAGTAGCATCACAAGCAGTTAGAATTGAGGAACGACATTGTGTGTTACCGAAGTGGCCAATCTGGGATGAAGTGGAGAATTCAGGTACCCAAGAGCCTACTGGCAGATGTCTGCAGACATCACCACGACCACCCTAAAGCGTGTCACCCTGGAACCCGAGAAACCCTAGCTGACATTGGGGTGTGCTACATGTGGGACGGGATGAACCGAGATGTTTGGCAGTATGTACACTTCTGCGAGACATGCTGCAGGGGCAAGGTGTACCCCGCACCACAGCCCACCCCCAAGCCCCGTCAACCACACATGCCATGGACCCACATCGCAGCCAACCTAATGGGGCCATACCCCCGCATTACCAAAGGGAATCGCTACCTCCTAGTAGTGACCAATCAATTTTCAAGATGGTGGAAGCATTCACCTTACCAAGTTAGGAAACCCACCACTTCATTCAGAAATTCAAAACAGAAATCTTTCCGTACTGGGGCTACCCACAATCCATTATCGCAGACAATGGAACTCAGTTCTCCAGCTGGAAATGGCTGACAGCCTGCAATGAAAGGGTGGTCCAGACATGGCAATACCTTTGTATCACCCACAAGCCAACCTCACTGAGAGGAGGAACCAGGAGCTGAAGAAGAAACTCCGCCTCAGTGTGGGAAAAAATCACAAACATTGGGATAAACACATCCCGAAGATTCTCTTTGCCCTACGAAGATGCACCAATGAGGTGATCAACACTAGCCCCAGCCAATTCCTCCTGGGTCACACTCTCCAATGTCCAGGGGATTGGAAATGGGGCAGTCCACCCACAGAAATGCCTCGTCTGGAAGATGTCCGTTTAGCCGCCCTAGCCCGAACGGACAACACCATAGTGTCACAAAAGGCACACATCCAGAAAAAGTACCCACTACCCCGCACTGGCATCTGAGCCTTTAATCAGAGTGAAGCAGTACTCCTACGCAGCCATTGTTTGAGTAAAAACCAGTGGCCAGTTTAGTGGAAGTTTGGCTGAGGAATTGGAGGGTTCATATAAAATCATTGGATGCCAGGACAACGTATACTGGGCAGAAGACCACCGGGGACGTATTCGTAAAGTCACCATAGGACAAATACAGCCCTTCCCAAGAGACGCCTTCGACCCAGAGGTCAACACCGCTGCATGTGTGACCTCCGAACAACCAGGTGACATGGACGACCCAGTGCCAACCGTCGCCCCAGAAGCCCAGCTGCTTCCTCCCAGAGAGCCTAAGGTTGAATCCAACACCAGCCGGGGAGCCTGCTTTTCCATCCCGACTAGGGTGTAATTCCCCAAACCAAAAGCAGCAGAATCTGTTTGGACGCTGTCCTCAACTCCCACAGAGTTCATCAGAAAGGCCACTGCCCGACTAGGAAGGTGGTCACCTAGTACACGCTAGCACTTTTGGCAAAGCTCGTTGGACCGCAAGCCACGTCATAGGCCCAATCGCCAAAAAGAGAGAGGAACCCAATGCCATCGAGACCATGGGACGACCGCCATCTCGAGCGGCCACTCCAACAACCCTGGCCCTGGAGGCCTTAGTTCAGCTAGTGCCATCCATCGCAAGTTAGATAGCATAGCCACCCAGTCTGTCTTGGCACCTGCCAAGTGTCGAGGCCACCGCCAACAAGGTCCCAACCTCGCTCGATGCCGGGGCAGACACCCAGGGGTTCAGCTTCTTGGACGAGGAGAGAAGCTGCTTATTGGTGCTGTCGAAACTGACTCAGGCGCTCTCAGTCAGAGGGGTAGGGCAAGAGGCCCATTCATTGCCCCAGATACCTGACGAGGTCCCAGTGTTGCTTGATGCCGAGACTGACACCCAGATACAGCCTCCCGGACAATGGGAGGTGCCACCCATACCATGTTACTACCCCAGACAGTCTACGAGAACCTGGTGTCGCCTGATGCAGAGGCCGATTCTCCAGCACAGCTTTCAGAACAAGAGGATGTCCACCGCCACCACACCATCGAGACTAAGGTCCCGAGCCAGCCTCTGACTCTGGCACCAGCAGCCAGGGAGGTAGTCGCACCACCAGAACCACTACCTTCGACGGCTACCCAGATGGGAACTCTTCACAACACGGCCAATGATCATCCCCTGTTGCCTGGAAGTCTACCCACAACCGCTGCCGAGGACGAACCTTTAACTCCTGCCAAGCTACCACAGAGAGTGCAGCCACCCCGCACCTGCCAGGCCGGCTCGGTGCCAGGACGGTACCGAGAGTCACTCTGGAGACCCACCACCTGCTTCACTTGGCCATACCCACAGCATTTGGTCTTGAGAAAATGGGGACAACCATGGAAGAAGAAGCCACCACAAAGGAGTGAGTGAAGTGTTCCATAAAGACGAACTTTAACAAATGGATAGCAGTTTTTAAGCTATTCCTCAGTGTCAAACATGTACCTTTCAATTGTATGTAAAATGACAAAACAGTGAAGTTAAGAAATTCAAAATATTATGGATGCTCGCCATTATGCTAGAATCTAATATAAACTGACTTTCAACAGCTGTTAATAACTGCGAGAAAATGTTATGGCAAAGTGAAATTAGGTAACTTATTTAGTGAAGTTCAATGGTCAACCAGCCATTCATAAATATTTTCACGTGAACACTCCTGGGCACCCCTCAGTGCCAGTGCCACATAATTTTATTAATGAAGACATCCAGTGATACCTAAGTAACGTGTAGCCAACCAGAATCTTGTAAAAAGAAATGGACAGAAAATCATTGAAAAGTTTCTAAATATTGTTGGGAGCATTTTAAAAGTTTTTTTTTATTAACCATGTTGCATTGTATAGAATCTCTCAAGAAAATCGTAAGATAATTTCTAAATAATTCATAGTGTTAATTTATTGTTGTAAATACTTAAAATCTTTTACAAATCAATTTTGCTTTGTATAGAATCCTTCTAGAAAATCGTTAAAACATTTTCGGTTTTGTTGTGAATAATCTAATGACTTTTCCTTAACTAATCACTTTTTGCATTATATAAACTCCCTCAAGAAATCACAAACAAAATAAAAAAAGACATTCTCAAGCAAACCAAATGAAAATTTGTGATAAAATTTTCAGAATATTGTCAAAAATATTCAGTGCTTTTGCTTCTGTTTGTCATGTTCTATCTTTTCGATGTAGATGGTTTTTGCAAGTCTTTTTGTGTAGTTAACTTAATTTGCCAATACACTCATTTTGCAAAGCTTAGCCAGTCGGCTGAGATGACAGAAGGTCTCAGTTTGACTCCCCTTTAGCTATCTGTCGCACATAATTTTTTACCTGCTGTGCAACACATAGGACGACCACAGGTAGGGGTCATTTTATTTTACGCCTTATGCAGCCACATCAGGATAGATAGCTAACACACATGCCTTTACAAGTGAGGCTTTTGCCATTTATTTACCCAAGGGTCGATTTTTGTGCCATCGCCATGTCTTGCCTATCTCTTCTCAGATTAAAATATGTAAACCGCATATTGTATGTACCCACAGCCATCAGCTGTGAAATGTAGGGCAGCACAGTTAAGAAACGAAGGCCAAGTAACACAGACACCGGATTCCTTACGCAACACTCCCCCACACATGTAAGAGAAAACGCCATTATCTACTTGTCACCCGGCCACCAGCTGCCCAGCGTTGAAAGAGATAGTGCCGCCTACCACGAGACAGAGACAGAAGTCATCTAGCCTACTCGTCTGCTCCAAGAGTGAGACAGAGAAACCACCTGCTGCCACATGCCAGTGATGCATCCCAACACGCTGCTCCAAAGTGTAGAGCGCCAAGCGCACAGACCAAAGCCAGTTACAGACGCCATTAGAGAGAGAAATATATTCTTCTTGAGGGGGCAGTTCTACATTCCCGCAAGCAAATTTTTTCTCACATTCCTTCGCCCAGATGAGTCACCATTGCAACCGCGGAGGGTGGCAGTGATTGATGTGTGCCGTCTTTTTCTACATTATTAAATATACTTCTACTCATCAGTGCACAACACTCAGCCGCACATTTAAACTGAGTTTGATTGGCAGTACAACGTACGAGACATCAGAACTTGTACTGTTCACCGGCCGAACCACCGAAACTATGCATCAAGGTCACTGAGTACTACTAGTATGAAGTGCTGAGACATCCAGTACCTGGCACCAGCACCTGCAAGTGATGTCATATGCCCAGAGGATCTACTAGTGCAGCCACCCACCTCCACCTAGATCAAGGGCGCGTCAGGAAGAGTATAAAAAGTAGGGCCCGGCCCTTGGAACGGCAGTTTGTCCTGCTCCTTCACCGCACTCCTTGTGCAGAAATCCAAGTCTTGAGCATCCCTCTTCGCCTTTAAAATCATCTCGCCAGTTTAAGTCCTCAAACACCTAGACACGTTCTGGCCCTTTCAGGCCCACACTCCAGTTAGGGTTAAAAAGTGAAGTTAGTGTCTTAGCCCCTTTTCCACCGTAACAAACTTCCGTTAAGCTCTTGTTGATAGGAGGTAGTGCAAAACCCCCTTGTTTATTTCCTTGCTGAAATTAAAAAGTTTTATTCCACTTAAGGGTATCTTTCCTGTAGCACTAGATCCCCACCTCGTAGACATCACTCCCGTTGGAGGGACAGCTGGTGACTGAGAATTTTATTCTAACCGGCAAACTCACCAGTAGACACACATATCTATCTTGGGCGGCCACCCTTTCTGTGCACCACAGTGTACACAATGGTAGAGCCCGAACACTAGGTACTCATCCTCTTGGGGTAACTTGTCAATCTGGGGTTTGCTCTTTTCACCGCACTTCTGTTGCCAGAAGGAGTACTTCTTCAGGTCTGAGGAGACTGAACCTTCAGGGGAACTCACCCATGTATTGGGACCGTCAGCCAATGTTACCCGACTCTCAGCAGCCACCGTGCTTCTGGTGCCGGGTACTGAGACAGGGAGACAACATTGGGTTGGCGGAGACTGTACATGGAAGTATACACGAGTAGGACCACCAAGTTACCTGCTCCACCTCCACAAGTTTGGTTTTAGTTACTCTTTCCTCATGCCCTTCTCCCATCGAAGAGGTATCCGACTAAACAGGCCGATACTATCTCTGTACCAACCAGAGCTTAGCCATCTCCTCTCCAAACTCGCAAACTTCAGTCCCCGAGAGAGAGCGCAAGCCATCCGCCGCCTAAAGACACCAGCATCACCCGCACCAGAACCGGAACTCTTCACGCCACCCATCAAGCTCGATGGTGAAACTCTGTCTTGTGTTCCCATGGCATATCTGAATGGTTAAGATGCTTCATACGGGATGGCTAACCCGTTGTTTTTGGAGATCCCAAGTACTGAACTTACCCCAGCGACAGTTAGCACCCATGAACACTTGCCCGTCTACACACCAAGCCGCAGAGCCTGCCCTACCGCCCCTCTGTCCAAGCCACCGTAGGCCCAGCAACCATTGCTATTAGCCTGTTGCCCAGGAAACCCAGTGAGAGTGGTCCCGCCCAAATGAAAGGTCGTACTAGCTGTACCAGAGTTCATGCCCTGCCGGAAAGCCACACAGTCAGTCCTGTATACTGGTCGGGCTCCAGTTCCGCGCAGCGTCTAGAGCCACAATCTCACCCTGGGTGATGCACCCAGGATGCACACTTGAGTCTGTGATGTACCTCTTCTTCCCATAGGGCATCACACGTCAATGTTAGGTTCAGTATTATGACAAGAAACTACTTTCCCTCCATCACCAACTTCATTGAATGCATGCCACTCAGTTTGCATGTTAAAATTTATGTATGCAGGTAGGCACAGTAATAATTTTTAAAGGTTGTTCTCAAAAGTGCTTAATAACTGTCAACCACGTATGTTCATGATCATCACAGTAACTTCAGCAGTGATAGTGTTTTATTGTACAGAAGTCTTTGTAGGCAGGTTTCTGTATTGTTTTGCAGGCAGCACGCAAATGTTGCTGGAACCCTGTCTGGCCATGCATCATGGGTGCTGAGTGTAGCATTCTCACCAGACAACAAGCACTTTGTGTCGAGCAGCTCTGACCACACAGTGCGGGTCTGGGAGCTGGCCAAACGCCAGTGCATCCACACATTCAGTGAGCACATGGATCAGGTAAGTGGCGTTAAATGCTATGTTAGTGGTTTGTTTTATGCTACACTGGTTTGATCAAAATTGCTGCTACCATTTGGGATGTTAAATTTGATTCCTTGATACCACAGATTCCTTTACATTAAAATAAACTTCAGATTTGAGTGTCTGACTACATCCTTTTTTAATGCTCATCAACAATTGCAGTATGCTTTAACCATAGCTGTTCTTCTTAAGGCACGAAATCACAAAATTTTTGCATAATTTGCTTTAGTTTTTTTGAAATTTTGAAATAATCTAATGCTTTGCAAAAAAAAAAAACAATAATTGTGTAAGATTGACAATCAAGCAAAAAACGTAGTTTATTTGAGCAATCAACTGTGTAGTTGGTGTTGAATAATTTTTTAGAATGTTTGCATAATCTATCGCTTGTCAAAATGACTTTGATAGCATCAAATGAAATGTTAAAACACTTTATAATGGCATTTATATTAATTATTGGAAAACGAGTGGATTTACTAAACTAGATGTTAAAGTTTTTAATAGTGCAGTATAAGTTACAAAGGGAGAACTGACATAGATTCCTAAATTAAAAACTTACGTTTCTAAGATTCCTAAAACGCTCTCGAAATAACAACCCTTTTCCGGGTAACGATGAAATATCTTGGAATTGAGTGTTTACTGTAACATTAATGTTGCAGTGTGACAGTATTACAATAAAATATTAAAAGAATACTTGTAATTTAAACATACAAATGGCAACAACAATAGCACTTCACACCAAGAACAATGTTTGCCCGGCACAACTAAACATTTTGCTAACTTCAATAGCATCCTTAAAAAAAAACCAAACTACATAAAGATGAAGTAAGTTATTTCTACTGAACTGGCCTTTTTTGTGGGAAATGTGAATAAATACTATCAATTTATGTAATGAAATTTTTTTTCGCATTTACCATTACCAAATATTCTAGAACCATAATTTAAGGTGCTGGAATTGAGGTGGAATCAAATATAAGATTTTGGAATTGGAATCAAGAATTTGACTCCTGAAAAATTTATATTTTGACATCCTTAGCTAGCATACTACAAAATGAAGAAACGTACACATGGTGAATACATTTTTAGGCAACCTGGAGGTAGGTATAATGGGCCTTACATCTAGAAATAATAACCTACCACTTTGGGAGGTGGAGTGAACATGAACTTATTGTAGGGAGGAAGGCACAGTCATCCCACGTACCAAATCATTAATTTACTCTGGAGGTGTTCCCTTCCTCAAATAATGCACATCTGCTGTGAATATTGAGCTTCCTCCTTTCATTTCACTATGAACCTTCAAAGAATTTTTTAAGTATCTACAGTATGATGTATTAACAAGAAAAGATTGTGAAGGAAAAGGTACACTAATTTTGTTATTTCTAGTCTTTTGTAGTTTTGCTGATGTAACCCTCATTGTAAACACGTTAATCTTTCCTCTCCAGGGGCCATGGTGGCTGAGCAATTAGCATGCTCGCCTCCCACCAAGGCGAACCTGGTTTAATCCCCGGCCGGGTCACCGGATTTTCGCAAGTGGGAATCGTGCCGGACAATGCTGTTGGTTGGTGGGTTTTCTCTGGGATCTCCCGTTTCCCCCATCCCTTCATTCTAGCACCATTCCATATTCACTTCAATCACCCTCCTCGGCTCTCAAGACCTTGCTGTTAAGAGCCGCCCAAATCTCTTCATTCATTAATTCATTCTTTCCTCTCTATTCCCTTCCTTAGCAAATTGGTTGCTGCACATTTTAGTGGTTGGTGAACGTGGGTATTTTCAAGGAAATTAGTATTGTGTTTTTATTATTATTATTATTATTAGAAATCTGAATAAATTACTATTATATAGGAAATTTTGCTAAAGTGGAATGCACTTGTGCAGCTTGTAATCATGGGAATTGTTGTGGACATCATTCCTTGAGGATATGTCACTAATAAAAAAATTCTTTATAATGTTGTCACCAATTTTTTTTTGCCAGTTGTAATTAGCAGTTAGCAGTAAGTTCTAGTATTTACCAATATGTGTTACTTTTTTTCAGGTTTGGGGTGTAAAGTACAATCCTGACAGCAACAAGATTTTATCAGTATCTGAAGATCGTTCAATAAATATATATGACTGCCCTGTTGACTGAAACCATTATATTTACATATATGTTCATGTGTATTATTTCGTATTCAGTGCAATTTTTAAACGATGCCGACAGATTTTTATAATACCTGCATTTAACGTATTAATTGAGAAATGTATGTATATATTTAACTGAAAACAAATTGATTCCATATTTCGAACATAAATACATTTCAGAGCTACTGTTGTGTTTTTTTGTGCATTATTTTCGAACAGTTACTGTAATTTACTAGTAACTGTACTGCAATCTCTAAAGAAGCATGCAGTGGAGAGTTCAGTATTCAGTGTGGTCTTTTATGAGGAAAGTAAAAGTCCTTTACAATGTACTTCACATTGTGTCTTTCATTTTAACATAATATTTTCAATTCCTGCACAAATATACAGTATGTCAAGTGTATAAAAATATTTCAACTAGATATGGCAGGAATAGACCACTAGGCTATTGATTACATTACAGTGGACAGAATACACAAGTACTCAAAGGCGGCACTCTTAGATACACACACACACAAACAAAAGTCGGACAAACACATTTTTCATGCGGATGCGCTTGGCGCAACGTTTCACTGGCTAGGTCAGCTTCATCAGGCGGCAAGCGGTGGTTGGCAAACTATGGTGAGGTGGGAAATTTGAAATGTGGCGGAGGGGTTATAATTAGGGATGTAACGATTCCGCTTTTCCCGATTCTCGATCTCAATGCCGATTCCACTCTCGATTCTTGATTCCGAAACTCGCGATTCCTTTAGTTACAGACACTTACTTTACAGAACTAATTAATATATAGGAGGGTAAGAAATTTAATTATTTAAACTAAGCCTACACTAGTAGTAGGCGTATTATTAACATAAATAATATAACACTTGAACAGTGGGAGCATATTCATATGAAATTCGTAAAAGTTCAAAAGAGGCATATGAGATAATATTGAAAATGTACATATATCATTATATATTTCGTCCATGATAAATGTTCACCAACATAATAAATTATTAAAATGTTTGCAAGCCTGGCACTTTGAAAAGCAATCATAGTTAAAATATTTAAAAGGCTCCAATTTTAAAATACAGTATCATTTTGGTTAATATATATATATTATATATATAATAAATAACTAATAAATTTTAATGCAAAGGAATTATGAGATACATACATATACTAGACAAGCAGTATCCACGTAATATCAATATCATCTGCATTATTTATTTATTTTTTTTTTTTTTAAGTCTTCTCAGACCAGTTCAGGTCTGTGTATTTGTATTAATTTCTTGCACACTTCACACTCGCCTTTGCACTTTTATCTTTACGTAAAATGTACAAATTATAAACATGTTATGGTCTTTTACATCAGCTGCAGCATCTTCCATAATTTATGAGACTAGATATTTTATGAAACAGTCCATTTAATGTGTCAATTTAGATATCACACATTCATTTCACGCACATCCATCAATGTTAGTAAACAAGTGGCCACCATAAATTACTGCACACATTCGAGTTATGAGTGTTCACTTCGCATGATTGGAGGCGGTTTGTTTTCAAACTCTCTGTAGCTTATCTCAAAGTACATGTTTTACTGCTTCAGTCATCTTTGGAGAGTTTGGTTACATTTGGTTTTGCAAGAAAAAATAATTTATTTACTTGTGTTGTTGCATTTAGCACTATGATTTCCGAGATTTAAAAATTGCCTCGAGATGAAATCGAGCATTTTTTCATCTCTAGAATTTCTCAATATTCTCGAGACTTATGCGTCTCTAGATTTTTACAATGCCAAAGTAAATTTGTGTTATAATATAGGAGAAGAATTTATTTCTTTTGGAGAAAGCTCATTTCGTTAGATATTGCACATTTGTTGTATTTCGTGTTATTTTGCATCTTAACTGGTATTTTGGTGATAGGTTATGTATTTGTAGGAATCTGGTTTTAATGCTTCAATTCATCGTCGTCCGATTCTCGATTATATGATTCTTCAAGTATCGCGGGTATTGAGGAATTGAGTTTGACATCCCTAGTTATATGACCAGAAACTCTGTCTTGCTTCAACCTTCAACCTTCCCACACCAGCACATACCACACCCACTGTGTCTAAGCCATTCCCATGCATAACCACAAAAGAGGAACAACCACCTTATAAAAGCAAATCATATGTCCTGAACCTGTCCAACCATAACATTAATGTTGCAGAGAACGTTATTTTACAAAAAAAAATCTTAAGCTTCATGCGCCATCTTCAACTCAAGCATGTTTTTGGAAACCTCCCCACACCAAGCCATAACAGTAGCCTCATTGATCCAGCCCTGACCAAGTTTACACCCCCATCCACGGATCCTTCCCCCTTTCCGTCCTCACTTCCCCCTAAGCATAAGCAGTTCATGACATACATCCTGGTCAAAATTGCATACCCAGATTTTGCCACCTCACTACCTAACAATAGCAACATAACCTCTTCAGAAAGAAAAGCCATCAGAGATCTTCAAAACAACCCAAATATAATGATTCTGCCAGCTGACAAATGCACAACTGCAATGCACGTCTACCTACAGTCATATACAAGAAGACCCAACAACCATAATCTGCAACCATATCAACCGATTCTTCATATCCCAGGGCCCCCTGTAAAACCTATCTGAGGCTTCAATTAAACTGCTCACACCAAATAAATCAACCATACCAGTTTAATACTTGCTTCCAAAGATTCACAAGGAACAACGGCCATCCCCAGGACATCACTTTGTATCAGGGATTGGCAGCCCCACTGCGAGAATTTCAGCAATTGAAGATGCTCACCTTCAACCTTGGGTACAGCAGCTTTCGTCCTACTTCAGGAACACTAGCCACTTCTTTGAATGCTTGAGACACTTGGGGCCCTGTTCCTTGAGATGCATACATGATGGCCATAGATTACCTCAAGCTAAGATCCCCCACACAGCAAAACTTCTACAGCATTCCTTGATGAACACGCAAAATTAACCCTCAGCAACAACTTCAGATTTCAGAATACATGCTACCTTCAGGTCAAAGGCACAGTGATGAGTACACGTATGACCCCATCTTATGCCTATCTGTTTATGGCCAGGTTAGAAGAAAACTTCCTGTCACCAACCAACTGAATCACACTGCTGCTGGATGTGTTTCATTGACGACATCTTGATATTATAATCCTAAGGTGGATTTTGGGTGTGTGAAACACTATAAAGCTTGTTGTGTGTTTTAAAGTTAGGTTTTTTTATATTGTACAACCCGGGTGGGGGAGGGGATATCTTGTAAAGTGGCTTTAAAATGTTTTTAAAACTGAAAATGGTTCATTATAAAAGCATTAATATAGTTTTGAAGTTGGTGTTTTACTGTAACTGCATTATAAATGCTGTTAGAGCGGTGATGCATGACGCTCTGCGGCTGTTTAACAAGCACTCGACTTTGGATGCAATGTTCACCCTAATGGGCAAGTCATATGCCAACAGTATTGAAGAGACTGGACACGTGGTTACAGGATACTCCTGCGCAGGGTTGGATGATATTACACACACACGTCAGTCCAGCTTGTACTCTTCACCTGATTCTCCAAGCCAGACGTCCCGCCAACACCACCTTGAAGAGAGATTGTACTGTCGGACTGAGACACTGAGTCTGCCACCTCGGACCACGTAGTGCTACGGCATGCCGAGGGAGGGCAGCACACACCCTGAATGCACCCTGCGGATGAGATAAGGGATGAAGTCTGCCGCATCAGTAATTCCTTGTTCCAGTGAAAGCTTTAAACATAAATCATCTTCACCTGGCTTTACATAGTTCAGAACTTCCATGTCGGTTTGGGTTAGTATAGGAGGTAGTACAGGGCCACCGTGTTTATTTTCCGTGAATATAACACGTGATTCTAATATTATTTTCTGTGTGCTAAGTTCCTGAGTGTCACTGTGTCGTTTGCTACGTAAACTCAGCCGATCAGAGTGAAGATGGCAGACCATGTGCTATTTAAAGCCAGAAACACACACATTAGACAGCCACCTGAGCTTTGCCACTGAGTAGAGTTTGGTAGAGCCTCAAGCATTCGTAAACTCCTCCACCCACCAGGTGAATCAATCAATCAGACTATTCCATACTCCGCCACCACTCTTTATGTGACCGAATGGAAGCTGGAATCAGTTCTAACCGTGTGGATACCACACGTAAGTATCCTGTCATGCAGCTTGCGCCAGTCTGCCACTCTATCCACAACTCTCTATGGGGCTGGACAAAAGGAGCAAAGGGTGTAACTCTTGTCTGTACACACTAGGGAATTGAGTCACTGGCTTGCCTTTTCTGAGGCCGTATTTGCTCCTATCACCTACTATGACATACACCCTGAAGGGAGGTGCGCAGAGATTTCAATGGATTTTGAGGTATTATACATTTAAAAGTTTGGAGTGGTATATTATCTTCTGTAGTTGTTGTTTTTTGAGCAAATAAACTATCTGTATTCATAATTATGTCTGTTTTGTCAGAGGCTTCTATTTAGATGCAGAATGAGTTTGTAAGTAGACGTGAAAAACCGAAAATAATCTTTTCAGATAATAATACACCTTTTACCTGACAATGCAGGTTTTACTTTCGCAACTGAACTGAAAATTACTAAATTGTACAGCATATTGAGTGGAGGCGTAACCATCCTTGTTCTAGGGCTGAAGATTTTTCTGAATGGCTGATAAAACTTGGAAATTTTAAGAAAAGTAGTACAGATAACCTGCATTGTGTATGAATAGATAAATGGTTGCCATGTCTTCTGATTCTGTGGGTCTTATTAACACTAGGCAGAAGGTAGGGCGAAAATCTGATTTATGGACCACCTTCAGGTTTTTCTGCAAGACTTGATGTAGATGCTTCAGAAAATATCAACCATATAAGTGTGCAGAGCTTCGTGTAGACAATGTGATCATATGGCATTATGTTTCTAAACTCGTGATACTCAGTTATGAGTGCCGAGTCATGAATTTTGAGACATTTAGGAAATGTGTTACGATTTTTTTTTATTTATCTGAATGCAAGCCATTGATTAACATTTTCTAGATAAAACTAGAATTATAAAATTTAGTATTTGTGTAACCCGAAGTACACCCTGTTTTTCAGTTGGGCACTTGTGCATTAATATTATTTTAATTTTTTTTCTATTTCTTTTTGTGTATCAGGTGTTTTCAACATTTATATGTATATGTGGTAACCACATCTTGTATGTTCCAAATTTCGTGATGATACACTCTGGTATTTATACAGAAATTCATTTTACAGTAATTTACAACTGGTTATCTATCACACAATAATAAAATATATAAGTATCTGAACTCATTAGGTTGCTGTTTTTTCTCAACTATCTGATTAAATGTTGTAAAAAAGTTTAAATTGCACAGTCCCTGTTGACATATTACCACATGTCTTTTGATAATGTACCTATATTCTGAAAAATTGTAATATATTCCCCTTTTTTTAAGCATTTTTGTACAATTTTTTACATTAACAAGTATTTATAAACACACATTGAAAATAAGATATTAGATGACGTGTCATATACTTATAGTCTGTGTGAAAGAAATAAAAAAGAATAAAGTTTCCCTTCAAACACACTCACTTTTGTACAGCCGTCAGGAAAGAAATATATTTTTTCTCACTACTTCCCACATCTTGTGTCTTTCAGTGGATGCAAAAAGAAACTTTAAAAAACTAAACTTTCAGACCACGCGTACGTTACATTCATTAGCAGTTATCAATAATTTCATAACTTTCAAGATATTAAAATTAATTTTCAACCCTGCATTATTTTATTTGGGGTGATGATAAACAGAACATAGAAGTGTTATTTAGGATCCAAGTGTTTTTTTCTTTCACTTTAAATGGATTGTGATCATCGGTGTAATGAAATCCTCCTGTCATTGTGCTTTTGGATCAGTCTTGCTACTTTACCTAACATCTGTGTATATAAATTGTCGAAGAAAGTGTCTGCAATTACCATTTGGTTTATGAAGATACAATGAGACTTGTTTTGGTAACATTACAGAAAGTTGCTTATATAATAATTGATATAGGTTAGTGTCATTGTATATAAGTATTGCCTCTCAGGTTTCAAGAAAATAAATGCCAGTAAATTTGATCACAAATTTATTTATACAGAATGAATTAAAAGGTACATTTTCAGGCTTGCTTTGCCCAAAATTGTAGTACATTTTATTATATATATATTCATATATAATTTTTCCTTAAGATAATATGTTCATAATTGGGAATTCTTTTTTTAATACAACTACAGCAAATTTTATTTAAAAAATCCCCATTTTTATATATCCTGTCATGATTTGTAGTAACAAAAACAAACTCTTATTAAAGTTACAAATAATTAACATTCAACTTAAAACTACGTACATACAAAGAACTTAAATAAAAAGAGAGCAGCGAAATCAACATATTGCACAACAAAATATTGCAATAGTAATCATAAAACCTGGTATAAATGAGACAGAACCTGAAATGATATCATACAGCTCTTTGGTAAAACTAGCCTTGAATGCAAATAAACATGGATATACATCCACTTATTTGAAAATTAAAATTACAGTAAATTATTACACACACACACACAAGAAATGCACTGAACAAGTAACATACAGAGTAAACATAAAAACATGAAATTTAATTATTTATAACATATAAAACATACTATATTATCGTTGTTTTTAAACCTTAAGAACATATACAATGTACATTTTCTTCGTATAAAAAATTATACATCTTATTTTATCAATAATAATATAAAAAACTAAATTTCATTGTTAATCATTCCTTATTTTGACTCATAGATTCTCTTGCTACTAAGAATGTATTTTCAATTTGGGGCGGATCACTTTGCTAAATGTAGAAATTGTTTACAAAAAAGTAGAGGCAAGCAAGTAAAAACAATACTATTTTTGTAAAGCTCATGAAGTAAGGGGATAACTGCAAACATTATGTTCAGAAACCATATAACAGAACAGGAATTTTTTTTATTTTCTTTAGAAACCATGTTTGATGAAATAAATGTCTTGCATTAAATATTAAAGAGATCTATTTTTAATATCATTCACCCAATCATAACCTCAACAACCCTCACATACACATAGAAAAATGATACCCCTTGCAGTAAAATATATTTCATTAAAAGACAAGACAATAACTCTGTACAGTAAAGTTGCCAAATATATAAGACAGTTATGCATGAAGACAGTGAAAGCATATATAAACACTGAAAAAAATTATTTCTTTGAAGTTGAATAATGTGTACAAAATTAAACTGCTTGGTTTTCTTTGTATTCTACAAAGTTCCAAGCATGCAAGCAGCTTCAAATAAACCAACAGACGTGTTACTTAAGCTTATAATATGGACACCACTTTTTTATGTACATTAAAAAAACACTTGGAGAGTATTCTTTTAAATATTTCAATAATAACTTTCTCTATATATAATTTATATTTTTATAATCTCTGTTATATCATTATCACACACACCTTGTGACCTTTGTTGGAGTTGGAACATCCCCATATATTATAATATATTTTAGTCTATATATATTTATATAAAAAGATACTACAATTATTGTCGTTTAGGGAGTCGTGGCACCTCTCAGCGCTCACATGATGCCAGTGGAATGGTGAGGAAATTCAACAGTAAAGACACTTCATTCGTTTCTAAAAGTTAAATAATAATGTTTCAACACTTCATTTTGCTTTCCACACCTAGTGAAAGTTGTGTAAACAAAATACTTAACAGTACACAAAATTTTCAGACTAATTTTTACTTGCTTTGTTGATTTTATGTAAAAATCTGAAAATGAACACCAGATCGTACTTAAAAATAATTCTTAATTCTCAGTTTGTACATTTATTTTGGGTAGAAGTTATTTACAGAAAGCGCTTTCTTGTATCTTGTAGTGAAAGTGTTTCTTGAAGAACATACAAATACACACACATACTTTTTAAAGATTGTGTAAAACTAAAGTGCATTAGTAACTGAATTGCAAATGTATGGAAAAAAAAACACAAGATCATTCATGTCATGATTATAAACTATATCATTGCACTTCACAAATGAACAACTTGGTAAATGACAGGGCAATGTTTAGTGACTTCTTATAAATGTGAAATACGTATTAATTTTTTTTAAGTGTTTGTAAGAAGTGAAAACTGAAATACTGCGTAATCTGTTTAACATATAAGTGAAAATTTATTATGGCATTGTTAAAATGATGCTAAAGAGTTAAATGCATTCACGATAAACTACAAAGTTTTGAAATTAAAGTACAACAAGAATAACACTTGGCTTTCACAATGATATTTTGAAATCAGAATTGAGTAAACAGAAAAATGTTAAATTTAGAAAACATTAATTTTGAATTTGAAGTTATTATTTAGATGTCTGGGTACAGAATCAGAAAAGCAATGAAACTCATGGTACAAATTTTAATTGAGATCCACTTGTTTTTATATTTATGGCCAGTGAACATTTTAACCTCTTATTGAAGTTGTTGACCTGCTGACCTGTAATTGAGTACTGAAAAAAATATATATTTGTACCATAAATTTTAATTTTTGTGTTTGCTGCACTGAATTTACTATTATAATTTTGAACAGAAAAAAATTTTAAGTCAGCAGCTTCAGAAAAAGGAAGTGTAGGAATATATAACGGTACAAACTTAATTTAGGTGTTCTAAAAATAAGGCTGTTGAGAAAAAAGGTCATTATTGATATAACATTGCAAAATTGTCATTTACCTAGCACTGTCGGATGCCTAGCCGAGACATTTGGCAAGACAGTTTTTGCATAACTAATAGAACAAAACATTTCTACTGTTGAATCAAAACCTATGCAATTTCAAACTTCAGCTTACATAACAATGTAAAAATAATAATGGATTAATAGCTAAACTGTGTTATTTTTAAATCATAACTTTTTGTGCACTGGTTAAAAATAATTTACCAGATATTAACTCCAGAGGTTTTTTTATCCATTACTATAAAGAACACCAACTGGGAAGTAAAACTGGAGAATGCTATCAGGAATTCTATTTATAAGTATTGTCACATACACATGCTCAACGCTTTGCTAAATGTGCAGCCAGATGCCATATTATTTCTTTAGTCCAGTGTGAGTGCGAGAGTCACAGAATAAGTGTGTTTTACCTGAATTTTAAAATTAATGAATGGTGCTTAAAAATTTATACTTCAGATTTTTAGGTACAGTAGTTGTTTTCCACATTGAATGATTTACTTTTTTGGTGCTTGTTTTCCTATACTTGCATAATTCTTTAGCTTTCTTGTGGTTCTCCATACCCAGATAATTTATTATTAGTAAAAATGTTATAAATTTTCGCTGCACATTTGCAATTAGCAAGAGCGGTGGAAGACCATTGATTTTTTTACACCAAATTACAAGTGTAATTCGCTGATCATAAATTAAACTCATGGCATAAAAACATTTTTATTTGCAATAAGCATTTTTTCAGGGTCAAAAACCTTTATTTGCAAACAATTTTCCTATTTGTATTTGCCATTGATAAGAAAAAGAATTTTTTGCTTCATCTACATAATGTTTAGACTTTGAAAAGAATTCTGTGATGAAAAAAATGTAGGAGTATTGAGTTACAGGTACCAACTTCTTACACGTAATACATATTTATTTACACTCTGCCAATACTACTATTCTATACTTAAATTCTGCATCAAACATGAGGACAACTCAAGTTGTACAGATGGTATAAATCATATTAACTAGACCCCTGAAATGCTTTGCAGCATTTCATGTCCATAACAGAAGAGAAAATGGTTGTGCAGAGGTGGACTTAACCCAACATCAGTCATGCTTTCATTCTTCCGTTATCTCTCTCTAGAATCACACAAATATATCAAGTACATTCTCAGCTACTTGGACCTTGAAGGATAATATGGAATAATACAAGTACAGAGGAGTAGGTTCAAAACTTGCTTTTGAGGTTATAATAATGTTTAAAAAGTTAATTTGATGAACATTGATAAAAGGTAATTCTGTAGAGGTAGTGAATAAAGTTAAAGATTTTTATGAACAATTATACAAGAACAATTAGAATTATAGGGCAAAAATTTTTCTACAACTACTTATAAGGGCTCAAAAAGTTATTATTTTCTTTAAAAGCTAGAAATATTAGTAATATAAATATACAGGTATTCTATTAATTTTGATGCAGAAGTTCTATGGATGAGAATTTCTTGAAAATTTGTTTCACTAAAAATGATACTAAAGTTGCAATTAGGCAGCTAGGCTACCAAAAATATATAAAAGGACAGGAATTCATGTACTCATAGTGTAGTACTTGAATTCCTGTCCTTTTATATATTTTTTAAAATGATGTTATAAACTGTACTTTCTCCACATAATTCTAAGCCAACATATTGCACAAAACATTAAAAAATATTTGAAGTTAAATTTTCGAGCTAATACTTTGCAGTTTGATATAGTAAAAAATTTTCAAACTCTGATCCTATCACAAAGAAACATAGGTGTAGCATTTTTTCTTTAGATACTCCCAACAAAGTTGAACTTTCAATTTTTTAAAAACTTGATATTTATTCAGATCTGATGAAAATTCAGTCAAGAAATTCCCATTTTCAATTGCATTGTTAACAGGACTAGCAAACTGTATGCAAAGTGGTAGCACATCAGGTTAAATATAGTTTACAATCTTGACACTAGTATCCATTATTGATAGAATGGATTCTGTGAAACCAACAGCATTGTACACAGTTTTACACGTAATAAGGCAAGGAAGTGGACCAGTTGTAAACAGTTACATCTAGACGTAAAAATTAATTTTTGTCTGAACAGATGCAATTTTTAAATGATTTGTCACTAAGCTAACAAAGACTTGTAACAAATGATTTTGCAGTGAAGAAACATTTCACCCATAGACTTAGTTGCATTATGTAAACGTGTAAGAGTGGGTATGTAGTAAAACGTTATGTTTGAATAAGCGTGTTTACTATCGTGTACCCAGATGGAAAGGAAGAAACAATACAATAGTAGCATGTATGATGTGTGAATCAAGGAGCCACACTAACCATTGTAAATACACAATTTCATTTGGCATAAGATGACTAGCAACTAAAAAAAAATATGCAGGGTGACTAGTGATGTGGTTGGTGATTCAGTGAGCGTGAAACATTTAAGCATTTATCTGACACAAAAAACACACCACCAATAAATTTTACCACTACATCAACAGCAAGTGAAGACTAATTACTGGCACACATTTCAAATTACTGGTAACAGAAGAGCAAACAACTGCAATAATATCAAGCAGGTGTTTACATTTGGATGAGTCACTTTTACATGCATGGTCTTACAAGGAGTAGGCATGATTCTACGTAGAACTGTGATGTTTTAAATTTCCAGGCCTGTAGTTCGTTCTCACTGCAGCGATATTACAGATTAAAATAAAAGTAACCATCAGAAAATTACATCTCATAGTTATTTCCAACATTTATCTATTACTACTTCAGAATTTCTTGAATATATGGTGAGAGGATCAAATATTGGTTTACGTTCTGGTGGGAAAAAGGTGTATATCATTTCATCTCAACATCATGAAACATGCAAACTTTCATTTTAAGAAACTTGACAAACAAGTGTAAGACTCATAAAAGTACTGCAGAAAATTTGTATTTGAAAATAAAATTATGATTTTAAAGATGAAGCAGACTTTAATATAGAACTGAAAGGTATGAATGTTAAAATCATGAATTTCAACAAATATAAAAGTTTTTGTACTTCTTTAAAAATTTAAAGTGTGAGAATTAATTTTTTTTTAATAGGAGAACATTACCTTTTTCATTAAAGTTAGTATCTATGGTTTTCCCCTCAAAATGATGGTGGTTAACATATAATGCCTTAATGTGATAACACCATGTGCAGTGATAGTGATAAGTAAGAGTACCTTGCATTGAAAATTTTCTCATATTCTTTTAAACAGACTCTGTGATGATACAAATAGAAACATACCACAGCTCTTTCTAAAACCATGCATTACTTTTATGACTCCAACTAGGTAGTGATATTTCTGTAAGTGGTGTCGCATAATTGTCTTCAAACAAACAGCACAAAACAAAAAGTTTCCGATACTTGTATAAAGAGGTGTATGTGGAAAAAAATTACTTTTTTCCCCCACAAACTTGTCATAGAGCCCCTGCGACAGAGGGGAAGCTGCTACAAAACGCACAGCAGAACACGTGACGACACGAAGAGACAGGAGCGTGTGGGAGGTGCGTAATGCGTAGTGCCAACGGCTACTCTCTGTACGGCTTGCAGTACGAGTACCGGTGGTTCATGTGTTGGCTGTAGGAGCCGGAATGCGAAAAACGTTTAAGACACTTGGTACATTGGAACGGCTTCTCACCGCTGTGCAGGCGCTTGTGTTCCGTCAGGTGGTGCTTGTGTTTGAATGCCTTGGAACACACATCACACTTGTGCGGCCGCTGCCCTGCAAACAGCAAAACACACATAAAATTCCTCTGCAGTGATCAAGGAATTTGTACGTCAGCATAATCACAATCACTAAACATTTCAATTTACCACTTTGTGAATATAAAAATAACAGTTTATGTACTAACCTTATATTTTTAAAATTTATTTGCTAAACGCCAAACCAGTATTCAGACTAAGGAAAAATTTTGAAGTCTGCTGTGACACACTTGTATGAAGATGGCATTTTTTTCATTTCCTTGTAAAATGTATTATATTAGTATTAAAAATATATAAAAGAACAGGAATTCAAGTACTCACAGTGTAGTAATTGTCGACAGGTGCACGCACGTGCACACACACACACAAAGGACAACATTTTCCACACGATTGGTGATTGCGACATTTCCCTAGCTAATCCAGCCATACCACCACATATCACACCAACTCTGCTTAAGCCATTACCATGCATAACCTCAAAAGAGGAACAACAACCCCATGAAAGCAAATCACATGTACTGAGTTTGCCCAACCATAACCTCACTGCTGCCAAGAACAATATTTTACAAAAAGTCCTCTTTTCCCACACCAAATCGCCACTGTAAAATATGCCCTAAGCTTCATATGCAATTTCTGACTCAAACACTTTTTTGACAACCTCCCCATGCTAAGCCATAACAGTAGCTCCATTGATCCAGTCCTGACCAAGTTTGTACTCCCTTTCACTTGGGTCCTTGCCCCTTTACCGCCCTCACATGCCGTTGAGCAGTTCATCACATACATCCTGGTCAATATTCCAGATCCAGATTTTGCCACCTCACTATCTACAATCCATAAAAAATCTTGAAAACAACCCAGATACAATGATACTGCTAGCCAATAAGGACACAACCACAATGATTCTAAACAAAACAGACTACATTCTGAAAACAGAAAACTAACTCAAGGGCACATCCACCTACAAACGTCTAAGAGAAGACCCAACCACCAGATTCTGCAAACCATATCTATCAATTATTTCTTGTGTCCCAGGGCCCCCTCCAAAACCTATCTCTGAGGCTTCAATTAAACTGCTCACTCCAAATAAACCCACCACACCAGTTTTCTACCTGCTTCTGAATATACACAAGGAAAAACGGCCACCCCGAGAACATCCCATTGCTTCAGTGATTGGCAGCCCCTCTGAGAGTATCTCAGCACTTGTAGATGCCCACCTTCAACCTTGGCCACAGCAGCTGTCATCCTACGTTAAAGACACTGGCCACTTCCTTGAATGTTTGAGACACCTGGGCTTCATTCCCCAGGGTGCATACATGGTCACCATAGATGTTACATCTTTCTATACCAACATCCCCCACTAATCTGGACTGTCGACCATAGAACATTACCTCAAGCAAAGACCCCCACGTAGCAAACCTTCCTTCCACAGCATTTTTTGTTGAACTCACCAGGGTAAACCTCAGCAACAACTTCAGATTTCCAGACACACACTATCTTCAGGTCAAAGGCACAGCAATGGGTACACGTATGGTCTCATCCTATGTCAATCTGTTCATGGGCAGGTTAGAAGAAAACTTCCTCAGTCACCAACCAACCCAACCACACTACTTGATATGTTTCATCGACGACATCTTCATGATATGGACTTCCACTGAAGACAGTCTAATTCACCTTCTAAACAGTTTAAACGCACACAGTTCACCTGGTCATACTCCAAAACAGACGCCATATTCCTGGATGTTGAACTCACTCTCCACAGTGGCACAACTCAAACTCCTGTACACACCAAACCCACCAACAACCTCCAGTACTTACATTTTGACAGCTATCACCCATACCATGCCAAAAAATCCTTACCCTACAGTCTCGCCACAGGAGCCAAATGTATCTGCTTCACCAACAGTGATCTTAACAAACAGTGTGAACAAATAGAGCATTCCTCGACGCTACTTCAGGCACTTCGTCCACAAAATTCAGCAAGCCATCTCAAATACCGGAACACAAACCAAGGTCAACCACTCTGATATACCCCTGGTGGTCCCATATCATGAAGGCCTAAGTATACTCAGAAACATTCTCCACTCTGGATGCAAAATTCTGCTTCCTTACCGCAAACACAAGACCTGCTTTCCAAACCGCTCAGATTGGTCTTCAAAAGGCCACCTAACCTCCGCAGTGAACTGGTTCATCCAAAGCTGCAGCCCACCACAAATGCCAACCAAATGATCACCCCCAAGGATGCCAACCCTGCAATAGCTCACGCTGTGGCTCCTGTGCCATCCACCAACTCTCAACTTCTTTCAATAGCCATATGTACACTGTGCAACAGAAAATCTTATTCATCAGCTACAGTGCCAACACTGTAATGCAGAATGCATCAGCCTCACCACCAACACACTCGGACAGAGAATGAATGGTCACAGAGCAGATACCAAACAAGCCATAGCTGGTCACATCAATAACCTACAGGACAAACCAGTTGCAGCACATGCAGCATCACCCAACATAGATTTTGATACCTGCTACTGTACCAGAGTTGTGAGAGCCCCACCACCTTCAAGCAATGGTTTAGAACTCAGATTCTGGGAATTAGTTCACCAATTTATAACAAAATCCAGGCAGCTGCCAGGCCTCAACATAAGATAATCACAGCTCCTAACCACATTCGTCAGCTATACCAGGAATTTTTCAATTTTCCCGCCCCACCCTAGTTTGCCAACCGGCTGCTAGGTTTACTAACAGCGCCCTTCCGCCATACTGCAGTGTTCTAAAACTCCCCACCTAATCAAGCTGGCCTAGCCAACAAAACATTACAATCACACAACTACGTGGAAAATGTGCAGTCCTTTGTGTGTGTGCGCGTGCGTGCACCTGTCGACAAGTACTACACAGTGAGTACTTGAACTCCTGTCCTTTTATATTTATTTTATGTTAGTATTAATAGTACCTCTGATTATATTCCAACCACTGTTTCACATAACTGATCATAACAACTTTTACCTATTTTAAACAATCTGAAACTCAGGTGAAACTATGTATTTTGCACGTACAATATTTTAATCAATAGCAGAATTTTGCCAAGCACACTGTAGAAATGAGAAAGCACTCCTCAAATATCAAATAAACAAAATGGAGAAAACTTTCTGGATAGTTGGCAAACTTAAAACTTGAGGTCAGAGCATTTCAGTGAGGAAGAAAATGTGAATGAATTGAAAGGAAGAGGAAACGATGGACGTAGATGGAAATCAGGGTCAGGCTGGGAGAGAAATACTGCGTACCCGAGTGCTCGTATTTGTGACGAGCAAGTGAACTCTGTTTTGAGAAGGCCTTGTAGCACTGATCGCAGATGAACTGACCCTCGGGGTCTGCTCCGTCCACTGATGCCGAAGCCAAGCCCTTGGATGAACCCAGCACTGGAGACATCTTGTGTCTTTTCAGGGGCGACAAGCCATCTTCTTCCATGATGGTGTGGTCGGCGTCTAAGGACAGAGCTCCGCCCCCGCAACCCGAGTCATCTGCCTCGTCTGCTGTGTCGCCACCATCCATGTACCCCTGGAATTGTTGATGGAAACTCAGTACCGTACTGTTTACTTGGTAAAAATATGGAGCAGTTTGTCACTTATAATATGTCTGCAAACTTATCTACAAAGTGGTTAAAAAATAGTGGATAGTAACACCAGGGTTGTACAGAGAAGCAAAAATTGTGAAGAAAATATACGAGTTATTGTGTATTGTGGCCAACCATTTGGTCACAATGGTCCCATGAATCTAGCATATGATATGGTAGCAAAACTTCATGCCACAATTCTCTAGTTTATGAGGAGGTGCTGAATAATGTGCAACGTAATATTCTGCAGCATGCGGCTGCATGCAACAAGTGAATAGATGGTGTATGCTTTGAACATCTGATGTAAATCCCGCCCACCTAACAAAATGCTGTCAACCACTAGATTGACCCTTGTGCTTGTACATATTGTCGAATGGTGTGTATTGATGTGTACTGTCATTACATGATGTATCACATGTGGAACTTCAGAATGTATGATTTACTGCCCTCATTACAGTAATACTGTGTAGCTGGTACAGTGCTCCGCACACGATTGTAAGCTATATTCATGGGGCTGCTGACACCCAGGGCCGGATTTCCTTTGTAGCCATCTGTAGGCCCATAAAAAGTGCCGCCCCTACAGTAAAATTGTTTTATTTTTCCTACCTCATATGTATTTGTTATTTTAAGATCCACGAAGAGCATACGAGATGCGACATTTTAATTTGAACCAACGTGTAAATGTATTGTTAATAAATCACAACATTAAAAAAATAATGGCAACCAGAACTGCAAATATTATGAAAATGATTGCAATGAAAACACTAACATGGTATCAATCAATAGTAAGGACAACATTTAGAAATTTAATTTGCTTTCCATGAAAGAAAAAAATTTTTACTTAAGCCTAGTAAGATAACTCATGTCTTATCCGAAGTTCTTCTTTCTAGCCTTCCTTTGGGCAAAGGAATTGATAATATCCTTGAAGTCCAGATCCCGCAGCATCTGTCCCTCGATATTCAGCAATGCGACGGCCGATAACCTGCCTTCTCCCATGGTCCACCTCAGGTAGTTTTTCACACGTCGTAGAGTAGAGAAAGAGCATTCGCCTGAACAGTTTGTTACTGGAGCACTGAGAATCATTCTGAGTGCTATATTTACATTGGGATAGACTTCAACAAACCCTTCTTGGTTTAAAAATTTACTTAATTTTGTTAGGACATGTTCATAGTTTGACCGAACATAAATAAACAACATTGATATGAAACGTGAGTATGATGTAGTATGATGTGGCCCGCGCCACGCCGCTCGCATTACATCAGCACGACTAGTGCCAACTGGCAACTATACCATTTCAAAAACAGAGAACAATGGTATTGAATCATACTGCCCTTATCGCCGTAGTCAATCCTCTCACCACGAGGGCGGTGAAGGTTCAAATCCCTTCGGAACAATCTATATGATAAAACTGCTGCAGAAACGGGCGGGACGGGAGTTTTGTGAAATTAAATACAAAGGATCATTTATCAAGCGAATTCCTGTGTGAACATAAAGGTTGAAAATGGAAGTAATGTGCATCAAATATGCACTGTGTGCAGCTTATTATCTAGAGTGTAGCATGTAAGCGAAGATTATCAACACAGTGCGTTCGCGCCTATGTGTGGCATTTCACAGTGATAGTGAGGTAACGCAGCTGTCTTCAGCATCAATGATGACAATTTAAGGCAGGCGTGTCTTTCTCCATGCTGCCCCTTGGAAAAGTGCCGCTCTAGGCTCGGGTCTAGTCGGCCTAATGGGAAATCCGGCCCTACACCAAAAGGTTGGTGAATCATAATTTAAAAATTGCCCATGTAAATACCTCACAAAAAGTTTGCAATGTACATAAAGAAAGCAAAAAAGTATGGAATATACATAAAAGAAAGCATAGCAATTAAATGTTATCAACTGTACCAATGCGAAACATGAAATTCAAAGTGTTTCTAACACGAAAAAACAATTTTTCACAAATAAACACTAAATAACTACAAAATTAAGTTAAAGGTGTCTGAGGGTTGGTTGCTTTCTTCCCACTGCATCTTAGTACCGCGTATGGCCTCTATGTGCATTGAACAGGTCCCTAACACACCATGGCACGCTTGTAATCAGTGTTGATTTCATCTTCTGGAAGGAGGTCCCATTCCATCTGGTCAGCTCTTGTAAGATGTGGAAGTGTGTCTAGAAGTTGCGGACAATTATAAAATGCTGTTTTCAGCTTGTCACCATAGGTGTTCAGTGTGTTAGTGCAATCTCTGTTGATCGCAAATGAATGACATAACCCCTTACCACCCAAACTGCTTTATCGCATAGTATTCCAAACTTTTTTCAGTTTTAACTTCCCTATGTAATCCCACTGTTACAAAGATACAATGTGCCATGTCTTTTTCAAGGTGAATGAACTGTGTTATGACACTGGCATTATGAATTAGGAATTTTATGCTGTACACATTAATTACAATGCACAAAACAGTATATAAATATATTGATGATTCAAGATTACTAAAGATGTTGCAACTTTCTTTTCATCACTGTGTGTGAGAATTTCCCACCTTTCTCCTAACATGTTAAATTACTCTGAGAAAGAAGTATCCTAAACTTCCAACTCACACTATTTTCTTGGGTAAAAAGTCACCCACCACAAATCATGTGTGTGTCATACAGTCATGGCTGGGCATTCAGCAACAGGGTGAGAATTGTCAGTAGGTCTAAAACCACTTGGCATCAAATCAATTTTAAAAAAACTAGGTATTTCACATTTTTAGTATTACTTGCTTATACCCTAGTTTCTTTATGCATGTGGTTAGCATTAGCTTTCCTAAAATATACTAGTCAGAAAATGATTTCATGAAACTATTTTCTAAGAATAAACTAATAGTATTCACTTTCTGTGTGATTGTGTGTAAAAAAAACTACGATTTTAAAGAAACTCATTAGTGGGTTTATCCCACTACTGTGACAAATTTTTAAAATTCAAATTACTGATAAAATGTCATTTTTTATGTTTGCAGTCAAGTTTGGATTTTTTTAAATTGTTAATCATGCTTATGTACAAGAGTAATGCAGATGGGATATTTGTGTAAAATAAATTTTTTATTAACTGTTTTTACAGTATACCATGCAACTGTTTACTTGTAAACAACGGCTACTTTTGAAGATTACTAACAGAATCTCTATGTCTCTGCAAGGGAACATCAAAGGAATAACGGTGGTCATTCTGTATACTTAATATAATATATTGTATTATAGTTAATATAATATATTGTATTGAGTTTTTTACAATAACTTATTACACTATAGTGCAGATGTATTACCTGTTTCCAAGAACGTCTGTCAGAACTGGGACTCGAGCTGCAAGCACGCCCGTTCTCCAGTCCGGCCATCCCAAACATCGACATGGGCAGGGGTGAGCGTGGAATTTGTGCCTCTGGAGGGTACATTAGGCGGTCCATCGAGATGAGGCTCACTGCACCGTTTGACAGGCGGTGTGAAGGCTGTGCAAGGATCCGAGCCAGTCGACTGCCATTACTTGCACCATTGCTGATCCCATCATACGAGAGAGGAGACGGGGAAGAAGAACACGAGGAATGCTGGTACGGGAGTAAAGATGGTGGCTTCCGGGACAAGTTCATGGCTTCCTCCCCAGAATCTGAGTGCGCTGTGGGGGAGCTGGCTGGGCTGGATGTTGCAGAGTGTTGGGAAAACTTCTTTGTCGACAGATCGAGCGGTTGCTCACATGGTAATGACATTGTCATGAGAGGGGTGTATGGTACGTGGACCAGTTTCCCCTCGCGTCTGTCCCTCGCACGGGTATTTTGGAACCACACTTGCACCACTCGCACGGAAAAGCCAATTTTTTCTGCAATTCGTGATAACTCATCTTTCTTGGGACGGGGGTTCAGAGCGTAGTGTTCTTTCAGCACCACCAAGTGCTCGTCAGATATCAGTGATCGCACCCTAACCTTACGCCCATCTTCAGAGACGTGATCTGTTGTGGTGACAGACTCTCCTTCGTCTTCCGTCACTCCATCGCTACCGCTAAATGCTCCATTAATGGAAAGTTCTTCTGTCTTCACGGTCACCGCCTCTTCAAGTTTCGCAGCAAGTCCTTCGCTCTTACCCTCGCATAGGTACCGTTCATGATGGTCCAGCTCCATGGAGCTCTCAGATTTCTTCCCACATTGCCTGCATGACAGGATTTCACTTTTCTCGTTATTATCGAATGGTGAAGATGGACAAGGTGACGACATCTTTGGAGCAGTATTTCCAGTAGGTGAAGAAGCCAGGCTAGGACAGGGAGACGATGTTGACTTGTGCAGAGTCGTGTCTGTGTATTGGTGAGGGGAAGCTGTGCTGACGGTGCTGGGGCACGGTGAAGACAGCTTTTGCATATTGGCTTCCAGGAACTGTTTGGTTACCGTCGCATTCACAGTCTCCAGGATCCTCTTCACAGCCTCCAGGTCCTTACCGGGAGAGTTCCTGTCCTCATCGTCCTCATCCCTTTCCACATTCACTTCTTCATCCTCCATCTCTGTGGATTCTTCCTCTCTCTCGTGCACTGGTGGGGAGCAAGGCAGAGATGGAGGAAGGGGCTGATGCTGTGGAGGGGATGTCGCAGAGAGGTGCTCAAGCAAATGGTTTAATGTCTGCAACTTGTACGGAGAGCTGAGATGCATCGTGGGTGCTGCTGCCATGTAGAATGGATTGAGGCTGGGTGCTGGGGGAGGGTGGTACCCGCGGGGCAGGAACTCCCCGTACTTGGGCAAGATGGGCGGGAAGGCTGCATTATTGTTGTTGTTCAAGCTGTTGTTGTTGTTGTTCCCAATGGCCATTAGCCCTGCTCCCCTCTTGCCGACTCCAGGACCACGCTGCTGCACAGAGGAACATTTGTCTAGCAAGGAGCTCCCGCGACCACCGCGACCAACCTGCACAAATACAAACTGGTTGTATCCTGACTGCAAGTATTAGCTTTCAGAGTTACAGTATAATTGGTTAACCATCATGATAAATTAATTTTATTTATGAAATCTTGCAAGGCAATACAGCAATGAACTCGAAATTCGCATTATTATATGGCTTCAGACTTCAAGATACTGTATGCTCATCTGACTTCTGCCATTGACCGACAGCAGCAGGTCCCAAGGTCACTTTTAGCCAATAGTAAAGTCTCAGCAGTACAGCAACCAATCTCCAGAAAAACAATTATGCAAGTAAATTACATACATACCAGTGGCCAATGAACTCACGAATTGTGTTCAGGTAGGTATAGGACAATGAAATCTAGCATATTACCAAATGATAACACTCATTTTGTTGGCCTCTATTTGTGAGTTTGTATCTACACAGAAAATAAATTATGTTTTTTTCTGCTAGACTTACTTCTCTTTACCAAGTTATATTTTTACATTTCTACGTCTCCACACTGTTATTAGTAAATGTGTAAAAATTATGTTCATATGCATTTCTTATATAGAGTTTGAACTCATGTAGTTTAATGTATGCATTAGGGTGTGTTGTTGGTTTTATTATATCTCACCTTGAGATTCATAACGAGGCATTTCTTGGAGGTCATGTGGCTGGAGTACGATCCGGAATGAGAGAAGCGCTTCCCACAGTTGGCACATTCAAATGGCTTCTCACCACTATGGATGCGGATGTGCTCCTGAGATAAAAATACAGCCTTCAGTACAACATATGTTTCACTCAAAAAAACATGTTACAACTACTGTAAAATTTATTAGGGTTATGTGAATGTGACTTTCTGTTTCATAAATGAAAATTTTAAAAATGTGTTATCGAATTTCATTACCTTGCAACGAAAAATACCAGGTAATGTCATGAGGACTCAGCTATGAAATTTTTAAGGAAATCTTAACATTTTATAAAACTTTTTCATTAGGTACCATTAAACATGTAATGATACATAATCGCCTAAATTCACGTAAATGTATGAAATCAAATTGGCATAGTACCATCAGTGGTAGTAGAATTTAATAATACATCTAAAATACAATTTTCGAGTACATATGAAAAATAAGTGACAGAAATAAATGTTCTAATAAAATCCTAGTACTCATTAGATACCGAGATTTCAAGTTGAGTTTTTTTAGTTATTTTATTAACATTATAATGAAGGAAAAAAACAAATGTATACACAAAAATCATTGTTAATCAGCTTGATAAATATTGTGATTAGTTGACATGAAAACAATTTAAGTGTCACTGTCACTGATGAACATAAAATAATAAAGGGACCATGCATTTTTTCATGCAAACTCAATTAATAACCACATGCTTATAGGTATTGAGCATTAGATACATGCAATGATAAAAGCACAGCAAAGCAAACTGCTACAGTTCAGGTTGCACTGTGGATTTGCAGCCACTCACTGGTTGTGAGGACGTGAGAGACAAATCCATAGTGACACACATTTTGTGTTGCATTTACTTATGCATCTGTTAACAGTGCTGTAAAGTATTCACTAGTGTTTTGTTTTGCTGTCAAACTATACACGTTCAAATAAAAAACCTTGTGAAATTTTACAATGTTAATGGTGCCAGTGGTGGATCCCGAAGTATTTTTTGGATGGAAGGGTTAAACCTAAAGCAGTAATTTTTAAATCAAAAATCTCTATTTTTTTAAATTATGAGGGTTTTAATTATTATCACACAAATTTTATCATTTATAATTAAATTTATTACATAATAAATAAATTTGAAAAAACAAAAGAACAGGTTATAGAATAAACAAACAGCTAAACATGACTGTGTTTTCTACTTTTTTGGGGGTTGTGGAGGGGGGGGGGGTATGCCGCTGCATATAATAAATCTACCCCTGAATGGTGCAGTTGAAAATTCAGAATTTCTGTTTCAGTTCAATCTGCTTTGAATAAATATGAGCTGAGTAAACACTAGTCAATTCAAAACATATGTTAATTATATTATGTATTACTAGCTATAACTGAATTAATAAGCTATTATGTAATATTTACAGGCAAAGTGCAATTCCAGAGTCGTGCAGTGCAGCCAAACGTATACACACATGTAAACAAGCCCCATCACCACTAATAACCATCACCGGTGGATTGCAATCACAACATTATTCCACAACAGTACACATTCCCAGGCCTCCTGACACTGAACGCTGCCCCCTGCATTATTCATCAGTCAGGTCCCCTGAATGGATATTATCAATGTAAATAAAGGCTTGTACGTGCACGGCCCCTCCCCTTCCTTCCTGCTGACCAGAGACAAAAAAAAACAATATGCACACATACACATACCTGAGTGGCTCAGTTCGTTAGTTCAGCATACGCTAATGAGTCGGGAACAGCGAGCAGGCAAACAGGTCGACCTCAGACAAAGGCAAACATTCGGATACGCAAAATATCTATACTGAGGGCATGTGCCCCTTTGCACCATGCTCTAAAGTGAGGTGGATGCTCAGTGCCTTAACAAAGTGGTACAAATTACCCTCCACCCCTTCATCTTGCATGTGCTTTGAAAGCAAAGTACACTGGAAATATCTCATTTCATGACAAGTTACTATATGCTGTTATTGTAATATTACAAATTAATCATAAAGTGTGAGATTAAATAATTATATTTTAATGTGATCGTAAGTCTTTAAAATCTTAATGTGTCTACAGTATAGTAAAAAGAAAATGTTTACGCCAGGTGAATAAACTGCAGGCAATACCAACAGAAAAATAACATAATTCTATTGCTTGTTTACTCATGCAGATCATAATACTGTGAGTGTAAGTATGAATTACTCTAAATAATTATGTCATATTAAATAGAGCAACTTTTTGCAACATCTCCAAATCATTTAATTTAGGTGGTAGGTTATAAGAGTTGTAACCATTCTATTATCACTGTATACTAAAATATAAGATCTCAATGGAAAATGACAAATGACTATCGCATTCAAGAAGATTCTACCAGCCTATAAAATTTCCCATTTGCTGTTAGATGCATTGCTTAAAGCCTCAATATGTGTTACAGTTTAGCATGAAAGTTACTTTAAAGAATATGAAGTCCACTGGAACAATCCTGGAATAGTTCAGTTATTCAGATGAAATCATTTCTACAGAAAATTTTTTATGAAAATCTTTGGTCAGTCTTGGTAAACTAAAATAAAATTCATTACTGGTATCTTCAGACATTTTCATGTTACATCTTTTATTAACCAGGCCTTCAGAAATGGAATGTGAAATGAAATGACATTCCACTGAGTTATTACATTAGTGGAAGTAGTGTAGTCCAGTACCAACAAGTGTAACCGTTACCATTATTTTTGTGGAGAATCCTTAACCAGAAATGTTCTAAATTTCAAGTGTGTAAACCCACCTCCTCACTAAAGCAATTAACAGATATCAAAACTGCCACATGAGTACCTCCACCTGAATTGTCGTGAAAACTTCCACAAACTTTACCTTGAAGTTCATCAACTGCAACATGGTTTTTACTTTATTGTCTCGGCTTCCTGGTTGCTAAGGGCAAAACATGCTTCAGCATTGGACGAATCCTGGTGTTGAACATAACAAATTTCACTCTCCATTCCCACAGTGTTGTTGTACTCCCACAACTCAGCAGTGTTGATCTGATATACTGTATTGAAAATTAAGCATCACTATCACTTGTCACTTATTTACTTGCTTTCCAGTTTTGTGCTGGAAAGTAGTCATATTTCACTCTGTTGCAGTGCCTAAAATTATATATATATAAAACAATTTTTCATTCAAAACACCCAAAATGAAAATCATTACTTGGAAAATCTACCAAAAATTACTTTATAAAATGACTAGTATTCAATTTGAACAGTATATTATTATAATCATACCAGTAACAATATTTACTATAATCAACAAAACATAGTTACAGTCTAGAAATGATAGCAAAATTGTTCTCTAATTTTAAAACCTCCCACCAGAAAGTTACATTTGAGATTATTCAATAATTTGATACGAGAAAATTGTTTGTGCTCTATTGTTAACTCTAAGAAACAATTATTGAACTAGAGTTTATATAGTTTATAACAATTGGGAATGGTAAACTTCACATATTTGCTACCATTTTGTACATCACAACATTTAAAGTGCTGAAGTTTCTTCTTGCTCTGCCTTTGTGAGTATTTAAAACATACTGTTATGTACAGTCTGAAACAAGCCCACATTTGCTTAATTCATTGAAATTTAAGACAAGAACTCCTTAAGAAATCCAAGTTAAGTCTATCATAGATACAACATTCAAAATTCACTTGAAAAACTTGCCATATTAATTCCAGCAATGCTACAATAATTGTGGCAGTCAAAAAAATTTAAAACGTAAGGTAGTATCTTCAGCACTGTTTGGAGATAGTAACCAGCTATAATTCAAATAATTTAATGTAGCGCACACAAAAAATTTCATGCAAGTCAAAATGCAGGCATGCCCAAGCAATAATACACTGAAAAATTAAACAATAATATCAGTAATTATATATTCTGTGAGCACTGATTGAAAATATTATACAATAGACTAGACAGTTTCAATAGGCACCTATAAATTGCTGTTGATTTGCATGGCCAGTGTAGTTGATGACAAACCTGCATTCTATTTATATTGTAACTCCTAAAAATATTCATCACAAGAAAAAAAAATTATAGGAACTATAACATGCAATTCCCAAAATATAAATACACACAAAAAATTAGACGTAAATTTGGTTCAAAAAATGTATAACCCAATACTACAAAATAATCTAAATAACAAAAGCAACATGCCATCACATTGTCCTGGCTTTTAACACCAAATATTGCAGTGGTACTTGTTATTACATCCCATAAATTTCAGTAGTATAAGTGTAACAACAGTTTTGTTCTAAACGTTCTCATGTCTGCTTTGTTTATGAAGGAAGCATTTCTGTAAATTTCACTCCTCTAGGGATATGATGATAATGGGATATGCATAAAAAAATGAAAATTCAGGCTTGCTTACTGGAACTATTTTCCCGTTTGAGGATCAAAAGTAAGGAAGCTATGAGGGCTAAACTAACATGTACATTAAGTCGCCAACACTGCTATGTGCAAGGCTCTGAACTGATGTTCAGTGTTCTTGTTGTGCTGCAAATCTATAAATGGGACTTTAAGCAATGACCCAAACATTTTATTGATGGAAAGTGTGTATAGCCTGTTCATGGTAAAGTGAGCACTTTTTAAGGCCCTCCAAAATTTTTCCTCTCAGTCAATTTCTATCTTTCCGCCACTTTTTAATATAAACATAGCCATGTGACTAATAAACATAGTGTATACATTTCACCTCTCTCAAAAATTAATGCCAGAGACTGCAATAGAACACATTTACTAAGGGTTGATGCCTGTCGGGAGAGCTTTAAAAAGTCCTCACTTTATTGTGAACAGCCTATAGCAAGGTTTGATGGAGGCTCCTGTCATAGTTCTATTCTTGTCCAGGTAGTACTTTTAAAATACAGCAGCCTGAAAAAGTTGGTTTTTAATAGTGCTCGAGGGCTTCAAAATAACTTTTTCAACATGAGTGATGGCTTGAAAGTACCATTCCATCCTCATGTGTGGTGTGGTTTGTCTTAGTATTTGAACATGTTGGGGTCAACAACACATCTCTCAAACATGCTGCAACGCAGTTCAAATGCCAGGCGTGCGACCGCCTTTAAGGTTCGTAACAAACAGATACCACTGCAACACTTGAGAAAACACCCATGCGACACCAGTGGACGACCCACTGGTGTCAGGACTGACCTTGAGGTGGTGTTTGAACTTGAATGCCTTCTCGCACTCTGGGCACTTGAACTTCCGCAACACTGCACTCTCGTCGTGGCTGATCATGTGGCGCTGCAGGCGGTAGACGTTTGCGAAAGTCTTGTTGCACACCTTACATGACTGCAACAGAAAGACCAGACATCTTCCAGGTCTGCTATATGTTTTGGTGTGGTAAGACACTTAATTAGTTGATCATTGAATAAATACAAAATTACCCTAGTATTTCCATAGAAAAATGTTTAACTTTCAGATGCTGTCTGGATTAACATTGGGAAGGTAGTATGTAAAAAATTTTATTGGAAATATTTGCATGCCTCCATACACTCTTATTGTTGTTCATTTATAAAAGTTAAGTTAAACTACTTCTTGATAAAATTTTCTATTTCAGGCTGCACACACCATGCGTGTTTGTCTATGTTGTAGCATGTCTCACTTATTGTTAGTCACAGGTTGCATTCTGGAGGGTCACATTGGGGGTGGCCTGGTCTTCAACCCCCATTCGAAGCAAATACTAATCTACAATAGGTCCTGCTAATCTGAAAATATAGTTAATTCAAATGAGACTGTGTGAGAAAAATTAAAATCATAAATATGAAACCATACTCTAATTTCTTTATTTTGGCATTTCTAATAAGAGTGTTCAGAAAATATACAGTATTTATGATTCCCACTGCTATTCTTCCCATCACTAAAGGTGGCTTCTTTATGCCGAAGTCGGCAGACAATTTTGTTGCAAGATAGTTATTCTTAAGGTACACATAGTGTGCTTGTGTTTGCTATCAGTTTTGGAACCACAAAAAAGAATTTACACTTGCATAAAGTGACATAGCATTTAAGAAGTGTTTTCAAGTGAACTGAAACAATAACAGCAGTCAAATGAACTTAAAAAAAAATGGGGTGTGTGGCTGTGTTGGGGACATGGCCGTTTGTTTTGCATGAATACGTCTACGTTGGCGTGCTCGGACACCTTGATGTTTATTTTACGTTCCCGGCACTGCCTCACTCGATCATATGGGGTTTTATGGGTATCACTGGATTGTGTTTAAGATGCTCTTTCCAACCGTATACAATTTTTGTATTTCGACTTGGCTTTTTGACGAGTATAGGTCGACATTGTGTTAAGTTTTCTTAATTTACTATGTTAAACTCATACAGTTTCACCATAACCATGACACACAAATGTTTTTATACACACAATCAATTGACCTGGATGAGAGAGCTGTCGATTGAAACTTAACGAACATCGTGGCTTCTCCTAGTCAAAAGTTATGCTATGCGGAATTTATAAGACGCTGCGAAACAACTCAAAATTGCACCCACCCACCCCTTTCCCCTCCCACGCACGATGCTTCGCAGTGCTCATGCAAAGTAACACATTCGTGATCCTTTGGCAATTGAGTGGTGTTATTGAATTTTGAATGTAGATGATAGATTCGGAGCTGCAATGCCAAACTGTATCCCCCGATTTTGCTATCATCTGATTTTTCTGGATTGCCTCCCACTATGGTTGCAAATTTAAAGACGTGCTCACGTCAAAACACTCATTATCTTGTTATATGTTACAGGTATCTTTAACTGCCCCTTACTACTGCATTACAGGAAGGATTTAGGATAAGCCAAAAAGCTGTTAATCTGTACAGACCTTGGTCACAATTAGTCCTGATTAATAGGACACTACTGTAGTTTCTTAATGTAAACCTTCAAAAGCATAGGTAAAACCAAAGTGGGCCTAATGCAAATAACACTTTCATCTACAGTTTTTGTCTATTTTCCTTAACCCCTCCTCAACCAAATTTCTTCAACACAGATTAACTTGAGTGTTGCCACCGCTGGATTAAGTTGTACAACTCAAAATACCATGGACCATGATGACTGCTTCAATTTTTAGTTATAGCTAGTTTTTTTCATATAATTACGCTTATAATTCATTTTATGGGCTACTAAATTCAGTGACTACTAAACATTATTTGAAGCAACTATATTTATATGTAATAACGATACTGTTCACAAAGAGACTACCAAAACATTTTACCAAATTCACTACGTTCTGGGAATTATGCTCCCTTTTATGTAAATATATTTCCTTTATATTTAACAAGTAAAGTATAAAGTATAATTATGGGGCAATTTACAAATTTTCAAGTGTTGTAAACATCTTTATGAACAGTCTGTATGTTCCAGGCTACGCATATGTCGGGAGATGACGATTCCCAGCATCCTGCCGTGTGTGTATGAGTATGAGAGAGAGAGCACTTATCACATGGGGCCTCCCTGGCTATCGCCCATAAGGGAGGTGATCCCCCCACTTCCCCAGGGAAAGCTGCACACAGCATGACAGAGGAGGAAGGAGAGGCAGCGGCATGGCTACAGAGATATCTCTACTTGGAAGAGCAGCCACCTCGTGGGCTACTCTAGTCAAATGATAGCTGTTGGCAGCACAATATGGATCTTCCTTTACTAACAAGTGTGTCCTCTTGCTGGCATGACGTGAAATCATTGCATCTCAACCCCTCACTGACATGTTTTCCATGTAACTATGCCTCTGTTTCAGATGTAACAAGAAATATGAAAGCAATCGTGGAACAGTAACATTTTGTCATACTATCAAAGATCCAAGTCAAACAAAATTACACATAACTAAATTGACTGCGATGAAAACAAGACAGAAAAGGCAGACGGTACTTACTAATCACTAATAAATACTGCATCCCTTTTGTTAATTAATGTACTGATCCACAGTTTTGTTAATGAGTATGCATTTAATATTTTACAGGAATAACAAAATCTATAAGTAATATGTTATAAAAAAATTAACATTGTAGCTCTTTTAGCCAAAACTGCATCACTGATATTTTTAATTAAAATCCACAAATACTGTCATAACAGAGAGACATACAATGTTAAGGACAGCCACTGGCTAGGGAAAACACAGAGAACAGAGAACAGAGAGCATCAACTATGCAAAGTAACAGAATTGGAATGCAAATGTGAAAGGCCAGCACATTTACAGCACAGTATCCAGACACTAATCCTCATTTTGGTGGTCACAGTAGTTCATGCAGTTTCAGAGAGGTTACATATATACATGCGTGCATGTACACACACATGTATATATACATATAATATACATGCACATATCTATATACACCCTAACCCAAGAGAGAGCTTCACCACACACATTATCGGTAGGAAGCATTTAGTTCATCTTGGCCAAATCAGTTTGTTCTTACTACAAATGGCCACAAAACATGCTGTGTGCCAAGCTCAGATTGAGCCAACTGTTATTGGGAACTAGTTAATTTTAACCTGAGGCATCTGGGGTTTGATTAAGATCGCTCCCTCCTCCTCACACACCCAACATTTCTGAATTTGAAAACACCCTTAAATGCAAAAAAAAAAAAAAAAAGAAGATGGCAACTCAAAAATGTTTGACCTCGGTTTGCCACAGCCTTACAAGCCGGCACCCAAGGTGGCCACCTGGTTCACCCATGCCTTCACATTAGAGCAGAAATATAAAATAGAAACTACCATTCAGACATAAAAAATTTCTTAAATGCTATTTGTAAACAGATTCCGCTCAAAAATATTGAATAGTGTTTTAATTACCGCTATCTGACTGAAGCTCTGCTCTGCCTTGTCCTGAAACTTGTGCTGCTTTCGTCGTTCGCATGGTTACACATATCTCTGTAAATAAATGTTCTGGGAGTACGACTTTACACCAGAAAAGGTTTTTCTTTAATCATATTAAGTAAATTCAAAGATAAAAAAAATTGTGAAAATGGTATTAAAAAAAACAGTTGTAGAGCTTGCATGCGCAGTTTCCTTAAGCAGTAGGAGAAGTGTACAACTATACAGATGGAGTTTTAATCTGTGGTTTTTCATAGCTTGTAATAAAGTCCCACTGTCAAAGCCCTAATTTTCACAGTACAGAGCACTGATGAAAACACTGCTCACCTTGTACGTAGGAATAATGAAGCACTAGGCATGCATGTTAGTGTCGCCCATTCCTTGCTTCTGTGCCTTGAATGCATAAAAAAAACCTCCCGTGACCATATACATGACCATGCACTCTTAAAGGAAATACCTAGTAAAAAATATTTTAATTCCTTAAGGTTATGTTTGGTTGTAAGGAAACATTGTGATGGGCCATCTCAAATCTGTGATATGCATTCCATATTAGTTTAATTTTTTTTTGCAAATAGTAATAGTATGATATTATTACATGATATGAAAGCCAATGGATTAAACTACAGGTGCCACTTTGTACTGTTTTCCTTTCCTCTAAAGAAGCTGTGCAGGAAAAACATAAAATTGCTGTTCTTAACCATCTTGTCCATATTTTTTTCTTTTTGAATATATTTAATACAATGAAATTAAAATCTGATGCTGTATGTAATAGTTTTTTGCCTTTCTTGGAAAAAAAAAATATTCCCAGAGTGTTTATAGATTGTTAATGGTAAACTGAGCAGTTTTGGAAACTCTGCTCAAAATCTACTTGCAAACACATAGTGTATTTTTCGCTATATGCAAAATAACATTGCTACTGACCTGATCACTTTATTCACGAGTTGGTCAAATGAAACAGAAATGATTAAATTGTATACATTTTGCATATTTGCTGATTTTTACACTTGTATGTATTAACAAAGAAACAGGAAGCAAAAGAAAAAAAAGAATGTATTCACAATTGTTTACCTGACACTTATAATTTAACATTAAGATATGAAACTACTTTCTCTCTATCATTGACAACTTTACTGGGTGGCTGCCACTGAAAGTACAAGTTAAAATATATGGAGGTAGGGGCGGCTACATTTTTTAAAGGTTGATTTCAAATGTACTCAATTAACAGTGTACCCGAGATGCCCGCATATGCGCAAACATTTATTTTACAAGATATTTCACTGGGGAGCTCCTGATAAGGGCCACCCAGATGGTGCTGACTCCTCTCGGGAAGATGAGTCAGTTTCCTGGTAGTACGTAACATCTCCTCGCAGACGCCCCTTCCGGCCCCCCTTCGCGGCGCAGCGTCCACAAGGATCCTTGCTCGTCCTGCAGGATGAAGGACCCGGGGCGGACACGCGCGGGTCTAGGAGTGTTGTCCTTAGGGACCACAAAGAGCACGGAAAAAGGGGTAGGGGGGCGAGGAGACACCCGGACTTTCCACGTTTATCTAGTCCGAGGAGGAGCCAGCTCCCGCCTCGCTTGTTGTAAAAAGGCGAGAAAAAAAAAGGGTGGGATCTGCAGTTATCTGCGGCACGCTGACATCATTGCTGAGTGACAATTATTCCCACGGCTTCCTCCTCGCGTCCTGTTTGGAGGCGCAGATGCAAGGTTCGGCGATAAGGACGACGGCGACAGGCCTCGCCGATGCACCGGCGGAAGGATACATGAAAATTGGGGGGGGGGGGGGGGCAAGCTGGAATTTCATACCTGCCCGGTTTACCGTGAATTATTTTTTAAAGGTTTTTTAGAATACGACACAGGGAAAAGTCGATGCCATATGTACCTCGCAGATGGAGGTGAAAATTCACTCGTCTCACAACGCGCACGCGAAGCGGATGTTTAAAAATAAGAATGTTTATCGCGGGAGAGTCCCGGTCAGCCGCGACGGCTGCTAGGGCGCGTCGTTCGTCTTTTGTTTAGGATCGGTCACTTGCCACCGAGCAGGTCGAAATGTCACTGGCGGTTCCTTCAACATGGACCGCCTCGTTCTTTGATTGGCTGCGAGACGCTCGGATTGCGTCCGATTGGCTACCGTGTGCTGCTACGTTGACTGATTGGACAGTGGCGCCATTTTGCTGGCGCATGCGGCTGGAGTATGCGGTGTCTTTGCAAGCCGGTGTTCGAACCCTCGAAAGGTGCGGGGCCCCGTGAAAAGTTAATCGCGGGGAACAGGTGTCGCCATGGCAACGACGGCGACGGCGGCAAAACGAAACAAACATCACCTCGGCTCGCCTCCTCTCTCTCTCTGTCTCTCCTCTCAGAGTGTGACAAAAAGTTTTTCGTAGCAGGAGGCGGGGAGACGCATCTGCTGCAAGGCACAGCTTCTCTCTCCGGAGCCATAAACAGGCCCCAGCGCCGGCGCAGCAACCGTACAAGCGACAGACAAATGGGGGAATGCACCGGGCCCATTGGAAGCGTGGTCATTTCTGACCGTCGACTCAAGATGAAGTATACAGATTTTAGTATTCTGCACGTGTATAAGTTGTTCACGGTAAACGAAGCACTTTTGAAAACACTACTTAAGATCTACTTGAATGCATGTTGTGTATTATTCCGCCATATGTAAAATTATCATTACCATGAACCTTATCATTTTCTCATGCGTCGGTCAAGCGAAACTGTGAAATTATTATAAAAAGTTTTTTTCTTAAAAATAACAGAACGCAAAATAAATTATTTAAGTAATCACTGATGTTTACCTAACACTTTTAATTCGACGTTAAGACGTGGAACTACTTTCCTTCCATCGTTACCAACTTTACTGGGCGCATGCCACTCAGTGTGCACGTTAGAATATCTGTAGACAGGGGTAGTGACTTTTTTCCAAGGTTGATTTCAAAAGTGCTCATGAACAACCTTTAAGAGGAAGTGTACAAACATTTCAAAGCACCCACTTACATAAGCAATGTTCTAAGCGCAAGTCTTATCCGCTTGATTTTTGATGGTGATAGTGGCAGGAAAGTAGTCCAATTTCGGAACACGGATAGTGGTAACTGCATTGCTAAAATGTGCAGTTTACCCCATTTTCACTTTACGCTTCTGAAGCGCATAGTACGACCACATAATGGGTGTCCTGCGGTATACATTATCCAAAACGCACTGAAGATGCATTATTTTAATATGATCTATACTTGTGTAATAACGACAGTTTCCTAACGTCATGTATGTTTTTAAACAAACTTATGTTCCTCCGCCCACCTCCCTCCCCCTCTCCTCGCCCCCCCCCCCCCCCCCCGACCTAAAGGGTAACTATTGATAATGCGTACGCCACTGGTGTTGACCCACATTTCCCGAAGAGACTTCAAACATGAATAATAAACACGAAATTTTACTTCATCTAAGGGATATATGCTAATTACTGTAGGGACGTGCAGAATTCGCGTTATTCTGTAGGTGCAGACTACCCTCCAGCAAGATGTTGTAGGCTCGTATGACTTCTACCATTGGCCAACAACTTGTGCGACACGCCTCAAGGACGCTCTTAGCCTATAGTAAAGCCTCAACGGTTGAGCGTCCAATCTCTAGTAAAGCGGTCACACAGGTAAATGACGTCGTTTAGTTGCCAGTAGCCAATGGAATCACGAACTGCGATCAAGCATCATCATCACTGGTGATCTGCCCAGAGGCAGGTTTTCACGTGGTAGCTCTCCATGCTCTCCTGTCTTCTGCCAACCTCTTCAAGTCCGTATACTTTCCGCTTCCCTTGATGCCATCAATCAACTTGTATCTTCTCCTTCCTTTCAATCTTTTTCCACAAACTATTCCTTCTTTAGCGTCTGTTAGCAAGCACTCCCGTCTCAACGAGTGTCCCATCAAGTTCTTCTTCCTTTCTCTTGTGACTTTCAGCAGTTCTCTCCTCTCATCAACTCTTTCTAGCACTTCTTCATTACTCACTCTTTCCACCCAGCTTATCCTCTCCATTCTCCTCCACATCCACATCTCAAACGCTTCTAGCACGTATGGAACAATGAAGTCTAGCATGGTACCAAAGAACAACACGAATTTCGCAGGTCGCTACTAATTAGGACGTCAATCAAATGGTCGAGGACTATGACGATTCGTACTGATTATACTTGTGACTATGAAGAACAATCACTCGGATGAAAACTAACAACGATGATGGAACTGGACGAGTAATGCGGAGTTTCGAACCACGATGGTGCACATCGTGGTTCGAAACTCGATCCGAGATCGGATCTACGATCGACACAGAAATCTGATGCACCATTCGAGTTCAGAGCTGAACTGGAGATCGAGATGAAGTTCGTTTCGAACCGCCGAAATTGGCGGTTCAAAATCTCGATCCGAGATCAGCAGCCATCGTCGACAAATGTAGTTTGAAAATACGCTAACAGATAGAACTACGTTCGGATTGTTTCCTTGGGAAATTAAAACAATATTATACGCGCTTGAATATTATTCAGTAAAATTCGTACAACAATAATTCACTTAAAACAGATAAAACATCGCACCTATAGTTCTATCTATAATGAAAAATGCGCCTAGTTCCATGACGTCATATATTACGAACCAATAGCAAAAGTTGTCTAATTCTTATTCTCCATCTCTCACTTTAGAACCAAAACCGATGAATTGGAGATCCAGAATCATGAAATTTCGTTGGTGCAACACTTTTACATTGGAGCCAAGATCAAACTGGATCCTGGTTTGGAACTAGGATCATTCGATCTCGGATCGGGGAAGATGGTGCGACCGGGCATAAGAAGCTCCAAACTCCCGCTCACAACCGCCAATAGCGAGACCTCAGCACGTTACAACACAACCATGGAGACGACGCGGCGGTTCCTTTTATATGGACGTACTCGTTCGCTGATTGGCTCCGCGAGGCTGTGGAAACAGGCCTTCCGATTGGCGAATGGCGCCATTTTGCTGGCGTGTGCGATTGGAGTTCGCTGGGCAAGCGGCTATATTAACTTCCTCTGCAGTGGAGAGAGTGGAGAGATTTGGGCGGCTCTTAACATAGACGTCTTGAAAGCCGATGAGGATGAAACGGGAAAAAGAGCGGAGCAACGCCGGAATGAAAGGGCGAGGAAAACAGGGAGATCCCCGAGAAAACCGACTGATCAGCTGCATCGTCCGGCACGATTCCCACATGCGAAAATCCGGGAGCGACCCCGCCGGGAATTGAATACGTTTCGCCTAGGTGGGAGGCGAGTAGTCTAACCACTACACCACCTATTTAACTATTGTATTCTTAAGTATTTTGTGGCATAACTATATACACACTCCGTTTCAGAACTACGAGTTTTCTAAAAGGGAGTGAAACAGGTCGTTATATAAAACTTTAATAATAAAACATTCTTCTTGATTTTTTTGTTTCCGATTAATTTTAAGCGTGCTTGCGTAAAGGCATAAGTCGTGTTAACATAATTAGAGGCATTCAAAATTCGCGTTATCATTGGGCACCAGACTAAACTTCACAGTACTGTGTATACTGGAACAGGCGTCGTTTCTCCATTGGCTGCTGCATAGATGTGAAGCCACGCCCTTTATGACTGAACTGCACGTGATTGAGTCACACAATTGTGAAGTGTTCATTTATTGGCGCAAAGTTATCCAGGTCGTGTCACATGAAATATGGTCCAATGACAAACTTATGACAAAGATACACGTGTTTCAGTTTAACGTGTCCGTTCAGCAATTGTGTTCTACAGCCAGCACTCAAGCCAAAGGAAACATGTGATGAAAATGCGCAGGCATATTTACCAAGAAGTTAACACGATTGGCCAAACAGCTGTCGAATGTCACCTTGTCCTGAACTTGACTTAGTGTCTGAGGCACAGGGTGTGAATGCGAATGTGAAGAGATTTGGGCGGCTCTTAACAGCGAAGTCTTGGGAGTCGATGAGGGTGATTGAGGTGAGTAAGGAGCAGCGCAGGAATGAAAGGGCGGGGGAAACGGGGGATCCCGAGAAAACCCGCCGACCAACGGCATCGTCCTGCACGATTCTCACGGTGGCCCGCCGGGGATTGAGCCCGGTTCGCCTTGGTGGGAGGAGAGCGTGCAGCGCTCAGCCACCGCGGCCCCTACAGAGGGTAACGTTAATTTTCTGGTGGACTTGATTATCGCGACTAATATTGGCGCGTACATGATACATAGCAGAAAAATAGAGAAAATTGCTTAGCGACGCACTTGAACATGCTAGATAATCTCGATCGCCATCCGAAGCAGGTTAACTTATTTATATGGAATTTTTACTCCTGCAATAAAAATGTAGGAAAAAACGCAAAAAAGTACGTTGAAATTCACACATCGTTAACTGCTTTTATAAAATATAAAAGCAGTTTATGCCGAAGAAGTTTGTAAAATATAAAGTCACCAGTTTTTTTCCCTTTTCTATGTACGGCAATTGATGGGCGAGTAAACAAGCAGGTGAATATGAGTACACGCTGATAATGGCTGTTCACGAAAAAATTAGCACTTTTGAAATCAACCTGAGAAAAAAGTCACTGGCCCTACCTGCATATATTTTAACGGGCGCACTGAGTGACATGTGCCCAGTAAAGTTGGTAACAAAAGATGGAAAGTAGTTCCATATCTGAACGTCGAATAAAAAGTGTTAGGTGCGGTTTGTTATTTGTGATAATTTTTATTATTTCTTTCCTTGTATGATTTTTTAATGCATAGAAGTGTAAAAATGAGCAAAATATTTACTTTCCTAATAATTTTACAGTTTCACTTCACCGACGCATGAATAAAGTGCTGAGACCCGTGCCAATGTTAATTTTACGTAGGGCGGAAGAGTATATTCCGTTCACGACTGGAACAGACTTTCCCGGAATCTTTCCTATTCCCATTTTTAAGCAATAGATTTTAAAAAATACGTTAAAAAATTTAAACTATATTCTCTCTCCGTTCTGCCAAACTAACTGCACCTGCGCCAGTCACTGTTTGTAGTAACGATGCATGTAGCTGACGACTAAGGTGTTCAAAAATCTATGCCAGTCGTGAACCGACTACACACAACGTGCATACAAGTAGATCTTAAGCAGGGCTTGAACATCCTCGACTGTGGTATCTTATGCTGGCGAGAAAGTATGTGGGATAAGAGAAAGGGTCACAGAGTATTTAGGAATACAGATGTGAAACAACCACTTGTACAGCCAGCCAGTAACATGTCGTGTCTCAGTCCGCCAATCAGCAAACGGTAACCTGTACTCGCCACCCGGCAGCTCATCCAATAGGGAACCTTCCGCAGCATGCGGTGGCCAGCGAGATCCGAGGCCCGTTCCCAGAGCCCCGCGCACCCAATCAGAGAACGTACGCGCCCACAAAGGAGCCGCCGCTCCGTTTCGTCTCTGTATACTCGTCCACTCCGAGGCCAGGTCGGGCCCCACGTTTGTTCCCTTGTTGCACTGCGGGCCACCCTTGTCGCTGTACTGTCCGGGAGACACACCGGGTCTCAGCCGGGCACGTACGAACGTATGTACGCGCCGGCATATGTACACGTGTGCACGTGTGTGTGAAGGAGCGGGGCGTAGGAGGCAGATGTGGGGATGCCCCCCAGGGGGTGTGTGTGGGTGGGTGGCGTATGTACATTTTTCCCCTCCGCAGGGTCGTCCCGTTACGATGTAAGGTGTATACGCGAGGCCACATGTTGCGTCCCTTTCGCCTATCCCTCTCACTCTCTTTCTCTCCTGCTTTCGCCCTAACTTCCGAGCCCTCTCTGTCCCTTCCGCAAAAGAGCGGTGACGCTAGTTTGATATTCCGGCCTCCCCCTCACCAACACCCTCTTCCCCTTCATCTTTGTAGTCTACCCCTTGCTCTTGCTACCCTTAGTCCTGCCACCCCCACCGCGACAGGCCGCCCCATACACACACCTGGCGACCCGCTTTTCTCCGTGCACTTGAGGAAATTGCGATTTGAGAGCGCCGGCGTGGGCTGAAATCATGTTTCAGCTCCCCACCCTGCAACACTGCGCAAGGCATGAGGGGGAGTGCATCCCCTCTTTCCCTCTACCACCGAATGTTGCGCAGCACAAAATTATCTAACATAAAAATGTGGCCATAAAATTAAATCGGTGGTTTGTCACGTATTCAGTCGGTAAAACCTATCTTCAGAACGTAATTTTTCGCTTAGGCTATGGAGTATTCGAAATTTTTTCAATGCTCAACGTGTCCTTGAAGTTGTGTTTTGGAATTTGGGGTCCCGTCATTTAGCCTGGGCGAAATGCCTGTAGGGTCGGCGCCTCTTTTAGGACAATTGTATTCCTGACTAGTACGAAGTATATGCATACTTTACGTGAGGATACGTCCTGCAGTTTATTTCAAAACAAGCACAGAATTTAAAACACTTTGCGAAGCAGTCTGCAGACATAGATGCCATTATATGGTAGGTAACCTACCATTTGGCTCTTACTCGTCATTTTTCTTAAGTTGGCTGCTGAAAACCAAATACTGAATTTACATGAGCGGCTGACAAATACCTTGCCTTCGTTACATGGTTGTTACAAGCAGGCTCGAGACACGAAAGGTTCCGGGTCTAAACCCCAATGTCAAGAAAACGTAAAGGTTATTTAAAATTTAGAGAATTTAAAATCTGGAAGATTTGGTGATTATAGATTTACGATCATACTTCCTGAACTTCACTTTTCTGTTTACAAAAAAAAAAAAAATAATATCCGGGAACCCAAAAATACAGTCTATTGCTAAAAAAAAGTTTATAATATAAACTTGTTTCTATATAACGTGCACGCGTCGTAGGAGACGTACTATAGTTACACGTGCACTTGAGGGACCTTGAAAAGGGGGGGGGGGGGGGCAATTCAACGCTGTCATGAAGTTGGGGCCCATTAAAACGCATTCGCTCAGAGCGGCATCTGAAGCAATATTCTATGATGTCATAATAAGAGTTGCCGACAGTTGCGCCCCTGAAATCACGCCCTTTGGGAACGTAAATCTACTTAGAGCCTCGAGACAAACAATTCCGCTGCGGCTCGCACGGCATGTGCTCGGGAACATTTCGAATTGGAAGTTACAGTGGCTCATTTTTCGCTTGTTGGTTATTTTCTTCAGCTTGATTAACACTTTCCCCAACCTCATGCTACCAAAACACAAGATTTTTGTTTCTATGCGAGCACAAGCACAATGATGAGCCACGAGGCGCAAATCTGCTTGTATGGACGAATTTCCATGAAGGCGCCGTGGCCATTTTCCTAATAGCTTCCAAACGTAGGGGAAGGAAGATAATAAAAAAAAAACTTGGCGTAAAATTATTGGACTGATATTGTTTGTTAAATTCATAGAAGGGTTTCAAAAATTTCAGACTAAAATAATCAAAATAAATACCACTTTTCTGATTGTATATCACATAAAGCGTATTTCGCTTATAAGCTGTTCATGGTAAAGTGAGCACTTTTGAAATCAACCTTTGAAAAATATCACCGCTCCTACCTGCGTAGGTATATTTTAAGGGGCGCATTGAGTGACATGCGCCCAGTAATGTTGGCAACAATGGGGGGGGGGGGTGTAGTTCCATATTTTAACTTCAAAAGAAAGTGTCAGGCAACCATTTGTGATAACTTGAATTATTTCGTTCGCTTTCTGGTTTTTTTTTTTTTTTTTTATGCATCGAAGTGTAAAAATAAGCAAATTTGTAACTTTTCTAATAATTTCAGTTTCACTTGACCAGCGCATGAATAAAGTTATGAGGCCCATAGTGATGTTAATTTTACATAAGGCGGAAGAATACATAATGTACATAAAAGTATATCTTAAACAGAGCTTTCGAAAGTGCTCATTTTATCGTGAATAGCCTATAATAAGATTTACTATAGGCTGTTCACTGTTAAATGAGCACTTTTGAAATCAACTTTTGAAATATATCAGTACATCCACCTGCAATATTTTACGAAGCACGCTGACTGGCATACACCCGGTGAAGTTGGTAACGAAGGAGAGAAAGTAGTGCAATTATTTAACGTTGAATTACAAATGTTATACATATAAATGTTTGGGAATACTGAAAATACATTTATTTTGTTTTCTGCTTTTTAATGCACATAAATGCAAGAATTACCACGTTTGTAAAAATATTATATTTCTGCAAATTCTACAGTTTCACTTGGCAGATGCACGAGTTAAGTGATCGAGTTCACGACAATGTTAATTTTGCGTAAGGTGGAAGAATAATTACACGTAGTGAATACAAGTATAGGTTTCTAGAAGTGCTTTAAAAAACGCTCAGTTCACTGTGAACAGCCTTTATACTTACGCACTTCTTCGATATGGTTTCCGAGACGGGAAAAAAAGCTTAAAAAAAATAAATTATGCGTCAACTTTCCTAGAAGTACGAAAAGTCGCTGAGCCCGATATTTTTTGTTGGTACATATGAGAAGGCGATGTTGTATCTTCACAGGAGTCATCATCTAAGTACGTACAGGAAAATTCCGCACTTCGTGAACAGCATAGATACTTGAGATGCGGCCATGGAACCACTGCGGTGGAGGGGGAGGGGGAGGGGAAGACGGTTGTGTATGGTACAGCCTTTTTTACGGGCGCATTCGCAGACATTACACGCAGCCGGTGTCTTTACGAGACTCCAGTTCCTTGTTTGATGGTTTTCGAGCACGTCAGCCTAACCTCCTTTTTCCCCCCTCAACCCCCCTCCGTGCAAGCCCACCAACTTCACGCGCATATGTGTGCGTGCACGCATGCGTGCCCGGCTGATGTCATTGGTGGCTCACGTCCCAGTTCACACGACGCGGTATCATCGCCAGCATCATCATCGTCTCACCGAGCCGTCGTATTCGTCGTCGCCAACTCCTTCTTTTTCCCCTCTACGATCCTAAACCCATCTCCCAGGTCCCCCCCAGACTCCCCCTTCATGGCCGCATGTCACATGTGGCGGCTTCGGGGGTCCCCAGAGAAGCATCGCACCTTGCCGACGACGAGACAAAAGGTTTGTTCGCGTAGTATGCTGTTCCTACTATAGGCTGTTCACGGTAAAGTGAGCACTTTTTGGGGCCTAGTTACTTTTCCCTTTCAGCCATTTTTTAATCCTTTAAGCACCTTTTTTTTTTAAATAAATATCGCCTATATAAGAAATAAACACAGTGCGTATATTCCACCACACTCGGAAGTTAACGTCTAACGCTAAAATGAAATATATTTATTAACTAGTAGCTTTTACCCGCGGCTTCACTCGAGTGAAATTTAGGACTTGAAATAACTATTTGGTTCTCTAGCCACTGGGCTACTGCAGCCCCACTGTATGGTTTCTCTGCTGAGCTACTGCAGCCCCACTATATGGTTTCTCTACCCACTGAGCTACTGCGGCACCACTACAAGGTTATCTACCCACAGAGCTACTGCGGCTCTTGGGAAGGAATGAAAGTCAGCCCATACACAAAAAGGAAAGGAGAAATGTTTAACAATGCATTTTTATGCAGTAATCCTAAGAAAACTTTAATCCAGTACCTATGTACATCCCTGATCATCATGTTTTAGGAACTGTTTGAGATATTTTCCTGAGATAAAAACTAGGCTACGTCACTCTCCGACCCTCCAACTATAACTGTGTAAAAAATTACATCGATCCGTTGCTCCGTTTTGGCGTGAAAGAAGGACAAACAAACATACAGGCACACTTTCGCATTAATATAGTAGCAAGGATTATTCCAAATGAGAGGGCTTTCAAAAGTGCCCACTTTACCGTGAATAGTCTACATAGTGCATCACTGTAACTTCAAACTTTTCCGAAGCCCTAACACTTAAAACTTCTACTTCCAGGAATATTCCTCCGCCTCGTGCAAATTAAGTTTAACCAACTCTAGAAAATCACACCAAAGGGGCAACGCTCCATATTTGTGCGCACTCAATTCAAAAGTATATTATGCACGAGAACTATATTTTACTAGGAATTACCACACCTATCTTCCCCCTGTTTTCTTCCATATTAACTATAAATTAAATATTGTAATTTACTGACGGATGCGACGGACTATTGTGAGTCCAGCCTTACGCATCCGAACAGCACACACAACAAAAGTGATACCGGAACCACAAACGCGGACATACCACGTGAATACTCGACAAGAAGGGGTTGCTGAAGAAGGTGGAGGAGAGCGGTTATCGCTTGGTGGGGGGGAAGACAGACGGCAATAAAACCTCAGGAGGCACGAGGGCTCCCAACCGCGCAGAGACTTTCGAAGGCTCTGCTTTTATCGCCGAAAGTGGGCTGGTGGAAGTGCGGTCGTGGAAATAACAGGAGGAGGTCGGAAGGTAAGAGCGGGGGGGTACAGAGGAGATGGGGCGACACACGACCCCGCAGTTTCATAATCGCCGGGTTTACGGCGTCGACAACTGCCTCGCGAGGACGACATATACACGGGCCTTCGCCACGGGGTTCGCCGAACACCGCATCCGAAATGTTCAAAACGTGTCACAATGTTCGAGGCGCGCCTGCAGTGTGGGCGAGTTCTGAACATCGTCCTGAACGCTATAGGTGCGGACAGGTGTTTTTTTTTTTTTTTCGCGAAAATATTTATGGTCATGCTACACTTCAATAACTTACGTCCACAACCACAACTTCCTTTGATTATCGGCCGCGTGTCTACGTGAGAAGACATGTTCCTACTTGACTGGGCCAATCGTAATGAAGTACTCCGATACTGAGCGTCCGTGATTCGAGGACAGACACTTGAGGCACGTGGCATTTAAAACATCCAACCACGAAAGTGCATATGAACAAAAATGCTTTGGAGTACAACTGGTCTTGAAATCTTTCCGCGAAAAACACCTGTCCCTAGCTATAGGTTGTTCGCGGTAAAACTGAGCATTTTTCAAAGCACTGCTTAAGATCTACCTGTATGCACATTGTGTATTCTTCCGCAACGGACCGTGAGCATAATCACTCATATTCGTGCGTTGGTCAAATGAAAACTGCGGAATCGTTGTAAAATTAAATATTTTACAAAATTGCTAATTTTAACATTTATTTCCATTAAGAATAACTACAAGAAAAAATAATTACTACAGTATTCCCAAATGTTTAACTAACTCTTTTAAATCAAAGTTAAGACATGTGACAACGTTCCCTCCGTCGTTAACTGGGAGTTACTGGGAGCCTGTTGGTCAGTGAGTCTGTTCAAATATATGCAGGTGGGGAAGTGGCATTTTTCAAAGCTTGATTTAAAAAGAGCTCATTTACCAAAGATTTTAATTTTTGTGTAATTTTGCAGTATTTTTTTAAGCTATAGTTGGCATTCCTCATCGAATCAACATAAAAAAATACATGTAAAGGCTGTTCACGATAAAGTGAGCACTTTAGAAATGAACCTTAGAAATAAAGTCAATGCCCTACATGCATATATTTTAATGGACACCGAGTGACACTAAGCCCAGTAAAGTTGGTAACGATGGATGGAAAGTAGTTCCATATCTTAACGTCGAATAAAAAGTGTTAGGTACCAATTTGTGATAGCTTAACAATTATTTCTTTCGTTTTCTGTTTTTTAATGCATCGTTTCAATTGACCGACGTATGAATAAAGTGATGAGACCAATGGCAATGTTAATTTTACGTAAGACGGAAGAATTCACGTGTATACAAGAGTATATCTTAAGCAGGGCTTTCAAAACTGCTCATTTTACCGTGAACAGCCCATACGTGACTTTACGCACGGATACTACCGATGTTCACAATGAAGCAAAAAAAGAAAGTAATTAATTCTCTTGACGTTTAATCACAGAGTAACTCAGTCGACGAGTGGAATCTTGCAATTGGGCCAGTGAAAATTAATTTGTTACATTTGGCGAAAGGGTAAATTACACGATGAACAGGAAAGTTAATTTACAGCGAGCCAGTGATATTAACTGCAACTGGGACTCTGACCAATGTAAGTCATGCATGATTACCAGCCTAAAGCTGGTTTCCTGATAAATGAATAAAAATTAAACATTTAATCCTGCATGTGCATGTGTATGTTCCACTCCGCAGCGGGGGAAAAAAAAAAAAGTAATTTTCTTCCTCGGAGCTGATTCCAGCCATTTCCTGTCGTGCTCTTACAAACTAGCGGGCAAGTTTTTTTCTTTACTGAACATAAAATGATTTCTAGTTTTATTCTAGAAGCTAAATACAGCCTTTCTCTGTCGTGCTTTAGGAAGCTAACTGAAATATTTTCATAGTATTAATATAATACGTAACTAGCCCATATCCTTTATTAGGGACGTACGCCTCACCGCAAAACCTTCATGCTACGCAGCTAGGCTAAGCTACGAGGCACTATAAGAAATGAGTACGTCGCCCACTATAGTATTATGTAACCTTTCAGGCGGCAGAAGCAGGGAAAGGGGTTTCACACAATTTTTTTAATAGGATGCCAACATTTTTTAAGTAGACAGAAATACAATCTTGTTACATTATTTTTACGCTCAAGTGTATATACTTAGAATCATGGCGAAATTCTAGATTATGATTGTTAGTTAATCAATAAGCGTAATTTCGGTTTTAACTGTTTATTACTATTTGAACACGTACCTTACATACTATTTTAACTACTTGATGTAATTTCTTTCTTAGTAAGATTTAAATATTTTAATACAAACCATACATGATGTTTTTAGGTTATGTAATACATAGGGATAGGAAAATTTCGCGATTTAATTTCAGGACGACAGATTTCGACCGCGTGTACACTGAAGTCACCTGTGCTATTGGATCCGAGTTTATTATGCACGCCCTAGACGACTCTGAGCCAATAGCAGACTTGTAAGGGAACAAGATGCGAATCTCATACTGCCAGGTGTGAGGTAACACTGGGCCAGCAGTCAATGAAAAAACATCTGAGGCTCGACTGTACAAAGGATTGTGGAGTCTATCCCACAGATCAATGAACTCGCGAAATTTTCCTATCCCTAGTAATACGTTGGGGCGAATTTTAAAATGTGTTTCATTTAGAAACGTTTGGCGTACATATTAAACAGCTTGCCTCTTTTATTTTAAATTTACGGCGCTATCGGGCAACTGTACGCATCTTCGTGGTCGCTATTATTAACATAAGTAATTCGGGTTCGCACCCACAAAAATCCTGCACACCACTACTGACTTTGCGATGCTAAGAGAGAGGAAGGCCTGCATCAGATATCTCTACCTACGTTCCAAACCTCCCGGAATAATTACATTGCGAAAGGATTACTAAGTTTTTCCTTCAGAACATTATAGCGTTCACTTCACACACTTCCTCGTGCAGTTGTATGTTAACCTTCCTTTGCTCTTCAAAGCACATCCGCGGCCAGACTGACATTCGCGGCAGTTTTCCTCACGGAAAAGTTTCGTTTATAAAAAAAAACCGAATAACATCACGTGGTAGCGTGATGTGCACGTGCCTGTGATTTATGTGCATGATAAGGCATTCCTTCGCCGGTTTATATACACTGTAAAAAAATTTTAAGTGAATTTCCCTTACAAGTACCGGAAGATAAATTACACTTGCAGCAAAGGAAAATTGCAATTTCACATTAAATTTTACTCCTTCAGTGTAGTGATTTTGGAGCAACTGTTATGAATAAGTTATTTACAAAAGCAAGGGAAAAAGTCCTTGAAAAGGTCATTGAATTATCCTGTTTTTGCAAAGGATAAATGCCTGACACGAGAAAGGAAAAATTACTACATAAATAACACATGTAACCGATTAGTCTAGCAATAGTACTTTTGCTGCCAGCATACTCATTTCTAGGGTTGTTTCTATCGGGCGTCAGTTTATAATGCGTTCTCTCTGCCTATGATGAAGTATTCTCGCAGTTCTTGGGCGAACAAAACTGTTGTACAAAACGACGTTAAGAAAATAATCCTTGGCTGCACATGACAGATCGTAAATTCCAGGCTCGGATAAATTCCAGGCTCGGATAAATTCATAAGAAGGTATTGGTTGGAATAATATCGTACTAAATTTCGCTAAAGTGAACTTTGTAGAGCTACCGTTAAATGTTTTACTTAGTAAAAAATAACTTGTGCAGGTAGATATAGCAACGAAATTCGAATACTTGCTACAAGATACCGTGACAATAAAAACCCTGTGGAAATAATGCAGCTTAAAATCTCGCAAACTCGAGATAAGTAATTCATTTACTTCCGAATATGCCACAATTCTGCAGTTGCAAACGATTCACTCTAAAATCGAGACAGTTAAAAGCGCCCTAAAACTGTGAATTTAACTGCAAATTTGTTGAAACTGCTCCCAGTGGAATCAGCAAATTTCTGCAGATTATTTTAATTGCGATTATTCGCTGATATAAAAGTGGTTTGTACTTATTATTAGAGAATTACACTACCCTGGAACTGAAACCTTATAGTCTATTCGCCATTTCTTCACACCGTTTGAATCAAACCTTTGAAAAATCACCCTATGTATGACGTGTTTAGTTATTTCCTAAACATTCCATGTATCATGTACCTCTGTTAACATAAGAGTATCTCATTTCAAGTTAAACAGAAGTTTAGCTATATTTGATTTATAAATTATAATAGGCTATTTGATATGTATATTACATATTAATGAAAACAGCGAGAAAACGTCTGTGTTGGCAGCGCCTAGTAAAAAAAATATATATAATTGAAAATATCTTTACAGAGTGCGCACGAATTCGGTGCGTTGTCCTCCGGTATAATTTTCTAGGTTGGTTTACACGAGGCGGAGGAATATCCTGGAAGTAGAACTCTAGCAGGGCTTCAGAAAAGTGTCAAGAGACCGTGAATGGATTATAGGACATTAAATTGATTCGCCGGCATGTAACAGCTCATTAAATAAAGATTCATTAAAATAGTTCCGCTGATTGAAGTCGCTGATTCAAATTTAAGTGTTCCATAGAATACTGCATCACAGATGAACAAGCTAATAGTAATTATACACGCTAAGGACGAATTAGCGGCTTCAATTAGGAACTTACGTACTGCCGTGGAAGCAGCGTGATTCAAAGTGAACAAGCACTTAAAACAGATGGTATACGTGAAAAACTGTGAAAATTAACTGGAGATTCAGTGAAGCAGAATCACTAGGTAACTGGCGATCTGAGCCAACGAGAAGCGAATCAAGTGAACATGCACTGGAAATCCACACAATAAATACTCGGTATGGACCACTTTTGGTCCCCTGCGCGTGACTTGAAAACCCGGCGGTTCGCCTTGGTGGGAGGTGAGCGCTCTATCAGCTACGTCACCGCGACCCCCTAAGGACATGGGTGTCAAAAAGGTTGTGCATTCCTTTTTTATTTGGAAGATTAATTACAACTTTTTATTAACAAATAAATTGCGCATTAGCGACGTAACTCCAAAATACGTGTCCCTGCTGGGAGGACTAATGGAATTTATTCTTGCTATCGTACTGACTAGCAGTGGATCCAGTAAAGTTGGCAACGACAGAAGGAAAATAGTTTCATGTCCTAACGTTGAATTGAAAGTAGGTAAGTATATTTGAACACTGAAATGTAAAACATGTAGGCCTACTGTTCTAATAATTCAGTGTTTCATTTGACCGACGCACGAATAAATCGGTTAGGCACGTGGCAAAGCTTATTTTACATCGTGCGCAGTAATACAAAGTGTGTATACAAGTACACTCCAAGAAATTATTCGCAAATTTACCTTATGAAGCTATAAGTATAGTGATAAAGCGTGAGTGGTAGACTTTTTTTTTTTGCCCATACCTCCATAATAGAGTTCATAGGGGAGTCCCCAACATTGTATAGTTCCGACACCCAACATTCCTACATTTGCAGCCTGATATCTGGTATTATTCCCATGCCACGTAAAGGTTAAGATTTTCCGTTACAGTTTAGGAAGTTCACTAGCAATAATTTTTACAGTGTAGATATTTAACAGCGTGCATCGCAGCAGGCCTAACTCAGCTACCATAAATATCTGCGTTAGTGTGTGCGCGCGTTCACGCCATTGTGGGAGTAAAAAGTGACGAATAATAAAAAAGACTGTTCGCAATAAAATGAGCACTTTTGAAATCAACCTTAAAAAGTCACTGCCCCTGCCTGCATATATTTTAACGGGCGCAAAGAGTGACATCTGTCCAGTAAAGTTAGTAAGTATGGAAGGGAAAACAGTTACAAATATAAACGTCGAACAAAAAGTGTTAGGCAACCATTTGTGATCATTTTAATTATTTCTCTAGCTTTCTGAATTTTTTAATGCATCAAAGTGCGAAAATGAGCAGATTCTTCCAATATTTATTTTCTAGTATTTTCACAGTTTCACTTGACCGACGCATGAATAATGTGATGAGGCATACAGCGATGTTAATTTTAGATAAGGCGGAGGAACACACAACGTGTATACAAGTAGATTTCAAGCAGGGCTTTGAAAAGTGCTCATGCTAGCGTGAACAGCTCATATCAGTTTAGAACTCCAGTTTACGACATCAAGCGGCAAGTTGCTCCTAGTCATTAGCTTACAGCATTTCTGTGTACCTTCAATACGCTAGAAGTGTATACAGTGCGTTCGATCTCGAATGATTACTCGGAATTTTCCGCGGTGACGATGGAGGATGAAGCAACAAAGTTTCTTGTTAATAACGGAAGGTTGGTCCTTTTAGGACTGAATGGAGATTTGTGCACAGTGCTTATCTTTAAACCATTTCAAAATTGTCAGAACGCAATGTTAAACACTAGGACCCTTCATTGACACCTTAACTCCTTTACTGTTCGATAAGAACTGACCCACGTGCAGTAATGCCTACATAATCCTCATACAGGATTGCCACCTTTTTTCCAGACAAATTTTTTTTTTCCCTGGCCCTTTCTAAATTTGTTCTGTAAGGATTGGCGCCATTGAATTATAACACACTTTTACGCCAAAATAATACGATCTTACAAAATTGCTCACCACATAGATTGCAAAGAAAAATGCCTAAGAATTTATTCCACAATCATTACAACAATTTCATATGATTCTGGCAGCGGTGCACGATTGAGGACAGAACTGCCAAATATATCATGCATATCACAGAATTCCCTGACATTCAGCTCACTTGTTTGAAATTCCTTGACATTTCCCTGACAGTTTTCAAATTCCCGGACATTTCCCTGTTTCCCAGGTTATCCAGACCTGTGGCAACCCTGCAGTCATAGTCCTGATAGACTGCGTCATTGTTTTGACTGACTTTTAAAAGTGCTCAGTTTGCCGTGAACAGCCTATACTTGACTTGTTCTAATTCCTATGAGCTCTCTTATAAAAAATGTTACAGCCCACGAAGAAGCGTGCACCGATCGGCCAGGGTCGGGTCCCACAGGCGCATGGGTGTAAAACGCTCGAGCAGATAACGAAACACGTGACTGGCGGAGAGCTTGCCGGGGCAACGCCCCTCCACCTGTCCCCTCCCCATGTGTGTGTGGCCATGTGCGCGTGTAACTCAATATTTAAATGCCTTCGCTTCCCATCGCGCAGCGGAGCGACGAAAAAAAAAACTTGAAACAAGCCTCCGTATGACGTCACCGCTCCACTCTCACCAAAACATAAATCCCTCTTCCCCCTTCCAAGAGTCCTCTCGTGTTATTTTATTTTCTGATCCGTGATGCAACATGTGACTTCAGTGTTCCACATCACGACGTCGGTGCCTTTTTTTTATGTTGTTTTGTTTTGAAATGTAAAACACGGGTGCAGGATACGGATAAAAATTTCAATTAAAAAAGATGGCAGTGCGCGAAGGAGAGAGGATGAGTCGGCTGGATATAGATAAAGAGGAGGAGGGGGGGGAAAAGAGAAGAAGTGAGAAGAAAAGAGCAGGCGAGTGCAATAAAAAACACTTAAAAAAAACCTCGCGCGGAGTCGAAGAGAGTCGTGGTGTTTCCCACGCTTCACCGCTAGATGGCTCCAGCTGCTAAACTCATTACGGGAGGGAGCTTGAAGTCTGGCGTCACACCGCCTGGCCACGCCCCCTCAGATCCACCCCCTCCATGACCCTATCATCCCCCCTCCACCCCGCAACCACCACACGTTGGTTCCGCTGAACGTGTAACGTTACACAGCTCATTTCCCTCGGGGGAGAGATGATTGGGGGGGGGGGGGGGAAGAGGGGCAACGCAGCATTGCCGGTCAGGTGCTGGCTTCAATCTACACATCAGATACACCCACCGGTTACCAAGAACACGCACGCGTAGGCGTGCGCACGCACGCAGACCAGCGCCCTGAGAACATTGTAGGCTGTTCACGGAGAATTTACCACTTTTGAAATCAACCTTTAAACATGGTCACCGCTCCTACCTGCATACATCCAACGGACATACTGGGTCTGAAAGCTAAGTTCTGAAGAGATATGATTTAATGAAACGTAGGGAAGTTAAAAAATATTGATACATCGAAATTACGAGATATCGATATAAATTGTCGATATATTTCAACGATATTTTATCGAAAGCAGTATCATTTTACACGTATTGGAAATAAATATTTTTTTAATGCTCTTTTAATATACTGTGTTTTGAATAGAAAAAATTGAATTAAAAAATTACCATGTTTTTTACTTCTACAGCATGCACAGAAAACTTAAATACCTCATGTTGTCTGTTGACATATATATACAGAATGCTTTGTCTCAAATTTTGTTACATATTTATGAGTTTTTAACTATAAGTGAAATTTATTTCTAAATACATTTTCGAATAATACTTCTAAAATAAATTTACCTCTCTCTATGAATACAATATTTCAGATCGTCCCAATTCCGAAAAACGGCATTCGAAAGACAATCGTGGAGACATATTGAGTTACAAAATACCATTTCGCCTCGTAAAGATAGTTAAGCGGTAAACGTCTTTATATAAAGACAGTAAAAAGTTAGAGGATAGGGCCCCTGGTAGCTTCGAGATGAATAAACAGATGGAATTTAGCAAACACGAGTGCTAACATCCAGAAATACGGCACTCTACCGATGTAGCTAAACCTGACAATTTCTCTAATTAATTTGAGAATAAGGTGTAATTTAATCACATGCGTAAATATAATTTCTTAAAAAAAAAAAAAAAAACAGAATGGCAGATCCCTATGAGTCAACGGTACACCTACAAAATAATCCACGGTAAAGTGAGCATTTTTTTAAGGCCCGCCCAGCAAACATAATAACCAAAAAATATTTTACTATGACTTCAGACGTTAAATTTTGAGAGCTATAAAATGTATACACTGTGTTTATTAGTCAAATAGTAATTTTTATATTAACAATTGGCGATAGGACACAATTAATTTTAAATAAATTTTTAAGCATGGCATTAAAAAGTGCTCAATTTACCGTGAACAGCCTATGCTCACCGAAGCAACAGCCAATGAACAAACAGCTGGAGTATGAGAAAGCATAGAAATGTGCAGTCGAAGCCTATAGGGAATTCAAAAGTTCATACTCATTATCATCGAGGAGTGGATAAAAATCATGTTTTACAAAAGAAAAAAATCTGTTCAGCCATTTAAGTGGTCAAAATAATTTCCAAGAAAATAACGATGGAGAAAACGATAAATTTAGTCTTTTATTTGTTATACTTGCTTTGATTGGTTGATTTAGTAGTTAAGTAATTCAGAATCTCAATGTTTTAACTATGCCAGCAAGTTTCGAATCTCAATTAAATATTTTGAAATCCGTTTTTTAAGTCAATGCGGTGGAAAAAGAGGCGGAGAGAGGACTACATCGAGGGGGGGGGGGGAGTGAGAGAGACTCGAGTTATATGTGACAAAACAGGCGATATACGGCACGCACTTGTACATAAGTACACACACACGTACCACATGTGTTTCTTTAAAAAGAAAAGTAGTGTAAAACCTTTTGAATTCCAAGCTACGTGTCGACTTCAAACACACACACACACACACACACACACACACACACACACATGCGGAAGCAAGGCGAGATGAGCTTCCACGCTTCCACAATGCGAGACTGTGGCATGACTCGAGAGTTTTATGGCAGCACAAAAAAGTAGCACGCAACAGAGGCGGTTATTTGATTTTTTGTTCTCGTTTTATGACGTGCTGCTGTTGTGCAGAGAACCTAATGTGGCAACGCTATGCTTACGGCAGTTGGCAACTTGGTAAAAAATAAAAAAGGCCTAGATTAGTGTCAACGTCTTATTAAATGTCACGAGAGTTCTGTGGACTGCAAGTGAATTCTTCGGAAAGATACCAAAAATACGGCACAACTCACCCTACCTCTGATACTTGAAAATAATCAGCTATCGAATTGTATGTGCATTTAATCCAGTTAATGGTATTCCCAAAGAAATTCCCACCGAGTAAATGGCTGAACAAGTTTAATGTATTTTGTTTAGACATCGCCATAGTATGTAGAAAGATTAATGAATACGGATGTACTTTCATGACATGCATTGCAAGCAAATCGATGTTTCCTAAAATTAAAGCATGTTCACAATATGAACTAACAAAATTCCCCCCCCCCCCCGGTTTCGCGAAATTCCACCATCGTGCATGTCTAATCGCAAGTGTAGGTACACGAACGTACGAGAAAAAAAACAGTTGGCCTACTCAACGACAGGGTACCTAACGAAATATTATATTCTAAAGGCGGTCAAGTTAAAATTAGAAATACGCGTCTTAATTTCACTGCCGAAAAAAGCTAAGTTAACAAGGAATAAAAGTAAGTTTCGTAGTGGCCTACGCTTAAAACAATTTTTTGTTTTATATTAGTCTTAAAATTGAACACTATTAACTTCTCCTTTAGATAACGCTGCAATCAAAAATTGAAAGCACGAACAGTGATTGAAATCAGTGAAATCAGACTGATAGTTATTTCAGTTAAATTTACACTTCCAAGGCACTGAACTGGAATGTTTCGGGAATGATGATTCAGCTCGAGTACGGACAGGCAACAAAGACCTGAAAATTATTCCTGACAGATGAAGAAGCTGATGATCCGAAAATAATACAATGAATGTACAGAGAGATGAGACGTTTAGTATATTGTCGAATGAGCTTCCAAAATATTCCAGGCCTGTAGACTTTCCCGCAACTAGAAAATGCAGGATGGAAATAGTGTTTGAAGGCAATTTATTGAGAAACACATTCCTCATTCGGAATGCTGATTATAAAATACAACCACTTAAAATGTAGCTCTACTTACATTCGGTTATTCTGTGGTTATTTTGGTAGGAAATATTTTCACCTTTTGTAGCATTGTTATTTTCTGGGTTGTAGTTAACACAGCAATGAACACATTCTGGACTACACTCGAGCTGAGTTCGAGCAACGCCAGTTTAAAAATTTCTTCGTCCTTGAAAATAAAACTCGCCTAGGTATACAGCCATTGTTCCGCTAGTATTTAACAGGATCTTACAAGAATAATACAACGCAGCAGCTATATAGTTTTCCTGCAGAAAATGTATTTTTTTGCTATGCCCTGATAAAAGGGCACGATTGACTGTAAACCGTTTACACGGTAAGCACATTTGATTGGAGCATATCAGCTCTGCGACCCCAGTGGCTGATGAGCATCCAATGATGAACGTCGTAGAGCACAGTAAGCACGCCCAGTGTGGTGTGGACCAATAGAAGAGTGGCAAGTGGGACTACAGAAACTAACAGAATATACATTCCTGCAGCGGTGTAGGTATACAGGTGCTTCACTTCTAGCTTGTCTTCAATTATAGTAGATATGTGCAGTCTTGAATGCGTTAACGAAGTCCAATAAAATTATGGATGTAATTTAATTATCTACACCATTGCCATTAAACGTCGAAAACAATATAATACGAGAAAGTTTACCTGCGAAGACATTCGCGTCTCATTGCTAGTTGCAGCATTTGCTTTTTTTTTTTTTTTTTGGAGGGCAGGGGAAGGGGAGTGGAGGCGGGGATAAAACGCAGCTAAGTATTAAAAATTCCTCCTCATTTCCCCGCTCGTTAGCACACTGGCTGCAGTCAGACTTCGTGCAAAATTAATAATAAACATTGAAATGAACTGGTCCGGAAACGTGAAAACGGTGTTTTATTCTTGGCGTCACAAAGTTCCCGCCTGTCGTACGCTTGAACTGCGTCGCAGAGCGTTCGAAATACACGTTTCCACACTAAACTACTTATGAGTGTCCAATGTGTCCTTCCGGACTGGCTGTTCGCGATAAAGTGAGCACTTTTGAAATCAGCCCTAGAAAAAAAGCCAGTCCCTACCTGCGTATATTTTACCGGGCGCACTGAGTAATATGCACCCAGCAAAGTTGTTAACGATGCAGAGAAAGTAGTTCCAGATCTTAACGTCGAATAAATGTGCTGTAAACATTTGTTATTACATTTTACTTTCTGTTTTTTAATACGTCGAAGTAAAAAAAATGAGCAGATTTGTAAAATATTTACTTTTGTAATAAAGTGGTGCCGCACATAGCAATGTTAATTTTACGTAAGGTGGACGAATACGTAATGTGAATACAAGTAGGTCTTAAGCAGGATTTTCAAAGGGCTCAGTTTACCGTGAACCGTCTATATGAAAGGACCACACATTTCACACATGGCCTGTTGAGTGCTTTCAAGACTTCAGGCAAATTAGACACAGCAACTCACAGCAGCACTCCCAGCACAGATAAAAATATATAAAACATACGGAAATAACCAAGGGACCTGCACTGAACCTTGCGACATATTTTCCACCAATAAAATAACACGGTCACCCATGAGTATACACGCAGCACGGCTAAAACAATGCGTGCCAGTTCACACCAGCCCATAGCGGCGACGGCGCACTTGATGCGCGTGGTAGTGTGGACCTTATCGCTCCCGAGCTTCTTAGTCTCAAACCTGAGAAAAATTTCCATGTAGGCGGGCCTCTTAAGCCTAGGTTACAATCACCGTAGCGTTCCCGTAACAAAATGACAGTGGCGTTACCGTGGCAGTATGAAAATGTACTGGATACAACCGCAGTGAGAAAGCTGTTACGCGGCCAATGAGAAACGAGCACGAAAAAAAAAAAAAGACAGGCTGTACATGTATCGCAGATATTTATAAACAGTGCGTTGGCTAACCAGATATTTATTTTTGTTTACCTACATGTGATTAAAATAGAAGTTTCGCGGGAATCGTGTTTCGGGATAACGTTAATAGTTGCGTTGAATATTTAAACAAACGAAAATCGGAACTGCACCGCAAAGTTAATTTAATAACTATGTTCTTGTTGCAAGCTTGTACTGCACTGACACTCGTGATTGGAAATGTCTCGCGATTGGCCGGCGTAGAACTCGACGTAAGAGAAATGAAAATATTCAATCCTCTTTACGCCGCTACAGCGAGCAGGCTGTCATCTTACGCTGTTATGTTGTGTTTGTAGCTCGTCCCTTATACGAGAGTAGGTTTAATTTATTGTCATTATTTCTTTACGGTGATTGTAGCCGGACCTGTAGTACTGATGTGCGAGGTCTAGTTTTCCACAACTGCTTTCGGGATGGCGGCCTATATTCCACCGAACTCGCCCTTCCTTTATACGCACAGCCACCACTGCTGGTAGCCGTGATTGGCTAAGAGTCAGGAATACGTCTCGAGGTGGCCGACCTGGTATTTGCACCTCACCCACACGACACGGTTCTGAACGAACTGTGATCAGAAAATTTCCCGCTGCTTTCGGGTTACGCAATGCATCTTTTCATGTTACCGACACGAACCGACTATTCTTACGCGTTCGGTCATTTTCACGCGATGGTTCCCTCGCCGAAATAGGCTGGAGATCGTCACTACTGATCACAGCAGACACACTCGAGAAGCGAAATAAAGTCTCGCAGAGCTCGGCCAAACGGGAAGCTATAAACGTACAGTGTTAATAAAATATATTCTCGGGACATCTCCCAGTTTTTGCCCCGTCATTTTCACACTGGTAAAAAATTACCGTGTATTAACATGCATTTTTTTTTTTTCGCAACTGTGCAGTTAATGTACTGAAACGCGATCCCGTGATGGTGGAAAAACGGATTTCTATCACCTTTGGGGTATTTGTGAACGAACAATGGCGAGTCTACACGAAGTTTCTTTGCCGCAGTAGCCAAAAAGTGACATAAATCACCTGTAGCAATATGCAGCACTTAAAATAAAACACTCAAGCATTACTACAAACTGAGAGTTACGTATGTCTTACTTCCGGAATATGTACCACATCTTATCTTACATTGTCGCAAGAAGATCGTAGGTGAGCGATCTTCGATATTTCTGAATCTTGTCTAAATCTTACTTCAAAACGAAATATCTTAATACTTTAAAACTTCTTTTCCATACACAGTAAAACACCCATATAACCAATTGTTTATTTATTTTATTCTTCGTTATCTTCTTTTCAAAAGCTGAACTAGGTGTAAAACTAACTATAGGCTGTTCATGGTAAACTGAGAACATTTGAAAGCACTGCTCAATACCAGTTAGTACGTACACTGTGTATTCTTCCGCAATATGTAAAATTAAAATCGCCACTGGCATGATCACTTTATTAATACGGCGGCCAAGTGAAACTGAAATTTTATACATTTACTTATCCTCACTTACATTTATATAAAACGTATTCAGAAAAAAATTATAATTGAATCATTTACAGAGTTGTTACCTAATACTTTTTTTTAATTCGACGTCAAGACAGGTAACTACAGTCCCTTCGCCGTTGCCAACTTAACATAGGCGCACGCTAGTCACGTTGCCAAGTTAACATAGGCGCACGCTAGTCACGTTGCCAACTTAACATAGGCGCACGCTAGTCACGTTGCCAACTTAACATAGGCGCACGCTAGTCACGTTGCCAACTTAACATAGGCGCACGCTAGTCACGTTGCCAACTTAACATAGGCGCACGCTAGTCACGTTGCCAACTTAACATAGGCGCACGCTAGTCACGTTGCCAACTTAACATAGGCGCACGCTAGTCACGTTGCCAACTTAACATAGGCGCACGCTAGTCACGTTGCCAACTTAACATAGGCGCACGCTAGTCACGCGTACCCGTCAAAACACGTGCAGGTGTACGGGCAGCGATGATTTCCGAAGTCTGATCCCAAAACTGCTCGGTTAACAGTTCTCAGAACAGACATGTCTCAATTTTTTTGTCCCGTCGCCATTAAATCATGGTGGGATCGCCCACGTAACGCAAAAGTAAAGCGATGGTATGGTATACGATGAGATGTAGATGGGGGGGGGAAGGGGTTAGAGGCGCGAGGTCACTTGTTTCCCCCGTGTCGTCAAGAATGCGCCCTCGTCACTTCTAAATATAGACAGAGGAAAAAGTAGGGGGGGGGGGGAGAGCATTTTTTGCCCACCGCGGAGAGAGCTAGAGAAGAGGATGGTCTAGGGGGGGGGGGGGTGAGTTTGTATTGGGGGGGAGTGGGGAAGCATGGGAAAGACCCCGCGAGCTTTATAGCGGAGTGCGACCCCGGTCTCTGTTGGATCCGCGCGCATACGCACTGACGCTCGCGTTGCTTCTCCACAGAGTTTTTTTTTTTTTTTCACGCGTTCTCTCAACATCGCCCCTGCGACTCTCTCCGGAGATCAGAGGTTGCAGCCGCTGCCACCGGGTGCGCCAAGGAGCCGGAAGGTCTTCGCTCTCACGGAAGACATCGGCCCCTATCTCCCGAGACGAAATAATGTCGAAGATGCACCTTCCTTCTTCCTTCTTGTCAACCCCCTCCCCCATTCGCCCTGGAGAAGGATGGTGAACTTCTAGTAAAGGGTACCGATGCTTGTCCACCTCTGTATAGCAGGGTCGCGGTAAACTGAGCACTTTTGAAAGCCCTGCTTAAGATTTATTCGTGTGCACGTTGTGTATTCTTCCGCCACATCCGTCATGGTCGAGTGGAGAGTGAAATACTTGTTTGCGCGAATACGCGTATCTCGGTAAATAAATGTTCTGCAAATACGACTTTTTGTCACAAAAGATGAAAGACAATTATATATGCCCCTATATTTTTACTTTTGTCATTCTTGGAGGAAAAAAATTCGTGAAAATAGTCAGATATCGCATTTTTAAAGCTTGCATATGCGGTTTCCTTAAGCAGCAAAAGAAAACCACAAATATATAAGCGTAGTTTGATCTGTGGGCTTTCATGGCGTGTAATAAAGCCCTACTGTTACAGATCTAATATGCACAGTACAGCGTCACGACGGGAATACTGGACGCCTTGCGCGTAGGAGCTTTGAGGCACTAGGCGTGCGTGTTAGTGTCGCCCGTATCGCTCCCTCGCTTCTTGAACTTGGACGCGCAGCTCCATCCCACTCTTAACTTCGAGGTATTGAGAGCCGATGAGGGTGAAGTGAGGTGAGTATGGAGCAGCGCCGGAATGAAGGGTCGGGAGATCTCCGAGAGAAAACTCGCCGACCAGCAGCATCGTCCGGGCACGATTCTCACATGCTTGGATCCCAGAGCAACCCCGCCGGGAATCGAAGCCGGTTCGCCTGGGTGGGAGGCAAGTAGTCTAACCACTACACCACCACGGCTCCCCTTCCTATGGATACTGACGGCGAACTTTTAGTAAAGTGTGCCTACGCTTGTCCACCACTTTATAGTCTGTTCAGTGTAAACTGAACACTTTTGAAAGCCCAGTGTATTCTTCCGCCTCACGTAAAATATTAGCCTAGACATGGCAATGAACACTTTATTCATCCGACAGTCAAGTGAAACCAAATTATTAGAAAAGTGAAAATTTTACAAATTCGCTAAATCTTACACTAATACGAAAAAAAAAAAAAAAAAAAAACCAGAACGTAAAACAAGAATTATTTTTGTATTCAAAAAAATGCTAACGTAACACTTTTAATTCACCGTTGAGACATGGAGCTAATTTACCTCCGTCGTTACCAACTTAACTGGGCGTATGCCAGTCAGTGTGCCCGTTAATATGCATGCAGGTAGAGGCAGTGACATTTTTTAAAGGTTTACTCCAAAACTGCTCAGTAAGCACAGCAGAAACCATTGACCGTGTGAAACTGAACGTATTATGACCACTTACAAGCCACCTTATGATGGGTCAACAATCAAGAAATATATAGGCTATTCACGGTAAAGTGAGCACTTTTCGAAACCTTCTCATTTGGAATAATAGCCAACAAATATATTCTATTGTAGCATTAGACATTAAATTGCGAGCCCGGTGAAATATATAGGCCTGCCTTTTGTTCGTTATTTACATGGAAATATTTATTTTAAAATGTGGCGGAAGAAATAAAGACTTACAGGGAAAAAATAACTAGGGCCTCAAAAGTGCTCCCTTTACCGCGAACAGCCTATAGGCACAGTGCATAGGCCATAACAAAAAAAAAACGGTACGACCAGGAACCTCGTGCTAAATTGATTAACAAATTGAATACTTATGCATTAATTTTACCAATGAGATTTTGTGACGAATCTAATGCCAGTTAGCTGTGATGGTAAATAACGTTTCAATATTTCGGCTTTAATGACATACGTAAAATTGATTCAGGTTTAGTGTGCTAGTGTGTTGAACATATGGACTGTGATTTAAAAGATTTGGTATGTCTGTTTGTCTTTAAAATATTTGGTTGTGCGATCGTAAAGATGTGGGTGACAATTGGAAATTCCTGCTAGTATACTGTCGCTTGTTCTTTCCTCTAAATTTGTGTAACGGGAGTACGCCATAAGAAAAGCAGCGAAAACAGTTAGTTTCAACCAACAAAATACATCGACGAGAGATTCCAAAATAAAAATACGCAGTTGTGAAAAACAAAACCCACGTTTTTACAAGCAAAAAAAAAATTACAGTTCAACAGATTTTTCTAGGGTAACAACAAAACGGCTGGTCTAGATTCCCAAACAGAAAAGATCGCGAGGATTCACGTCTGTTCGATTACTGAATCTGCACATAATCACGGGAATACATTGTCAATCAGTCACATCAGCTAGGCTTCTTAATGGCCAATCAAATGTGAGGTCACTATCACAAGAGACCTGCAAATTGATGGGCAAATGCAGGAAAAACTCTCAGAATCATTTGGAAGTGGACTAGAATTTTCAGTTCTTTGTCAAATACAAGAGACACTTTAAATTTGCTGTGGTGCAATTAACTTATAAAACTATGACACGTATACTTATTTGAAAACTAACCTATGGTAGTATAAATCAATGGGATTTTCTGCTCTTTAAACAGAAGTAGTTTATATGCGGACGAATAGGTGTTAAATGCGGAACATTACGTTTACAGTTTGAAATATTTTAGAGTTATTTTATCAGAAATAAAATGAATTTACCAGCAATGTCAGCCCCATCTTTTATTTAACATAGAGTTGATTCTGAAATTTAGTTACAGTGGCGCATTAACAACAATTATTACAGTTCCATAAGGTTGTATTTCTTTGTTCTCTTGCAATGGATTTCCTGACAGTATCAGTGGATTTCGCTAAAAGCGATGAACTACAGCGAAATTGCCTGCAAGCGTTGATAAGCGATGGCTGGGGTTTGATATCCAACTAGGTTAAGTTGCTCCGAACGAAACTAAAAACTTTTTAGCAGTGTCACAACGTAGAGAGATGGAGGAAGAAAATATCAGTGTGCCTTCTAATAACTCAAGTGTTCGAGAAAAATATTCAAAATAAAAAAAATAATATATATATATATGCGAATTGCAAAATTCTAACATAGAATTAATGTACTAGCGTGGAAAGCTTAACATTTCCTGTAACGTAGGCTGGTCACGGTGTGAATACAAAGTTGCTTCTGAACCTTAACTTGTGTTCCCCCCCCCCCCCCCCGATTTAAGCGAACATTCGAATTTTTCGAAATTTCTGTATATTCACGGGAAATTTTCCGGAATATTTAATGTGCGGAATCTCGTTCCGTAACGACAAAATGAATGTCAGCTCTGAGCATATAAACTACACTGTAAAAAAATTTTTCCCGTAAACTTCTTAAACTGTAATGGAAGTTTTTGACCTATACATCGCATAGAAATAATACATGTCGGACTGCAACTGTAGGAATGTTGAGCGTTGTTGCTATACAAAGGTTGGGGACAACGCTACGCATTCGACTGTTTCGTGAGCGAATGTAGGGACGCTACTATGGATGTATGGGAAAACAGTTTACCATCTGCACTTCCTCACTTTCCGTGTACATTGATATGGTAACTTTACGAACCATTTCTTAGAGTGTACATATACGGAACCTCTTCGTAACTTTCTATGACAGATTTTCGGGGACCAACAATGCCGACCACACGCGAAGCTTTCTACGCTGGTGTTACTATAAAATTATCGTCCCTGCGGTGTTTCGGATATTCAAGCCATTTACATATATACCTTTAAAAATCAAAAGGTAGGGAATACAAACTGTGACAGAAGGCAACACACAAGCACTCGAACACTATCAGTGACTTAGAGAGTCACTTGCATTCGTCACTTTCGTCAAAATAATACGTTTTGTGGCTGTGTGAACCCTGTAAGCGAGTAGCAAGTCACGTATTTTACTATATATGATTCGTATTAAAATCCCCTCAGAAGAAAAAATTAATGTAATTAATTCTTATACGCAGTAAAACGCATGGATAATAGAAAAATAATTTTTTGTTACCGAAAAATGAACTAGTAAACTTAAGGCGGGGCTCGATAATTCACAAAAAAATTTTTTTGTGAAAATTAAGGGAAGCTTGTTATTGAGAAAAACAAAGTATCCATAATTTTAAGAGCATTCCTTGATATATTTTACGGTTCGTAAATTCAAACAAAAAAATGTTATAACACTGCGTTACTGAGGGTTGCTAGGACGCCAAGTTCCGTCATGAGAAGTTCTGGGTTGGGATCCCCGATAAGTCTGATAAAAACGTGTTTTCTGAGAGGACCAGGCGCTAACAAAACGTAGAACTGCCTCGAATCTGTGAAATCTGAGCAACAACACAGTGAGAGCTGTTTCGCTGGAATCGCTGTTACAACCCACTGAATTTCGGTGGGTTGTAACAGCGATTTAACCTGATTAAACAGTGAATTACCGCCTCTGAGGCACTGCTGCGTGGTGAATCCCACGTATCTACTTCAGCTGGTCTCAGGCTTATTCAAGAATTTCAAAAGCCATGCTTAGATTATAATGCCTGCTATTGTAGTATCCTTCCGCTCCATCCGCCCCATGCGACTATTATCTACAACTGTTGTGCAACTAGTGATTATAGTCTATTCATGGTTACTAACAACTTTTCTGAAGCCCCGCTAAGATTCTATTTCTAGGATATTCCTTCGCCTCATGCAAACAAAGCTTAACCAATTCTATAAATTACATCAAGGACAACGCACCGCATTCGTGCACAATCAGTGTAATCATATTTTGTATAAAATTACGATCTAGTTGTATACACGTTGCGTATTCTTCCTCCTTAAGTAAAATTAACATAGCCATGGGCGTCATCACTTTAATCATGCGTCGGTCAAACGAAACTGTGAAATTATTATGAAAGTAAATACTTCACAAATCTGCTTATTTTTACACTTCGATGCATAAAAAAAACATAAAACGGAAGAAATAATTGTGAAGTTATCACAAATGGTTACCTAACACTTTTTATCTGACGTTAAGATATGGAACTACTTTCCCTCCATCGTTACCAACTTTACTGGTCGAAAGTCACTCAGTGCGTTCAATAAAATAGGTTCATTTCTAAAGTGCTCACTTTATCGTGAACAGCCTTTAGGCATTACCAACACACGTATTTACCTCCTATTCTTATTCATATAAATCATAAATGAAATATCTCAATTTAAAAATAAAATATCAGAAAAAGTTCAGTTAAATCAGGAATGAGATACCTTTATGTTAACGGAAGTATAAGAAATGTGTGATACATTACATATTTAGGAAACAACCTAACACGTCGTACATGGGGTGATTTTTCAAAGGTTTGATGGAAAAAGTGTGAAGAAACTGTGAATAGACTCCAACTGGCCTATTCGCGCAACGTTAATAGACGCTGCGCGTTTGTAAAGCTTCGCCTACAATTGACTTGCCCCTAAACGTAATCCTAACAAAACTTGCATGCATACACTCGGTGTAAACAAGTAAAGAAATAAAAAGAGGGTAGACTTCGTAAGTTTTTTTAATTAGTTTTTTTTTTTTTAATTACTCTGGTAATTTATAAAATTGTTTACCCAATTAATATTTTTGCTAGTGGTTATTTTTGGGGGGGGGGAAATACGCCGCTGACTTCATAATTGTGCTAAACCATTTTTTTAAATGCTTTTGCATCATTCGTTATATGATTTCAGATAAATTGACACGATAAAATGTGCGATGATGGTCAGTATATCCACTGACGAATGTCCATGCTATTAAACAGTGTTTTCGCTTGGTCTCCGACGTCGAACTGAAGCTAGCTAACGCAGGATATAAATAAAAATGAAAATTTCTTTGAAATTAATTGACAAACAACGGACATGTCTGAAGTCCGAGGACGTTTTCTCGAAGATAGTTAGTAACAATTAATTCGAAAATTAAAATAACGTTGCGTAAGCACCCGCTTCCTCAGGGGAACTCGATGGCAAATTACCATAACTGTGTTGTAACTGATTCGCAAACCCGTGTTACCGACTTGAATCACTAGTTCATATTACAGTAAGCGAATACAAAGCTCATGGGCTGTGACAATGAAACAGATGTCGCGTCAACTTAAGCGCAGAAACGCATCGCAAAATATCTTGTTGAAGACGTAAATTAAAATTGGGCGTGAAATGGTTATCACGATATCAGAGTTACATACCTACTGAACACTCTAAATCCGAATCAGTGATATCAATCAGTGAAATAACGTTCATTGAAAGCCAGTCGATAAGCTAATGCCGAGCGGTAAATCAAGGATATGAACTTGGAACAAGTGACTTACGGCTAGAGACCCGGAAATTTCGCAGATTCATCCGGCAATAAGATAGACTCTACAATCCTTTGTGTATTCGAGCATCAGTTGGTAGTTCATTGGCTGTTGCTCCAGCTTAACACCAGGCCAGGTAGCACGGGAATTGGTTCTTATTTTCCTTGCAGGTTCGTTATAGGTTGAGAGTCGTTCGGGGAGTGTCTGGCAAGCTATGGTCCAATGAAAGCTCAAACACACATGTACACGTGAAGGTAGTGTAACATGTCCTCAGATGAATCCGCGAAATTTCTGGGTCTCTACTTATGGCAATGGAATTCTCTACATTCTGTGGGAATCGCAAATAAATCAGTGGAATTCGGCCATCATATAAATTAGTTATCTGGCACTGATTATCAGTCGCTCAATTTTCACTGTTTTTCGCTGATTTGGCTCAATTCTCATTGTTTCAGATTTAGAGTGTACGCATTGTAGTGGTTGCAGACACGCGTGTGCTAATCTCTGAAAATACTTTTTAAAAACTACAACTTAAAAATTCGTAAATTTATAAGTGTAATCACGTCACCTACTGTGACGGTAAGATGGCAAATAGTTAAAGGCGTGTTTACGGAGCCAGTCTACTGGGAACCGCGCTGTAGCGGGAACTCCTATGGGCACCAGATGTGGCCCCTAAGCCAGGAGGAGGAACACAGAGAGGGCGAAAAAAAAAATTACGTAAAGAAAGCGACGAGGAAGTCTGGAAGTATTGAAAAATATCCGCGGACGCAATCGCGAGTCTGCACCTTATCGCCAAAGCAGTGAGCAAACCTCGCATCCTGCCTCGGTGATTAGCCACGAGAGATAACATGTGTGTTTGTGTCATTTTTTCTCTTACCCCCACTCCATCCCCCTCCATGACCACGAAACCGGCTTGATCCGAACTGTGTGTGTGTGTGTCACCCCAGAGGGAAATGTTTTGCAAGCGTACGTGGCATAGCGAAGATGCAGCGCCTCGCTTCCACTTCGATAACAAGACCCGTGTTTATCTCCAGCACGCGGAATTGCCAACGTTAAGTAAGGAAAAAGAAACAACATGCTCCCGGATTTCCCTGCCAAACACTTGCGACGCTAGTGTCCCTTCCACACGTGCTATCGCTTCGCAACCAGAAAATTCGGATAAGAGGCTTATCCATGCGAAGAGCGTGATAGCGAATCGTCGATAACGGTGTGTCTGCAGTACCGAAACTCTTCCGACATCCTAACGGCGAATTGAGAATACAAATAATGTATACACACACATATCGCATATACAGGTTGAGTCCTTAAAAGAGGCCCCGTGGGACATGTGTGTAAAACCACAGGCAGCCGATGCACTGTGCAGTTATTTGCGTATTATTGTTTTAAAACAAAGAAATTCTAGAAATAAGCGTTTTCTAACAAACACATAAATTATAAATAAAAAATTCCTGTATTTCCTCATTCCCTCGCTCCGTTACACACGTCCCACGGGGCCTCTTTTAAAGGACTCATCCCGTATAATGCATGGTAAAACTGAAGGAGGAGGCTGCATAAAGAAACAAGTAATATTACGTTTGTCAAAGCAAGACATCGAGACACAGCTATATGATCTTATAGCATACTATGTTTTTAAGTTTAAATCATGTCCTTCCGCTCAGATGTAAATCGTTATAAAACACTGTGCATAGTATTTTATTCTGACAGAAAATTCACTAATGGTATCACCGTTTGGCGCGATCGGCAATGCGTACCGCGCATTCGGCAAAGATCAAGGATTGAGAGTTACTTGGTTTGAATATAGGCCTACGCAGTCCATCTAAATAATAAGAACTCCCATAATATTAAAATGAGGCCCAAACCACTTCGTTACAAACACGGAGGTCTTCAGTTGAGTCGTGCCAAGGAGCAAGGAGTACGCGGAAATGATTAATGGTTCGGCTTTTCTACAAGACGAGCGTGACTTCTCGGGACTAAAGTCCACCGAGGATCAAGGAGATAGATTCTGCGGTGGTTCGAAGACCAGTCCCGGTATTCTAAAAAAAACGGAGCACTTTATTGGAAGCGCAGTGGTTCGGTACCCACTCAAAATCAGGAAGTCCTGTCGTATTTCCTTTTTCACGCGTGACGTTAAACGAAGCCCAATCCAGTGTAAACATCGGTCCTCGAGGTCGGCAGCTTGTTGCTGCTTAAATATTTGGTCACAGCATAATATCCTTATCAATAAAACACGTCGATTCCGCGTCACATGTGAGTGATTTTATTCGCAATAAAGCACAGCTGCTGAGCTAAGAACAGAACCGAAGATTCAGACACATCTGCACAGTTCGAAACCCTGTGTGATATCGCACAGCTGTACACCTACTACTGCCAAGCAAAGTCCGAGTGGGTAAAATAATTTCCTCCCCAAAACCTACCTACGGAAGTGGATGGTAACCTTTCGTACTTCTTTTACTGGCCAATGTCCTAGCGAGCGGCCTTCCTTTACTCCTGAGCAGGTGTCGTCACTGAATCATATAATTTTCTTGCGTAACGATTTAGGAAAACTAATTCCGTGTCTTGACGTCGTATTGAAAGTATCATGTTTGAATTTGCGATAACTTAAGTTAAATATACACGTGAGTAAGAGCAAGAATTGACATGTTATTAACATATTTAAGTTCCAAAAAATTTTACGGTTTCAGTCAAACGACCCATTAATATTGTGATCTGGTCAATGAAGGTGTTGATTTTGCGTGTGATAGAATGGTACAGATGGGCTTTCAAATGTGCCCACAATTTACAGCGAACAGCCTGTCAAAATAATAGGGCCGAATCATTTTGCGCAAAAGAATTTTGAAAAACGGGACTGAACCGAAACTTCCCCAAAGTGGGGACATAAATAAACGCTATCTTCATTAAAATCGGCCTGGATCGAACTGAAGACGCTCCGAACGCCATTCAAGTTCGTTATTATTGCTCGGCGAAACATTCGGCGGGAACGAAGTCGCTAAAAAAACACTTTCTGTAACGGAGAATAGCGAAAATTACGAAACGATGACAAGAAAACTGCTCTGGAAATTCCCCGTAACTCTTAACTATTTCGAGAATGCCATTCGTTTAATAGTCGCTCACAAGAAGTCGAACGCCTGGTGAGTCGGCAACACTCATAACTCGCGAGCCGACAGTGTGGTGTACCACACAGGTGGGCACAGCTTCTGAGAAATGGGGAAGGAACCAGGAACAAACTACTGTCTGTGCCAGACGTGATGGCACTCGTTTGGGCGGGAGGTTCTCCAGGGAAATGGGGAACAACTGCATGCGCAGCTCTGGCTGCGTATAGAATACTAGCGGTTTTATTCGCACTTTCTGAATTAAACATTTGGTAAATCGCCCGATGTATGGCGTGTTCGATTTTTTTTCATAAATCTGGCGTTATCGTTTTGTTAACACAAAGGTACTTCATTTTTGGTCAAATTTAAATTTTACTTATATTTTATCTATGAGTTATAAATTAAATTTATGATTAATATGATTATAAACAGAGAGAAAATAATTGTGTCGGTAATGCTTTGTAAGGTAAAGATGTAAAATGTCATTACAATGAGTGCGCACGAATGCGGCGCGTTGTCCTTTCGGTGTAACTATCTAGGTTACAGTAGGTTAGGCTTTGTTTTTCATGAGGCGGAGGAATATCCTGGAAGTAGAACTTTAGCACGGCTCCAGAAAAGTTGGACGTAACTGTGTATGAACTACAGTATCGGTGGTTTTCAAACTTTACCATGGACACTAGGTGTAGACTGTCAACCTGAACATGGAAACACAACGGGTAAAGTATCAACCTGTGATGGACTACTTCCACGGCGCCGTTTCTACGAAGAAAACATAAACGTAGGAATAACGATGAAACTACTTTTTGAAAGGTATTACCACCCTAAAAAAACCTTATATTTCGTTCATAAAAACTAGAATAAATTAATAAAAATTAATCAAACCATTTCTTTTGCGGGCCAGCTATAGTGTATGTCCACTTTCAGGTTGCAGTAGATACATAGTACAAGGCGCTTTTGTTACCAGTTGGATACCAATTATCAACAGTCAAGAAGTTAAACACCGGTGAAAGAATAAGTGCACACTGACAAAAATACGTAACAAAAATTTTCATATTGTAGAGTAGTGTTTAAATGAAAGAATGAATACGTCTACGTTGACGCGCTCGGACGCCTTGATGATTATTTTACGTTCCCGGCACCGCATCACTCGATAAAATGGGGTTTTATGGGTATTACTGGATTGCTTTTAAGATGTTCTTTCCAACCATGCGATTTTTGTATTACGACTTGGCTTTTTGTTTGACGAGTATAGGCCGACATTGTGTTATGATTTCTTAATTTTTTACATTAAACTCACAAAATTTCGCCCTAACTACGCCACACAAATGTTTTTATACGCGCAATCGATTGATCTTGACGAGAGCTGTCGATTGAAACTTAAACGAGCGTCGTAGCTTCTCCTAGTCAAAAGTTATACTACGCGGAAGTTAAGAGACGTGGCGAAACGAACTCAAAATGCCCCCTCCCCCCCCCCCCGCGTGAGACACTTCGCAGTCCTCACTCAACGTAGCATATTCTTTGATCCTTTGGCAATCGAGTGGTGTAATTGAATTTTGAATGTGGATGATAGATTCGGAGCTGCAAAGCCAAACTGTATCCCCCGATTTTATTATCATCGGATTTTATAGAATGCCTCCCACTATGGTCGCAAATTTAAAGACGTATTCACTTCAAGGTTGTTTGATTAACTTACTACTGTAGTCTGAGAGAGATGCACTGTCGGACCAAGTGGTCCGTGCACCACAGTTTTAAAACGACTGGAGTGTAGGACAAGAGTCAAGAGCGACGACGTAGGGCGCTGACAATGTAATCTCCTTAGTCGGATGAGTGTAGTGGAGAGATTTGGGCGGCATAAGAATCGAGGTCTTGAGATCCGAAGAGGGGTGAAGCGAGGTGAGCATGGAGCAGCGCCGGAACGCAACGGGCCGGGTGAAACGGGAGACCTCCGAGCAAAAACCCGCAGAACAGGCGCAGCATCGTCTTGCACGGCTGCCAACGTAAGAAAATCAGGAGCAATTCCTGCCGGGAATCCAACCGGCGGCCCCTGCGCCAGTTGGCCGATTGTTGCGGGGGAGGGGCCCGGCCACGGTCTGGTAAATGTCGTCGCGCGTAACCATTTCGCGGGTTGCGTTGCCCAACTTCTGAGGGGTCGAGGACGACCGGAGGCCCGCCCCGGCCCGGCCCGGCCTTGGCCCGCTACTCTCCCGCAGGCCACCCGCCACAGATACGGCCAGCGGTCACCACGTGTTCGCCGAACTCCCTGGCCCCGGGGTTGTGGCCACTTCACGTAACACAACACTAAGATGTTCACGATAAAGTGAGCACTTTTAAACTCAACCTTAAAAAAATAAGTCACTCCTCTCACCTGCATGTACTTCAACGGGCGCACTGAGTGCCACGCTCCCAGAAAAGTTGGTCAAGATGGAGGGGAAAGTATTCCATACCTCAACCGTCGAATAAAAAGTTTTAGGTAACCATTTCTGATAACATAAATTATTTTTATCGCTTTCGATTTTTTTACGGTTTCAAAGTGTAAAAATGAGCAGATTTGTAAAATATTTACTTTTCTAATAGTTTTACCGTTTCACTTGACCGACGCATGAAGAAAACGACGAGGCCCAAGGCAAAGACAATTTTAAATAAGGCGGAAGTACACACAACGTGCATGCAAATAGATCTTAAGCAGGGCTTTCAAAAGTACTCATTTTACCATGAACAGCCTATATCACTTCCCTGAAAGTTCCTTGGTTTGCACCTTGGCGGCGCGAGAATGAAGTGAGACGGTCCATAACAATGTTAAACTTACACAATGCGAAAGGATACAAAGCGAGAGGGAAAGTAGGTCGTAAGTCAGGCTTTCAAAAGTGCTCAATTATCCATGGATTCACAACCTCAAAATAGCGTGCGTACGTACGTACGCATGAGTAAAAGGTGGGCTCTGTATACGTATTTATGTGCATCCATCTACATTCTCACTCGCGTGCGTACACTGTAAGTAATTTTTCTGGTAAACTTCGTGACGTGTAATGGAAGTTTTTAACCTATACGTAGTGTGGGGCAGTTACCACACATTAGTATAAAAAATATGGAAGTATTTGGCACGGCTACTAAGTGAATTTGGTAATGACAGCACCCATATGGCTGTTTCATATACCTTTCCAAGAGCGCCACCGCGCGTGTATAAGGAACAACTTCACCATAACAGCTTCCATGTCATTCCAAACTCTGGTGTGGTGAATTTCCGAACTAATCCTTAGAGTGTACGTACGTAGAAAGGAAAGGTTGGGTAGCTCAACATTCCACTGTTACGTACGTACGTCGACTGAACCATCAACCAATCAGAATGTCCGATTTAATAATAGATACAGATGTCTGCCAAAGGAAAATTGTATATTATGATGCTTCACGTAAGCACGTAACCTTTGTGTAGCGTATAAAAATGTCGGAGATAAGTTTTGTTGCTTTTCAGATTGAAAAATGTCACAGTCCAATTTATACAGGCGTATTTCTGTTTTAATACCGATGTGGTAAAAACAGCTTGCGAAAGTAAGGAGTTCGTGATTTGTACATACTTTGAAAACAATTAGGGCATCGCCATAACCTCAAGATACTAAATGTCTATGGGATATGTATGCACATTTTTTTTTCGTGTACATGGAATAAATCGAATGTAATAAACTTTGTACGCCTTTAATAAAAAATAATTAATAAACGACTGTGGCAATGTGAAGCTGTGAGCAGACGACATCGCAAAAATAAAAACAAACTTATGAAAAGCAAAGATAACGCAACATCGCCCCTATTGTTACTGGTCAATGAGATCACGTGGCGCAGAGTGACGTATCGCGCAAAAGCTAGCCAATGGCGAGCTTCACCATCAAGTGAACGCTACGCGAAATGATCGCAACAGGTCTTCTTGAAACACATAAGTCGAGACGCAGCCGGTTTAAGTAAATGTGTTGCTCGTCACAGCCTTAGGCCGTGTCTCAATTTGTAGAGAGTACTCTTTCGAAAGAGCACTCTTTCGCACAACCTGGCGAGAGCTCTGCTTCGCGCTCTCTGGCGCTCTCGCTCCGTGAAACTGGGACAACTACTCTCTCGTTTCTCCCCGACGACACGCAGACAGCTAATGCCAAAAGGCGTGAAATCTTATTGAGCTAAAATTACTGCCATATCTAATGGAAGTAAATTATATATGTTAAAACTTCACAGATACTTATATTGCCTATTCACGGTTACCTCTAACTTATCTGAAGCCGTGCCTCAGTTCTAGTTATAGGATATTCCTCCGCCTCATGCAAACAAAGCTTATTCGAGTCTATAGAAAATTACACCAAACGGACTACGTACCGCATTCGTGTGCACTTAGTGTTAAAAGATTTAGCATAAGAACTAAAGTATTTCTTACTATATATTAACAACACTCCTCTTTTCTCCTTATTTTATTCACATTAATTATATACGTAAATTAAATATTATAAGTTACAGATAAAATATAAGTAAACGTTCAATTTTATCAAAAGTAATAGACATCTATGTTAACAGAAGTATATCACGCTTGTAATACACGACATATTCATGAAACAACCAGACACGCTTTGTTTGGGAGAATTTTTCAAAGGTTTCGTTCAAAAAGTGTGAAGAAACCGCGACTGTAGCACTATATTATTGTTTTATGCATTTCCATTATGTTACAGCAAAGTGACAAAAAAAAAACCCAGACTTCGTCAGAAATCCTTGGCAACCTATCCATGCACTTTTAAATACGTGTTGGGTAAATTATTTCGTTGACCGAAACAGTTAGAATTATTCACTTAGAGGTCAAACGCGACGTGGTTTTGGCCCAGAAAGCCACTAAACATTACTCAAACACTGAAATAATGTAAACAAATCGCCGAGTTTCCAGAGCTTCAGATCGGGGGGGCCTGCATGCGCCAAACCATCGACGCAAGCGACGGAATCGTCAGATAGCCACACAGTGTGAGACTTGTTCTGCCGCACGACGCCTGGCGTCCAAACGACCTCAGGGATAATAGGTGGAGGGCGAGACTCAGCATCACGCCCTACAGTGACCGAAATGCGTTTTTAACAGCTAAGAACCAGCATATCTTAACTATAATTTAACCTGAGAGACAGAGTTTCTATTGTTCTACCACTAAGCTGAGCCAAGTTAGATTTTTCAAGAGATAATTGCAGACGTTTTCATTCAGTGATTTTTTTTTTTAATGGGGAACTGACACGCCAGACAAGCAGTTGGAATTTAACCGGCGCGAGACACTTGCGTTCTATCAACTTCAACGTATCGCAAAAAAAAATATTTTTGGCAGCAGCGTACCATACCTCGAATGTCATTTCCACATCCCTCACGATCGTCAACTGGCGATCGTCGAACGTTTCACGGAACTCAAGGAAACTTTACGTTGCTAGTGTTCTAAAGAGGTCACTTTCTAGGAAAGTTTTAAGCGCTGTGAATAATAAAAGAGAATATTTCACTTAGTTGAGTAGTGATTTTATATTTGATTTATGGATATTGCAATTTTTAGAGAGCGCGAGGGAGCGTCACAGCAAGGCCACAACTTCGTGCTGGCCCTGTGCTCTCCCCCTTTCGCGCTCTCTCCGGCGAATCGGGACGACCAGAGAGCGTTCTCTCTGGCAGTCATCGTGACGTGGTCGCGACAGCGAGAGCGCGAGAGAGCGCTCTCTGGACCAACTGAGAGACAGCCTTAGCCGCGCGTCGTAATCGTCGTCGCCACAAGCCGCTCGCACCATCTGCCCTCTACCGCCGCCCTCGTAAAGGCTGTTCGCGATAAAGCGAGCACTTCTAAAATCAACCTTAGAAAAAAGTCACTGCCCCTACCTGCGTATATTTTAACGGCCGTACGGATGGCATGCGCCCTAATACAGTTGGTGACGATGGGTGCAAAAGTAGTTCCATATTTTAACGCGAATAAAACGAGTTAGGTAACCATTTATAATAAGTTAAATTATTCCTTTCGCTTTCTGTTTTATTAATACATCGAAGTGTAAAAATTGACCAGATTTGCAAAATAATTATTCTTCTAATAATTCCACAGTTTAACTTGGCCGACGCATTAATAAAGTTATAAGGCCCATGTCAATGTTAATTTTACATAAGGCGGAAGCATACACAAAGTGCATACAAGTAGATGCTAAGCAGGGCTTTCAAACGTGTTCATTTTACTGTGAATAGCATATAGTAGTACGTACTTATGGTTACCGCGTCGTCTCATCTCGCGAGCAATATGATGTCCATAGTAAACCCAACACCTTTTCAAAGCCCTGTTTATGATCTATAATCCATTCACAGTTACATCGCACTTTTTTGAAGCCCTGCTAAAGTTCTAATTCCAGATTATTCCTCCACCTCCTACAAACTAAGCTTAAATAAATATATAAGCTGTTCACGGTAAAATGAACACTTTGGAAGCCCTGCTTAAGATATACTTGTATACACGCTGTGTGTTCTTCCGCCTTATGTAAAATTAACATTGCCATGGGCCTCATCACTTTATTCATGCGTCGGTCAGGTGAAACTGTGAAATTATTTGAAAAGAAAGTACTGTACAAATATGCTCATTTTTACACTTCGATGTATTTAAAAAAATACAGAAAGCGAGAGATATAATTCAAGTTATCACAAATGGTTACCTAACACTTTTTGTTCGACGTTAATATAAGGAACTACTTTCCCCTCCATCGTTACCAACTTTACAGGACACGTGTCACTCATTGCGTCCATTAAAATATATGCAGGAAGGGGCGGTGACTTTTTTCTAGGGTTGATTTAAAAAATGCTCACACTATCGTGAACAGCCTTTACAAAATCTCACCAAAGGACAACGCACCGACTTCGTGAGCACTCGGATGTAATAATATTTTGCATGAGAACTATTTCTTACTAGGCGTTACCAACACACGTGTTTTCTCACTGTTTTTATACATACTTATTAAAGATGAAGCATTAAAATTTATAAATAAAATATTGGCCAAAATTTTAATTTAACGAAAAATAAGATAACTTTATGTTAACAGAAGTATCAAACGCTTGTGATGCATGGAATATTTAGGAAGTAACTAAACACGACATACATGGGGTGATTTTTCGAACGTTTTATTCAAAAAGTGTGGAGAAACCGTGAATAAACTATACTTGTATGCGCATGTGAAAAATCTGACGTTGCTATGTGCCTGACAACTTCGTTAATGGCGTCGGTCAAGTGAAACTGTGAAATAATTTAAAAAATGAATATAGTATACATTTACTGTTTCTTGCACTCGCATAAGTACACATTAAAAAAAAACAGAAAGCAAAATAAATACTTTCAGTACTCACAAATGTTCACCCAACACACTGAATGTAATGTCAAGACACGAAACTACTACTTTGGTTCCAGCGTAGAGAACTATTCGGAAACAGCGCGTGTTTTCAAAGTAGTATCGGAAACGCCATTTTCAAAATCGATAGGCACATGTACAGTTTTTTTTTAATTGTCACTAAGTTGAGGGTTTGCACAATAGCAATACAAACATGTTTCGAAGAATCCCAGTGTGTCATGTTGTTGACCTAACATTTAGAGTTATTTGGTTCATGGAAACGCCAATTATCTCCTATTTGTACTGCGTGAGCAGAAAATAAATACTAAATGGGGCTATTAAAATTGTACTTAAACAACCCGCGAACAAATTATAGGCTTACTTAGTGCCAGTGTGAAAAATTTCGAGTCAGCGTCCCGTGGTTTTATTACTAGGCCTATATTAATGACCCCCCCCCCCCCCTGTTTTGGCTGCGTGAGCGGTAAAACCAAAGTAAAATAAATTAAATGTAAAAATTGGTGGAGAAATCTATTTCTTTTTCCGGATTCGAGCCCGGAACCTTGCGCGCAGTTTGCTCATTGACATCTTACGGCTAGATGGAGACATTTCGTACAAGATTTATCTATTTGTTCGTCCCCTCTACGGCCATTTTACATTTTCAATTTAAATCATTGCTCATCATTTTGATTGAGAGAGGCTGTTATTCTCCTAGACGAGACAAAAATTGTTAAACACAGCGTGCACCTGTTTATACGGTGTTCACGGTAAAGTGAGCAATTTTGAGGCTCTAGTTACTATTTGCCTATCAACAATTTTTTACCCTTCCGCCACTTTTTAAAATAAATATTGCCATGTAAGTAATTAATACACAGAGTGTATATATTTCATCAGACTCGAAAGTTAACGTCCAAAACTAAAATAAAATAAATTTATTGACTATTAATTCAATATGAGAAGGCTTCAAAAAGTGCTCACTTTACCGTGAATGGCCTATAGAAGAATTCTGCCCAAGCACTAATCACCAAAATCACAAAATTTTATGAATTTCTTGCATTAATAACTAGTCCAAAAAGTAACTTCCGTTATATATAACTTATTGATTTCTACATTTTTAATCTTTTTAAAATAACATTTTTTAAAACTAAATTACAATGCCTTAGCTATTTAGTTTATTATAAAACAGAGACAAAACTTCCGAATTACTACCGTACAGTTATGTCACAATCAATGCAGTATATGCCATTTAAATTATCCTGACCGTTTCAAATATTACAGATATGCAATAATACTCACTAATAATAGATTAAAATATATCTCTGCGTTATAATTAATACTTGCCCTTATATGAAGTATCCTCTATATAAATATAGCTATAGACTATTCACGGTAAAATGAGCACTTTTGAAAGCTCTACTTATGATCTACTTGCATGCACGTTGTGTATTCTTCCGTCTTATGTACGATTAACATTGTCATGGGCCTCACAACTTTATTCATGCGTCGGCCAAGTGAAACCGTGAAAATATTAGAAAAGTAAAATATTTTACAAATCTGAAAACTCTTACACTTCGATTCATAAAAAAATAACAGAAAGCGAAATAAATAATTTAAGTAATCATAAATGGTTTCCTAACACTTTTTATTTTATGTTAACATACAGAACCACTTCCTAGCCATCAATACCAACTTTACTGGGCGCATGCCATGCTCAGTCGGCCCGTTAAATTATACGCAGGTAGGAGTAGTGACATTTTTCTAAGGTTGATTTCAAAAGTGCTCACTTCATCGTGGGCCGCCTTTAAACAGCTTTATCTGCACCAAATTGATGCTAGTGGAAATGTATCATTGTAGGGCAAAACAGTTACGTTGCAGTAATCAGATAATTCAGGAAATAGAAGGAACGCTTACATTTCAGACCCAGAAAAGTACGCGGAAGTCGGCGCGTGCAAGTGTAAATGTTATCGTGTTTGCAGGACCGACCCAAAAGAATAAAAACAATTTCTTTGCGAAATCAGCTGTCGCAAGATCGGGTATCTCTGTACGTATCGGGAAAACATCCTCATTCCAAGACCGGGTACCCGCGCGGAGCCTGATTCAATTGTTACATGAAAATAGCACGTCACCGCATTTTCTTCGGGATGTGGGAAACTTCCTTGCCGACCACTGGGCAGGAATACGGATTGGCTGTGGTCTCTCAAATCCTGTACTGCAGCAGTGCATGGATGCATTTCAATGATAAGCTTCTCACTGAAAATTCATTTAACAAACTGCTGTCAAGTGGATAATAAAAATTAATTTCATCGCAAATCATTACCTGACAAATATAATGCGCTGTAAATAACAATAAGGTACAACTTAATGAGTGAATGTAGCTTGAAATAACTAACATAATTTCAATAACTCAAATGATGCAGGTTACGCTGCAGGATATACAATGTGTCTGTTACCTACATGGCAATATTTATTTTAAAAAGTGGCTGAAGGATAAAAATTGCTGAAAATAATAAATAACTAGGACCTCAAAAATGCTCACTTTACCGTGAGCACCCTACATGCATGGTACATCACGCAAACCAAAAATTGAATAAGAAACGTTTACGGAAGACTATACAGTACTACAAAAAGTCCTGTTGAATTTCTTGCTACGCTCAAAATACTGTATAATGTACGTTCCATATTTTATGAAGGGTAACGTTGAGCGAAACACATGAACGCAATATGGACGCTATAGTACATGTACAAAAGCAATATTTTTGCACAACTGATACACGTCTTTGTCATTAAACCTCTACCTATTTGAACTAACGATTTGTGATTGGGTTACTACAACAACGAACGCTTAAAACTCACACATAACCCGCTGGTAAATATAAAATTAGTCTCCCAATGGCAGACACAAAACTAAAGCAGATAGTAAAGAAATATTTTTAGTCCTGACATATTTTTGCGAAGTACCACACGTACCTGATGCTTATATAGTATTTAATATACAAATTATTGCAAGTGCCCACTTTACCGGTACTTGGGATGATCGTACCAGATGCCATCAGTGTGTATTACACAGGGTTTTTAAATAACTAAATGCGACTATTTTTCATGTACGAGTCATTAGCAACTTGTTAAGCGAAATGGTGGTGTTTCTGGAACAGCCTGCGTTAAATGTCTAAGAAATATTTCAGTTCAGTTTGTTTATTTATCACGTTCCAGTGCACACTCGTGAGGCTTTTGAAAGCTGCTAAAATAAGGAGTGCGCGTGAGAGTATAAAACTCCCAAGGTTGGGCCAGGCTAGAATCCAAGCAGATCTACGCTTATTTCTCGTTTCAATCGAAGCATTGGATAGTTTTTGGAGCATCGTGGATATATAAGAGAATATTTGTAAATATATGGATTATATTCGCACATTAAATCGGATGCTATATTTTTCGTGTCATAAATTCACATGCTTAACTGACTCACATTTGTATCACAGTTTAGTAGCAAAGCCTGCAAATATTTTGATCAAAAGTGAGAATAATTTAGCACTTAAAGCGACAAAAATATGTGTAACGCGACTGGTATGTAATGTATTCTTAAATGCTGTAAGCGCGAAAGACACTGCTCAGAAACATTGTACAGTTCACGACAAAACATTTTGTAATAAAGCATTGCGCAGCGTTTAGCGGCCTATTGATGCCTGACTGGGTATGCCTCAATCCCGACATCTGCAGCAGCTGAGTGGGTTACATACACTGAACACTTGCGACAGCTTAGCGTACTGCAGCCTCTTGACGCCTGACTAGGTATGCCTCACGCCCGACACCCCCGGACCAGCCTAGCGGGTTGCATACACTGTAGGTACTCACCACCTGTGCGTTGGGCGAGTGCATAGCCTCGTGCTTCTCGAGCAGCTCCTTGCTGAGGAAGGTGGAGCCGCACTGGGGGCAGGAATAGCCGCCCCCGGGGGTGGGCTGCGGCGGCGGTGAGCCCGGGGGCGGCGCGGCGTCGGCGCCGTGCGACGGCGGGTGGTGGCTTGTCTCCACGTGCTCCTTGAGCGCCTGGAAGCCGGGGTAGCCCTTCTGGCATTGCGGGCACTTGATGAAGAAGTCCTCGGGACTCGCCTTCGGGACTGGAACAACACCGAGAGGGCGGCTGGTCAAGTAGCGACACTGACTCTGCACTGACCAGCGCTCACACACAGTTACTGATTAAGAGTGTACAAGTGCAAAAAAAATGCTGTTCCATATTTTTAGCATATTTTATAATTCTGCTTTATTACATGAAATAGTAAATTTATAAAAATATATGTAATGAAAAATTAATTTACAACAAAAATAACGACGGAGAATTTAGGAATTTGTAATTTATATATATTAGCATACAAATTTAACAATTCTGCATATTTATCATGATTGGATTCTTAAATTAGTCTTTAATTTCATTAGAATAATATGAAGAAATTTCATGGAATTTCTTCCAGTAGTTCAGCCATAATTTTATTTTAAGTCTTACAATAAAAATGAAATCCAAAATAGCCAGAATTAAATCCCTAATCGCAGGCGGAAATATGCTCCACTTCAAAGAAATTTCTTAGCGGTGTTCCCAAATCTTTACAAAAAAAAAAAACAACCTTAAGCTGAAATAAAACATTGTGCTTGTATAACATTTTTGAAATTTGTTTGGCACAAATTTTAAGGTTAAAAATGCAGATAATTATACTAAAAAGGTATGTGAGTTATTTTTAAACTGATGTGGCTTTTTCATCAAATAGTTATTGATATTGTTTCGCAAAACCGCAAAATATCTTAAAAACACAGAAAATTTAGGCAGTTTAACAGCCTTAAGGAGTATCTTCCTCCGCCGTATTGTGTCCTTGGTTTTTATAGCTTGTGTTTTTAAAAAACGAAAATTCCAAAAGTACCCCTATACCCAACTAGCTATTAACCTTACACTGCAGTATAGACAAGACAAGGGCACTAAGAAATCATAATTATGTCACAATATTAATTCTGTCAAAACTTGGCAAATGTCAATACCGTGTAAGGCCAATAGATAGTTGGGCATTTGGGGTACTTACGGAATTTTTTAAACTGTAAACAAGCTAGTAAAATCAAGAATTATATATAGCAGGGAAGATTCCCCTTAACATTCATAATACAAGCGCACTTTGCAAACCGCGGTAGCTAAAAAAGGGCATAGAGAATAAAATTACTCATCATGAGGAGAAAATAATATCAAATAAGAAAAGACTGAAACAAAATCTTAAACTTACAAGCACATAGTGGGCTTATATAAGTGTGTGTGTGCGCGCGCGCACGCACGCATGCGTGCTATCTTGGTGCAAAGAAAAAAATACCCCGTAAAGACGGTTCGGATACGAAGATTTGTCCCGGTCATGTAGAAATAACATAATTTCCAGTAAACTTAAAAATAACTGGCAATTATTCCGCTCTCGAATTCTATAACGAAAAATATACATCCACTCGGAAAAAAATTGCGGTCGCTACAAACTTGTTTGTGGGAATTCAGCCAATTAAATTGTTGTTGGGGCCAAAACATTACTTTCCAGTGACCAGAAACATCCGTTGCGTTGCCATGCCATTTTCGCGTTGTAAACCACACGTCGGCTAAAATGTCGCCACCGGAAATCAGTCGCAGCATAGTGATTGTTACGATAACTGAGTTTCGCTGAAGTAACAGTGATTTACGTTGAATACCAGTGATTCTTACTACTACAAGTTAAATAGACTGATTTCGCTGGGCGGTTGCCATTCTATAATTTACATACGCCTAACTTCACAGGATGTAGTATTTCACAGCTTAATTATTCAGGGTTAGAGATGGTTTTTCAAAACCAGTCTAATTAAAGTGCTCACTTTTTAAACAAGTACAAGGTAAAACATTAAAACGAAAAAGGCGTCAGACAAGCCGTCAGGAAATGACACAGTTACTGTTTTATGCAAATTCAGCGGTGCCGATGTGAAATACAACATACGCTTTATATGTACATAAAAATGTAGAGGTATTAAAACAAATGCAAAAATTCGTGACGCATTTTACTGTCACAACAGCAGTTCTAAGAGGTAAAATGCTGTGTGAAGTTGGAAGTCGGTTGATTTTACGAAAGCGTGAAACCTTCAAATAGTAGGGAATTAAGGCTAAAGTTTTGCATAGTCCATTGGATTTCATATTTTCTCTTTATGTTTGTAAACTATGCTGTATTGTGGACATTTATGTATTTATTTGTAAGCGGAAGGTACGCACGAACTCATTTCAGAGGAGGTCGAACTTGACGAAAGAGAATTCTGAACGAATAACTGACGATCGGAGAAATGATATTATGTGGAGAGTAATTATGGCTTATAAGTCGTCTAATTTGCAATATTTCTGGCTCTTGTGTAACCAAAAATTCATTAATTCTTGTACAACACCTCGTGATTTTTGTCCCAACACTCTGTCAATTTTAATTACTGGCATTTAGTGAAACTTTGGAGGTAAAATTTTCAAGTTCGATATATATATTATATATATATATATATATATATATATATATATTATATATATATATATATATATATATATATATAGACGCACACACATACATAAATATATAATTTACACAATAAATTTTAGAGGAATTAATCATAGTAGTAAAAATGTTAGAAAACGGAAAGGATGATCTCAAAATGTTGAAGAGGGGGTGCTAATTAATCATCATGTACAATTATAGAGCAATGTGTCTATAGGCTGTTCACGATAAAGTGAGCACTTTTGAGGCTCTAGTTACTTTTTATTTCAGCAATTTGTCAACCTTTAAACACGTTTTTTAAAGAAATATTACCATGTAACTAATAAACATAGTGTGTATTCTACAAGGCACTTTACCGTGAATAGCATATACCAAAGATCACACGTTGGTTAACAACCCCGTTTCGTGACTGTCAAATATTACTCAGAGTCAGCAGTCGAAAGACTTCTTACAATGCTGGAACAAACGACGAAAACTGCAACTCGCCTACATTATGAGCTGCCCGAGTTTGAGTTGTGTCAGCTGCGCACGAAAACCCGACGATAAAAACTTACGCGACTGTTATCTAAGCTCGGAGGAGGGAAAACTTTTTTAAATCATTTCCTCAAAAGAAGGCACGTTCTTCACGAGCAGTGGACAAAATATTTCACGTTTTCAAAAGCGGTAACTCGGCGTACGTTTTTTTTTTTTTTTTTTTTTTTTTACGAGAGAGTGTTTTGCAATATAAGAGTTGACAGAGAACTGTTACGTTTAAAAAATATACTACCCTGCAGACTACAATCAATGGAGTAATGTTGTTTCCAGTAAAGAAAAATACAATTTATTAAGCAGATAAATTAATAGTAAACTCGTAGATAAAGCATACAACAGTTCAGCTGACTACGGTTTATCTGAAAAGCCCAAAGGGAATCCGGAAAAAATAATTAACATACAAAATTTTGCTTTGGAAAAATTTTCTCTAACCAAGATCTAAAGTTTGCAAGATTTTTTTTCTTTATTGTTACTTTAAGCTATTCTTCACTTATCTTTTATTAATTATCACTTTACTACAATTCCCAGATTCCTGCATAAATAATCGCAGCAATTATTACTCAATATGTTTTTTTTTTTTTTTTTTTTTCGTTGAGTTTGTATTGAGAATTTTTTTGGAGTCAAGTCGTTTCACAAACAAATATTTTAAGGTTTGTTTACCCGCTTATAGGAACAAATAATACAAATATATAGTTCTATTTTTGTTCAAAATATGTAGGTATTGTCTGCTTTTTATAAATATAACACAAATTTATAAAATACCGTATTGAAATTAAAAAGGGTAAGGTGAGCCTACTGTGCCTGAATGTAAATGGCTTGAAGAAATAAACCTGTCAGAAATCAAGCCCTACCTAAACAAACATTTTCCTGACAATAACTCAATTACACCGAGAAAAACCAATCTTAATCTTTATCAAAAACAACGAAAAATAAACGATGTCAGTAAAACTGTAGTGCTTATAAAGAGTGCAAGCCTGCGATCTCCTTCAGTCAAGCCTGTAGGGTGTACAAGTTGGCAGGTTATTTACACTTATCTACAAATGATTCGATCGTTCCAAATTTGTGAATGCTAGATTCACCAGCGACGAGATGCAAGGTAACTGAATTTACCGCGGGAAATGGAAACATTTTGTAAATATAAACATTTAAAAGAAAAAGTGACAATACAAACATCTGCAAATACGTGAGAAATATCTTAGTCTGGTCGTCGCTTTTGCGCATTCACAAAAGTATCATGTGTATTGGCTCTAATACCGTAAATTATGTCAATTGCTGATACTCATCTAAAAATCAAAGCGAAGTTTCAGCTAATTGTGCGTGAATCTCACTAGAATTCCACTTATTCTGAGGCTAACTTGTAGCCTGTAACCACGGGAAAGTCTATTTTGACACGTGCTCTCTATTGCTGGAGTTTCAAAATCCCACAGACCAAGTTGAATGCACGTTATTGACTCGCACTTTTCTGGTATAAAAATGTACGTTTGTAAAAATGTCGTATAATTGTAGAATTCCCATACAAAATTTTAAATACTAAAAATGGTTTTAGCATGTTATTCAAATGTTTGCATGATTCAAGTGTCACATTTCCAGACAACGATTGAAGCTCGGAATGTACACACAGATTCTTAGAAGTTAATATTCTCTGTACGTTTCTCTCTCGTAAGAATAGCAGAGATAAATTAGGCACTGACGCGTTTAATGCGGTGTGTTTCCATATGCGCGAGTAGTGTGTTTTCTTAATGCCATGTAGAACACAACCTCGCGGCCGTAGCACGTGTGTCAACCTTTCCTTTCTCAGAAGCCTATCACTGCGTAACCTATCACTGCGTGTGGTTTTGGCCGCGTTTAATGCGGTGTGTTTCCATATGCGCGAATAGTGTGTTTTCTTAATGCCATGTATAACACAACCTCGCGGCCGTAGCACGTGTGTCAACCTTTCCTTTCTCAGAAACCTATCACTGCGTGTGGTTTTGGCCGCGTTTACGTGGAAGCCGACCACTGCCATACTTCTACTATCTGCGTGGTAGTTCACGACATCTCACGTAAGCCAACGAACCAACCACCGAGTAAAATAAAAATTACGATAACGAGAGGGGGTAGGTGCAAGGTGGATTAAAAAATATTTTTATTTTATCAGCATAGACTTTTCGTTACTTATTAACGGCCCTGGCGTATTTCGGAAACAATCAACTACATCCACGATCTATCTGTAATTCGAGTGCAGAACCTCTTGCACTAGCAGTGTAGTGAACCCCTACATTGAAGCTGACATGTGATAATTGTAACATAGATAAAGGAGTGACATAGTCACTAATTTGCATGTATATAACGTCATATATAAATATCAGTCACACAACAGATCACGTATCTACCTGTACGTGTCTACCGAGGGAAAAAATCGAAGTTACCTACTTAAAACAATGCATGATGAATGTAAAAGAACACTAGCTATCACATGTACGTATGCGTGTATACGTCTATACACAAAATCCTTGTGCCTTCCACAAGGAGCCACCACCTTTTTTTTTTTTTTTTTTTTTTTTTTTTTTAGAAAATGGTTGTATCCATCCCTGGTCAAGTGTTGTTGCCTTAGGAAGATTTTACTGAACAAGCATTTAGTGAGCGGTTGTTTCCGCCTCAAAACACAGAATTGGGAACGTAAAATAGAATTTGGTTTTATTCTGGTAAATATAGCGAATGAATCACGATATTTTTTATTTTGTTCTACACGCTTAAACAGTCATAGTATTGTGGTTTTTCTTCCCCGGCAGAATAATTTCTTGAAATTCGATTTTCTTATTAATTTGTCTACCTCATGCAACAGGGGATACTCAAGGAATTGCAAATTGTGAAATATAGTCTAACCGGTTTCCATATGCATCTCGACGTGGTGACTCAGGAGTACAAGAAATAAGAAATGATCGTACTTACGATTCGGTTCTATTGCAACTTTTTACAACGAGCAGATAACGAACAATTAAAATTACGCACAAAAACATTTTTTTTAAAAACTAGTAAAATGTAAATCTCTTATAATCGTACATTATCAGTAATTAGAATGAATCCGAAATGATGACGCGAAAACTAAGAACTATTACAAAAAGCGCGAAGGCGTTTAGAGCCAACAGATCTGGACGATATACTTCGTGTGGTACCAAAACCACCGCCGTAGCACATAGGGGTCTTGAGACGTATTGTCCGAAAATTTTCGCCAATTCCCCAAAATTGCCGCCAATCGCCGCGGGACCTCACCCGCGCATGCGCGGTTCCAACTTAATGTCATGCTCGCATCGTGTAGTCGTATATAGGCTATTCACGGCAAAGTGAGCACTTTCGAAAGCCCTCTCATTCGGAATAATAGTCAATAAATATGTTTTATTTTAGTCCTAGACGTTAACTTCCGAGTGCGGAGGAATACACACCCTCTGTTTTTATCACTTATATTGCAATATTTATTTATTAAGGCAGCCACGGGATAAAAGACGACTGGAAGTAAAAGCTAACTAGGACCTCAAAAGTGCTCAGTTTACCGCGAACAGCCTATACCCGATCAAACGAAACCGCATTTATCTCACTCGTGTTGTTCCTATAGTGTTTGAATTGATATCTCTGCAAACGTTACGTACATCGCCGCTTCCGTCTGTGATGGAGCCGCGGTGGTGTAGTGGTCAGACTACTTGTCTCCCGCCTAGGCGAACAGGGTTCAATTCCCGGCTGGGTCGCTCCCTGATTTTTGCATGTGGGAATCGTACCGGGCGGGTTTTTCTCGGGGATCTCCCGTTACCCCCACCCTTGCATTCCGGCGCTGCTCCACACTTACCTCACTTCACCTTCATCGGCTCTCAAGACCTCGATGATCAGAGTCACCCAAGTATCTCCCCTCCCACTTCGTCTGTGACATCCCGTGTGCCGTTCTGATTTTAAGAACCCATTCACGTCAATTTTAGATAAAGGCTGTTCACGATAAAGTGAGCACTTTTGAAATGAACCTTAGAAAAAAAGTCACAGCCCCTGCTTGCATATATTTTAATAGGTGCACCGAGTGACCTTCGCCCAGTAAAGTTGGTAACGATGGATGGAAAGTAGTTCTATATATTAACGTCGAACAAAAAGTGTTAGGTAACCATTCCAAGATAATTTAAATTATTTCTTTTGCTTTCTGTTTTTTTTTATGCATCGTACTGTAAAAATGATCAGGTGCGTAAAATATTTACTTTTCTAATAATTTCACAGTTTTACTCGACCGAAGTATGAATAAAAATATGAGGTCTATGACAATGTTAATTTTTCATAAGGCGGAAGAATACGTAACGTGCATACAAGTAGATTGTAAGCAGGACTTTCAAAAGTGCTCATTTTACCGTGAAGAGCCTTTAGTTAATTTTACTTATGCTTAATGAAGTGACAGTGGAAGTAACAGAAAAACTTTTATTTATTTCCATGTAGAGGGAAATAAGTATCCGCTGCCCCAACAATTTCAGTTGTTAGGTGATCAAGTAATAAACAGTAGGCCAACGCGTTAATGATCTGGACCAATTCTCTTTCAGTTTTCGAGTGAAGCGCTCTTTTGTGAAACAAACTGCAGTATGTTGAACTACAAAAAAAAAAAAAATCCCCCGCCTGCATCTTGAGTATGTTGTTTCTCTTGCTGTTCCTGTGTATGTCGGTGTGGAAAAAGGAAGAACAAAAGCAGGCGCGGATGCAGCATGACGCGTCCCTGCGCCGCCTTATCTGTGATATCATCGCCGGTGACATTAGAAGACGCGCAGACCACAGAGAGGGCTTCTCCTAGACCGCAAGAGCCCCCACGATGGACCCTCGCGCCCGCCGATAAGCTGGCTCACGTGCCCCCCTCCCCCCCCCGGCCCTGGGGGGTTTTCCCCGGCCCCTCCAGCAGCATTGCCAACCACCAGATTCGCTGGACTTGACTCCCACCTCTAGGTAGAGACATGCAGAATTCGCGTTATTATTGGGCATCAGACTAAACTTCACATTAGGCATACTGCGTGTGTACTGGAGCAGGTGTCGTTTCTCCTCTGGCTGCTGCGTAGATGAGAAGCCACGCCCTTTATGACTGAACTGCACGTGCACTGAGAGAAAATCGAACAAAATATTTGTTTTCATAGGACCAAATATATATTTAGGTACCCCAACAAAATATATTGTTGAGCAAGCAAAATTTGAAAAGCAACAAAATTACTTTTGTTCGTCTAACAAAATATATGTATGAATAAAATAAATATTTGTGTTGGACAAAAAAAATAGACTGACAATTAGGGTAGTAACCATGTTTGTTAATGCATTTATTGATGCTTATCAATCGTATAAACACATTAATAAAACAATGCAACAAGAAACTGACAAGTAAAGCTGTAAAACTCGAAATATTTGTTTGCACACGTTTCCCAATATTTGAGTATATCTATTTATAAGCTTTCTGGCGTCATAAGTTGTCACATTAGCTGAAATTGCTAAGGTGTAGCGGTCGGGCGCAGGCGCTCTGGGTTCGAAACTCGGTCGAACTAGTAAAATTCTATTTTTTCCCAGCCCAGACTATTTAATGTACGTTCAACCAAACAAATATTTTGTTGCACCAACCAAATATTACAGTTTGGGGCAACCAAATGAGAATAACAAAATAATTTGGTTTTAACAACAAAATATTTAATTTCCCCTATACAAACAAATAATTTGGTTGCACTTAACAAATCTTGTTTGATTCAACAAAACCTTTATCTCAGTGTGATTGCGGCACACAATTGTGAAGTGTTCATTTATTGGCGCAGAGCTGCACAGGTCGTGTCGGATAAAGTATGATCCAATGACAAACGTATTGCAAAGGTACATGTGTTTAAAGTTTAACGTATCCTCAAATAATAACGCGAATTTTGCAGGGCTCTACCTAAAGGTTATTCACGGTAAAGTGGGAACTTTTAAAAGCCCTCTCATTTGGAATAATAGTCAATAAATAAATTTTATTGTAACCTGAGAAGTTAACTTCCGAGTGCGGTGGTGTGTGTGCGTGTGTGTGTGTGTGTGTGTGTGTGTGTGTGTGTGTGTGTGTGTGTGTGTGTTTATATATATATATATATATATATATATATATATATATATATATATATATATATATATAATATACACACTGTGTATATTACTTACATGGAAATGTTTTATTTAAAAACATGATTAAAGGTTCAAAAATGGCTGAAAGAAAAAAATAATTAGGGCATCACAAGTGCTCATTTTACCGGGAATAGCCTATAGCAAAATGGTCACGTGACTCGTTTTGTCTACAAAATCTATGACGTATTTGTGTAATTTGCGATTTGCGTTTTGTTAGCTTCGATGCTTACAAATTACCAAACCACCGCCATATTAGTTTTGCTTGTTTGAAACGTTTAAATACACATAGACGGGGTTATTGGAATAAACAAACGCGTATTGTACTCACAATTCACAAAGTAACGTGCTGAAATTTTCTTGAAATAGACATTTTCTTATGGCGCAATTTTTTTTTAAGTAACAATTCCATATCACATCGGTTTTATTTCGTTAATTTACAATTTAAACGGTCCTCTAAAAACTTCCGGGATTATTGCTGTTTCTTTTACGGCCTCGTGTACGTCCCATTTTGGAATCATGATACATCACAATAATGGCAGCATGGTGTGCCGTACAGTTGGATGTCATGGTGTTCCGACTGAACCTTACAAAATGCTAAATACAAATTACGAAAAATGAAACTGGAAGGGGGCCGCGGCCGCTGAGCGATTAGCACGCTCGCCTCCCACCAAGGCGAACCGGGCTTCAATCCCCGGCCGGGTCACCGGACTTTCACAAGTGGAAATCGCGCTGGACGATACCGTTGGTCGGCGGGTTTTCTCGAGGATCTCCCGTTTCCCCCGCCCCTTCATACCCGCACCACTCCATACTCACTTCAATCACCCACGTCGGCTCTCAAGACATCGCTATTAAGAGCCCAAAATGCGTACCTAACACTTTCAATTCGACATTTAGACGTGGAACTATTTATCCCCCCTCGCTGCCAACTTTACTGGGCGCTTGCCAGTTATCTCGTCTGTTAAAATGTATACACGTACAGGCAGTGCCTTTTTTCAAAGGCCTATTTCATTAGTTCTCAAAGTAACAGCGAACAGCCTATATCTGGTGTACAGTTTACCGGATTGTTTACAATAATTGCAGGTGGAATTTGCTGGGCAGCGAACGATAAATATTACATGCTCACGGTTAAGTGAGAACTTCTGAAAGACCTACTGAGGATCTACTTATTTCCTCATTCTGCATACTTCCGCCATAGGTAACATTTATATTGCCATGGGCCTAGTGACTTCATCCATGCGCCATTCAAGTGAAAACGTCAAATTGTTGGAAGCCTAAACGTGTAACTAATCTGTAACTGATTTGCAGTACATTCAAACATAGCCTACCTTCGCAATAGATCTACGTCAAGAAAAGGAACCAGCGGCGTGTGGTGAACTGTTGCAAAGGTAAGCCGGTGCTTGCTCACGACTGTACTTTCTCGGTGCATGCAGCAGGAACCAATAACCACTATGTAGCCTACACTCTTAGAATTTTTTTTTTCGAGAGAGTGAGAGAAGATATTTGGGCGGCTCTTAACAGCGAGGTCTTGAGAGGATGTATTCGAAAATTTACCACATCGGTGTAAGTTATACATATAGTAGCAAACCGTGAATAGTAAGTTAGTTCCCGATGCATTGATGGTAGCGTTCCTCCGTTTGCTCAGGAAAACTGTCAAATGCGTAGGTAAGTTCCCAAACTTTGTATAGCAGTGACGCTAAACATTCTTATATCTGAAACCTGATGTGTGGTATTATTTCCACGACATGTATACGTTAAAAATTTTCCATTGCTGTTTAGTAAATTTACTAGAAAATTTTTTACTGTGTACGGGAACTGAAAATGTTTCGACACCATTCTCAATGAGCAGGTTAGGGGCCCCTTACACGCGTCCTGTGGCGTCAAATGCCGAACTACGTTTCAGTGATGGAAGTGTGAACTAGCAAGCAACAGGGTATGACACAGAGCTAACGCCAGCTTACCTTGCAATAGTTCACCACACGCCACTGCCAGGAACTATTTTTCTTAAATCACTGCCAACTTTACCGAGAGCCTGCATGTCAGATTGCACGGTAGCTTCTATGCACTTAACGGGCAGTTACTTTTTTTTTTTTTTTTTTTTTGAGGTTCACAATATAAGTTTTTAACCTATGTATTGTATGGGAATATGTACTATAGGCAATTCACGGTAAAGTAAACACTTTTTGAAGCCTTGCCATTTGGAATAACAGTCATTACATATATTGTATTGTATCGTTAGACGTTAACTTTCTAGTCCGGTGAAATATATACACTGTGTTTATTACTCGCACGGCAATATTTACTTTAAAAAGTGGCGGAAGGATATAATAATGGCTGATAGGGAAAAAATAACTAGGGCCTCAAAAGTACTCAAGTTTGCCGTGAAAAGCCTATACCATATAGCAGGCTGAGAATATATGAATGTGTTGCACTGCTGCTATACAAATTTAGATAGAAACTGCCCTACTTATTTGACTCTGTCCTGAGCAAATGCAGAAACACTACCATGGATATATGGGAAAAAAGTTTTACCATTCGCTCTTTCTCATTATAAATATACACTGATATGGTAAATTTGCGAATAATTTATTATAGTGTTGATTTCAAAAGTGATTATATTACCGAGGAAAGCCTATAACTAGAGTGTCCAAACATTTCATTAGAATGTATATTTCGTAAAGTGATACATTTAGTTTTATCGTAATTTTGTATCTAACTGGTAACCATGAACTTTGAAATTCCCCAGTCGGTTCTGCAAAAAGTTAGCACCCTGAAAACTCGCAGTAGGTACGTGAATTTAATTCCTAGTTTACTTTTATTCCGAAATTCAGTGGATTTGTAAACATTCGGTGTGTTTACGCTGATGACAATTTAAACATTTAGAACTAGAAAATAACTGGAAAAAATCCCAAATGTGGGAAAAAATATTGGGCAATACCTAGAAGAATATTAGTTGGTTAACATGTGCCTTTACAAAAATTAAACGTTTTTAAAGAGGAAGTGATTTATGAATACGTATAATTATTACATTAAGATGAATAAAAATGTGGGTTTTGTTGTTCGAAGGATGACTATGAAGATTTACATAGTCTAGTGGATTCTGGTGGAGTTTCGCAAGTGGGAGAGTGGAATTCTGTAAGAGTTGGCAACACTGCGGTCCCTTATCCGTCCTTCGGAGCGCCTTATCAACGCGTGAAGGGAGTGTAGGGGTCACGCGAGTGTGACATCATCCCGTCGCGGCAGCAATGCGTATACACGTCGAACCCACAATAAGCAAGGCGAGGACAAGAAAAAAAATCGCCCAAACTGCAAATAACAAATTCCGCCGAAGAAAATTTGCAGGAGAGACGTGTCACAGAGCAGATAAGTGCGGTCCACACTCGCGGGCACGTCCAACTTTTCTGAAGCCCTGCTGAAGTTCTACTTCCAAGATACTCCTCTGCCTCGTGTAAACAAAGCCTAACTAATCCTAGAAAATTCCACCACAGGGACAACGCACCCCATTCGTCCACACTTAGTGCCACAATATTATGCATAAATCCCCTGTCATACTGTCAAATTTTTCCGTACGACTGCTTCCAATAAGTTTGGTCAAACAAAGTTGGGACATTTATGAAGTCATGGAAACGTCGTAAACTCCGCCATTTTTGTCTGAGAAAATTGGATGGCTTCAGTTTCCATCAAACGTTTGAAAATTGGGCAGGTTCTAAAATTTGTTTGATGTTAAACGGTCTCACCCAATCAGAATCGTGCACGACAGAAATAGACGCCAAGAAACTTAGGATAACGAACAATTGCTTCAAAAGAAGTTAAGTTATTAAGATAATTAATTTATGCAGAAGCTATCTGGGCATGAATGCTATTTTAAGTGAATTTTGCACATAATATTACGAACTCAGAGGAATTAAATTTAATTCTGCAGGAAACATATCTTATAAAACAAATTTTAATTGAATAATGAAACGAAAATATATTACAATATTACTTACATTTATTCCTGTAATGGACCGCATGGAAAAACAAAAGCAATAGCTCACTATTAACATAATTTAAAAATAATATTTGAAAATAGTTTCTCCCCATAATAAAAATTTGACAATGCGACACATTCTCAAACACATTCAAGATTACTTGATAAAATTTTTCGGAAGGAAAAATTTGATGGCCGTATTTTGTCCTCAAATTTTATTGTCAAATATAGTCAAAGGCAAATATCTGATAGTGTGGCAGGGGCTTAAGAACTATTTCTTACTAGTTATTACCAACACAACGCAAGGCTCAGGACACAGGCCTTGTGATTGGTTAGCTACTGGCACAGCTGTCGATCAGCGAGTAGTTGACCGGGCGCAGAGAGAAAATCGAACAAAATATTTGTTTGTATATGGTCAAATATATATATTTAGTCACCCTAACAAAATATATTGTTGAGCAAATAAAATTTGAAAAGCAAAAAAATTACTTTTGTTCGTCTAGCAAAATATATGTTTGAATAAAAAAAAATCTGTGTGTTGGACCAAAAAAAATTAAACTGTCAACTAAATATTTTGTTGAATCAACTGCATATATTTTTTTTTGGCCACTCATTTGACTGCCTACGTTCGAAAATACAGATTGAGAGTTTGTTTGTATTTTTTGTGACAATTAGGATAGTAAACGTGTTTGTTTGTGGATCTATTGATGCTTAACAATCGTATAAACACATTAATAAGATAATGCAACAAGAAACTGACAAGTAAGACTGTAAAACTTGAAATATTTGTTTGCACACGTTGCCTAATATTTGCAGTATATCTATTTAAAAGCTTTCCTGCGTCGCCAGTTGTCGCATTAGATGAGGTTACTAAGGCGTAGCGCTCGGCCGCAGGTGATCTACTTTCTAAACTCGGTGTAACTTGTAAATTTTTTTCACATCGGCCCAAACTGTTTAAACGTAGGTGTAGCCAAACAAATCTTTAGTTGCGCCAACCAAATCTTACAGTTTGGGCCAACCAAATCTTACAGTTTGGGGCAACCAAATGACAACAGCGAAATAATTTGGTTTCAGCAACAAAAATATTTCATTGCCCCTATACAAACAAATCTTGTTTCGATTCAACAAAACCTTTTTCTCAGTGCGCTGATAGTCGAACGTCGTTCCAACATTTTTCCCGGCAAGTGACGCCATTTTGCTGGCGTGTGCGGCTGGAGTTTGCAGAATAAGCTGCTGTTTCGCCTCTGTATTGTCAAGAGCTCTGTGATCCTGTAGTCGGTTTTTGAGGGCAACATCTACCAGAAAATTCAGCACTAGCACCAGAAAGCTGTACGTTGTTGCAACCTAAACGTGAAATATTGAAAATTGAGCCAAATAAGAGGAAACAAGTGGAAATGGCTCCATTGGCTGAATTTCACTGTTTTATATGCGATTACCACCGAATGTCGAGAACTCCACTACCACAAATCACCTGTCTCCAGTTCATTTTCTTGGTTCGTCCATAGACTAAAGATGAGGTAGACCGATCTCGCTGGCTGCGCACAACCAATCTCCGAGGCCCAACATTGAACTGAATTTCTGCCAACACGTATAGCAAAAACGGCATGGTTTGGATTTGAAGTTAAAATAATGTTTAGTAAACAAGTGCTTTGAGATGATTTTAAACATATTCTATCCAATTTGTTATGCAGTTTGATTAAATTCTAATTGGTAAAAGTATTTTATTCATACAACAGTGCTTGTAATTTAAGAATTAAAATATAAACAAACATGTTCAACACTGTTGACCATATGACTTTGACAGTTGTGTTCTTTTGGGGTAGGTCAATGTTGGGTACATGCGCAGAAGACGAATAAGCGGTCTGCCTCATCTTTAGTTTATGGATTCGTCAGTCGGTAGTAGCTTATCAAATGACTTTCAGTGGATGTGATTTCACTAACCGGTATCATTGTGTAGTTGTTGCAGAAGCAAATTAAATATTGCCGAAGTTCTTCCGTTAAAGAAGTTATCTTCCCTGTTTAATAACCACAAACGGAACGCCCTTTTGTAAGACTTATGCTTCGATTGTAAGATAAAGTCATAAGTCAGGGCAAAAACATACAGTTTTACTGGCGTTAATCTTGACATCAGCCGAATTTAGAAAGTATCAGCAATCGGTATAACTCCTGTCCTTTTGTTAATAATGTTGAAAGGTTATGGGAACAACAAAACTTAGTTCACAAAGTCAGCTGCTCTTAAATCAGCAATGCAGGATGCGCCCAACAAATCACCGTTCCTGATGTTCTCCCGTGCATTGCTTGTAACTGCAGTTCATCTTAATTCTGGGGAAAAGTGAGTTAATCCAAGTGTTCGTTTCGGTTGCTTCCGTAGCGGAAGAGCCGTTCACTAAACGTCCATCTTGGAGAACTTCGAGTTTATAATAATTTTGCAAAAAAAAAAAAAAAAAAAACAAGGCCCAAAACCCGCTATACCTTGACTGGAGGAAAATCTGCCATTCACTGGCGTAACAGCTGATGAACGCATAGAAGAGATTTGTGAGTTTAGCTTACAGGTAGGTGACCTCGTAAATTTTTCCAATCTCTACCCTTCAATCGGCGAAACCAGAATGTTTTTATCGCGACTACGTGAACAAGATTATACTGAACTGAAGGTAATTTTTGTAGGGCGTGTGATTCGTCAAGACGAAACTACTGCTCGTCGGACCCGGAGGGTTGGCGCCTGAGAGATAGGCAATCCATTCAGACACAGGTGGGATTCACAGTTCGGATGTGCCGAACGCTTGCGTACGCCTTCGCAAATGATGGTAATTTGCGTGTTTCGAGACGTGGAGGTGCAGAATCGCTAAGGGCGATAATATGCACGCGCGCCAGATATCTCATCGCCTCAACGCGCAAAAAACTGTTTTCCTTGGTAACGCGGGTTTTTTGTGAGATTTCAGCCAGTTATTTTATGTATCACTTTATGGCGTGATAGCGATAAAAGTGTGCTGCGCGTCCCTGTATCGTCTGTAATATTCTGTACCAGAAGTTTCACACATCATTTTAGTGGATACACATGTTTTAAACATTTCAACCTTCGAAAAAAATATACGAGAAATCCGGTGAACTGGAACGTAAAAAGTCACCAAATCAAATATATTAATTTTTTTTTAATGGGATAACTTTTCTTTACTGAACACCTACGTACCATTTATTTGGTCATGGTCTATGCACACGGTCATCGTACGTTTGAGTGTAATGGCCATGACATCGGACCCTTACCTATCCACTTGTAGCCTAATCGAAGTCGGTGGTGAGTTAGTGACTGACTTATAAACTGACGTGTGCGTCGTGATGGAACCACGTGCATTTGCGATAAATCTAAGCGCAAGCGAAATTCGGCGGTTCGCAGTTCAACCGCGTGGCGTCGCCGACCGAAAGTTCACTGGCCGATGCTTGCCCGGTGATTCCCAACGACTCCTCGCATTTCAGGACAACTCTGTTTAGATACTTCCCCAGTTTTATGACCCACGTGTAGCTTCTTATCTACCCAGAGCTGTGACCTATCTTGTTCGCACAACTCACTTTATTTAATAATCTAAAGTGGCTGTTACCAAAATTAATTTATTTTATTTTTATCAGGCGACATACACAGCTATGTACAGCTGTGACCTATAAAAGAATATTCTGTTACTCGTGCTGAACCGTTCTGTAACAGGCTCTGAGGGTAGCAGTGATAGACCATTCAGTTAGGTTATTACAATCCGTGTCGTGCGAGCAAATACAAATATTGTTCAAGTTGTTCTGTAAGATGTACTATCTGTTTTGTAGCATGAAAACAGAGCTCTGATGATGTAGCAATCATATTTACAGTAGCAATTACAATCTCTGCCAGGAATACAACAAACAGTTCTCTTGGTATTACTACTACACGGTAAACAAATTGTGTAATTTTACACTAAATGTAAGTTAAGTGGCAGCAGTGTCTCCACTGACATCGGTGTAATTTTACACCTACATATGTCAATGTTTTTTTTACTCCACGTCCAAGTAAATTTACCCTACAAATTAGTAAATTAACATTTACTTTGTAAAAAAAATTACAAATACTATACTCCTTGTAGCAAATTACACATAAAAAAATGTAAAATTACCTAACATTTGTATGTGTGATAATACGCACACAAATACTCCAGAATTTAATGCAATTTTACACTAACACTGTCTTTGTGAAATTGCACAATTGAAGATGTACAACTATACCGACATTGGGTGTTCTTAGGCTTACGACTACGTGGCAGTAAAAATACATATCTTAAGGTTTTAATACAGTCAGTGGGTGTATTTTTAAACATTCTTTAACATGTGTAAATTAACACCAGCATTGTGTTTATTAAGCCATACATTCACGTATTTTCACCAAATACATGCAGTACTCTCTGGATTATTAAGAACATTTGTGTAAAATTACACGTACTGTAGTTGTTTTTATAAATTACACATACAAAATGTAAAATTACAAAAAATTAGCATGTGTAAATTTACACGTATTTTTACAGTATACCTATGTTAACGATATTTAAATGGTACCTACATCCCATCGGTTGGCTGTGCCCATTTTAACGGTCTTTGGTTCCTAGAACCATATCATTTCCTCAGTGTACCTCAGTAAACATAATATGTTCTGTCTAGGAATTAAGAGTTTTTTTTTACAGGAAATGAAAAATAATTTATCTAGAGTAGCCACGTTTTACTTTTGTTCTATGAGATAAAAAAAAGTTAGAGAAGATGACTAACCACGCACGTTTACATCTTGTATTTTTAACAGGAAGGAGAAGACAGTTTTTGTAACAGGAAGGACAAAAAAATACGAAGTGATATTTGCAGCTCAGTTATATGGCTTCCGCGGCGAGTAATGTTTCGCTCTTGCTAATCTAATCTACAAAATAACTGAGCCCCAACGAGTGCGCGATTAAGTATTTGAATGCCGTCGTACGCTGCCTGGGAAGACTTTTGTGCGGTGCAGATTCTCATTAATAAGTTCCCTTAAGAAGTTACTTTCATACCTCTAAGTTGCAGTCAGACATGCGTGTTTGCGTGACATTTTTTGAAGTTAGATTAGCTCGTAAGCTTCCGTGAGTTACGTAAGCGCACTTCAAATAAAAGCGGCAGCGTAAACAAACTCAATCAAACGCAAATGCGTGCTGACTTTCAGAGTCGCAAACCCCTAAACCCGCATCAAAGACGATACCAAACAGTGAAATATTCGACAGTCAAGAAGTTTTCCGAGACTGACGAATTAACTCGGAATCAGTGTCTTTGAGGTACAGCATCCATTGTCGTGTCTTGGAGAAACGAAGTAAGAAGTGATTTTCATGCACATTAAAAATGCTGTCATTATCTAACCCCTAAACTTACGCAATAGTTTTTTGATTCAGGTGTAGTGAAAGAGGAGATTTTTGGTTTGGCAATTACTCTCTGCGTTACAGAGTATAACCTCTGGAAAGAGTTTGTGTTAGTCCATGGCACAAACGTAACATAATTATTGTAAATTCATGTTATGGTAGAAGCAATGAAAATTTTACTCGAATAAAAGTACCTTTGTATTTATGTTACATAACCATAATTTCGCCTGTTCTATAACATGTAAGCGAACGAGTATACAAGGGATAATAAGTTGAAGGGCTAACGACGTACATTAAACTTATAATTATTAAAAATCTAAGTAGTAAATTATGATCGAGACTTCGGCCAAAAAAAAATTTGTCAGCACTAAATCCGCTATTTAAACATATTATCAGCATTTTCGCTTATAACTACGTTTAGTTATGTTAACAATGACAAACGGACGGCAAATGTTTCGTCGAGTAGGCTAAAGGGCGTTCAAGATAAAGTGAGCACTTTTGAATCCCTAGTTACTTTTATCTTTCAGTTAATGTATATCCTCCCACCACTTGTTAAAGTAGACCCTGTCATGTGAGTAATAAACAAAGTGTATACATTCACCATGCCCAAAACTAAAAGTCGGAGACCACAATGAAATGTATTTATTGGTTTTTATGTCTTGATGAAACAGCTTCAAAAAGTGCTCACTTTACCGTGAACGGTCTATACAAAACTCCCATGCTTCCAAAATAAATATGTAATGTGTATACTCAAAATGCTATGCGAAATTTAAAAGCTTATATAAGTTACGTAGGCCTATGGAACAAGGCTCATGCTTTAATTAGCTCCTGAAGTGATTTCAGTTCCTGAGATTATCACTGATTACAAGTAGGCCTATTTGGCATTTACAACGGTCCGAAGCCAATTTCTCTTCAGTCCAGTTTCAAGTAGGGCGTAGGGCGAATTTGTAAATCAGTCAAATTCAGCCACAATAATACGTGTAATCATTAAGTTTGCACTAATTTTCTGCGAAGCAAATTTAAATGGTTTTTCACCTGTTTGGTTTCATTTTCGCTAGTGTCCGATTTAGAGTGTGGGGACGGCCGTTCCAGAGATGCAATTATTGTTGGTGTTCTGTCATAAACAATTTACAGTGGGGAAAAAAAAATTCTACATTAACGTTCTGTGCATTTGGGAACTAACCCATCGTTTTCTCTGCAATGGTACGGCACTTAACTTGACGACGTCACATGACAAAGCCAAAAACCTGCATAACAGTTACTGTGTGAAATCTTCCGTTCTCGGAAATTAGTAGATATAGCCAACATTAATGCCCCCGTGGGCTCTTGAATGTCTCGAGACTTAAGACCTGCAGAAATGCCACATAAATGCAGGATAACCTATAGGTTCAGGGTATACCCTGAAAGTGCTCTCATGCGTATATAGAAGCCGTAAATACATATAGGCTATTCACGGTAAGATGAGCACCTGTGAAAGCCTTACTTCAGATACGCACGCTGTGTATTCTTCCGCCTTATGTAAAATTAACATTGTCATGGGCCTCGTCACTTTATTCATGTGCCCGTCAAGTGAACCTGAGAAATTATTAGAAAAGTAAATATTTTACAAATATGCGCGTTTTACAATGTGGTGCATTAAAAAAAACAGAAAGCGGAAGAAATTATGTGAATTATCACAAATGATTAGCTAACACTTTTTATTCGACGTTCAGATATGGAACTACTTTCCATCGATCGTTACCATTTTTACAGGGCGCATCTCAGCGCGCCTGTTATAATATGCAGCTACGCACGCAGGGGCAGTGCAGTTTTTCTACGGAATGAAATATTCCGCTAGGTCAGTTTACATATATGACGAATCATAACAATCAAACGACAAGGAACAAAAAAAATGCCGCACAAATAGGTTTAAGGTAACAGGTATGAAAAATTATTCACAAATTAACATTACTTTTCTAATTTACTTTACTTGCTTAGGCCTAATATGTTACAAGATTCCGTGTCCGAATTTACTACAAATGTGAACCATTATTTTGAAGGATTTTTTTTATGTTGAATGCGTGACAATAATAACCGAAACAAAACAAATTATTGCGTGTAGAATTATGAAATTTTAACGTGCACGTTATTAGTACGTAATGGAGAATACGGAAGCTACGACAAAATCATTCAGTAAATCCGGTGATCTTTTCTCGAGCAAAACAAGAGAGGTGACAAAACACACGCAAAGCTACAACAATGAAGCCGTTAAATTTAGAACGAGGTAGAGCCCAACAGGTTACTGGCAAGCGTTAAATACAATCATTGCTAAGTTTTTATGAAGACGGCGTAACCGCTTCGTTAAAAAAAAAAAAAAAATGAAATCCTTTATTAATTTTCGTTTGTTCCAAACTCGCATATTTTAAAATACGTGCATGTGATATCCCGCGAGAGGAAAAAAATAATAACCCCGAAAACTTTGTCGAACACTGTTTTTCTGTCTATATGCTGTAAAGTTTATTTTTGTATGTGTACTTACTAGGAATTTTTCTGAAATTAGTGGCCAAAGATATTGCTGTAACACTACAAATGAGTTATGGAATAAATTTTTCACAAAACCTTAATGTCTACTATAAAGGTTCAATTTTAACAAGCAAGTGTCAAGTTTAATGCAAACATTGAGCTACGTAAACAACTTTGTACGTTTTCTAAAATAATGTTTTGCAAATATATAATATTTCAACTCTGGGTTACAAAAAAAAATCTCTGGCGACTAGCTTCCAGGACTTTGTTCATAACAACAGAAAATTTTTTGCTGTGATATGGCATTTCTCAAGATGTTTTAATTAACCGCAACACGTTGAAAAAAAAAATTCTTACAGCAAAACTACACAAGAAAAGTATAGTAACATAAATTCCATGGCTTGCACAGAAGAAATGATACGTAACCAAAATAAGGAGACAAAATTTAGTACACACTACAATACTCTCACGCTGTCTCGAACGTAAAATGGGCCTATCACGGCCCCAAAGAATTGTTTAACGGTATATATAAGTATATTACAAATGAATTAAACCTATAGTTCAATTTTATCCTAATCAAAGGAGTATAATATTTTGGTTTCGTAAACCACAAAACGTCAAAAAATGGAATTAAACATTTTCCACGGCAAAGCTTGACATGTTAGACCAAAATAAGCAGGAACACAAAAAAAATCTTAATGCGACATTTAATGGCTCTGAAGTTTTCATAGTTTAAGTTCTTGTGCATGCGGCAAGATAACGTTTATACGTTTATTTTTGACGAGGTTCATTTTTGTAATCCATGAGGGAGTAAAAAAAAAAAACTTTTTAACACTCATTTCTTTTCGAATTCAGATGAAGCACACACCCTTCACAAATTAGCTACTAGTATTAAATCTTGATATGGCACGTAGCTAAATGTAATCTCTCCCTGGACTTTCACAAATAGCGTTTCTAGCAGAACCCGATGCCTTTTGAAACAACCGGTGTCAGAAGAATTTGAACCAGTTATGAAAATATTTTCATGAAATAAATGACAGTAGGACGGACTATTTGTATGAAAACATCTAGCGTGATTCTTTACACACTGACGAACTCCATAAATTTGATTTAAAATCTTTATTGTCATTGCGTGTTAGACTGTATATAGGCCTAAATAAAGGAATAAACAATATATTTTTTCTAAATCTGTATCTAAATACATAAAAACAAATTCAACACTGTATTCAGGCCTTTCCTAACAGGTCTAAATTAGCTAAATGACACAATGTCGTATAGGCCTATTATGTAATAACTTGACACCTAGCAGTATTAGTAAATTCCTTATTTAATCGTTCTTCGTTGATTACATTCAGTTTTTATGATAAAACATTTGTCTTCGTAACTAAGCCTATTTTTACGTCATGTAGTTGATTTATGACTAGTCCATCCTAGGTTGCGATGTACAATTAGTGACAAACCATATTGGGCAAAAGCGAAATACACCCACCAGATGAATTCAATGTATTTTCCTAAGGATAAGCCTTGGCTCATGAGACTAATTCTTAAATTAATAAATAAATCACATTAATAGGTCTATTTACAGTTTAGTAATGCTCGCATATTTTCCGCTTCTCACGTTGTTGAAATGTTAAAAAAAATCTACGTTTTTTTTACACATGGTTTCTGCTAACTTCTGATATATAGGCCTATTAGCGGGTAGACTATTATGGGTATAAATGGTGTGATTATCGTACGGGCGGTCACGTTTGTATTATAGCGGCAAAGAACGATTCGTATAGCTTCAGAATTTACCTGCTCTATCCCAAAACACCCGAAGCTATAGCCTACAGGAAATGTATAAGTAATATGGATAGGGAATACGTATGGTGATTTATGAATTCGGAGGTAAGTTATGTTTTGCGCCTTCCAACAGTGTTTCCGCACATTAACTGTACATTTCTGTGAAAGTCTCCGGTAATTTATGGATATTATTTACACTGTAACTAGTAATAGTGAATATTACAGTCAGCCGATTCTCAGACGCCTTCGTTATATGTCAAAAGGTTTTTTTCAAAGTTATGACATTATTTAGTCGATAAAATTATTGAAAACAAGCACTTACCAAGATTGGTAAACTGACCCTAACAAATAAATGACGTAAGTCAGTTAATTGTTTCTTAAGATGAGTTGATTCTTTTATTTTTCATTGCTCAGTTGATACAACTATCATAATTTGTGAAAGCGAACGTTAGGCACCTGCCCAGTTTATATTTCCAATCGTGAATAAATCCTTATTCTAATTTAACGGTGACGTATGTGTATATAGTCCCCTATGTTTGAACACAGTTAATTCACTGTGGTTGAACCCAATTCATCCATTTTGACAAATGTAGCAATGTTAAACATGAAATATTAATTGCAGTCTGCGTATTCACACAAGCTTTAGAAGGCGTAGCGTTTCCCTATACCAAGTAAATTTATCTTCACTCACATGGTGCTAAAAAAAAAAAGTAAATTTGCCATAAAAGTACTTTAATCCGACGTGGAAATTTTGTCATATTGCCAATTCTTCCGAATTCAAAAACTACGAGTAGCTAGGTGATACACTTGGATGTGATGGGAAGTGAAGGTAACAATATATAAATAAATAAAATAAAACTTCTTCTTGAGGGAAGTAAATTCCGAAAAACTGATTCGTATGAAACAAGATATGAATTCTAATACGGTGCCTACCCGGCACGAAAGGTTGTGAATGTTTTTAAGAATAAAGCACTTTATACGTTCTCAAACAATTTTTCTAAAAAAAGAACACACTTCAGACTACTCTCTAGTCTCTACTCATAAATAGATAGTACATCGGGACATCATTTCCGGACTGTTATACAGCAAATGTGCCTGAAAAAGAATAAGTTGACCTAGTACGTACGTCACAGGCTAGATGACTGCACCGAACTACGCTAAGGGTGGGTTTACGATTGACTTAACAGAATCAGTGCGCCGTGTGCTTGGAATATGAATTAATGCGTTCAAGGGTGTTGGTTTATGTGCGGGTCGTGTGCGTTCTTGGCTTGACTTGAGAGATCGTTATATTTTATATCGTAAGTACAAGTCAAGACGACGTAGCCAATCAGAGCAGTGACATTTGTTGTTGGTGGGAAACTGTATTTACATCTTGGATTTCGGTTATGGCGTATCGCGAAATCGTATGCAATGAATTATTTTAATCGAGAGGACACGTCTTTATTTAAAGAACTGTTCGAGGTCATGTTTTATTTCTTGGAAGAGGTTACTGAATTCGCTTTATTTAACCTTCTATAGATTTATTGAGGTAAATGCCCAATGATGGCATCGGCATCCACTATACTATAAGATACGAGCTTTTCAAAACGATTACCCAAAAATAATTAAGTATATGTAAGTAATCTTCACTATTTTCCATTTGTCCAGGTTACGTAGGATGCTTTGGTAACCGACGATTCTGATTGGATATAGACGTAACAGTTGCTATACCAATCAGAAAGTGCAAAACTTATTTTCCGTGTACTAACCGAGCCTCAAGTACAAGTTATAACTTTCAGTATTTAATCTTTAACCCACCTTAAGGACTATCTTCGACCATCGTTTGAAGGTCCCACTTTGTGTAGATGTAGCACAACGGAAAAAAAAGCTACAGGCGAATTCAGTCACAGTAGATACGATAATAGGCCTATAATTGGTATACATGACAGTGACCTAATTTGTTCTCTTGTGACCTAATTTGTCTTTTGTTTACATGACTCATACATACAAAATAGCAAAATGTTCTCGAATCAAACAAATTTACTTGAATATAAGCACCAAATAGTAGGTAAGCGTTCCTGTGCATTTATCTTAGCACTTAGAGATTGGATAAGTGAAACAGAACAAAAAGTCTTTACGTGTTCCTAAGTCTAACTGTGCTTTCATTTTCTTATCGCAAGCATAGACATATTTCTCTCGCCTGCCCGAAGATTCACAGAGTATTCGGTGTGGAATATTCTCGCATGTAATCGAAACGTGTTATATGCCAGGCTATAACAGCCTTCCTCTTTTGGAGAAAAAGTAAATATAAAAAAGTGAAGGTCTAAGACGTAAAACAGTTAACGCGGCGTATTTGTTGTGACATTTTCCACGAATGCAACCAAGATACACAGGCTTACTATAAAGAAATACATGTTACATAAAGACGGAATAAAAAGTATAAAGTACAGTATCGCCTCGTGTGGTGGGGAAACTACGTTTGGAACACGTATTATTTAAAATAGACCTAAAAAAGAAACATTTACTACAGTCAAAAAAAATCGGTAAAGTTTCATTCGAAATAATTATAGTAACTTTGTACAATTTTGGGGGTGGCGAAGGTAAATTTTGGCAGGTACTATTACTTTATACCTTGGACACGTCATATACTGACAGTACTTGGCTAAAGATCATAGCAAAATCGTAAAAGTTCCGCGTGGCATTGACGCATCTACGCAACACATTTGTCGAGCCCGCCTCTTCAAATGTTTCTGCTTTCCGTCGCTAGATGGTGCGGGCAGCTCCAGACCGCTAGCGCCCTTCGCGGCACAAGTAGGCACTACGTGCTTCGCGACGAAAGCCATGACAACACCATACGTAAATCAATCTGTTCTACTGTGCCGCGACCTCTTGTTCGATTGTAAATTAATTTGCTTTGACAGCACGAAGTTGAACGCTCACGTGACAAGCACGCACTACACATAATGCTGATTAGCACGAAATAACAAACACTGACATTTTCACGTGACAAATAAACCCAAGAAAAAATGTAAATTTTTTTTTTTAAAGGTTTTCAGAAAAGATTTATCAATTAAAAAACACGAGAACTAAGTAGGCAATTTACTTGCGTCATTTGTAGGCATAACAGAAATTTTCTTTTTTTTCCCCCAATAAAGTGTTTTATCGAGAAACGCGCTCTTATGCGCTAAAATTCTAACGAACAATTTTAATTTGGTATGAATGAAACAGTGACTACTAGATGTTCGAGGTGCACGTACACGTGTAGTTTAATAACTATTAATTTTCTTAATCAAGTCCAGAGTCACTATGTAAAATAATGAACCGGTACGTCAAAACATGATGTAAATAATTATGGCGGTAATTAACTTGAAGCAACTCTGTCAAGGAAGGAAGAAAGAGAATAATATTTGTTCTCTGCCCTTCGATCGCCACCCTCATCCCCTCCTCTTTAGAGGGTGAAGGACTACCCACGGCTGGTAGGGGGAAGGGGCGTGGCCCCAGGTGAGGCGGGGCTCGTGACGCAACGCAGGTGGTGGGCGTGCACCTGCAACCTGATTGGCTCGCACGCCGCGGGGGAGGCCGCGACCCCACGCCTCACGTGTCGAACAGGTGTTCGTAATTTCGCAGGTGCGGAGTCGATCAGCTGGGTTGCAAAAAAACTAATTTGTTTTATTTTCCCTGCGACGTTTCTACACATGACAACGTCGGATGCACAACGATGTATGCATATTCCGAGGTTGAGTTACCGTATTTTATGAAAATACCGATATTATTTATATCGTACAGAGATTCGGGAAACCAACAAGTAGGGACACCAGAATTCCACGAAAAAAAGAAATGCATAACAAGCTGTATTTCAGAACACTTTATGCATATTATGATTAGTTTAAATTTCTTCTCAGAATCACACGCCGACAATAAACAAAAAAATGCTGCAGATGTACTTGCAGATACTGAAATCCAACATGCACAGAAATATGGATGTCCCTACCCGTTAACACTGTCAGTGGTTATATTTAATAGTAGTTTGGGGAGACAATTACAGGCTTTTTGGGAACGTCCCTCTCTGTTTCGACGCTTTTTCTCTAAACTGTTTCTTCAGTTTTGTTCGCCGTGTTGATGGCCGCTAACCGTAACAAAGCAGTCGCCCATCTGTTTACCCTCCCCCCCCCCCACACACACACTCACACGTGATAAAAAAAGCAACATGGAGGCAACACGAGCCACAGGCAAGTAACACAATTGGCTGTCTCCACGCACATCAGGCCGCCTGGAATAAAACCCATGACCCTCTTCCTGCCCTTTCCGACGGACTCTCCCCTCTGACCCTGCTTCACGAACGATGGCATGGCCCGGCGACAAAAAATACATATCCTCTCCCCCCCCTCCCATTCCTCCTCTTCTCCGAGACAATAAAATGGCGATTAACCTTTCGTGGAAGGCGGCGATCCTCAAACAAGTTCCCCCTTTTGTTTGTCACGTCTGGTCCTCTCAGTTGCGACGGTAGAAGTACGCCTATAGTTACCCGTGGTGTTCGAGGGGGGGGGGGGGAGTTCAAACATAACGGCATACCTGATCGTAGTCTAATGTCTTTACAAAATTAATTATCTTTCAAGCTACCATTTCTTCGCACAATTTTGTCGAGTTTATTTATAAAAACGCCACAGTATCTTGATTTACACACAAAAGTAAGTACTCTTTTTTTGCTATAAGGAAGAAAATTACTTGGAAACGAAGTGCAGTGGCGATAAAACAAAACTTTGTTCAGTCTTGATACGCTCTTTTTTTATAGCTTCGTGCATGATTCTGACTCACGCTTCGTTTGCATTTTTAACAGCGGGATTGGGATGCTGGGTGGCACGTCGACGAAAACAGCACCGACGCAAATGAACTCTCGTTTGGCAGGTCGCGAGATATCGCGGGGGAAAAAAAAAAAGTTTTAATTCTAGGTGCAAGAGCGTTGCGTGCGTTCTGTCGGCGACGAGAAAGGTCAGGCCATCGTTGATAAAAGTCGACGGGAGGAGAGCGCTTTCTGTGGTTTCGTGGCCGCGTGGGTGACGTCATCACCGCACGGGCAAACTAATAAGGAGAAGAAACGACGGCATTCCTTCTGTTTGAACTCGCCCTTACGGCCTGACCCCCCTCCCCTATTGCTCCTCCTCAGGGGTTGAGAGGGTAGTTAACCCCTCGTTATGCCCCCCCCCCACCATGAAGTGGAGGCCAGCACATGTGAACACGTGTTTGTTTGTGTGTGTGTGTGTGCGTATAGCGAGGGAGCTGTCCCGATCTCGTCACCTCATTAACACATGCCCTCTCACAATTAACGACGGGGGCAGAAGAAGTAAAAAAAAAAAAAGCTAGGAATACGTCTGTGTCCTGAGAGAATTGCTGGCCCCTGTGCAACAGCAACATGCGACTGTTGCGCTTCTAATAGCCGCCGCAATGATGTCTTGCTCTCCTCACTTAGCCGAGAAGATGCCGCGAACTACTACGAAAATTATCACGTTCCTGACGATTCGCACTAGCACAATTATTACAAGAATTCTTGATGATTTCATATCATTGATTCTGGTTTTTCTTGTTTAGTAATAGCTGTCGAGTGCAACGCAATGTTAATTAGGTGTCAAAATAACAAAATACGAAAACTACCAACAATAGCTATATTTTAGGAAACTCACCTATTGACCCACATTTAAATAGGACAAAAGATAACCCTAACACACAGCCAAAAAAAAAAAAAAAAAAAAAAAAAACACCAACTGATGAACACTTCACCACAAAGATGTAGACTTAGTAAAAACTAACACTTTCACACGGACTCTTAACTGTACGTAACGCAAACGTAATTAATGCACGTAGACGTGGTCTACACTGCGCGTAAACAGAAGGAAGTCTGACAAGACGTGACCGCATGGTAAGGCCGGTATAAAAGCAACAATGTACGTAATTAATTTTTATCAGCGACGAGTTATGTTGAACTGTTTTTTATCTGCAAGAATGTTAGCGCACGATTATCACGCAAGGTTGTCGTCACGCACGAGGGCAAGTGCCAAATAAACAAAATTCCGCGCGCGTTCACAGATTTTAAAATTTATATATATATATAATTTGAGACAGTCCTGGGAGATGTAAGAAAATATATATATAAAAACAGCATCGTTCCCAACTTACTCTGGCAGGTCTGGAAAACGTTGGCGAGGCTCCACAGGCGGTACGAGTAACTGTCGTAGCACCCAAACATGCTACCACTCGGAGCAACCATGGCCTACTGACTGGCCGGCGGTCGCGACGCGCTTGCCGCTGCACTGCCAGGCGTGCGCGTTTTCCCCTTCCTCCAGCGAACCGTGCGCGGGCGGAGGGGAAGGGATGCGCGCGCACCTCGCCGACCCGAGCACCGGCGGAAACCCCCGAGCCACCTCCGCTCCGCACGGCAGTTCCTCGCCGGCCTCCAGAGGGATGGGACACGTAAGCGAGAGAGGGGGGACAAACACAAACGCACTTTCACACAAACGATCGCTCCCTCTGTACCCTCCCCCCCTTCCACAAAAAACCCATACCTTATCCCACCTTTCACAAACTCCATCCATCGCGGGATAAAGTAAATAAACAGTTACTTTGAAATAATTTGTCAATTTTTTTGCCTCGCTCCCCGTCCTAGCCCCGGCGGATCATAAACACGCAAAGTGTAAACTGCGCGAACCGTGTGTGTATGTGTCCCCTCCAGTCCATGATAAACAGAGGAAAACTGCGTTGCCCCGGCGTGCAAGCGATAAAAAAAAAGCGTGTCACGTGATGGTTTGACGCTGCTGGCGCCTGCTTTATCGCAAACATTCGTTAGTTGCCGCGAGCGAAGTGTACTTGTTCGTTGCGCACCGTTTGAAATATTCGTGAATACGTGACTTTGCGTCATACGGGTGATTTTTTGTGTGTGAAATTCGCCGCAACGGGTCAAACTGTGCAAGCGTATGTACATATATGTTTTATATACATATATAGGCCTGCCTATACAGATAGGCACATATATACCTACAACCTACAACATTATTAATCATCCAACTAAAACATAAAAAATACAGTCATGGTACTGTACTTTTTTCTTCTATATTTTAAAATTCCTTGTAAATTAGTTGCCAGAAAATGTTTAAAACTGCAAGTAAAATACTGTGTGTTAATAACACTTATATAGGATCTACAATACACTCACGGTTGTTTCCCACTTTTCTGATTTAATTCATATTAATTATAAATGAAATATTATAATTTATAGAAAAAATACAAGTAAAAGCGTAATTTAACCAAGAATATGGTTCTTTTATGTTAATACAAGTGTAAAAGTTTGCGATTTAGTAAATAACCAATAACGTCATACTTGGGGTGATTTTTCAAAAGTTTGAGTCAAAAGTTTGAAGAAACCGCGCCTAGACTATAGGAATATAAATAATTATACTTATGCTTTATGATATAGCCTATAATAAATTAATTATATGTCTCCATGATTTTAATAAACATAAAGTCTATAGAGTATTTTCTTGTTAAAACACAAAGTTGCTTTATAAACTAGCCTGTGTTCTCTTCGAAAAATGTAGCATAACAAAATTTGCTAAAATACTTGTAGTGTTGCGGAAAATTATCTCGGCAATTAATTTCCAAAAATAAGATTAATACACATTATTTTTACACGCGCATAACCTATTACAGAAAAATGGCAGAAGTGTTGACATGTGAAAGTCCGCTAAAACTCCTTAATTGCGCATTATTCTTCACTTGGCATTAGTTATTCTTTTTACATTCATCTCATACATATATTCGAGAGGAGCCAAGCAACACAAGGCTTTTTTTTTAATGACACCTATTCTCTGTTTAACAACGGCCATTAGTATTTGGCATGAATATCGATTAAAAGTTAATACATGTTTGCTTAATGCCTAATAGTTCGTGAAGCCAGGTTGGGAGTTCTTCAGCTGTTATAAATCTTAGGCTACAATACGAACAATTCGCAAGAAACCATGGGAATTATAAGCTACTATCAAATGCGTGATGCACAAAAAGAAGCAAACGAACATTTAGGAAATAAAGTGGGTATGTTGCTAATAAAATAATTGGTTTCTTTTTTCACCGAGTTATAATTTTTATTCTGTTTATAGTGTTAACAACATTCGCCTATGACTCGGGGTAGCCTATTGTTCAAAAACAAGTTTGCTGGAAATTACGTCATGCAAATTACAAATTAGGAAACTCGTCTTTGCATAAGCAGAGATTCATATTGAATAGAATTCGGCGAAAATCAGCTACTTCATTCAAAAGATATTACTACAATAGGAAAAGAGCATAGGCATATTCCATGTATATAAGCTACTATACCCAGAATTGGCAGTTCGGTAGCGCTATTAGCGGTATCTGCAAAAGTAAAATACACTTAAAATAAGTGCAGGTCTCTGTAGCTATCTTAGTTCTCGCTAAAAATAATTTTGAATAAAGCAGATACTTTAACCCAGCACTTGTGAACTGTCAAGACTGTTGTTTACTTTCGATAAATATAAATAAACCAAAAATATGAGTACAAATTGATATGATAAACGGTTGCAACTCTATAGACATAGATCATTTGCCATATCGTTTTAGATTTACAAAATTATCGCCGTACGATGTACAAGCATTTTTGGTTAAGCGAGGTCCTACTTTGAATACATATTTACAAAGAGAAAAATTCGTAATGAATTTTGATTGCGGGTTTTTGTCTTGTGATTTGTTTGCAAGATGTTGTGGAACCTATGTATAGAGATGTTGTGGAACCTACGTATAGAGATGTTGTGGAACCTATGTATAGCTAACCTATTGAGAGACGGACGTCATAGAATACGGAAGTCGTGTACAAATTAACATGAGGAATTGTGAGATACCTCTTCAAGCGTTGTGCTCAGTGGGTTTCACTAACACAAAGATCCCTCGCCAGGAACAAAGGGACACGGAAAACATTACTCGTACAAATACATTGCCATAAATTATTTTCAAAATCGTTTTCCACAAAAAAAAAAACAATAATAAAAACAAGGCAGAAGGTCATTGAACAAAATTCTACGAGGAAGCTGTTTTTATAATGAATGATTACTCAAATCTCATTTCCATTAAAACCATTCAAACAAACTACTGGAACTAACATGGCAGGAATGGCAAAATCACTTCTCCTACACAGAAGTCGGTAAATGCAATGAGTAATAAAAATGTACACAAAAAACACAAATACGTTTAATGTTGTAGTAACACAAGAGTTACACGATAGAAAAGAAAACCTAGTAATAGTGCCAAAGGTCATAATAACGTAACCCAACCAGATTTAATCACAAAGTAGATTATAACACTGATAGCTAGGTACTTTTAATATGCGATACGTAAACAATAGCAACATAGTATCGTTACACTGTACAAAAATTTCCTGGTAAACTTCCTAAAGTGTAACTCATACATTGTATGGAAATAATAGCCCATGTCAGACTGTAAATACTGGAATGATAAGCGTCGTTACTATACAAGGTTGGGGACTTCCCTACGCATTGGCTTGTTTCGTGAGCGAATGTATGAACTGTGGAAAACCACTTATTCGCAGTGAAATTCAACTGCTCGTACTAGTGAAAATGGCTCCACTTAGAATCAGTGGACAATCACTAATTTTTTCAGTGAAAAATTTCACTGATTGAATTAGTGTGGAGAAACAATTTCACTTAAGTGACGGCCGAATGCAGTGGCGAATTAAATATTGTTTTTTATTGAATGTAGCCAAATGATTACGTGAAATAAACATATTTACGATAGTTTACTATTTATATTGCTCAATTCAATAAAGTGAAAAAAAATTTTACAGGCGGCCGGGATCGAACTCACACGCCCTATCAACTTCGACTTTTGGTAGTTACCTTACAATCTGCGCTAGCAAGCCAAGTTGGAAAAAAATTGAGAGGAAAATATGTGTTTTGTAGTTCTTATCGAACTCGTGAAGTTTTTCCTTATCGTTTTTGGTTTCATTGATACCGTTTACGTTGGGATTGTTAAAACGAACAGTATAATCATAGACCCTATGAGTGCATTCTCTTTACCACACTATATGCAGTTTAATCCTTCAAATAGAGCACTGTGATGTTTACATGAAAACATAAATGAAGGCTGAATGTTCATACCTCGTAGTCGCGTCTCACTATTTTCTAAAAAATGCTTATGTTAAAGTAGAAAAATATAGTCCTATTGTGCGTATGTATAAAAAGTTAGGGCCTGTAATTTTGATCGTGACACTATTAGTTGGAGTTTTTCATTTAATTGATGTAAATATAGAAACTTGATTCATACTTCTTATTTTATGGAATTCTAGAGATTCGGTACGCCCTAGATAAGCCTGTGGTATCAAAACGTAGACTTTAATACATACAAGATGAACCACTAATAAGCCTACACACTAAGAAATTATTCGTAAAATTACCATACCAATGTATACGAATAGTGATAAAGTGGGAATGGTAAATCATTTATTTAGCACAAAAAATGTTCTATAGTACTATAGCCTAAACTTTTCTCAACAGAATTTTCTCGTCGGTTGAAAATATGTTTTGAGAGACGAAAACACATTTTAAAAAGTATTTTATATTGGTTTTATTAGTTAAATCGTTGCTATTTTCCTTGATACACGTTGTTTGACGGCCATTTATAATTTCTAAACGTTGTTTGACGGCCATTTTTACACGCTGTTTAACTGATCCATCAGTCAAAAATAAACCACTGAAAAGCAGTGAAAAAAATGACTGATGAATGAATAGAAAATGTCACTGAATTAATAAGTGACGGAAATTTGGCTTTTTTTTTTCACTGATTCATCAGTTAAATTATTTTCCCATGCATACATACACTCTAAATCTGAATCAGTGAGAATTTCACTGTTTCAATCAGTCAACAGCACCTGACTGATTCAACAGTAGGCCATAACTCAGTTTCTTTTTTCAAACCACCTCTAAATGAACTTCGCCATACCATTGCAGAGCATAAGTGCTCACCAAATAGGTAAACTGTTCGTATAGACTGTTCACGGTAAACTGAGCATTTCTGAAAGCCCTGCTTAAGATCTACTTGTATGCATATTGTGTATTCTTCCGCCTTGTGTAAAATTAACGTTGCCATGGGCCTCATCACTTTATTCGTGCGACAGACAGGTGAAACTGTGGAATTATTAGAAAAGTAAATATTTACTAAATCTGCTCATTTCTACACTTCGATGCATTAAAAAAAAAAAAAACAGAAAGTGAAAGAAATAATTTATGGTATCGCAAGTGGTAACCTATCACTTTCTATTCGACGTTAAGATATGAAACTACTTTCCATCCATCGTTACCAACTTTACTAGGGCGTGTGTCATTAAGTGCACAAGTTAAAATATATGCAGGCAGGGCCAGTGAATTTTTTCTAAGGTTGATTTCAAAAGTGCTCACTTTATCGTGAACAGCCTGTATTGACATTTACCTACATCACTGACGGAACTATTGACTGGATTTGGTAGATTCACCAGGATACCCGTACCCATGCATGCAAAACCTTGCACGGAAGACAGGCGGCCGTACGAATTACGTTTGCGAATGACTGTCTCCATCGAGTATGACAGCTGGAGTATGACACACGCGGGTGATAAACCGACCCTGACGTCACACGGGGCATTGTGAAGGCGCCACACAATTAACGACCTTGTTCGTTTGCACTAGGGTCATCAAACACCTGTCTAGGCCTACACGTAAGCTATCAAAGTACAGTCAGGCCGGGTACTGTCGAACGAATTTGTCAACCGACCTTGACCGTTTCTGCTGTAGCGATCATCCACGTTGCACATACGTGTATTCCATTTCTACACCTTACACGACAGAAATCAGCGTCCACTAGAAGGAAATTCCTCACGTAGTGGGAGACATCATTCGTAATTGGCACTACTTTCCATACTCTCGTAAACAGCAGCTGCCATCTACATCACACTGGTTTCCAAATACACTATATTTGTGTAACACTATAAAAATAATGTATATTAAATTTCCCAAAATCTTAGTGGGGAGCGTGTGAAAATAATGTCGAGTTCTAAATAGCAAAAGATGCAGTGAGCGAGTGAAGAGACTTGGACTGCTCTTGGCATCGAGGTCTTTAGAGCCGATGAGGGTGATTGATGTGAGTATGGAGCAGCGCCGGAATGAAAGGGCGAGGGAAACGGGAGATCCCCGAGAAGACCCGCCGACCAACGGCATCGTCCGAAAGTCCGGAGTGACCCGGTCGGTATTGAACCAGGATCGCCTTGGTGGGAGGCGAGCAGGCTGATCGCTCGTCCACCGTGGCCCCTAGGAAGTGATTTAGACTTCCAGTTTATCATAAATCCTATGGAGTTAAAAAAAATACAGTTTTGTATGTTTTCTGGAATATAGTGTTGTAAATATGCAATGTTATATATGTAGAGTCACAAATAAAATCTTTGTCATCTATAGTTTCCAAATAATTGTTTGCAACAAGTACATAACAGAATGGGTTAAACACACTTTAGATAACACCCTTTCGTATGCCCAGTGCGAAAACTTTGCAAAGGCTGTTCACGGTAAACCGAGCACTTTTGAAAGCCCTGGTTAGGCTCTACTTGTATGAGCATTGTATATTATTTCACCAAATATGAAGTTAACATTGCCATGGCACCGACCGCTATTTGTACATCGGTCAAGTGAAAGTGTGACATTATTAGAAAAGTAAGTATTAAAAATTTTTGCTCATTCCTACACGGCAAAACAAATCATTTTAGTATTTTCAGAACTTTACATGGCGCTTTTAATTCGAAGTTAAGACATAATACTTCCCCTCCCCCTCCCGCTTCAGTGGGTCAGGGGGGTCTATGACCCCCTAATAATCTGCTGTAAGTGTCAGTTTCGCAGAAGAAACAATAAACCCGCACTAAAATTACGACCTTTGTTGTGTATGTACATGTATTACGTAAGTTTTGAGTAAGGCTCATTAAGTTAGTATAGGCCATTCACGATAAAGTGAGCACTTTTGGAAACCCCCTCATTTGCAATAATAACTAACAAATGTATTTTACTTTAGCCTTAGACGTTAACTCCAAAGTGCGATGGAATAAACACATGACAAAATATATAAATACATGACAAAATATTGTCATGTATCTAATAAACACAGTGTTTATTAGATACATGACAATATTTATTTAAAAAGTCGGTAAAAGAATAAAACAATGGCTGAAAGAAAAAAGCAACAGCCTATAGGAATTATACTGCGATGTTGTGATACTAGCTAGTGTTATTTTTAATTTTAAATACATGTTTGTTTTCTGTATCGACTCTTGACCCCTTAATGACGAACAACTTCCACCGCCCCTGCCTTTGTCGTTAAAGGCTGTTCACGATAAAGTGAGCACTTTTGAAATCAACCATAGAAATAAATCACTGCTTCTACCTGCATATATTTCAACGGGCGAACTGAATGACATGCGCCCAGTAAAGGTGATAACCATGAATGGGAAGTAGTTAAATATCTTAACGTCGAATAAAATGGGTCAGGTAACTATTTGTAATAACTTAAATCATTTATTTTTCTTTTTTTTTTTAAGTACATCGAATTGAAAAAATGAATAGATGTGCAAAACATTTTCTTCTGTAATAATTTCATAGTTTCACTTGACCGACACATGAATAGTGACGCGGCCCATGGCAATGTTAATTTTACATAAGGCGGAAGAATACACAACTTGCATACAAGTAGATCTTCGACAGGGCTTTCAAAAGTGCTCATTTTACCGTGAACAGCCTATGCCAACTTTACTGGGCGCATGCCAGTCACTATACACTATGCAGGCAGTGGCAGTGACATTTTCAAGATTGATTTCAAAAGAACTCAATTAAGCGTGTAGCCCTTATACGTATACACCCAGTGGCGTCTCGTTAGGGCCAGCAAGGCAAGCACTGCTTGCCCAGACAGTTTCCCGACAGTGCTATATTTAAAATAAATATTAGATTCTAACTTATATTTACTTAAAAGTAGCTGTTCACTCGTGCAGTACACATTCTACTCGGGAAACAATACTGTACATCGTACGAAAACAACTCGTTGGCTAGCAAAACCAAGACGTTTGGAAGCGCTGTAAGTAATGCTTTCAGCAGGTAGGTGGTTGAAAATGGTTTCCTGGCCGACGGCGGGACCACAGGGTAGGAAGACCGCCCCGGGGTGGAGCGGGGGCTTATGGCTGCGTCAACCTGTGTTAGAAGCTACGATGGTAGTGCTTTCTTCGCCGAACTGAAGCGGACATAGCCGAAGCTGGCCTAGCCGCAGGCAGTTGGCGTGGTGTAGTTTACAGTAACTTGATCGATGCGTGGGCAAGTTCGCGCGCACAACACGAATCGTATTGTTTTTATTTAATTTAGTTTTGGTGCTGAGAAATTTATACATATTCGTGCGCGATGTATAACCTACATAAAAGTTATAAAGTTACCCTGTGAGACTGAGAACCGAACAGATAGAATGAGTGCAGCAGAATCATGTGGATGTATTAAAGTGTGATGGATTACGAGCGAAGCATTTTTTCCAGCAGTGATTCCACTTTGCAGGAAAGCTGTGACATCATAAAAGAGGGTAGGCCGACACCTGAACTTACGATCACGACAACATGCAAGAAAGGTAATTTTGTACGTCAATTCCAAAAAAAGAAAAAAAAATTATTAGAAATACTCGTGATTAGCTGGATGTAACAACCTAGACAAACTGTTTTGCTGGCCATGTTTATTGCTTTCAAAGGATGTTAAAACGTGGGTTTTTTTACGTTAAAACATTAATTTACTGTATATTAATTGTGACGGAAGTGAATGTTTGCAGATGTAATTATGAGTGTAATTTGTGCTCAGTTATCAGAAATGTTAATGCAATGCTATAATATGTTATCTAACTTCGTACCAGTGATGAATCCTTGTAAATTCTCGATTTCAGTACGTATGGTAGAAAATTAAAATTTATCATAATGAAAGTGATGTTTTATAATATGGTCGCAGTCATGAGTTTGCAGCTATTTTAATCAAGTCGTTTTCTGGTATGATTATGACATGTGCTATATCTGTACAATCAATTACATCGGACACTGATCAGACCAAACCACCGTTAATTTCCAACGCGTGCCGATCTGGATGTCTTTCGCATACGTCACACTTCCCTCGCCGGCCCTCAGATGATCGGCTGTCTCTAGCGGGTGAAAACATCAATATGCGAGCGGTGCGGGAGAGCGTGTACATTCTACATGTGCGAAGAGCATAAATCAACGTACGTATTGTAATATTTCCGTTGATAAAATTAACAGTTGAAACAATGTCAAGGTAAAGTTGTGCACGATGAATGCAGGGAAGTAATTTTAATGTGCTGAAGTCCATGACCAATGAATCAGAGAAAGGCATTCAAATACCACTTTCTGGGGTAGTGAGAGGAGCCAGTGCAGCAATAGTTGGTCCACCCGCAGTTGTTTACAGAATAAGACATGAAATAGGGTTCAAGGATGGTACATTAAAATCTTTTTCTACCCCACACAAACATCGAGCGAAACGACAAACGGAGACAACGTCAACGTCAATATTTTGACATTCAGGTAGTGAGGTGGACAATAAATAACTCCCACGTGATTGATAAGTGTCGACCGATTGCTGGGGCGGCCGGCAGTGCATTTGTGCGATTATGATTTGTACGCCTACAATGTCGATTCAGAAGGTGCATGGTACTGGAAAAACGCGTGTACGCATTAGTTTACATGCACATTTCAAGGTTGGTGTAAATATTTGCTCTATAAGTACAATAAAACTATGTAGGCCTACATGTTTGAGTGTATCAATACCATATGTTCCGAAAGCACAAGGCAGCTTTTCATGTCACATTTTCGTGTAGCTATTTAGTGATGTGGCTTGTGGGATATGTGTGTTGTCTAATCTAGGCGTATTACGTCTGTATCGGGTTGCGAGATAACCTTTGTGGCGCGAACTATCGTTCTGGGTGACAATGTTCAGTGTCGGGGCGTCGAATTACACTGATTAGCAATGCAAGGATATTAGAGTATCGTAAACACATGTTATACCCGTGGTCGATCTTCGCGCACACACCACATGATCTGCTCGTATGTCCCTATATCTTCTCAACTGTGCTGCAGCTGGTTGAAATATAATCATCTGTTTATTTTTGGCGAAAGGTAGCTGCACGATACGAACGGTAACGTACATGGACGCAAGGATAATGATAAATATGTCTTCAGCTCTGCTGTTATGAATTCGGCTACCCTCCCTCTCGTGTTCCCTCCCTCCTGTAAGCTATCACTGAACACATCCCCTTCTGTGCTTCCTTCCCTTACGCTGTGCTAGAAGAATCTTCTCTTTTGATGCGCACTCTACCTGCTTCGTTTTTTCCTGCCTCCTGCTCGTTCTCGTCGACTGCTCTCCATCTTTACATAAACTGTGTCTACACTTCTGTACAAACAAAATTGCTCCGTATGTAAATACCTCACTGTCGAAGGGTATTAAAATAATATTAATTTTGAGTGGACAAGGTTCCTGGTTTGATGAAGGTACCTTTGTAATATTTTTCACTAGGGCAAATTTTGTTAAAAAAATATTTATATTTTTACAAACAGTGTATTTTATATTTAGGTACGAAAAAATGTTTAAATGGCACCATTTTGCATATTAAAATCCAAATTTTCCCGGGGAAGGACCCCCCCCCCCCCCCCTTAATTGGGGAGATCAACGCCACTACTGCCCCCTGCACGCAGTAGCTTGCCCATGAAATTATAGCACGCATCGCCACTGTATACACCTACAGTTTCACCGAACTCACTGGCAGCACAGAGTAGATAAGTAGACAAAAGCGAAAAGGCGCGGCTGGACACTGTAAAAATAATTGGTTAATTTTACTGAGAAATTGTTTGTAATTTTACAAATGCTTCTAACAGTACAAGGATTTGTCTTGTAGAACTACAATGGCCGTGTTTGCAATAGGCCTCCAGAAATGTTTGTACTAGACTGACCCGTATCCAAGAGCTTCAGCAAAATAGCGGACACTCGTCAACGTAAAACCGTATACTATAACTGTTTGTCCAAAACTATGGGTTATGTATAGTGTAGCTGCGTGCAAAAAGAAATGTATCGCAAGTCTGAATAACGTAAAGCACATAAAAACAACTCAAATAAAAATAATAAAACGTTATTTTATATCAAACGTGACGCTATTACTCATTAATTGGTAATATTTACTAGCTACACAGAACTCCTAGATCAGCTCTCGAAACCTCGTTATTAATATACGTCCAAATCTCTCAACTCAACAACAGAACTCTTAAAATGAAACAAATGTACCTATTCTTCTTAATAAAATAACTTCCTTAATATTTTGTAGGTATTTGAAGCTATATTGAATATAAAATAAGTGACATGTTCATAAGTCAATTTGGTTTTGTGGTTCAGGGTGCGGGCTAAAAATTCAAGGGGTGTGGGTTGTAATATCCGTGCTGGTGAGGTGCAATATTATTTTTGTAAATTATATTTTGAAATTATTTAAAGTTATTCTCTGTTAATAATTTATCACATTTGTTCTGTAGAAGAAAAAACATATTTCATAAATACCTACTTCTCAACAATGTAAGTTGTAATAAAAAGGTATCATTTGTAGTATTGCAAATATAGGCCTATGTTTTGCAAATTTTACAAGAAAACGATTGTAATTTTACAAAGGATTTTCTTTGGGTTTCCAAAAATGTTCCTTGTAAAGGTACAACAATTTTTTAGAGTGTACGTAATGAGACCATGGAGCTTCTGGCGCATTCTCGTCCTTATTGACATCGGCTGTATGAGATTAACCTAGGAGAGGTCTCGCTCAGGATAGGAAAAACTGCTGGGTTGAACAAAATGCACCCAATATCGATAAGGGCGACCCAGCAGTTTTTCCTATCCCGAGCGAGACCTCTCCCAGGTTAATCGCATACAGCCGATGTCGATAAGGGCAAGAATGCGCTAGAAGCTCCATGGGTCTCACTACTAGTGTACCTTTGTTGTGGATGCGCTCATTCACGTATTGGCAGCACGAGGCTATGTAATTGAGCTTTGTGCCTGATTTGTTACTGCGTGCTACGGACGGTTCCCCATTAACTGGGCTGCTCTCTGGTAGGTTACCGCGGTGCTGATTGGTGAAATACGCGTCGACGTGTTGTCGACCAATGACGCCATCTCGCAGATTAGGCGAGTGTTTCTCCTCCGTATTTTTATTTACTAGGTACTGTCAGCTCTTCTCTGTGCTATCTAAACCTGGAATATTACAAATACTGTAGCCAAATCGGAGACCATCGGTGAAATTGTCTCCACATGAATTCAGTCGCAGCTTGCTGATTTTTTACACTAACTAAATTTCACTGATTTATAAAGTTCGCTTCGTGTCGTTGTCAACTAGAGAATTGCCTGTTAACAGGTTAAGTTTTATTAATGAATGAAGGTAGGTAGGTAATTGGGCTTAACGTCTCCACGACAGCGAGGTCATTAGAGACCCAGGGAGGAGATACTGGGGAAGGATTGGGAAGGAATCGGCCATGGCCTTCGTTGGAGACCCATTACAGCATTCGCCTGGAGTGATTTCGAAAAAGCAACGGATGGCCGGAACGGGAATCGAACCCGGGTCCTCCCGAATGCAATTCCAGCGAGTTACAACTGCGCCACCTCGCTCGGTGCGTTTAAATGAACAGCGAACATTCATTACCGCACAGAAATAAAATTTTGTAAACGGAAGAAAAAAATTCCTTGTAAAAATACAAATGCTAGTAATTTTGCAAAAAAAAAAAAAAAAAAAAACATTTTGTTGTAAACCTGTCGAATTTTTACTTGTGCAAAAACAGGACTTGCAGAACTACAGAAAAATTCTTGCAGCAATACTGACACTTGTGAAATTTACAAATATTAGCTTGTAATGGTACTAAAAACATTTTTGGTAACTAACTAGTTTCCAAAAAAAAATTCTTTGTAAAATTACAGAGATTTTTTTGTGTGCGGAGAATGGAATGAAGTTTTTTACGTGGCGAAGCAATTGCTGTTCGTTTGCCACTGTACTTTTCCTCAACTTTAAGTGGGCGAACTGTGGTCTCCTTGCGAACGCATGATGTAGGCCTACTACGTAAATGTATTGGGCGCGGAAGTACAATGCCATCCGACTCCAAAATTATTTATGGACAATGTATTTAATTTATTTGGTTAGTGTCGGCAAAAATGTTTTTTGTGTAATTTGTGCAAAATCATTTCAACGTCTGGAGCAGCTCAAACACGAGTAGACAGGAAAAAATAAAACCAGACCTTACTTCGAATCTCCAGACGTGACAGTGAATACTACACCGTGACACTGATTTCGTGATCATCCCCACTGGTTGGCCTATTATCCGACTTTCATGGAATAGTATTTCACTAACTGGTATCTCACTTTCGGGTTCAGAGTGTGAGAAGACAGACCTTGACACGACTAGGCCAACCAGAATTAAGTTGCTCCGCTAATCAACGCCCGTAATTCGCACAGATAATTCGAATAATCCAAGCACGACAGTGAATCCGAGCCAAAGTGCTTTGAAGCGTAAATAGTCATTGAATTCTTTTTCCGCGAAAAATACGTGCCCCCCACTAATTAAGCATAATTTTGTGCATATTTTCTTTGCCGTATTGTGGTACGCCTGCATTTGAAACAACAGGCCTGCGGGCCACGCGAATATGTGATTCAGGGTCTGCCAGGATGTTTCAATAGCTGCGTGATTTAACGCAAGAACACAAACACACGACAAGCGTTTGAATTCTAACTCGTCGCAAATTGAGCTCGATAATTTCCCCCGCCTCTGACTAATCAATTAATGACCGGCTTTAATTTACTCCCTTTCGCGCCAGTGTTGCAACATAGACGGCCTTTATTACACAGCAACATTAGCCAGAGATCTCAACTATCGACGACTCAACTGGGCGAGGAGATTCTGTAACGTGTAGACATACAAAATTACGACAATCTTATTCAATAAAAAAAGAAAAAACATTGGCCTATTAAAAATTATTTCTTCACATATAAGTTATTTTTTGTCAAGATAAATTAATGAGCACCATCGCTCATTTCGTTTACATTTTCCAGACGCATTAACAAAATTTGAAAACTTTTTCCACTTATATATCACTGCCACCTATACTACTACGTAGCGAGAGGACATAAACATAAAAATTATAATTAATAACTGCCCTATAATACTGCTTACATTAACGACAAAACAAACTGTAACCGAAGTATTTTGATAAATCCAAATACAAATTAAAGCACCTGGCATATGACGAAAATTCTACGCAATTTGGCTAGAACGCACATATCTAGTGCCGTAAAATTAAAACAAGGACTTTTCTGAAAGTACTGCATGTATGTACTATTTCCTTACATTTCACAGCAGCAGAATTAAATGCTGCCAAGAGGAGTGTACAAAGTAGGCCTAAGACGGAAACTACACTCTAAATCTGAAACAGAGAGAATTGAGCCAAATCAGTGACAATAGTAAAAACTAAGCTAATAATAATCAGTGCCTGACAACTAATTAATATGATGGCTGAATTTCACTGAATTATTTGTGATTCCCACTGAATGTGGAGATTCCACTGCCATGAGTCACTTGTTCCCAGCTCATTTTCTTGATTTGCCAGTCGGTGGTGGCTTATCAACTTTCAGTGGTGAATGTTATTTCACTGATTTATATCACTTATTCGTGTTTAGAGTATAAGTTTTTACAAGCGTGCAACAACTGCCAATACAAATAATTGTAACATAATTTCAAAGCCTGCCTAAATGTGCACACGATGATTAAAGCACAAATGCATTATCCCTATGAAATGCATTACCGGTAGCCTGTATTTGCATATGGCTACGTCTATTGATTACAGTGTTATCATAATTGTTTATTATATATTTTTGCATAAATTATTTATATATAGCGTAAGTTTTTACACTTTTGGTAACATATTTGTAATTTTACGTTTTTATAAATTTATGTATACTGTAGAAATATATGAAGCTATAATACATATAATAAAAGTCAACCTACTGCAAAGGTTATGTTATGTCATTATATATTCAGCCTTAGTATACTGACAACTGAAACTAACAGATATAATTTACACAAAATATATAGTATTATTTTACATAATTTAATTAATTTAATGTGTTATAACGTGTTTAATATATAATAGGCTTGCTAATTGGTAGAAAACAAAACAACTCTGTTAAGGCATATTGTGTGAATATAGGCTACACACTAAATTTGGATCAGTAATTTCAATCAGTTGAATTATTTTACTGAATATTCAGTTGAACATACTGAGATTTTACTGTCAGGCCAGAGAAATTCACTAGGAATCAGTAGAAACTACAGTTTAATCAGTGTATATAATCAACCAAATTAACCAGTAGAATTTCATAGATTCAGTGCACAGTTTCAACAAACCTGCAGTCAAATTCGCTGATTTGGAGCAGTTTTAAATGTTTTAACTTTACGGTATATGCTGACGACCCTAAAGTAACAGAATATATGTTTAGAGAGAAAATACAAAAGTTTGAGTTAGTTTAAAAAAATTTTTTTGTTACTGCAAAGACGAAAACTTTCTCAGCGTTGCCAAAATAGTGGCACAGGAAGAATTTTTTGTTATGAAGTTTACGCAACTAACGCCTATTTTCGTAAAACGAGAAAACTAAAATCATATGAAGAGAGAGAGAGAGAGAGAGAGAATGAATAGCAATTGATGCAAATAGCACGGGTGCGGCGCTTTAAACAAATATTTACGCAGCTGCTATTCCTCTTATAATTTTAAACAGACTGCGAACTTAAAACGAGCATAATAATTACGGCAAACGTTTTCTCTTTTCGTAAATCAGAGTTGTTGAACAGCGCGTTCTTAAATAAACTCGAAATTGAAACCGTACAGAGATCTGCAATTTTTTTTTTTTTTTTTTTTGTAACCTAAACGGTACTTCAAACGCGAAAGTAAACTGTGACAGGTTCCAAGAACCTCACGGCAAAGTTACAAGTGTTAAACTTGCGTGGAAAAATCAAATAATATTTCTTAGAGCAAAAGAGGACATGTGGAAAATTGGGCACTCGGCATTGAAATACACTTACCTTCCTTTCCCTTGGTCCTCCTTTCCGCCGGTCGGAATGTGAAAAGATGGTGCATATCAGTTTAACTGGCACCACTAACGTGATGAATTACAGTGAAGAATGTTCGTTAGCTTCAGAGATACGCTGGAATGTTGGTGAACTATTTCTTGTAAGCATCTCTCCTGATAATCTAGCAAATGATAAGTGGGCATGAACAGCCAACACAGACTAATTATACTGTAAATTTGCTACTCTGACGCATAGCTACTTCTCATCCAAACTGCGCCGGACTAAAAGAGATAGGCCTGTGGGAAATCTGAATAAGTTTTTTAGACAGAAAATATTATATATTTCGACCAACTGCTTGACATTATTGTTTATTAATTGCTGCCAATGGCTATGCGAATATTTGCTAAAATTAGACTTAATGTAACATTTGCCAATAAAATTCACACTTTTAAAATTATTATGAAACACATATAGTTTTAATTTTCAGATTTTATACCAGTAGGTCTTTTTATTTGTCCGCCAATCAATACTTCAAATTCTATCAAGGAGAAAAATATGCTACAAAACGTTCAGAATACATTACTTACTAACAGTAATTTCAAGATTTCATAGCTTCCTTGAAATTAGCGCGATCTTTTAATGCAAACAAAAAAAAGTGTGAAATATTTTTGCAGAAGCTTGTGTAAGTAACACAAATATTGAATTTTCATTGCTCTCGCGCCAGTAAAAAAAATACACGTACTCTAGACAGGCAATAAATACATCTGCAGAAACGCCAAAAATGAGAAAACTACTCGCCGTTAACGGATTATAGCTGGGTCTCTGGGTCGATTCCCGGTAGTGCATGGCTTTTAGTCAAATTAACGTTAAGCTAATACTTACGTCTGTCCTTGAGGCAGAAGTTCAACTGACAGCAGCCTTTGACATTTCCCTGTGTGATAACCGTTACACCAGCTTAAAATGTTACGGTTATTTCTATTTAATGGCGATCTCTGAATTTTCCGTACCCAATTTCCCTTCTCATAAAATGTTTGTCAAAATTCATGTCTCACCAGTCACCCGTGCAGTCATCTATTTCTACACTCAGCTCGGAATATGACGGCAAGGTAACCAGTGAACGAAAATTCGATTCCCTCTTAGGACAACTTTCCAGCGACCCTGTAATATTATTCTAATAAGCACGAAGAATAAATCTCCACTCACATTACAACTTGCAAACATGCCATAAAATCAATGCGACAAGTGTATCATCAAAGCGTATGCAAAGAACCTCTCAGTTTTATATAGCAAAATGCTGGCTATATATATATATATATATTATATATATATATATATATATATATATATTATGTATATATATATATATGTGTGTGTGTGTGTGTGTGTGTGTGCAGTAACACAGGCTTTCAAAACTTTGTAATGCGTAGCCTACGCAATTTCTGTGAAGTTATTACTATCACATTGAGATCTGCACACATTTACTGGCACTTACGACAACTTAGAAGTGAGTCAACTAGATCCACTACTGCAAGAACACCGGTTCTGTTGGTGTCTGTGTTAGAACTCACCATCGTCCCATTGGTCCATACCACACCGGACACTATCCTGTCATTTACAGCGTTCATTATTGGCCGGTCATCAACCAATGGAGAGCCGAGCTGATATTGACCCAATCAAATATCCTTTATCGTATAAAAGGATTTACAATCAATCATGTCCCTTTTAGTGGCTATAAGAAATAAATTAATTGGGAGTTCATGTTAAACAGTAGCCGAACAAAGACTGCACACCTATGCGAGTTTTGTTCTGAAAAATAAAGAAATTTTCAAATTAGCTTTACTCGAGCTACACTTGAGCACAGTCTACAAAGTGTTAAATCATATTAAACGGTAAACTGTTTCAATTAAATTGATAAAATGGAAATCATTACGTCAGGTTATAAGTGCATCCCATTCGAGACGTAAAATAACGAAAGTATGATTTTCATTTAATGCGACGGCGTACCGGGATCTATAGCTCAGGCTGTTAAATCGACTCTCATCCCAGCCATATCGTAAGTGCGCACAATCTTCCACTACACTAACGGCTCGCATCAAAACCGTTTTAACTACTTGCAATTTCCCCTGAGAGCTGAATCGAAGTCGTTTTAAGAATTCTGCCCTACGTCTTGGTTTTAACTGGAGGGAAAAGCATGCATTAAAAATCGCTACCTCGCATTGTTCGTTGTTTTAGTTTGGTCTGCAAGCGCCACTCGAACGAACATCGCGCACACCACCGCTACAAACTCCAGACAGCCGCAAACTTTTCAGAATTAGCGACCATATTAAGCTGTTAAAATTGTAGGAGTTGTTTTATATCTTGACGCACGAGTTATGCGGACATCCAGCAGCGTGGATGATGGAAACGCAGGAGAATATAATTTATTTGTAGACTATATAAATAAATATACACAAGAATATATAAATAAATAGTACTTTTCCTACAACTTATATACTATTTTAATTTTTGGCAATCGAAACTATCACAGAGCTCTCAAGTATAAACAAAGTGTTTCACTATGTTGCATGCAACGTATAAGGCGATATAATCTTAAAATATTAATTAGAGTGATCTTAATAGAAATAGTAATAGTTTCGCCTTTGCTGGAAACGGAAAGCTATAATTTGTTATACATAGTTTTAAAAAAAATTTCAGAAATTTTTTAAATCAAAAATGTTATAATGCATTGCTAAAAAGCTAAATATCTTTAATAGACACGAGTATTATAAATATACCTAATTAGACATGCAGACTATTCACTATGAAAGAAGTGAAACAATCATGTGAAATAATACACAAAACAAAGAAAAACCTGGCGATAAAAATAATACCTAATATTTCATTCATGCTCTAACACACAAGCAGCAACGAAATAAACCAAACTATCTGCATTTAGCATATTAGCGGTTACTGCACACTTTTCGAATCAAACCATTAAAAAAACCACCCCATGTATAACGTGTTTAGTTATTTCTTATTCATGCCATGTATCACCAACGTTTAATACCTTTGTTAACATAAAAGTATCTCATTTTTCGTGAAATGGAAGTTTTATGTATATTTTATTTATAAATTATAACATGTCATTTGTAATAAATATGAATTAAAACAGTGAGAAAATGTGTGTGTTAGCAACGCCTAGTAAAAAATTAGTTCTTATGCGAAATATTGTTACAACCTTAGTGCGCACGAATTCGGTGCGTGGTTCCTTGGTGTAATTTTCTCAACTTAGTTACACTTTGTTTACACGAGGCGGAGGAATTATCTTGAAAGCAGAACTTTAGCAAGGCTTGGGGCCACGGTGGCTGAGTGATACGCACGCTCCCCTCCCGCCAAGGCGAACCGGGTTCAATCCCCGGCCGGGTCACCGGATTCTCGCAACTGGGTATCGTGCCGGACGATGCCGTTGGTCGGCGGGTTTTCTCGGGGATTTGCCTTTTATTCCGTCCCTTCATTCTGGCGATGCTCCATATTCATTTAAATCACCCTCATCGGTTCTCAAGACCTCGCTGTTAAGAGCCGTCCAAATCTCTTCACTCACTTCAGAAAAGTGTGAAGTCACCGTGAATGAATGGATCATGGTCAGTGAGCTCGGCAAAACGTCAAAAGAATGATAAAATAAATTCAAACACCGCAGTATCAGTACGTCCCATATAAAACGTTAGGATGGTGCCAGCATATGGGGCGCATTGAATTATATAGAAAGTAAGGAAGCAACAATACACCGAACAGCACGATGGTCAACTCTCCTACTCTTCTCCTAATACAACAAATACAGATTCAGGGCCTGCCATTGGAATATGCACTACTCTAACGGGAAAGGGATCCGTAGTTTGGCGTAGGAAGAAGTGTGAAGGTGATCCGGAGGGGGGGGGGGGGGGGGAAGATTATATAACATGTTCTCAATGCTTGCTCTGAACAGAAAGAAATGAGAAATTTAAGCTACAGGCAATAATTTTAAGGCCTGCTGCTACTTTAAGGATCTTGAAATAATTTCGCGCAAAGTTCATTTACTGCGAGGTCATACCTCACACATTTTTATACATCGGTTTCTTTTTCCCATGTACTGTAGTTTATCTAACTCACCCTTACTGTAAGTAACAAACAGATGACTTAATCATGTAGCAATATGTACAACTCGGAAGAAAAAAAAAAGGTTTTTCACTGTAACAGCAGTAAATGAGTAAGCGTAGGTCTATATGGTTGGATGTTAATCGACGACTAAAAAGTTTATCAAACTGGTCGATTTATACACGACATTTTTTGGACTGTTCTCATCTTATAGCTACATTCCTTAGGAATGAGCCGTATTAAAGCCTGCAAACATCGTAGATGGCAATAACGTGAATGCATATCGCATTAAAAAAATACTAGCTTATGGTGATTTAGAAATGGGGCTTGCCTGTGTTGGGGACACGGCCGTTTGTTTTGCATGAATACGTCTACGTTGACGCGCTCGGACGCCTTGATGTTTTTTTTTTTTTTTTTTTTTACGTTCCGGGCACCGCATCACTCGATCATATGGGGTTTATAGGTATCACTGGATTTCTTTTAAGGTGCTCTTTCCAACCGTATACGATTTTTGTATTTCGACTTGGCCTTTTGACGCGTATAGGCCGACATTATGTTACGTTTTCTTAATGTTTTACGTTTTAAACTCATACAATTTCGCGCTGACCACGCCTCACAAGTTTTTTTTTTTTTACTCGGAGTCGATTGATCTTGACGAGAGCTGTCGATTAAAATCCAAACGAGCGTCGTAGCTTCTCCTAGTCAAAAGTTATACTACGCGGAAGTTATGAGACGCGGCGAAACGAACTCAAAATTGCTATCCCCCTCCCTCCCCCCCTTTCTCAACCACGCGCGATGCTTCGCAGTCCTCACTCAACGTAACATATTCTTTGATCCTTTGGCAATCGAGTGGTGTATTTGAATTTTGAATGTAGACGATAGATTCGGAGCTGCAATGCCAAACTGTATACACCGATATTGTTATCATCGGATTTTCTGGATTGCCTCCCACTATGGTCGCAAATTTAAAGACGTATTCACGTCAAGAGTGTTTCTGTGCGATTAAGTTTCCCTGGTTTTATTTTGAATTGGTCAGACACATTCACTGTGATGGCAAAAGTCATGGGATAGTGGTATGTAAAGGTAACAGTCGGTAGCGCCACAGTACCGTTCCGTCTTGGGTACCCAGAAGTGTATCAGCTGTGCTCTGATATCGCGTGAGTGAGCGTGCGCTGGTCATGGGATCGCATTGCAGCCATTCATGGACTTCACATACCCCCGACAACGATGGGATACTCCAGCAGGATAATGCACCTTGCCATCAGCACAAGTTGTCCAGAATTGGTTCACGGAGCATTCTGGAGAGTTTTAAACGACTGCTGTGGCCACTTCGCCTGCCTGATATCAACCCCGTCAATCATTTATGGGACGTGGTGGGGAGGACCATTCGTACCCAAGATCCTGCAGGGAGCTGTGGTGTAGTTGTAACCAGACGGCAATTGTCAACATCTCTCCACAAGTGTTTCGTCCACTTGTGGAATCGTCGTCACGACGAGTTGCTGTAAGCCGTTCTACAAGAGAGCCTACTACTTTTGGCATTTCAACGTAGGCCTATGTATATAAATATAGGCTGTTCACGGTAAAATGAGCACTTTTGAAAGCCTTGCTTATGATCTACTTGTATGAAAGTTGTATATTCTTCTGCCTTATGTAAAATTAACATTGCCTTGGGTTTCATCGCTCTATTCATGCGTCGGTCAAGTGAAACTTATTAAAAGATTATTACAAAATTAAATATTTTACAAATCTACTCATTTTTACACTCCGACGCATAAAAAAAACAGAAAGCGAACGAAATACTAAAAGTTACCACAAATGGTTACCTAACATTTTTTATTCGAAGTAAATATGTGGAACTACTTTCCATCCATCGTTACCAACTTTACTGGGCGGCATATCACTCACTGTGCCCGTTAAAATATATGTGGGAGGTGGCAGTGACTTTTTCTAAGGTTGATTTGAAAGTGCTCACTTTATCGTGAACAACCTTTATCAGTGTTTTTCTTTACGTTCATGTGAGAGACGGGAGGATATATAAAACTCACGTTAGCACGACAGTGTCCCTTTTACCTTTGCAAACGTCACACACGCCCGTGCACAAGGACTGCACGAAACCGGTGCTGGTATACTGCGAAGAAATAATGGAGGGGGAGGGGGTGGTAAGAATTAGCTGCGTTTTTGCTCGGAACACGTAAAAAAAATGCCAAAAAGAGGAACTGCACAAGCTTTTGTCGTTAAGTTAATAGTTTAAATATGTCATTGCTATAATACGATAACGACATTCTTATTTTTTCTCGTCTTCTAACTACAAAAAAAAATATTATACGCGTAGTTATAGAAATGCTAACCCGAAGGATCTACAGTACGTAAATTTTAAAGAAGAAATGACAATTTAAATGATTTCGAAAGCTGTGGAGACGACGTGTGTTCTGACTTTCTAACGTATGGAAATTTTCAAACCAGCTGGAGTCTTTCAATCTCCGAAGCTGACGTTGCAATGGTGTAACATTGAATCCATGTGTTATAATTCCAGATAAGTCATGAAAGCGTGTGTATACACTCACTCCTGTTTAGTACACAGCAATTAAAACTACGTTGAGTTCCCCTGTGGGAGGAGGGGGAAATCTCCATGAAATCTGGTTTTAAAGGCAGCGGAATTACCATCCGTTCTCCTTTCTTTTTTTGGCTGAATGAAACATGGTATTGCACTACAAATAAATGAATAAATAAAATTTTGATAAATCACACCGATACTTTACATTTTACATCAAATTAACATTACAATAAGTATAATTATGTTAATAAGAATAACAGTATAATTTTCCATTTAATTTCTTACTATACGGACTACTTCATTTTGTATTCGATGTATAAAAACAATAACTGTATTTTAACTACGCATACTTAACATATTCGATCAGGTTTGGTTTATTGACCAGCCCTATGTGTTTCAAATAACAAAACCATCAGAAAGGGCTACAGCAATAGGCGATAAAATGTACAATTTTCGAATAAATCGTTTACTATTCTCAGAATAATGACAACAAATAGAAACTACTAAATCAGTACATATTTAAAAAAAAAAAAAAAAAAAGGTTAATTTTAGCCAAAAAATATCATAGAAAATTTGTTTACAAAATTTAGTTTCTCTTCACGATATATAAATTTCAATATTATAGAGTTATAGTTAGTATTATTTTATTAATTTCAAGACAACAATTTTGTTACATTTATTGATTTCGACGTTTATATCCCTAATCTTTCACAAAATATAAACGAACTATAGACTTTGTCAAATATTTCTGTACGTTTGATTGACCAGCACTGAGATATCTTGTCCGAAAATTTAACCCCAACAAGCAATCACATATTTTATTAAAAAATAACTACTCTGTTGAGAACATCAGTAACATGGTTAATTTGATTTACTACCACCTCATTAAGATTGTGTTCAAGAACACGTCTAGCTTAAATACTTTGCAGAATAGTACTCTAGTATTACTTTATAAATAATTATTAATATTACTCATAGTTTTAAGTGTAATGCACTTATATGTTAGTAGTAGAATTTAAACAGAAACACTTCAAGATGTAAGCCGGCCAAAAGCTCAATATTATTTTGCACAAACAAAGTAAATACAGCGAGCTAGGTGGCGCAGTGGTAATCAACTAAGAGTTCCATTCGGGAGGGCTCGGATTCGAATCCTGGTCCAGCCACCCTGATTTCGGCTTTCCCTGGATTTTAACGAAATCACTCCAGGCGAATGCGGGGACTCTTCCTTGAGGATGCTGGTCCCCAAAATTTTGTTATTTTATATTCGTACAATATACCGTTCATACTGTAGACATACTCTTTTCTCCGATAAAATATTTAGATTGCATTGCTTTTGAGTCATGACATGTCAGCATCACAATTTGGTGTTTTTTGGAAAGTAAAAATTAAATAAACGAAGGCGCAGGAAATTTATCAAAGGTGATTGAAAGATAAAGCCTTAATTCATTTTAAGGTACGCTTATAAAAAAACACGTAAACTGTTATGAATAAACGATATGTAACAATTGTCTTATTTTGAGCAAATTTTAAACATTTTAAAACATTTCATAGAGTGATTTCAATTATATTCTTGAAGTAACTCAAGGTACCTTATTGTTTCAACCCGAATTATTTAATTTCAGTATGCGAGTCAGTTTTTATTATCTGTACGGCCTAAAAAAAATACTAAAATTTTAATTCTGACATACCAATATGCAAAAAAAAATATGCGGTCTAAAAATTTTCATGTGAGGAAATTGTAAATAAAGTCTAGAAGTTTAACCATGATTTCGTACAAATATGAAAAAAATGTAACCTCATGACCAACGCACTTATTACAGCCTTTGACCGGTTCCTGCTGTTTTCTCTAGTGTCTAGTGATCTACTGAAGGCTGCTCATGGCAAACTGAGTACGTTTGAAAGCCCTGCTCGAGATCTACTTGTATGAGAATCGTGTATTCGTCCAACACATGATCAATTAACACTGCCAAGGGATGGCCCGATCACTTTACATATGCATCGGTCAAGTGAAAATGTGAAATTATAAAATATATATATATATATATATATATATATATATATATATATATACAAATTTGCTAATTCTTACACTTATGTACATTAAAAAAACAGATAGCTGAATTGATCATTTTAGTTCTCACAAATGTTTACCTATCACGTTTTATCTAACGTTAAAGCTCAGGAATAATTTCCCTTCGTCGTTGCCAACTTTATTCGGCTCAAGACAATCAGTGTACCCATAACAATAAACGGGGACGGGTGGGGGGGGGGGGGCACTAACATTTTTCAAAGGTTCAAAACTGATCACTTTACCGTGAACATCCTATAAGTACGGACCTGCAAAATTCGCGTTATTATTGTACATCAGGCTAGACTTCACAGTACTGTACGTAAAGAAGACAGCGTCGTTTCTCCATTGGTTGCTACATATATGTGAAGTCACTCCCTTTTTTGACTGAAATCCACGTGACTGGAGTACACAATTGTGAAGTGTTGATTAATGCTGCAGAGTTACCCCGGGCGTGTCGCCTGAATTATGGTCCAATGACAAACGTATAGCAAAGATACACGTGTTTTAAGTTTAACGTGTCCCTAAATAATAACGCGAATTTTGCAGGTCCCTACCTATAAGGCCTAGTCGCTGTAGTACTCAAAACACCTAATAAATATATAACAATACACCGAAAAAAATATTTTGTAGCAGCTACAAAAGGTTTTGTTGATATTCCCCATAACAATGTTTTTTTTTTTGTAGTAAATATATAATTATTCAGTGGTGGCAGTTGAAAAATTATTTTGTGGTTGCAACAAAAAAAATTTTGTTCGGTGACTTCACTAAAAAAAATTTTTTTTCACCCCCGTGCAAATAAATAAAAACATTTCCTCGGTAGTCGCGCTTTCAACGAGAAGCTTCGTTGGTGGCATCTGTGCTTCACCGGCGGACGAGAGGATTTTTTTTTTTCTGCGGTGGCTACGAAACTTTTGACGAGTCGTAGTCGAAGCACGTGCACGTTGTCAAGAGGGCCCCACTCTTCACACGTGCTAAGGATTACACCCAGCTGTCTGTCCACAGACGGGGGCTTGCCGGACTACCTGCCCTGGCCTCGAAGGGAAAAACATCACATCCGGGTGCGCGATTCCCCGCAATCAAGAAGTCAAGTCATGGCCCGGGACAAAAGACGGACCTGCAAAGGACCACACCCGTGGGCCTCGCCTTTTAATAATGCCGCTAAAAGCTGGTAAAAGGTACGGGGAGAGGGGGCGAAGCCGCCCCCGAGAGGTGCACCGGTGGTGGGCCGCCTGTCTTCCGGGGGAGTCATATCCTGGGACCCGGCGCCTTCGTCACGTTCCGGAGAGGGGCGACACTCCTTCTTACCTGCCCCCCTTCCAGAGATCCCGCCATCTGGCGCCTGCCACAATAACCACTCGCTGGACGTCGTCCTGGGGGGGTTGGGGCTAGACCCGTGCTGCACACGTGGCCCGAATTACAAACGGTGCCCCCTTTGCCAGCAGCGGGGGCGACTTACCGCACCGCCGTGCTGTGCGGCGGGACAGTATCCGTGGATTTTGTCAGGGGCTCTTCCACGACTTAGGGTGATGGCTAGGGTTAGTGAAATTACGCGAAAAGATTTCGAGACAAGTTATATTTCAAAACACTTTAGGGTTGATTACCTATCTTGATTGGCTGAATTACTTATTAGGACGTGTTAAATGTCTGCACACGAATCACTTAGTAGCCGTGTCGATGTTGCCGAATTCTGCGTGGCCTGGTCAAATATGGAAACGCCTTCTCAAGCAGACAGCAACCAATGGCAATAGACAAACTACTGTTTCGTGCTTATAGTATTGAAGTAGACTTCAATACTATAAGCACCCAACAGTAGTTTGTCTATAAGGCATAGGACCGTCTATCCCAGGCACCTAAACTGAGCGCGGTTGCAATTTTAACACTGTTCGGTATTTCATTTTAACATTGTCTGGTTACGTATATCACTACAGTAAGGAACATTTCGTGTCTGAATTCTATTATGTTTTTTTGTGCTCCAGTCTTTGATGTGTGTTTTTTTTTTAAGTAAAAAAGGGCTAATACTTGTGTGAAAATTCCGGTATAGGGTACTTAGTATTAGTTTTTATTACTGCACCATAAAACGATACGGTGACAATTGCAATTTTTATGGGGCGAGTTGACGAGAGAATAACTACACGCCATTTCAGGGCTGTTGGACGTAAATACCACCAGAAGTACGGTGCGCGTTCCTAGGTCGCCCTTAGCGTTCCCAACAAGCTTCTACGCCTCGGACACGCAACATATCTCCTGCTAGACGGCGTCTTGAATGCGTGCATCGTGCATTAAACGGCAAGATATAAATGTTTTTCGTCTTCTGCACATGTACCCGACATTTGCTCACGACTGCTAGCAGTACTGTCTAATAAAAATTGATGGATAAAAAATTGATGGGTAAATATACATAGAAATCACAGTCCACTTACGTGATGAAACGCATGTAATAAATGGGGAAAATTTTGTGGTCCGACAGGAGGCTATAGGCTCAAATATAGGCATAATGAAAATCAGTAAAAGTAGAGAATAACATTTACTCCTGCATTTTCCAAAGATTGTTCAGTTGTACGTTTGGGAAGTCACGTACGCATAGCTACCAGTATGTAAAAAAAAAAGTACTGTCTAAAAATAAATGTCAAACAGTGACGTGAAGATTATGTGCATCTACAAGTCTATTAAAAACTATTTCTAGATAATTAGCTTGAATAAAACATATCTTGGTTACATTTAAACTCTCTTAAAGGAAGTTTGATAAGTTTTCAACTCAGTTCTGCTAACAAAAAAAAAATGCTGTTCGTTATTGCGACTTAGGAAACTCGCTACTGCGCAGTTGATATCCGCATTTTGCCCTATATTCATTTTATAAACGGTGAAAATTATTACTATAGTCTATTCATTCTTACTTCCTACTTTTCTGAAGACTTGCTGAAATTCTACTTTCAGGCTATCCCACCAGCTTATGCAAAGAAAGCTTAACTGAGTCTAGAAAATTACACTCAGTTTAGTAATATTTTGCATGGGAACTATTTTCTTAGTAGGAATTTTTCTCTAGTTTTATTCGTATTGCTTATAAACGAAATATTAAAATTTATATACAAACCATAAGTAAATGTCTAATTTAACCAAGGAATAAGATACTCTTATAGTAACGGAAGTATAAAACGCTTGTGACACGTCATGCAAGGGGGTGATTTTTTCGACTGTTTGGTTTTAAAAAAAGTTGTGAAGATACTGCGAATAGACAGTAGACTGTCTTTTCTTTGTTTATCTCTACGCTGGCTTCGTAAAACTGCAAAATGTAACGAACTTCTAAAGCGTTGGTTTATGTCTCACGCAATATTAAATACAAGCCATACGCCTCGGCATACGACAAAACACCTCTACTCAGAACGATCAGCCTGTTCGCCTCCCACCAAGGCGAACCGGGTTCAATCCCGGCCGGGTCACTCCCAATGCCGTTGGTCGACGGGTTTTCTCGGGGATTTTCCGTTTCCCTCGCCCTTTCATTACGGCGATGCTCCATACCCACCTCAATCGCCTTCAATCAGCTCTCAAGACCTCGATGTTAAGAGCCGCCCAAATAACTTCACTCGCTCGCTCGACTCAGAATACGGTACCTTGGCGTCTTCGGTTGAGAACGCGCGCTCGGTGCTGATCTGCATATCTTGCAGAGACATGCGTCGCTGTTCTGACGGAGACCCCGCTAATGTAGCGTTCCCGGGCCAAGTGCCCCAGCGAGATGTATCTATATAGGTGCCTACACCCTCCTTGACGGGCGCATGAGCGTGGGAATACTTCATGACTTCATCAAGATAACGCTCGAACCCACCTCTCCTCATCTACTCTTTGTTTCCATTACGCCCTCCGCCCGCTGTTTCCCCGGTAATGGATTGGAACCTATTGTACGTCTTAAATTAACTTTAAAATACCCTGCAGGTTGCCGCGCGGCGGAGGTAATTTATACCAGGAGACAAGAAGGATTGGGGGAGGCGGCGCGGCGAGAAACGCTGTTTGCCTTGTATCAGCGGCAAGGTGTTTTCTCGGCAACAGTGCCGTCTGCGGGCGACAACGGCACAAGGGACAAGCATTCAGCGGGTTGAGAGAAACCGTTCGACAAATCACGCCAGCTTACGCAAATGCGGGAGCGCCGGCTGAAAAGCAAATAATTCAAGGTCCTACGATGCAATATTTACCAACATACTTAACAAGGAAACACGATTCCGTGGGGGGGGGGGGGAGAGGGAGGAGTGGGGGTATTTTTGTTGTTCTCAAAGGAGCCCGCTGCCGATTTCGTGAACTCGCAATTTAAACGAAAATTCAAAGTAATATATCAAAACACATATTTTTTTCTTTTTCGTGTACATTCTGTTGAATGTATACAAATTGACAGGGTTGGCAGGAATATAAAAGAATGTGAATTCATGCAGTGCATTGCGTAAGTTCGGCTTATAGGTATTTCCAGATCTTTGCTTGAATTCATCGCCACACTATTATTACATTTAAGTTCTAACTATTGTAGTTATTGTATCAGCAAAATTTCTTGAACTAGTTTGTCAATGGTCAACATTTTCTTAATCATGTTATCTTATTTTCCGGATACTCACACGTTTACTTCAGAAAATTTACTTGTGTACTTTTTTGTGGAATATTTACTCATGAATAACTGATAATCAATTTTTTTCATTTTTGTTTGTTTCATACATTTTTGTAATTAAATTGAAAAGGTAGGCAATCCTAGCTCTGTAATACATAAAAATCAACTTCCTCCAAGTAAATGATTAGTTTTCTGTAATAAATACAAGTGATTGAAAGCTTAACAAAAATAAAAAACTAATTTTGGGTAAGAAACAAAGAAAACAAATTAAAAAAACAATTCGACGCATACAATTGTCACGAATCTATGTTTCAAAACGCCTGAGGAGCATACCTGAGTCCATGAGGGATGGAGGTTTTGAAAATAATAAAAGCGCTAAATTTGATTTTAATTTATTCACACAGCTATTATTTACAGCATTGATCTATCTATCTCCACTATTGCTCTTTTTATTTCTCAATGAGCGCAATATTTAATTTCTGTTTTTACTCTAATTAAGTCCCCTCTTATATGTCTCTGTTTGATTAAAGTCAATTAACTCATACTTATCTTTAACTCACTTTAAGTCTGTCTGTTGCCATCCTTTGTAATGTGTTTCATTCACGCACCCAGTCCAATAGTCTAGCCTGCCAGTCGTGCCCTTCACTGCGCCGATGCTCGCAGTCGCAGACTTCCCTCCCGCTGGTCACTTCTTCCGGCACTCATTTCACCCGTCTCCTATCGCCAAAACTCCAGCCACTCATCAACAACCACCAGCCCGGAGGCCCGTTGCATTATTGATTATCTGCTGGCCTTATGGCCTTACACTGGAAATTTTGACGCACCCCGAGTCATCCTGACAGAATCTAGGGCATTAAACAACTATAAAATTCTTCAGATAACCGCAGCAGTTCAATTTTGCAGGAGGTGAGGGGCTCGCGCCCCTCGTCCAAGGTCAAGAAACGAGGTACCGATACGGGCGACACTTACACGCTCTTCTAGCGCCTCATCGCTCCTACGCGTATGGCGTGCAGTGTTTCCATCGTAACGCTGTACTGTGCAAATTAGATCTGTAGTAGTGGAGTTTTATCACACGCAATGAAAGCCCACAGATTAAACTACGCCCATATATATATATATATATATATATATATATATATATATATATATATATATATATATATATATATATATATGCACATTACTCCTGCCGCTTATCGAAACTGCATAGGCAAGCTTTAAAAAATACGATATTTGACAATCTTCACGAAATGTTTTCTCCAAGAATACTCTTAATATGACAAAAGTACAAAATAGGGCAATAGATAATATTTTTTTTTTATCTTTTCTGACAAGAAGTCGTATTTGCAGAACATTTATTTACCGAGATACACGTATTCGCGCAAATAATTATTTCACAAAAAACGCGGGGTCCATCCCACTCTTAAGTATTTTTTTTGTTTAATTTCTTTTCTTAGAATTTCTACACACCGTTTGGTGGTCTAAGCTGACTTAGGCTCGGTTTCACATATTTTGCAGAAATTCGTCATTTCCGCGTCATAATTTTGAATTCATAGTAATTTCTGACAAAGTACGATTATAGGAAATTCACATTTTACAAGTGATTTGATATTTTTGTACTTAATATTTCTAGTGTGTTATCTGTTGTTTGTAAAAATTCAGGAACATATATATATATTTTATCGATAAGTGTCTGCCTTTTTGCAAGCAGGAAATAACTCACAGTGAAAATTTGAGACCAAAGTATTAAACAACTAGTAAATTGTAAATTTTCTGTGATCAAACATTTCCAATAATACCCCTGAAAATGAAATTATGACACGAAATCGAAGGCTCGTGTATCTAGTTGTAGCAGGGAACCGGCTAGTTCGACGACAATAAACGTGCTCTCTCTGGAGCCCTCCGGAGGAAGGTATTAAGGCTGTACGTTAATAAGGCGGTAAAAAGTAAACACACGGGCGCCCCACTTTATACGAAGGACTGGAAGAGGATGTTCTTTCCGGCGAAGAGCTTGAAGGAGAGTCTTCTTTTGGGCGGAGTAAAAACACGGGGTGTATTTTTATTCCTTCGTCTCTCTACGTCCCCTCCCCCGCTCCTACACACCGAGAGCCGGCGACAAGGTAAAACTGTAGATTAAATTCGGCGTCTTGTTTGATGGCTGGAGGACAAGAAGTCGCGAGGGCGCGGGCTGTATTGATGAATAGATTAGCATACATTTGCACCCTCCTCCGCCTCGCGCCACAACGCACCTTCTATGTCCCCGCGTTAGTTAGCCTTCTGATCGCGTGCCTCCTAGGCGCCAAGGCTCCGCGCAACACGGACGCAAGTCGCCCCGCGCGGAGAGGCGAGCCACTCACCTCCGTAGTAACGTTTCAAGGTCACGTCCGGCAGTCAGGAAGCGCTACGACGGCGATGAAAAATAGCTTAAGAGTTTTATGGGCCTGTACGTTTCCTGTGAAATCGTTGTTTGCGCGTAAACGCGTATCTCGGTAAATAAAAGTTATGGAAATATGACTTCTTGTCAGAAAAGATTTAAAAAAAAAAATTAAAAAAAATTATCTATGTCGCTATAATTTTACTTTTGCCATATTTAGTATATTCTTGGAGAGAAAAAAATCGTGAAGATGGTCAAATATTGCATTTTTAAAGCTTGCCTGTGCAGTTTCCTTAAGCGACAAGAGAAAAGTACACAGATACGGACGTAGTTTAATCTGTGAGCTTTCATTGCGTGTAATAAGATCCCGATGTTACAGATCTAATTTACACAGTACAACGCCACGACGGAAATACTGCACGCCTTGCGCGTAGGAGCGATGAGGCACTAGGCGTGCATGTTAGTGTCACCCGTATTGGTCCCTCGCTTCTTGACCTTGCACGTGCAGCTCCAACTAACTCTTAAGGCCACGATCCTTCATTTCTACAGCTTTCGCGAGAATTAATTTTTTGTACCCAAACGGGAGCCGATATTCTAAAATCCTCATATAATTTTGTTACAAATTGTCTTTATTCTGTAGTCTAATTTTTCCAGAACAAAAAAAAAAGTGTATACTTTTATACAATTAATTAAATAACGAAAATTTTGTTTATTTAATAATTAGTTCAAATTACACAGTTTTTTTGTGTTAAAAAATTAGACTACATAATAAAGACAATTTGTAACAAAATTGTAAGAGGATTTTACTATATCGGCTCCCGTTTGGGTACAAAAAATTAATTCTCGCGAAAGCTGTAGAAATGAAAATCGTGGCCTTAAATAAGCTTCGAGCGTGTTCTGTTTCCTCAGAAGTTTAAGCGCAAACTTAAGGGTTTTCACTATTATCTCTATAATTTAAGACACTATTTTTACAGAAGTGTATGTGTGTGTGCGTGTGTGTGTGTGTTATATATATATATATTACATATATACTGTGCACGGTAAAATGAGCACTTTGAAAGCCCTGCTTAAGATTTACTTGTATGCACGTAGTGTCTTCTTCCGCCTTAAAATTAACATTTATTCATGCGTCGGTCAAGTGAAACTGTGAAATTATTAGGAAAGCAAATATTTTACAGATCTGTTCATTTTTACACTACGATGCATAAAAAAAAAACAGAAAGCGAAAATAATAATTTAAGTTATCACATGTGGTTACCAAACACTTTTTATTCGGCGTTGAGATATAGAACTAACTTACTTTCCATTCTTCGTTAGCCATTCACTCAGTGCGCCCGCTAAAATATATGCAGGCAGGGACGGTGACTTTTTGGTAAGGTTGATAATTGCTCACTTTATCATCAACCGGCTTTAGTACACATACAGCTACTTACAGTGATTTTTGCTCACTTTGGCACTTTTTCAACAACCACGTTTATGTTTCAATAACCAAAATTTACGAATTGATAACAAAATATAGACTTTCATTTCTGTCCTGAATAAAGGATTTATGTCGAAATATTTCAGAGATTTTTTTTTTTTTAATTTTAAAAGAGGCAACCTTTTACAATGAGACTTATATCGCAAATAGGAAAGCTCCTTAACTCATCCAGACCTAGTGGACATAATTGTAAAGGTATTTGCTTTGGAGGGTTCTTACAATGGGGCTAAGTTATCAAGCGAAACATTAAGCCGTGTCCGAAATCGTTACTTGGTAAGTTAGGTTGTTGGAACTCGAACGGCACTGAGCAGCGCTCCAAGTGTTCAGTTATAGAACTGCATTTCTGAAATTTCGATATTTCTTTGTTTCTTAGGCAACGAAAAAGTATCACAAGTTCTTTCTCCCTGATAATTATATAATTGTTTTATCTACTCACTCCCGTAAGCAAATCCTCCATTAGAAATATAATTTTATGAAGCATAGATTTTTTTTTTTAAGTTACAGTTTCAAATATAATTTTCATCACAAAGAAAATTAGTAAAACCAATCATATTACGCACTTGTAATTCATCGTTACACTTTCCTTCTTGGTTATTTCTTTGTATTTTCTTAATTTGCTTTATAAAAATTTTAAATAAAACGTATACAATAACAGACGCTTTGAAGAGGTATTTGGGGATTAAGCGTGCTTCTCCAGCTCAGTAAATTTCGACCCTAAATCTCCAAATATTTAGGGCCTAAACATGGTCACGTGGTCGATCTAGTAACCTACATAATGGCCTCGTATCGGTTTCGGACGCGCGGCTTTTGTTATTTCGGACATACTCCATTGCAGCGTGTCTCAGTAGAAAATTAAAATCATGCATAGAGAAAACAACCTAGAGGCTCAGAACAGAAACTAAGTTGGGGTGTCGTCAGAAGATATGCAAAAAAAAATCCAACACAGAGAATTGCGATAAAGGAATTAAGCCGGAAAGCAACACGAAAATGCAAGTGGACACGACAACCCAGATAAAAAAAAAAAAAAAGAACTTCATTATTTACTCGAAGAATACCACTGTGTCCTTCTGTACTGTCTTCCGTGTTTCTTTCAATCTTGGTCCATGTTTGTAATTTTCTATACTCGGTACTCTCACGTGCAGCTACTACCAGTCACATTACACTTTAAATATGAATCAGTGAGAATTTCACTGTTTCAATCAGTCAACAAACAGCACCTGACTCATTCGACGGTCACTTCAGTGAATTTAACTGATGAATAAGTGAAAAAATGCCAGATTTCCTTCACTTATTGATTCAGTGACATTTTCCACTGATACATCAGTCTTTTTTTTTCTCACTGTTTTTCAGTGGTTTGTTTTTTAACTGATTGATCAATTAAACAGCGCATAAAAATGGCCGTCAAACGACTTTTAAATAAGGCCGTCAAACAACGTGTATCTAGTGAAATAACATCGCATAAACTAATAAAACCAATACAAAATACTTTCTAAAATGTGGTTCGTCTTTCAAAACACCATTTTATGAGGTAACATGCACATTCAGCCTTTAATTTCATTTTTCATCTTTCATTTCGTTTTCATGTAATCGTCACAGCGCTCTGTTTGAAGGTTTAAACTTCATATAATGTGGTGAAGATAGTGCACTCATATTTGCTATTCGTTTGACAATCCTAACGGTACCAATTAAACCAAAAACGAAAAGTAAGGGCATAGACGTTAATTCTTCATGATTTTGACACGTATCATAACACATGTATTTCCTAACGTGATTAAATTTAACCTCGTAGCGCAGATGGTAAGGTAACGAACGATTTAATAGAACAAGCCAGAGTGTGTGAGAGTTCAATTCAGGCTACGTCCGATTAATTTTTTTACTTTTTTAAGTTACGGTAAATTGCGCAATATAAATAGTAAACTACCGTAAATATGTTTATTTAACGTAATTATTTGGCTGAATTCAATAAAAACAATATTTAATTCACCACTGCAGTCGGACGTCACTTAATAATCAGCCAATTTCACGTCAACTAATTCAATCAGTGAAATTTGTTCACTGAAAGAATCAGTGGTTTTCCACTGATTCTAAGTGGAGCCATTCTCACTGATTCTAGTAGCTGAATTTCACTGCGAAAAAAGTGGTTTCCCACTGATTCGAGTAATAGAGTGCTGTACTACCTACATTTGGTATGACGAAAAAGTGTCTCACAAATCGAAACCCGGACTGCAACAAAGGCAAAGCAAATGGAAATTTTACAGCACTGTATATATTTATTCACCGCCGAAGTAGCCGAAGTAAGAAAATAAAACATAATAAATTCTTCAGCGTTTTAATTTTCTTATTTTATTCTCGTAGACACGCGGCAGTTGAAGTGCTTTCGTGGCTAACAGGTGATTTCCGGGATCCGCCGCCATTTTTCAACAGGTGTTTTGTCGTCGAGGCGAACTTAAGGTATGTACGATGAGTAAAACAGCAAACTGACATCCTTGATCATGCTGAACGAATTATCTATGGAATCAGTTGCTCGAAGAGAAACGGTCAGAAGCAATAGTCATCGCAATAAACGACGCTACGTCATCAGAATCGCTAGAATCTGGATTGCGAGCGCACATTACCGTCACCTTTCGATCGGGATAGCGCGGTGAGATGTGTTTGACATCTGAACTTTCCGCAGCTACTCTGGTGCCTCCAGGTGACGGGTTAACCGGGCCGTAAGTGGCTATAGGGTATGTGCATAGCCGGCTGTACGGCTATATTTGCTGAAGATACACTGTAAAAAAATCCTGTAAACTTCCTAAACTGTAATGGATGTTTTTAACGTATACAGCATATGTAAATAGTTCTACGTATCAAGCTGAAAATACGGGAATGTTTAGCATTGCTACTATACAAAGTTGGCAACTTCCGGACACATTTGACTCTTTCCTGAGCAACAACGTTATCATGGGTGTATGGGAAAATATTTTACTATTCGTGCTTTGCCATTGTACGTACACACTGATATGGTAAATTTACGAATAATTCCTGAGAGTGTACTTCGGCTACGGAAGGGGTGTCTCTCTATACCAGGCCTTGATTGGCTGTAAAGTTAGACACAGTTTGGCTATGTTACAGAAACCTGGTTCGAATTTCCTCAACTACGGAAGGAGAATCTCTCTCCCGATCTAGGAGGGCCAGTTCAATTCTTTGGTGAGTGAAGAGATTTGGGCGGCTCTTAACAGCGAGGTCTTGATGGCCGATGAGAATTATTGAAGTGAGTATGGAGCGGCGCTGGAATTAAGGGGCGGGGGAAACGGGAGATCCCCGAGAAGACCCGCCAACCAACGGCATCGTCCGGCACAATTCCCACTTGCGGAAGTCCGGTGACCCGGCCGGGTATTGAGCCCGGTTCGCCTTAGTGGGAGGCGAGCGTGCTAATCGCTCAGCCACGCCCCCCCCCCCCAGTTCTTTGATGGTTCCTGGGGCAGGGACAGTTGCTGTAAGGTGCGTGCCGACTACTTGAGTCTCTACACCTGGTGAGGTCGTCGTCGACTATGGAGAGGACTTCCCTTCACTGTTTGCGGGGACCGCCTTAGAGGTAGAGAGAATACTGCTGCCCGATAATTGTGTCGGGGGTATTGCCGATCCTAGTATCTAAGGTTAAAAGAAAACTTAGTTACGAAACGGGTTGTTTATGCACAAGTTAAAGCCTCTGCCAACCTAATGGAATCCACGTCTCCTCGTGGTACCGCTGGGCGATCCCACGGTTGGGACCAGCACACTTGGGAAACTCCCAGACGCTCCCTATGTCATGTTTTACTAAAAGGGGTACCTGCCTCCCAGACAAAACGTATGACGGGGCAATTCGAGAGGTGACACCTGGTGGCGGGCCGGTCGACTCCTTTACGGTCAGGCCGTTAGGGTACAAGACTAGAATTTCACTCTAAAGAAATCCAATAGTATGGAAATGGACGTGGTAAGGGTTAGGGGCATTTGTCCAACCCATCAGGAGAACCTACAAGTGTCATAAAAAGGAAGGAGTAGAACGAGCTGACCTCGGCCCCGTATGATGTTCCATCTAGTTTGTGGACCGTTTGGGGTGAGAGTCGTACCTGCTAGGGTCATCGAGAGACTCGCATCCTGAAGGGCCCACTGATGTCCACGGGGTCAAATGAGATAGGACTAGTGCTAGCAGTGGTTTAAATATTCGCTATGCATGGTCTTTCTATTACTCAGGAGATTAGCTATGACCAGTGGGGCAGGTGGCTAAAGAGAAAAGCCTAGTGGTGGAAGGGGACATGGGTCCGTGAGGGCCGGGAACTCACCCGCGGTCCAAGTGGACTTGTGCCTGTGGAAACCACAGATGGCGATCATGGCAAGAAATAACAACTAAACCCTGGAAGGCTAATTGCTAAGTAGGGTCCAAAAGGTGATATGTCATCAGCAACCAGGTCACTGACATACACAAGGGTTCAGTTCCACGTGGCTTCAAAGATTTCCAACATCTCCCCGTGACCCACGCGTGAAATATGTTTGACAGCTTAATGCACAAGTCTTCCTTTGGCACTCGTGAGATACGGAAGAGATTTGGGCGGTTGTTAACAACGAGGTCTTGAAAGCCGATAAGGGTGACGTGAGGTAAGTATGGAGCAGTGCCGGAATGCATGTACGAGGGGGGGGGGGGCTCCGCCTAACAAGCGCATAAGTGCATTTAAAAGGTGTGGTAGAAAACACGTGATTAAACAAGGTTAGATGGCTTTTTAAGTCGTCTGAACGCCGTTTCGTGCCCAAAGACAAGTTTCAATCTCTCATTTCAACTCCAAGGATATTTTTTTGGGGTGTGAACATGGCTATATCGGATGTTTTCAGAATCTAATATAGCTGCTAAAATGTCTGCAGACTAGGTATACACAAACTTTAGCGTTGTCTTTAGATACGCATCATATTTTTATCTTTATTAGCGTGCTATAAAAGTATAGACTCACAATACAGAATCACGTTCAAGTGAGTTGGGGTCGCGGTGATGTAGTGGTCAGACTACTCACCTCCCACCTTGGCGAACAAGGGTCGATACCCGGAAGGTTCGCTCCCGGATTTTTGCATGTGGAAATCGTGCCGGACGGTGCCATAATCGGGGGTTTTCTCGCGGATCTCCTTTTTCCCCCGTCCTTGCATTCCGGCGCTGCTCCCTACTCACCTCACTTCACCCTCGCCGGCTCTCAAGACCTCGATGCTAAGAGCCGCTTAAATCTCTCCACTGCACTACAAGCAAGTTGCCGCCAGTCGAGAGCGCCTTGAGCGTAGAGGCGATGAGGCAAGTGGCGAGTGAGCAAAGAGTCGCCCTTATAGCTTACGCGTTTCGAGGCCTCGGACGCACAAAATTAGCTGCAGGCAGGCGGAACATTTTAATGCAAGTAAGGCTGGAATCTCAACTATCCGTCACACCTGTCAGTTCATTCGTCCGTCCGGCAGTCATCCGTCGGTGTTTTCGGCCGTCAGTTGAAATTGAAAGCGATTCACAACAATCCGTCGTCCGTCAATCCTTCTGTACGGCAAACTTTCAGTGCGATAACTTAACATAGCAATCTTTCTTTAGTTTGAGATATATTTTGGTTGGCAATACACTTTCATGGAAAAAGTATTTTTTCAGGATTTTTTTTTCACGCGATAACAATTTATAATGATTTTTTTTTTTTTTCACATTCAAAATTCCTGAATTTACCACCAGAAATAAATAAGCACGGATCCAATGCCTTGCATTTTATTTCAAAGTGCGTATTCACGTCTAAGGAATGTCATCAGAAGGACATCAGAATGTCATCATATTTGACGGACGGATCGATAGAATGGAAGTGGCGCTGTGATTGGTAAATCAGACGACTGACGGGTCCGACTGATGGTTGTGAGTCCAGCTGAAGGTGTTCTGTAATAATATACGCAGAACCTCAGAACGCAAGTTCTGCGTACCGAAATGCGGCCATGATAGGCACCGGCAGCTTTCTTTGAAACGTACGGCGTGAGGCGGACGGGCAGGGTGCCGCATTCAAGCTGTCGGAAGATTGGTCCAGCAGCTTCTGGATGCTGCGGGGCCGAAGAAAGGAGAAACGCCGTAGGAAGGAGACGCTCCGTTGAGGCCATTGTTTAAACAGCTGGCAACATTCCCTTACAGACCAACTTTCTTTTCCTTTCACCCCAATTTGCCCCTCCCCCTTCTTCGCCACGAACCCCTTCTTCTTCCCTCCGGTCCGCTAAGAAAAGGGGACCCCTCTTGCAAAAAAATATTCCACCTTTGGCGAAAAGAAAAATTCACCTTTTGTCGCTAATGAAAAAAAAAGAAGCACCTGTTTTCTTTAACCATCCATCCAATTTATTTCTCCTCTTCCTTTTATGAAAACCCTTTTGCCCCTCCGGGAAAGAAAACTAGAATGCCAGCACGTCTGGTCCTTAACTGGTGACGGATCGACATTCATCAGACATTTGGACTCTGCGACCTCGAGTTAAGAAACCACAACATTATTTCAGGGCATAAAATTTTCCAACTCCGATGTACACTTTACAATACTTGTTAAAGGAAACCTTTTCTTATTCTTCGTAAAAGTACCTATGAAAGCTTTCCAATAACTGTATTAAGACAAAAATTTAGTGTAATATGCCTGGAATTAAATATCTCCATTTAACACGACGTACTTGTTTCACGACGATGAAGAAAAAACGAAAATTTATTTGAATTTTGCTACGCTACCAAAATCCTGTATATATATATATATATATATATGTGTGTGTGTGTGTGTGTGTGTGTGTGTGTGTGTGCGCGCGCGCGCGTGTGTGTGTGTGTGTGTGCGTGTGTGTTGTGTGTGTGTACGCGCGCGCGTGTTTCTAAGTTCTTTACTAAATTTTTTTCATGAGTTCTTCAGCCAACTTTTTAAATATGTGACTGCCCATACAACGACCATTTAAGTAGAAACTTATTTTAAAAAGATATCTTACTCAGCTAGGTTGGTAGGTCATCTTTTAGATAGTTTATTGCACAAATAAAGCTCGAAATATGAACTTCGTGGCTGACGGACAAAATACTTCACCAAACGTTGATGAAGACAGCGTTTGCACAAAAATATTCGGAGCATGGTACAATTGTATGGCATAATATAAATTCTTGTATAAGTATCTGGAGTATCGAATATTCAGGAATTTCAATACGTCAATCCGGAGCGGCCCAGTCAAATAAATAGCATTCACACGCAGAAAAAAAAAAGCTACAAAAGCCGGCAAACTAAATTCACGCGAATAGGATAAAAGTAATTAACCTGTGTTCACACACTTTCACGGAAAAATTACACACTTGGTTGTAGGATTTGAATAGCAACTCAGAAAGTGAAAACACGTCAACAAAGCAATATTTTCCGTCTCTCTTTCAGAAAATAACGTCATAGGGATTAACTGCAAAAAAAATGAATAATACACTACGAAAAACTTATTATTTTTATGACATCTATACGCGATTCTCAAAACGTAAACAATTCGTACTATGGGGGTGCTAATCAATAATATGTATTCGTCTAGGGCCGTGGAGTTATAAGGATAATCTTGGGAGTTTCAAACTCATATAAGAGTCCTATGAATCCACGTCAATTTGTAAGTAGCCCTGCCTAAACTGCCTACCTTCTGGATAAGTAATATTCTTAGAAGTTAGGTTCCACCACCATTAGTAGAAAACTTGATGGTTTTCAGTGTTATTATCAGAAGTTTTCTCAACTTTAGAGCTGGCGCTATTATTTTTCTGAAGCGAAACATGTGCTACTTTTGCGAAAGTACAAACAAGATACACCTACAAAAACAGTTTTTTTTTTTTTGCGAATTAGCAAATATCTGTATTAAATAAAAAATATTATATTTGCAACCCGTTCACAATTTTTTTAATGTGCAGGTTAAAAACGTAACATCTAGTATCGGCAAAATGCGATGGCTCGTCTTATATTTTTTTTTAATCCACGTTACGAGACGAAAGAAGAACCAATCGGAGGTTGATTCTATTAACCATTTTAGGACAAATATTATGATTTTAAAACTGAAAACAGAATAAGTGGCTTTTTTAATATGTCGCGTTAAAAATTACTCTATTAAAACTTGTTTAGTTATGTAGAATTCTGAATATCTTGTAAGTCAGTTATTTCTATGTGACACAGCTGCGATAACCATCTGTGTTACCACGTTGTAGTTTGTTTTTTTTTTTTTTTGTAAAATAAAACACAATAATTTATTCCCACTCTTCAGCTATAATTAATATGTTGAAAGAAATTTAGGAGGGAAAACGTTGTGTGATATTCACTGTCAGCAAGTCGGCGATAAATTATTCACAAATTTAATTGGCTTTTTAATTAACAACGACATGAAACAAATAAAAAGCGGAGCTTTTTGGTTTCTTCTGCAGAGAAGCGTCAACAGTTACCGCGATGAAAATTCATCTTCTTAATTTTCATTTTAAGCTAAATTAAGGTTGGCGTCCACCTGAATCAGCCGTATTTCACGCACAGCTTAACTCGCCACTTATTTACTTGATCTCACACGCCGCTTTAAGACTTTTCACGTCCGATTTGTCAGCGTGTATTTATTCGCTTTACCGATCAGCCAGTCGGAAACTGGATACCAACTCTAGAGATGACGTTCCGGAAGAAATGAAAACCTTTTGCGAGTAACTTCGCATCTTGTTTCTGGCAATAACAAGAACAAAGGTGTGTAAACTTTCTATCTGTGATTAAGCAGAACGCTATAATGGTTGCCTGCTTAGTTGAGTGTTGAAGGTATGCGAGAAACTTATGTTGTCACAACAGGGTAGTTAGTGATCATGTATAAAATTCGTGTTAATTGTATTACGCGGATGTAAGAGGTCGCAAATGTCATATGTTGCAGAGAAAGAGACTTAAAGTCACTTAACTGAAACGTATGAGGACAGTTCTAAATTTCGATTAAGAAAAATTCTACCGGACGTACGGAGTTACGGAGTATTTAATAGTGTCTAACGTAGATTCTAAGTGCAAGCGGAATCATACTTTTTTTTTCTAAAGCTGGCGGGCCTCATACGGGTTTCTTAATTAGATCACAGTGTCTAAATGGTTTGTCGGCTCCCTTGATGTGGGTTCACCCATTCTATGATTAGCTATACGCCAGTAACCAGGGGATCGGGCCTTGTGTCTGATTGGATAATGCACTCTGCGATCTTATTGTATGAACGTTGAGTATTCTTCCGCCTTATCTAAAATTAATATTGCCGTGGGCCTTAATACTTATTCATGAGTCGGTCAAATGAAACCATGAAATTATTACAAATGTAAATAGTTGAAAAATCTGTTCATTTTAACACTTCGATGCATAAAAAAAAAACAGAAAGCGAAAGAAATAATTTCAGTTATCACAAATGGTTACCTAACACTTTTTATTCGACGTTAATATAGGGAACTACTTTCCCTCCATCGTTGCCAACTTTGTTGGGGACATTTCACTCAGTGCGCCTTTTAAAAAATATGCAGGTAGATGCAGTGACTTTTTTCTAAGGTTGATTTCAAAAGATCTTACTTTATCGTGAACGGCCTTCGAACGTTAAAAACGACGAGCTCACGATAAACGACATTCACTTTTATTTCGCACGTGGGAATCGTGTCGGGGGCGATACTACTATTTGACCTGTTTTCTCGGGGATCTCCCGTTTCCCCCGCTCTTGCATTCCGACGCTGCGCCACACTCGCCTCGCTTCGCCGTCACCGATTATCAAGACCTTGCTGTTAAGAACCGGCCAAAACTTTGCACTTTCCACTTTTTTTTTCTTTTTTTTGATCCGTTCAGTTACCGCGTCCACGAACTTGGACACGTTGCAAATGAATGAATGTTACGACAGATACTGTACACAGCACGTCATCAGTGCTCAGTACTTGAAGCTAACACAAAATCATGCTGATGGCGTGCAGTGCAGTGCAGTGCCGACGCTTCTCTGAAATGTGATTGGCTCATGTGACCTGTGACGTCAGTGCCGGTGTGCAGTGCAGTGCCGACCAAGAAAACCAACTGTTAACTCGGGGCTGGCCGTTGATCAGCAACCGATCGGCAGGGTGCACGTGGTTAGTTATTAATAAATACGTCACAATGGAGGAGCCAATGAAATGCAAGGTCGAGCTGCGCAGGCACAAATAACGGCAGGAAAACTACTTTTTTGTTTACAAGGTTAAATAATGTAAAGTTTACTTCAAGGCCAAAAAGTCACTCATAGAACTAATGTGCGTGGAAACAAACGAGCGAACGTAAATAAAGTGATCGCCCTGCCACCTATAGCACGTCAATGGATTTACGCTCGTCAGTAAAGGATCAGCATTCATTGTAGGGATGGGCATCGAAACAAATTAATCGATTAAGAGCTTATCGTTTAGATCGGAAGGTTCCGATTATTAAAATCGATTAATCGTTTTTAAGTAATCAATTATATGCATAATCGATTAATATAGAAGAGTTTAAAAAAATTGTTCCACATTTTCTGATCTAGCAGGGAAAACACTTAAGGTTGGGAAGCTCAATAATTTTAGTTTGGCAACTAAAATTTTTGCTCCAGGTGTCGCATGTGTACTGGATTTTTCCATTTCGTATTAGATAACTGCAATTTTCATAAAATGAATGTAATTGTGAAAATATCTTCCTGGTTGTGTTGTGTTAGACACTACCTAAAGAATAAACTTTGTTCTTCGCACTACAATGGAAATATAACGAAATATATTTGTATATTGTTAAATATTCTGTGGTTAATCGGATAGAGCAAAAAGTAGTCTTACACAATTTCTTTTTTTAAATATCACAACTAAATCGGAAAATGAAATAGTGAGTTGGTTAAAAATGTCATTTTTAGAGCTTTCCTTCGCAGTTTCCGTAAACGAAACGAGGAAAGTACAAATTTTCTTTTAATGACAGCTATATATTTTTCGCGCTTTAATTCGTAATGTTTTTCCATTTAAATAGCTTGCTTACAAACGCCCAATGCCAAGAACAGTTATATTTTTTACTATTGCAATAATTGTAAAAAGTAAATTAGAGGCACTCGACAGTTTTGCAGACTTAATCTTTGACTTCAATTGGTGAAATTCCCTGCATTCGGTAATTCGGCTACAAACAGCAATAAAATAAGTATAATTATGTCGAAAATGCAAATTGAATCCACTTCGCAAATGCTAACACTCTCAAAAATTCAAATTGCTTTTTTATCATTACAAGCACATTATATCACAATCAAACTTAAGACGACTGATGATTGTGGATGCTTGCACGAGTTTTTTTCTAATGCAAATATAGTTTATTGATATGGGAAGAAGTAATAAAAAAAAGTAAGTATGTGTGTGTCATAGTGGAACATAATGCTCAACCAATTTGTTTGAAATTCAACTCTTTCAGGTGGAACATCTCCTTGTCGACAAGCCACGGCACGTCAAAGAAGAAAAAGACTTATTGAAAATGCTGCCAACATTTCTTGTTACCACAATGAGAAACTATTTTCCCAAAATTCGAAACTGATATTTGCAAAGTTTTTTGATTACGATCACTAATCGAGAAAAAATAATCGAATGAAATTAATCGATATAGTGATTATCCTAAATGGTAGTAATCGATTTCAAATAATCGATTAATTGCAAGGAAATAATCTATTATTTTACTCATTGAATAGTAATCGAGCATCCTTAATTCATTGTAGCACGCAGAGAGCGACGATCGGCATTACAGTCGGCACCAGCAGGTTGTCCGCAGTTAGAATCAGCCCATTGTAGCAGAACCCCTAAGAGTCTCTTCCTTGTGGGTAATCTGATTTTTGGAATTTTCTAGACCTCTTTGACACAAATGGTTCATGTCAGGTCATCGAGCAAGCGGCGTGTTGCTCATCGGCTGCTAGAAAAACGCCGAACACACGTACAGAGCAAACGAAATAATTTACGCGGTCGCAACACAAATTCGGAAATTAATGTGCGACCGTACGGGTCACAGCCGGCGGCAATTAGGAGACCGGAGGCGAATTCGGTGGAACGTGGTCTGTGTAACTGAGTGGCGCGGCCGACCGCCGAAGGACACCGGAAGGACCTCCAGGATACGCCCGCAATCACCTACGACGCTTCCTGCAAGGAGACGCCTCGAACGGAAGTCGCTCACGGTCCACCCACCACACTACCCCACCCCACTTCTTTTCCCGCTTCTGTTTTCCCTTCGGCAAACTTCTTCTTGCTCCTCCTCCGTGCGGCAGACGAAAAAAAAAAAATTACGCGAATAACGCGTTGTTTGCACGACTTCCATACGGGATACAGACCGCGTACGCCAGCTGCGCAGTAACTAGTAGATGGATGGCAACACTGAATAGCTACTGCCTGTCAAAACGGTACGGTTTTGAACTCTTGGTTAGCAAAACTGTTTTCATTAACACGTATCTTGAATTATCATTTAAATACTGCTAACAGATTTTATGCAAGAAAGCTATATTAAATTGACAGCTATTTTTAAGTAAAGGAAAAAATTTGTTAGAAAACTACACGTCGATCTTTTGTCACGCGATTTTCAACAGAGCTATTGGCAAACCTTGAACCAGTTTTGCGGACATACATGAAAGACGAAACTCACCCTTTAATGGCCTTGGGAAGCCAAATAGCCAGTGATATATATATATATATATATATATATATATATATATATATATATATATATATATAAAACTTCAACACGTAAGCATTATTTACAATGAGTAGTAGGGTATAGAGTTCCTCCGAAGGCATAAGGCATCAGGGAGAGGATCGAGGATCTGACCTTAGATGACCTTGAGCCCATTTTTTTCCCGTCCCCCCCCCCCCCCCAAAATCGTACGTTTAAACACAAAAATGCTTTAAAATTTCCCTTTTCCCCTACAAATTTTCCGTTTTACCCTAAAAATTCCCCGTTATTCCCTCAAAAAATGCCATGTGCCAGAACGTGTAGTAGCGAACCCCCGAAAGGCAAAAACGAGCCGATTTTAAGATGTCGGGTGGCTCGCTTCATACTACCAGCCTACATCGATAAAAAAATATATAACATAGTATTATAATTTTAAAAAATAAAGGCGTAACTATTAAGTGTTATATATCACCGAACTCGTCTTTTCGAGCCGCATACTATCACGATATCATTATAAAATTATTTTAATAAATAATTTCTTTAAATTTAATATATATATTTTTAATTTTAAAAAATAAAGACATAAGTATTAAGTGTTATATATCACCGTACTCGTCTTTTAAAGGCCCATACGATCGTGATGTCATACCACCATACTGCCTTGTTTTTTCATGCTCTATCGTTCCATATCGTTCCATTCTATCTCCTCTCTTACCTCCCTCATTTAATATCTTTCTCTAATCCCATCCCTTTCTCCCTCTCTTTCGTTTATCTCTCTTGCCTCCCTCATGCAATATCTTTCTCTCATTCCATCCCTTTCTCCCTTTCTTCCGTTGCTCTCTATTTCTCTCATTCTATCTCCTGTATCTATTGTCTCTATTTCTTTCACTTATTCCATCTCTTTATCTCCATCTCTCTCTTCTTTCTATTTCTTCCTCTCTTTTGTCTCTCTCTCTCTCTCTCTTGCCTACCCTTATTCAATATCTTCCTCTCATTCCATCCCTTTCTCCCTCTCTTTCGTTTCTCTCTCTTTCTCTCATTCCATCTCTTGTCTCTCTTTCTTTCTCTTATTCCATCTCTTTCTCTCTTTCGCTTCTCTCTTACTCTATATCAGCTCATAGATTTTCTCGGAGTCCTCCCATTTTTTGTTGTTTCGTTTTTCTCTTTCATTCCATCTTGTCTTTCATTACATATCTCTTTCTCACTTTCTCCCACATTCGTTTCGCTCAGTCTGAACTCATAAAGCTGATTACTGTCAGACCTGCCACTCACAAGACTAAGTATGTGACACCTTGACTCTCGACTCTTTGACTCTTGATTCTTTGACTCCAAATGACACCAAAATGTACTCAACATGGCCCCAAAATGACCCCTAATGACCCCAAAATTACCCCAGCATGACTCCTAAAGAACCTAATGATCCCTTAATAATCCCTAATGACTCTAAATGACTCCAAAATCACTCAATAGCTCCACAACTCCGTAGTTCCACATATACACATTTCTAAAATATTTAAACAATATACTTAAAAATTATTCCAAGTTATAACGTACATGACTGGAATCTGGTGGTTAGGTTAGGTGGATGTCGATAGAAATAAAATGTATTCAAAGTTCTGACATGGGGTTGAACACATACATGACTTGGTTGTACAGTTAGTTTGCTTGTATGGCTGACTGGTAGGACCTGATCACGCGTTCGGTTATTTTGGCAGTATGGAAAAAAGTATAGCTTAGATGTTGTGAAGAGAGTGGTTTAATTGTATAATTCTTTTTTGTTTTTAGCTAGTTAAATTAGAGGGGCAGAATGCTTAGCTGGTATGGTTGGTAAGTATAAGCTGTGTCAGTTGGTAGAACAAGTAGAATGGACGTTATGTTATGGGCTGGCCTCAGCATTATAGTTGCTCGAGTTATGATGGATATTGTGCTTGGTGTATTTGTTGGTATGGTGTTCGTCAGTAGAGCAGATGACAGGCATGAGTTACGGTGGGTGGAACATTGAGTGTTAAGGTGCCTGCTTCTGAGTATATAAGTAGCTGGGTTCCAGTTCGGAAGCTTAGTTTGACAGTGGCAGTCGTGGAAGACACATCGTCTCAGCTCGTGTAAGCTAATGGAATACACAATGGATTCAAAGGTTGCTGGTCCATTAATGCCTGAGGTTGGCACAGAGCTATCTGTCTCTTCGGATGGGACAGCAGCAGCAGCATCGCCATCGACTTCTTCAGGCGTGACATCGACAGCGTCATAGACTTCTTCTAATGGATCGCCTACAGCAGTGCTGTCGTCGAAGACTTCGCCAAGGCTTCGCTGTTTCTACAGTGACAAGATATTTGCTTCAGCCAAAGTGCGAGGAAGCATGAAAAAAGTACTTGTGTGAAGGGACCTTCCTGTGCTATGCAACAATGTGGCAAGTGCAAACATCTGTTCAAATGTGCTGATGAGCTGAAGAGACATAAGAAGAACTGTAAAGGTCGATTGTCAGCAGCTAAGAAGAAACTACCTGTACTAGCTGCCAGTCAAACCACATCGAACGGTTTCTACCTGAAACAATCGGCATTCAAGGGCACGTTAGAGGATTATGTGATTGGAAATAATTATGTAGGTACGAAAGACATATGTACATACCTGGACTATATTAAGCAAAGGATAATCAATCAATTAACAGAAGCAGTTGAAGAAGGTCCCATAAAATTCAATGTTTGGTTGGAGTGTACCTACGAAAAGCCTCAGCCTTTGGATGAAGCCATCAGTCGCCGAGCATTCAAGACTACGAATCAAGCACTGTACAATGTTGACAGTATCTCAGGGGCTGTAGAGACCATGAGAGAAAAACATAGCCGTGAAAAAGAAGAATATATGGGCAAGGGTTCTGTTTGGAGGCTTACTAGCGTAGACTGCCTTGAGCTGCATATAAGCAGACAATATAAATCATGTTAAAAGTGATCATGCTAGTAGTGTAAAGATAGTATGTGAATAGCGTGGAAAAATTTAAGAATTCTGTTTGTAGTCTTAAGTATGTATATATATATATAATTATATATATATATGAAGTCTTTAATTTCTCGCTGATGTATCTCCTACCTGATATATATAGATAATATTATGATGCTTGTTTTATTCACGTATATATTGAATCAAAATCCGAGTAGGAAAGTTATGCTACAAAAAATAGTTGAGATAATAAATAATCAACATTGCATAGTTTTTAGTCTTGAAGAGAGAAGTCCTGAAATGAAGCTGGGAGAACTTTTTTTGCTGTACTCTACATAAAATTCCAGTGCAACTTTAAAAAAAAAAAATAAAAAATATGTTAAAATATAAATTTTTTAATTGACATAGCCTATGTCTATAAAATAATATGGTTAAATAGGGCTTAAACATACATCCCTGGAGCTAGAAATGGTGCTTCAATAATTTAATTTCGCGAGACTGCCAGCCTCCTAAGAGTTCGCAAATTATATTTGCCTATCTAAATGTCTGTATATATACCCTTGATTATAGCCGCCCGAATTGCTACATAATTATTTTAAAAAGTACATATAAGAAATTAATTAGATGCGCGCTTAAGAATTCAGACTCTGACTGAAAGTTACACGATGTTAAAATGCAACACATCGCGTAGCTTTACATAAACAAATAATGTTCTAATTTATATATTATTCATAAGCTATATATAAACTGGAAGAAAAAAATACATTAACCATATCTCTGTAACTGTACGAAGGAATGTAGATTCTATCTTTGATTCGTATATACAAATTTTACGCAGTTGTATAGGTGTGAAATCGCTGGGCTAGTGGTTAAGAGTGCTTGATTTCTGTTTCAAATGCTCCGAGTTTGAATCCTGTCTGTGCATGTGAACTTATTTCTTATGTTAATGTTACCAGCTGTCTTGTGAAATTTACTAAATCGAAGCCTTTTGAACTGAATCTTACATTACAAAACACATTTATACTGTAATTATCAAAGATTTCGGTTTTTTTCTCAAATGATAAGTTAAATAAATTTAAATAATTATATGCATCGATTCCTGGATGTCTCATTGGCAGGGCTGATAGCCCAGTGTCCCGCATTCGCACGCAGTTGTTTCTTTACCTCGCGATGTCTGTTTCTGACGTCACTTCACGCCACTATTTGATGACGTCTCTCTTGGCGGGTCACTGCAGATGCGTCTGTCTCGCGGGCCTGTCGGCGTGGTCATGCATGCCCGGCTACAAGGCTAGCCGACAAATATAATAACAAATTGAATAAAGTAAAATATTAAGACAAAATATTGTTTTTCAAAATATAAAGTATTGAAAATTGAATATGTTTTACAAAGTCCTGCCTGGAATGTACTTTACAATATTTTTTTTATATACCTTATCGTGTGTGAAAAATTACATTATTAAATTGGTAAATAATAATACGCACTGACGATTCGCGCCCTCTAGCAAGCGATGAAGGAGCTATATAGATGGTGGAATGGAACAACTGCGACTAATCGAACAAGTATGAGTAAATGGCCAAACGAATGTTGGAGAAAGTGAGAAAGATATGCAGAGTAAAAGACAAGATGGAATGTAAGAGAGAAACGAAACCACAAAAAAGGGAGGACTTCGAGAAAACCTATGGACTGATATAGAGTAAGAGAGAAGGGAAAGAGAGAAAGAGATGGAATAAGAGTTAGAAAGAGAGACAAGAGATGGAATGAGAGAAAGAGAGAAACGAAAGAGAGGGAGAAAGGAATGGAATGAGAAAAATATATTGAATGGGGGAGGCAAGAGAGAGAAACGAAAGAGAGGGAGGAAAGGATGGAGTGTGAGAGATGGAATGAGAGAAAGAAAGAGAGACAAGAGATACAAGAGAAGGAATGAGAGAAATAGAGAGAAACGAAAGACAGGGAGAAAGGAATGGAATGTGAGAAAGATAATGAATGAGGGAAGCAAGAGTGAGAAACGAAAGAGAGGGAGAAAGGGGAGGGATGAGAGAAAGATATTAAATGAGGGAGGCAAGAGAGAAGGAGATAGAATGAGAGAATGAAAGAGAAATGAAAGAGAGAAAGTTAGAGACAGTATGGAATGATAGAGCATAAAAAAAGGTAGTATGATGGTATGACATCACGATCGTATGCGCCTTTAAAATACGAGTACTGTGATATATAACACTTAATACTTATGTCTTTAGATTTTTTAATTCAAAAATAAATTTTTTAATTAAATTTTTTTTAAAATAACGTTATAATGATATCGTGATCGTATGCGTCTCGGAAAGACGAGTCCGGTGATACATAACACTTAATAGTTACGTCTTTATATTTTTAAATTATAAAAATATGTTTTGTTTTATTTTATCTATGTAGTCTGGCAGTATGAAGCGAGCCACCCAACATCTTAAAATCGGCTCGTTTTTGCCTTTCGGTGGTTCGCTACTACACATTCTGGCACATGGATTTTTTTTTTTTAGGGAAAACGGAAATTTTTTTGAGTAAACCGGTAAATTTGAGGGAAAAAAAGGGAAAATTTAAAGCATTATTGGGATAAATCGTACGATTTTGTGCGAAAATTAGCGATTTTGGGGGGGAAAACGGGAAAAATTGGGGTGAAGGTCATCCAAGGTCAGATCCTCGATCCCCTTCCTGATCCCCGAAGCCTTAGAAGGAACTATATTCTACTACTCCAATGTCACGATGAAAAAATAAAATAAAAAGTTCGTTTTAAGTAGTGACGTGGTTTTACTGTTTTCGCGTGACAGACATAAAATAAACAATATTATTTGCAAAAAAACAAAAGTACATCAGTGAAAACGTTAGGCGTTTTCATAGTTAATTTTAAGAACTAATCTGCAATAATGTTACTGTACAAAGATTTACGAACAGCCACAGCTTAAAAAAAATTGCGAAGACGCCATTGTACTTAATAATTTCCATATATGCAGCAAAAATCTTAGTGTGATTACAACTGAGATGTGTTCGGATAATATGATTTTTTTTCATTTATTTACTAGGCCTATCATAGTTTTCACGAAACAAAATAAAGTTTCAATTTTGGCAAGTACAATCTCTGCATAAAATTTGCAAACTTTAAAAATTATTCGGAAAAGCATCACGGTAGGTAAATTCGAACATCGACAAACAACACGTCCACTAATACAATTTCGTTCGATGACGCTTGCATGTACGCATACGACGGCGCTGCCGTTGATCTTTGTTTGGCGTGATTATATAAACAGTCATACGAGCAGCCTACGTGATGTGGCATGCGCAATATTTGCGAGTTGTATTCATTGAGCGACAGGTATACCAAGAAGACGTACGAGATAACTGTCAGGGTTTTTAGAGAGAGGGAGTATCACGACTGCGAAAGGCAATATTGATGGACGCGCCCCGAATTTCCCGTCATTTGGGCAATCCGGACTTCGTATCGTGAACAACGGACACTCAAAGGTATAGGCTGTTCACGGCAAACTGAGCACTTTTGAAAGCCCTTCTTCAGACCTACTTTTATCCTCCTTTTGTATCCTTCCGCCATATGTAAAATTAAAATTGTCACCGGCCTCATGGCTTTAATCACGGGTCAGTCAAACGAAAACGTAAAACTTTTGAAGACCTCAAACGTTTTGCTAATATACCACGTACTTTTATGTGTATTAAACAGAAAAACACAAGACTGCATGTCATGTGTCTAGTAGCGTAACATGCAGTTAACGGGCAATTATTATTATTTTTTACAAAAGATGATTTCAAAAGTACTAATTTTATCGTGAACAGCCTGTACTCGTATACAGCTGACCGGTTCTAAAGGACTCCAAAAGGCCACCAGGAAGGGGAACCATTTACGGTGATTGTCGGGCAGGCGCGAACATCGTCAACAGCTTCGTTGACCACCATCCAGTGACATGCAGCAACTTCGCTATAGCACCGTACCGCTACCAGAAGTATTTCCAGACGCCTGGCATAGGCAAAGTTTCCCCCCATAGATCATTACGTGTTCTGCAACTAACACCTCAACATCTACGCCTTCGTTTGCAGTAGTTTTAGCAAAGAGCAGCCTGAAATGCCTACCGACTCGCGCCTCATTTTCTTTAGCTATGAACCACGATTTTCGTTTTGATTGGATGACTACCGCCCCAGAGTTTGGAAGACTGCAGACGAACGATGCAATTTCTGAATTACTTTTACAGAAACGCGCTTCCCCCATCACAGGCATGATGATGGCTTTTCTCTACTTGATACAGGTATCGAGGCGCGAGGCGGGGGTCAACGAGGTGCCAAAAATACCCTTCTTCTATGTGAATATTGTCCCATTGCAATGATAGTTTACTCAATTCTTTCGCCTGTACCGTCTCGCTAATGAAATTTAAATTCGACGCTACCGCTCCTTCTTGGTGCGAGAATTGGTATGGTAATGAGTGTTATTATACAAAACATCAAGTACCTAATCTTTAGAATAGATTTTGTAATAACATTACGTTTACTGTATATAGAAGCAGCAGAGTTCCACACAATAAATAAATTAATAGTTTTTTTTTTTTGCTATACAGTATTTTAGTGAAAAGTTTTAGACACTCCATGGCAGATAGGCGAGGAAGAACGACGAGTGGGGCGGTTCTTCGCTGAACAAGTAAATATAAGATACGCCAGTTCACATATTTCACCCAACCGGTCGTCGTCTGAGCTCCGAAGCTCGATATTGCCGGGTTAAAATGTCCCCAACTCACGGAAAAGCACCGTAACATCATTTTCCGCCTGAGCACCGTGACAGGTAACGACGCGAAGTAAACTTAATTTTCAGCTACATCGACTTAGCCCACATAACGTTTCTACCCGACACTCCAATAATTCTAAAACTTCAGACGTGTTCGACAGCTACTTCATTGTGCGAGGTGTAGTAATAAGATATCTGGCACGTCTTGTCTGCGAAAACATCAGAAAGATGCAGTTTGAAAACAATAACTGTGACTACGGGTGTCGTAAGATGCTGAATCAGTATGTTTGTAACATGCGTAACCAAAGTTTGCTTTATAGCCTTTACACCACGATAAAAACTTTGGATAAATTTCGTTTGGCCAGGAGATAGGTCCAAATTTTCGGGATAAAGCTACCTATAAATATTTGAACCATAACCACAGTTCTAGTCATTGCCTGGTGTTTATAGTCCATTCACGGTTACTTTCAACTTTCTGAAGTCCTGTTAAAGTTCTACTTCCAGGATATACAAATACAATATATTTTATATGTAAAATGTATGTTTAAAATTTTAATTGAATTAAAAACAAGGAACTTTTAGTTTAACTGAAGTATTAAACGCTTATGACACATGACATACTTAGAAAATAACCAGGCATGTTATTCATGGGGTGATTTTTCAAAGTTAGATTCAAGAAGTGTGAAGAAACTACGAATAAACTGTAGTTAGAACACACATTGGAATGTATGCTGTGATTAAAAAACGTTAGAATGTAGTACATAAAAAAGTTGTTTATTTTGTATTCAATAACGTCGGTATGCAGTTCAAGAAAATTGCCTTGATATGCAAAAATTTATGAGGCTATCTTCCACACAATCTAAAGTATGGATAAACGGTAACGCCAGTGGTAATTATTCCTTACCACCAGTGGTAATTATTCCTTACCACCAGTGGTAATTATTCCTTACCACCAGTGGTAATTGTTCCTTACCACCAGTGGAAACTTTGCCTGGAAATGTAATTTGATATTATCTGTTTAATTAATGTAAGTATTTGACTGTAGGGATAAAAACAGCCACTCTAATGAATGTCCAATAGTGAACGGTTAAAAAAAGTAATAATTAGCTCCTTTAGTTTTTTATATAGTCACTACAAAATAATGCCGATGACATTAAGCCCATACGTTACTGTATTCATTGCCTGACGTAATCAGACGTACTGGCGCATCCTGTGATCTGCTAATATTCTGGATCTTAAGACGAATCAGATAACGACGTCTACGAGCAATACGAAATACCTATCGCGAAACTTCGCGAAGAAGATTCTCTCGTCCCCTCCGCGACGTTTTAAACGCCGTCCCATTGCGATCGAGACTTTTATTACTATTGCCGCTCAGGTCAGACTGCAGTGGCCGTAATGATGGCCGCTGATAAGCCTGTAATTCTCTAACGGATCGTCCCGCGAGACAAAAGGGAGAGAATCTGACGGAGACCTCTTGACTCCTTGAGTGGCAATAACTCTCATTCGCGAGGACGATTTTATTAACAAACACGACGAACCATGGGGGTTGGAAGGGGAGGGGAGAGATTCCATGTTGCCATTCTAGCTGCCAGCCCGCGTTCTTATGAGCGCGGTCTAATCGCATTCTTGGAGCTTAATTTCACCCCCACCGTCTCTGGTCTGCCAATGAAGCCTGGTGGCAGTGCTGGGATGGGTGTAACCACATCTCCCTCCTGCATGACGGACAGAAAGTCGGGCCTGTCTGTCCAGCTATTAATTTGCCACCCCTCCCGCACTCCACTACACTCCTAGATGGTCGTCACCCACCCCTCCCCAATCTGTGTTAGTGCTCCCGCCGGGGCTATTGCTCTTGTGTTGCTCAGCACTATCACGTCTACCCATTCCGCCGTTGAGGACTTCTTCCTAGGCGAACTTTTCGCTCACTTGCAACGCGACCGACATCGAGAGAAACAAGGGCGTAAGGGATGAGCCAGGTTGAGAAATTTGGGCGGCTCTTAACAACGCGGTATTGAGAGCCGACGAGGATAAAATAAGCTGAGGGTGAAGCAGCGACGGAATGCAAGGGCAGGGGAAATGGGAGATCCCGGATAAATCACGCCGGCCAGCTGCATCGTCCGGCACGATTCCCACTTGCGAAAATCCGGAATTGGCCCGGCCGGGTATTTTAAGTCGTACTGGCTGGCGATGGGTCGTTACAACTACGCCGAAATACTTCAACGCCAAACGTATAATACCTAACTCTGTTCTTGTGGCACTCATGCAGAGGGATTTTTTTTTTGGTGTTGTATTTCAGCGTTGTGGTAAATTATGCTTTCGGTGTGTTGTGGTTTTCGGTGTTATCATACGTTCGCCGTTGTGGCATTTCTGCGTTGTGGCGAGCCCCCATTGGCAGAAGTGCTAAGGGCGACCACGCTGTAATATTTTTTTTTTGTATTTGTACAAGAAACTTTTTTGGAAACTAGTTGCCAAAGACATTTTTGCAACTCTGCAAATAAATGAGAGCACACTACAAAAACAATGTCTGTACTTTTACAAAAAAAAAATCCTTGGAAACCCAGTTGCCAGGAAAATCATTTGTAAAACTACAAAGAGTTTTCTCGTAAAATCTGCAAAACATGTATTAGTAATACTACAAATGATAGCCTTGTATTACAACTTACATTACTGAGAATTGTATATAAAATTATTATTTTCTTCTAGTTAACAAATGTGATTTATTAATAACAGAGAATAACTGAAAAAAAAAAAATCAAAATATAATTTATGAAAAAAAAATTACAACTGGCAGCACGTAGACTTCAACCCACACCCCTTGAATTACTAGCCCGCACCCTTAACCACAAGATCAACTTAACTTACGAACTTCATAATATATTACTATAGTAAATATAACTGCAAGTACGAACAAAATATTAATGAAGTTATTTGGTTAAGAAGAGTATGTTTATTTAATTCATTTTAAGAGATCTGTTGTTGAGTTAAGAGATTTGGACGGCTCTTGACGAGGTCTTGAGAGCTGATTTAAGAGTTCTGTGTAGCTAGGAAACATTCACAGTTAATTAATAATACGTCACGTTTTATTGAAATTGTCATTTTATTATGATTGAGTTGTTTTAAGTGATTTACTTGCAATATATTTATTTTTGTACGCAGATACACTTTACATTACCAATACTTTTTTCCACAAACAGCTCTAGGCCTACACGGTTATACGTTGTTGAGTACGCACCATTTTGTTCAATCTCATGGATACGGGTCAATATAGCACAAACATTTCTTGAGGTCTACACGACCCTTGTAGCTTTACAATCGAGTAGTTTTACAAGATAAATCTTCTTTGTGTTGCTACAAGGATTTGTAAAATTACAAAGAACTTCTCAGTAAAATTAAAAAAATTATGGTGTGTATATTTCACAAATCTTTAGTGCGGAATGTGTAAAAGTAAATTTTAATTTTAACAAGGAAGCGTAGTAGACATTCAAGTTTACTCTAAATATTTAGCTACATCAAATAATCTCGTATGTTTCCTAACCCAATGCGTCGTAGATATACAATATTACAACATACAATATTACATCTGTGGAGTTACAAGAAGATCATTGGCAACAAGTTTCCAAAACATCGTTTGCGGCAAGTACAGAATATTTTTTACCGCGCACACACCATCGTCAAAAATTACTCGTCCCCCACGTGCAAGGCAATGACATGACTTCTGTCCTTCGCCGCCTTGCCTCTGTGAGACTTATAGTGGCGTAACTGTCATTTTATAGCGTGATAATAAACTCAGAGATATACATCTCACCTCTCTGCGACTTTAAATGTCGTGGAAGGAAGTTTCCATATAGACTAGGCCATTCACGGTTATAATACTTTCGCGGTTTCCTCGCACTTTTTGAATCACCCTATGTATAACGTGATCAGTTGGTTCGTAAATACACAGTGTATCACACGCGTTTTATACTTGACTTAACATAACAACATCCTAAAAGTTCATTATTTTTGGTTAAATTTATATTTTCTCTATAAATTATAATATTTAATTTTTATTTATATTAATAAAAAACATTCAGAAAATAAGTGTGTTGGTAGTGATTAGCAAGAAATAGCTATCATGCAAAACGCTATTACACTGAGTGTGTATAAATGCGGTGCGCTGTCCCGTTGATGTAATTTTCTAGATTCAGTTAAGTTTTGTTTGCATGAGGTAGAGGAGCATCCTGGAAGTAGATATTTGTCATAGTTTCAGAAAAGTTGGGAGTAACTGTGATTTGACTTTGTCTGAGCCCTTTCGAAGGACCTGCTAAGGATCTACTTCCTCTACTCATTTCGTATCTTTCGGCGGTGTGTAAAATAAACATTTCCGTGTACCGCCTCACGTTATTCATGCGACATCCAAAAGTGGAGTCTTGAAAATTTTAGGAAAGAAAATGTATTATTAATACACAAATTCGTGCAGTTAGCCCTATGTGTAAAAATCAAGAAACAGTTTTTTCCAGTAGCCGTGAGTTTAAACATTTCACTCTCAATACATTGCCAATTCTTAGAACCACGGCCGCAGAAGACAAGTCTGGACACTAGCTTGAAAAGTTGACGCCCTTATTGACCTATTTAGTTCATGAACCCAGACGCGGAGCGCTGCTACCGAAGTAGAGCTGTTTGAAATTGCTAGTATAGGGATGGGAATTGCCATTTTTTCTTAAAATGGGAAAATTACGTTCATATATCTATGGTGTTATTCTTATACCAGCAATGCTAAGGACACTAGTTTGCTTGCAGCGATCTACGGCAACTGCATGAACTAAATCAGTCAATAAATTCGCTAACATTGTTAGATAGGCGAGAACTGTATTCTATGGCAGTGCTTAGAACTATAGTCCATTCACGGTTACTTCCAACTTTTCGGAACCCCTACTAAAGTTCTACTTCCAGTAGGGCCTATTTTCCTCCGCCTCATGCAAACAAAGCTTGACCAACTTACAAAATTAGACCAAAGGGACGGCGCACCACATTTCCCGCACACTCTGTCTAATCATATTTTTCATAGGAACTATTTCCTATTAGGTATTACCGACGCACCTGATTTCTCCCTGTTTTATTTGAAATAATTATATCTGAATAATGTTAAATTGAATGATAAAAATAATTATATAATTATAAAAAGTGAGTATTCTTACGTTAACACAAGTAGGTATAAAACGCTTACGATACATGGCATATTTAGCAACGAATCAAGTACGTCATATATGATGTGATTATACAAAGGTTTGATTCAAAAAGGGTGTAGAAACCGTGAATGGACTAAGTTTCTATTAATACTTTACGAACTTAACCGAGGGCTCCATGTAAGTGTGAGCTGCAACATGTTTGCAGTTATTAACTGGCGGTGATTTTTTTTCAAGCGGATGACTTTCAAAAGGGCTCACTTTACTGCAAACAGTTATTTACACTTCCAAGCAATACACATTAGGGGTGGAAACACAGTTATCGGAAATCAACAGTCGGACATGAACTGTTTCCCGAATGCTACGCGAAAGAAGGCGTCACTAAAAAAAAACATTGAACTGTATGTAAACGATAGCCCTGCTTAAGATCTACTTTTATGCACGTTGCATATTGTTCCGCCTTATAGAAATTTAACATTGCGATGGGCCTCATCCCTTTATTCATGCGTCGGTCAAGTGAAACTGTTAGATTATTAGAAAATTAAATATTTGACAAATATGTTCATTTTTACACTTTGATGCTTTAAAGAAACACAGAAAACGAGAGAAATTATTTAAGTTATCACAAATGATTACCTAACATTTTCTATTCCACGTTAAAATAAGGAACTACTTCCCCTCTGTCGTTACCCACTTTACTGGGCGCATGTGACTTAGTGCGCCCGTTAAAATACACGCAGGTAGAAACAGTGATTTTTTCCCCAAGGTTGATTTCTAAAGTGCTCACTTTATCGTGAACAGACTTCATACGACTGACACTCCTGCGTACGCTCGCTGTGTGGTATTCTGATTGACGGACTCTCTAGCACACATTTGGAATACCGTTTTGTTATATTGCCTGAGCCCACCTTAGCAAAAGTATCGTCAAGCTCGTAAAGGGCAGAGCGCATGTCTGATATATGCTATTCACGGTAAAGTGAGCACTTTTGAAAGACCTCTCATTTGGAATAATAGTCAATAAATATACTCAAAAGTTAACGCCTTAGGCGTTAACTTTTGAGTGTGGTGGAATATACACACTGTGTTTATTAATTAAATGGTAAGATTTATTTGAAAAAAGTGGTTAAAGGATAACAATTGGCTGAAAGGAAAAAGTAACTAGGGCCTCAAAAATGCTCACTTTACCGAGAACAGCCTTATAACGCCGCGTAGTAGTCCAATCACTAGCTGACTCGCATTCGGCAGGTTGTTTGTCCGAACCCGGCTTGGTTTTCCATCGTCAGTTTAGGTATAAATGCAGGCGGAGCTCTTCAATACCTAGGGCCTACCATATTTTTCTTCCGACCGTTTTATTAGACCCTGACTAGCACACGTGCATAAAACAAATAACTTTGCAAGAAACGGCCTTATGCACTATCTGAAACACATATATTTAAATCTGAACAGCACAAACTGGAACCTATACATTTCAGTTCAAGAGAGCATGTGTTTTAATTCCGGGCAGTAGGCTACATGGCTGTATGTGACAAGTGTAAGTTTAATGCGCGCGTGAATCGGTGCGTTAGAAGCGGAAAGGCATTAAACGAGGTATAAGGTGGTGGACAGTAAGCGACAGTTATAAATGGCAGAATAATGCGACGTCCTTTGAGGACAAGATAGACGTTTGAGTTACTTTTACGAATGGACGCAGAGTTCATCATAGACGTCCTCGTGGACGTCAACAACACGCTTGGGGGAAAAAAATTGGGTTTGGCTGTGTTGGGGACACGGCCGTTTGTTTTACGTGAATACGCCTACGTTGACGCGCTTGGACGTTTTGGTGTTTATTTTACGTTCCCGGCCCCGCTTCACTCGAGCATATGGGGTTTTGTGGGTATCACAGGATTGCTTTTGAGATGCTCTTTCCAACCGTATATGATTTTTGTGTTTCGACTTGCCTTTTTGACGAGTATAGGCCGACATTGTGTTCAGTTTTCTTAATTTTTTACATTAAACTCATGCAATTTTACCAAAACCACGCCACACGATTTTTTTTATACACGCAATCGATTGATCTTCATGAGAGCTGTCGACTGAAACCTAAACGAGCGTCGTAGCTTCCCTTAGTCAAAAGTTATACCACGAGGAAGTTATGAGACTCGGCTAAACGAACTCAAAATTGCGTCCCCCCCCCCCTCCCCATTGCATCGTGCGATGCTTCGCAGTCCTCACTCAACGTAACATATTCTTTGATCCTTTGGCAATTGAGTGGTGTAATTGAATTTTGAATGTAGCTGCAATGCCAAACTGTATACCCCGATTTTATCATCTGATTTTCTGGATTGCCTCCCACTATGGTCGCAAATTTAAAGACGTATTCACGTCAAAACCGCAAGGAAAGAATCCCGTGCTACCCCTTCCGGGGAAAGAACTGTCTACTCGCCGGAGCATCAGCCAATGAACAAACAGATGAGGATCGAGAGCAGAGAGGGATTTGGTGTATAGCGTATATCTCACGGGACCCGCGAGATTCTCTCGTTCCCAACAACTATACTACCTAACCTCTCGAGCGTTTACAAGTCGACGAGATCGTGCGGTGTTGTAACACTGTCACCTACTGCAGACATAACAGAGCATAAGCCGGAACTACCCGCGGCAGTGCCAAGGGTAGGGGAGGGGGGGGGGTAGGGAGGTGGCGCCCTTCGCAAAGAATAAAACGATTCGTCTCTTGGACTGTGTTGCTTTCTGAGGGCGCAAGCCACTCCGCGACCCCCGCCGTGGCTCGGAGACTCCGTCCACGCCAGTTTTACGTATTATATAAGAACAACGTCACTCTTTTTATGAAACGTCTTAAAAGAAAATGACTGGGAGAGAGAGAAAGGATAAAAAAAAAAGAAGTCAACGCGGCAGTGTAACAGAGAAGCAATTCAGATGCTGCCTGTGTATTGTATAAAAGAAACGTACGAGTCGGGGGGAGGGGCAACTGTCAGACATGTTGGTCTGTTTCCACTTTCTCCTTCTCTGTCTGCTCACCCACCCCCTTCTTCCTGTTATCATATCGTCTCGAGGGGGGAAGGGGTTTGGGAGAGAGGGGGGAAAAGAAGGGAAGAAGGGAGGGTGTTGGGGAAAACACAAGGGCAAAGGAGACAGCGGTTGGGTGGCGTATAACCACTCGTCCGTATACTTTACAGTTTGTAATTTGTACTTCTTGATGGTTTACTGCGGGTGGCGAAAGAGGAGGGGGAGTAATACAAGGCCTTGAAGATGGTGGGAGAGTGGGGATGGGGCGAATAATAAGGCAACAAAAATGGGGAGAGTGATAAGAGGGAAGGGAATAAAGAATTAACCGGGGAAGAAGAGGGGGGAAAAAAAAAAAGTTAGCCGCTGATGTTTGGCGCTGGTGAGCCGGAGACAAATTGCAACGTGAAACGTTGAAAACACCGGCATCCCTACCTTCTAGCCGGCTAAGGGATGTCGGTGCTAATGGGGCCAAGCTACCTCTCGGTGATTTGTTGACGGCGATTGGTCTCGACGTCTCCTCGCGAGACGAGGGAGGGGAGAGTGGACGATGGTCGGATGGAGTACGTCCCTCCAAGTGACAAAAACTTCGTTGCTGATTCCGAGGTGTCGGGTCTGCTGGCCACGCCACGGACGAGCACATCAGGGCGGCAAACTGGACACGGAGATTACCTACCGACTGTGAGATCCTCCCCCCCCCCCCAACCTTTTTTTATCCCCCGGGTGTCCACTACAAGAGGGACCGCAGTGGTGTAGTGGTTAGCCTACCTGCCTCCCACCTATGCGAACCGGGCTCGATTCCCGGTGGGATCGCCCCCGGATTTTATAATGGCGGACGATGCTACTGGTCAACGGGCTTTCTCGGGGATGTCCCAGCTTTCCTGCCTTTGCAATCTGGTACTGCTCCATACTCACCTCATTTCAAATCTCTTCACTCACACCACCACAATGAACTTCTTAGTTAAACTTTCGTACCTTCTTAAGGGTTCCACTAGCCTAGAGCTATAAGGGCGACATCGCTAGGCGCAAGTATCTGAACTGTCGTCCAGTGTTCTCCTCCTGCTGGGTGTTCTTAAGGCTGTTGACTGGATGAGAATTTGGTATAGGGAAATACACGTTAGTGAAATTCGGTTTTTCGAAGCTAATTTTGAAGATTTAGACTTGAAACAATAACCCAAGTGTGAGAAACGATACTCTCAAGCTTTGTATCAAGGCAAATATATCAATTTGTTTCTCAGTAACACTTTGATTTAATTACTAAGTTTTCTGATGTTTTCAGGAAACTGCCTATGCTTTAATGTTACAAAAGGCTTCGATAGCAAAGAAGCACTGTTTTTCTGCTCAGAAAAGGTCCTGGTTAGTATGAGCGCCAATAAACTGAATGTTATTAATACTGAGAAAATTCTCAACCAGGTAACAGCCTTAAACAATGGCTATCTTTTTTTGGTGGAAAGTTTGTAGCAAGGTACATTGCGGGGCCTTGGAGTATGTTTTGTATGTATCTGAAGCGTATATTTTGGAATTCAGCTACTTGAAAAGCCGTTTTTAGTTACGTTGGACAACTCTAAAACGTTATCAAATAACGTAATATCATGAAAGTACTATCAGGCTTCGTCTGAAGTGTGCGTTCTTTTTGTAGATCACCACATTGGGCGCAGGTTTAATAATTTCGTAGAAAAATGCGTATTTTAAACACTCTTACATGGAGTAAGGAACCCGACTGTACGGCATACAGAACTCATTAAAAATTATTACATGCACAGCCAAAATTGTCAGAGAGTAAGATGTTTGTTGAATGTAAAAGAAGAATGCACAAAGCCTAATATTGTAACATTGTAAAATACTTGGCCTGAATTGCCTTATTTGAAAATTTTTCACACCTATAAGAGTCTTATTTTTGATCAAAATGTTAGCCTTCCATTCTGGATGGTTTAGAATACAAATATTGCAAGAAAATCTCTACTAAGTATGACAATCATAATAATTACTATGGTTATGTATAAGAAAATATTGGTATTAATGTTCACATATATTTTTAAAAATTCATTTTATGAAAATTTATTTTAGTTCTAAAAATAACTTTCAAGGCTGAAATAAATCTACGTAAAATTACTTATGAAAAATATTTGTAAATATTACTTAATTTATTTTACATAGAATGAAAGTGATTATTATGATAATCTTGACAGATGATTTTTACCGTGTTCGAATCTCTGTGCTTTCATTTTTAAAATTATATAATCGTAATTGCAATGTACTTAGAACTAAACAAAAATTTAAGTTGCACTAACAAAAATCTTACACGTCAGGGTCAGGTGCACTCAAATATCAAGGATCAAATTAAAAATGTTTTCAGCAACAGAATATTTAATTGCCTTAACATACACAATTCATTTGGGTACTCCAAACAAACTTTGTTTTATTCAACTAAACATTTCGCTCAGTGTACCAGTTCTCGTTATAACATGGTACCATGGTAGACTCCACAGTAATCACATACTTTGGCTGAGGTCACTATGTGAGAAGTGCCCTTTCCAGCTTGGATTTACGTACATGTTCCTCCATAACTTAATTCGGAGTCAATATTCAAAAACCAAGATAGTGTGGAAAAAAAGGGAAAATCTTAACAGTTATTAAGAAAGCCAAGTTCTTTTCATCGCAGGATTAGGTTCACATCTGTGAGCGTAATCAAATATTACCTAATTGTTTATTAATGTAAATCCCACAAGGGAAAATGCAAGTATAATTGAAACAGTACAAATTTAAAAAAAAATGTTAAGTAGTCCTCTATGTCATGTCTACCTTCGATTTTTTTTTATGTCTGGTCATTAATTTTCATTACGAAGATTTCTAAGAAAAATCGAAGATGCAATGGATACTACCCCCTTAGGTAGGCCGCGATCACACGGAACACAGAACCAATTCACTTCAAACATGTTCAGCATTGGATGCGGTTACACTGGCTCCGAACTTGTTTCAAGCGCAATCACAACTTGTTCACAGTTAAACAGGTTGTGTAAGTACATCGGAGCGATTTTTCTTCTGTATTGCGCTATCATTGGGTGCTAAGAAGTAAACATTATGTATGATCAATATGTCGGGATTTAGAGGGAATTCCTGCATTTGTTGAAATAAGTAGTAAGCAAGGCAAACAAAAAAAAAAAAACAGTATTCGCCATGCCGTTACAGTAAATATAAGATACGTTTTGTTAAAATTAATAAAATACCCAGTCTTGATTTCCGAGGTTAGGAACTTTTGTTTGAAGTCTGTTATATGTGCGTGATCACTGAAACTAGTTCCGATCGCAAACACGTTCAAACATGGCTACCGAACGAATTTACAACAAACATGTTTAATACCACTCATGTGACAGCGGCCTAACTCAGTGGTTGCTTCGTCGTGCTGCATATCGAATTCTGTGGCTCCGTCCTGCGTTTCTTCACTGGCTGCAAATACACCATTCGTCTTTCGTTTGCAGAAATTCATTATTAGTTCATTGCCTTCCTAGACGTGTCAAAATAAACTAAAGTCCATTATCAAGATCCACATCAATATACAAAGGTCTGAAGTCTAGCCTAAGGAAAAACAAATCTCCGAAATTTCTAGGATTCTTATTAGGTATAACTCGAAATCTTGAAATCTGTAGCTGCAATGCAGTATATAAAAATATATATGCAACTTTTTTTCAATCGATACTGTCCGAGCAGAAACCCTAAAATACTTTTGTGATTTTGTAGACGTTGTATACAATAAATTACTGTCTCACTGCAAAACGAGATGGCTGTCACATTTAAACTTTTCAAATGAACCTTTGAAAAATGTCACTGCCCCTACTTGCATATATTTTAACGGCCACACTGACTGTCGTGCGCCTAGTTAAGTTGATAACTACGGGGAAAATAAAAGTAGTTCCATGATTTATGTTGAATTTAAAGTAGGTAAACATTCATGACTACTGAAATAATTTATTTTGCTTTCTGTCTTTTTAATTCTTATACATCGAATAATGAGAAATTTTTAAAATATTTGTTTTTCTAATAATTTAAAGTTTCGCTGGACTGACGCATGAATAAAGTGACCAGGTACATGACAATGTTGATTTCACATACCATGGAAGAATACACAATGCACACACAAGTAGATCTTGAGCAGGGCTTTCGAAAGTGCTCAGTTTGCCGTGAAGTTTTTTGGTATTGCCACAAAATATTTGGCGACAGCGTTAGTGACAATGATACTTCTTTTTTGTTAGTGTGCTTCTTACGCCCTTTGCACCCGAAAATGCGTGGGTCGTGGGTTGCGGTGTCTCGTAGCTGGCCTCTTTTCCGGGGGGGGGGGGGGGGAGTGGGGTTGGGAGCGGGGGGAGGGTAGGAAGGACACGTAATCCCGCCTGTTAAAAATCGCGACAGTCTGCGGGAGGAGCGGAAAAAGCCCAGCAATTAGTCGGAGCTCCCTTGGCGAGACTTATAGTTGTAGGAGTCCTCTAGGAAAAAGTGTGGCGTGAGGAGAGTCATCGTCCCGGCGACACACCGACGGTATAGGCTGATCACGGTAAAGTGAGCACTTTTTAAGGCCGTTCTCAATTTTTCCTTTCAACTAATTTCCATCTTCCCACTGCTTTTTAATATAAACATTGAAGTATAACCAATAAACACAGTGTATGCATTTCACCATCCTCAAAACTTAATGCCTGAGGCTGCAATAAGATATATTTATTAGTGATTAATGACTGTTGGGAGGGCCTTAAAAAGTGCTCACCGTGAACAGCCTATATTAGGGTTTACCATTCTCAGTCACAGAATAATAAAGTGTACAGATGTGAAACAGGCACTTGTGACCCGCGAAACCCGGTCAGGCGCGCGCCAGCTAAATCGAAGAAATTTTCGAGTACATATAGTCTATTCGCGGTTTCTTCGCATTTTTGAAATCGAACCTTTGAAAAAAAATCACCCCATGTATGACGTGTTTGGTTTTATATGCTACTCACGGTAAAATGAGCACTTTTGAAAGCCCTGCTTAAGATCTACTTGTATCTGCATAGTGTATTCTTCCGCCTTATGTATGATTAACATTGTCATGGGCCTCATAACTTTGTTCATTATTCATGCGTCGGTCAAGTGAATTCGTGAAATTATTAGAAAAGTAAATATTTGAAAAATCTGCTAATTTTTACTCTTAGATTCATAAAAATAACAGAAAGCGAAAGAAATAATTTAAGTAAACAGAAATGGTTACCTAACACTTTTTATTTTTTTATGCGTCGTTAAGATATGGAACTACTTCCCATTCATCTTTACCAACTTTACTGGGCGCATGTCACTCAGGACGCCCGTTTAAATATGTGCAGATAGGGGTAGTGACTTTTTTCTAAAGTTGATTTCAAAAATGCTCACTTTATCGTGAACAGCCTTTACTGAAATTTGCCTTGTATGACAAGTGTTTCATACTTCTTTGGTTCAATTGGACGCTTAGTAAGAAATAGTTTTTTTATGAAAAATATGATTACACTTGGTGCACACGAATGCGGTGCGTTGTCCCTTTGGTGTGTTTTTCCTAGACTCGGTTAAGCTTTGTTTCCACAAGGCGGAGGAATAACCAGGAATTGAACTTTAGCAAGACTTCAGAAAAGTTGGAATTAACCGTGAATTTACTATATCGCAAAAGCAGTCTTTTCCTTTAAGAAGAACAAGCAACCGTCCCAGTAGCAGGACACTGAAGTCTGAATAACGAAAACAAACCCTTACCGACAAAACCCGAATAAAACGTTCTACGGTACGGTATTACAAATTCCGCATTATAGAAAACTCCCGGTATTAAAACCTAACTTTTACTACCTATACATTACACGTACGTACAACACACATTGGAGAAGTATGTTTTTTGTTTACATTTTAAACTCGTGATGGTGGTAGCACAGCGTTGTTTGTTTGTGTGGCTGCCGCATCTGTTATTACGTGCCACGCCTGTTTTCATAAATATTTGCACGAAATTATTCGTGAGTAAAGGCTGTTCTCGGTAAAATGAGCACTTTTGAAAGCCGTGCTCAAGATCTACTTTTATGCACGTAGTGTATTCTTCCGAATTATGTAAAATTAACACTGCCATGGACATCATCACTGTGTTCGTGTATCGATCGAGTCAAACTTTTGAATTTATTTTTTAAAAATTTTTTCACAAATCTGCTCTTTTTTACACTTCGATGCATTAAAAAAGTACAAAGCGAACGAAATAATTTACGCTGTTACACGTGGTTACCTATCACTTTTAATTTTACGTTTAGATATTGAACTAATTTCTATTCATCGTTATCAACTTTACTGGGCGTATGTCACCAAGTGCGCCCGTTATAATATATGCAGACAGGGACAGTGACATTTTTGTAAGGTTGGTTTCAAAAGTGCTCACGTTATCGTGAACAGCCTATACTGCTTTAGCTCCATGATTATAATTCGTATTCTCTCAGATAGATTTGCGCTGTAAAGTACTGCGAATAAACGATGCACTCAATAAAACAACCTACAATCCCAGACCAGCTCAGAATTAATACGCAATTACTACTTGTCTGCCAATATAAGAACGTGAAATTTTTTGTGGTTTATTCGTGTGTCCCAGTGTTGGCAGTCCCGCAGAACCACCTTCGGCAAACAATTGAATAAGTTAACGTTTTCTTGTTGCACTGTTGAGCTACAACTATTTCCTTGTACGCTCAGTATCAAGCAGTCACGCGAGAGTATGTGGATCGTAGTGTTACAGTGTTTACAGCGCGTGAGGTCGTGGATAGCTATCATCACAACGCATGCGTCACCCCCTCCCCCCCCCCCCTGCCGTCATTTTTCAACAAAGCATCCCATCCTAGAAAACTTGTCAACACCATTGGTGGGCGCGAAAAAAAAGTTCCGGGATAAAGTCAATACTTAATATTTTGTTTGGGGCAAGTATATATCACAATTCAAATCAAACACGAACTTTTACGCACAAAAAGAATTTCTCTGTTCGCAGCCATTTTAAAAGCGACCTCTTTTGAACACCAGCGACAATTTGGGGCGGAAGTTTCCCTATACTAAACTCTGCCATAAGGAATCTCGTCTTGTTCCCAACCTTGAGTAGAATGAGCCTACCCTTACTACTAACTGGGCCATATAAAATATCATAATCAAGGATACTAATTGGAATAAGCGTCTTTACAGATTAAGCTAACCTCTATCATTAGTTTAATAAGTGTTACTGCAGTCTGAACTAACGTAGGAGTGTATGGTGGGGCCCCGGTGGTGTAGTGGTTAGACTGCTCACCCCCTACCAAGGCGAACCGGGTTCGATTCCCTGCGGAGTCGCTCCCCGGAGTTGTCGCATGTGGGAACCGTGCCGGACGTTGCCGCTGGTTGGCGGCTGTTTTCTTGGGGTCCTCCCGTTTCCCCTCGTCATTGCATTCCTCCGGCACTGCTCTCATAGCCTCTCGAGACCTCGGATGTTATGAGCCGCCCAAATCTCTTCACTCGCTTGAGCCGTGTCCGAAACGGCCAGTTTGAGGGATTAGGGTTTAGGAATTTAGGATGGATGGTTTCGAACGGCTTGTACGAGCGCTACATGACACAAAGTTGGAAACTACAGGCTTGCGGAATTTCGACGTTATTTTGTTTGTCACCCTATCAATAAGTAATTTAACTGTCAATCATTTTTCACGTAACACCGTTGTCTAGTGAATAACTGATAATATATATTTCTAGCCGATATCAACCTTCTCGTTATTTCTTCACTCCCTGCAATTAACATTCCATTTAAAATAAAAATCGATGGCCTATTTTTTTTTGGTAATTTTAATACAACATTTGAACGTTATTTAAAAATAACTTCATGTAGATCCCTGATTTTTCGTTTTGACGTGCATGCATTGTGCAGCGTTTCAAGAACAGTAAATACCAGCGTTTGCACCACAACGCGGGAAATAAAACCTAAATAAACAAAAGCAGACGATTTTACGGACCTATTTGGGGATTAAGGCCGCGGTTACACGGGATGCGGAACTACTTCACTAAAACAAGTTCAGCTATTGAAGTTCCGATCGTAGTTGTTTCTCGTCCAAAGCGAACAGTTTTCATAAGTAGTTTCGAACGACTTCTCTTCTCTGCTGCGCTCCTATTGGCTGCTACGAAGTAAACAAGCAGTGTAAAAAATATTGCCATATTTGGCGGGAATTCCTGCACTTATTGAATTAACTTAAGTTTAATGTTGAATGTACTAATACCCACCCATTTTGCCATTACAGTAAAAGTGAAGGTTCCGTAACAATTAAAAAAATCAATAGTGATAAATGTTGGAGGCTATTATAAATAAATGTACATTTGAAGTGCCTTGTTTGTTGAGGTTAGAATTTCCATAGCTTTTATTCTGCTTTGGGTGTGTAACCGCGGAAATACTTTCTGTTTTTAAACTAGTTTAGACATAGCTACTGTATGTATTTAGGTGTATTTACTTAAATGTGTTAAACAGCACTCGTGTAACCACGACCTTAGTGTGCTAATTCACCTCAGAAAATTGCAACCTTACATTCTCAAATATTTATGGCCTACGCTTGGTCGCGTGTTCGATTTAGTAACGTAAATAATGGTCTCGTAGCCGTTTCGGACACGGCATTAGAGTGTTGCGCGGCAGACTCGAACGACCTTTGAAAACCTTTGAACAAACCTTTGAAAAAAACACACCATGTATATTGCGTTTGGTTGTTTCCTAAATATGTCATATATCACAAGAGTTTATACTTCTGTTAACATTGAAGTGCCTTATTTTTGGTTAAATTTAACTTTCGCTTATATTTCATCTATTAATTATATATTTTTTTTAATTTTTAACTACATGAATAAAGACAGTGACAAAATAGCTGGGTTGGCAATGCTTAGTAAGAAATAGATCTTATGCAAAAATTATCATTAAAGTTGGTGAGCACGAATGCAGTGCGTTGGCCGTCTGGTGTAACTATCTAAATTTTGTTTTTTGTCGAGGCGGAGGAATATACTGGAAGTAGGCCTATAACTTTAGCAGGTCTTCAGAAAAGTGTGAAGTAACCGTGAATGGAGTATACCGTCAACTTCACTGCACAGGCACAATTATCCTCAAGATTCTTTCCACTTTATCAACCTTTCCGCATCTCTTCCTTGGAACGTTATCTTTTCCTTATACCTTCGCTCTTTTTTCCTCGCGGAATAATCCACGTTGACGTGTTATCGCCGACGCTGCCTGACTGACAGCATGTGTAAGCATTCATCCTGCCGCACCGACACGCGCGGAAAGAACGGAGAAGATGAGACCTGTAAACGCGATAACAGTTGAGACTTTGGCGTAGTCGTAAAGAGTTAGGTCTATTCATGCCGGGAATCGTGCTTTATCCACCGCCGATTTGCTTTGATTTTTTTTTTACCAAACGAGTTTGACGCTTTAAGGCGATATTACACCGGTATACGGGCTAGCGTGGCACCCGTCGTGGCATTTCCCGTCTTGTACGGCCATATTTCGCACCAGGTTTGGTAATTTAGACACGTTCTATTTTTCGTGGGAGGTTCCATACCTGGCCAATCACATCGCTGTTTCAGAGCGTAGGGCGCTCCCCGTGGCTACTACTTGAAACGAGTTGATGAAGAAACCGAAAAGGACGCCTCCGTCTTGATTATACATCCGTGAGGTTGAAACTCTTTCAAATATATTTCAAATACGACAACGAAGAATAATATTAGCGTTGACAAATTTTAATTACTGTTTAAAACCGTCTAAATACTTAAAACATTACCTACTGCGTGAAAAAATTAATTCAAACTGTTTACTGTATCTACGATGTATACTCTCTGCATCTGTTCTGTGAACTGGTAGTGCAGTGGTAATGTCGCGGTGCGAATGCCGCGAACATGTAATTTTCATTAAATTTTACACGCGGATAATATCCCGGAACGTAAGGAAAACACTATATTTTGCAACCGGTCAGTAATTTTCGTCAAAATTAAAAATAACACACTCGTACTTCAGTGACTCCACACCATTTTCAAGGAAATGAATGAAACTATACTAGTAAGCAATCAATTTACGTGAAAGGCGAACAGTACCATAGCAATATTAAGATGTGCTGGCTATTTTTTTTCACAGGCCTATGCAAATTATTAACTGGTAGCAGTTCTACGAATGGGGATTATATCACACTGCGCACCCACCGAGGGTGTCAAATGCTAGTACGCGAACTGCTGTCGTGTAATATGATTCTTCCATGGCGGCTCATGAAGCGGCTGGTATACCGGTTCGTGCACCAGGGCTTGCAGAAGCTTGTACAAGAACCAAGTACGGCTGCAGGTATCGTGTAATATCGGCTTTAGCGACAACGGTCGCTAGGGATTTGTTTTAGACGTCCTACCGTTAAGGCGGTCGCCAACCAAAAGTTATTTTTCTCGTTTCAGGCTCAGAGGTGAGGCACCGATAAAGACGATGAGGTTTACATTGACACGCGCATCAAGTTAACTCCATCGCCTCTACGCGCAAGGTTTCTGAACTGGCGTGCAGTGTGTTCTCGTTGTGTTGTGTTCACATGTGGGACTTTAAGCGGTCACCCTTTCATTCCAGGGTAAAGTGAGCACTTTTTAAGGCTCTGCTAAAGTTTTCTATTCAGCCAATTTCTATCTTTCCGCCACACTTTAATATAAATCCCACACACTGTAAATTTACACATACATATTTATGCTAATTTTACATTTTGTATGTGTAATTTGTAAAAACTACGGTGCGTGTAATTTTACACACAAATGTTATTAATCCTCCAGAGAGTACTACATGTATTTGGTAAAAATACATTAATGTATGGCTTAGCAAACACAGTGTTGGTGTTAATTTCCACATTTTGAATTATGTTAAAAATACACCGACTCACTATATTAAAACCTTAAGTTACGTATTTTTACTACTACATAGTCGTTGTATAAACACCCAATGTCAGTATAATTGTACATGTTCGATATGTACATTCTGGAGTATCTGTGAGCGTATATTTACACATACAAATTTTCGGTAACTTGCTAAAACGAGTACAGTATTTGTAATTGTATACTAATGTCCCTGTGAATTCAAATGAAACTACAAGTATTTCTTTAATGCATGTGATCTAGCGGTAGGGAGAAGAATTACTTCGAACTCCTTTCATGCGTGCAAAAAGAAATCTTTAAAGTTACAAAACTTAGTAAGATAACACGAAGGAAAAAAAACACACACATACAAAGTATGTGAACTAACATGACGCAGTTGTAAAAGAACATATTCTGACGGTGAAACAGTGAAAAATGTACAGAAATTGTGAAAATACAATTACGGTGAATCCGCGATTTTACTATTTTTGTAAGTAAGAAAATTCAAATACACAGTGGTGAAATAACAATTGTGATGTCTGTGTAACTTTACTTGCCGTGGAGAGAAAATACAGTTTATCTTCTGCTACATAGTAAAAGTAATTTTACACCATTCTATGAAACGTTAGTTGTACAAAGTGTATGTTATGTTACTAATTTGTAGGATGAATTTACTTAAACGTAGACAACACTAATTGACATGTAGGTGTAAAATTACGCCGAGGCCAGTGGAGAAACTGCTGCCACATACATTTAGTGTAAAATTATACCATTTTTTTTACAGTGTACCATGTGACTAATAAACACGGTGAATACATTTCACCACTCTCAATGTTTAACATCTGAATGCGCAATAAATATATTTATTAGTTGTTAATGCCTTTCAAGGGGAAGGGGGCTTTGAAAAGTGCTCACTTTACCGTGAATAGACTGTAACAGGTCTGTAGCAAAGTTCAATACAAGCTCCTGCCCTAGTTTCTCTCGTATCCTTCAACTATGTTTCAAGATACAGGAGACTGAATAAGCAGTTTTTGATGATATTGGAGGCCTGCAAATTAATATTTGTAGCTTGCATGATGTCTTTAAATTACTATTCTGTCCTCGTCTGGTGCATATTTTCTTTTCGTTGGTAGTCTGAACATATTGAGGACAAGTTTAATAGTTTCGAAAAAAAAAAAAAAAAAAAAAAAAAAACCATTTCGAACATGTGTCTTAGTTCACGACTGCCTTAATGCACACGAATAACTGCTATAGAGAGGTCATAAAATTATTTAAAAGCCAAGCGTTCATTTCGGACACGTAACAAATGTCCTCTTGTCGGTACGAGGTCCACCAAAATTCACGCGTAACTACATAAAAAGTAAAAAAGTAGAAGAATGTCATGTGGTATTATCTGTTATTTGCAGTTAACTGATAACTTGTGAGAAAAGAAAACTCTCGTAAGTTCGTGTCCTAATTGGTTCAGAGAGCACTCTCTTATATACTCTCACATCATCTCCAACATCCGAGATCCACCGTCTCCTTTTTTACAACTGTAAGTTGAGGTTATTTCAGACGGTAGACGGAAAAAATTTTGTAAAGGCATGTTTTTGTAGGATATTTCAATTTCCAGTTGTAAAATCAGATTCGCCAACGAAGAAACAAAATTATAATAATTGTTCTTCTACAGATAAATGAAATTATCACTGTGCAAATCTTTAACATGCTATTGTTATGAAGTGATCAGGCCTTAGCTGAACGGCCTGCCTGATCACACCTTCAAACACCAACGTAACACTGGGTGCGGCGTCTTTTGTTATCGGGGCAGTGGGCAAAGGACATGGAGATGGGTATGTCCGGCTGCCGTTAACCGCCTCCTAGAACCAGCCTCCGGCAATATGGATCATGTGGGGACTTTCCAATAAAACTGTAATAGTAGTGGCGTGCGGTAATAAAACTTATTATAGTTAATTAGCATCTTGGTATTCCATTTCAGCTCCCCCGATCAATAGTAGCGTAAATAGTTGTTGTATAATCCTTATGTTCAATAAACTCCATCTTATAATGTTGTGCTCTACCAAATCATGACATTATTTAGCTACGCCCATAACCCCTTTCAGGAATGAACTGATTTAAAAGCTTATTCGTAACACTATGAAAATGTGAGTTCATTGCAAGACATGCGAGGGCATATCTTCCGTTACTACGCATGATTTGCGCACAGAGACCGTAAAGGCTACGGCGCATGATAGGTGTGTAGAATTCGAAGTCATCTCAATATCTCACTTAAACAAACACACCTCGGCCGAAAGTAAAGTAGAGTTTGGACCCACATGTTTCCCTACTTCGTAAGCTGAGAGGAAGTATTCGACTTCTCCGAAGTCAACCTCCGTGGTCCACTCCAATCTGTTGTCGGCTACAAGTTTTCTTTTTACGTGCCCCGGTCCGGCACTTATTTATGCGCGCGCTCGCCTGTTCCGCCAACTCCCCTCCCCCTCCCCCGACTCCAATACCCAATATTCAATCTAATCCCTATAAAACCTGGGACTGACCCCTCCTCTTCATCGGTCGGGCTAATAAAAAGACGAGGATCGAACACGATGATGTCGGAGGGATGGAAAAGGTTGGAAGCGAAAGAGGGGGAAATACTGTTGGATTCTGGGCTGTTAGGAAGAGGTTGGAGGAGGGAGTGGGGATAAGCGAGCGTGGGGAGTCGAGAGGGCATCTCAATCTCCAAGGACATCGTAAAGCAGGACAACCGAGTATAAGCAAGGACTCGTAAACACGAAGGTGTCCGCGGTACAGGCACCACCAAAAAGTTGGCAGCACCGCGTCTACAGTCCGAAATAAGTTTTATGCTTGCTGTATTGATAGTAATTAGTAGCACTTGAAGACCTGCTATCATTTTAGTTTTTCCACTGACTGACAATTTTATACCACGTCCCAAAGAACTCTCGAGTCAACAAAATAACGTTTTGCGGTATAGCGGCCAATTTCCTCAAAAAAGTAAAAACAAAGTGCTTATAGAGGGCAGCGGCAAATCGAATCTTGGATTGTGCTCATGTACGTAAAGATGTGTGGAATTTTACCTGCCACGAAATAAAATCGCTAATTGTATTGGTTTGTGTAACGTTAGATCAAGTCATTTTTCATGTTGTGTTGTACTGGAGAATTAATTCAAATACCTATATATTTAGTTCAAAATGTCTACATGTTTTCTTTATGGCTCCTAAACACATATTACAAAATATCTTGAAGAAATTTTCGTAAGCTGGAAAGCTGAAAATTATTTTTGGGGATTTTTGTGATTTTCGCATTCAGTTAACACTTCTCAGCAAAATGTTAAAAATACATTTTACTCGTAATTGAATGCACTTGGGGAGAACATGCATTTGCAACACTGAATGCACGAACTGGATATTTCTATCTAGACCACCCTAGAAGAATAAATAGTTAGAAATTTACTGTTCAATGGAAACCACTAAAAAGTTTGTTACGGCACAAACATTTCTGATTACAAAACTACACATAAATTTTTTTGAAAAAGAGGAGGCTTGAATGATCGTACATAGTGCCGAAATTACCTTGTGGGCCTTTTCAAAATTTATTGGAATTCGCATGTTCAGAGTAGGAAAGGTCACTGTAGAGCAGTTATAATAACAATATCTTCTTTATTGTAAAAATAGGAATATAAATTAACGAGAGACTTTAAAAATAGTTTAGTTCGGGATTTTAAATCAAAAATTCAGTACTTATCTTTCGCTTTCAGACAGGAACTCAGTTGTACACAATACCAAGTATGCTCTGAATACTGTATTCTTCTGAACACATTCTCTGCACTAATCAGAACTTTTCTTGATAAGCTGACTTTTTTTTTTTACTTCTGATCTTGCCTGTGTATTCTGGCATCAGTTCACTCACATCACTGCATAAACCTAGGTGCCTACTCTCTCTCTCTCTCTCTCTCTCTCTCTCTCTCTCTCTCTCTCTCTCTCTCTCTCTCTCTCTCTCTCTCTCTCTCTCTCTCTCTCTGGACCTTTCACAGCCTATCGAAACTCGGGAAGATTGGCGAAAGTTTATTGGCGGAGACAGAACTGCCCTAGAGTATGGAAAGAAAACACGAACAAAGACCGCACAAACAACACGTAAAACGTTGCGTATATATATACACCTATGTATTTACGTTACTCCGGGGCAACTTTATGCGCCACGTAATTTTTATACGCGCGCAGTAAAGATGGGGATGAGCACGCCTGTCCTAATTGGGGTGATACAGTCCTCCCCCATTTCCTTTTCTCACCCTTACGACTCAGCCATTCTATTGGAGGAGGATATGTTCCCACAGGTTCTGAAGCCACTTAGTAACGCAAGTAAAAATATGGTGGCGCAACGGACATACAAGATCTTGGAGATTATGTAAGCCAGAACCGACATTCCTAACTTCAGGCTGTTCACAGTAAACTGAGCACGTTTGACAAGCCCTGCTTGAGATCTACTTGTATGCACATCGTGTATTCTTTCGCCATATGTAGGCCTGAAATCAACATTGCTGTGGGGTTGGTCACTTTATTCATGCATCTGTCAAGTTAAACTGTAAATTCATTAGACAAGTTAATATTTTACAAATTCGCTTATTCTTACATATGCATTAAAAAAAACAGAATGCAAAATAAATTATTCATTCACGAATGTTAACCAAACACGTTAAATCCAACGTTACGACATGGAACTATTTTCCCTTCGTCGATACCAACTTTACTGGAAGCATGCTGCTCAGCGTGGCCGTGAAAATATATGCAGGTAAGGGCATTATTAGCTTTCAAAGGTTGGTTTACAAAAACTGTTTAATTAACCATGAATAGCCTATAAAAAAGATCATTTAGGTCGGTTAAACGACTGTAAAACTGTTGTTATTTGGTAATATTGAGACAGAGGGTTCATATACTATATAGCCATTTAGGCCTTGATTAGCCTGCCGATAAAATACGGGAGTTGTTAAAAAATTAAAGGGCGACACGTGTTAAGAGTCGCCCTTATCTTCCCCTTGTGCCTCTGTCTTGGACGCGTAGAAAATCTCCCGTGCCCATACATTCTTAAGAACAATTCTTTGCCAGCTCTCTCTAGGCAGTGCCCACCGGAAAACGCAACCCGCAACAAAAACATTCCTGGCGCTTTAAGGGGGAAAAACGAGGGAGGGTGGGGGTTACCAGCTCTCACACACACGCACACTATTGGCTGTCGGCCCCTTCCCACCCGGCCAACCACCTCCTCCCCCAGGAAGTGAATGAATCATGCGGCCGAGATAACCGACGCCATTTTTCATGGCACGCCCGCAGGGGTTGCGAGTCTGGGGTACTGGAAGGGGGTGGGGTAGCAGCAGTCCAGGTGCTCCCAGATCAAAATATTGGATGAGGTCGGCATACTGATGGCCCGAGATGCGTATCCGTGCGCGTGGCGGGTCCATTTCCCCCAGCATCCCTAGCCCCTAACCCACTACCCAACGTTGCGGGACGGATGGTCCTTTATCACAGGGTGGCTCCGCCGCGCTACCTATCGCCCGACAGGCCGCCAGGGGAGAGCCGCGGGTATTAAAAATAAATAACACGCCACGGCCTGAGCTTCGCGTTCCCCGTTCCCGCGTGAATGATGGCGCCAATAAACACGCGATCGCGGACTGCGATACCACGCACGCGCGCGTCGCATTATGCGTGGCCTGTCACGCGACCTCTGCGATCGAGCTGTCTGCGTGCGCCAGGGGAAAAAAAGACATCATTCATAGCGGTAAATACAGTCTTTTTTTAAAAACAAATCCCTGAAATGTCCGTTACAAATGGTGACACTCGCAAATCTCTCTAACTCCGAATTTAGACTCCGTATTTCACTGATTTGAGGGGTCCGCTATACTGGCACCAGAACTCCGATTAAGAGTGTTTGAAATACACGTTTTTCCCTTAACGAAACTATAAGACGTGCATCCAATGTGCTGGGGACCGCAGTCGTGTAGTGGTTCGACTGTTCGCCTCCCCCTTAGGCGAGTCGGGCTCGATTCCCGGCGGAGTCTCTCCCGGATCTTCGCACGTGGGAATCGTGATGGACGATGCCGCTGGTCGGCGAGTTTTCTCGGTGATCTCCCGTTTTCCTCGCCCTTGCATTCCGTTACTGCTCCACACTCACGTCGCTTCAACATCATCGGCTCTCAAGACCTCAATGTTAAGAGCCGCCCAAATCTTTCCACTCAAACTTGTTGATCTGCGAAGATAATAGGGCCTACGAGGCCTGTTGGCTGTTCGCAAGACGTCACGTACATCAGAAATATGATTTCAGGTGCACGCCAAGTGCCGTATCTCAATATATACGCGTCCGATGCACACAGAAATATTTAAGGACCCTCCATTGAACCCTGCTGCAGACTTTCCGCCAGTAAAATGATAAGAGTCTCCGCTTAAAGTCCCGTAGGTACACACTGTCCGGCGGGAATACTGCACGCCAGTTCAGAGCCTTGCGCTTAGTGGCGATAGCACACTTGATGTGCGTGGCAGTGTAGCCTATATCGCTCCGCGCCTCTCTGCCTCAGATGCAGAAAATAGCTCCTGATAGACGGCCCCCTAAACTTTATGTTATACCCCAAAGTACATGTGCTCACAAATGACCAACTGTGCCACCTGTAAATATCGTTTCTATTTTTTTTTTTATTAACACAGTAACATCCCATATTTTGAACCGAAAACAGCTTGCGTAATCAACTAGCCTGACTTACGTTTTAAAAGACGCAAACATGGATGAATTATCCGGGATTTGAACCCAGAAAGACTTTGGTCTGAAGCTACCTCAGACGCCTCCAACTCCTTCTGGAAGATCACGAAGGCGTCTTCTAATGGCGATGTTATATTTCCGATGTCGACAGACTAATGCATATTCCTCGAGTTTACTAGTTTTACGTTATAGGCTGTTCATAGTAAACAGAGCACTTTTGAAAGCTTCGCTTAACACCTACGTGTATGAACATTGTGTATTCTTCCGCCGTATGCAAAATTAACATTTCCACGGACCTGATCACTTTATTCATACATTCGTTAAGTCAAACTGTTCAATTATTGGCAAAGTCAATAGTTAGCAAATTTACTTATTCTTACACGTCCTTAAAAAAATTGAAATTAAAAGAAATAATTTCAGAATTCACAAAATTTACCTAACTCTTTTAATTCAATGATAGGACATGAAACTACTCTCCCGCCGTTGTTGCCAGCATTACTGGGCCCACGTCACTCAGTCTGTCCGTCAACATATACGCAGTTATGGGCAGTGACATTTTTCAAAGGTTGATTTCAAAAGTGCTACCGTTCCCGTGAGTAATATTTTACAGTTAAACCTCAAAAGGACAGCAAGATGAGTTATACTGGAAATTTAATTGAATATTGTCTCTTTCCTACGATTAGTGCGAAATATAAATATGGGGAAACATCATGAAAGTAGAAAATATTTGCAACTATGTACTATAAATATGCAAAACAGCGGGCAATAACATTGCTGAAATAAAATGCTTTTCTTACTGACGGATATCAAAGACTTAAAATATGGCTATGTGATAGGGTGTAGCCTTGACGGGGTATTTTTGGGGGGTTTCTAATCTACTTTACGCCTAAGCTATTAGAAAATTGGTATTAATTACTAATACGTCTTTTGTCATGATAAAATATTAAATTTTCGTAAACTATGATACATCTTAATTATATTATGAAGTAATTTTTCTCCAAGAATTTGTTATAATTAACAGGTGTACTAGCACTGCTAATATTGAGTAACCTCCCCTTCCCTTCACTTCAGTCATTGTAACCTAACCCTCTCCGAGGCCACGGTGGTTGAGCGGTTAGCCTGCTCGCCTCCCATCAGGGCGAACCGGGTTCAATCCCCAGCCGGTTCAATCAAGATTTTCGCAAGTGGGAATCGTGCCGGATGCCGCTAGTCGGCGGGTTTTCTCGGGGATCTCCAGTTCCCCCCACCCCTTCCATTCCGACAATGCTCCAACCCTTCACTCACTCCAGAGCCTACCGCAGCCAATCAGTGACCGGGTTCACCCCACGTCTGAGAAACAGTAGCGCCTTTTCCATTTCTGTGTTCTTATCTGTTCTGTGTCACGACTGCGTTCATCTCGTCCCCGGGGAGTGGGTTTAGTTAGCATGGCGCTCAAGCGACGAATCACGTGGCTTACCTCGCTCTGATGGCGGTCCGAGCTGGCGAAGCGAGAGGTGCAGCGCCAGAGGAAATTGAAGACGAAGAGAAGGTTGTGGAGGGAAAGGGATGGGAAAGAATTACTAGAAGATTAGCTCAATTTCCACGGCGGTCATAAAAAGGTGGATGAAGAAGTCGAAGCGAAACAGCGGCGGCGCGCTCAAGTGAAAACGAAAAAAAAAAAAAAAAAAAAAAAAAAAAAAGGGGGGGGGATCTCCCGCGCACCCCCTTGGCAGCAAACGTCTTCACGTTCGTGGGGGCGAGAATGGGACATGTCCACGCGAACAGACGTTGTCTTTGGGTGTCGTCGAAATAGAACAACTTTGATTTCGTCCCCTCGTAATACACAGTGAGTGAGTGATGAAATGTAAGTGACTCTTAAGGGTCCGATGTATTGAAAGGTTTTCTGTGAAATCATTGTTTGCGCGTAAAAGCGTATCTCGATAAATAAAGTTCTGGATACATGACTTTTTGTCAGAAAATTTAAAAAACAATTATCTATGGCCCTCGTTGTTTTCTTCGGTCATATTGAGCGTATTCTTGGAGAAAAAAATTCGTGAAAATGGTCAAATATCGCATTTTTAAAGCTTGCCTGTGCAGTTTCCTTAAGCGGCAAGAGAAAAGCACAAAAATACGGACGTAATATAATATGCGAGCTTAAATTGCGAGTAATAAAACCCCTATGTTACAGATCTAATTTGCACAATACAGTGTTCCCACGTAAACACTTCACGCCTTGCGCGTAGGAACGATGAGGTGCTAGGCGTGAGTGTAACTGTCGCCCGTATCGCTCCCTCGCTTCTTAACCTTGGACGCGTAGCTACATAGTCCCCTTAACATCGAGGTCTTGAAGTAAGGTGAGTAGGGAGAGCAGCGTCCGAACGCAAGGTCGGGGAAACGGGAGAGCCCCGAGGAAGCCCGCTGACCAGCGGCATCGTCCAGCACGATTCCCAAATGCGAAAATCCGGGGCGCTGACCCCGCCGGGAAACGAACCCGGTTCGCCTTGGTGGGAGGTTAGTAGCGTAACCGCTACACCACCGCGGCCCCTACGTGATATATAGGATCATCAAAAACTCCACATGCAATATATGTGAGACGATTTGTCGTGTAAATGACATAGAAAATTAGGCACGACTTATGACCAGAGATAAGTTCATTTTACGGATTCATAGATTTATCGACCCTTTGCATTGTCTATCCTTACATTGGCTGCTACAGCAGCGTGTGAATTTTTTTACTGAAGGCTGATCGCGATAAAATGAGCACTTTTGAAATCAACCTTAGGGAAAAAAGGCACTGCTCCTACCGGCATATATTTTAACAAGCGCACTGAGTGACATGCGCCCAGTCAAGTTGGTAACGATGGATGGGAAGTAGTTCCGTATCTTAACGTCGAATAAAAAATGTTAGCTAACCATTTCTGATATTTTAAATTATTTCTTTCGCTTTCTGTTTTTTTTTTTAACGCATCGGAGTGTATAAACGGGCAGATTTGTTAAAAATATTTTTTTATATTAATTTCACAGTTTCCCTTGTCCAACGTATGAATAAAGTAATGGTCCACGGCAATGTTGATTTTACATAAAGTGGAAGAATGCACAATGTGCATACAAGTAGATCCTAAGCAGGGTTTTCAAAAGTGCTCATTTAACCGTGAACAGTCTATAAACGTGATTGCACTCGATACTGTCACGATACAGCTTCCTGTTCATTACGTGGTAAATTTACTGTATTCCAATCATAAAAGGAACACTTAAAGAGTATACACACATGCTTAATATTGTGAAGTCGCTAATTGCAACAAAATATTTCTTCATGTAAGGTCGAAAATACAAGTTGTTTTTAAACCACATGGCAAATTTCAAACCACTGCATTTATGAGTTAATATAAACAATAGTCTAAATCCTGGTAGCAAAAAGTTCGGGAAATACGCCTAGTGAAGCTAGTGATACAACATCGGGAGTCGGCAACTTCACGTACCTGCGTGTACAACAAGTTGCATACCACGAAGGGGAACGGAACTGGCGTCGCAATGCGAGGAGTGCCTGCACATAGGACACCATAACCTCGAGGTACGTGGGCGCCGCTAGTGGTTGCTTGTTATGTGTCAAACTACATGAACAATGGGAGGTTAGCAATTGAATAGTGATGGCTGCCAGAAGTGATTACATTTTATTTTTAACAACACATGAGCAGAACAGAACAGAACATATTAAAATGGCACCAGTACCCAGTCGAAGACCATAACTGGTCTCAGTTGCTTGAATTTAAAATAAATTTATAAAATAGTCGAAAAATAAAATTTTCACGTTATAACATTTAAAAATAAGTTAAATTTTAAAACAGGGGCTTAAAATTATTTTGTTAAAGTTTAAATAAAATGTTACGTTATAATTTTAAAATGTCAAAAGTTAAAATTTCTTTGCCTCCGCCCTTGAACCCTCACCCCGCCATCCTCTCCGGAGACAGAGGGCCCGACGGTTATAGTTGTCGTTTTGTGAGGTGTCCGTCGTGTGTCTGTTGTTTGTGTCGGTGTTGTATTGGTGTCAGTGTACTGTTGTTTGTGTAGGTGTTGTGTAGTGTAAGTGTTGTTTCTTCAGTACATTTGTTCTTGTGTGTATCTGTATTATTAATGTCTGTGTGGGTAGTTCGACATCAGTGTATACAAAATATTATTGTTTATATCGATACGTGATGTATTATTTGTGAGGGCCCACGAGTAACATTTAGTCATTTAGTTTCTAAAATTATACTAATAGCAATTATTATTCATACTCTATCTACTATCTAGATATACAGGTTTTCTTCGATTAGTGATTACATTTCAATAAGGAAAATATTTCTAGAAACCACTGCCAGGTGAACATTACTACAGGAATAGACAGATTAACCATTTTGAAGGATTACTACGGCGGACTTGGAAATTTGGGGAGTCCTGGACCCGGGAAGGCGGCGATTCACCCGAGTGCTTGCCTAATTGTAAAAAAAAAATTTTTTTTTTTATTATTGCAATGTTGGCGATGAATTGTCTGCACGTGTTGTCACGGTGGCCCATGTACACGCGGTTGCCGCGTGGTGCGCCAGTTCCTTTCCCCTTTCGTCACATGCAACTTGCTTGTTCACAGTTACTTGAAGTTGCGGCCTCTGAGCTCTGTCTTGCTAACTACAATTTTTATTAAAAAATACTACGGGGAATTTTCAGAATATTTTGTTACTAGGATTTGTTTATATTAATCCATTGATGCAGTGGTTTGAATTTCGACATGTAATTTGAAAACACCTGGTATGTGTATTTGCAAACAAAATTTATTTCATTCATCTAACAAAATACACGTTTGAATTTACCAAACATCTGTGTTGGGCAAAAAAAAAATATTAGATTGTCTATTTTGTTTAACCAGCTGTATATATTTGTTTGGCAACTGGATTACCTTCGTTCTAAAATACAGCTCTTGAGAGTTTGTTTGTAATTTTGTGACAATTAATATATTAACAGTGTTTGTCAGTGCATTTTTTGATGCTTAATAATTGCATAAAAATCCTAATAAACATTTTCAGCAGAAAACTTCGAAGTAAAACTGTAAAACTTGAAATATTCATTTGCGCAGGTTTTTAGTTCCATTTGTAAGTATGTATTTGAAAACATTATGAATTCACCAGTAGTCACTTCAACAGAAGTTGCTACGACGTGACGCTCAGACGAATACGATCAAGGTTCGGAACTCGGCAGGGCTTTTAAATTTTTTTATATTAGCCGAGACTGTTGGATGAACGTAGAGCCAAACAAATCTTTTATCGCACCAAACAAATCTTACAGTTTGGCACAACCAAACGAGAACAGCAAAATGATTTGGTTTCAACAATAAAATATATCATTGCCGCTATACAAACATTTATAGACTGTTCACGGTAAACTGAGCACATTTGAAAGCCCTGTTTAAGATATATTTGTATGAACGATGTGTATTCTTCCGCCTTATGGGAAGTTAACATTGTCATGGGCCTCATCACTTTATTAATGCGTCGGTCAAGTGAAAATGTGAAATTATTAGAAATGTAAACATTATACAAATATGCTCATTTTTACTGTTCGATGTATAAAAAAAACAGAAAGTGAAAGACATAACTTAAGTTGTCACAAATGGTTACCTGACACTTCTTATTCGACGTTAAGATATGGAACCTTTTTCCATCTATTGTTACCGACTTTTCTGGGTGCTCGTTACTCAGTGAGCCCGTTAAAATATATGCAGGCAGGGGCAGTGCCATTTTTCTAAGGTTCATTTCAAAAGTGCTCACTTTATCGTGAACAGCCTTTAATTTGCTTGTGCCAAACAAACTCTGTTCGATCCGACAAAACCTTTTTCTCAGCGTGGTCCGGACAGGGCAAACGTTTTTGAAACGCGCCGTACACTCTTCAGGAGAGCAAAGTGGAAGTTCAACTGATGATCTTTTTCCCCTCCTCCTCCTTATTCCACGTCAGAGAGAAAAGGGAAGCCCTCAGAGCACTTTCTCCGACTGCATTACTTATGCTAAAGCAATTAATTTGTCCAAAGATTACCCATGCATCCTGCCGCCCGCGCGCCGGCCTCTCTTTCCATTACAACTTCTTTTAATTAATTTTAATTAACGTGGCCGTGCCCGACATGGATCAGGGGGAGGGAGAGAACTCGGGTAGGAGGAAATTCGGCTTGCTCACGGTCGACATGGCGGGGGGGGGGGGAGGGGGCGGGCATAATCTATATATGAAGACCTTACGACTTGCCAAGGAGCGGAGGCCCACGGCGTTTTTAAGAGTAAAATGCTTTCCTGAGATGCACGAGAGAGGTCGGCGCAGATTGGTCGCTGCTAGACTTGGCAAGGGGGATGAAGGAAAAATGGGGGGAAGGTACACGTACACAGTGGTTAAGGGTCCTGTGTACTGAAACGTTTTCTGTGAAATCGTTGTTTGCGTCTAAACGCGGGTCTCGGTAAATAGATGTTCTGGAAATACGTAGTTTCGCCAGAAAGGATAAAAAAAATGAATTGTCTATATCGCTATCTCTTTACTTTTACCATATTAAGTGTATTAAGGGAGAAAGAAATCGTGAAAGTGGTCAAATCTCGCATATTTAAAGCTTGCCTATGAAATTCCTTTGAGCGGCAAGAGAAAAGTACGATTATACGCAGGTAGTTTGATCTGTGTACTTTCATCGCATGTAATAAAACCTCACAGTTACAGATCTAGTTAGTTTACCCAGTGAAGCGTTAGGACGGAAACACTGCACGCCTTGCGCGTAGGAGCGATGAGGCGGTAGGCGTGCCTGTTAGTGTCGCCCGTATCGCTCTCTCGATTCTTGGCCTTGAACGCGCAGGTACATAGGACCCTTAAGGGGATTCCCTTATTTGTAATACTGGTCTCGTTTAAATAGTTGAGTCTATTCTATTTCTACCAAATGGGATGTGGATGTGTTGGGGACACGGCCGTTTGTTTTGCGTGAATACGTTTACGTTGACGCACTCGGATGCCTTGATGTATTTTTTACGTTCCAGGCACCGCTTCACTCGATCATATGGGGTTTCATGGGTATCACTGGATTGCTTTTGAGATGCTCTTTCTAACTGTTTACGATTTTTGTGTTTCGACTTAGCTTTTTGACGAGTATAGGCCGACATTGTGTTAAGTTTTCTTAATTTTTTTTCCATTAAACTCATGCAATTTCACCATAACTACGCTAAATAAATGTTTTTTTTATACAAGCAATCGATTGATCTTGACGAGAGCTGTTGATTAAGACCTACACGAGCACCGTATCTTCTCCTAGTCAAAAGTTATACTACGCGGAAGTTATAAGTCGCGGCGAAACGAACTCAAAATGACGCCCCCCCCCCCCCCCTCCGTGCCACGCAGTCCTCATTCAACACATAAAATTCTTTTATCCTTTGGCAATCGAGTGGTGTGACTGAATCTTGAATTTAGCCGATAGATTCGGAGCTACAGTGCCAAATTGTGTCCCTCGATTTTATCATCGGATTTTCTGGATTACCTCCCACTATGGTCGCAAATTTAAAGACGTAATAACGTCAAAAACTATGTAATATTTTAATATAAATGTTTATTCAGGACAGAAATGAAAGTGGCCGTTGGAAAGTTTCAAAGTCAGCGAAAATCGCTGTTCAGTAACCATTTGTTTTAGATATTTATTCTTGCGTCAAATGGTGTTTTAAACTATAGTGACAATTCTGTATTTTTTTTCTGAAACATACTGCTGTAATAAGACGCTTTAGTTATCGCTTAAAATTGTGAGGAAACAAGAGCACATGTAAAGCTTGTTTATGTTTTTTCCCCACCGCTGTTGCAATCGGGCGTGAGTGACCTTGAGGCGCCAAACATTTGTTTACTATAGTCTATTGGCGGTTTCTTCACATTTTTTTAATCGAACCTTTGAACTATCACCCCATGTATGATATGCTTGACTGTCTCCTATAGATATATATGTTGTTCATCACGAACGTTGTATATTTGTGTTAATATAAAATTACTTTATTGTTGGCTAAATAGAATCGATACTTATATTTTATTTATAAATTACAATTTTAATGAAAAAAAAAATCAGGGAGAAAATAGGTGTGTTGGTAATGTTTAGTAAGAAATAGTTCTTATGCAAAATTGTAATACACTGAGTGCGCACCACGAATGCAGTGCGCTGTTCCTCTGGTGTAATTCCCTAGACTTGGTTAAGCTTTGTTTAGATGAGGCGGAGGATTATCGTGGAAGTATGACTAGCAGAGCTTCAGAAAAGTGCGAAGTAACCGTAAATGGATTACAAGGAAACCCCTTATATGATAAAACAGATTTGAGCCGTGTTCCCTCCGCATTAGTCGTAAATATAATTAAGGAAAGGAGCATTCTGTTGGTTCAGCTAACTGAGGTAAGGCTTATTCTACTGAAGTTGGGGAACTCGGTGCTAATAGTTTTCCAGATAAAATCTTCGCCGCCAGGTACCATTGGTGTTGCTTGTGTGTCAGATTTTCTCTGTTATACACGTACACAAATGGGATAATTGCAGTTGTCTTTATATACGGGCTGAATCATTTAAAACTTGCGCAGCAAGTGTTTCGGAAATGAAAGATGATATTGACGTACTGGTTTCACAGAGTTAAAGTTTAGACAGGTGCTCACAATTTCAACCCAGACACAGATTTTAATAAGAACTGGGCTTTTTATTTTTTGGATAAAGTTTTTTTTTTTTTTTTTTTTTTTTTTTTTTTTGTTTTTTTTTTTTCCAAATAGAGTAATACCTATTCACACCAAGAAAATAAAACTAGAGTAAATTACAATGCCACTAGTGATTTTTGCTTGATTCTAGTGCAAGTAGTTTACGTGCTATCGTAGTATGACAATTTAAGATAACACAGCTGTCTGTCCCATTTAACTGCTTAGTTGTTAATAGGCTACGATGATATGTTTTGTTTCTCTTTCCTTTACACAAATTGCATTTGGAACTCTTTGTGAGTACTTTGTGAAAGCTCATGATACCTAGAAGTAGTACATCCTGGGAGATAATGTTTACTAATATTAAAACAGCCAACATGCTCATGGAGTATGGCAAATGTAGGAAGAAGGCCGTTCGTTATTCTTGTAACGTGTACGCTGAATGATATACCAACAGACGTCGACCATCTCGATAGTTATTTGCGATCGTCTTTAAACAATTACGTAATTGATGTGTCGGTTAAGCGAGACTAGAAAATTATCAGCAAAATAAACATTTTACAAATTTGCTCATTTTTACGCATGCATAAAAAAAACTGAAAACAAAAGAAATGATTTCAATATTCGTGAATGTTAACCTAACACTTTAATTTCAATCTTAAATCATGGAGGGGACCACGGTTGGTGTAGTGGTTAGACAACTCGCCTCCCACCCAAGCGAATCGGGTTTCGATTCCCGGCGGGGTCGCTCCCGGATTTTCGCATGTGGGAACCGTGCCGAACGATGCCGCTGATCGGCGGGGCTTCTCGGGGATCTCCCGTTCCCTTCGCTCCTTCATTCCGGCGCTGCTCCATACTCACCTCGCATCACTCTCATTGGCTCTCAAGACCTCGACTCTTCACTCACTTAAGTCATGGAACTACTTTCCTTCCAGCGTTACCAACTTTGCTGGGTGAATGCCAATCATTGTGTCTGTTAACATATAAGCAGGTATAGTCTGTTCACGGTAAAGAGCACACTTTTGACGCCATGGTTACTTTTTCCTTTCAGCAATTTTGTATCCTTTTACCATATTTTTAAAATAAATATTGCCATGTATGTAATAAACACAGTGTGTATTTTCCACCGCATTCGAATGTAAACGTCTAAGGCTAATATAAAATATATTTATTGACGATTATTCCAAATAAGAGGGCTTTCGAAAGTGCTCACTTTACCGTGGACAGCCTATAGGGGCAGTGGCATTTTTCAAACGTTGATGTCAAAAGTGCTCAGTTTACCGTGAACAGCTCATAATGGAAAATTATTAGAAACGCGAATTTTACATCTTCCGACAATTTTTACTTTAAATTGTACGAAAAACAAAATTGACCCTTTGAAAGACCAATTTAACAATAAAAACCCCACTAAAAATTCGCTGGCAACACAGCTGTATCTGTAAAAAAAAATAACTTTCTTAAGTTTGAATGCGTAATGAACAGTGATCTAGCTCCACTGAAGTTTAGTACCTATCTAAACCACAGTCCGTATAGCAGAGCGCATGGCGTGGTTCTATAAAACAAGGGGGAATATCTGGAAAGTGTGATTTTGGAGCGGGGGAATAAACTTACAACTTTCTCCTCCATGGGCAGGTTAGCAACATCTGCACCTCTTCAGTCATTCATAGAATACTGAATGGTGCCTACAGGTCCCTTCTCTTTTTACAACAGGCAGCCGGCCAGCCGTATCCCGTCAAGACGTAGAAGATTTTGGTGGTGTGTTGAAAAGGGCAGCGGTGTTGGAGGGGGGGGGGAGGCTCATGCATACTGACACAGGGACGCCTCCACACGTGCGCATAAACCACCGCAGCCGATGGCCTCGCAGAATAACGGTTACACGCGGGACTGTAACGGGATTCCCGCCTCTTTTAAGGCAGGGATGCAGCTGCGATTTGAAATGTATTACAGCCACCCTTGGGTGCAAACAAGGTTAGGAGAAATAGGGGCGAAGCCGCGATAGTAAAAATACTTGGGGCGCTCAGGGTCCGAGAAAGCGAAAAGTCGTTTACGACGCCCAAACGTGTGGTTTCCAACCGACAGGGGACAGTCTGAGCAGATGACTTATTCAACCTAGTTTGTCTGTTGGAAACTTCGCGATCTTATGGAGGCCTGAAGGGTCCTCTCCTCTGAGAAGGGTCGACAGATGTAAAATGCTGAAGTTTCCCGAGTGCATTTACAGACTTTTTAAACACTTGGGCACAAAAAATGAATTTGTGTCAGAGGAACACATACGATATTATATGCTTATATTTTTTACACGGGAAACAAAAAATTTCCTGGTGTGAGAAGTCTCTGGACCCATACTTTATAGGTGGCTATTTGCAAGTCTCTAATTTCGATAGCGACCCCCCCCCCCCCCCACAAGGGGCCCCGGTGGCTGAGTGGTTGGACTTTTTTTTTTTTTAATTTATTTCATTAACCCTACTTAGCAGTACAGCCATCCAGGGTGTTCAATTCCATCATGGCTACTACAATTTAATAAACAGTATATTAATTATATAAATTCACAACTTTTTTTTTGTGGGAGGACAGCTGTTCGTTTGGGCGCCGTAATTTAAGCGGTTGGAATGCTCGCCTCGCACCAAGGCGAACCATGTTCAATTCCCGGCCGGGTCACTCCCGGGATTTCGCAAGTGGGAAACGTGCCGGACGATGCCGCTGGTCGGCTGGTTTTCTCGGGGATTTCACGTTTCCCCCGCCCTTGCATTCCGGCGCTGCTCCATTCCCACCCTCATTTATACTCATCGGCTCTCCAGACCTCGTTGTTAAGAGCCGCCTAAACCTCTCAATCTAACACAACTATTCGAACTATATCCTCCCACGTCCCCACCCCCAAAAAATGTGCCCTATCACTTTCAATTGCCTGCCCCCGAAAATTAGACCTGCGTACGACAATACGGTTGAGATTACGTGTTTAAGGCCCGTCTACAATCACGATGACACAAAACTTTAAACGCTAAACGTCGCCATAAGAAAACTGGCATGTCTACAATCGACGTTAACAGGAATGAAAAAAAAAAAAAAAAAGAATGTGAATGTATACATACAAATATTTTTGTTTGTTTGTAATTTAAAAAGAACCTTTTGTAAAAAAAATATATACATTCCACAGACCTAATAGTTACTCAATTATTTTTCAATGCATTCTGTGTTATTTGTATATTGATTTCGTATACATTAACAAATTAACTACGTACGGCGATAGTGGTGCTATCTGTTGCCAATCGTCTGCAACATTTGACATTTGTTTTCACGTGTTTGTGACGTCTTTTGAGTTCTGATTGGCTGGCGTAAAATGCAAAACGCAAAGACTTGAAAGTTTGGCCAACTTCTACCGCGTTTGCATTTTACGTTTAGCGCCGTGGCAACGTTTAACGTCGGTTGCAGCCAGGGCGTATACGATTCAGGGATTCAAGAATTATTGTAACGCGTTATTGTAACGTCAACGCGATTGTAGACGGGCCTTTACGCGGTACGAAGACGCCGTATAGCGAACCACTGCCGTGGCAGGTAGCGGGAGGGGGGGGGAGGGTGGTACCAAGAGTCTGCGGAGACAAAGAGTGGCCACGAAGAAGTCCCCGACGATAAAACACCAACGGAACGACCGGCGCAGCGAACAGCCTAGAAACTCTTTCCCCCGCGAAATGTTCGTATCTGGGATGGGACCGATCCCCGGCACGGCCCGTCGTCGGCGCGGTACTCTTGCCCCCCTCCACCAACCCTAGCACGGGTTTATGATAGTGAGGAAGGAAACAAGATGGCGGCCGGAAGTCCATCAGGTCGGGTCCCCAGGGGTGGAGCGGGAGGAAGAAACAGGGTGTATTGTCTACCCCTCCGCGCGAGGGGGCGAGTCCAAGAGCGGCCACGAGGGGAGGAGGTCAGTTGATGTTATCTCAGGGCCGCCCTCGCCATCCACTGGTGGCGGACGATAAGCCGTCCGGAGTCTATAGAAAAGTCCCGGGGAAGAAGTCTTTTTCTCCCCTCGCGCAGGAAGACCAGCCTGTCTCCTCTGTGGTTCCGCTTGTGACTTGTTCCGAAGCTCGTCACAGCGCTGATTTCTTTTCCGGGGCCTGCCCGACAGGACGTGGCTGTAAACAAAACTGTAGAATTTACTACTGGGGACCACTGTGGGCGATCGTTCCGAGTTGCAACATCAGAATTGTGGCCGACCGACGCCCCGGAGAGGTAACATGAGAAACTGGAAGCGGTTGTGACTTTATACCCTCTACAGTTTCTCCCAAACAACTTCGCGTGACGACAGAAAACAAAACGACGTCAGCCTAAAGGATATGCTACAATGTGCTGACGCTAACTGCTGATTGGTAACTCCTGTTGTCGACTAGAGTGCTGATCGTCTCTCTCTCTGCGTGCTGCAATGAAAACTGATCCTCTGCTACCAAGCATAGTTCCATTGACGTGATATAGGCAGCAGGACAATCACTTTATTTAAGTTCGCTAATTTTTCGCACGCACATTAGATCTATGAATGACTTTTGGCGTTTAAATAAGCAATATATTATTTTTATTATATATGATATTACTGTATTAATCCATATAAACATAATAATCGTTTACCGCCTTTTTTTTGTGCCTGCGCAGCTTGACCTTGAATTGAAATTGGCTCGTTCATCGTGACGTATTTAATGATAGTCATTGACGTACACCCTGCCGATCAAGCTACGGATCAGCGGCCGACAGCGATTTAAAAGTTGGTTAACTTGGTCAGCCCTGCACTGTACAGCATTGATCAGCACATCGGAACTGACGTCACATGTCACGTGAGTCAATCACAATTCAGAAATTCGTCGGCACTTCACTGAACGCCATCAGCCATCAGGCTTTATGGGCTGTTAACGGTTAGTGGAGCACTTCTGAAATCAACTTTAGAAATATCACTCCTTCTACCTGCATATACTTTAACGGAGATACTGAATAGCATGCGTGCAGTAGAGTTGGTAACAACGGTGGAAAAACAAAGTAACATATCTAAGTTTGAATTAAAAGTGTTAAGTAAACAATGTTAATGCAAGTGAAAAAATAAGTGAATTTCTAAAATATGCATTTTTCTAATAATTTCACACGACGGAAGGATTCGTAGTGTGCAAGCACGGCACATGCAAGCATTTTTAGAGCACAGCTCCGAAAAGTATTCGGTTTTCCGTGAACATCCCATACATGTTTTTGTTCCTGGGGCAGTTTGTACTAATTACACTACACTAGTTACGGGCATCGTCTGGCCAGGTTCCCAAACCGATCGCAGAGGTTCAGTCGTATAGCTGCCATTTCAAAACTGTTCAGTATTTTTTGAACGGTGTCTGTTTGCACAATTTTTCATGTCTGAATACTAGTTCCCGTTTCCTGTTTGCATCTTTAATGTGCATTTTTGACGTGAATACGTCTTTAAATTTGCGACCACAGTGGGAAGCTATCCAGAAAATCGGATGATAACCAAATCGGGGGATACAGTTTGGCATTGCAGCTCCGAATCTATCGTCTACATTCAAAATTCAATTACACCACTCGATTGCCAAAGGATCAAAGAATAAAAGAATATGTTGCGTTGAGTGAGGACTGCGAAGCATCGCGTGCGGCCGGGGGTGGGGGAAGCCCCGCAATTTTTGAGTTCGTTTCGCCGCGTCTCATAACTTCTACGTAGTATAACTTTTGACCAGGAGAAGCTACGACGCTCGTTTATGTTTCAATCAACAGCACTCGTCAAGATAAGTCGATTGCGTGTATAAAAATATTTATGTGGCGGGGTTATGGTTAAATCGTATGAGTTTAATGTAAAAATTAAGAAAACTTAACACAATTTCGGCCTATACTCGTCAAAAAAAAAAGCCACGTCGAAACACAGTAATCATATACGGTTGGAAAGACCATCTTAAAAAGAATCCAATGATAGCCATAAAACCCCATATGATCGAGTGAAGCGCTGCCGGGAGCGCAAAATAAACATCAAGGCGTCCGAGCGCGTCTATGTAGACGTATTCACGCAAAACAAACGGCCGTGTCCCCAACACAGCCACACCCCATTTTTTATACCAGAAAAAGACTAATATGTGTGAGGGAACTTCCGGTACCGCGGCTATTTGACGTAGCGCAGGGAAATGCAGAACACAGTTGTCTTTTATTACACCATGCAATGACAGGGTCACCATTGAAAGTCCTATAAGGCAAGTCGACGAGATCAAGACTGCGTGTCAGTTCAGTGTCTTGCGGTGTAAAGGCGACGAGACATTCGATGCGCGTACTTAGTTCGCCCTTAGTGCTTCCAAACTTCTAGGCCTCACACACGCAATATACCTCCGGACAAAGGCACCCATAATGGCCCTATCCAAGTACATTTATTCCACATGTTACTATATCTCAATGCTCTTCGAGGTAAAAAGAGCACTTTTGAAAGCCCTGCTTAAGATCTACTTGTATACACATTGTGTATTTTTTCACTATGCACTGTAAATGAAATTTGTACTTTTTACCGAGAAATTATTTGTAATTTTACAAATGCTTGTTACAGTACAAATATTTATCTTGTAAAACTACTCGCTTGTAAAACGACAAGGGCCTTATTTGTAATAGATCTAAAAAAATGCGTGTACTATACTGACCCGTATCCACGAACTTCAGAAAAATGGCGGACACTCAACGACATAAAACCGTATATAGCTGTTTGTATAACGGAAGTTATGTAATATATAATACAATGGTAATTTCAATAAAATGTGACCGTATTACTCATTAACTGTTAATGTTTCATAGCTTCACAGAACTCTCAAAATGAGAAATAGCTAAATGTATTCTTATTAATCAAATGACTTCCTTAATATTTTGTAGGTACTTAAAGCTATGTTTACTATAGAAATAAGTACTAAGTTAGTAAGCAGAGTTGGTCTTGTGGTTTCTTTTAAAAGATGGCATTATTGACTTCATTGACCTATTACTTATATTTGCCTGCGGACATACCGTGCGTGAGGTTTGACGTTTGATAGTGTGAGTGTAGTTTGCCGTGTGACGAGCAAGTAAAGTAGACCGACCTGGAAATCTGCCGCGGAGGAACGTGGGCACGAACTCCCGACCGTCCGACTACAAGTTGGCCACCCTGCCCTTGAGGTGGTCAAGGGCACGGGCTGATAATACAAGGGGCGTAGGTTCTAATCCCCGTGCTGGCAAAGTGCAGTTATTCTCTGTTATTAATTCATAGCATTAGTCTTCTAGAAGGAAAAAAATAGTTTTACGTACATTTCTCAATAATGTAAGTTGTAATACAAGGCTATCATTTGTAACATTACAAATATACGTTTTGTACATTTTACAAGAAAACTATTTGTAGTTTTGCAAAGGATTTTCTTGGCAACGTGGTTTACAAGATTTATCTTGTAAAAGTTCAAAGCAAATTTTTAGAATGCATGAAAAATTAACACTGCCATTGACCTGGGCATTATATTCATGCGCCAGTGAAGTCAAACGCTGACATTATTAGGAATGTAAATATTTTACAAATTTGCTATTAGGAATGTAAATATTTTACAAATTTGCTGATTGCTACACCTATCTGCATTTAAAAAAAATCGGAAAGTAAAAGAAATCATTTCGACATTCACAAATGTTTTCTTATGCTTTTAATTCGACGTTAAGACATAGAACTACTTTCCATCCGCAGTTACCAATTTTACTGGGCGCATCTCGCTTAGTGCACCTGTTATAATATATGTAGGTAGAGGCATTGACATTTTCCAAAAAGAGAGATTTTGAAAGTGCTCGAATATCCGGGAATGGCCTATAAGAATTTGTAGTAGATGCTACATGATGACTGGGAAAATCACCGACAAAACTCCAAAAGTGATTACGGGTATTCACCACGAAGGCCATTTTGGACAGCCAGAGGTATTAGGTAAGACTTCTCTGCGGTGATTCGCCATTGCTTCCAGCAGCACGAGGGAAAAGATGCAACTCGACATACGGTCTTAAAACTACAGGACATTTCCCGCGCCTAAAAAATTCCAGACTCGACTGAAAAAAATCGCACCTGCGATCTGACCACTTGACCAAACAATCGTACTACAAACATGTTCTCGAGTAGCTTTTATCGTTGGCCCTAAAGTTGTAAATATAGGTATTTGGCCACTAAATGCTCTCGGAATTTAGCAGCACCGGGGGGGTGGGGGGATGTGTGTATAGCGTATGACCGAACACCGAACTTCAGTTTCCTTGCTCTCAAAACAAGAAAGACATGCCTTGCTATCAAGAGTTAGAAAATGTTTCGTCCAAGCACCAGCTACGCTTAAATATCACCGAGAACGCTAAATTATTTGAACGGCCAATCAAAAATTAAAGGACACGTACTGCTCGCATCTTTCCAGTGGTGGCGAAGATGAGCAATAGCGTTGAAGTAAAAATTATCCACGAGCTTCATATTTTCTCAGATATTCGTATAGCGCCTTTAGTATGCGATCCAGGCATTTCCCACCGCGGACTCCTCTATAGACCAAAAATAGTCGAATTCCCATTCCCTACTATCACCAGAAGTGTGTTTAACTTTCCCGCGTGCCTATTTATTTGTATCATTCAATCGAGAGGTCCGATATCTTTATAATTGTTGCGCCACCCCAAACAAAATAAATCGCTAAAAAAATTCGGTTTTACCCTATTGTGTACGCATGGACTATCGTGTTGGTATAGGCTATTCACGGTAAAGTGAGCACTTTTGAAAGCCCTCTCATTTGGAATAATAGTCGATAAATATATTTTATTTTATCCTTAGGCGTTAATTTCAGAGTGCAGTGGAATCTACACACTGTGTTTATTACTTACATGGCAGTATTTATTTACAAAGGAGGTTAGAGGATAAAAAATGGCTGAAATAAAAAGTAACTAGGGCTTCAAAAGTGCTCACTTTACCGTGAACAGCCTATACATCGAAGTAGTAAATAAAACCAACTATAACGGTGTCATGCTTAGAAATTCCTTATTCATTATTTCAGTGCCTTCTATAGAATAGGACACCCATTGAAATTACAGGCAAACGCCTTTATTATCGAGTAGGAACAGTGGCTTATTTTCATTTCAGGATATCTTAATTTCCATTCTTTTTAGACCCAGGGCTTCTACAGACAAGCTCGTAATGGAAAATTTATTAATAAATGTACATGTGTATAGAGTAGGATTTCATTCATCTGATGTCTGCGTGATAGCAGTTACTTTTTGGCCTAACAGCGTTTATAATTAAAAGCGTGTTCACGTATGGCATGCCTGAGAAAAATCAGCAAAACGCGTTATTCGGACGAGATTCTGGTAGTGAAAACAGCGAAAAGAAAATCTCAAACGTCTGTACACTTTTGTGAAACTTTACACTCTGAGAGTTATCGTTTACCAACTCTTTACTTAAAAATCACTTTAAATAGGAAAATATCAAATAACTTATTTTTAGACATTTTCATTTTTAAAATGTTAGTTCCATATGTTACACAAAATTAAATAAAACTATATTCGTCTTTTATTTTTTCACTGGTGTGCAAGTCTAAAATCCATAGAGAAATTTGACGGTAAACATGATAGGGACCACAACTGTGTAAACGGAGTTGAAAAATTACGAATTAAAATGCTACGTGCAAAAAAAATTCCCCTCAGAATTAGCTAATTTATTTAATTAAGAAAAGGAAATTAAAGTTTCTTTTATACATCGCTCGTTTAGTGGATTTTTGTTCCAACAAAGAGACGGCTTATAAACTCACACATCGTAATTGGAAAAGCTAGTCCCTCTGCCAGCCGGAAAAGAACTAGAAAGAACTAGTGACATCTTGGTTACAAAGGAAGTGACAAGTACAGTAACAGGAGCTTGAAAGAAACGGTAGGTAAATCTGTCATTTTTTAGCCGGTACATCTGAGAGGGAAAGAGTTACTATACTACAACAGTAACGGCGGGAAAAAGGCGAATTAATTAGCTACAAGTTGTTATACGAGCGCTGTAGTGTTGTCGTGTTAATCTCAATGCGCTTGTGTATACATATTTCATTCTTACTTTATTTCTGGTACAAACAAACCAACATGGGTTGGTCTTCTATAATTGGTTGAACGTGTTCTGCGAACTCTAATACATATACTTATTAAAAGATACCATACTAGTAATACATTTTTTTACAAAGGATTATTTGCATTTTTATACTGATTATTTCCGATGCTTTTATTTTGAAAACCATCTGAAAAGGGCCGCTGTGGTGTTTAGCTAGTGAAGAGATTTCGACGGCTCTTAACATCGAGGTCTTGAGAGCCGATGAGGGTGATTGAGGTGAATATGGAGCAGCGCCGGAATGAAAGGGCGGGAGAAACGGGAGATCCCGAGAAAACCCGCCGATCAACGGAATCGTCCGGCACGATTCCCACATGCGAAAATCCGTGAGTGACCCAGCAGGGGATTGAACTCGGATCGCTTTGGTGGGAGGCTGTGGTGTTGTAGTCAAGACTATTCACCTCCCACCAAGGTGAACTGGGTTCGATTCCAGGTGATGGAGTCAATCGAACTATCGCATGTGGGAAAAGTGGCGGACGTCGCCGTTGGCCAGCGAGTTTCCTCGGGGTTCTCCCTTTCACCCACCCCCTTGTATTTCACCACTGCTCCATATTCACTTCAATCCACCCTCATCGCCACTCGCTGTAAAGAGCCGGCCGAAACATCTTAAATCTCAACTCGAAAACATTTGACAGTGCACAGTGATAGAGCTGTGCACTCTAAATCTGAATCAGTGAGAATTCCACTGTTTCTATCAATCAACAGTACCTGGCTAATTCAACAGTTACTTCAGTGAATTTATTTGACGAATCAGTGAAAAAATGCCAAATTTCCTTCACTTATTGATTCAGTGATATTTTCCACTGTTTTTCAGTGGTTTGTTTTTGACTAATGAATCAGTTAAACAGCGTTTAAAAGTGGCTGTTAAAAAACGTGTATCGAGTGAAATAAACAACGAATAAACTAATAAAACCAATGCAATTCTTTAAAATTCCAATTCTTTAAAATGTGTTTCGTATTTCAAAACACTATTTTATGAGGTAATATGAGTACACAGCCTTTCACTCCGTTTTTACGTCTTTCATTTAGTTTTCATGTAATCGTCACAGGGAAGGTTTAAACTGCATATAATGTGATGAAGAGACTGCACTCACATATAATATTCGTTTTAACAATCCTAACGATACCAATTAAACCAAAAACGAAAAGTAAGGACATGCAATTTAAATTTTCATGATTTCGATAACAAGTATAAGACATATATTTTCCTCTTGCACTTTCAACTTGGCTTGGTAGTGCATATGATAAGGTAACGGACTAAAATCGAAATGTGAAAGAAGTGCGAGTTCAATCGCGGCCACCTGCGGCGGTCTCCTTACTTTTTTTAAATTACTGTCATTTGCGCAATACAAATATGAACTATCGTAAGTATGTTTATTTCATATACATGTTTGGCTACATTAAATAAAAACAATATTTAATTCGCCACTGCAGTCGGCCGTCACTTATTCAATCGGTGAAATTGTTTCACGTCACTAATTCAATCAGTGAAATTTTTTCATTGAAACAATCAGTGGTTTTCCACTGATTCTAAGTGGAGCCATTTTCACTGATTCGAGTAGTTTAATTTCACTGCGAATCAGCGGTTTTCCAATTATTCAACTTTATAGTGTGATTTGTTATGTAACAAGTTGTTCCCGCGGATTTAGCGTGGATGTTAGGGAGCGTGTGTGTGCCTAATACAGAAAAAACCATTGGCCTACTCTTGATAGTTGCCAAAATGGCGTAATGTATACGTGAGACATGTGCTAATGCAGAGTGATGTATTCAAGTGAGACCATTAAAAAGTTGCAGAAATAGTTTATTTTTAATATTTTTAATCACCCTGCCTTTCACAGCAGCGTTCGATGTTACCTCTGGAGCACGTAGCTGCAATTGCAGTTGTAATATCTGTGTGTAGCGAGCATTTCCAGTGCGCCGAAGGAAGATCGTCCCAATTCCACTTTTAAATTGCATGGCATGCATGTGTCCGTGCAGTCCAGCAAGCAGAATGGCGGATAACTACTCTTAAATCCCACGACTTCATAAAGTACGTGGAGTCAGAAGGAAATAATATTTGAAAAATGAGCGGCTTAGGACGTAATGATCATAATTACTGAAATCTTAAAACGAAAAAAAAAAAGTTATTCCAGCTTGGTAGTACCTGTAGTTTCTATCGGAAAGTGACTGGAAATGTAAGCAAGCAATCTTGATGCAGGCTGTTCACGGTAAAATGAGCACATTTGAGGCCCTAGTTACTTTATCCATTCAGCCATTTTTTTATCCTTTAAACTTGATTTTAAATAAATATTGCAATGTAAGTAATAAACACAGTGTGTATGTTCCACCGCACTCGGAAGTTAACGCCTAAGGCTAAAATAAAATATATTTATTGACTATTAATACAAATTAAAAAGTGCTCACTTTACCGCGAATAGCCTATAATCATGTTTATTGTCCGAGGTATGTTTTCATGTGATGGTATCTGTAGCAGCATATCAACACAATTCCAGCAGCTGTAAATCATCGTGGTTTGCAGCGGAATGACGTAGCTCTGTTTTTTTACATTAGGACTAAAATGAGGGTAAAATAAATATATGTGTGCTGTGTAATGCGTTGTGGTACGTATGCCACACAAGTTTTAAAATAAATTACCTTACATATTCACGCCCTCGTAAGAAATGTTAATACTCCGTAGGACATTGTAATTCAAATATTGTTCCATATCATGCATTGTAAGCCGTATTATGGGGTCTCTAAAAATACTCCAAAATCAGCTTGATTGCTGTGTACCTCCCTGGAAAGACACGACATCCGAAACATTCATAGGCGACTGCTTAGAGCTTTTCTACCTGACTGCTCACTAATAGTGTGGCAGTGTAACCATTTTATGTCAGCAATTAAACGTACTGACTTAGCACAGGCGATGAGAGATTCGATGAGAGTATGATTGTCGCCACTGACTCTCCATCGCTTCTATGATTAATAATCTCAAGTTTATTTGAAGACAGGAGAAGACCTTGTTTCGTAATCGTGTTGCCTTGGAACGGCAATAAAGTCGTGATCTTGGGTGGGCTCACACGCTCGACAAAGTACGCTGACAGTGTTTTCTGTCCACAACGTTTGTAGCAGTAGCAGATCTCTTCGAAGATTCCGCTCGTCATAAGGGATAAAGCTAACCCTACGTAAGGTCACATCTACTACAGGTTGGGAAGATTAATGTTAATTGTTTGGCAACCAACAATTTTCGACACTAGGTAAGCACTTGTGTCGGCTATATATAGGCTGTTCACGGTAAGATGAGCACTTTTGAAAGCCTTGCTTAAGACCTACTTGTATGCATGTTGTGTGTTCTTCCGCCTTATGTAAAATTAACATTGCCACGACCCTCATCACTGTATTCATACGTCGGTCAAGTGAAATCCAAGAAATTATTAGAAAAGTTTATATTACACGGATATGCTCATTTTTACACTTCGATGCATTTAAAAATACAGTAAGCGAGATAAATAATTGAAGATATTAAAAATGGTTACCTAACACGTTTTGTTTGACGTTAATATATACAACTACTTTCCTCTCCATCGTCACCAACTTTACTGGACACATGTCACTCATTGCGCCCGTTAAACTATATGCAGGTAGTGGCAGTGTCTTTTTTATAGGGTTGATTTCAAAAGTGATCACTTTATTGTGAACAGCCTTTACCAGATTTTCTCTATTCTGTACGTTATAAAAACAGGATATTTGTAATAATCATAAATTAACTTAAATACAGTATGACATCGCAATTACGTAAAATCTTTCTCTTTTATTATTCATATAGCTTAAAATATTAATTAGAAGTTACCTTTCGGAAACCTGAGCACCGAGCGGCGGGGATATTCCCTATGCCAAACTCTCCCATTAGAAATCTGGTTTGGTTTCTAGCCCGAGTAGGATAAACCTTACCCTTGGAGACAACGTGAGCTCTCGAAGCAGGACTAGAGTTTCTTACACAATAGAAAACTTTAGCATTTAACTTTACGTTTCCTTTCCTCTGACGAAACCACCAATACAATACAATTGTAAAGTAAGTCAGAGTTCAGACAATTGAACATCAGTTCTGCAAGCTTCGTAAAAAAGTGTATCTTGTTATGTAAATAGCTATGATATTATCCAGGAATGTATATTATGTACTTCTTTTAAAAATAGCCTTAAAATTTACATTAACAGTTTATGTAAAAACAACAAAAAATCATTTGTTTACTTTATTAAAATATGTCTATTCATATATTTCTTCTTTACATTGTACTTGTTTAATTTAAGACGGGTTTGTTTAATATACCGAGATTTAAATCGCCCTACAGTAAAATATCGCACTTTCCACATAACCTCTGTTAGATTTTAGGCAAAATGGCTGTTTGACTTTGACTTTAAATTTCAATTTTTCGAAATCGTAAAGTCAAGAGTGCTTCACTTTACTTTTGACAGTTCCATGGTGTCAAGCTCCATAATAAACAACATGTCGGAAAGCAAACGCAAAGTCAAATCGTAAAGTCAAATGTTGAAGTTTTCAATTGTGTAAGGGCCTTAAGGAATAAGCAGGTGCCAGGACGAAACTTGTGCGAAGAGAAAGTTCCCCCCCCCCCAGCCTCTTCCCGAAGTTAAGTCGGTCGGTGGCAAGTCGCGACGCGGAATGACTCACAGATGCGAGATAAGAAAGAGCCCCCCCCCCCCCCCCGCTCGCGGCAGTTGGCCGCTCCCTTGGTTCCAGCAGAGGCCCCTGGAGGCCAATCCTCCACGCATCTCGGCCTTATCAACACCACCACTAGCCCTCAACTGGCAAATATGGAAACACACGACATATGGCCGGCTGCGGGGAAGAGCCGGCCAACTCACCGCTAGGCTCCCGGCAAGTGCAGTCTGCGCCTTCAGTAGATTGCATTTTACATTAATCCCCGGCTGATTCACTCCTGATTTTCGCAAGTGGGAATCGTGCCGGACGATGCCGCTGGTCAGCGGGCTTTCTCGACAATCTCGTTTCCCCGCCCCTTTATTCCGGTGCTGCACCACATACTTAACTCACTTCACCTCCATCGGCTCTCAAGACCTCGCTGTTAAGAGATACCCAATTCTCTTCACTCACTCACTCACTCCCTCGCTATAATACAGTAAAATGTCTTCATTTGACTAAATGATGTAGCATCAATTAAACGTTAAAAATGTATGATGGGTTAGATTATTGGGAATAGAAAACTGATGTTGACCTAGACATAATTTTGCTTGTCCCTCCAGCAAATCTAAACCTAGTAGTTAATAACCAATAGTAGTTCGTAACCAACTTATATTAAAAAGTAAATTCTTCTTATTTGCCTTGCTAAATGTTTATTGATTGTGAGCACAAAATTATTTGGGGATCACAAAGAAAACTTATAAACAAAAAAAACTTATAAAGTTCATGTATTTGCCGTTGACAATTGATTTACTGAAGTCTTAGCGGGTGCACTTCAGAGACTGCAATGCCGTTTTAGATTTGCAGTTTGGACTGCGATATCAAAACTACTTTTGCCGTAATTTCAGATACTTGTATCGTAACAGCCATACAAATCTGTTATTTGCAGTTGACTAAAATGTTTAGCAAAGAAAAACTTTTCAAAATGTGAGTAACATTTAAAACGCCACTCTAATTGTTCCAAATATTATAAAACTGTAACAAATTATACGTCTATGAGCTGGGAACATGTGATGATCGCACAGTAAACAGTGCACTAAGTGTCTCAAAAGTCGCCCAGTCACGACTAGTATATAAATGAGGCCCTCAGTAATGTTTTCACATACAAACACATCTCGTGCATAGGGCCTATTGAAATATACTTGGCATACTTGAAAAATATACCTAACCTTTTAAAAGTCCGGCTTAGAGTCATATTCCTGAGCATTGCATATCTTCACTGTGAAATAGTTTGTAAAACAAATCTGTTACTCTGTTTTTCACTCTGACATTTATGTGTTTCGGAGCATAACTATACGTGGAATCTTGTCTCGAAAAACACGTGTCTTTACTCATCAGGTGTACCACACGTGTCTTTACTCATCAGGTGTGTACCGATGAATAATGTTAATAACCCATGGTGTGGGCATATTCACGTCTACCTATAACACCAGGGAACAGAAAAAATAGTGTTTAACAGTTTATGAACCCCTTTCCCGTAATTTTATGGTCGGGCGGGGTTTTTCATTCAGTCATGTGATACTTTTGAAGAACAGATGTCTCATATTATGATTCTCGCTTGCGAGATTTCAGAATAAAATTGATTATTTCATTGTATAACATTTTAAAAGCAAGGGAATATAAATAAAGGATTGTCTGTATGATTGTCTGTACGTGTTAATATTGCTAAAGGTCGTTCATGATAAAGTGAGCACTTTTAAAACAACCTTAGGAAAAAGACACTGCTCCTACCTACATGTATTTCAACGGGTGCACTGAGTGACATGCGTCCAGTAAAGTTGGTAACGATGGAGGGAAAGTAGTTCCATATCTTAACGTCGAATAAACAGTTGTCTAACTTAAATCAATTATTTCTCTTTCTGCTCTTTTTTTACGCGTCGAAGTTTAAGAATGAGCAGATTTGTAAAATATTTATTTCCTTTCTAATAATTTCACAGTTTCACTCGACCGACGCATGCATAAAGTGATGGGGCTCATGCCAATGCTAATTTTACATAAGGCGGAAGATTACACAACGTGCACACGAGCAGATCTTACGCAGGGCTTTCAAAAGTGCTCATTTTACCGTTGAACAGCCTATAACGGTCTTTAAGACTCGATAATGTGGGCTTATGTGGTTTTAGAATCGTAATTGGATTATTTTAATTGTTGCCCGTCTTAGCTGTCAGCCTGTAAAGCACGACGTTTACTAGTGGGAGAAAGTTAATTCCGATTGGTCACGAGACGTAAAAGTGCCTTGTCACGGATACATGCAGCCAAAAAAGCAAGGCGAATGTGTAGGATATTGAAAGTCTAGCCTACGTAAAATAATTTTCACGAGAAAATAGGTAGCCCTACTGATAAACTCTCTGTGGACAAGTGAAGAAAAGAATTGGCGGAAGCAATGCGTCTATGAAATGTTCACCTCTTCGCAGACACTTACAGGTATTTCACATCCAGATTGTCGCAAGCAATAATTTCGCTTCGCAATCTCGCCGCGCGTCGAAAATGTTGATACGGTGCGGAAGAATACAATACTCACAAAAAGTAATTAAGCGAGAAAGGCTTTAAAAAATTACTGAGCCGGGTAACCAGCTACGAATTATATAAACCCTCCCATGTCTCATTTTTCTCATCTCCTTAAATACCATACTGCGCTACTGCGCTACATGATTTATGTACACAACCTACACGAGTTGCAACGAAATATAAACTAAGGTGAAAATGGTGCTTGCGAAAACAACAGGATAAACAGGACTGAACATCGGAGAAATGGAACCTAGAACAAACGCTGCCGTAAACCACGGTCTCCACGAAACGCAAATACAAGAGTTAGTGAGTGTGGCGGGCAGAAGACGGCTAGTGAATGAAACTTTGGAAGTAATAAACAGTTGCGAAACGCGCGCGATGATCGTGGAGAGATCTCGCTGTGAAGGTCTGGCAGCCGCGAGCGCCCCAATTCCCGTCGTTCGGATGATGATTTTATGCCGAATGATGTTAGGCCAAGTGACTTTTAAACCACGTGAATTTTCAGGCCAAAAGTAATTTTAGGCCATATTTGTTTGAGTAAAATAGTTATAAGTGACGTGAATTTATATCCTTCAGTTATAAGCCAAATGAGTTTTAGGCCAAAAACTTAGCCCAATTGACTTTTAGGCTAAAAAAAAATTCAAACAAAATTTCTTTAGGAGAGGAAGGGTTAGTTTTAGGCCAAGTCACTTCCAGGCAAAGTTTTGTGCATCCCAGTACAGTATATGCGGGAATCCCTGTAGCGTTGATAGAAAATTTTTTAAAGGGGTGAGTGTTTCAAGAGGGGGGGGGGGGGTTGCACTGTCTGTAGTGAAAGTTGGAGGTTAATCCTTCATCAGCGGTGCTGACATACGTGTTAATTAGGACAAATTATGCGAGGAAATGACCTCAGAGTAACATATCATAGTGAACAGCAAATGCATATTTGTATCACAGTGACATTGGGGATTCAAAACTATTATACACTAGGCTATTACGTCACCTATTTTCTTGTAATGTAAACATTTCCGTCTCAGCAACTGAGAAGTGCTCGGTACACATGGTCGCCGATGCGATTCAGAAGTAGTATCGGTTATGGCTTGGTTATTATTATTATTATTATTCAATTGTTGTTTATTAAAGCCTGCGCTTACTGATATTGGGCTAATTATGATATAGCTTACACTCTTAATTAACCTATCCTTACGTCAAAAAGCAGCAGCGCATCCATGTTTCTTTACGCTATTCTAAAACGGAACCATGAGATTCGAAAGTCGCCAGCATGAAACACAGTTAGAGACTTTAAAAATGTGTTAATTCAAATAACCTGCCGGTTCGATACCAATATCTGAATACTGGAGCTTCTGACGTTATGCACTTGTTTACTGACTTATTCCCCAGTGAGTACCTAGCTTCACCGGGTACCACGGTAATCGACCATGTCTTCAATAATTACCTTTAGAAAATTTCTGGCACCTACTCGTTGTTTATAGGTGGCGAGTCAAGTTGTTCAAAGATACGACCCACTAGTCATAAGGGCCTGGTTGCCTTCAGTTTATTCTCTGATCTGTCGTGGGACGTAATCCAAACCTCGAGGCATACACTTTTCTGGCGGGTGAAATACGTTACAATATGATTCCGGGATACGACTTAGAACGCATGCTGCGTCCTGTAAACATTATATGAAGCCGTTGGACATAGCCAAGTAAAGGTTTTCTTCCAGAATTCTCTATTAGCGCCCTGCGCAGAATTCTAGCCTACTGCAATATTTCCACCTATAGACTGTTCGTTGTTAACGGAGTAGTTTTGAAAACCATTCTTAGGATTTAGTTTTCTACCCAATTTTTATCAATACACTGTATCTAAAACTAACATTGTCACCAACATGATCACTTTATTCATGTTCGACGAAGTTAAGAACGTAAATATATTGGTTAGGCCTATAAGCTAATTATTAGGCCTACGCCTAAGTACATTCAAAAAGAAGCTAAATTAAATACATTTAATGGACTTTAAGTACGACGTTAAGATAAGGAAATACTTTTCCCACATCACAACCAAGTTAACAGGGAGCATGCCAAACAGAGCGTTCTTTGACATAACATGCAGGTGAAGGCGGAAATTTTTTTTTCAAAGGTTGACCCAATAATATTATATATATATATATATATATATATATATATATATATATATATATATATATATATATATGTGTGTGTGTGTGTGTGTGTGTGTGTGTGTGTGTGTGTGTGGTGTGTGTGTGTGTGTGTGTGTGTGTTTACTCAAAATCTGTGATTAATTAAATTTTTAATTTGTAAGAGTTTAATTGGATAAATATGACAGGTGTGTACCAGACCTGAGCCATCGTACTTTGCCAACTCGCCGTCTGCACGTATCACGTGGCCTTGCGCCTTTGTAGCGCGGAGTCGATGTTTTCCCCTCGGAGGGCAGGCAACCGGCGACGAACTTCCCAAGGGGAGAAAAGTGGCGGCAAACGAGCGGCATTCTGTCGCTGCTGTTGAAGAAAGAGAAGGGTGGGAGGGAGGGAGGCGCCCCGGCCAGGACACCTCTCGGGGGCTGCTGTCGCATTCGGGCTGGAGAGGAGGATGCATCGCAACACACGAGGCACCGCAGGATACGAGCCTTCCCCAAGATTACAGGCGTCGCGAGCCGCTCTCCTTACGGCTCCACGCCCAGATAACAGAAGATTGCCTTTTACTGCCGGCGATGCCAACAGCATCATCCCCTCTCCACATCCCACCCCTCGGGCACACACAACGGTACTCCTGTCTCAATGACCATCGCAGGGTTATCTCCTCAACGGACCATGTTTCGAAGCACTCGAATAATATCAACATCTCGTCGAACAACAGGGTAATAAGTAGAGACCTGAAAAATACGCGAGTTCAATGACGTGCAGGCTCAACTATACAGTCTTATGTACAAATATACCTTATTAACTCCACATTGGTTGTCTCCTGTCTTGGTGGAAGAAGACGATTGGGCCAGCGTTCTCCAGGAGGTGTCAAACACCGGGTGGACCAATAGCTATATAAACACACGTTTTTTAAATTCTAGCTTGTCTTAAAATGAATCCGCGAATTCTTCAGGTCTCTAGTAATAAGTGAGGGAACAAGTAGTGAAGAACATCAAGAGTGGGCGAAAGAACATGCCATGACCTGGGCGTTTATTCTAAGTTTGTCGAATGTCGAAGCGGAGCTCCCGATCGTGAAATAACGATTTACGTTATATTTCCGTGTTTTGGTATTCTAAGTTAAAGATGACATCGATTCTCGTGAGAAAACGATCGAGAGCACTCGACAGCTATATGTTGTCGAAAGCCGCGTCCCGATCGGGAAGTGGAAATTCAACATGGCGGGTGAGAAGCGTGGTGGCCATATTTATTGCATATCTTATGGTTTCGTACTTCTTAAACATAATACATAACATACAAAAAGTTACAATTATGTGGAACATTATTATATGCATCTTATTGTATCTACACATGTTCGGGAGTCTGAAGTTATATTTCTATATCCTGAGTTAATTATGTACTGTAGCAATGGCAGAGAGGTTACGTGTTTATACGAGCACCGTGTTGGTGTTGTCGGAGTAATGAATCGGTAGTTAATTATTCGTGTATTTGCTTTCTTCAAGCATAGTTGACCGTAGTACATTTTCTTGAGTGAAATGTGTAATATTAATCGCCGCGTGTATACCGCTTCGTAAAACTGCTAGTTCTTTTTCTTATACGCCGTCTGCAATGAATTGACAAATATAATTTACATAGTTAAGTTTTTTAGTTTCAGTAAACGTGCACAGTGTTGATTTTACTGAATAATTCTGGAATAATTTATTTAATGCTAGCGACGAACAAACGTGATTTTAGTGAAGCACACATGCAAGGATTCATCTAGAAAAACACATGTTCAAGAGATTGCGGTGTTTACAAACAGTAAGTTTGCGTGTTTTGTAAATACTGTACTTGTAAAACATTACTATAATTATTGCAATGCACGTGACCTTAAAAAGCCGCCAGATTCCACACTTTTGTAGTGCGTGAATAATATTTATCTATGTGGTAAATGCAACGAGTGTAAGGTTAACTTTGGATAGTGTGCTTGTGTATACTGCTGCATCTGTACGAATACGAACAGCGACGTATGTATCGCGTTTTGTTTTTCATTAAAGTTACAATAAAGTCAATGTTATTTCCATTCGAGCAAAATTTACCACTGCTCCAGCGAAACGATATGCAAACTCAAAATACCACACTCTCGTAAGAGCATCAAAATAATGTCGTCTCAAGAAAGACGTTATAAACTAAAGCGCGCCCCCCCCCCCCAACACCTCATACCTACGTGCAATAATAAAACTAATTAAATGGGCAGATTCTATAGTTTTATGAATAACTATATAGACCAGAGTATTTGTGTACGAAGCACGTCACTTCACTAGTAATGGGAATTCTTGCATTCCTACAACAAATCAATTACACACTGTATTATGTAAGCTTTGTTGTTTATGCCTAATGTAATTTTCTAAGCTAACTTTACAGTTGTATTTATTAAAATGACATTTTACGTATCATCTTCTATACATTTTGTTACATACATCACAGTGAACGTTATTTAAAAGGACTGTTATAGGGAATACTTTGTAACGAATTATCTCGTCTTTTAACAGTCGTTTTTATACTTGAAACAGCATGTTCCTTTAAAATGAGTAATACTTTCAACAGTCTACCTGTGTGTATAACAAATAACCATTGACCGTGTCACCATTTTCCTCAGCCAAGCGTCTAGTCTACGATGAGATCGTAGCCATATCGATAAATTTCACTCTAGATATCCCACGTTACGATTTAATAAATGGAATAGTATTTGTTTTAAATAAGACAATGTGTAAATAATAAATATATGTATGTGCACTTGTATGCGTTAACTAACCACTTAAAACGCACAGTTTATAAGAATACATTTACTTTAATCATGCATTATTGCAGGCACAGCGTGTGTTTGTATTGGTCACGTTGCCTGCCTGAACACCAGGAGGGAGGGGAAGCGAGTTGAGGTGGGGTGGTCGGTAATACCCGAGGATTGCCGAGGTAGTGAGGTCTCGAACTGAAAGTGCACTTAGAATAGCTATTTGGGCACATTTTGCTTCCAATCGTTTCAAACGGCTTGTCTCGATCGGCAGGAAACTGACTGTCGAGATCGACATCGAGATCTACCGATAGAGTTCCTCAGAAACTTAGAATAAACGTCGTGTACTTGACAACAATCGGAGGCCGCGGTGGTGTAGTGGTTAAACTGCTCGCCTCCCACTTAGGCGAACCGCGTTCGATTCCCGCCGGGGTTGTCCCCGGATTTTCGCACGTGGGAGTCGTGCCGGTCGATGCCGCTGGTCAGCGGGTTTTCCCGCGGCTCTCCCTTTTCCCTCGCCCCTTGCATTACAGCGCTGCTCCATACAAAGCTCGCTTCACCCTCATCGGCTCACAAGAGCCCGATGTTAACAAGAGCCTAAACGATATTGATTGTGATGGAAACAAAGATTTTCGGGCATATTCGGCGATATTATAACAACGCCTAAGGTCGTGCGGGGTATAGCTGGTGGGTGAGCGCAGTTGTTTTATAAACATGTCCCAGTTGGCCCAGATATAAAAGCGCGGCGGTACCTCCCCCCTCCAGATGGCACCGCGACGCAACGACGCGCGGTAGTGAGTGAGATCGTAGGCTGAAGACGAGGCAGTAGACGACCCTAGGCCTAGAGGAGATCTGAGGCCTACCTGATCTACAGACTTTGGGTGAGCATAAACGCGTTTGCGGTAGGGAGCCATTCTCGTAACGAGCCATCGTCCCTTTCCCTCTGTAATAATAATTACGGCAAGGCTAGGGAATTAGCTGCGGTATATTGTGCATACTGTATGATCACTGTTTCTGTATACTTGAGTAACGTAACTGTATCCCCATTGTTGTGTAAACGTAAATGTATTGTGTCTTCATGCTTAAAGATATTAAATTATATAATTTTTTTTTTATAATCTATCTTCCTTATTTATCCACCATCGTGAGCACCCCACGTGATACCCCTTACCTCCTATTACAGTAAAACAGTGTTTGATGTTGGTTCGAGTAAAGAGTATTGGAAACCAGAGTTAATTAGGATACTGGAGGAAGGGCAAGTGTTATAATATGTTTACTATCTCCAATATTGTATCAGAAATTTTTGGGAAAAAACAATTATGAATGTGCTACATAATTTATTGGTAGAGTAATGAGTTTTGCCTCCGTTGTAGACGTGGCAAGATGCGAACCAGGTAAAAAGAGGAAAAAGCGGAGACTGGTATATGTTTATAGCTAATGTTGCACTGACAATATTGAACACGGCATCCGAGGAGAGATGCAAACATCTTCGCGGTCCGCCACCGAGCCCAAGTAGAAATATTCTGTACGTGATGAATCCTTTAAGTCTCAAGAACCCTACGCTTACATCGACTGTACCTCCAAGGTAGGGCTGTGCGATGTCCACTTTTCAATATCGATTCGAAACCTTTCGGCCTTACCGGTATCGGTGCGATATATCGCTCTCAGAGAGTATTGAAAATCGATTGAGATATATCGGAAATATAGGTCGTTCTGATATCGGAAATATCGCACATAGCCAACATCGCGTGTCGTTAATAGTATCGCATATTGCCAATATAGTACATCGTTGGTATCGCAAATCACCAATATCGCATATCTCTACTATCACGATATACTATACAGGATGAGTCGGGAGGAAAGAGAAATATTTTGGGAGACGATAGTATAGGTCACCATAAAAAGAAAATTGTGTATGGACATGGAGTTTATTTCCAGTGGTTTCAGAGATACAGCTCTTTGGAATCCGTGAATGGTACAGGTGTTAAGTTTACAGCAAATGCTCAAAAATCTAACCATAAACCTCAAGACATTTCAGACGAATAGCAACAACTACATGAGACGAGCTGTACAGTGTCTTGAGGTTCACGGTTCACGTTTTGAGCATTTGCTGTGAACGTAACACTTGTACCATTCACTAATTTCAAAGAGCTATACCTCAGCTCAGAAATCACTGAAAATAAACACCGTGTTCATACACACTTTTCTTTTTATGGTGACGTATATTATCGTCTCCCAAAATATTTCCCTTTCCTTCCGACACATCTTGTATATTTCTCGACACTGTTATGCCATATCGAAGTTGAGATATTTCAAAAACACTGTTTCGTTATCGATATATCGCTATATCGTACAGCCCTACTCCAAAGTAATTTCGCTTCTGGTTGCTACCTGTTCTACGACCGCTCGCCGGTGCAATCTCCCGGCGCAGTGGAGCATGTGGGGTGTGGTGCCGCGAGAAGTTGGAAGTCATGGGAGGGGGGAGGTACAAGGGGTGGCGACGAAGTATAAGGGCGCAAAAGGGGAGGAGGGTCTGGCACATTCCTGGACCGGACCCTTGTAATTACTGTCTTAATACCTTCCCCCGTACCGCTGTGTTCTTTATCACGTCGCCTGCCCTTCTGTATTAGCTCCGGCCCGTGCGAGCCCACCCTTGCACAGAGACTGTCTTCCAGGGGCGCGCCATGCTTGCACAATAAACGCCAGATTACAAGCTTCCCGAGATGCACGGTGCGAGCACAGAACAGAAACGCGTGCAGAAGCGCGCCTGAAGACACGGCAGTGCGTCGGTTCGTAAATCGGCGCCTGCAGACGGATATTACTGAAACTCAAGAGTTTCACAGAACGACGAATGATGCTCTTGAAAATCGCCTCGGACGTATCCAAGTTTGCGATGGCAGTACCCGTGTCTATAGGCTGTTCACGGTAAAATTAACACTTTTGAAATCCCTGCTTGAGATATACTTGTATACACGTTGTGAGTTCTTTCGCCTTATGTAAAATTAATATTCCCAGGGGCCTCATCACTTTATTCATACGTCGGTCAGGTGAAACCGTGAAATTATTAGAAAAGTAAATATTGTACAAATCTGCTCATTTTTACACTTCGGTGGATAAAAAAAAAATTCGGAAAGCGAGATAAACCATTTAAGTTATCACAAATGGTTACCTAACATTTCTCGTCCGACGTTAATATATGGAACTACTTTTCCCTCCATCGTTACCAACTTTATTGGGCCCATGTCATTCAGTTCGACCGTTAAAATATATGCAGGCAGAGGCAGTGTTTTTTTTCTAAGGTTGATTTCAAAAGTGCTCACTTTATCGTGAACAGCCTTTACTAAAGTGGACATGTTGCAGAAGGAGAAGAAAATATAATCAGAGCTGTACCCGGCTAGGATCATGATCCAAGGCAGCCAGTTTCTTTCCTGTGGATAATGGGATTTGTGGACATTTATTTAAGCCCGGTTTGTGAGTGGTTTTTCCAATCAAATACTTTACTGGGTATGAGCTTGAAGCAAATGTTGAATTAGAATAAGTACAGCACGAACCCAACACGAACCAAAATATTATTTTATTGCGATACCTGAAATCATAAATTAACGCGTTACTGAAAGGACTGATAAAATAAAAGAACTAAATTTAATTCCCTAATTGATTTGCAATAGTACAAAGTTGCATACGGTTATTTACAAAATAAAAGTGCCTATTCCTGCTTTTATGTGTGAGCTCAAATTTTAAACTGAACACAGTTATAAATAAGCTGTCTTTAGACCATCTACAGACGCTTAATATTCCTTCACTAATTACAAATATACGACGCAAATTTTCACTGTCATATATCTACACAATTCCAAATGTCCATCACTCACGAAGCAAATCCCACATTGTTACAGTCCAGCCGGCCGGTTACAATATCTGCTCTCTCGATAGTTGTACACTACATTCTCTGGTGCGGTCACTACAATGTCGCCCATCGACCCGACGATCGCACACCGCACTAGCTGGTGATTGGCGCCGTCGTCCGTCGTCCCTATGCCTCACGCACTCGGCCCTATTGGCCGTTCAAGACCGCCTGCACGGAGGGACCCGGCGGCAGTTATATATAAGGCGACCTGGCCCAGAGCGTTTTTCGCACCTCTAATAGCGCCGATGGAGGCGATGCTGAGGAGATTCGCGCAGTCGCTCCCCAGTCATAGATTCTTCCAGAAGGCGAGAGTGGCTTCATATTCCCGACAGCGATAACCAGGCAGGCCACCCCCTCCCCCTTGCCACCCGCAGTGAACTGTTGACGTCGTCTCGAAGAACAGCAACCAGTCATTGGGAGAGCATTGGAGGCGAAGCGGTCGAACGTAACACAATTACAATTTTTCACCCAGTTCTGGATTATAGTTTTATGGATTGACACGAGGTGGCTCTGAAATCGGTAGTGTGCGTGTGCTCGTGGCGCCGTTGTTCTGGGAAACGGGTAATTAAGTATGACAAGAAAGCAAAACCCGATTTCCTTCCACTTGGCAACTCCCTCTGACACATTTGCGGTAGTTGTGTACTTGTATTTTATCGTACATGGCCATGAAACTAGCGTCAGAATAAACGGAGAAATGTGCAATGGATTCGATCCTTTTCAAAGTAGCTACTTTTTATACTCAGTGGAAATGCATTAGGTACAGTACGTCTAACTACAGGACACCCAGGCGTATTGGAAACAGCTTCGTTAGTGCACTCTCCTGGACTTTTAAAGTACTGCTTCTGCAAAAGACTTTTAACTAGTGTCTCTGAAACATTCTCGTAACAAGGTTGATTACTAAAACGTGTTGCAAGCTTGCTTTGGTAACTCGAATTCAAGCTAACTAGTCTCCACATGACAAGCTTATAACAAGCTTGATTTGTAAGAAATTTGCTGCTAGCTTGCCTAAACAGCATGCGAGTGTAATTAAACTTGCCCTTAGCAATTATGTACCAGTCATTATAAATCTCGTTTGAATTAAGCATCTGCTATTACAAGCTTGTTTGACAATGCGAAAATCAAGTCACGTGACAAGTTAAACACAAACCAGCGTGCACCGGGGAAAAAATATGATGGCTACAGGAACTTAATTCCTGCACTGAAAACATTTCAATGCTCTTAACTATAAGGACAGCAATAATAAGGGGTTTTGATACAATCTAAATATTGCACTCTAAACCTGAATCAGTGAGAATTTCACTGATTCAATCAGTCAAACGTATCTGACTGAAACAACGGTCACTTCAGTAAATTTAACTGATGAACCAGTGAAAAAAATGCCAAATTTCCTTCGCTAATTGATTCAGTAGAATTTTTCCCACTGATCAGTCAGTCAGTTTTTCCACTGTTTTCTCAATGGTTTATTTTTTGACTGATGGACCAGTGAAACATCTGAGCAACTTGCTCCATCTCTAATTATTTTTGAGTGATGTATCAGTGAAACTGCGTGTAAAAATGGTCGTCAAACATCGTTTAAAAATGGCCGTTAACAACGTGTATCAAGTAAAATAATATCGAATAAACGAATAAAACCAATACAAAATACTTTCTAAAATGCGTTTCGTCTTTCAAAACGGTATTTTACGAGGTAATATGAGCACACAGCCTTTCATTCCGTTTTTACGTCTTTCATTTCGTTTCTATGTAATCGTCACAGTGCTCTGTTTGGAGGTTTACACTGCGTTTAATGTGGTGAAGAGAGTGCGCTCATGTATACTATTCGCTTTAACAATCCTAACAGTACCAGACAAACCAAACACGAAAAGTATGCGCATACAACTTCAATCTACACGATTTCGCAGCAGTGGCACTCTAAGAGTTATATTTTCCTCTCATAATTGCAACTTGGCGTGGTAGCGCAGATGGCAAGGCAATGGCAAAGTCGAAGAACACGCGAGTTCTTTCCCGGCCACCCGCGCAAAATGTCTTACTTTTTTAAAATACAGTAAATTGCACTATATATATATAGTAAACTATCGTAAATGTGTTTTTTTCACGTAAATATTTTCCTAAATTCAATTAAAATAATATTTAATTCCCCACTGCAGTTGGCCGTCACTTATTCAATCAGTGAAATTGTTTCACGTCACTAATTCAATCAGTGAAATTTTTCCACTGAAACAATCAGTGGTTTTCCACTGATTCTAAGAGGAGCCATTTCCACTTATTAGAATAGTTGAATTTCACTGCGAATCAGTGGTTTCCCACCGATTCGAATTTAGAGTGTGTTAAACGTGCATAGTAACAGGCTATCTATCCAACTGAAGTGTCAGTTTTTCTGTCCCGTCCGTGACCCTTTTTGTAATATTAATACAGCTCCTACAGCAGATAACCTTGGTTTCGCCACATATCAGACAGATCTACTTCAGCAATAAGTGGGTTGCTACAACCTACAATTTAACAAAGTATGCGAACGTTATAATGAGAGCACGGAAATTTGGTTGCCACTGCTTTAGAAGCCGATTACACGACTATTCTGCAGTTATTTAGCCGCTGATTTCTGTCAGTGTGTTCTTTGGGGAAGCGGCAATGAGGGCGTTCAGCGGGAAACACACTGGCGTTAGCTCTGACAGTTCTGCAGGCAATGCTGTCGCTGCTAGCGACAACACTATCTATCAAGCGGGAATTTTGTTTATTTACTTTCTGCCAAGTGGTTTTATGTTACTGAAAATGAATACAGTTCAGAAGTGAACTTCGTCCTCTATGTGAATAACACGAACATTATCATAATATGTAGTTAGTAATAACACAGAAAAGTTATTTCATTTCATACGCATTCCTCGTTCTGATGAGTAAATATCTTAAACAGTACTACGCGGAATTCCATCAATTTCATAACATTTACTTACATCTGAAACCAAATATGTTTGCGCTGCCTTGTAGCTGTGCGGCTGAATGGCATTATACGCTGTTCGCGGTAAAATGAGCACTTTTGAAAGCCCTGCTTGATATCTACTTGTACAAACGTTGTGCATTCTTCAGCCTTATGTAAAATTAACATTGCCATAGGCCTCATCACTTTATTCATGCGTTGGTCAAGTGAGACTGTGAAATTATTAGAAAAGTAAACATTTTATAAATCTGCTAATTTTTACACCTATTGTGTATTAAAAGAACAGAAACAGAAAAAAAATTAACTATCACAAATGGTTATCTAACACTTTTTATTCGACGTTAAGATATGGAACTACTTTCCATCTATCGTTACCAACTTTACCGGGCGCATGTCACTCAGTGCGCCCGTTGAAGTATATGCAGGCATAGGCAGTAACTTTTTTCCAAGGTTGATTTCAGAAGTGCTCACTTTATCGTGAACAGCCTTTGGGTGTAGGGCGCTACTGTTTCGCTTTGCCCACTGAATGCCCCAAATGACTCGAACCCCGGCTACCCAGAGACGAAGGCCGCGTTGAGTGGAGTGGAGTGGAATGGGGAAGATATGGCGGCGCTTAAGGAAGATTGATTCCCTCCATATTGGGCTTACCAGTTTTCTCGTTGTGCCTTCTGTTTCAGAGGCCGAAGGATGAATCAAAATTTTTGGCACGACAGAGTACTGATAATAGTTTCCCAAACGTTCTGAGATTATTGCAGTTTCTCTGTCTTCATTCATTTCTAACATGTAACAGCTGGAAGGAAACAATCATTATTATATGCGAACGACAACCTAGGTGATAGCAGGAAGAGAAAACTTCTAATTAGAGACCTGATAAATTCGCGGGTTCAATAACCTGCAGGCCAGACTCTACAGTCTTATGTACACACATGCCGATGACAACTGCGCATTGGTTGCCTGATGTCACAGTGGAAGGCGACGATTGGGCTAGCGTTCTCCAATAAGTGCCAAACACCGCGTGGACCAATAGCTAAAGTTATATAAACACGCATGTTTTGAATTCTAGCTTGCCCCAAAATAAATTCGCGAATTCTTCAAGTCTCTACTTATAATATAGAATTTAGGAAGTCTGCCAAGCTATGTCCTATTATTTGTCGGCCCGTAAAATGTAAACGCATTCTCTACCGCCGGGTTTCGGAGAAAAACCCGATGACAGGGATCAATGTTTAATTTAACGAGATCTTGAGAGCCGATGAGGGTGAAGCGAGGTGAATATGGAGCAGCGTTGGAATGCAAAGGGAGGGGGAAACGGGAGATCCCCGAGAAAAACCCGTCGACTACGGCATTGTCCGACACGATTCCCGCACGCGAAAATCCGGGAAGCGACCCTGCCGGGAATCGAGCCAGGTTCACTCTATCCGCTGAGCCACCGCGGGGGCCTCTCCGGGGCGGGGACGAAGGAGTGGGCGGGGTCCCAGAGCGGAAGCGACGACGTGCGGAGGTTTCCGCCGGAGACAACGTAAGGGGGCGAGGCGAAGGGCGCGAGCCCTTAATGGTCCCTCCGCTGCCGACTTCATTTATTCTAATGACCGGACATACCTACCTTGGTCCATTAACAAAGTGACCTGCTGGGAGCCTCTGGACCATCAGACTTCGGCTTCCCGCTGCCACCCGCCACCCCTTGGTGCTCACCACGACCGCACAGCGCCAGATATTTCATTACGCCCTTCTGGTGGCGTCGGGAGGGATGAATGGGGTTAAGTGACCAGGTCGAGGAAACTCTCCCCAGGATACTGGCTGCCGATGCAGGAACTGCCACCAGTACTGCCAACATCCACAACAAAGGGGATGGCAGTAAAAGGCACCACGTGAAGTTTACGTGGTCACATATGAGGCAAACTTCATTAAACCGACACTAAAAACAAATTTTGAGTATACCTGGGTCTTATACCTACTTCAGGAATTGAATCATGTGTTCAATACTTTCTTATGAGAATTGTAGGACCATAAAATTTTATCTTTAATCTTTAAATCTTCCTTTTTCTCTCCTTCCTAACAAAATTCAGAAGCATAATCTCAAAGAATGCTAACGTTTTTCTTTTCATGTCATATTTTCTACTTGTACAGCTGTCATTGACGGGATTTTTTTAATTATAATGAAGTTCCTACAGATTCTCTTTTCATATGATAACGTCATACAAAACTCTGTGTAGTGATGCGTTAATTTTAAACAAAAAATATATATATTTTCTAACAATTTCATGTTATTGGACTAGTTCCAACTTCGGCAAATAGAAGCGGTCGAAATTATGAAACTACGCCAAGATTAAAATTTCGTTAGCTGTAGTCTATGCCATCTATGGTGACAATTTTAACGTACGAAGTGAGAGGACAGGCACATGGTTGTTCTTCGTGGAACTTCACACATAAAGCCTGATATCGTAGGTTTGCTGAAAATATAACTTCTAGATTCAATTGAAGTGTTTACGAATTACCAAAATTTCAACTAAATGGTAAAGCAGCCGCAGGAAGGGACGACCACATATGTCACCTTGGATAAGGTCGATTATCTTGGCGCAGGTAGATAAAAAATTATTACAGTTGGACTGAAATTTAATACGAAATATACATGAATGGCTGGCTCTACGTATGGAGTTACAGAATTCAAGAATACATTACCGCAGAAGCACAGGAAATTTTAATAACAATTTCACATTGTATAAGGTACTGCATAACTAAGTTATCCGGGAAAATGATGAGCCAAGTTTTTTTCTAAGAGATAAATGTAAATGTATGCTTAGTGAAAGCATTATATATGTAATGTAAAACATGGAATTTGGGAGGGAAAAAAATGATTTATTGTTCTCGGCAGAAACCAACACTGCTTCAGGCGACATTAGTTGGTACTCGGGCACAAGTTAGTAAATTTAATTTACAATGGTCCATAAGCCGTTATTTCTTAATTCTTACGTTATTATGTGACATGTGTTTATAAGAGCAATAAATAACAGCAGACATAATTTAAACTAGGACGAAGGGTGTAATTGCAATTGCAAACAACGCAAATAAGCAATAAAGCTCACTCAAGTAACAGAGCGTATACGTAAGCAAAATAATAATTTCTTAAAAAACGGCTCTCCAATTCAACGTCCTTAGTAACGGCGATAAAGTTTGGAGCTTCATCATGGAGACCGAACCCGTGATAGTTCCAGACGAACTCTGGCATCACTAATAATTACAAAGCACGGAAACAAACCAATTCGTTAGAAACTCATTAGCTCAGTTGGTCCCCGGTCATCTTCAGCCGCTTCTCTGCATATCCACGTGACTAAGGCCCGATTTAGTCTTTTTTTTTTCTAATGACATAAATAAATCGTATCGCAAATAACCTCCTGTGGCGTTTTGTCTGAAACGAAGTTCTGGACAAACTGGAAGAAACTAATTTGGGAAATGATTATGTAGTTACTGAAGTAATGGCTAGGGATAGGAAAACTTCGCGAGTTCAGTGACCTCCAGGCTAGACTCCTCAGTCCTCTGCATACTGGAGCCTCAGCTGTGTGTTCATTGGCTGTTGCCCTACACCTGGCAGTTACGGGATTCGCAAGGTGTTCCCTTGCAACTCTTATATTGGTCCAGAGGCGTCCAGGGTGGGTCTAATAAACTGTGATCCAACTGCAAAGATGACTTCACTGTATATGTGTTTGATATATATCTTGTACCGAAATGAATTCGCGAAATTTTCCTATCCTTAGTAATGGCTTATATAAGTGGAAGCATGACACCATAGTTATCTAAATAGGAGTAATCTAAGACTTAAGAAATGGACTAGGCGTTTGGTCATTTACGAAGATACCATTACGAAAAATGCGCTGTAGGAAGTTAAACACTGCGTTTTTTTTTTTTTTTTTTTTTTTTTTTGCTAAAACGAGTGTAATGTAAAAAAGAAAGAAGCAAAAAAAAAATGTCATGAACAATTTATTACTGCTTTCGGAAAAGGCCAATAAATGGTCGTGTGTCTATGACCTCCGTATGACGTAGGTCAGGTATAGCAGTAAGCAGAAAACGAAACTAAATACTCAGGACCTCTGAGTTAAGTCAGGCAACAGTGTCAAAATATATCTATTCTTTGACACATGTGAAGCTTGAATCCAAAAAAAAAATCACTTAAGTTATAAATGTTTAGCCACAAACTACAAAACACTTGTCCTGGCAGCGGACGCGGTGGCTGAGCGATTTGCACGCTCGCCTCCCAACAAGGCGCGCCGGGTTCAATGCCCAGCCTGGTCACCGGATTTTCGCAAGTGGGAATCTTGCCGGACGATGCCGTTGGTCGCCGGGTTTTCTCAGGGATCTCCCGTTTCCCCCACCCCTTCATTCCGGCTCCGCTCCATATTCCCTTCAATCACCCTCATCGACTCTCAAAACATCGCTGTTAAGAGCCGCACAAATCTCTTCAATTCCCTTCACTTGTCCTGGCACAAATGTAAATACTCTATAAATAGACTGGCCGAACAAATAAACTTTACTTACGCCAAGTGCACCCGTACTCGGTGGGAAATTGGAGCTCTTCGCTTATTTCTTGGTGAAATATTATAAACGGAAGCCTTTTCGTACCGCGAAATGTTCAGCAACTACGACGAAAAACTGCCAAGACAGCGCTACGAGAAAGATAAGCTACGCGTGCAAAACTAATTCCATTGCCGTGTTGTAAAGGACGCGTAAGACATGCGTAGTATTTCGGATATACGGAACTAGCACCTTTTCCGTTCCCTATACTGCCTAAAGCGGCTCTGAAGCGGATATGAGTTATTTCTGCAAGACGTGGCATCGGCGTGTCGTCGCGCTGCTAACGTCAGATCGAGTCTGTAGTCACGACCACGGCCGTAGAAGTTAGTTCTGGTGACTCGACTATCTAACAATATTAGCGAATTGACCCCATTATTGAATGATTTAGTTCATACAGTAGCCGCAGAGCGCTACAAGCAAACTAGTGTCGTTAGCATCGTTGGTACAGGGATAACGCCATAGAGATACGAAAGTAATTTTCACATTTTAAGAAAAAATTGCAATTCCCCTCCCTATGCTAGCCATGTCAAACAGCACGACTTCGGTAGCAGCGCTCTGCGGCTGGGTTCGTGAACTAAGTGGGTCAATTAGGGCGTCGACTTTTCAAGCTAGTGTCCAGACTCGTCTTCTACGACCGTGGTCACGACTGACTATACGCCGCCCTGCCGTAGCGACAAAAAAATTCTACACCGTTCAGAGGAGTCAACAACGACCACGGAGGTAAGACGTTGCGGAGTGCTCAGACAGCCGATCGGAAGCCTAATGGCGGGTTTGCGTTTACGACAGCGTCGTTACTGAGACCAGCGACGTCTTTTTGGAGAAACTTTCGAAACTACGTTTGATTAATCAGGATGAAAGCGTTTGTTGCTATCCAGGATACTGGCAGTACTGGAAGGGGAACAAATTCTGAGAATGTTAGTATCGCGACACGCAAACAGGATTATGTCTTATCACCTCGTTCAGAGGAACAACCTCCTGCAAGGAGCTGGTGGTGTCTTTGTGCTGTATCTCAACTGTCGATGGTTTCTTCGGTCACTCACCACTGCCCGTCCGGGTTACAAAGGAGATTTTTTTTTTATATATATATATCGCATGTAGCGGGCGATGCCGGTAGAGGGATTTTTTTTCAGGGCACTCCGTTGATTATCTACTTTCGCGCGAGCTGATTTCTCGACGACAGCCGAAAACTTTCGGGGGGAGGGGGGGGGGGGGGTTCCATATTACGAAGACCGTCACTCCGGTAGAATTAATCTCTCACTTGCCGTATTCAGGATCACACGATGGAATGCATAATTACAATAAGGACCAGACGGATCAATGGAAAAAAAAAATATATGTCCTTTCAAACTGTTTTCGGCCAAAAACATATACATAATTAATTTTCGGCGGGTTATTTTTTGACTTGACAATGAGAGTGAAGAGTGAAGAGATTTGGGCGGCTCTTAACAGCGAGGTCTTGAGGGCCGATGAGGGATATTGAAGTGAGTATGGAGCAGCGTCGGAATGAAAGGGCGCCCAGTAAATTTGGTAATGATGTATGGGAAGTAGTTCCGTATTTTAAGGTCAAATTAAAAGTGTTCGGTGACCATTTATGATAACTGAAATTATTTCTTTGGCTTTCTGTTTTTTATTTTTAAATCGAAGAGTACAGACTATCATTTTTGTAAAATATTCACTTTTCTAATAATTTCACTGTTTAATTTGACCGACGCATGAATAAAGTTATGAGGCCCATAACAATGTTAATATTACATAAAGCGAAAGAATACACAACGTACATGTAAGTAGATCTTAAGCAGGGCTTTCAAAAGTGCTCATTTTACCTTGAACAGCCTACACCGCCTTACATTCTAATGTTTGTACGCAGTACGACGAAGAGACAGCACGTCGGTTCAATGCCTTGCGTCGTCCTTGGTTTCTAGACCTGCAACATGCAAAATACCTCGTGGTAGACATCACACTGAGAGAAAAACTAACCAAATATTTTTTTTGTATATGGCCAAAAATATATTTAGTTGACCCAACAAAATAATTTGATGAGTACACTAAACTTGAAAAGCAACAAAATTAATTTTGTTCAGCTAACAAACTGCATGGTTCAATTAACAAAACCTTTGTGTTGGGCTAAAAGAAAGAGTGTCAACAAAATATTTTGTTGAATCAACTGTATATATTTGTTTGGCCTCTCGTTTGAGTGCCTCCGTTCAAAAATACAGCTCGAGTGTTTTTTTATATCTTTGTGACATTTAGGATAGTAATAGTGTTTGTTAGTGCATTCATTGATGCTTAATATTGATATAAACATCCTAAAAAAAAAAAAAAAAAAAAAAGGTTCACCAGGAAACTAAAAAGTGAAGCTTGAAAACTTGAAATATTTGTTGTCCAGTACAAGAAATGTATATATTTTAAACAGTTCTTGTTTACGCAGTATAGGCTATTCACGGTAAAATGAGCACTTTTGAAAGCCCTGCTTAAGATTTACTTACATTTACGTTGTGTATTCTTCCGCCTTATGTAAGATTAACATTGTCATAGGCCTCATAACATTATTCATGCGTCGGTCAAATGAAACAGTACAATTATTAGTAAAGTAAATATTTTACAAATCTGCTAATTTTTACTCTTCGATTAAAAAAAAAAAAAAAAAGCGAAAGAAATAATTTCAGTTATCATAAATGGTCACCTAACACTTTTTATTTGACGTTAAAATACGCAACTACTTCCCATCCATCGTTACCAACTTTACTGGGCGCATGTCACTCAGTGCGCAAATTAAAATATATGCAAGTAGGGGCGTGACATTTTCTAAGGTTGGTTTCAAAAGTGCTCGCTTTACTGTCAACAGCCTTAAGTCACTTTAATTGGAGTTGTAAGGGCGTAGTGCTTGGGCGTAAACGATTTAGGTTCGAATCTCGGTTGGGCTTCCGATTTTGTTTCATATTAACCGAAAATGTTTAATTTACGTAGAGTCAAAGAACTCTTTGGTTGCATCGTCTAAAGCTTTGTTTGAGTAAACCAAATAAAACCAACAAAACAATGTGGATACAACAGCAAAATATTACACTTCCCCAATACAATTAGTTTGGTTGCGCCATACAAACTCTGTTTGATTCAACCAAACTTATTTACTCGGCGCACCCTCGACACGATCACAGAGAGGATGACTGCACAGATACGAAATGGCGTGGACGTTACTTTGATGTGGGGTGAACCCGTTCTCCGATTGGCTGTGCAAGGCTCTGAGAACCGGTCTCGAGTCTGATTGGCTACTGCATCTTGTGATGACAAACGGTCGAACGCCATCTCTATCTCACGATTCCGCGGGTGTGCTGCGCCCGATTTAAACGGTCTACGGAGCTGTTTGGTTGCCATGATGCGTTGTAAATACTCTCCTCGTTTTAATTGTCTCTTTTTTTTTAAGCGTCAAGAATTTTAATTTCGAGGTGAATATACATGCTCGGTTGAGTACACATATTGTGAGTAAATAACGTTTATATCATTGCTCCAAGGTCGCTTGGTAACATTTGAACATACACTACCAATTCGTCCGCAATGTTACGAAGAAACTCCATTAAATATTAAATTCTACGAATCTACTAAGTGATATATCGAGAGCGAATCTTCTGAAGTATAAAAAAATAATTACTTCTATTACATTTCTACCCGTAACGAAGTCAGCGCACCTGTAACTTGGCAGTTTATAGCTATGGTTAGCGAAATGTGCCATACTAGCTAGGCTGCCAGTCAGTGAGTATGTAACAAGCTATTCGTGGATTCTTCACAGTTTTTTAATTGAAAAATCACTCCATATACGACACTTCGGTTGCTTCCTAAATATGTCATGTATCACAAGCGTTTTATACCTGTGTTGACATAAATGTGCCTTACTTTTGTTAATTTGAACTTCTAGTTAAATTTTATCTATAAATTATAACTACGGATAAAAGACAGAAAATTGGGGTGTTGGTAATGCCTAGTAAGAAATAGTTCTTATGCAAAATATTAATACATAGAGTGCGCACAAATGTGGTGCGTCGTCCCTTTGGTGCAATTCTCTAGATTTGGTAGGGACAGTGGTGGTGTAGTGGTTAGAGTACTAGCATCCCGCCTAGGCGAACCGGGTTTGATTCCCGGTGGGGCCGCCCTCAGATTTTCGCATGTGAGAGTCGTGCCGGACGACGCCGGGTTTTCTCGGGGATCTCCTTTTTCCCCCGACAATGCATTCCGGCATACTCACCTCGCTTCACCCTCATCAGGCTCTCAAGACCCCGATTTATCATTATATAATTGGTTAAGCTTTGTTTGCACGTGGCGGATGAATATCCTGAAAGTAGAACTTTAGCAGGGCTTCGGAAAAGTTGGAATTAACAGCGTGATTCGAGTAGTGCTGGTCGAGATTTTAAAATATAACGTTAATTATCGATATGAAAAATAACTTATCGATCGATATGTAACTTTCAAAAATATCGGTGTATCGATGTTTCAATACAATCGAAGTTTTCGATAGTATCGAATTGTTCGGTATTGTCGAAGTTTTCGGTTATTTCGGTATTATGCATTATATCGGCATTGTGGATTATTTCGGTACTATCGATATTCCAAAAATCCCAAATAACACTTTACAAAATATCGATATTAAATTTTTATGATATCGAACAGCCCTAAATTGGAGTATACCAGGCGCTTATTAGAGCTTCAACTTTTTTTCTAGCGAACTGGAGTTCGCAGCACATGCTAGTGTTGCACCTCTGTACCAGCGAGTGTTCTGCGACACGGGAGACGCAGAGGACGACGATGACGTACGCGTGTCGAGGGTCAGAACCACCGAGACCTTGAAGCGGAGCGATAGCAGCAGTAAACTCCCCCCCCCCCCCCCCTCCCCAACACCTCATACCTCCGGCAGGCTTGGCACGCTGCCAGCACTCGCCCGTGCGCGGATAAATCAGGTTTATATATATACTACGTGCGGTAAGGTGCGACGAGAGATAACGGCCAGAAACAATTTCCGCCCCCGCACAGTTTCTCTTCGCCTGGAAACAACTTAGTCGAGGCGGCGCGGCGCCATTTAGCCCCCTCCTACCACCTCCCTCACGCCTTCCAACTCACCCCCAGGTAGGGGGAAGAACTCTTAATAACTTCGTGTACCTTGCGATGTTTCGCCCCACAGAATGTTCTGCAACGCTAAAACGCAAGAGAGCGCGCGTACTGGAGAATTATTGCCACCAGCGAGCATTACACCCCCCGACCCACCCACCCTGTTAACCACAAATATGAAAGTATGACACAGTATTCCGAACTACCAGGCTAATTGGGGCCTAAAAGCTGTTCGCCGTTAAGTGAGCACTTTTGAAATCAACTTTTGAAAAACTTCCCTGTGTGTACGCGGGGACATCATTGCCCGACATGCTCCCAATAAGTTGGCAACGAGGCAGGAACAATTGTTCCGTGTTTTAACGACGTATTACATTTGCCACGCTTAAATTTGTGGACATTAAGATTTATTTTATTTCGATCCTGCAATTTTTTTGTTCCCATCAAAGTAAGACTTGGCTTAATGTTAACATACTCACGACCCACCTCTCGTGGCGTGGTCGGTTAAGTGCGCCACCGGTATGGCTCTGGGTTCGAAACTGAGATAAGGCATCGGTGTTAGTTTAAGTTAGGTCATAAGTTAGTTTGTAAGCCGTCCCCTGATACGCCTTCAGGCATAACACCGGAGGGCCTTAATAAGCCCTATCCAATCCAAACATACTTACGTTCGAGATATTTCCACTTTTTCTCTTGATTTACAGTGAAGTGCCAAAAGTCATGAGACACCTACACATCTGCTATCACGTAGACCCTCTTCTAGGCCGGCTTGCAGCAACTCGTCGTGACGACGATTCCACAAGTGGACGAAACACTTGTGGAGAGATGTTGGCACATGCCGTCTGGTTACAACTACACCACAGCTCCCTGCAGGATCTTGGGTACGAATGGTCCTCCCCACCACGTCCCATAAATGCTTGACGGTGTTAATATCAGGCGAGCGAAGTGGCCACAGCAGTCGTTTAAAACTCTCCAGAATGTTCCGTGAACCAATTCTGGACAACTTGTGTCGATGGCAAGGTGCATTATCCTGCTGGAGTATCCCATCGTTGTCGGGGGTATGTGAAGTCCATGAATGGCTGCAATGCGATCCCATGACCAGCGCACGCTCACTCACGCGATATCAGAGCACAGCTGATACACTTATGGGTACTTCCAAGACGTAACGGTACTGTGGCACTTCCGACTCATGGTAATGGGAACTTTATATGAGGCGGAAGAATACTAAATTGACAGGAAAGTAGATCCTCGGGGTGTTCAAAATTGCTCAGTTTACAACGAAGGGCCTAAACTCTGTGCGTCGACCCTTCTTGAGGACAGCAGCTGGTATTTCTCACCCGACACGCAGGCCTACAACTCACGCTAGAGTAAAAAAAAAAAAAACAAAATAATAAAGCCGACCTCGATCTCTGAGTGTGTTCCCGAGGCTTTCTCGATCGCGAAGTCAGTGAAGTGTTACCCGTGACGACGGAGGTGTGCGGGTGTGGGGAGGGCGGGACACCCAGCGGGCAATAAAAGGCTGAGCAAGTTATGGCGAGCTGCGGTATGGTCGCCACACACCACCTCCCACACTCCCCGACCTCGCTGGTCACCGGGAGAGGACCACGTCTTATTGCCGAGGGCCGTCGCCCGATACGGTGCGGTGGTGGTGTGGGGGGGGGGGGGGAGGTGGATCTCCTCCACGAGCCCGCAAGACAATGCGAGGGTCCCCGTCGTCCAGTAGCGGCGAGAGAAAGCTGACCTCAACAATGGGTCCTTCGCGCTCTCCCCCTCAGGCGGTGACAAAGCTTTATTTAAGCTCCCGTCATTTCTACTTCTTTTCTCCAGCGCGGAGCTCCCAGTCTTCCCCCTTGCTGCCACCACACGGATTCCCTTTATTTTATTCCCACACCGCGCCTTGTGAGACACAGCGGTTAGCGCGTGTGGCGCCCACAATGGAGGAGGGGCCATTGTTCTTTGGAAATATTGCACCTTGGTCCTGCCCACGCCGCGGGCCCTTCGCGTCCTGCGAGCGGTCGCCGTTACCAGAAGAACAATGTGGCGTGTGAGCTGCGTGAGGAACAGTTCTTGATGAAATGAACTCACTGCCGGAGACGGATATACAGACTCAGTGGTTTAGACACTGCCTCCCCCTCCCCCCTCCCCCCCGGGCACAGACCGGGTACTCGTTTCCGTTCTAGAACACGTAAAAATACAGAGGCCTTTGACAGATCTTGAGAGCCGATGACGGTGAAACGAGGCGAGTATGGAGCAGCGCCGGAATGGAAGGGGTGGGGAAACGGGATATCCCCGAGAAAACCCGCTGACCAGCGGCATCGTCCGGCACGATCCCCTCCTGCGAAAATCCGGGAGTAGCTAGGCCGGGGATTGAACCCGGTTCGCCCGGTCGGCGGCGAGCAGTCTAACCGCTCAACCTCCGCGGCCTCTTCCCCACCCAAGCCCACTGCCATAAAGTGGAGAGTTAACCAGAATCAAATAGAAAAAATGTGAAATCAACACAGAACAATTAAGTATGGACCAAAACATAAACCGAATAAAACACGAGATTGTCAAATTTCTATTTTACGATATATATGATCATGCTAAAAAAAAAAAGAAAAGAAAAAAAAAACGCCCGCACAAATTCGATTAAATTCTGCAATATGATATTTTAGCAGACAATCTCGGGCGAGCGATACTGACATCGACAGCGTGGGAACTCACTGGTCGACATGCCAGATGTTCCGTGTTCGAAAAAAAAAAAAAAAGTACATACATTCGTTTCCACGTTAGCATGTACATCCGAGAGTAATGCGGTTAACTCTCGCGGGCGCGGCAGTTTCCACAAATTTGAAATTTCGCGCGCGTTACACCACGCGAAACATTGTTCGTACAGCCAAAGAGAGTGTGATTTCGGGGGCAAGGCATTTTTAAAACCGTTTTAAAAATCTAACAAAGGATACCTATTGTATGTAAATAAATGTTTTGTTTGGCAAAAAATAAAATTAGGATGGTAGAAGATGAGAAAATATTTATATTTGTGACAGCCAGTACAATAACTTCATTAAGACTTTTGTGTTATGTAAAGTATGTATATGCAAATTTATTTGTAAATAATTTGTTAACCGTTATAATTGCAGCTTTAAGTGTGTGTGTCTAATAAACAAATCAGTTTTATGAATTCTTGTGTTTTATATTTCAGGAAATCTTATAACTTCTGGAGTGAATTTATTGAATATGTAGGAGGATTTAAAAAAATTCCTTACAACATTAGAAAGTTAATTTCCTGCGGTACTAATAAATAAATTGAAATATTACTTTTGGTAACTTCTCAATGGGAAATCACACAGTAAAAAGTAGGTTAATCATTTTTAAAATAAAAATGTGTAAGGAAATTACTGTTTTGTTATCTATTAGTATTTCTTTAAGGTGATAAATTGGAACGGGTATTGTTTACCACGGTATTAACATCGGTTCATAATATTTTTTGTTGAAAAATTAGCGTTTTAATAGCGATATTTAAACTGGTTTTCGCAGAAAGCATATGATCCTGTTTTTATCGTTTATTTTGTGCTGTACGCGTACTCGAACACAGGGGAACGCGTCTTCTAAAACAATAATATACGCACTTGATGAAATGGGAGTCCAGCAAGATAATGTTATCGGCGGTTATCGTCAGAGTAACTTATAGGCTGTTCACGGTAAAGTGGGCACTTTTAAGGCCCTAGTTACTTTTTTATATCAGCCAAATTTTATCCTTTAAACACAATTCTAAATAAATATTACGTATGTAAGTAATAAACAGTGTATGTATATTCCACTGCACTCGGAAGTTTACGTCTAAGGCTAAAATAAAACACATTTTCTGACCATTATTCCAATTTAGAGGGTCTTCAAAAGTGCTCACTTTACCGTGAACCGCCTATAGGAAAAAACTCGCATTGGAGAGTGATACTAGAAGGCCGGAAATACGCATGCGCGAATAACAAACAATCTTAGGCGGCCCCTGTCGTTGTAAGATACGGGGATTTCGCCGAAGTCCGAAAGCACAATCCTCACAGAACGCACGCATTACCACAACGATCGTTAACGGACTTGTTTAGCGACCTGTCACGCATGCATTGTCAGGGACGCTCCATCACGACTTTACATTAATTCAGATTGTGCTCGGACATTCTAGTTAGTTATTTCAGTTCACGAAAATTAATGTTACGCGCTGCTTCATAAGGTCTCTGGAAGAAACATCCCAATATTTCCCGAGTGCGCCCGAAGTAGTAAAAACTATTGGTTACCGCGCGTGTGCTACTGGAGTAAAACAAAATGTTTTTTCTTGTTATATTTTACACTTAAGTTTGGATACTATGCTGTAAAATTAAAGGGGGTGGGGAAAGTCTGATTTCAATATATTCGATCCGCTGCTTTGCCCATGCGCCTTAACCAATTGTTTTCAACAGTTCGGGCGCACTTGGTAAATATCGGGATCCTCATTCGGGCTACCTCATGAAGCTGCGTGCAAAAATTAGCTCCCCATTTAGTTCGAATTCTGTCGACAGTCACTCGTTTGACGTTTGTTACGGCACATCGATATAATATAGTAAACAGTTACAAAAATTATTTTAAGGACTCTAGTGGATGAAAACATGCTAACTTTTAATTCAATCATTCTAACAGTCTGAATGATATTTTATTTTAAAAATATAACTACAACATTAATAGATTTTGAAACTGATAGTGTAATTGCTATAAATAATGTTTAACGTTTCAATATATTATTAGAATTTAAAAGTTTATTATCACATCGGTAAACACATTTCCTCACTTGAAAGAAAGTTTGTCATATATACACACACACACACATACACAGCGTGTTTTGGAAACATGTCAACACCCTTAGTTCATCTCAAATAATAAGGGCTGTAGCAGCCCCTAAAGCCGGAGGGCGACAAGCATATTACGTGGGATATCAAGCTAAGTACTTGCGTTAGAGGAACATAAATTGGTATACGGATTCATTAAACCAATATCTTGGATAAAAGGAAGGTATGGTCCGTCGTACACACCCCATCATGTAAATAATAGGGGTTGGCGCCCTTTGATTGCATGCAACATTTACACTAAGAGGTTAAAATGATTGTGGATGCCATTGGATGAAGCAGGACGTCGTGATTAACAAATATGCGCCCCCCCCCCTGTTGTAACTTCCTAGGACCCACCGTTTCCGTGTAAAATGCAAACGAAGGGTACAGTGGTAGCAAGGCCATGGCCTGGTGAGTAGACCACACGTATAGCACCAGGTTAAACACGCGTTGGTGGTATAATGCACGATGTTACACGTGTAGGACGATGCCGCTGGTCGGCGGGTTTTCTCGGTAATATCCTGTTTGTCTATGTCCTTTCATTCCCGCACTGCTCAATACTCACCTCAATCACTCTCATTGGCTCTCAAGACCTCGCTGTTTCGAACAGCCGAAAACTCTTCATTCATTCGGGGGGGAGTCCGCACCGAATATTATATGTATATATATATATATATATATATATATATATATATATATAATATATATATATATATATATATATATATATATATATATATATATATTGTGTGTGAGTGTGTGTGTATACACGCAAATAAATACACACATGCATATGTATCAGTGCGTTGGTGTGTAGATTCGTGCGTGTCAGACGTACGCCTGTAACGTCACATGAAGAGGGAATGATTTCCAGTGGAAAACAGTCAACTACACACTTTATAATACAAGTTAATGGCAGAAACCAATTTTCCGTCAGCATTTTCAGACATTATTTAACAACAGCTGTTTACGTCAAGTTTCACGTTTTATGATTTGCTGGCGTTAAAAAAAAAGACTCACACAGCAAATTAAAATATTTTCTTGACATCACGTCACGATAGCCCTACTTAATTTATCAGTGGTATTACGAAGCTTAGTTACCTTCTCCTTTAGTTAGTAAAAAAAACAAGCTACAAGCTAAATACAAGAAAACCAAATTATGATTACAGGTGCTACCATTCAACCGCAGTCAATAAGTTCGTGCAGGGCCCGCGGTGGTGTAGTGGTTAGACTACTCGCCTCCCACCAATGCGAACCGGGTTCGATTCTCGTCGGGGTCGCTGCCGAGCCTTCGTACGTAAAAATCGAAATAAACGAACGTATCTGAAGAAAATTTATCGAAAGCGACTGAGAGATGTTATCATAATTCATTTTGAGGCATACTTAGCAAAATACGTTTTACAAAAAACAAAAATCACAGACTACTACCAATATAAATACGCATAAATGTGCTCATTTTGAGCAACTTCTAAAAACTGCGAAAGAATTCTCAAAGCGCGATTTCATGATTCCCTCTTCATGGAGTCTTATTTCAACGTTAATGATCTCATTTCGGCGAGTTAGCTTGTATTATTTGTACTTCCGCAAAACACTAAAATTGTGATTCTAGAATGCCGTTATCCGAGAAATAAGCAGTCAAAATTTTTCGTGCGATGAAGTAGTAGTATTATAGGCTGCTCACGGTAAAATGAGCACTTTTGAGGTCCTGGTTACTTTTTCCTTTCAGCCATTTTTTATCCTTTCCGTGTAAGTAATAAACACGATGTGTATATTCCACCGCACTCGAAAGTTAACGCCTTAGGATAAAATAAAAAATATTTATTGATTATTATTCAAAATGAGAGGGCTTTCAAAAGTGCAGAGTTTACCGCAAGTAGCATACGCGTACAAATATAAAATATTGAATTTTTATTTCGTGACCGAAGCTCTTAACCGAACGCCATACAGAGTGTAGACGGTGGCCTTTCTTGGTCAGAGATACAGGTGGGCACCGCCCTCTGCCACAGCGGATGGATGGCGGCCGGTGACGCGCGAAGGTCGCTCGCGGCAGGCAGTCTCTCCTGGCCTAGATCGACACGTGTGCCTGGCCATTCGACACGTGGCCACGTGGCTAACCACCGCTCCGATATCTTCTCCTTGCACGGCCTCGCATCTCGATAAGCGCGGGACGCCGCGGGTCTCGCCGTACAACTGAGATCACGCGTTCCGGGAGAGAGAGCGGAGAGGTTTTTGGGCAGCTCTTCAAGGGTTCTCCGGCTGACTGCATCGTTTTTCTCCTTATTTTTGGGCAGCTATTATCAGAGACACCCGATTTCCGCGAAAGAATTTCACAACCAGTTGTATTTCATAATACTTTGGCTCCAGATCCACTTTTTGTTAAATGTTTTAGGTGCCTGTGCGCGAATCATAGACGTGCAGTATTGGAGTTACCTAATTCTGAGTGGCCACTCAAGTAGATAAAAATTCTTCACACAAAGACACGCCGCCAATAAGCAAAAGGAAACTTATGATATGCCCTATAGTATTGAAATCTAGTATGCGAGAAAATCTTTTGGTGAAATTCAGGTGTCCCCAGCTAAAAGGGCTACACTAGCACGCACCACAAGAGCGCCATCGCCGCTACGCCCAGGGCTCTGAACTGGCGCGCTGTGTTCTCGTAGTGCTGCGTGTACCTATGGGACTTTCAGCTACGATCCTGTCGTTTTACTGACGAAAATTCTGTAGGAAAGTCCTATACAAGTTCCTATCGTAGATTGACTAGTGTCCGTCTAGTAAGTTTTAAATTACAGAGTGCGTGGTATCTTTAAAGTACCATGCCGTTCTCGTCTGGGGTATGGTGTCTTTTCGTAGGTAAACTGGGGGCACGTTTTATAGAAGAGTCAGGCAGGCGGAAACGTCAACGAGGTCTTCAGCGATCGCGGATTGTGTCGACACTGAATGATACAGCTGAACGTATAAACAACGCCACAGGAGGAGATGATCTCCCAGCGCGATTCCCCGTACCTCGATGACACAGAAGGGCAACACACGCCGGCGAATTTCAACAGTGCATGCCAGCAGAAATGACGTCCGTGGCCAGATACACGTCGGAAGGACATTGCCGAGCAGTAACAGGTAACAAATCCCCAGCCGACAGGAAATTCCGCGCAGCACGCTAGCAAATGCAAGGCTCCGCGCGGCCGACCAGCGGACAGCAGGCGCGTCCCCAACAATGGAACCGGCAATGTTGGACTTCTGCATACTTACCTATTCTGCGTCCATTCGATTTTTCGTGTCCATAATCGAGAACGTGTTGCGAGCGAAGGATACGTATGGTCTTTGCTGAGCGCAGCTATGAGTCACAACACCCGGTGCCTTGGGCGCCTTCTTTGTGAGTCGTCAGATTTGCGAAAGTTTTTGCACCTCTCTCGTTTATGATTGGTTGATGCTGACAACACTGGATTTGCGGCACGCCGTTCACTGGTCGAGAATAGCTCGCTCGACATATGTAAGGCGCCAACCAAAATATTGTATGATTGAAAAATGTGAGCTCGCAATTGAATTCGGGACCGAACAGGTTAATAGAGTCTGTTGACGATATAGTGGGCACTTTTGAAAAACAACCTTAGAAAAATGTCTCTACCCCTGCCTACGGCTATTCCAGCGGGCTCACTGTGTAACATGCGCCCAGTAAAGTTGTTAACAATGGATGGAAAGTAGTTCCATATTTAACGTCGAATAAATAGTGTTAGGTAACCGCTTGTGATAACTTAAATTATTTCTTTCCCTTTCTGTTTACTTTAATGTACCGGGAGTGTAAAAACTACCAGATTTACAAATTTCTACTTTTCTAATAATTTCACAGTTTCACTTGGCTGACGCATGAATAAAGTGATGAGGTCCGCACCAATCTAAATTTTACATAAGGCGGAATAATACACAATGTACATACAAGTAGAACTCAAGCAGGGCTTTAAAAAGTGCTCATTTTACCGTGAAAAGCCTATACTCACTAATACTACTAACAAGGCACAGACTGTACACAGGATTAGGACAATGGTGTCTGATGAGCATGTCGAAGCTTAGTTGGAGAGTTAGTGAAGAGATTTTGGCGGCTCTTAACATAGAGGTCGCGAGAGCCGATGAGGGTGAAGCGAGGTGAGTATGGAGCAGCGCCGGAATGGAAGGGCGGAGAAAACGGGAGATATACTAGAAAACCCGCTGACCAGCTGCATCATCCGGCCCGCACTTGTGACCCGCCGGGAATCGAACCCGGTTCGCCTTGTTAGTCTAACCACTACACCACCGAGGCCCAGAGCTAGCAGGTGTTTGTCCCTTTCTGTACTTTTTTTTACCAAGTTTAAATGTTAGCCATTAAAATATACCTACTTCTGTAGTCTACGTCACACCACATGTGTACGTACTATGTATTCCTCGAAGCTTATTCGTGAGTGGTTGCAATAGGCTATATAATGTTTCCCCTGGCTCCAAGGCGGTTTTTGGTTCCTACTGTTCGAAACTAGAGTACACATTTTTGAGGTTCTGCCGGCATACTGTTACAATGTTCTCTCAAATTTAGTGGGCTAAACCAAGTTCGTTAGGGATGGAGGTCTTAATTGAATAAAAGAGTTAATTATAATGTCCTAATTTTATTCACAATAACTACAAACCAAATTTTCTCGACTCAACTTTTCACAATAAATTGATATCACTTGCTGTTTACAATTAATGACCTCAATTAATACAATTTACAATTACCTCAAAGAAAATAACGAAATTAAATACTTAAAAATCAATCCCAATAGACGGCGTATCAAAATATTCAATTACTTCACCAATTATGTGGCCATATTTGAAACTTCCAATATTTACATTAAAATTCGCATCACATGTTATTCAGTCCTACTTCAGTTCAGTCCAGATCCCGCAGTCCGCAATGTTCTAGACTACTCCGAGCGCTCTCATGCACAGTAGCCTTCACTCGTCGGGTTTCATGCCCTCTCGTATATTCACACCACGAACACCTCGTCCGCTGTCGTCTCACAATCACCCGTCGTTGTCCGTTCTGCGCTGCACTCGACTTCATCCTCCACACTCAGCCAGATGACCTACGCAAAAGACTGCCGACAGTCCAGCTGTGTTTTGTATTTATAGGGTCGTAGGCCATCGCCCAGAAAGTTCTCTAAATTCCGCGTTGGGCCGAGGGTCCTAGTTTCCAGAATATTCTTGCGTGTGCTCTAAACTCATCGGCTTCTCCAGCTGGGGGGGGGGGGTGAGGGGCTGTGACGCCAGCTACGTCACCACTGTCAATCATTACCCGGCTGCCCGGTGGTGGGGGCGACGAGCCAGCGAGCGGGTCTGTCTGGAGGGAGGGGAGGATCGAGGAGGTCACCCCACACAGAGCCGGACAAAGCATAACGGGAGCTCGCGGCCAGTACGAACTACAGCGCTTAACAATACTTCGTAACACTTAGAAATCCATTAATAAATGACGATGGAAAAACTGAGACTCGAAAGCGACGTATAACCAGTATTACTAGACAGCAACCACGTATCATACGAAAATCCATCATTTTTGTCACTTGTGTTTCCAAATTGCTGATTAAGTCACATGCGTACCTAAATACTTCGCTGACTCATCACACTAAGCTTGATCACTTGTTGCTAATAAACTGAAATATTTACCTATTAAAACTCACAACAATTAAATCAATGAGTACAGCATATTGACACAGTACAACCCGCAATCAAATGACAACGAAAATTCTTTTGTAATATAACGATATGAATTAAGTTTCTTCTATAGCTGTTCAGTAACGTGGAGCTTGTATCATATGACTATAAATCCAGTTACAGTCTACATAAATACAAAACATAGCTTATTAATCTGAGCAGTGCTCCTTAGTGGGTCAAACGTTTTATTCCACGCAAGCAAGTCGGTGAATTTTACAGCCTAGGCCTCTCTTCCCCAGCACCAAAAACCGAAAATCTTTCAGAAGTACGGTCTCCAGTATACGTTCCTTCAGAAATAATTATCACGTTTGCGCGGCCATTCTTCGTTCTCTTTCTCTCTTATTTACATAAATAATCAGCACGGCAATCCACTCCATCAGGGAGGGAAAGGCGGGGGACATCCAGATAAAACAAAAGCTTTCCTAAGCCTCCTGGTGTCCCTCCCTCCTCCCGTCGGAGTGAATAAAAAGTACCCGGACCTCGTACTTTCTCTCTCTCTCCTTCCCCTCGCCTCCTCTTCCCTGCTCGCCGAAGTCTCTTCTTGATTCTCGATTTCTCTTCCAGCCACTGCATGAGCTTTGGTTTTAATTAGTTCTAATTAAATTTCCGTAATTACGTAATACATTTTTCTCCCATTTGGCACCGAACATCTCTCCCCCTTAGGTTGGCCCTCCCTACTAGCGGACGCTGGGAATGAAAGGGGAGAGGAGAAAGCTCGAAGGGAAGAGAGAGGGAAGCAAAGTTTAAACTGGGTCCCGGAAATAATCTGCGTGCGGTTTTTCCCGGTAACCGCCCCTGGGGAATGGGAGGAACACATCGGCTCGTCGCCAGCTTACCTTACTGGGCCGGAGATTATACGGCAGGGGAAGCATTAACTTAGCTGTGACGTCATGCTGGCTATACCCCACCACTCCTTAACTAAGATCAACATAGAGCACCCGAAATAAAAATACATCGGATACTGTCAACTATTTTTGGTAGTTTAGACATTAATGATTATTTTTTAAAGTAGCAGTTTATTAACTGACCAAAATACAACACAGAAAATTATTTCATTTTTTTCAACCTACCATACCCACTCAATATATTACTTCAAGTGTAGCAACTGAGAAGTTTTTTGAAGCCAGCTGTACTTAAGGACCCTGCCTACCTGGAGCTTCTATCAAAGTTTGAGACCGAGAAGCACGCGAGCAATAAGGGCGTCACTGCCGTGCGCAGCAAGTGCGTCATCGACGCTAAGCGCTAGGCTCTGAGCTGGCGTGCGGTGTTCTCGTTTTGCTGCGTGTACGTACGGGACCTTCAGCAGCGATCCTATCATTTCATTGGTGGAAAGACTGTGGTAAGGCTCAATGCAGGGCCCTTGAGTTCTCTTGTATGTATCTCAGGAGTATGTTGGGAGACACAGCGCTAAGGAAAAGCCGTTGTCTTGAAAGCTGCACTCAAAAGGCCTCGACTGAAGCGTGTGTTCTTTTCGTAGATCAGGAGACTGTGCGCCCGTTTAAAAGTTTTGTAAAAAAAACCATGTATTTCAAATGTATTTTAATAACGTTCAATAGCCAGGTAGGCAGGCCCCTTATGCTGACACAATGCTTGGGTCGTCGATGATAGAGATATGAATAATTCATAGCCGACAACACCAGCACAGTTTATAAAATCAGTTACCCACAGGCATCGAGTCTCGAGGTGTGCTGGACCGGCCAAATATAACCTTCTGAGCATTAATAACCCAACTGAGTATACTGAGCCTTACTGGGTTACGAGGGTCAAGTCTTTTGAATAGAAATGGTTTAAACTTAAATTATTGCAGTTTATCCCAATCCTGGCAAACTGTGTTGCCAAATGGTTTGGAGAAGATTCAGTTTATTTATGTAATAGAGCACTGTAAGCTTTATGATGCCGCTTCCTTGCTCGTTATGAAATTTTCTAACTCCGCAGTCGATTGATTACCGACTACCGAGTAACGAAAATGAAATGAACAACAAAGAATAATGCCTTTGGTCCTAAAGCAGCATTGTCTTTCTTTATGCTGTCCACTGACAGTTACCAAGAGAATTTAAGCACCCCCAAACAGCAACGTGCTCCAGATTATATAAGAAGAAAGGAATTTCATCAACCCCAACAGTTCGAAAGAGTAAGACAAGCAGTGATAGAAAAATACGTGATGATCATTCCCAATGAAAAATAAGGCACTTAAATCTAATGAGAAGGCACATCGCTGGCACTTCCCTGAAAAATAACGGAAAATCACTTGGCGAAAACCACACCCCAATGCAGTATGCTTGGGCTGAACTCAAGCGTTCCTTGCTGCTTGATGGGTATATTAGGTGAGATTTCAGCACGAAGTATTTGTGGTCGTCATTTAAACTGAACTATCTCAAATTTATTTGGGAATATTGGCCTCTTTCATGGTGCTACAGATTTCTGCATACTCTTATTACGCCACTATAATCATTAAAATCTTGCGGGGATCTCGTGACTGAATGTCCTCAAGAACTTTATCACATAACTTGTAGATAGTGACTGACACACTTGGTAGATAAATTAACCGTTAAATTTTCCCCAACTACACGTTACACTTTCTATGCAGTAAAGAGAGGTAATATATTTTGTCCAACTAAATTAAAAGTAAATACACATTAGCTCACTGTAATAATAAAACTAAATAAATGTAATTACAACTTTTTAGTATTGGAATTTTTATAAGCACATGTTTTTACTCTGAATTTAGATTATTTTTTGTACTTGACACGAGAAAGGATTTGTGTTTTCTATAAAAAAAATTTGGTCTTTCATTACGACAATCATCGCGAAGCACCGTACTGCTGTGATCGACACCAGCAAGGGATGCCAGGCCAAGCGCTAACGCTGGATGGAACGCGACCTCGGCAACCAACCCGCCAAGTTATAACAGCCGGGGAATGGTATTCAAACAAGGTCGGGCCCCTGTGTATATAAGCTGCGAGCGATGGTAGCTCGCGGCCATCTTGTTTCCTGCCCCCGCCGGAGGCCCTGCCCGAGACGCTGCTGCCAAGAGGACCGCCAACGCTTGCGGTCCTGGGTCGACGCCTGACGACGCCGCCGTCGAGAGAGCCTCCACGTTGCCGTCGACGTACCTCAGGGTATAGGCTGTTCACGTTCAAATGAGCACTCTTGAAAGCCCTGCTTAAGATCTACTTGTATGCACGTTGTGCAGTCTTCCGCCTTATGCAAAATTAACATTGTCATGACTTCATCACTTTATTCATGCGTCGATCAAGTGAAATTCTAAAATTATTAGAAAAAATATAATTTTACATATCTGGTCAATTTTATATTCCAAAAGCAGTAAAAAAAAAAAAAAAAAAAAACAGAAAGCAAAAGAAATACTCTAAATTATCGCAAATGGTTACCTAACACTTTTTATTCGACAGTAAAATACGGAACTACTTTCTATCCATCGTTACCAACTGTCCTGGGCGCATGCCACTCAGTGGGCCCATTAATATATATGCAAGTAGGGGCAGTGAATTTTTTCTAAGGTTGATTTCAAAAGTGCTCACTTTGCCGTGAACAGCCTATAAATATAATTCCCGTTTGGACGAAGTAGTTTGCGTGAGGCGACAAGATAAGCGAAGGCTGACATACGTACTCCTTAAGAGCTAGAACATTCTATAACGTATCTAATTTGTTCCGTGTTCTAGTATTTCAGAGTACCTCCATTCTAAATGAATTATTTATTTAATTAAGACGCACTTCATGCGTCGGAGTTTGTAAATGCTTAGCTTGAATAAAAGTAGTGATTTGTATGAAAGTGTTCTACATTTCTTTGTCTACGCATAACTCCATAGTTGAGCGCGTGGCCTCTTCACTTAGAGGAGCCACAGCAGTAAGACGCTGTAACATAAACGCAAAGCTTAATATCGCAATTAAAATTGTACCAATCACAATAGTGTGTTAAAATATCTTTGCGGTGGTTTTTAGTTAAAGACAGACTTTATTTTATGTATCCGAACTCTTTGTTATAACAAAGATGACCTTTGGAGTGCAACGGGTTTCTAATTCAAGTTTTCTTTTGTCTTGCATCATGTTAGTCTGTCGTCTAGCAGTGCACATAATGAAGTGCCTTACTTCTATATATAGGTTAGATAACTCCTTTTGTATCCTGCTGATTTTTTTTATCTGATAGGGCTTATTAACGTCCTTCGGTGTTATGCCTGAAGGTTTATTAGAGGACGGCTTACAAAATAACTTATCACCTAACTTAAACGAACACCCATGCCTTACCTAGGATTCGAACCCAGAACCTCCCGCACCCCAGACCAGCGGCGCAGCAACCGATTGCGCCACGGGAGGTCGGTCATCGCTGCTGAGATTCGATTTTCAATCCTTGGGTTGGCGTTGTGAGCAGGTCATAAACAATAGTACAAAGCATGTAAGTGCGAAAAGTATGAACGTACGTCAGATATACTGTAAGATAATGCACAAGTCTGGTTTTGGTGCAGACGTTATATATTCGTAGATATTTACCCCGGTAGATTTTTTTTCAGGTAGATTCTTGTATTCTTCTTCTTCATCTTCTCCATCGCAGGCTATCGCCGACAATCGCAACGCCAAAAAAATTTCGCGCAACGCACTCGACGCCGACGCGCTGCGACGGAATCTGCTTCATCCTGATTGTCTACAGCTCATCGCGACGCATCGCAACGCATCGCTGTATTGTGGAACCAGATTAGATGCAACAGATAATTCGACCGAAATAAATTTGTAGCGTTTAGTGATTAGTTCGCTCCGGGAGACCAGTGCATGAGCTACCGGGAGCTGGTCCACTTGAGAAAGGCAAGAGTGAGTCTGTCTTTCTCTCCCCCTGTCGACGACATAGGTGGGAGATGCAGGAGGGAGGTGTGTGTGTGCGTAAGTAGAATGCGGGGGTGGGGGTTGAATACGGTACCAGGCACAGGGGGTAGGTGTCTGCATGTGGAAGGTTGAAAAGGGGGGGTGGTGGGTTGGAGGTGGGGATGTCAGGAATACGGGGTCGACGGTGTCGGAAGAGTTAGGGTTGGAGAGGTGACGCCTTTTCTCTGTTACATAAATTAAACTCCCACTGGTGGAGAGATTTTTTTTTCTCCCAACTTCTACCCCCCCCCCCCCCCCAAACCCTGTTTCTTCTTGCCAGAGGGAGACCCCAAAAAGTCGGGAAATCGCCCTCCTTCGAAAGCTCTACCTTTAACGGCCCTGGAGACTGCATATTAATGAGGCCAGGAAGTCATTTGGCGGTGACGGTCTCGAATTGAAGCCGCGGGTGTGCGAGCGAGACAGAGGCGTCCCAGGGGTGGTTTCCGGGACACAGGGGTTGGTTCGGGAGACGCCGCGACGCCCGAGGGCGTCTTCGTCGAGTTCGCGCTAGAGAAAAACACGTAGGTGTTAACACATTAAAGGCTACCTACGGTAAACTGAGCACTTTTGAAAGCCCTGCTCAAGATATACTTTTATTCACATTGTGTATTCTCCCACCATACCTAAAATTAACATTGCAATGGGCCTCGTCCCTTTGTTCTTACGTCGGTCAAACGAAACTGTGAAATTATTAGGCATTAATTAAATGTTTTACAAATGTTCTACTTCTTACACTTGTGTGCATTCAAAGAAATCAGAAAAGAAAATAATAATTTCAGTAATCACAAATGTTCACCTGACACTATTAATTCAGCGTTCACGGGCACTCCCTAGTTAAACATCGCCTTTAAAATTAGTGTCTGCGTTTATACGCGTCTAATAGTAAATAAATGAAAAGACACAGGAAAGACAAAATACTATTATCTACAGTCGCCACTTTTTAAATTTATTCCATGAAATATATTAAAAATAGCAAAAAATTTCAAAACGTCCAATTATATTATATTTTGGGCTTTCCTGCGGAGTTATCATAAGGCAAAGTAAAAAATTATAAAGTGGTATCCGTGGTTGATCCATTGGCGTCCATCGCGTGTAATAATCTCTTTAGCTCCTGTCACACTGTCCAGTTTTTCCGTCAAACTGCTTCCAATACATTTGACCAAATAAAGTTGTGCGGTAATGACGTCATTGAAACGCCATAAACGCCACCATATTTGCCCGAGAAAGTTGGATGGCTCCAGTTTCCATCAAACGTTTGAAGATTGAACTGGTTCTAAAATTTATTTGATGTCTGACGGTCTCAGCCAATCAGAATCGTGCACAACAAAAATGGACAACAATAAACTTTTAAATAACGAACAATTACTGGAAACGAAGTAGGTTAAAATATAATTAATTTATGCAGAAGCTTTCTGAGCATGATTGCTATTTTAAGTAAATATTGCACATAATTTTATGAACTCAGAGGCATTAAATTTATTTGTGCAGGAAACACCTCTAATACATAAAACTTGAACTTAGCATAGAAGTGAAAATAAATTATAAAATTCCTAACATTTCTTCCTGTAATTTACGGCATGGGAAACAAAAGCAATAACTCACTATGAAAATAATTTTTAAATAATAATTAAAATTAGATTCTCGAAGTAAAATAATTTGACAGTATGACCACATTTTCAAACACATTCAAAATTATTTGATAAAATTTGTTGGAGGGAAACATTTGATGGCCGTAATTTGTCTTCAAATTTTATTGTCAAACAATTAATGCCAATATTTGACAGTGTGACAGCGGCTTTACTCATACAGATCTAATTCGCGAGACATTGAGATGCCCGAGAATGCATATCGCAGCGTTGGGACTGTCATCGCAATGCGTTCTTATAGCCAGACGTGAGGTTGAGGCGTTAAAAAAAAATTTACTGGGGATTTCTCTTAACACGTGGAACTACTTCTCCGCCGTCAGTGAAGCAGTTTTTTTTGCACGAAAACTATTTTTGACTAAGCGCTGCCAATACACGTGTTTTTTCGTTTTTTTTTAAATTCATACTTAATGTAAATGAAATATTATAATTTATATATAAGATACAGGTAAAACTTCCTTTTATTTTTTACGAAAAATAAGATACTTTAATGTTAACAGAGATATAAAATGGTTGTGATACATGACATATTTCGGAAATAACTACACACATCGTACATGGGGTGGTTTTTTTAAATGTTTGATTCAAAAAGTGTGAAGAAACCGCCAATATACTGTACATAAAACTTCCAAAGGCAATTCACGATAAGCTGCGCACTTCTGAAAGCCCTTTTTTTTTTTTTTTTTTTTTTTTTTTCCCCCCCCAGATCTGCTTGTATGCACATTGAGTACTCTTCCGCCATATATAGAACTGACATTGCTCTGGGCCTGATCACGTATTCATGCGTCGGTCAAGTAACACTGACGGATTATTAGAAAAGTTAATATTTCAAAATATGTGAAGCCATAAACTTTTACAAGCGCCTAGGAATCCAACATGAAAAATAAATCATTTCAGTATTTACAAACGTTTGGCTAAAATTTTTATTTCAAAGTTAAAACATGGAACGACATTCCCTCCCGTCGTAACCAACTTTACAGAGAGCGCATGCCAGCCAATGTTCCCGTTGAACTATGTGAAGGTACGGGCAGTCACATTTTTCAAATGTTGATTTCAAAAGTGCACCATTAAACGTATTCCCAGGCAGGCCTACGGCTGTGTCAAAGTGACGCTCTACACGCGCTGATGAGTGAATCGCGGAATGAAAACAGCTGTCAAATACTGTGCATACGGAAAACGGCCCACACGTTTTACATTTTCTTATGTGGGGTTCTCTCGTCCAGAGTCAACCGTAAAACTCCAACGAAATAAAAATAATACATAACGGGGGAAATTTACTTCGCCTGCGGGAGGAACTGCAGACTGCTGTGGCCCGGGGAATTGTCGGCCAACCCGTCTTCCGGGAAAGGAAGCGATTTTGTTGGAAGGCGAAGGACTCCGAACTAGCCCTCCCAAACCAACCCCTCCAGGGGCAACACTATAAAAACCCAAAAAGACAGAAAGAGCAAAACAAATCGCCAGGAAGGAAAACAGCCTCCTCCAAAACACTTTTTGTTTTTTTACGTCGACTCTTGTCTCTCCGGGTGCCTTGGCGAGTCCGCAAAGACAAAGGGGGTGTGCGTGGGGGATGAAAAATAAAAGTCTTCCAGTGGACCTCGCGAAGATGCGACGCGTGTGTGCGTGCGTGGTTTGCATTCACCCCCCCCCCCTTCCGGCCCATCACACCACCTCTTCCCGCGAAGGTTTTTACTGGCGGGAGTCCCGAGTCTTCCTGCTCGCGGGGCGGAAGTGACCGGAGAAAAGTTCATTAATTCCATCCAAGGGCGGCCAGCAACACCTTTTCCATGTTCCCACCCGGGACCCCCCCCCCCCCCCGGGCGAAAAAGAATATGCAAATTAAATGGGGGTTCCTGAGGTCCGCAGGCGGGCAGTCGTTGGTTGGGAGCTTCCGATGACACGACGATTGTGACTCCGAGGACGGGTGGAGAAAGGGGGAACGTAAGAGGTGACGCGCAAGAGGTTTCCCGAAAGGCTGAGGGGCCCCGACACGAAAAAAAAAAAAAAAAAAGACGTCCCGTAGACTCCCAGACGTCCTGACGTCGTGGCAGGAAATTTTTTGTCCTAGATTTTTTTTGCAACCGGTGATAATATTTTCGACCCCATGCTAAGAAAAAAAAAACCTTATCCTTCTGCCCGGACAGTCTGGTCCGCGGGCCCAATGAATAACGGATAAGGTGCTAGGCGGAGTGGACGGCGAAAAAATCTGCAAGTCAAAAATCGCGTCGGCATTTGCGAATGGAGGCTGTCCGCCGTGAAGACTTTCCCTCCTGCCGCTGGACGCTGTTGTTTCCCTACGCTTCTGGAGAGACGCGTCTTTACATGGAATTTCATTTCTTCGAAGCATGCTCCTTAGGTGCCGAGATACGCGACCGCAAAAGACCCAAGGATTTAATCTTGTGTCTGGACAGTTGTACATAAAGCGAGATAAGGGTTTTCTTGTGGTAAGTGATAGAATACTCCCTGATGTACGAATCTCATTTAGCACACGTATGCACTCGCATATAGCAATTTCAGCAGTGGTTCTAAGATGCGTACATGTGTAATAGTTTTTACTGGAGCAGTAGTAAATGATTCTCGGGAAAGTAATTCAAAAAGTATTTAATGAAAGATTCCATGAGAGAAATTAAAGTACAGAACATCAACCTAGAGATTCTGGACACTTCCAATGTTAACAACAAACCTCGTTGCCGCTTCAGAATATTGCTGCTATTTGGGTTATTTGTCACGAATGCTTGGCCTTCCTCGTAAACAAATCTACCCATCAAGTATTTGCGGCTGTGTTCTTAAGGTGATAGCACGTTGGCACTATTTTTACTTCACAGCGACAGAAATAGGTAACAAAATGTGTGACTTGTGAGGAAGGTCGAAGTATTTCCTGCGAGAGATGGCTGTAAGGTCGACTGTCATACACGTACCCCACAATATTTTGACGTTATGATCATCACGCCAAACAGTTTCGCTGAGCATAATTCAAATAAGTGTTATCTCTGCTATAGCAAACTGACTTGTAGTGAGTACAATATTTACTACCGTTAATTATAAATGACGTCACGGTTTGGCGCCTACTACTAAATAATTTCGTTGGCACCACACAAAAATACGGTGATGTCTAAAATATATAGAAAACTTTTTATTCAGCGCATACGTGAAGGAGATGCCAGATAGGCGCTCCTTCGGATTTTACGTGATTCACATCTCTTTGTTGTATTTGTAAAAATGTGAGCCAGGTCTAAGTAGCAATTTTAATATTTTCTACATAAAGTTGCGTACCTCAAACACAGTCAGCACAACTAGGTAGATCGTTCCTTGAAACTGTTACGACAGGATTTTATGGTTCATCAACATACCTTGACGGGGCAACAGGGCAATGCAAGTTATTGATAAGCGTTATGAAATGAAGACTATATGAAATGGGTTTATTTATCATTAAGGTTGTACAGTATTATTTCAATATAAATATAAATTAATATTCGCTTGGGGGGGGGGGTGCAATACAGATATACTGAAATATTAATTTATATAAAATTATATAGATTTAACAAGCCACATTCTGAGTAAAGTCTAATTGGAGAGTCCCCACCTTGTTTATGATTCCGGAGGCTGATTAAGATGGCGGAAGTCGACGGCTGGACAAACCCATCTTCAGTGGTCTTCGGTTCCAGTGGCCCGACGACAAAACACATCGCTCCCAGTGTTACGTTGGCCTATATCGGGCGCGTTGCTTAATATTGTCGACCCCGTTTACTAGCCGGTGGAGGGGGTTTCTGCAACTGTATTTCGCAAGGTGTTGTTGCAATCACGTTCGTACCTTGGTTCAACGTTGGAAGGTGTGATCAGGCAGGCCGTCCAGCTAAGGCCTGATCACTTCATAACAAAACATAACAAGATAATACCCATGGATAGAATTAATACGATCATACAAACATGGCATGAACCTTCATCTTTATTGATGAAACCCGGTTTTTCAGTTTGAAGACTAACACGGTAGACTAAAAAAATCCACAGAAGATGATACGCCATACTACATTTATTATAATAAAATACTTTTGTAATCCTCAATAATATGTTATTTTATGTATGGTTCCCTATGCAAATTAGCACGTACTTACTTTTTATGTTGCAAGAAAGTCTGTACGGAGTAAGCTATATAAAATAATAATTCGATGGAAGTAAGAGTTTCTTGACTACAGATTTGCACTATAGTAGAACCCAGAAACGGTCGTATGGAGTGTGATTTGAAATGGTAGCAGTCTGGCGTTCGCGGAAGCTAATCAAAGGGGCAGAATTTCTCCGGTTTTATCTATAAAAATCCAATGGTCTGCAGACCTACTTCTTAGAAATGACACACCTGCTTCTGGCCATCGCACGCCATCTCGAATTTGTGGGTTTTCCACCAAATTATGGAAGGCTGGAAAGGCCAGTGGCATTATTTAGAGCATTTTTCTGATGTCGACGTTGTCTTACTGCTGCAGCTGTCGCCTGTACAACATAATGTTACGCGCTGCTGCCCGGCACAGTGGCGATGGACCCACCTTACACCCCCCCCCCCTCCGCCGACCCGTTCACGGGAGGTTGCCTCCTGACCACCCTTTCTGGGAAACCCGTGAATAATGGACAGGCGGTAGGGCTGTCGCGCTGCTGAGCGCCTTGGATGCGTCACTGCCCCTCTCCCCTGCTGGGGGTTTCGACGGGTCTGGCGACGACGCAAAAATGTTCTGGCGAGACTGGCTGTCGCCTCGGCCCTCCGCAACGCATCACCGGTGTTGGAGAAGATTCTAGGTGGCAGTCTAAGACACTATATATATATATATATATATATATATAGTATATATATATATACGGCAGTATATATATATATATATATTATATATATATATATATATATATATATATATATACTGCCGCAACCCAGCGGCCGGCAGTCTTTGAGGGAGGCCGTCTGGCCGAGTGTGCGCGAAAAAAGTGCGTCATGGACGACTGGAGATTGCGGGACGACGGCGAGTGAGGTGTTCGTGGCTTGAATGGACGAGAGGGTGTGAGACCGACGAGCGAAGCCTACTGTGCGTGAGGGCGCTTGGAGGACTCTAGAACATTGCCACTGTCGGACATGGACTGAACTGAGGTGGGACTGAATGGAAGTGTAATACGGATTTTGTTGTAAATACACCAACTGTCAATTTGGACACATATTTTTATAGAATATTTGCTTAGGTTGATACACTGTCTATTGAGACTGGTATTTAATTATTTAATCGATTTCTTTGTGGTAATTATACACTGTATGAAATTTGAGTAATTAGTTGTGAACAGCAAGTGGTATCAATTTATTGTGAGATTTCGAGTTCAGAGAGTTTTGCTGTAGTTATTGTAAATAAAATAAGGGAATTATAATAAATTATTTTATTTAATTGAGTCCTCTACCCCTTTGCGAAATTGGTATAGCCCACTTAATTTCCAGAGAGAGAAATTGCAACAATTATTTTTTATTTTTTTCTCGCGCGAGAAGCTGTAAGAAATAAGTTTGGGAGGATGTTATTCGTACTGTGACAAGCCACAAACTTGATTGCACCTTCTGAAAAAGAAACCGCTAACAAAAATTGTAATTGTAAAGGGTTTTTTAAAGTCCCCCGGTTTTATGCTTGAAAGCTTAGCAGGGGACGGTTTACAGACTAACTTATAACCTAACTTTAATTAACACCCATGCCTTACCTGGGACTCGAACCCAGGACCTCCCACACCCCAGATCGCACTGTTAAACACGAAGCTTTCTTCGCCACTGTAACAAGAAAATTATCGTTTCTGCGGCAGTTAAGGTTATCCATGCGACTATGACCTATTCTTTCAAACATGAAAATATAGCACACATTTGGCAACACTAAAAATACACTAAATTTAATAGAAACTGAATTTTTCGCTCTTGTCTTTTGATTACAAATACCAAAGTTACACCGGAATTTTGAAACGAGAGTAATAGGTGAATGGTTAGAGTCGTGTATTGGTAATTTTTGACTCGGGTTCAAGCCTCGCTTAAGTACAAAATATTTTAACTTTTTTAATATAATTTTTTATACACAGTTGAACACCCACATAACGAAAATTACAGACATTTTCATTATCTCTTTTCATTTTGAACGGAAAGTACAGAAAACTAACTGGGAAATTAACGGAGAGGTTCCGTGAAATTTACGGAAAGTCCGTTTCTGAAAATCAATGTGTTCGTAATTTTACGGAGAGTTTAAGGACCCTTCTGAATAAATTTTTACCAGCACTTTTCCGTAAAATAAAGGAAATTTTTTTTTTAACAGTGCGGTGGCGCACCAACCGACTCCACGGGATGCCGGCGCAAACAAAAATGACAAGAGACAAAACGTCAGGGATCAGTAGTTTTCTATGTAGGCGCAGTAGCAGCAACTCATAACGATTCCCTTGAGGAGAGAGCGTGCAGAGCTCTCCATCAGCACGAACAAACTGGAGGGATAGTTTTAACCCTTGCCTCGTAATGTTTGCAGGTTAATCAGAACCGCTGTAGCTTGTGTCAACAGCCGATAGGCAGCGCCAGCCACTCCTCAACTCCCCAGCCGCCAGCCATTGAAATCACCCTCCCGGATCCCAGCTCGTCTGCGCCAACAATCGCCCGCTTTCTCTTCGCTCGCCACCAGCATGATGAAGAACATTTGAAAGGTTCGCGCAAAAATTCTTCTGGAAACAGCTCTTTCGGACTTCTTAAATAACGTGCTATCGAAATAAAACTCGAGGTTGGGAGATCCTGCTTGGATTTGCCCCCGTGCCACTTGTAAATTGACTCTGCACTCCAAGACTACGATTCGTAACACAGCCTGTTCTTTTACACTTAAAAACAACAAGGTATCGGAAGACAACACTAAACGAATTTTGTCGTTCATTTTGAAGCACTTATAAAATAATAACCCGCTGTAAAAAAAAACAATTAACACTACCTCTCACGAAGTTTAATACAAAATAATGTTGATAAACACGGTTATTTCTATGAAATAATAACAGGTTTTGAAATGGTCGCAGATACATCTATACTTTTCAGTTAACAATAGTCAATACTTTTTTCGAACTAAGAAGTCCGTCCCACGAATCACGTTACCCTAAAATATGTATTTATATTTTCTTCTATTGCATTCCCCAACGAACATGCAGCAATGTAATTCAGGTACCTACCGTATACTATTGCACCCTGTTTCGATCATTAAAAATATGATTATAGGAACACTGTCAATAAAACAGTAGCTTTAAAAAAAGTTATGGGTTGGGATACCTCATAACCCTCAGCTGCTTGAGTCGTGATCAATGAAGTTACGTACTGTTAAGCGCCTATACCTAGGCCTCTCTTTCAAAACAAGTCATAAAACTGCCTACCGCCGAGCGAATTACAGGATTATACGCGTGAAAAGATTTTTTTTTTTGCGTATCACAGCTACCTTCCACAATATCGGTTTCAAACAAAAAAAAAAACACTTTGTACCTTTCGAAGATGATTACCATGCTAAAGGCTGTTCACGATAAAGTGAGAACTTTTGAAAATAACCTAAGGAGAAAGTCACTTCTCCTACCTGCATATGTTTTAACGGGCGCACTGAGTGAAATGCGCCCAGTCAAGTTGGTAACGATGGAGGGGAAGTGGTTCCATATTTTGACGTCGGATAGAAAGTTTTAGGTAACCATTTGGAACAACTTAAATTATTTTTTCACTTTCTGTTTTTTTTTTTATCCGTCGAAATGTAAAAATGAGAAGATTTGTAAAATGTTAATTTTTCTAATAATTTCACGGTTTCACTTGACCGACGTATGAATAAAGTGATGAGGCCCATGACATGTTAATTTTACATAAGGTGGACGAATACATGACGTGCTTACAAGTAGATCTCAAACACGGCTTTCAAAAGCGCTCATTTTACCGCGAACATCCTATACAAGAGAGCAAGTAGGATTAAATCAATAAGAGTTTGGTTTTTGTGATTTTTTTGAGTCTATAAACATTAATTTACCCGTAATTTTCGAGGCATTAAAAATTATCCCAAAAAACCTTTTTGTAGCAATATGACCAGGGTAAAGAGGGGCAAAGTAATTTTATTTGAAAGCCATAAGGTGTAAGGTAACCTAGACAGGTCTAAAATAATTTAACACTCTGCGCTCTGTACACATTCGCTGCCACCCAAGAGAAGCTAGAATTGTGTCACCAACACTCACCATTATCCGAACGATTTTTCCGTTGGTCTCCGCTTTCCAACTCACCACTATCTTACTGGTTCTCACAACATTTGACACGCTTTTCCAACAGAATAAATTTTACAACTGGCTGGCTGTTAGCTAATGGAGCCCCGAGTTAATAGACTCCCATTCAAATATATTTTCATATGTAACAGGTTATACATTCTACATTGTTCACTTATATTCCTGTAAAATGTATTGTAATTTCATCTGCAATAATTAGTGCTGATGTGCTGCAAAGTTCTTTTAAGATCCTGACAAGCATTAACGAAACAATTAAACTACGTCCATGCAAATTTTGTTTCACTGGCAAATAAATTTCCTTTTATAATATAGCTCGAGTTACGCTAGAGCATTGTATTTTAAGAGTTGACCTGTAAAACCCTATCCTTTCACTAGGCCAAAACCCGCACTTGGTAGATGCGTTAACTATGGTACAACACTTCGGCGCGTTATCCCCCCCCCCCCTGGCTTAGCCAACAGTACCGCCGCAGTAGTTATCAGATGAAAATTTCTTCAAGCCGGTGTCCTCCGAAGTGCTGGTTACTGTAAGGATCACCTTGACTACAGGGGAACTTATCATCCAGGGAGCTTTGCATCATAAAAATAAAGTGGATTGTTCGGGCGAGCGCCTGTATTTACCGCGCCGAGTTCTCACACTTGCCGACAATGAGGAGACGAAGGCAGGGGATCTCGTGGCAGACTTACTGGGAGGTCTCTTATGGTAAACTGCCTGTTGAGGCTTTGCGGTGGAGAGTGAGACAGACCGCGTCTTCTACAGGGCAAGGAAAAGGAGGGATAGAATGCACACAGAGGAGTTTTAAACCTTTTCCGTCACAGCGCCCGAGAAATGGGGCGTCGAACACGAAGTGGCATCGATGATTTACGCTGTACATGCCAATAAGAGAAAGAGAGGAGAGATTTTGGGCGGCTCTTAACATCGAGGTCTTGAGATCCAATGAGTGTGAAACGAGGTGGGTATGAAGCAGCGGCAGAATGCAACGGCGGGGGCAATGGGAGATCCTCGAGAAAATCCGGCGACCAGCGGCATCGTCCTGCACGATTACCACATGCGAAAATCCGGGAGCGAACCCACCGGGAAACGAACTCGGCCCCCCTTGGTGAGAGGCGAGTAGTCTAACCTCTACACCACCGCGGCTCCAAGAAGGGAAGACCTTCAGGCACGAGAGACCTCATTCGTTGTTGAGATTCTAGTATCACAAATAGATAGGGATACGTGTTATTCGCGAATAGATTTCAGACAAGTTGTGTTCCAAAACACTTTATAGGCTATTCACGGTAATGTGAGCACTTTTTAAGGCCCTCCCAACAGACATTAACCACTGATAAATATTCTTATTGCGGCCTCGGGCATTAAGTTTTGAGGATGGTGAAATGTATACACTGTGTTTATTGGTCGCATTGCAATGTTTATATTAAAAAGCAGCAGGAAGATGGAAATTGAATGAAAGGAAAAATTGAGAATGACCTTAAAAAGTGCTCACTTTACCGTGAATGGCCTGTAGTTCAAAACCACTTTCGTGATTGGATCATTTACATTGTTACACATCTTATCTGTCTGCCTGCGAATCACGGACGGTCAGTATCGGAGAAATATAATTCTGATTGGCTCACTCACGCAGCAGACTCTACACACGAAGACAAACGGCCAATATCCAAAGTAAGGCTGCAAGTGTGCGCACAGCATATTGAAGTCTAACTTCCGCGTATATATTTTTTTTTCGCGAAGAACAGGTGGCACTAAAAATATCCCTAGATAGCCGGAAATTTTGCGTATTCACTTGGCAAAAAACTAGGCTCTACAATATTTTCTGTACATACTCGAGCACCAGTTCGTTGTCCATTGGCTGTTGCTCGAGTTTAACACCTCCCCACGTGGCACGGAATTACGGTCCTTGTTTGCATTGCAGATCGTTGCTAGTCGAAAGTCGTCTGACACGCGTCTAACAAACTGCTGTCCAATGAGAGTAGAAAATCGACTGTAAGTACATGTGGTAAAGATTAACTTGTCCTCCGGGTCCTCTAAGGCCATTTTACACGATAAAATATTAATTTATTGAATTTAATTACTTGAATTCAATTTATTGAACCAAAAAGTCACTCCATGTGCCTTTCAATGAATTGGATACAATACACTTTCAAGTTTCCACATGAAAATTTATCACAAACGTTTTAATGAAATTAGTTTTAAAAAATACCAAAAGTAAATATTTAGACTGATCTACATTTCACGCACCACACAAAATTAATTGATTAAACCACAAGAAATTTTATTCATATTATAGTACATTTTCTTTTTAAAAAATATTTGCATCCTTTATTTGTAACAACTTTAAAAGTGTGCGCACAACTCCGTTATTATGAGATTACTTCAATTAATACAGCCAGAAAGCTGTGATAGGCGATTGGAATTTTGGATGGAAAAAATGTAGAACATGTTCTACACGAAAATTTTGAAGGCAAACGAGACGAGAAAATGGCCACGATTATGACGTTCGCATGACGTCATTTAGCATTCAATGAATTGAATTCAATATAAATTGAAGCTAGTTAGAATAAAATTTTGATTGTGTGAAAGGGCCTTCACTCATATAGGTGCACCAGCTGCCAATAACATGAAGTTGACAGACACACACACACACACACACACACACACACACACACACACACACACACACACACACACACACACAGTTAGAAATCTCTATAGATTTACGGAAAATTTTACGGATTCGTAGAATTGCTTTACGGAAAGGCAATCCGTAAGGAACGAACAACGGAAATAAGCTCTGTAAATATAAAATACGGAAGCTCTTCGAATTCTTATGGCTTCGATTTTAAGACACGAACAATGTTGATGATACATGAAAAAAAAAAAAAAAAAACGTAACCTCGTTTTATAAACGACAAATAAAATATAATAGCTAGCACTCAACCACGACTTCAAACTAAGAGAAGCGCGTCCGTCACTTGCGTGTATAATCCATATTTACGAAATACAGTACTTCGTATAAAGGTGTGGTAGGCGAGTGGTTCGAGTTATATAGAGTCAATTTTTCGATTCGTGTTAAAATCCCACTACATGACACAAACTTAGTTTAATTTCTCTGTTATACACAGTGAAATACATTATGAAAAAAAAAAAACCTCTTTTCCTTACCCCTGTTTGCAAACCTTAAATAAAAAAAACTCGCAAACACTATGACATCACTACAAACTGAGAGAGGTACATACATCATTACGTATGAATTCCATATTTACAATGTTAATTCTTGTAATAGCGAGGTAGGTGTGTGGAAAAGGTGTTGGAATGCCTATTTTTTACCCATTCAAATCCTGCTACCGGACAAAAATTTCTAAACTTTATGAAAATTTTTATACACAGTGAAACACCCCCGTAACGAAAGTGAAACGTTTTATTTTGTTACCCCTTTTTATAAAGAGCAGATTAAAAAAAGAAAAAAACTTGAAAATTTCTGTACACATTTCGTGAATTCTCGAATATTTATATGAAATTTACGGAGAGAACGTTTTTTGAAGAAAAAAAACGAAGAGTCCGTAATTTCAGGAAGATGTCTTGACAATTTGTGTAACTGGGCTACAGAGCAGTGAAGGAAGCCCCCATTAAAAACACTAGACTCCCCCCCCCCCCAGGTTATTTCACTGAGCTACTTTCGTCGATTTGTCTTATGATTTCAACTGCTTACAGTGAAACCTAATGTACCAAGAACAGATTCCTCGACACTTCATATGGATTCGCGAGTTGATAGCACCTTGCTGGATTTTCAGCGAGTAGCATTATTACACTAGAAATAATTCGTGATCCTGCTTGACTATTTGGTTTTGTCAGTAAAACTGGTTTCCTATTTGAGTTGTCCGCAAGTAATTAATCAGCTGTATGGTCAGTCCGTATTTGCTCTGATCTCCCTACCCTACATCACCCCTGGAAGGTGACGAACTAGAAGCAAGAACCAAATAAACACACGCTTGTTAAACACTTGCGTTAAGTGAACTCTTGCGCTAAATTATAACGTCAGTAGGCCTACTCAGCCCATCACGTTTTTCAAAGGTGATTTTATCTTAATAATACACGCATACTCGTCTCTTTCATGTCAATGTCACTGGAACCAAAAAAGTAAACGTTTTTGGTGTCAATCTTCTTGTAACCAGCAACGCTAAAACTTTGCTATATTATTTGGCGTTGAGCAACTTTTAGCGATATTTGGATCTTCGTTATAGTTTTTTCTTCAGCATCCTGCATACCACAGACTGCAACGGCTAGCATACCATTGCAATAGGGAGTTTTTACGTTGCCGGATAACAAAAAAAAACACGCTAAATGCATCTATGAACCTTCTCTTAATCTTAATGTAGTGAAAGACATCACGACTTTCTTTGTATAGGCTGTTCACGGTCAAATGAACACTTTTGAAAGCCCTGTTTAAGATCTACTTGTCAAAACGTTGCGTATTGCTCCACCTTATATGAAATTAACATTGCCATGGGCCTCATCACTTTATTCATACGCTGATCAAATGAAACTGAAATTATAAAAAAAAAAAAAAAAAAAAAAAAAACTTTACAAATGTGCTAATTTTCACACTTCGCTGCATTAAGAAAAACAGAAAGCGAAAAATAATAATTTTAAGTTATCACAAATGGTTACGAAAACTTTTTATTCGGAGTTAAGATCTTGAACTACTTTCCATCCATTGTTACCAACTTTACAAGGCGAATGTCACTCAGTGCGCCCATTAAAATATATCCATGCAGGAACAGTGACTTTTTTCTAAGGTTCATTTCTGAAGTGCTCACTTTATTGTGAACAGTCTTTAATATAGGGAAACGTGGCTATGAAGATTAGTGAGTTTTGAAAAGTTGATTTTATTTCGTGGATCGAAATCCGTGGGGGAATTTTTATTTTCGAGTAGTTTTATCTTCCTGCATTTTTTTTTCTGGTCAGCAGACTTAGTCACTATGGAGAAGGGACTCCGAACCATGTGGTTCGGAGCTCGTTAATACACTCTAAATTCGAATCAGTGGGAAACCACTGATTCGCAGTGAAATTTAACTACTCGAATCAGTGAAAATGGCTCCACTTAGAACCCGTGGAAAACTACTGATTGTTTCAGTGAAAAAATTTCGCTGATTAAATTAGCGACGTGAAATTATTTCACTGATTGAATAAGTGAAGGCTGACAACAGTGGCAAATGAAATATAGTTTTTATTGATGTAGCCAAATAATTATGTGAAACATACATATATACGACAATTTTCTATTTATACTGAGCAATTAACCGTAATATAAAAAATAAAATAAAAAAACGTCGAAGGTGGACGGGAGTGAACTCGCACATCGTTTACTTCGACTCGACGCCGTTATCTTACGATCTGCGCTACCAAATCGTGATTATTCAAATCGTATGCTTTTACTTTTCGTTTTTTGTTTAATTGGTATCGTTAGGATTGTTAACACGAGTAGTATATATGATTGCATTCTCTTCATCACATTATATGCAGTTTAAACCTTCAAACAGAACGCTGTGACGATTACATGGAAACGAAATGAAAGACGTATAAACGGAATGAGAGGCTGAGTGTTCATATTACCTCATAAAATGACATTTTGAAAGACGAAACACATTTTAGAAAGTATTTTGTATTGGTTTTATTAGTTTATTCGTTGTTTATTTCACTTGATACATGTTGTTTGACGGCCAATTTTTACACGCTGTTTAACTGATTCATCAGTCAATAATAAACCACTGAGTAAACAGTACAAAAAATGACTGATAAATAAATGGAAAATGTCATTTAATCAATAAGTGAAGGAAATCTGGCAGTTTTTCACTGATTCATCAGTTAAATTCACTGAAGTGACTGTTTCAATCAGTCAGATACGATGACTAATTGAAACAGCGAAATTCTCACTGATTGAGATTTATAGTGCAAGAGTCATCGCGAGAGGAGTGGCCGTTACCGATCGACAGCTTTGCCATCATCGGATCTTTCGTGTCCCGAAGACATCGTCGAGTCGATATGAAGTACGGAGACTCGACCACAGAGTAGGTATGTAAACAGAAACGAAATGGGGTGGCGGTTCCTTGAATATGGACACACCCATTTTCCGATTGGTTGTGCGAGGCTCTGTGAACGGACCTTGCGTCTGATTGGCTACTGCCTGCTGCGGAATACTCCCTGTTGGCTGGGCCGCAACTGATGGGCGAGTATGTTTAACTAGGCGCTTATTGCCGAACTGCGCTCCAAGATTGTTTTGGCCTGTGACGCCATTTTGCTGGAACGTCGACTGGAATTTGCTGTTATAAGCGCTTGTTTCACCTCTTGTTATAGTAAACTCACGGTTGCTTCCAACTTTTCTGAAGCCCTGCTAAAGTTATACTTTCAGGATATTGCTCCGTCTCATGCAAATGAAGCTTAGAAAAATACACCAGAGAGCCAACGCACCGCATTCGTGCGCACTCAGCGTAATAATATTATGCATTAGAACTGTTTCTTACTAGGCATTACCGACTACACATTTTCTATCTACGACCTAAGCTCGAACCAGTGATGTCAATCAGTGAAATAGCATTCACTGAAAGTAAGTCGATAAGCTAATGCTGAGCGGCAAACCAAGTAAATGAACTGGGAACAAGTGACTTATGGCTGTGGAATTCTCTACATTCTGTGGGAATCGCAAATAAATCAGTGAAATTCAGTCATCATATTAATTAGCAGAGACCCGGAAATTTCGTTATTTCATTTGAGGACAAGATAGACCGCAAACATGTGTACATTTGACTTTCTGTCTCCATTGGATCGCAGTTTTTAAGACACGTCCTGAACAAATTTGAACCAGTAACTGAGAAAACTAGGACCGAATACTGTTCTACCTGGTCTGCGATGAAACTGGGGCATCGGACAATGAACAACTAGATAAGGATCTGGTATGCAAAGGACTGTGGAGTCTAGCTTGCTGCAAAATTAATCCGCGAAATTTCCGTGTCTCTATTAATTAGTTACCAGTCACTGATTATCAGTCACACAATTCTCACTATTTTCACTGATTTGGATCAATTCTCACTGTTTGATGTTTAGAGTGTATGTATATTCATATCAGTTGTAAAATTTAAAAAATTAATAAGGCACTTTTGTATGATAAGTGACTAAAGACCTGCAAAATTCGCGTTATTATCTGGGGCCATGTTAAACTTGAAACACATGTACCTTTGCATTAAGTTTATCGTTGGACCATAACTTATGTGACACGCTCTGGGGTTACTCTGCACCAATAGAGGAACACTTCACAATTGTGTGCCCCAACCACGTGTAGTTCAGACAGAGTGGGAGTGTCTTCGCATCTATGCAGCAGCCAATGGAGAAACGACGCTGACTCTAGTGCTTACAGTACTGTGAAGTTCAGCCTGATGCCAAATAATAACGCGAATTTCGCATATCCCTATAAATCACGTATTTAGGAAGCAATCAAACACGTCATACATGGCGGTTTCCCCCCCCCCCCCCCAAATGTTTGATTCAAAAAGTGTGAAGAAACCGCGAATAGACTATACGAAGTTAATCTGTGACTCAAAGAGTTGAGCAGGCGACGAGCAAATTACTAGTTCAGAAGTACTCATAGTACTTTGAAGTCGAATATAAACGTATCAACTTTATTAACTTCAGTCCTCTGCAGAGCGCCCCCGCGCGTGACGTACTAATTTCTCAATCCAGTTTCGTACGTGCTGCAGCAATGTACTACTCTCAGTTGAGCGTTGGAGGGGTTGAGCGGTAAAGGAAGGGGGGGGGGGGTAGAGGGTAAATAAACTAGGAACAAGAAAGGGAGGGTAGGAAACGCATGGCAGGAGGGGGGAGGCGCCGGCAATAAAGAACAGGAAGAGGAGAACAATATCAACAGAGAAGAAAGGGAAGAAATGAAAAGGAATCGCTATCACTTCAGAATCGTAGAATTTTTATAGAGAAATTACCTCGAATTCATTTTCCCCATCGTATTTTTTTCTTTTGGTAAAGGAGGGTGGAGGGTTTGGGGAGGAGTGTTCTAGTAATAAAAAAAGGGGAGTAAAGGAAGAAGAAATTTGTATGTTTGAGCAATGAATTTTTTCTTTTTTAAAACGCAGGAGTAAAAGAATCGATACAGCGTAAAGATTTCTTCCTCCCCCCCCCCCTTTTTTTTTCCACGTACTTACGTTAAATGCGCACGTGTAATCAGAACGAATGAGCACAATTTTCCTACATGATCAGACAAGTCACACGTCAAAAGTTTACAAATACTGGTGAAGCAAAGCATTAATAGGTTATATCCATTTTATGACTTCCGCTTAAAGGAAATACCCTCGAACAGTACTTCTTCACCCGCGCTTCGCAATATTTCAGGAATTCAAAAACTTTTACGATCTTTGAAAAGCCATAAACACATCCTCATAATTTGTCAGTGGTGGAGATTGAATGTTCGTACACATAGTACATGCTTTTGAAAGAATCGTGTCTTTAAGAAATTTTCAAGGGAGTTGTAATGAAAATGAACATTAGTAAATAGCTTGCGCTATTTGCAGTATATACACTAATACGGCATCATTATTAATTTAAGCACTTTCGATCTTCGCCCGCTTATAGATTCCGTATACATAAACTTATATATATATATACACACACACACACACACCAACACACTTCTTCCACCGCTATTGGTTTAATATAGTTGTCCAACGGTTAGTTGACAAACAAACTTACCATAATTGGAATGCATTTTCACAAATCATTGCATTCTCGTACTCGAGCCCAGTGCAAAATTTTGGTATTTTTGTTCGACCCCATTAGGCATGGTGGTATATACACTGGACATTGCACAGGAAGTGAATTTAGACCTAATGATCCACATCGCACACAGAAGAAAAAATCGTCCAGCCATAAGGTAAGTCATTCACGTAGTGCAAGGCAGATATAATTCGTTGTTTATACTACCTTTGTTAGTCGCATAAACAGCCACTGCCAGAAGGATCAAACATGAGCCCACTTTTATTGGTTTTAATACAGTTCCAAACAAACTTCTGTACGCTGCAACGCCTAAAATCACAATATTTTATATGCCTGGAAAAGTTAACAAAACGCACACTCGGTTTGACCAGATCTCTATTGTAGGGTCAAAAATATCACGCATAAAAACCAAATGTTTAATTAAAATCAATACTACATGCATGCTTGTTTGGCCATAAACAAACACTTGTAACAACTCTGATTTAAAGCTAGCGTATTTCTCAATAAACGAAATAATTCTTGACTACACAGTTAATTTAGTTAGCTTGTTGCTCTTCCAATAAAAAATGTTACATTTTTATGTCCACACACACACCAAACTAAACCACTTGTAAAATTTACACAGGCGACTTAATGTTTATGTAAATCCGTTCTAATATACGTAACACGAGATTTATTTATAAAATTTGGATGTACAGAGAATATTCAATTAACTCCAATTATTTAATGGCATGCCTTTTGAATTCTAAAGCCCCGTTTCTAAAAGAGTCGTGATACGTGGCTGCCTAAACTCAGTGGCGACAGTCAATCCGCGAACTTAATCGTACATTATAGTGCATTATATTACCATAACCTACCTTCAATAAATGGGATTCGAACCAGGAACCCCGTGGCGGAAATGTGTCCTCAGAAGCTGCCTAGGATGATAGGACCTGTTAGAAAACTTGGGGCCGTTTGCACCAATATCGCCCCGATCCGAGATCGAAAGATCCTAGTTCTGAAACAGGATCCAATTTAATCATGGTTCCAATGTAAAAATGTTGCACTAACGAAATTTCACGATTCTGGATCTCCGCTTCTTCGATCTTGGTTCGAAAGTGAGAGATCGATATGACCGTAGTTCTATCTATTGGCGTATTTTCAAACTACATTTGTCGACGACGGCTGCTGATCTCGGATCGAGATTTAGAACCGCCAATTTCGGTGGTTCGAAATGAACTTCATCTCGATCTCAACCCAGCTCTGAACTCGAATGGTGCAACAGTTTTCTGTGTCGATCTTAGATCCGATCTCGGATCGAGTTTCGAACCACGATGGTGCAACCGGGCCTTAGTCGCGTCCTTCACGGGAATGGACCTCGTGATTACTTTGTGTGGGGAGTGAGTGGGTGGGTAAAGAGGTGTCAAACATTGTCCCCCCCCCCCAACCTCCCCAAAATCCTTCAACCCACCTCACTCAATTGCCCAAGCGAGAGACCCATTACCGAAAGGCCCCAGCGTGTGACGTCGTCGGTGTATTTTGTTCTTCGGGTCGACCCCCTCCCGTCATGAATGATGCAGAAGAATGTGCCAGAGTTTTGCCCCCCCCCCCCCTTCACGCCCTTCGTCATAGGTCCTCGTCTCATTGCCGCACGCGCAGCGTAAAGGGGGTTGTTTAGATGATTGGAAAAAAATAAGCAGCAAACAGCAGGCTTCAGAAACTTAATCGACCCTACAACAATTTTAATGCCTGTAGAAAGTCATTTTACACCGTGTTGTTTGAAATTAAAACAGTAATAGATGTTTAATTTAATAGTATTCCTGAGGCAGACAGTTGTTTTTAGCAGCAGACCTACATACATATATGCTGAATATTCGTTATTTTATACTAAAATTTAAAAAAATGTGTTTATTAAAATGTACTTCTCTCTGATTCGCTAAACTTTACAAGATTTTTTTTTACCGTGAAGGAGTAGGGCCTATGTACATATACCTATACACTCAGGGCTACGTATGACTGGAAATTTCTTTGCTCTTGAAGACAAATCTCACACTTTTACTGTTTTGCTGAATTTTATCTGACTCTAAGTAAAAAAAATGAAAACTAGTCAACATGTCGATTCGTAAGAATAAAACTGTTATTTTTAATAACTTCTCTAATACACATACATGATAGACTGTAAAACTTGTTTCATCTGTCGCGATGTATTAATTGGGACGCAGTCAACACGCAATTTCTTTGGTCGACGGCCAGTCAATAGTAAACGCCGCAGAGAACAGAAAGCGTGTCCTGCGTAGCCAGGACCAATAGGACGAAGGTAAGTGGAAACTCAGAGAACAAAACAACTCATATTGCTGCAGTGGGGAATACTGGCAGCTCACTACAACCTTGTCTTATGTGCCAGTAAATTCGTGCAGTCCCACAGGGCTTAAGGAGCTGACAAGTTGCAACTTAACTGTGTATAACTACTTGATGCTTCACCAATTCAGTCATCGTGCCAACGCAGTCGTGGACGCGATGGATGTGAGTGATACTTATTACCGTTACTGTGCACAGTAAGGCGTGAATGCCCAACACATTGAGATACTTCCTTGTGGTTGATGTGTAGGGACCTGCAAAATTCGCGTTATTATTTGGAGACACGTTAAACTTGAAACACGTGTATCTTTGCAATACTTTTGTCATTGGGCCATGCATCATGTGACACGCCCTGGGTAACTCTGTCCCAGTAAATGAACACTTCACAATTGTGTGCCCTAATCACGTGGAGTTCAGACAAATAAGGGAGTGACTTCACACACACACACAGACAGATATTATATATATATATATATATATATATATATATATATATATATATATATATATATATATATGCAGCAGCTAATGGAGAAACGTTGTCTTCTTTACGTACAGTACTGTGAAGTCTAGCTTGATGTAAAGTAAAACGCGAATTTTGCAGGTCCCTATTAATGTGGTAGTCCATTCCCGGCTTCTTCACACTTTTTTTTTTAATCAAACCTTTGGAAAATCACCCCATGTACGACGTATTTGGTTGTTTCGTAAATATGTTATGCATCAAAAGCGTTTTACACCTGTGTTAACAAAAAAGTACCTTATTTTTTTGTTAAATCGAACTTTTACTTATATTTAATTATAAATTTTAAAATTAGATTTATAATTAATATGAAAAAAGGGGGGAAAATAGGCTTATTGGTAATGGCTAGTAAGAAATAGTTCTTAAGCAAAATCTTATTAAACTGAGTGCGCACGAATGCGGGGCGCTGTCCCTGTGGTGTGATTTTCTAGACTCGGTTAAGCATAGTTTGTATGAGGCGGAAGAATATCGTGGAAGTAGAACTAAAGCAGTGCTTCAGAAAAGTGTGAAGTAATCGTGAGTGGGATGGAGTGGAGAGATGTGGGCGGCTGTTAACATCGAGGTCTTGAAAGCCGATGAAGGTGAAGTGAGGTAAGTACGGAGTAGCGCGGGAATGCGATGGCGGGGGAAACGAGAGATCCCCGAGAAAACCCCGCAAACTAGCGGCATCGTCCGACACGATTCCCTCACGCGAAAATGCGGGAGCGACCTAGAAATGTTGATACTGGGAAAAAATATTGATATTATTTATATTGATTATCTATAAGAGTATCTATCGTTTTACGAAACGATATAGTGAAAGAAAAATATTGATTTTCGGTACATCAGAATACGATATTTTGTGTATAAAAGGGCCTGAGAAATGTAAAATTACTTCGAATATTACATAATGAGTACACGAGGTATTGCAGGAAGATGCGGTACCTGTTTTTGCTGCATACTGCCAAAATAAATATAGTAATTTTTTATTCAATTTTTGTATACAAAACAGAGCTTATTAAACGAGTATAAAAAAATATATTGATTTCGATAAAATATTGGTGAAATATATCGACGATTTACTTCGATATATCGTTGATACAATTTCGTCATTTCGATTTATCGAAGTTTTTTTGACATGCCTAGATGGACCCAGCCGGGAATAGAACCCGATTCGCCTAGGCTGAACACAAGAAGGCATACAGTGCATACCAAAAATTACGTGATTGCAAGACTCGAACTCAGAAATTAATATGTGACCGAACGGGTTTAATTTTCCTTTGTGTAAACTCCTAAAGGACGTTCCAAAATTACTTTCCGTACTTTTTGGGCATTTTATAAATCTGTTTTATTACATAGAATAGTAGTTTGAACGTGGAAAATTAATTTACAAAATTTAATTACGAGAGTTACAGAAATTTCTAACCTATATATTTCAGCCTACAAATTAAAATTTTTTTTGTCAAATTGTCATATTTTGCCACAGTTCAAAATAATTGCTGATATTAGAATAAGACATACAAATTTAATGGTAATTCGTCAATTGAATTGATTCGGCAGTAACTTTATTTTAAGTTTTACAGTAAATTTTAAATTCAAAACAGCTAGAAGTCAAACAACCCAAATCGCCGACGAACAATATGCCAGATTTCGAGGAAATTTCTGTGTTCCTAAGAGTTCAACAAACACTTGAGCTGAAATCAAACATTGTGTTCGTACAACTTTTTGAAATTTTTATTTCGAAAATTTTTAAATCAGAAATGCTGATAAATCTCATATAATATAATATATATATATATATATATATATATATATATATATATATATATATATATATATATATATATATATATATATATATATATATATATTTGGCATATATATATATCATTTTTATCAAATTGTTATTGATATCAAATCACGAAATCGGAAAATTTGTTTGCCACTTGAACAGTCTTAACAAGAAACTCGCGCTCCGCGCCCAGTAGCTCCTTCAGGTCGAGGTGACGTCACAGGGTTGTCGCGGCCCCATTAACCGGTCCGTCACCTCCTCTCAGGGCGCGGCCGGACGCCTGCGATAAAAAGACAGGCCGAAAATTACATCCACGGACCCTGGCTAAAACGAGTCGGTGAAGGGTGAGAGGTGTACGGATGGGGATGGAAAAAAAAAAAAAAAAAAAATTCCTCCCGCGCTTGCCTCGGCCACCTTCAACCCAGCGTGTGTGTAGGAGCGCGTGTGAAAAAATAACAGGGTTTGACGTGCTCGCCCGCCCGAGCGCATCTTCGTCGCTCCCCCTTCCCCTTCACCAACTACTGTGCGAGGGGTCGTTTGAATGTCGTCTGGGGTTCACGCCTTTCCTGCCACGTCACGTGTCTCTAAGGAAAAATAAGGCTTGCTTACTAGATTACAGTCTGTACTCCATTCTCGGTCACTTCCAACTTTTCTGACGCCCTGCTGAAGTTCTACTTCCAGGATATCCCTCCGCCTCCTCATGCTAACAAAGTTTAGGAAATTACACCAGAGTGCCAACGTACTGTATTCGTGCGCACACGGTGTAATAATAGGTTTGTTCGCGTGGTATGTTTTTTTCCTCTGAGAGCAAAGTACCAAAACCAGCAGTCACTCTCGGCAGGACAACACGAACGACGTAACTAGCACGTCAAAAATATATAAACAAAATTTTATTTTAAAAATGTTGATAATCATTATTACCTCTGTGTGATTTACATGTATTAAACATTTTGGCTACTCAGGATAACTTACTTTCGAGGATAACTGTGTCTTAGTTATTTTTATTCCCCTCTGTACTTCTTACAGGATACCCAAACATCGTCTGTTCATCAATCTGAGTAAAAGCAAATTACTATTGGCAATCGTCACTCTCAAGACACTTCGACCTTTGCTAGCATGACAGCTTTTACTGAAAATTTTTCCACAGTAGCGACACTGTTTTACATGTAATTTTCAAGCAGTGGGAGAAGGTACATCCATAGAAGTAAGCTCTACAGTAGACTTCGTACAATCATTGGCTCGCATCATCTTCATGAAAGAAAAAAAACGAAGTCCTTTCCACAGGGGCAACATGTGTAGCTACTTGGACTACCTATTTATACACATTTCATCAGCGAGACTTAAGCATTTTTATACCTCCATTCAAATCAGAGATTTTTATTTAGTTCCTTGATCACATTACAATGCAGTTATATCATCAGTTTCTTCTAGACATGTTCTTTGCTCGGCTTGAAATCATGGTCACACTTAAAGTAGTCAACTGATGACTGCCAGACCAACCCTTAAAAAAACTGACCCCACACACGCACACACACCATATGCACTACAATAAGCACCACAATCAAGATCACAATCAGCACCACATGCACCACAATCAGCACACATTTCACCAACGAGTTTCCTTCTACAAGTGGAGTGAAGAAGGCAGAAGACGTCAATAACACTCGTTATATATTTCCCGAGGACCCGAATGAACTTGTTGAAAGACTAAGATATTTAATTTACCTCCAAAAACACGGAGATCTATCGCACATTGTTGAGATATCTTCAATCAACGATGAACTGAAGAATCGGGGTTTTATCAGATGAGACTGTCGGCTACTATCCATGATTTGCAAACCTCTGAGAAATGTAAAGATGGAATGTTTAAAATAATTATAAAGATAGAATGTATATAATAAGTAAATAAATAAAATTTATCTGTATAGTAATGTGTACTTAATTTCTTATACAGTCCCTTCTGTTTCTCTGAAAGACATTAATTCAATGGTGTAAACAATAAATTAAGAATCTGTTTTAGATCTAATTTATGTGAGTGCATGCAGTAGGAGGGGTATTGTTAGATTTGTAGTATTATGCCTTACTCGGGTAGTTAAAAATTGACTGAGTTCTATACGGCGAACGAATGAAATGAGGGGAATATTTTTGAGGAACGTTTCGCAACTAGTTGGTTGACCTGGTCAGTTGGTCTAGTAAGTTGGTATGGTAAGTTAGTATGACACTTTGGTATGGATGGCTTCAGGTATAAATGTTTTGCTAAGATTTTCTGAAAGAGATTTTATCTGTGGGGTTCTTACTAGCGGGCTTTTTTCGAGATTCTCCATCATTGTTTGATTGTATAGGTGGGTGGTATGGCAGGTTGGTCTTCTCGGTTGGTGTAGCCATTTTTGCAGGAACTGGTCTTGTTAGGTGTTAGTCTTGGGCTAAGTCAGTTTCATCAGGAACCAATCTTGGGTGGAATTAGTCTTGGGTGTGAGTTAGTCTTGGGTGGAGTTAGTCTTGGGTGGAGTTGGTTTAGGGTGCATTCTGTGTCTGTTGGAATAGGTTTTGGATGGAGTCAGTTAGGTGAAATTATTCTTGGGTGTAGTTATTCTTGGATGGAGCAGGTCTTGTATGCAGTTAGTCTTGGGTGGAGTTAGTCTCGGGTGGGGTCAGCCGTTGGCTAGTATGGTTAGTCGGTATGGTCCCTTGATGTGAACAGCTAGTAATTGACAATTGTATGGACTGCGATGTTTTTCGATTTTTCGAGTTCAGTGTCATTGGGGTAAAGTCACGGTCGACAACCAACTTGGTGGCTAAATAGACATCTGATTGGAGGGGGTTCAGTCGTTTACTGGATGTGGTGCTGAGGGAACCTCTGGAAATGCGAATTAAAAAAATTTTTAAAAATAATTTTTTATTTTTATAAATGATTAATAATATTTAGAATTTTTAGGAATTTTAGAATTTTGAGGAAATTTTAATTTTTTGGGTTTAAGGTTAATGGTCAAATATCTTGGGTCAATGGTCTTGAGTATTGGGCGAATGGTCTGTCTTGAGTCTTGAGTCTAGAGTATTGAATCAAAGGTCTTGAGTCGTGAGTTTTTGGTCAAGCATATTGAGTCTTGGGTCAAGGGTATTGGATCAAGAGTCTGGAGTCAAGTGTCTTGAGTCTTAGGTCTTGAGTCATGAGTCTTGGGTGAAGAGTCTTGAGTCTTGAGTCAAGTGTTTTGAACAAATGTCAAAGGTTTTTTGGGAATTTGTTGGATTTATAGAAAATTTTTTTATCTGATTTTTTATAGAATTTTTTGACTTCAAGGTCATTCAAGGTCAAAGTCTAAAGCCAGGGTAATCGACATCTAATATGGTTGAATAAATGGACAATGGCTCACCTAGTGAGAGTTGGTCGTGTTATCGAACCCCGGACCTGGGATTTTATAATCTTTCTGCAATTTTTTGGGTTCAATGGCATTCAAGGTCATGGGCACAGAGTCAGAGTCGAAGGTCAAGGTCACAGGTAAAAACATACCCCCAAATCCTTCCAATGGATCGTTTTCGGAAAAAAAGTACTTTTTTTAAATTAGTAGATTGGTGCTTTTTGAGTGATTAACTGTAAATTTTAAGGGAAAAATGAAATATTGAGGAAAAAAGGGAAATTTTAAGAGAAAAAAGGAAATAAAAAGAGAAATTCAAGATGGCGGCGGTCGGCGCCTCGTTCCTATCCCAGATTCCGTTGCGCCCGACTCGCCATTTCCCTACTACTAACGTAATTAAAGAATAAAACAGTTAAATGTAAGATGGCAATCAAGTCTACCCCGTGCTCTAACGTATATCAATTTCAGAATGAAGAGGGGTGTTTGCACACCAACGTAACCTAACCACAGAATAGATAAGTATACATGAAGCGTAATGTCGTGGCAGTGCCTTTGCTGTAGACGTACACATTCGCTGATTGGCTGGGCGAATCTCTGGGAACGAGCTCTGTATCCGATTTGCTACTGCATGTAGGTTACCAGGCGCCGATTGGCGAACGGCATTCCAACATGTCGCTCGACAGTGATTACATTTCGCTGAAGTGTGCGGTTATTTTAGCTCTGTATCCTTGGGTACTCGGTGCCGGTGATACAAAGGCAGGCATTTAAGACACGTGGCACTTAAAATTACCCAATCACTGAAGTGGACACTAACTTAAGAGGTTTACAATACAACTGGTAGTGGAATATCTTCGCGAAAAGCAGATATCCATCGTTATATACTTTACCTTAACTGGCCCTCTTTTTAAATGATGAATCTGAACGTAACGTTTTGGAGATAAATAAACAAATCCAAAGTGGCTGTGGAACTATGCATTTTAACCCATTCAGAACCAATGTGTACACAATTATTGCGTACGTAACGCACGTGTAGGTAATTTATGGTCTGTACCGCACACAGCGAAGCTCGATGGCGAATGGTCTTACCTGTGGGAAAATGATTCGCAAACCGTCTTACTGGTCTAGGTCATACTTGGTGCAGGTAACCGAACATATAGTATACAGCACATTGGCTGTGACAACGAAACAAGTGTTGTGTCGGGTTCAGTACAGCGCGCATCATAAAATGTCTTGTTTGCAACACCTGAAGCCGTAAATTAAAGTGGGCCAGAAAGGGTTAACTGCTGGTGCCTGAAGTGCAGATGGGGTTAAGCGAAGTGAAGACGGGGCAGCCCCGGAATGCAACGGCGGGAGAAGCGGGAGCACACCGAAAAAGCCAGTCGGCCAGCGGCAACGTCCGTCGCGTTTCCTTTCCGCGAAATTGGAGAGCGACCGCGCTAGGAATCGAGACCAGGTTCACCACAGTGGGGAGGCGAGTTGTCTGACCTCCACAACACTGCGGCCCCAGGAAGTCTTACACACTAACTTATGTTAATTTTCGGGCTAAAGGCTGTTCACGATAAAGCGAGCACTTTTGAAGCCAACCTTAGAAAAAAGTCACTGCTCATGCCTGCATATACTTCAATGGGCGCACTGAGTGACATGCGCCCTTTGAAGTTGGTAACGATGGATGGAAAGTAGTTCCATATCTTAACGTCGAATAAAAAGTGTTAGGAAACCTTTGTGATCATTTAAGTTATTTATTTCACTTTCTGTTTTCTTAATGCGTCAGTGAGTCAAAATTATCAGATTTATAAAAGGTTTACTTTTCTAATAATTTCACAGTTTCTCTTGATCGACGCATGAATAAAGTAATGAGGCCCATGGCAATGTTAATTTTACATAAGGCGGAAGAATACACAACGGGCATACAAGTAGATCTTAAACAGGGCTTTCAATAGTGCTAATTTTACCGTGAACAGCCTATATCAAGCGCAAAGCTCACACTCCGGTGTCCACTAACACTCTATCGGACCACGGCTACAGGTTATCGAAATAATTACTTGCACTCTCGCATACACTTAATCTCGCGAGCTATCGAGTGAGATGACACACTCGCCAACTTAACCTAAATAGGTTTCCAAAGGACTGTTCACATACTAAACATACTGACTAGAGTCCATCAAGTGGAAATATTTACTCAACACGAGACAATTCAGCAGAGAAATCACAGTATAACAGTTCTGTATTGAGTTAACGGGGAAACAGCACCCAAACTTCAGTAGGCATTAGCATGAGGATATATCTGCAGGAACTTTTTTAATATTGATGTAGCTGTTACGTTTAATTATATTTCATCAATAAGTCTCTGCCTTTCTGCAATAATAATATAATACACAGTGAAAATTAGGTGCAAACGTATTAAACAACTCGTAAATTGTAAATTTTCTACAATGAAAGAGTTCCAATAATAGCTCTCAAACTGAAATTATGACACGAAAACGACGAATTACTGCAAACAAAAGGGGGCCGAAGCAAAGCCTTAATGCGGTGATGTCACAGTCCGACGTTAGTTTATGAAGCATTTTTTAAAATCACTATAATTTTGATATACATATTCTTAAGAATTTTGGAGTGGAAAATGTGTTATGACATTAAGTTCAACATGGAATGGTAGTGGATAATAAAGTCCATAAAGGCATCAGAATTTTCAATAACTCTACTCTTAAAATAAATGGGTGGAAAGGACATGCAAAAAAAAATCACACATTTAAAAACAAAGGTTTTGACTGTTAGGCCTAGCTGACTCGTTTCCGTATCTAATGAGCTCTAACAAGCACGGTATCTGATTTAGGACGGTGGATTTTGAGCAAGAGTGGAATACACTCAGGCTTTTATTCGCAACATAGGCTATAGTGCGGAGTTGTACTGTACTCTTCCTTCTTGTTCCAATTAGAAAACACTTTCGTGTATGTATTTGACAGCATGGCTGCTGACCACCGTTATTTCACCACATATATTTTGCTTAAATAAAATTTTCCCAACTGAAATAAGAATGGGAAGGCACATTCTAGATCAGTGGACTCAGAATTCGCAAACATACAATTTGCTAATCCACAAAAGCAAAGTGGATATAACAATTCCCGGTTTTTTCTGAAAGCCCGGTGTTGTATGAAAAATTCACGACGTAAGCATTACAAACTTATTCTTATATGAGAAATTCAAACGTAGCTGGTTATTAGTAGAGACCTGCAAAATCGCGTTATTTTTGACGACACGTTTAACTTTAAACACATATATTATCTCTGCAATACCTTAGTCAATGGACCATACTTTATCTGACACGACCTGGGTAAGACTGTGCCAATAAATTAACACTTCACAATTGTGTGCCCCAATCACGTGCAGTTCAGTCATGAAGGGCGTAGCTTCACATCTATGCAGCAGCCAGTGGAGAAAAGACGCCTTCTCCAGTACACACATTACTGTGAAGTTTAGTCTGATGCCCAATGATAACGCAAATTTTACATGTCTCTAGTTATTAGTATTTGTGAACGTGTTTCCATATGTGGAAGACTTTGAGGACTTGCATAAGGAACAAACTCTACCCGTACAGTCAAGTTTACTTTTGCACAAGTTCCACATTCATGTTCAAGCATAGTACATTCACAGAAAATATACGTGAGTTGTTGGCCAAGACAGAACCACGAGAGAGATCGCGATAGTATGTTTCTTGGAAGATATTTCTCTAAGGAGTTTTCATGACATTTAGCCCAACTACGTTTGACTTTGTAAGTTATAACTTTTTGCATGCAATGTTCTTCTTGACATCGTGTTTTCTGGAAATGAAAGTGTGTTCGAATGCTTATTCACTACTTGGAATGCTTGCAGATCCAGTAAACAACGGTAAATAGCATATACTACGTATATACTTCAGTAAATTGCTAAGGGCCCCACGCAACAAGAAGCGAGAAGGCAGTATTCAGTCCTTTTAACATATTGCGAATGAAGGTTGTGGTCGGAGAGGTTCCACAAATACCTAGTACCAAAAAACAAGAATATATGCACACAACAGCATTTGCAATTCAAATGTTACTGTTGTTGGTAGTTTTTTCATAAATATATTTCGTTCATACGTACAGCAGGACAAAACATACATGAAAACATAGAGTGGAAATTGTATTTGACCGGGACTCAATTGGCTCAGAGGCGTGCAGGGCGGGTCTAATAAACTGTGATCCAATTGCGAAGGTGACTTCACTATATACGTGTTTGGCGTCTGTCTTGTTCCGAAATGAATTCGCGATATTTTCCTATCCTTACTGATAAGTAATATCAATAATAAAATTTCCACAAAAAGTATTTACTCTGGAGAATAATAACATATAATTGTACATGTGGGAAAGTTTTGATAACATCCGCTTACCGTCACATTAAAAAAAAAAGGCGGTGTTGGTGCAAATTTTTATATTATATTTCATTCATAAGTCTAATTTAAATACTGGAAAACTGGCAGGCTTCACGTGTCCGGTATTGCAAAAAGAATTTGGAAAATTCTGAGATACATGGAAATAATGTAAAATAAAGGTACGTAACCAATTAGAACCGGCCATTCAAACCAATAAAAGCGCGCTGCTATGTCAACACACTGTACTCGCTTTCGGGAACAACCGGATTATATTCACAGTCCAGCAATCTATATTTTGGTTTTCCGTAGTTTTCCGAAATCACTGGAGGCGAGTGCCGTTATGGTTCACAGGTGCAAGACATGACCGATTCTTTCTTGCCCCTGGTTTCCCTGGAGCCACAGGCTCCTTTCTCTCATGACAGCGTTGTCGACGAGTCAGTAAGCCACGCATGTCTACAACAACATTAAGTATTTTCAGCGACTCTTTATGTCATACATTCATTTTGCTCTTAACGTATGGGGATGTACAGCTGGTTTACAGTCAACGCTTTTGAAATAAACATTTTAGCTACCCCGATCCTAAAAAGCATGCGTGTCCACAGCTTATTCGCTTATTATGAAGGTTGTTGCACAGCAAGAGGATTTAACGATCGAAACTATAAAACGCTGCAAAATATTAGTTAATAAATTAAATCCTTAGGACTCCGTGTGGGAGATGCCATCTGTTGTCGAAACCATTGCTTACACCGAGAAAAAGATTTTGTTGAATCAAACAAGATTTGTTTGGTGCAAACAAATTATTTGTTTGTATAGGGGCAACAAAATATTTTGTTGTTGAAACCAAATTATTTAGTTGTTCTCATTTAGTTGCCCCAAACTGTAAGATTTGGTTGGTGCAGCTAAAGATTTGTTTGGCTACACGTTTATTAACAAGTTTGGGCCGATATAAGAAAGTTCTACAAGTTTGACAGACAGAGTTTCGAACCTAGAGCACCTGCGTCCGAGCGCTACGCCTTTCTAATCTCAGCTAATGCGACAACTTTTGACGCCGAAAAGTTTAAAGTAGATATATTGCGAATATTGAGCAACGTGTGGAAAAAAAAATGTATTTCAAGTTTTACAGTCTTACTTGTCAGTTTCTTGTTGCATTGTTTTCTTAATGTGTTTATACAAATTTTAAGCATCAATAGATGTACTAACAAACACGCTTACAATCCTAATTGTCACAAAAAATACAAACAAACTCTCGAGCTGTATTTTCGAACGAAGGCAGTCAAATGAGTGGCCAAACAAATATATACAGTCGATTCAACTAAATATTTACTTGACAGTCTAATTGTTTTGGCCCTACACAGAGATTTAGTTTATTCAAACATACATTTTGTCAGACGAACAAAAGTAATTTAGGTGGTTTTCAAATTTAGTTTGCTCAACAATATATTCTGTTAGAGCAACTCTATATATATATATATATATATATATATATATATATATATATAATTATAATATTATATATATATTTGGCCCTATACAAACAAATATTTTGTTAGGTTTTCTCTCAGTGTAGATTTATAAAAAAAAATCTGCTGCTATTAGCATCATGCACACGGCGTGTTGTTTATTGATACGAGATGTAAGAGAGCGTTACGTTGACACAAACATATTTCCAAACTAAAGTTTAACCAACCGCAGCGCCGAAGTGGCCAAGTTCTGTCACCTCTGCAAAGCGCAGTGTACGCAAGAAATTGTTCCGACCCCTCTCTGTAGGCGCATCAGTGCACCTCCAAAAACACAACATGCCTTTTGAGCTGAAATCAGGTTCTTGTGATTATTGCCGGGAATGTGCCGCAACTCAGGTTAGGAAGTTAAAAGATCTTCAATAGTGCCCTACGTTAATTTAGGCGTGTGTCCACAATACATATGTACTTGTTTAGTTTGCAGTAAGGTTAAGATGCACCAAGTTCGTTTACACGGTTTGCTGTGGCGAAACATGCTTGCGGTTGTTGTTCCGTTCCCTTATGCAACCAAGCATGCATTTAGAAACGGAACATTATCGCACGAACATTGTAACAACAGCATTTATGGAAGGAATGGGTCCTGACTCGTAACTGAGGGGGTCAATGTAAACCGTTTAGTAACACGTATTTTTAATAGGGATTTTGAAGTCTTTGACGTCGATTATTTGACTAGATCTTGTCCGTATAACTCCCCGCATCACGTAAGCACAACCAGTGCTCCGCTAAGCGGCACAGCGAGATGTGTGCACACGCTCCGATAGGGTCAGGCAACGAAAAAAAAAAAAAAAAAAAAAAATCATTCATCTAAACTTTGATTTCTGTACTTATTATTAATTTTTTTCATGGCTATTTGCATCGTTAAGGTTTTAAATATATCTACCTTCACTATGCTTTATTGATTTTAGCGCTAACGACATAGACCACTGGTAATCTCAATTAACCTTGAATGCATGCCATGGGGCAAGTAGCAACAATTTCGTGGGGTTAGTTGTAACATGTTACAACATGCGCTTGATGTGTATGTTTGCGTGACTGATTTTGTGTGATTGTTTATTTATTTGAAGTGCTTCACTGTCATATATTATTTGTTTCCTTTTTAGTATGAGAGACTACAAAAAAAAAAAAACCAGAGGGATTCGAAAAGTCAAGAGGTGTATAGGTTAGCTGCAGTTGTGAAATTTTGGAGAGCAATACAAGCATACGAAAAGCAAGTAAAACGTTTGATTTGTGCCATGTGACGGTTATATAGGTACATTCAGAAAAAGAAACAAAATTAATGTCCTACTGTTGGCTATGTCAAACCTAGATTGATAATTACGCAAGAAGCAGAAAATAAGTTGACTTCATATTTACTCAAATCTTCAGATATATATTTTGGGCCATTGCCTACAGAAGTCAGGAAGCTAGCTTACCAATGCGCTGTAATGCTTGAAATAAAAACACCCCCCCCCCCCTTCCTGGCATGAGAGTAACATGGCCGGACCAGACTGGTTTCAAAATTTTATGCGCATGATGTACATATAGTGTGCAAAATGTGAGCACATGTCAAATGTGTGTTGGTATACGTTTACTCATTTATCTGTGTTAATTGCAATTGTGAAAAAGACTGATTTAAGTACTTACTTAGCGTCAATTAGGCCTACTCCTACCTAAAGGCTGATTATAAATAAGTGACGTTAATAGTGCCATATTTATGTAAGGTTTCAAAGGATTTGACCTGTAAATAACGAGCCATATCTATTTTCAAGTATAGACTATCGAAACTAAGTAAACTAATAAAACGCTGTTTAATATGCATAGTTGATAACAAAGTTTATTTTAAATTTAAGGACAAAAATGTCGATAGTTCAATAAATGAAAACGTTTATAAGACGTACCAATTAAGTTTGTTGTTTGTTGTTGCGAAAGTTTAAATATTAGTTTAAAAACAAACTGTTGGTAATTTCAATAAAGAACAAGTTACAAAACTTACATAAATATAAGATTTCCAAAAATGATTGTTTTTGAACTTATCTTTCAAAATAAACTCTCAAACCTATTAAAAACTTTGCGATTATATAATTGCCCCATTGCTGTTACAATCAGCCCCAAACACGGGGAAAATTGTAACAACCGACCTTCTTTGTGGGGGAAAAAGGTGTAGATTTATATATTTTTGCTGTTCTGAATTAATAGATGAATGATTGGTTTATCGATCCAAGCAATCGTAGTTATATAATACCTGATAGGTTTCATAATATACACAATTTTCTGAAAATTCTTACAACATGCCCCTCGCTCCCCTACTTATATAATATTGGGACAAGCAAAAGTAATTCTGGGTTTTAATGTCTTAACGAAACGTAACATTTAGTGGCAATTTAAACACGTACCTTTAATACACAATACAACATTATTGGGGTAATAGCGACAACACGAAATAATAGAGTCTTCAGGAGTTTCCAATCAAACACGTAGTTTACTTACCAGATCCAGTTACATAGAACACCAACACTCCTACACGTGAGACCAATACAACATTATTGGGGTAATAGTGACAACACGAAATAATAGAGTCTTAAGGAGTTTCCAATCAAACACGTAGTTTACTTACCAGATCCAGTTACATAGAACACCAACACTCCTACACGTGAGACCAATACAACATTATTGGGGTAATAGCGACAACACGAAATAATAGAGTCTTCAGGAGTTTCCAATCAAACACGTAGTTTACTTACCAGATCCAGTTACATAGAACACCAACACTCCTACACGTGAGACCATTACAAGATGGGGGCCGTAGCTCTGTGAGAAAACGCTGTCCGACACGTTATATTATAAAAAAAAAGTTACGCATTTGTTTACCGGCAGCGAGCGTACTTTCTGTTTCTAAGACGCGGCAGCGGGAGCGAAGGAGAGGAGGAGATAATTTTCGGAAAGCATTCGAGCGGCAACGACTTCACAGCAAATTCTTGCGTGGCAAAACGTCCCTTATAAAAACAACGTATTTTATTCCACGGGCAAGGAGGCGGGGGACTCGCGTGGTGAAGGGAACCGGGGGGGGGGGGGGGGTTCCAGAGAGAAAAGGAAGGATGGAGGGAGGAAGAGGAAGGGGAAGAAAGAAGGAGAAGTATCTGCATGTTATTATTATTTTTGTTCATGGGGGCGCCGCCATTGTTGCGTCTCCCGCCCCGATCATTTGCATGCAAAGTCTCTGCGCGCAGCATATCGCGCAGAGGGCCGTATAAAATATTGTCGGGTATCTTGGGTATGTGCCGGGGGGGGGGGGGGGGAAGAAACGAGGAGGTTGGTGGGTCGGGAATGCTTGTAAACGAGTGTGCTGCGAGGATAACCCGTGCACTCGCCAGTGTTTCAAGGTCAGCGATTCGATCCGCGAGCATCTGGGTCCTTTCCTTTTCTTTCGCCAACCAAACAATAACCCACTAGTCGCCCTGTTATATAGGCTGTTCACGGTAAAATGAGCACTTTTAAAAGACCTGCTTATGATCTACTTGTATACACGTTGTGTATTCTTCCGTCTTATGTAAAATTAACATTGCCATGGGCCTCGCCACTTTATTAATGCGTCGGTCAAATGAAACTGTGAAATTATTAAGAAAGTGAATACTTAACAAATTTCCTTAATTTAACACTTCGATGCATAAAAAAAAAAAACAGAAAGCGAAAGAAATAATTTTAAGTGATCACAAATGGTTACGTAACACTACTTATTCGACGTTAAGATATGGAACTACTTTCCATCCATCGTTACCAACTTTACTGGGCGAATGTTACTCTGTGCGCCCATTAAAATATATGCATGCAGGGGCAGTAACTTCTTTCTAATGTTCATTTCTAAAGTGCTCACTTTATCGTGAACAGCCTATAGTAATGACTGCTGAAACGTGCACTATAAGGACCAAAGCGGGAAATTTGGTCCGTATGTTGTGGACCCGAAAAAACAAGTTTTTTTTTTTTTTTTTTAACAAAAGCATTCCCAAAAATTACCTGATTCAAAATTTAAATGGCGACAGTTTACAAAAAAAGGTCACTTATTGAGACACAAATGTACAATTTTACCATATGATTTGCAGGAAACTTCATTTAATTTATCAGGTTGGTAATAGTTTTTTCTGGCCTCGGACGTATACAAAAGTCACTTCCCTTAAAAATCGGCCATTTTCGAAATGGCGACCCTTAATTTGCACAGAGTTCAATTGTGAGGTATCAAGCCTTCCAGAAAGAGTCTGTGTGTGCGTATCTACTCTACATCGTAGCAAAACAGGGAAAATAATACAAAAGTACAGTTTTTCGAATTCTGCGATGTAACTATATGAATACGCAATTTTTTCTGATATCTTTCAAACAACGCGAAATGGCACTGTCATCACTTATAGCTATTACTGATTACATGCAAAAATGAACTTCTCATTATGGCGACCGATTATAGTATGACCATAATTACGTTTGCATCGATTGTACCATGGCAATTCATTTGTCACATCTGGAATGACTTTGAACCTTATCAAACACCTCACGATAGAGAGACGTAATCACGCACGGCACGTTCGGAAAGGAAATGACGCCTGTCTGAAACAGCAATCAGTGGCATATGACGTCATCTATGAAAATGACTGACGCAAGATAATAACAGTGACATTAGCGTGTTTTCACTTGCTATTCTTTAATTAAGGAGTTCCCCCCAGTTTGATATCAGAATGTTTCACGAGCGGAGCTTAAGACTTATCTGTACCTTCTGTTATACAACTGATTCTTTTCTGTAATTACCAGAAAAGGTAAACATTTAGCGAGTTCGTTGACCTGCGACTGTATATCTATACATAGTATAAAACCAAGTCGCCCGGCCGCGTGTGTCTGTGTATTCCGCTAAGGCTTCTAAACTACTTGATGGATTTTGATGCGGTTTTCGCCATCATTTAGAGAATATTCTGAGGAAGGTTTAGGTGTATAATGTATTAATATTTCATGTAAGGATAGTAGATAAAAGTCAACTTTTTCTAATTAAGTCGGAAAAAGCCGCTTTTCAGGCGCTTACATGGCTTACGCTGACTAAACCATAAGAGATACACAAAATTAATGTACTACAAAATTGTAAATCTCAAAAAGGTCTACAAAAACGTCCGCGACAGCATATGTTTATCTCTTTTAAGGATCACCCACAGTAACCATTTTCGTCTTTTGAAGTTCATTTATGAAGACTTTCAGAACAACACAGTATTAATCCTATGTTAGTTACCTTAAGCATTTAGTGTCTATACTTGCTGTAAACCTAGACAACGCCATATTTGTAAATGGCACCCGAGCGAGGCCGGGATGGGTCGCTAGTACTTCACAACCCTCTGTACACTCAAGAGAATGGCATTAATCCAATGGCTGTTTCATACAGTGAGAAAAGAAATTTTTACTTCACCGAAGCTCGTGATTTGTACTTACGGCTTGTGCTCGCCCGTTTTGCAGAAATCATTCGTTTTTGCGTCATAATTTCGGATTCATACAAATTTATGAAACGTAAGATTATATAAAATTTACATTTTACGAGTTGTGTAATATTTTTGTGCATAATTTTAATTGTGTGTTATCTGCTTGTTGTAAAAAATCGAGAGCATATTTGTATTTTATCAATAAATTCATGTCTTTTTGCAAGGAAATAAAAAACACCGAAAATTAGATACCCACGTATTGAAAAACTAGTAAATTGTCAATTCTATAATCAAACATTTCCAATAATCCTTCTGAAACTGAAATTATGACATGAAAATTACGAATTTCTACAAAAGTCATGGTGAGTCAAGCCATCATCTGGTAACAGACGAATCGTAAACATAGGCTAAGTGTCTGAACTCTACTGTGTCGATAAATGACTTCGAGTAATTTATTCTTGTATCTGGAGACGACGAAAGATTAAAATGCAATGTATCTCGAGACAACAGCTTTATATAAACAAGGTATGTGAAATTTGCTAAGATTTTCCGGCATCATCGTATGCAGTAATCCGACGATATACAGCTAGAGACCTGAAAAATTCGCGAGTTCAATGGCCTGTAGGCTAGACTCTACAGTCATATGTACAAATACGCCGATAATAACTGTACATTGGTCGTCTGCCGTCACAGTGGAAGGCGACGATTGGGCCACCGTGTTCTCCAGGAGGTGTCAAACACCGTGTGGACCAATGACTTAAGTCATATAAACATACGTGTTTTGAATTCTAGCTCGTCCAAAAATGAATCCGCGAATTCTCCAGGTCTCTATATAAAGCACATCATCTCATCGGTACACGTACAAATCACAAATCATCATCTCTTACCACGGGCGAAAAATTCCAGGCACAAACCTTGCGAAGATAAACGGTTCGTCGGCGGTAGCTCTGATCAAAGCCACACAAAAGCGGCGATATCTTGTGGTAGGCCGTTTTATTTCTATCTAGCAATTTCATTTGTTAGATTGGGCCATCAATAATTAGTCACGTTCGGAAGGATTCCGAACGAGCAGTAAATATTTAGAACATGGGTATCCGAGCTCCTTTGGTTGATTAGGATCTGAAAAGCAGTAAACAATGCAGACACGACTACTAGTGTATGTATAGAAAGCCAAAGTCTAGCCTTTTGGCAGATTACTACGAGGAATATCACTGATAATTAGGGACTGGCAGAATAACAGGTTCATTAACTTGCTAGTCCCAACTTCACTGTATGGTCGGTTTGCTTTCTCACTCGTTCACAAGCTACTGACAGTTGAAAGTAACTTTTTCTCTACTGCAATTAAGTCCTGGGTCATCACAAAACTATGAAGAATCCAGCGAGGATTTAACTTTTTCAGGCCTAGTGTATACAACTGTGCATATTACGCACGTGTAGGTAATTTTTGGTGAGTGCTGCACACTGCGAGGTTCGGTGATCAATGATTTTACCTATGGGCAAATGATTCGCAAACCATCTTACTGGTGTAAGCCTAATTGGTTCATATTATGTACTGTAGCCAAACATGTAGCCTACGGCTCATTGGCTGTGACAACGAGACTAGTGTTGTGTCGACTTAAGTACAGCACGCATCATAAATGTTTTTGTCTACAATACCTGAAACTGGAAATTAAAGTGGATCTGAAACTGTTACCTAAAGGCTGTTCGCGATAAACGGAGCAGTTTTGAAATGAACCTTAGAAAAAAGTCACTGCCCCTGCCTGCATATATTTTAACTGGCGCACCGAAGAACATTCGTCCAGTAAAGTTGGTAACGCGGAATGGAAAGTAGTTCCATATCTTTGCGTCGAATAAAAAATGTTAGGTAACCATTTGTGTTAACTTCAAATATTTCTTTCGGTTTCTGTTGTTTTTTTAATACATCGACTAGTAAAAATGAGCAGATTTGTAAAAATATATACTTTTCTAATAATTTCGTAGTTTCACTTGGCCAACGCATGAATAAAGTGATGAGACCCATGGCTATGTTAACTATACACAAGGCGTATGAATACACAACATGCATACAAGTAGATCTTAAGCAGGTTTTTCAGAAGTGCTCACTTAACCGTGAATAGCATATACCTAGAGACCTGAAAAATTTGCGCGTTCAGTGTCCTCTAGGCTATGCTCCATCATCGTATGTAAAATCATGAAAATATCACTGTTCATTGGCTGCTTGTTGTATTAGCGGAAGACGGTGATTGGGTTGCATGTTATTGTCTGTTTATTATTGGCTCCGAGTTGTCCAGGAGGTGTAACCTAACGGGTGGACCAATAGCATAAGCCATACAAACGTATGGGCTTTTGAATTCTAGCTTGTCCCGAAATAAAACCGCTAATTTTTCAGGTCTCTACCTATACCGCAATTTATCATTTGAATGCCGTAGGTTTCTGACTGCTTTTTGCGCAAACGAAACTCAGGTGATTAGTGTCATTTTGCAGTCGATTGTTCGCTATGCCGCAGCAGCCTAATTCTGACTGGCCCAGTGAACTACTTTGTAAGAATATATTGTAGAATTTGACTGAGCCAATCATAATTAGGTTACGCCCTTGCTGCAAGTCAGTGATTCGCGAGCAAGCACCATAGACGTATGGCAAATAAAACAACGGAGTAGAAAAGTATACAGAGACGAAATTACATGGCGGTTCCTTTGAAGTGGGAGTAGCGATTCTCTGATTGGCCGCGCAAGGCTCTAGGAACGGGCCTTACGTCTGATCGTCTACTGCATGTTGCGAAAGTTCTCCTATTTGCTGGGCTACTGGATAACGAGGAGGATACCAGCCCTCTAAATGGCTAACGGCGTTCCAACTAGGAATTTTGATATCGGGGGGAAAAATCGATATTATTTATATTGGTTATTTATAAAAGTATCGATTTGCAAAACGATATATATCGAAAGAAAAATATCGATTTTTGGTACATCGGAATTCCATATTTTATGTATTAAAGGACTTGACAAATAAAAAATTGCTTTCAATATTACATACCGAAGACACGAGGCATTGCAGAAAGATGTGACGCTTGTTTTTGGTGCATGTTGCCAAAGAGCTGAGACACGATATGTAGAACTTAACACAGTCATTGCTCTAAATTTTAGTCCCAGAAAAATAATTTTTCCAGTTGCTACCTTTAGGGTACCTGAACATTTCAGGCTTATTTTAGCAAAGCGAGAGAATAAAATTGAGGAACTGAACAACTGAGAAAAACTTATATTAATTTAATTTGTAGTGAAATTGCTATAGCAAATCTGCGGTTGAAATTGCTTGAAAAGAAACAGTCCACAAGTCAAACCACGCATTTTTAACAGGACATGAGTGCTTAAAATTCTTTAACTTTGATAAAAAGGTGAAAATACTCGTTTGGCGTCAGTGCATATGTCAATGGCCAGTCAATTTTAAAACTAAATGAAAAACTGACATAGTATTTTTATAGTGTGACCTTCTGCTGCTTTGGTGGGCCAGAAAACTGTAAGAATTATAAAATCAACTTTGACCTTAGCCTGGCCTTCTGCTGCTTTGATGGGCCAGAAAATTACATAAATTACAAAATCAATTTTGACTTTTGTGTGGCCTTCTGCTGCTTTGGTTGGACAGAAAATTGTTGTGAAAATCATAAAATCCACTTTGTCTTTTTTGTGGCCTTCGACTGCCTGATTGACCAGAAAATAGTAGTAAAATTCGTAAAATAAATATTGTGGTTCTGGTGGCCTTTAGCAGTTCCATACCAGTAGGTATAAATGTTTAATCACTTGTGCTAAGTCGGTTGCAGAGATTGTTGTATATATTTATTTTGTTCCAGAATGATATTCATAAATAATACATATATTGAGTAATTGGGATATGAATAAGGCTACGTTTGCCAACCCAGTAAGAATAAACATACCAAGTAAAAATATAATTTACTAAGTCAGTGTATACTGACTTGCATGAAAGATACAATTATAATATTTTCAAAAATAATATTTAATCTAATAGTGTTTTTTTCAAGGTTTCGTTGGAGCTCAGATGTAATGAACGTGGAACTTCCTGTAGAATGTTCTATTGACCTGTATGATTTCAAAAATAGAACAAAGAAAAAAAATCCAAACTAAAAATAAATAAAACACAGTATGTTAATTTATATTTTATTATTGAAATACAGTGTGTGTGTATCCCATTACAAAAATGATTTTGCTCGTAGGGGTTTTTCTGAAGTATATTCAGTCAGGTTTCATTGATATTTTGGGCTTGCGGTTTTGCTCCCTTGTTGCGTCGTATGACATAGTAGGCGCCGCAGAGTGCATAGTAATTTTTTTAAATTCAATTTATGTATTTAAAACAGAACTTATTAAAAGAACATTATAAAAATATTTTTCTCCGATACGTGGGAAAAGATATTGATTACGATGAAATATCGTTGTATTATATCTACGATTTATATTTCGATAAAGCGATATTTTTTCAACGTCCCTGGTTCCAACACGTAGCTGGACAGTGACGCCATTTCGCTGGCGTGCGCGGCTGTTATTCGCGTTATAAGCGACTCTCACCTTCATATGCTTACGTACTCTGTGACAAAATCACCCAATCGCGAAAAGTCGGTTAGAGCTGAAGTATTTTGGAAAAAGGAACTCTTTTTCCCCGAGCACCAAGAATCACTACTGATTTGGCTCCACACTGAGAGAATGGTTTGTTTGAACCAATATATATATATATATATATATATATATATATATATATATATACATATATATATATATGTATGTATGTGTATATATAGTGTTATATATATATAATATTATATAAAACTACTTATTTGTTTTGCCATATATATGTGTATATGTGTATATATATATATATACATATATGTGTATATATATATATATATATATATATATATATATATAATATATATATATATATATAATATATATACATATATAATGCGTTGTTGGCTCAAGCAAACGATTCTCTCAGTGCAGGTTTAGACTGCGCGTGCTACAAACGCGTACAACAGTGAGCGAGCTCTAGGACAGCTACTTAGCAACAATTCACCAGACGCCAAATGGTAGACCACGAGGATAGTGGTTGGAGATGGTGGCTGGGGGGGGGGGGGAGGAGAGTATCGGCGCGACCCAGTAACCGATGATAAACGAACGCCATTCGTGGAGGTTCGGGAGCCACAGAACCGCCGGTCGGTCAATCAGTCTGGGCGCCTGGCGAAGGAGCGAAGCCGCGCGTCGTATGAAATTGCGCTCGTATGTCCGTCGGAAGCGTCAGTCCGTGTCTCGTAACTGCCACCGTACGTCGGAGGGCATAATTTCTTTCTCCCCCACGCCCCCTACACACGACCACCCTTTTCCTTCATCCCCTATCTTGCGCACTGTGCGGACTCGCAGTTTACACCAAAGAGCATATAAGTACCAAGAGACGTCACTCAAGGCACAGCAGTGGAATGCTTATTTTTTTGCCCTGAGAAATTGTGCCAATCTCAAAACAAAAATAAATATGTTGACAGGTTGGCACTACTACACATGGCCAGTTTTCTGTATAACATTTCAATCGTCTCATTCCACCAATTTTAATAAAAATGTGTTCAATATTCACATTTACAATATGTAGAATTACATCCAAAAATAAGTGGCCGCTGTGAACTGTCAAGTGTCTGTACACAACGCCAAATCGTTGATAAAACACTTAACTAGCTCACATCATCGACAATGCACGGCCATACGACATGTAACGCTCACATCACCACCAACACCGTAAAAATAAATGTGGATTTATATAAATCACTGTGCTTCAGTCTCTACAATTGAATCAATATAACTATATTTTTATTTTCAATTCCGTTGAAAAATATTCAAATAATTTTCCGCTTTTATATAGCCGATATTGCGCTGGGCAATTAAACAAAAACGAATCGGAAAGAAATGAAGCGTTCTGTTTACTCCTATCCAGTGTCTAGGGGTTGGTTTACACTTTGCGCTACATATCTGGGCGTGCTGGCAGTGGTTGACTCCGCACGCTGGAGGAGGAATGGAGAGACTCCCCCTTCCGGCGAGCGGCACACTGTTCTGGTTGTGTCCTGGAGACACACTAGGGGTCTTGATAGTACCTACCCCGGCCACACCGCACGCTTATAGGCTGTTCACGGTAAAATGAGCACTTTTGAAAGCCCTGATTAAGATATATTTGTACGCACGATCTGCATTCTTCCGCCTTATGTAAAATTAACATTGCCATGGCCCTCGTCACTATATTCACGCGTCGGTCAAGTAAAACTGTGAAATTTTTAGGAAAGTAAATTTTTTAACAAAATTTGCTCATCTTCGCACTTTGATGCATTAAAAAACAGAAAGCGAATGAAATAATTTAAGTTATTATAAATGGTTACTTAACACTTTTAATTCGACGTTAAACCATGGCACTATTTTCCATCCATCGTTACCAACTTTACTGAGCAAATATCACTCAGCGCGCCCATTAAAATACCTGCAGGTAGGGGCAGTGACTTTTTTCTGAGGTTCATTTCAAAAGTGCTCACTTTATCGTGAACAGCCTTTAGTCCTTAGTACGAGGGCCTCAGTACATGTGTTAGAACGCGCCCTTTCTGTACTTGCGAATGAGGTTGGGGCCTGGATCTGGTCATTCCAAGCTGGGACATCTGCGGTGAAAGGGCGTGATCCCTTTCCCCCACCGATGGGGTGGTCATAGCGGCGGCATGGCTGTACGGCTGAGTGCTACATAGAAATACAAAAGTATGGCTTCAAAGCTGTGTAATCATACATATATACACATCTGGGAGCCTTGACGGTGGTTACATACAGCACTACTATCGGAACTTGTTAGACACAGGAAACGGCAGCGAATTTATTTCAGGACAAGCTAGACTCCAACCACATGTGCATTACTGTTGTGTTTCTTATTGGATTTCAGGTCATTAGACACGTCCAGGCGGACTCTTACAACAAAGACCTGCAAGGAGACAAGCACCCATTTCCGTGCGGACGTGACCTGGGGTAAAACTGTATACACCGGGCAGCAGCCAACGAACAGGAAACCGAGGCTCGAAAATACATAAGCCCACGGACCGCAAAATTCCCTGTGCCTTGCCCCCCTCCCCCCAACCTTTATCACTTGGAGGGGCCACGGTGGTGTAGTGGTTAGATTACTCGCCTCCCACCTAGGAGAACCGGATTCGATTCCCGGCGGGGTCACCCCCAGATTTTCACGTGTGAGAATCGTGCCGGACGATGCCGCTGGTCGGCGGGTTATCTCGGGGGATATTCCATTTACCCCGCACTTACATTCCGGCGCTGCTCCATACTCACCACGCTTCACCCTCATTGGCTCCCAAGGCCACAATATTAAGATACGACCAAATATCTTTACTCACTCATTCACTCACTTATCTCTTGGAGGAGTGTACGGGTGAGCAAGTAACCTAAGGAGACAGCGCGGAATTCTTCCTGCGAACTGAACAAAAATTATTAACTCCTTCGATAAGCCTACCACTGCGAAGCAAATTTAGTTTTCAAAGTTCAAAGCATGTATGAAATAATAGCAAATCCATGTAGTTTTAATAGTGAAAGCAAAGACAATAGTGGTTTATTCTCGTCGATAGTAGTGGATAGCTTCGAAAATATTGTTACAATTTTTCTCTCTCGAAATTCAGTGGGCTAAATCAAGTTCGTTAAGGGATGGAGATCTTAATTAAATAAAATAACTTAATATAATTTCCTAATTTTATTTACAATAACCACAAACAAAATTCTCTCAACTTAACATCTCACAATAAATCGATATCACTTACTGTTTACAATTCATGACTTCAATTAATACAATGTATAGTTACATAAAACAAATCAATGAAATTAAATAATTAAAAATCAGCCCCAATAGTCATTGTATTAACCTATTCAATTATTTTACAAATTATTTGTTCATATTTTACAGTTCCAATATTTACAATAAAAATCCGTATTTCATGTCCACTCAGTCCTAGCTCAGCTTAGTCCATGTCCCTCCAGTCCACAATGTTATAGACTTTTCGGAGAGCCCTCATGCACAGTAGGCTTCACTCGCCGGGTTTCACGCCCTCTCGTCCATTCACACCAAGAACACTCGTCCGCCACCGTCATCTCTGACCTAACTTCGCTCGCGCACTGGCCAGATGGCCTCCGCCAAAGACTGCTGGCCGCTGGACCGTGGCGGCATATATAGTGTCGTAGGCCGCCACCCCGAATTTTCTGTAACTCGCGCGCTGCGCCGAGCGTCCTAGTTCCCAGAATATTCGAGCACCTCCTACAGGTGTCGGCTTCGTCAGCGGGGGGAGGAGGGGTGGCTGTGACGCAAACCAGTCTCAACAGAATATGCTTGAGAGTCCTGTAGGGGCTTCTTTAGCGGAGTGAGGGAGGGGCTGTGATGCAAGCAGTTCTCGCCGCTTTCAGTTATTCACGGGCTTCCCAAAAGGGACCAACAGGGCAGCCAGCGCATCGTTTAACGAAGAGGAGAGGTTCGAGATGGATCACCCCTCAACAACGCTGGACAGCCTACCCGGCGCCAGCTGCAGCGCGTAACAAAATGAAGGGGTATTAGGGGAAAGTGATCACCACGGACTATGATTTCTGTTATTCTTTACATAACATGGCAGGCTCTAATGTTCTCAGTTACAGTCCCTACTCGTGCTCTATCTAATAAACTCCAAGAATTTTTAGTGACGTCCATAGGCATAATTTTCTTATTCCCAGAAGGCGGGCAAGTGTCTCAAGCTTTCTGTCACAAGGCTCATGTTAAGTTCAGTCTTATCTCTCGCCCCTTGCCACCCTTCTCACTCTCATACCGTGAGTCGTATTTTTGTATATGCAGTTACGAATGCAGCTAACACTTATTTCACGTGGGTAAAAATCTTAAATATTTAAACGGAATAATTTCAACTGAAATGTTGTTTTTCTTTTCTTCGTCTCGCAAAGACGTATTTTAAAAATAACGACGCAAGCAGACTACAACTTAATTACAAGCTGAAGTAGTGACCAACCAACCCACAGGAGGGGGGGGGGGCGAAGACCCTGCTAACTGAGAAAATTTGGGGTAGGGGGGGGGATTGCTCCCTTACTCCTCAGCCAATACTCGGCGCCTGTAGCGACGTACCCCTTCCCTGTGACGTTGCTCAAGTTCGCAGATATCCGGCGCGCATTATTACACACAGTCGAACTCCTCGATGAGGAGACTTCAGACTTCACCCATAAAGGTGAACGATGAAGCGGAAGTTGGGAGAGGAAGGGGGGAAAACGTTTCCCCGAAGAAGGCAGTACCTTAACGTGACAGACGCCAAGGAGATATCTCCCGAGAATTATGCTTAACGGCTGGGGAGCACGCGGTCCCCGTGCTCTATTGCTCGCAGCAGCACGGACAGGATTTATTTCGCGTTACGGGAGCTTGAAATGGGAAGCAGTAAATCAGCAGCCACTTTTTTTTTAACGGGCTTCCTCGAACGCAGTGTGGGTTCCGTTTGCCCCCGATCGAGTTATATTCATGCATTTACAGACCTATAAATGCATTCTTAATCATTGCAAGCCGACCTCTCGTGGTATAGTTTGATTGGTGCGGGAACCGCCGGTCTGGGGAAACGAGAGGTCCTGGGTTCGAATCCTAGGTAAGGCGTGGGCGTTAGTTTATGTTAGGTTATACGTTAGTTTGGAAGCCGTCCCCTGATAAGCCTTCAGGCATAACGCCGGGGAGACGTTTGTAAGCCCTTTCAAATTCCAACTTATTAATTGCAAGACGTTTCCTTTGTATTGCTGTTCACTGTAAAGTGAGCACCTTTATAACCTAGTTACTTTTCCTTCCAGCCATTTTTTATCCCTCAACCACCTTTTAAAATAAGTATTCTCACATAAGTAATAAAACCAGTGTGAATATTCCACCGCACTCGGAAGTTAGCTTCTACGGCTAAAATAAATTATATTTATTGACTGTTATTCTAAATGAGAGGGCTTCCAAAAGTGCTCGCTTTAACGTGTATATCATATAGTACGAGTGAACTCTGTCCGTGTAAATGAACAAGCATTGAAAGGTAGTTATTAGATGCCTTTCAAAGGCACGCTCGCCTCCTAAAGGCTGTTCACGGTAAAATGAGCACATTTGAAATCATCTTGGAAAAAAAATCACTGACCCTGCCTGCATATATTTTACTAGGCATTGAGTGACATGTGCCCTAGTAAAGTTGGTAATGACGGAGGAAAAGTAGTTCCATATCTTAACGTCGAATAAAAGTGGCAGGTAACCATTTAAAACGACTTAGATTATTTCTTCCGCGTTATGTTTTTTTTTTTTCTAATTCTTCGAACTGTATAAAAGAGCAAATTTGTGCATTTTTCCTTTTCTAATAATTTCACGCTTTCACCTGAACGACGCATGAATAAAGTGATGAGGTCCATGGCAACGTTAATTTTATATAAGGCGGAAGAATACACAACGTGCCTACAAGTAGATCTTAAGCAGGGCTCTCAAAAGCGATCATTTTAACGTGAACAGCCTATACCAAGGTGAACCGGGTTCGATTCACGGCGGGAAAAAAAGGGTGGGTGGTGGGGGGCACTTTCGCTTCTCGCACGTAGGAATCGTGCCGGAAGATGCAGCTGGTCGGCGGGTTTCCTCGGGGATCTCCCGTTTGCCACTCCCTTGCATTCCGGTGTTGCTCCATATCCACATCTCTTCGCACTCATCGGCTCTCAAGACCTCGTTAAGAGCCGCCCAAATCTCACCATTACACTTCACCTTTCAAAGGCACTTTTGAAATTATCGTATTCGAAAAAAAATTGATCTCAGCAACTGTTTTACAAGCGTGTGCGTAATCATTAATTTTCATTTGGAGAGACTAGAATCCAATTTTTGCTAAAACAGCATTTTATAATCCTGACAGGGGAACTCCCAAAGTACTTTGGCTACATTCATGAACCAGTTATATTATACATTAGGCGACGGCAATTTAATCAAATCAGTTTTAATGTCAAAAGGCGAAAACAAAAACAATGTAGCTATTTTTTGTTACACATCTACCCTACGGCAGCGTACCCACGGTGCGCTGATAAAATTTTGCTACAGGTTTTTTAGAGTGAATTTTGGGTAATTTATATAGTGTTCGGGATATCACCTAAAAATGCAACATTCACTTTATAAAAATTATAATTATTTTTCCTCCCGTAATGTGACAGTTAATTATATAAATATTCATAAAAAACATGCATATGCAAATTAACGGGCACAAACGGGATGGAAAAATGAAAATATAAGTAAAAAATAAAGCAAAGGTCCAATAACTGAGTGGTAAAATGAAACGGGAATTTTTATTAGGCCGTAAAACGTAAACGTGCAGTGATTAAATGTTAAATCACGTATGTAAATTTGGTTCACTTTCAATGTTATAAACAGTTTATTACGGCCGTTTGTATGCAGAATTCGGGAAATGATTTTTTGCCTTGCGAACAGCACACAGGTTTTATCACATAGCCAGTATTTTATCCTAATATTACGGTTAAGTTTTTTTATTAGCTTTCAATAGGCGATAAGGTTAGTTTGTATATAATAATTTTATAGAGTGACTACTGCAATGATACAGCTAACAAAATTTAAGTTTTAAACTGCTTGTCTGCCAACACGACTAACAAAAACGGCGTGGATAGTGTTTGAGGTTAGAACACTGTTTAGTAAACAAGTGCTTTGAGATGTATGCAGGGCCTATACTTATTCTAACCAGTCTGCAATGCGTTTAATCGAATTAAAATTGATAAAAGTATTTTAATTCATATAAAATTTCTTTTCATTTGAAATGAACGTATAAACAAACACGTTCCTCAGTATTGGCCATGTGAAATGGGCAGTTTGGTTGCTTGGGGTACGTCAATGTTGGGCACATGCGCAGAAGACGAATTAATCGGTCTACCTGGTTTTTAGTCTACGGGTCAAGCATTTTACAAATGTGATTGGTATAGACAGGTGTTTTTCGCGAAAATATTTATGGCCGCGCTAGACTTCAATATCCTAGGTTCACGACCACAACCACCTTTGGTTATTGGCTACGTTTCTACGTGAAAAGGCATGTTCCTATTTGACTGGGCCAATCGTACTAAAACACTCCGATGCTGAACTCCCATGATTCGCGGACTAAGGCTTGAGGCACCTGACATTTAAAATCATCCAACCACGAAAGTGCATATGAACACAAAAGTGTTTTGGAGTACGACTGGACTTGAAATATTTTCCCGAAAACACCCGCCCCGATTGGTATTGATAAGGTAATGGGTATTTTTTCTCATTACAGGCAAACAACTTGTGCATTTTCTACGTGCTTTCCAAATTTCAGAGCTCTTCTGTCTACCTACCTGTCAGTCAAGTGTCATTACAGATAAAACGACAAATCTTGCAATTACTCCGAGGTACGATGTCTACTACAGTACAGAACTTACAGACATCATTTAAATGCAATGTCACAGTTTCCTGCGTTATAAAACAATTTATACGTTACTCTAAATATCTTAACATTGTAACAATTCCATTCACACGTAAATATAGAGTTTGGGGGCTTCAACGTAAAAAAAAAAAAAGTTTTGAGCTGTACTAGCATCAATATAAACCGCCCTATCATATTTTGTAATCAAGAAAAGGTTTTTCTTTGTTTGCTGTTATTGGTATCACCTGTTTATGAGTATGCACGATGAAGGTTATCTTTCACCAGTCACGCTGTTTTATACAGCGTAGAGTGCAGTCACCAAAGCAAAGTCACTCCTCCTTGTAAAACGCCCCATAAATACGACTCTGTAAATGAGAGGGTTCATTCAATGTGCATTTCTGTGAACAGTTTATAAAGCAACTTAATTAGCCACAAACCAGGGACACAAAAGGTTTTTTAACATGCACATGAAATATTCGTTTTGAACGACTTACTATTCTAACCACAATACAAGGTTACAAATGCCATTCATATATAAACGAAACAAAAAATTTGTTAGTGACAAACCTACTTTGCAGTGGTTCATACTTACGGATAAATATCTTTGCCGCAACAAAGCAAGTGTTGCAGCAAATAAAATGTTTTCAGAGTGCGTGTCACAAGTGTGAGTTTTTTTTACCTACAGGAGCGTCAAACTCAAGGGGCTTCGACTAAATTTAACTCACTGTTAACTTAATTAAGTGCTTTGATACAGCAAGCGGGGGTGACTTTGTGACAGGGTCAGGAAAAAAACTGCAAAACAGAATTTTTTTTAAAGTGTCAATTAAACCACTGAATATTTGACACAAAGTCTGTGAAATAAATACATATTAGAATAGTAGTGAAAACGATATATCTGTGTCACGAAGTCGTCATTCCATCCTATCACGAAGTGACCCTCCACTTGCAGTTTACTAGTACACGATACGCTGAGATCGTAACGCAAATGCGATGTAATCAAGTTATGCAACATGCATTTTTTTTTATTTCTGGTTTGTTGTAAAACTAAATGTAAACACGTGGCAAATCATTACAGAAATACTTGAACCGGATAGTGTCAGCGGCAATTTCTTGACTCTTTATGCTGGGAACACAATTCCACCTCGGCGCTACTGAGGATCAGGCCAGGTTCAACTTTGTTTAGACATCGCTCCTTTTCTAAGAGTGTCAAGAATATGCGCCTCTATGCAAATCCAAGCATGGGGGTGGAAGATAGTGAGCGTCTGTTAGACTAAAGATGAGTTAGACCACTTATTCGTCTTCTGCGCATGTGACCAACATTGACATACCCCAAAGGAACACAACTGCCAAAGTCACTTGGTCTTAATTTTGAAAAGACAAGAACTATTGTATTAATGAAATACTTTTACTAATTTGAATTTAGTTAATCCGTATTCGAAATTAGTTAGAGTAATACATCTCAAAGTACTTTTTACTAATCAAAGTCCAATCCACGCCGTTTTTGCCAGTCGTAATAGCAGAAACGCGAGTGAGTGAAGAGATTTGGGCGGCTCTTAACATCGAGGTCTTGTGAGCCGATGGCAGTGAAGCGAGGTGAGTATGGAGCGGCGCAGGAATGCAAGGTCGAGGGGGAGGGGGGACGGTAGACTCCCCGGGAAAACCCGCCGAACAGCGACGATTTCCCACATGCGAAAATCCGGTGACGACCCCGCCGGGACTCGAACCCGGTTCGCCTTGGTGGGAGGCGAGCAGTCTAACCACTACACGACACCGCGGGCCCCTTTCGGCCAAGTTGAGCGCGCACGGACCGTGCGAGTTGACCCCCCGGTGTTCGGAATCACACGGCACAGCGCGGACCGTTCCCGGTGTTGTAGGAAGTCGCCGCTGGAAATATTTCAGCCCGAGACGACGGGGCGGTTGAAAGTAGCGAGGAGGGGCGTGGAGAGGGGCGTAGCAAGGGTAAGGACACGCGCAGTTGGCAGGCAAATTGAAATTTCAGAGGTGAGAGACCTTGTTCTCGGGCAGGCCGTTACTCATGCGCGCCGGGAAGTCTAGGTGAAAGAACTAGCGCCAATCCGTCTCCCCGGCTTCTACCCCGCGAAGGGTGGGGGGGGGGGGGGGTATCGAAACCAGGGGTGCAATATATCTTCAGTTGGAACAACGGAACTATCCTTTCCCCCGCAGGAGATACTTCGTTATTTCGGAAATAAAACTCGCCGAGGTCAGCGCCACACAAACGAGATGGACTTGAAAAACCCTTCTCACCCCCCCCCCCCTTTTTCTCGGTATTTCGTTACCTCGGACCGAGCGTTCGGGTCATGGGTTGTAATATATTCGCGGTATATTCACACTTTCTGAATAAAACCTTTCAAAAATCACCCCACGTATACTATTATGGTCTGTTCACGATAAAATGAGCACTTTTGAAAGCCCTGCTTAAGATCTACTTGTATACGCGTTGTGCGTTCTACCGCCTTATGTAAAATTAACGTTGCCATGGGTCTCATCACTTTACTCATGCGTCGGTCACGTGAAATTGTAAAATTATTATAAAAGTAAATATTGTACAAATCTGCTCATTTGTACTTTTCGATGTATTAAAAAAAAAAAAAAACAGAAAGCGAAATAAATAATTTAAGTTATCACAAATGGTTACCTAACACTTTTTGTTCGACGTAAATATATGGAACCACATTCTCCTCCATCGTTAATAACACTGGACACATGTCACCCATTGCGCCCGTTAAAATATATGCAGGTAGGGGCAGTGACTTCTAAGGTTGATTTCAAAAGTGCTCACTTTATCGTGAACAGTCTTTACATAGTTTCAATATCTCTGTGATAAGCGCAAAAAAAGTCATCACTTCATTAGCAGAGTGGCTGAGATCAGTAGGCAATAAACTGTACATTTATTTCAAAAATACGATTTTCTCTATGAACTAATTATAATTTTGGTTTTAAATATCAAGTGAAAAGTTATATTCCATCCATAAATTTGAAGGCTTTTTAGTTTAATACATATATATGTAATGGATATGTGTAATTAAAAATATTATTTTATGTTACAACATTATGCAAGCCTTCTAATGTTGGTCTACCCGCACAAAGGAAAAGTTAGAGAACAGAAACTAAATAAGTAAAATTACTGTATCTTATAATTAAATAAGTATCTACCAGCTGGCGTATCAGGGGAATTAACTGAGAACCTCTTTCTCGCAGTATTGAGATCTGCACTGAATCAATAAAAAAAAACAAGGTTTTGTTAGTGAGGTACAGTGAACTTAGTACGGTACTGTAGTTCCCTGGATCTGCCGGCTACAGTAGAAGCTGCGTCCTAAGGTGAGGCACTTGAGGCTTTGAGCCAAGATACTACTGAGTGATGTTCAACGAAATCATTAGCACCACTCGAAACAGATTTTTAGCTGTCATTAAACGGTGTCTCGGGAATGTAAAGAACTAACTGAAGTACGTCCATAAAATACTTATTCATTCAAAACGCAAGTCTCAAAACGTAAGCATTTAAAAATATTGCTTTCCTTGGAGGTGTGTTGACCTCCGCCATTTTAAAACAATAAAATTTTCGCTAGAGTATCTGTTTTTCGATGAAAGTAAATGTTTCTTAAGTATGACTTGATTTTTTTTGTAACCTACACGCTGTTAAAAATTTCAGTATATTTACGGACACTTTTACGGAAATGTACGGTGAGTATACGGAAACGCAATCCGTAAATATGAGAAACGGAGGTGGGCTCCGTAATTACAACATTCGGAAGTCTCGGTATTTTCCATACGCTTCAGGTTCCGGTAACGAACAATGTCGTGTCTACACGAAGCTTTATTTGCCAGTGTAAACAGAAAATTAGTTTCCGCGGCAGTCACGACATCCACCCCACATAGACATATTCCTTCAAACATTAAGAAAAAAAATACCATCAGGCGTCTGTAACATTCAGCAACACTTAAACTATAGCCACTTTAATAGACACTAAAAAAAGTTGCTTAAGTCGTTACATCAAATACCAAAAACTATGCCTGCAATCGTACACGAACAATGCAGGTGAACGGTTAGAAAAACCGGAAGTACAGAATACTACCGAGAAAATTTATGGAAATGTTCCGTGATTTCACGGTAAGTTCTGTGAAACTTACGGAAAGTCCGTTTGTAAACAACAACGTGCCCGTTATTTTACGGAGCATCCACTGAAGATTCCTGGAGAATTTCTTACCAGCACTTTTCTGTAAAACGAGTGAGAACTTTTTTTTAACAGTGCAGGACACAGGCTGTTAGTACATTTTATTAAAGTGGTATAGTCTGACTTCTATTGGTACAGTCACGTGTAGTTGCTTGCACATAACACTGTGTATCTGGTCTATTATCGGCAGTACAGATCCGAAAATAACAGCGACAGTGAATGCGTAACAATTACACAAATTTAGTGAACCGTTAAATTTTGCTCTGTCGCGCTAAAAGTTCCATACGATTTCCAAAATATAAGGCGTAACGAAGAACTGATACATCGAAAATGTCGAGAATCAATCCTCACTGAAAAAAAAAATCTGTACATTAAAAACTTGACTTTAAAGAAGGCCTATTCTTTAGCTTTTTTTTTTTACGTATTTAAATGTAAATTGTTTAAAATTAAAAAAAAAAAAAAAAGTTTTTATTAATTTGGTTTTCTTTATTTTACATCACAATCATTCCCGTGCCGGCAGTAGGTTTCAGTAAAACAGCTGCAACATTTATCTTTTATATGTACGAAAATAATAGTAAGTCCCCCATTTAGTACAGAAATTTTCAAACTTGCGTTCACGTAAATATAACAGCAATTCATTGGAAATAACATTACCAAGAAGAATTATTTACTAAAGACATTAATAGCAGAGTATTTCTTCTAACCTTACAATACTAAGTGAGTGATATTGCGTTTCAACATTTAATTCTACATTTTTGTAGAAAAAACTGTAACTTGATATAAGTTAGTTAGTAGGATTCATGATTACGATAATTTTCTACTTGCTGGCGTGAAAGTACTGATACCGTAATATATATATAATCGTTGCAATATTACTAATTCTGTCACACCGATACTATTTTGCCGACTCGCATACGACTATAGAACACTTCAGTTGTTTATTACAAAACGTAAACTGACAAAAACAATTTCCGAGCTACAAAGTCGCATGACTTGGCATCGCCTTTGTATGCTATCTGGGTAAGGTTCGGTCGACGAATGCCCTCCGGCGTTAAAAAGCACATCTACGACGTTAAAAAAGATGATTACCGTCCGATACAGCGAACGTGACTCGAGAAACAAACACGCGTTGGGTGGAGTTCGTCGAACCGCGGAAAGAGTAACAGAAGTATCGAAGGAACACAATCTTCTCGTTAAGTTGTGTTTTTGTGCCGCTTCGTATCGCATGGAAGTGTCGCTGACAGCGCGTGAAGTGTGTAAAGCGTCGAATGCGATTGCTGCGGCACAGTGATTAGCGGGAAGATCACGGCTCACGCTATCATACAGGCTGTTCACGGCAAAGTGAGAGCTTTTCAAAGCCCTGCTTAAGATCTAACTGCACGCACGTTGTTTGTTCTTACACCATATGCAAAATTAACATTGCCATGCGTAGGTCAGGTAAAACTGCGAAGTCATAAAAAGATAAATATTCTACATGTTTGCTAACACTTATATACGCATTAAAACCATAAAGTGAAGAAATAATTTCAGTATCTACTAATGCTTACATAACGCTTTCAATCCGATGTTTATTTATGGAACTACCTTCCCTCTGTCAATACCAACTTTACTGGGCGCACGCCAGTCTGTGGGCCCGATAAAATACATGCAGGTAGAGGGCAGTGGAATTTTTCAAAGGTTGATTGGAAAATTGCTCAATTACATGCAAACAGCTATACCCACACTTATTTGTAGTGAAAATTTCGTCCACAGTCCATTCACGGTTACTTACAACTTTTATGAAACCTTATCTAAGTTGTACTTTCAGGATATTCCTCCGCCTCGCGCTAACAAAGATTAACAGTGTCTAGAATATCACACCAAAAGCACCACGCACGACATTTCTGCGCACTGAGAGTAATAATATTTCACTTATGAACTATTTCTTACAAGGTATTACAAACACACCCATTTTATATACGTCGTTCACGGTAAAGTGAGCATTTTTGAAAGTCCTCTCATTTGGAGTAATAGTCAATAAATATATTTCATTTTAGTCTTAAGACGTTAACTTCTGAGTGCGGTGGAATATACACATTGTGTTTATTACCTACATAGCAATATTTATTTTAAAAGGTGGTTAAAGGATAAAACATGGCTGAAAGGAAAAAAGTAACTAGGGCCTCAAAAGTGCTCACTTTAGCGTGAACAGTGTATACCTGTTTTATTCATATTAATTATAAATTAAATATTATAATTTGTAGATAAAGCATAAGTAGAATGTCAGTTTTTATATTAAATAAGTATTTTTATGTTAACAGAAGTATAAAATGCTTGTGATAGCTGACATGTTCAGGAAACATACAAGCACGTCATACTTTGGGTAATTCGTCACAGGTTTGATTAAAAAAGTGTGAAGAAACCGTGAATATACTATATCTACGGGAGGTGCGAATCCCGTTTGGACGGATTTATGCCTTGGAGATAGAACTCCTTGACGATAACTTCGAAAAAAAAAAAAAAAAAGTCTTTGTATTGTAGTGTAAAGGGCTTTTTAACATCCCCCGGTTTTATGCTTGTTTTGAAAGCTTAGCAGGGGATGGCTTACAGACTAACTTACAACCTAACTTATATTAACACCCATGGCTTACCCGGCATTCGAACCCAGAGTCTCCCGCACCCCAGAGCGGTGGCGCACCAACCGACTGCGCCCCGGGAGATCGGCTCGAAAAAAGTCGTTCGGATTTTCCACGGTTTCCCACCAAAATCGCTCCATGGCGAATTCTAGAATGGTTCCTAACTAAAGGCCGTTTCCTACTCCTTCTCCGTTCCTCATTTCCTGAACAACTTACTCCGGCTCTAACGACCTCGCTGTCCACGAGACGTTAAGCCCTACCTACCTGTACATTTCCGTAAGAATTTCCGTCAACACGCAGAAATACGTAACAATGTAAGTCGAGTACGAGTCAGGTGTTTCACATGGCCAAGAGTCCTCTGAAATTAATCTACGGGATTCGAGTCGCTAAAATGTCTAAAGGCTGTTCACGATATACTGAGCACTTTTACTATCAAACTTAGAAAAATGTCACTGCCCCTACCTGCATATATTTTAACGGTCGCACTGAGTGACACGCGCCCAGTAAAGTTGGTAACGATGGATGAAAAGAAGTTCCATATCTTAACGTTGAATAAAAAGTGCTGAGGCAACCACTTCTGACAACTTAAATGATGTATTCCACTTTCTGTTTTTTAATGCACCGAAGTGTAAAAATTAGCAGATTTGTAAAATATTTACATTTCTAATAATAACACAGTTTCACTTGACTGGTTTTTGAATAAAGTGACGAGGTCCATGACAATGTTATTTTTACGTAAGGCGCAAGAATACACAACATGCGCACGAGTAAATCTCAAGCAGGGTTTTGAAAGGTCTTATTTTACAATGAACAACACTATATGCATTCAAAGGTGGCAGCAGATATAATCATTGCCAGCGGCACAATCAAAGTCAGCGGCTGGCTAGTCGGTTCACAGTTTCCCTATACCAACCTCTGGGCTATCGTATGTTGCTACAAGGGATATTGAGATCCGACAAGCCAGCCGCTGGCTTTGATTGTGCCGCTGGCAATGTTCATATCTTCTGCCACCATGGAATGGATAAAGTATGGCCACACTTTTCCGGAATGTAACTTTTCCCATAGCACAGGCCCATAGCCACGAGTTATTTATACATCCACGCTGCGATGAAACAATTTTGCTTCCACCGGGACGAAAAAAAAAAAAAAAAAAATTGTGTCTTCGAACTGCTAATCGCCCGTGGCCGAGGTCTAAGCGGATGTAAATGGACTGGTAAGTAATTGAAGACAGCTGCCTTGTCGCGCAAAGCTGCGATAGCCTACTCGATTCGTGCGGACTCTCGGTGTATGGAAGGTGAACCACTTTTGGCTACACCATATACTATCGAGCCCCCGAGAAGGAGCACGCTTACGAATGCGAATTAAGAAATAAGTATCAAACAACAAAGATAACATAAATTACATATACGCATAGGAAATAGAAAAGAAATTAATTTTATGACGAAACAAATCTCATATCTGGCAGTTTTTAGGCGTATGGTGAGTTCCTAAACAATGCTTTACAACGCATACACTAAACTCTATAAAAAAATATTTAGGCGGTAGCCAAACCCACAGATACCAAACCCAATTCATTAATATTTGATTAGTCCTTAACTACATACACACAAATACACCAAAATTAACATAAAACAATTTGACAAAACAATTTTACCTGTTTATATAAACGCCAATTGAATTGATTCAAAATCTGGAAACGAACATGTTAGCCATACGTTTACGATGCATGAGTATAATTCCCTACGTAAGAGGGCTTATCCTGACTTAAGGTAGAATGTGATATTTTTTTACAGTCGGTTTCCGCTTCGCAATACGAGTCTTGCCACTAAGACAGGCATTTAGTTAAGCTACTAATTAACGAGATTTTCAAGAGAACTATGGATTCATAGATATTCTTTACTAAGGAAAATATGTAGAACTAAAGGAATACTATTAAGTTGTAAACGTTTGTACACATAGATAAGATTCCGCCATGGTAGGGGACATTCCCTCAAATGTGTTCGATAGCAAAAAATTAATGTTTTTTTCACACCTGTAAAAAGGTACGCAAATTTGCAAATTGTGTGTAACACCACTTACGATTTTCTAATTGAATCGTTTCCGATTGGTTCTATACAATATACATTATGTAAGGAGTTTTGTTTTATACAAATAGCGAATACCAAATTAATAAAAATGCAATAAAGAAAGAAGTGTAGTGTCTACACTTTAATACAACGTTAATCAATTATTTTCACGAAAATGTATTTAATATACGCAATATCTTCCCATCTTCCAAAATTATATATATTTAGTAAAATAATTTCTCTCTAAGAAACATGTAATTTTTTAGGAAAACGCAAAAGTTTGAGTAAAGATATTTTTCATGCTAAATAATAAAGCTGATGCTTCGTTTCCAGGTGTAGAATTCCTAAGTATACGCTATGCCTTTAAAACCTTATTACGACTTAAAATTACGTCGTATTCAATACCAGGCTATACGTTCAGCACTTCCTCGATCACACGACGAATTAAAAAAAGCTTAACTGTTGCAAAAAAATGGTGATACAAATAAAAATCCCGGATATCTACGGTATGTGCGAAGTCCATTTGGACAGATTTTTGCCTTCCAGATAGTTTTAAACTCCTTCGCGATAATTCCGGAATTTCCCGTAGATTGCCAAAGCACCACGTAGAGATTTAATTTCGTTCGTCCGATATGCTTCACGTAACCTCGCAAATCCGTCGTCTCATTAGCAAATTGAAACTGCCTTGCACGTTCCGCTACACGATAGTGCCTCTACCTACAGGTGATTGTGAACACGTTGGCACGGACACAGACCAGTCAAGTATACAGAATTGAAATGAGTGGCAGGGGGGTTCATTTGATGTTGGTACGCACATTCCCTGATTGGTTGCGCGAGGTAGTAGCAAGAGCCTTGCTTTTGGTTGGCTACTGCGTGCAGCGAAACATTTCCTACTGGTAGGGCTACCCACTGGCAAGTACGGTAATGTAGTCCATGCACGGTTACTTCACATTTTTCTGAAGCCCTCCTAAAGATCTACTTTCAGAATATTCCCCCGCCTCATGCAAACAAAGCTTAACCGTGTCTAAAAAATTACACCAAAGGGACAAAGCAACACATTCGTGGGCATTCATTGTAATAATATTTTGAATAAGATCTATTTCTTACTAAAGGCTGTTCACGATAAAATTAGCACTTTTGAAATCAACCTTAGAAAAAAGGCACTGCTCCTACCGGCATATATTTTAACGGGCGCACTGAGTGACATGCGGCCAGTGAAGTTGGTAGCGATGGATGGGAAGTAGTTCTGTCTCTCGACGTCAGATAAAAAGTGTTAGGTAACCATTTATAATAACTTAAATTATTTCTTTAGCTTTTTGTTTTGTTTTTCTAATTCATCTAAGTGTAAGAATAAGCAGATTTCTTAGAAAATAATTTTTTTAATAATTTCACAGTTTCACATGACCTACGCATGAATAAAGTAATGAGGCCCATGGTAATGTTAATCTTACAAAAGGCGGAAGAATACACACATTTTAGAGTGAATAACCTACAATGATTTTAATTTTTGCTGTCCAACGGCTCTGAGGGACGAAGTTTGGAATATTTCTCGGTTACCAGTCGCAGATGCAAAAGGAATGGGAGGCGGGAGTAATCTCTTCTCGTTCTTACCTTCGTTCACAAAGGAGCCCGGCTCGCGGGTTACTCAGCGTCTAATATTCTCTTTTTACGTGTTCTGCCCCCTCCAACTTCCTACATCGTCCAAAATCCTGCTGCTACTGCGAGAAGGTAGCAGGGGGGGGGGGGGCGGCTTGTTTGCCTTCGCGTGATGTTAATATTGCAGTGCGCAGCGGAGCCAGGCCCAGTGCTGGCAGACCTCTCTGTTCAAACACGCGAGGCCCCGGGTCTGCGTAAACGAAGAACTTACTTCGTGCCCCTGTGTGGAAGCCTGCGCCTGCTTCGACGCGGCAAGGGATGCTAAGGGGGGGAAGGGAGGTGCTCGAGAACTTCGTCGCCAACTTCCCTCCGCTCGCAATCGGCGCTGAGTACTCTACTTGCCGCTCTGCTGCCGCCACGCTATAGAGCGCCTCTCTCTCTTAGATTGCAGTGTGCGGTGTAGTGGACATTCACTCTCTCTCTCTCTCGCCAATACATGGTTCCTGTCGTTAACCCTGTCCTTGTTCCTGCGTGCACTGTTGCCTGGTGTGTTATCTTTATCCAGCCTTTAAAAAAAAATTCCATTTTCGTGGGCGCCATGCAATCACAACGATAGGGTTTCTCACAGGCTTCAGTTTCAAAGGAGCCTCTTGGCTTTGCGTCGCAGGATTGGATTCCTTTACGAGTTGGCAGGGAGGTAAACAGATAAAAATTATCGTAATCAGGCCGTTTCCTTCACCTCACATTTGTTTCTCAGCTTGCCAGGTACGTCACAAAGCTGAAGTAATCTGGCAACAGTGAGCGCCATAAGCCCTGTACTGCAATCCAAGCGTGATACGGAGTTAAAAATTAAGCACCCGAAATTCCTCACGACCTCTCACATCCGTATGTATGCCCCCACCCCCCGCGCAAAACACTACCACAACACCCAGGGCAGGGCGTACGCCTTTTTGGCGAAATTGACTACATGTTCCAAGGCAGGGTTCTCATTTGGTTCTCTCCCACGAGATTCTCATTACCACGCATGCGCTAGTGTAGTCGATTCGCGGTATCGTCTCTCGGAACCAACCCTTTGATAAATCACCCCAATGCGTGACGTGTTTGATAGCTTCCTAAATATGTAGGCCTGATGTATCGCAAGCGTTTGATATTTGTTAACATCAAATATCTTACTTTTTGTTCAACCGGAATTTTACTTATATATTTCCACACAAATTATAATATTACATTTATAATTAAAATTAATAAAACAGAGACAAAACAGATACGTTTGTGATGCCTATAGGCTGTTCGAAGTAAAATAAGCACTTTTAAAAACCTTGCTTAAGATGTACTTGTATGCACGTTGTGTATTCTTCCGCCTTATGTAAAATTAACATTGCCATGGGCCTCATCACTTTATTCATGCGCCGATCAAGTGAAACTGTGAAATTATTAGAAAAGTAAACATTTTATAAATGTGCTAATTTTTACACACTGATGCATAAAAAATAGAAATCAAAATAAATAATTAAAATTATCACAGATGGATACCTCACTTTTTATTCGACGTTAAGATATGGAACTACTTTCCATCATTCGTTACCAACTTTACCGGGCGCATGTCACTCAGAGCGCCCGTTGAAGTATATGCAGGTATGGGCAGTGACTTTTTTTCTAAGGTTGGTTCCAAAAGTGCTCACTTTATCGTGAACAGCATTTACTAAAAAATAATTCTAATTAAAAGTATAATTAAAATGAGGGTGCGCGGTCCCTTCGGTGTAATTTTGTGGACTTCGTTAAGCTTTGTTTGCACGAGGCGGATGAATGGCTTGAAAGTAGAACTTCAGCAGGGCTTCATAAATGTTGGGAATAACCATGAAAGGACTACACTCTCAGAACGTTAGCAATTCTAAATGGTTCCACTCAACGATATCTCTGACCCGGGTTAAGGGTGCGAACGACTAAAGTCATGAGCATTCTTCCAGTGCCATATTTTAGTGGTAGTGTACGTTCTGCGTTCTAGTTCCGAGCATAGTAAGGACGTAAACTTCGCCTTGGCAAAATGCCGGACAACTGGGGTACATCGAGCATCCCTTCCTGTGCGTTGAGAACCAACGACTGCAGCCGTGGACCAAACCACGATTCTTGGGAGAGGTTTAATTTATTTTTCCATAATGGAACCGGGGGGGGGGGGAGGGACGAGGGAGATGTGGTACTTCCCTATGCGTCGCTCGGGTACGCGACATTGCCACGTCACCGCTAGCCAGCTAAGCATCACAAGCCAGCGGATCGATACTCGAGTGCTGCGATGCTGACTTGATTTGACCATGGTTAGGATTGGGATGGACTCCCACGTTTTTTGTGAAATAAGTTAGTTGTTTGCGCGAAAACGCGTATCTCGGTAAATAAACGTTTTGCAATTACGACTTTTTGTCAGAAAAGGTAAAAAAACAATTACCTATGCCCCCTAATTTTTTTTTTTTTTTTTTACTTTTGTCATATTAAGTGTCTTCTTGGAGAAAACAAATTCGTGAAAATGGTCAAATATCGCATTTTTAAAGCTTGTGTATGCAGTTTTCGTACGCGTCAAGAGAACCGTACAAATACACGGGCGTAGTTTAATCTACGGAAACACTGTACGCCTTGTGCGTAGGAGCGATGAGGCACTAGGCGTGCCGATTAGTGTCGCCCGTATTGCTCCCTCGCTTCTTGACCGTGGACGCGGGGGGTCCATCTTAAATCTCGGTCAGCACCAGAACACATTTTTTTTTTTTTTTTCCCAACAGCTGCCTAGAATGTTGTCAACGTGTACATGAGTTAAAGTAAATAGGGGAAATCAAATCATAACTACTCCGATGCGCCGATGTGTTTTGAACTTGAAGATTACGAGAGCTTTAAATTAAAAAAAAAAAAGTCGACGTTTTAGGACTTGCGACTGATACCGTGCAAACTGAACCCTCCAAGTTCAAACATCTCCTTTCGTTATACAGTTACGATTGCTTTACTTAGTAATATCTCACCTAAAGCACGTTTTGCAAAATATTTCCTTGCTCATTAAATACCTGCCTAGTTATAGAAATCAACACATTTGTGCGTTCATGTGTGTTGCGTGGTATTCTTCGTGCACGATATGTAGTTCTGGCCTAAGAACCCTTAGCAGCAATTTATGTTAGTAGAATGAAATAGCCGACTTTGGAACATCGGGATCCGGGATCGGAGATCGGATATTTAATTTCATTTGATTCAAGTCAAACGAATTCCGCATCCTTCATCCCCAGTACGTGGGCGACGAAGAAATACAAGATGCGCTTTCTCATGATCCCGAAACGGAAGGGATCTCAGTAGCTTATGCCACGGAAGAAAGAGGGCGAAAAAAAAAAAAAAATCGCTAATATATACTGCTGCGCGCACAAGGATTCTTTCCGCCCCTCTGGAATCGGAGACTGCAACAGTTGATGTATCCTGACGCTTGTCTCGAGATCTTGACGTCGCACGTTGTTGTTGCGCGGCTCGGGAAGTAGGCCCGCGGGAACTTTGCGCGGGAGAGAAAACAAGTCAGTCCCCTATCCCCTCTCCGGCACCGGCAACTTGCGAAAAAAAAAAAAAAAAAAAACAAGTGAACAGTAGCACAGCGACGCGTTAGAAGCGTCGAGGCGCCGACACGCTTGACTCTTCCCAGACAATTTCACAAAAGGCGTTCGTTTGTCAGGCGCCTTCCCTTTCACGCCCCTAAATATGTAAAGAAACAAGGCCGGAGGGAGGGGTGGTCTGAGGGTTTAAGGGAGTGAATACGGCGGTAGGGTTCAAGCCTGAAGTTACGGGTGACGCGATGGGGTAGGGTGGGTGGGCGGGGGGTTGGTAGCAGTCATGAGGAGAGTTGGCGGCAATCTGTCAAGCGGGAGAGGACCTTTATTGGCGTGAAGAATGCTTCGCTCTTCGCGGGAAATCATAACAATGAAAAAAAAAAAAAAAAAGAGGAGGAAAGGAAAATGAGGATTGTCACAGGTTATACGCGCCATAGCGTAACACGAAACAACATCGCTGATTTATACTGGGGAAAAAATACGAACTTAGGAGCATCGAGCATCGGGGAAAAAAATTTTTAGCCTTAAGAAAACGCATATGAAAGAAAAGAACGATCACCGTTTGGTATTCGTCACTAAATCCAACCCCGTGCGACTAAGTAGAGCTGTGCTGTTTCAACCCTGAGGGGGGGGGGGGGGGACACTGGAGGAAATATAAACATAAACACATCTATTTTTATTAAACATGCCTGTTTTTTTTCTATCGAACACTACAACAATTCACTTTTTTTTTTTTAAATTGCAGAAGACTAGCCGCTGTATGGAAAAACTATTATAATATTTATAAATGATTTATAATTATTTATGAATGAAACCCTCCAGAAAGGTTTTTGTTAGTCACAACAAAATTAGAATTCGGGTGCGCAATCAGCAATCAGTAACACAGGCCCAAGTTACACAAAGTATTTGGCTACTATTGCTCTGGTTTGCGACTGTGTACAGAACTGATCAAAATTTTTTTTCTTGCTCTGTAGCGCCTTATAAAGAAACGTTTTTATGCGCGATAGTATTACAAAGGATTACGCAGGTACGATTATTTTAATAGAAACGTATTTGAAGAAAAAAAATACCAACGTTGTTTTTAAATCGCAATATTGACATAGGATGCTTAAGGAAACATAAGTGAAACAATCGCTTTAACCGCCACCTCCAGTAGCACGCACTATGCAAAATGGCGGCCCTATTCAGCAACATGTCAGCTGCCGTCTGGTAAGTACTAGCAAACAGTATCCAATGAGACTCTATGCCCTACCCCAGACTGCATTTACTTATAGGCTGTTCACGGAAAAGTGAGCACTTTTGAAAGCAATCTCGTTTGGAATAATAGCCAATAAATATATTTTATTGTATCCTTGGAGGTCAAATTCAGATTGCGGTGGAATATACACACTATGTTTATTACTTACATACTAGTAATAATCAAAGAAGGTGGTTAAATAATAAACCATGGCTGAAAGAAAAAAAACCCTAGGGCCTTAAAAGTGCTCACTTTACCGTGAACAGCCTATAACTATAATGTGATGACGTGCATCTGCGGAAGTGAAAATATAAGTTGCAACAATAAGGGCTATTCACAGTAAAGTGAACACTTTTGAAATCAACTTTTGATTAACGCCACTGCCGCTAAAGACTGTTCACGATAAAGGGAGCACTTTAGAAATGAACCTTAGAAAAAAGTCACTGCCCCTGCATGCATATATTTTAATGGGCGCACTGAATGACATTCGAACAGTAAAGTTGTTAACGATGGATGGAAAGTAGTTCCATATCTTAGCGTCGAATTAAAAGTGTTAGGTAACCATTTGTGGTAACTTAAAATTATTTCTTTCGCTTTTTGCTTTTTTATATGCATTAAGTGTAAAAATGAGTATGTATGTAAAATATTTACTTTCTTAATAATTTCACAATTTCATTTGACCAACGCATGAATGAGGTGATGAGGTCCATGGCAATGTTAATTTTACACAAGGCGGAGGAGTGCAAAACGTGTATACAAGCAGATCTTAATCAGGGCTTTCAAAAGTGCTTATTTTACCAAGAACTGCTTATACCTGCGTATATTTCAACGGGTAGTAAAGAGATTTGGATGAATCTTAACATCGCTGTCTTGAGAGCCGAAGTTGGGTTAATGGTAGAAAGTACGAAGTAGTGCCGGAATGAAAAGGCGGTGGAAACGGGAGATCACCGAGAAAACCCGCCGATCAACAGCATCGTCCGGCACGATTCCCACATGCGAAAATCCGGAGTGACCCGGCCAGGGATTGAACCCGGATCGCCTTGGAGGGAGGCGAGCAGGCTAACCGCGACGCCACCGCGGCCCCCTTCAACGTGTAGACTGACTGGAAAGCGCCCAGTAAAATTGGCATCGACTGGAGGGAAGTAGTTCCACGTCTTAGCGTCGAATTGCAAGTGTTACGTAAAACATTCGTCGATGCTGCAATTATATATTTGACCTTCTGTTCTTCCAATGTATATAAGTGTAAGAATGAGTGAATTTGAAGAATATTTACATTGCTAATAATTTCACAGTTTCACTTGTCCGACGTATGAATGAAGTGAGCAGACCCATGGCTTTGTTGATTGTACATATTGTTTTGGGATCTGCCTAAAGGCAAGCCGAAGGAGCTTCACGGTGATGCAAGGCGCCATGGCGGAGGCCATACGTGTTTTAATAACAGGGTGGCAAGAAGAATTCAGGGCAAGGTTGGTTGTCGTATAGAAGAGTCAGATCACGCGGCGCGACGCCCCACAGGCGTGCCAGCTCCAGACTGACCAGACGTCCTCGCCGCGGCGAGTGTCACGAAGAGTCCAGGGTTGACGCCAGCAGAGGTCTTCACGACAACTCCACGACGAGACGAGGACCCAGTAGATCGACTCCCGATTCGAGAGACTGCGCGTCGATGAACAGTGGTATACGCTGTTTACCGGTAAAGTGAGCACTTTTTAAGACCATCCTAACCGTCATTAACCACTACTAAACTTATCTTATTGCAGCCTCAGGTATTGCATTTTGATGGCGGTGAAATGTATACACTGTGTTTGTTGGTCACATTGAAATGTTTATATTAAAAAGCAGCAGGAAGATGAAAATTGGATGAAAGGAAAAATTTAGAAGGGCCTTAAAAAGTGCTCACTTTACCGTGTACACCCTATAAGAGAGAATCTGAATTAGGCGCAGGGAGGGATTGTCACGGTAGGCGACGTCGTTAGGAAATTGGCATAAACGGTAGGTTTAGAGAGAGTCAATTTAGCGGTAGGCTCAACAGGGTTATCGTAGCAGGAATGAGAGATCAGACAGAGACTTATAGAAGAGTTAACTGTTGAACCAATTACTGTATTACTTGAGAATCGATTAATAGTATCACTTGTCTTGTAAGTTAATTAGCTATTTGACTCTACCACTTTTGCGTTTCTCCTTAACTAACTTCTTGTCTGTTGCCAGTTATTAGAAGGGTGAACCAGAACAACTGGCGGAGGCGCCTAAAGCTTCCACTCTCTACGTAGAGCGAGCATTGAGTAAAGAATTAAAATCGCCTGAAATAGAATCACTAAAAAAAATTTAATTTCAACAGCTGTGAGGAATACAACTGTCGCAAGAACAGGCTTTCTAAACAAGTGTGCACTGACTACATTAAATTCACGTCATATAGAGAATAGTCCGTGAGTTAAATAAAATAAATAAAATCTTAAGCAGGGATTTAATAAATGCTCACTTTGCCATTAACAACCTTTAGCAAAACATACTCTAAACGTCTGCAGTCATACTTATTACAGTCTATGATGTACTTCCTTACTATTTTTCCAGCGGAGCACAGAGATATTTTCATCTTCCATCACGGAAACTCGACAAACTTGGACCCGATAATATAGGGTTTGGGAAAGTGAAACTGTATTTAAAATGTAACTCAAACTGTAAGGGCTTCAATGGTATACTCCTATTTTTGAGTGATTTTCAAGAAAAGGCATAGGCGTATAGTGGTACAGAAGTTATAAATTCTCTGAGGATACCCACAAACTGTTGGCATAATTTGTTTGAGGAAGATTGGTGAGTTTGGTTGAATTTTCTTTTAGATCTATTTACTGTTTTAGAAACCGCCTACAAAAAAAAAATTTCATAAATGTTAGTGCTTCTGAATTTACATTTATAAGCGCTAATTTATTATTTTCCATGTGACCTGTAATCGATAGTGATAGGAAATGTACGGATGTCCACCGTTGATATCGCTGAGTTACAGGAATTGCATGTTTTTAATTTGTTAAACCATATTAAAAATACCTGGTAATTTTAAACTTGTAGTAAAAACCACAAATATTTTGTATTTATAATTTACGGATCATAATGTATGCCCTCTTATTAAGTTTAATTAGAAGCCTTAACAGCGGAATCCGGACCGACAGAAAAGAGAAATGCGTCCTGCTATCACCGACAGTAAAGGCATTATAACCCAATAAGAACATAAGCTGCGCAGTTGTGCAGATCACCACCCGGTTACACTGTGGATTGGGCTCGCTTAAATAATCAGCAGAATTCCCTTTGACAAAAAAAAAAAATTCTCAGTGATTTACCCAAAGAATGTTTGCAGTGTGTCAGAGCCATTATCGTGTACTCGTAAGTTGTTTTATAGCACCTGTACATTGTAATGCAAAAAATTAAATCAAGTCTGTGGAAATTAAATACAGTATGTAAAGATTCAGCCACTGATTTCATAGAAAGGCTGTGTATTAAATTACACATTTCCATCGTTACACATTTGATTTGTAATTATTTGTAGTGAATTAAACAGTTTCATTCGTACATATATTCATGAAATTGACAGCATATACAATGGTACAGGACACATAAAATAAAATAAGCTTTAAATTAAACAGAATTGTTAACAGCTAAAGCAAAATTTAAAAAAAGAAATGATTTTCAATGCACATAATACACAATTCACACTAAAAATACAATTTGTTTCTACCGAATGTTGGAAAATTTCGTTCAGAAATGAAAAGGTTCAAAAGACATTAATACGTAGTGACGCTACTGTCACTGATTCAAACACATGATTCATATGTAGAATGTAATGAGTCACTGCCTCAAAGATATGGAGAAATGAGCGTGAATGGTGGAGAAATGGTGTTTCGAAAAATGTCGGATAGCTTGTTTTCTCCACGCGTATTGTCGCCATTAAACATGCAAATGTCGGGGCTGATTATCACAGATTCTGCGGCACTTTTGCACCCTGCTTTTCCTTCGCCAAACCTACTCCCTCACACCTCCCCCCCCCCCCTTCTGCTACCATCCGCTGTGCGACAACCACCCCTCTTGAACGTAGCAGACTCACCCTCTGGCGTGGATGCGCGGAACTTCCTACACGAGGGGGAAAGGGCTTAGCGGCGACAAAACTCCTGGGAAGTGATTTTCATAAAGAAACACGGCAGTTGCAGAGGGTGGGTTTGAAGGGGGAGGGAGGACATACAACATCCCCCCGCCCTTCCCATTAGTAACCTTCCGCCCGCTGCCGCCCCTCAGGTAAATAAATGCGACGGTCACAAGCGACGCGCCGCAAATTCGCGAGGGAGAAATTTTCCAGGAGTCCTCCATCACCCTCCGCCGACTCCTCGCATTGCATACCATCCAACCCCCCCCCCCCCTCCATAAAACAACTAAGTTCAACAACAGCACTGTCTCAGCAGCGTCCCAAGCCAAACCGCGTCACCTTTCCGCTACAGCACTTCGAGTTATACCCCGCGTACACCTTCAGGTAGGGACAGAAACATTTCGCGACTTCGACGACCTGTACAGTGGACTCCGCCGTCCTATAGCCTGTTCACCACGAAGTGAGCACTTTTGAGGCCCTAGTTACTTTTTTTTTTCCTCTCAGCTATTTTTGACGTGAATGCATCTTTAAATTTGCGACCATAACGGGAGGCAATTCAGAAAATCCTATGATAACAAAATCTGGGGATACAGCACTCGATTGCCAAAGTATCAAAGAATACGTTACGCTGAGCGAGGACTGCGAAGTATCTCGAGTTGTGGGAGAGTGGGGGGGGGGGGGGGAGTGTGTGGTTCACCACCATTTTGGGTTCGTTTCGCTGCGTCTCATAAATTCCGCGTAGTATAACCTTCGACTAGGGGAAGCTACTACGCTCGTTTAGGTTTCAATCGACAGCTATCGTCAATATCAATCGATAGCGCGTATAAAAACATTTTTGTGGCGTGGTTATGGTAAAATCGTATAACTTTAATGTAAAAAGATTAAGAAAACCTAACACAATGTCGGCCTACACTCGTCAAAAAGCCAAAGAAATAGAGAAATCGTATACGGTTGGAAAGAGCATCTCAAAAGCAATCCAGTTGATACCCATAAAACCCCATAAGATCGAGTGAAGCGGTGCCGGGAACGTAAAAAAAAAAAAAAAAAACACCAAGGCGTTCGAGCGCGTCAACGTAGACGTATTCACGTAAAAAAACGGCCGTGTCCCCAACACAGCCAAACCCCATTTTTTATCCTTCAGCCACTTTTAAAAATAATTATTGCTATGTAAGTAATAAACACGGTATGTGTATTCAACCGCACTCGGAAGTTAACGTCAAAAGCTAAAATGAAATAAATTTATTGACTATTATTCAAAATGAGAGGGCCTATGTATTTCCAATTCCCAGTTATTTGTCTATTGGTCGTTGTCCCAGTAGGTAGCCATTTTTATCTCAGACCAGATGGCACGGGATTAGGGTCTTGTTTCCTTGCAGGTTTGTTATTGGCTCAGTGTTCGTCCTGGTCATGTCTGACAAATTACGGCCCAATGTTAAACGTAGCAGAAAGGTACGTATGTTTAAAGACGGGCTTGTCCTAAAAATTCGCGAAATTTTCCACACCGTACCTTTAGGCGCAAAGCAATACTTCACTTGCCGGTCACAGTTAGTAATAGGCTGTTCACTGTTAACTGAGGCACATTTTGAAAGCCTCGCTTAGGATCTACTTTCTGTCTCATATTGAATCCTTCCGTGACATCTAAAATTAACACTGCCATGGACCTCATCACTTTATCCCTGCGCCGTATAAGTTTTCTGGATCCCTGCTAAAGTTCTACTTCCAGGATATTGTTCCGCCTCCGCAAACTAAGCACTACTAAGTCTAGAAAATTGCACAAAAGGACAATTCACCGAATTCGTGCGCACTCAAATGAAATAATATTTGGCATGAGAAATATTTCTTACTAGGCGCTACCAATACAGATTTGTTCTCGCTGTTTTAAATCATGTTTATTATAAATGAAACATTATAATTTATAAATAAAATAAGGTAAAACTTCAATTTAATAACAAATAAGATACTTCTATGTTAAAAGAGGTATTAAACGCTTGTGATACTTGGCATATTTAGGAAATAAACCAAATATGTCATAAATGGGGTGATTTTTCAAAGGTTTTATTCAAAAAGAGTGAAGAAACCGCGATTAGACTATGATATACAAATTCGGCCTGTGATGTGTATAAAACAAGAATCAATAACTTCAGTGACCATATATTTCAACATTGCGCTCACAGTGCAAACAATACGACGTCAAGTCTCAAGAACTAATTTTCATTCATTCACTGCCAACTGTTGTTTACCTGTGTGCCAGTGTGTAGGCCTACTGTATGTAGCATAAAGTAAGCATTGACAGTGATTATGCTCCAATCAAATGTCTCTTACTGTGTATAATGTTTACAGTCAATCGAGTCATTTTATAAGGGCGTAGCAAAAATACATTTTTTTTGCAAGAAAACTATAGCTGCTGGGTTGTATTGTTCTTGTAGGATCCTATTAAATACTAGCGGAACAACGGCTCTACAACTGTACAAGTTTTATTTTCAAGGACGAAGAAATTTTTAAACTGGCGTTACTCGAACTTAGCTCGAGCATAGTCCAGAATGTGTTAAAGGTTTGTTTTAAATATTGTTACTCAACCATAAAAAGCCTTTAATCGTGTTTTTTTTTAACCCATTCAGACCCAGTGTACACAATTGTGTACATAACTCACAGGAAGATTATGTTTGGTCAGTACAGTAGGTTGCGAGACTAAATAGCCAATAATTAGAGACCTGTACAATTCGTGTTATAATTTGGCATTAGGCTAAACTTCACAGTGCTGTATAAACTCGAGCCGGCGTCGTTTCCCAATTGGCTGCTGCATAGATGTGAAGGCACTCCCTTTCTAACTGGACTGCACGTGATTGGACAACACAACCGTAAAGTGTTCGTTTATTGGCGCACAGTTACTCAGGGCGTGTCACATAAAGTATGGTCCAATGACGAACTTATTGCTAAGTTATGTGTGTTTTAAGTTTAACGTGTCCCCCAAAACAACGCGAATTTTTGCAGGTCGCTGCCAATGATCTTCCCGTAACTGATTTGCAGACCGTTCTACTGTTCCAAGGTTATGAATGGTTCATATTACCATAGTCGAGCCCGAAGCCCACAGTTGATTGGTTGGTTGTGGTAACGTGACAAGTGTTGTGTCGATGTAAGTACAGCACTCGTCATAAAATTCTTGTTTGTAAATTAATGTGGATCTGAAACGGTTCAGTCATTGGTAGACTGTTAAAATTTCCCGTATATTTACGGAAATTTTTATTAAAATGCACAGTAAATATACGGAAACGCAATCCGTAATGACGAAAAACTGAGTTAGTAAGTGCGTAAATACAAAATACAGAATTTTCCGTATTTCCTATAACTTCGGGTTTCGGACACGAACAATGCCGAATCTACACGAAACTTTCTTCGCCACTGTAACCAGAAAATTATCATTTCTGCGGCAGTTAAGGTTATCCATGTCACAAAGACCTGTTATTTCAAACATTAAAAAGTAGCAATAGGCGTATGCAACACTTAACAGCACTTAAAATACACTAAATTTAACAGCAACTAAAAAAGTTGCTTATGTGACTAATATAAAAACGCGAACATTGGGCCCTACACCAAATTGGTCATGTGAGCATTGTAGGTAAGTGGTTAGGGTCGTTGACTTGGAACTTTTTGACTCAGGTCCAAATCTTGCTTACGTATAAAAAATTTTAACTTTTGTAAATATCTTTTTTTATACACAGTAGAATACCCATATAATGAAAACTGAAATAAAATAGACAGCACTAGACGTACAGAAAACTAACTAGGGAATTAACGGAGAGGTTTCGTGAATTTTACGGAAAGTCCGTTTTTGAAAATCAATGTGTACGTAATTTTACGGAGAGTTTACGGACACCTCTGGATACATTTTTACCAGCACTTTTCCGTAAAACGAAGGGAATTTTTTTTTAAACAGTGTAGAGCTAGTGATTTTCCGCAAAAAAATACGAGTACACTGTAGACTTCATTCAACACTATAAGCACCCAACAGCAGTTTGTCTATTGCCATTGGTTACTGTCTGCTTGAGAAGGCGTTTTCATATTTGACCGGACTACTCAGAATTCGGCAACATCAACACGGCTCCTAGGTGATTCGTGCGTAGACAGTTTACACGTGTCAAGAAGTAGTTCAGCCAATCAAGATAGGTAAACGACCCTGCAGTGTTTTGAAATATATCCTGCCTTGAAATATTTCTGCGAAATATCACTACCCCTAGTCTTTGGCGACGTGACATTACTTCGCCAGCAGTTTTTACGACACCAGCTGTACCGTAATAACACGTCGGCGACACCCAACGAGTAGACGTCTGAAACGAGCACAGTGGATTGTATACTGTGTTAACGCAGAGAAGAACATATCATCGGGGCATTAGCAAATCGCCATAATATTGGCTTCCAGCCAGACTGTAATGGACGTTGCGCAGCACAGCGTAACTTAACACTGTAAAAAATAATGGGAAAATTACCCCACAAGTGTAGATTTCCTTACGGGTAAGGTAAAATCACCGCACTCTGGAGTAAAATTCACGCACATGGTAGTGGGAAATCCCATATGTGTATGGGAAAATTAACTTACGTCGCGTGCATCTCTTCAGCATTGCCTCAACAGCTAAGTGGGGTGACGAGCGGAAGAAACAATCGTGTAATTGTCGTCGTGGTGTAATGGATAAATCATCGGCCTATCGCGATAGAGGGCCGTGGTTCGCGCCCATTCACTAGCAAGTGTCGAGGATTTTAGTGTTGAGGTTTCGGTTACTATTCGTCAGAGGATACAGGTAATAAAAAAATTAACAGTAATATTACTCCAGGGTATTTTTGAATATAATTTTATTATACAATGTAGTTAATTTTCCCTTACTTGTAAGGGATTTTTTCCCCCACTTCTGCCATGTACTTTTTCCGTACGATTAGGGAATAGTACCTTAATTGTATGTAAACTTACTCTACATTTAAGTGGTAATTTGACTTACATGTAGAGGTAATTAGCTTCCCTTACGTGTAGGGGAATTTCACCTCAGATTTTTTTACAATGTTACGTCGTATTGAGAACCAACAGGAAGATGGGAAGTGGGGCGACAGAGACATGCTCAAGCTATCGACTGGACACAAGCGACTCACTTGCAAATCACCTGTACCGTACCCAAAACTAATGAAGTTTTAAAATGTTTATACTTTCAGTTTGTACGTGGTTCCAACCACCCTGCATGGACGGCATCATCTCTAGGGCTAGCGAGATTCGCTTTACATCACAGTTTGACCTTAGGTTAATTGCGTAGATTGGAGGAACCTCTTCTTCGCGAAAATATTCCACGACTAGTTGCAGTCCAAAAATACTTAAGCTCAGATCCGCTTTCACGATTGGATTGGCCTGGCGCTAATTCACAGACGTCCATTATCGGTGTAACTTAATTCTAAATGTCGCAACACGCGACGAATAACTAAAAGAAAACTGAATCTGTGCAAGTGGGATATTTCGCAGAAAACAGGCAGCCTTATATGCACTGAGAGAAAGGTTTGTTTGAACGAACAAAATATTTGTTGGTATATTGCCAAATAAATACGTACTTCCTCTAAGCAAATATTTTGTTGATTAAACAATATCTGTAATGAAACGAAACAGATTTTGATCATCTAACAAAATAGACATTCGAACTAACTAAACCGTTTAGTTAGGCAAACAAAATCTGCCTTGCAACCAAATATTTGCTTGTAAATTTATCGTTAGCTTAAACAAACGTTTCTCTCGGTATAGGCTATTTATAACTTATAAAAGTCGGGTGAGTTGGGAGAGTCCATTGCCGCTGCACGAAGAGTTGGGGTTGTTCAGGCCGTGTCCGAGTTCAGGTATATACTTGCGTACTCGCATCCTTACATACTTGCATCCTTGCATACTTCACTACCCTTGGCACCAAACTTGATGAATTCGGACAGGCAGTCTTGTTGGCTTCGGTAACAGTTATTAACCAGCTAACCACTATTAATGTACGTGTATTCCGACTAAGAATTTGATAATCGCCGAAAATTTTACAGGTTAAATCAAGTAAGAGCTGTTCACGATAAAGTGAGCACTTTCGAAATCAACCTGAGAGAAATGTCACTGCTACTAACGTCATATATTTCAACGGACTATTGAGTGACATGCGCCCAGTAAAGTTGGTAACGATTGTTGGAAAGTAGTTACTTATGTTAACGTCGTATAAAAAGTATTAGGTAACCATTTGTGATAAATTAAATTATTCCTTTCGCTGTCTGTTTTTTTTAATGTATCAAAGTATAAAAATGACCAGATTTTTAGAATATTTTCTTTTTCAATATTTTTTACAGTTTCAACTGACCGACGAATGAATACATTGATGAGCAATGTTATGGCAATGTTAATTTTACATAAGGCGGAAAATTACACAACGGGCGTACAAGTAGATCTTAAGCAGGGCTTTCAAAGAGCTAATTGTACCGTGAACAGTCTATATTAAATAATATTTCAATTTGATTTACATAACATTTATTATCTTTCATTATTGCATGTGAGTACAATTTTGATTAATTTTTTTAAATTTTAGTATCTGTAGTTTACATGTATAGGCCTAATGCGGATTTATTGTTTAGGACCATTTTTAAGGCGTACTTTGAGATAATTATAAACTCAGTTCAAAATTCCATGCCTACGTAGTAGTAGTGTTGCCCTAATAAACTTAAAATAAAATAATTATGTCAGATTATTGTAACCTACATATTCCGCAAGTACGCGAGAATTATACATCTTTGATTACTTGTATACTTGCATACTAAACTTACAATTTGGACAGCACTTAAGACGTACTTCAGGCGAATTCGGACACAGCCTTAGTTCGGTAGTGACAGCGGCCGAGAGCGGTTGGGCGAGAGCTGTTCCGCGCGTGCATATTACCTGACTAAAAAAAATGTAAGTTGCGCAGCGCGGTATCTTAACAGCGCGGTGGTAGAGAACGATGTTATCAGTGTGATGCTTACAGCGCTATCAGTATCACGTGGTTCCCCTTCCTCCAGCGGCAGGCATGCGGGAGAACCCTCCCCTAAGCTGCCGCCCCAACATTTCCTCTCTCAAAGCTTATAGAAGATTTTTTTTTTTTTTTACTTTACCGTAGACACTGGCATGTTGGCTCCCAGTTCAGTTGGCAGCGAATGAAAAGAAACCTGACGTTGTTATACTGCGACCAAATTCATACAACTCTGCTGAATTCAGGTGTAAAGAAGCTTATAGGCCATTCACGGTAAAGTGAGCCCTTTAGGACGCCTCATTTGGAATAATAATCAATAAATATACTTTATTTTAGTTTCAGACGTTAAATTCCTAGTGGGGTGGAATCCAAACACTGTGTTTATTTCTTAGGTGGCAATATTTGTTTAAAAAGGTTGTTACAGGATAAAAAATGGCTGGATGAAAAAAGTAACTAGGGCCTCAAAAGTGCTCACTTTACCGTGAACAACCTATAATGAAAATTCAGTGCACGTATTAGTATTCCAGATTTCTTCGCACTTTTTGGATCAAACCTTTGAAAAATCACCCCATGTATACTAGGTTTTTTTCCTATACATGTCGTGTACCACAAGTGTTAACATAAAAGTACCACATTTTTTTAGTTAAACTGAACTTTTATTTTTATTTTAGCTATACATTATATTACATTTCTAATTACTACGAAAAGAAAGAGCGGAAACAGGTGTGTTGGTAATGCGGCAATGGCTAGTAAGAAATAGTTCTTATGCACAATCGTATTAAACAGAGTACGCACGAATGCGGTGCGCTGTCCCTTTGGTGTAATTTTCTAGACTCACGTCAAGTTTCAGTTCGCACGAGACGGAAGAATAGCCTGGAAGTAGAACTTAAGCAGGACTTCAGAAAAGTTGGAAGGAACCGTGAACGGCCTGTATACCTCGCAGCGCAACCCCCGGCCGTGCTTATTGACAGTCGTGTTGACGAAAATAAACCTCTCGACGCCGGGGCAGTGAAAATTGTTACTATGCAGCTGTAGCCCGTTTTCCTTCTACGGCGGAGACCCTCCTCTCGGTGTGCGCGGCTTGGGAGCAGTGCTGGTAAAGGTGGCAAGCGAGATGATGCTCCATCGAGGTTGCTGGCAGGTTTCGGCAGCAAGAAACGAGAGCAATATGGGCCGACGGCATAAAAAAAAAAAAAGCCTCCAATTCGACCCCTGCACCACCCTTCTCTTCTTATTGCTCTTAATTCGTCTCTCTTCAGGTTTGTTTGAGGGCCACTTCAGGAATGAAAGAAGACAGAAAAGAGCGCCGGTGGAAGTAAGGGTAAAAAAAAAAAAAAAGGCGACGAAAGGAATCAAAATAAAAAAAAAAAGGAAGCGAGAAGTTAAGAGAATTGGGTGTTGTCTCGGAGAGGGAGGGTGTAAAATACTATGGAAGCTTTTAGCTGGAATCAATACAACGTGTAACGGCACAGAGTAATATCTGTATTTAGGGGTCGTCGACTGTTTCTGCCCATCAGACTTCAAGGTAGCTAACCCGGGGGAGGGTTCAGTATCTGCACTGCTCCTTTGGAACAATGCCCGTGAACAAAGCGCACAGTACTTTGTAAGGACAGCTATGCCATAGCTGTACTTACAAAGTAATTCGGTGCACACAATAAAATTCTTTGTACCTTATACAAACAGTTCTCTGCTCGTAGTTGCCAAAATTTTCATTGTATCACAACATCTAAAATGCTCCGTATTTACAACAAATAATTTTTTGAAACACAAATTCTTTAAGGATCTCCTTTTTATATTACAGTTGAAGTGTACAATACTTGTTTGTAACATTACATTTTAGTTGTACCCATTATACAGTAACGCGTTACAAAATTTTCTCTAATTTACTTACAGTGCTATAAAAATAACCATCGCAATTGTTAAATTATTTTTTGTAAATAACAAAACAAATTTTTTACAATTTATACACCAGCAAAATTTTCTGAAAGGGAAGTAATTCTGTATCGAAATTGTTTATAATATTTGCTACATTCACTTTTTCAGCACAAGAGACCAAAGACCTAACTGAACAGCTATGAAATTTCTGTAACTGGAACTCACAAGTTGTGTCAAAATACACAATTTTGTAGGTCCAAAAGATGACGTTTTGTAAATTTACAGTATTCGTTCCTTATCATCGACTGTTGTTATGCATACCGTAATTGCTAGCAAAAAAAAAAAAAAAACTAAATCTGCGGACTGGGGTTACTGACATAAGCAAAGCATATCACAAGTTATTGTCACAGACGAAGGTCGCACAATCGCTTTTATAGAATCGGCATTGTTATAGGCTGTTCGCGATAAACTGAACACTTTTGAAAGCTCTGCCTAGGATCTCTTCGCATGGGCATCGTATATCCTTCCTCTATACGCAGATTTAACATCGCGATGCGCCTGATCACTTTGTTCGTGTATCGGTTGAGTGAAAACTGAGAAATTATTTGAAAAGTAAATATTTCACAAACTCGCTAGTTGTCGCATTTATTTGCATTAAAAAGCTGGAAGCTAAACACATAATTTCACCATTCATGAATGTTTTCCTGAAACTTCCGATTCAACATTAAATCATGGAACTAATTTCCTGCCGCCGTTACCAACTTTGCAAGGCGCATGTCATTCAACATGCCCGTTAAGATATATGCAGGTACAAGGGCAGAGCCATTTTTCAAAAGTTGATTTCAAAAGTGCTCAGTTATCCGTGAAAAGCACACATATATATATATATATATATATATATATATATATATATATATATATATATATAATATATATAAGAGCTCATTTTACTGTGAATATAGATTATATATATATATATGCTATTTCACACAGTAAAATGAGCTCTTTTGAAAGTTCTGCTCAAGTTCTACTTGCATGCACGTTGTGTGTTCTTCCGCTTTATGTAGAATTAACATTGCCATGGGTTTCATCACTTTATTAATGCGTCGGTCAAGTGAAACTGTGAAATTATAATAAAAGCAAATATTTTACAAACATGCTCAATTTTACACTTCGACACATACAAAAAAAACAGGAAGCGAAAGAAATAATTTAAGTTATCACAAATGGTCACGTAACTTCTTTTATTCGACGTTACGATATGGAACTACTTTCCATCGATCGCTGCCAACTTTACTGTGAGCATTTCACTCAGTGCGCTCGTTAGAATGTATGCAGGCAGCAGCAGTGATTAATTTCCAAGTTTTATTTCAAAAGTGGCCACTTTACCGTGAACAGCCTATACTAAACCTTTGTATGTACGATAAATCTCCCGACTTCGATTAACATCGAAAAACTGTCCTTTCAAAAAGGAACATATGCAAACGATCAGTACTCCAAAAAACATAGAAGCTCTAGACAAATATTATATGCCACAACAAAACTGACTCTGTAATAATACGTTTCCCGCGCATGAAGAATTTTGTCGCCAAACAAAATGTTTCTGGTCCACATCCACATTTAGCCGTTTTTATTTAATAAAATAAGTTATTTCGATATCTCCGCGGAGGAATCTAGGTCAACCACTTGTGTATCAAGCGTCGGAGACCATGAGATGGGATGGGTGTATGCAGAGGAAGCTGTAAAATTCCCTTGGGAATCCTGCGTCAAAGTGTTAAGGGTAGAAGTATGAAAACTGGCAAGATGCTGCACATACATGTATCTACCTACATAAACATGGACACACATAAAATAGTCTATATTTAATTTTGCGTGCATGTATATATGGTCAATGGCTACATAATTTTTGCTCTGTGAATTTTTAGATTAGTTTATCACTCGGGTAAAATGTATCTTATTTATCTTGCTGAAGTGTGTTAACTGGCGAAATACGTTTACATGTACAAAAAAAAAATCGCCCGTAAAAAAATCTAAAAACCATAACGTTTTTAGTTATTAATCTTGTTTAAATATTATAATTTTTATTGGTTTCAGAAACAACGCAACGTTCGGATTGAAAACAGGAAAATGGTTGTCACATAAACTTTATAAAAAGCGAAAAAGGGAATTTCGCTAAACATAAATTCAGATAAGACATACATACGTCCACGAAAGCCTCAACTTCAGTTCGAATTTGACGGTTAAACATTCGAATTATTTTGGTGTAATTGCTTGGAAAAGTCATAATTTTCCTATTTTAAAATTAAACCAAACCATTATTAAGAAAAGCAAAACTGTTCAATTTTAAGGGCATTGTCGTAATACATTGTCAGATGTGTGAGTAGAGGTTATTTCCAACAAATATGTAGATGCACACTAGAAAAAAAAAAACATACGTTAAAGAGATTTTTTTCAAAAGATTTCCACTGTACCATTTTGTACAGTTTGCGAGGTTTGATGAGTGGAGGGGGTGATGCTGTTGCAGAGGAGCGAAGAGGGGAGGGGAGGAATGCTAAAAACCAGATCCTCCAGCAGACCTGCTAGTTGTTTCTCACAGGATATCCCTTCCTAAATCCATGTTGGTACTCCTGCAGCAAATTCCTCTCATTCATGACATCTACTACAAACTGCACAACTAGTTATATAAACACACGTATTTGAATTCTAGCTTGTCTCAAAATGAATCCGTGAATTCTTCCGGTCTCTAGCTATTGGCCCACACGGTGTTTAACACCTTCTGGAGAACGCTGGCCCAATCGTCGCCATCCACTGTGACAGCAGACAACCAACGTGCAATAAATATCGACACATTTGTACATAAGATTGTAGAGTCTAGCCTACAGGTCATTGAACTCGCGAATTCTTCAGGTCTCTATTTATCACTGACCGGCTTTCTGCCAGTATAATGCCGATTTCAAGTGTTCCAGTCAAATGTTTTTCTACGTACACAAGATATTCTGTTCATTTGAGTGATTTACACTCAAATGTCGATGACGTAATATTACGTTGTAACGAGCATTACGAAAATTTCTCACAAAGTAATATTTATTCGCCCGTGTCTTCGCCGAATGAGGATGTCACATTTACGGCGAACTCCTTAGAGCTCAGTTGAATTGAGACCACGTAATATTATGTACAGTCTTTTAGCGGCTTCTTCACACTTTTTGAAACGAACGTTTGGAAAATCACCTCATATATGAGATGTTTAGTTGTTTCCTAAATTTTTCAAATATCACAAGCGTTTTAATTTAAACGCTTGTCAGCTGATATACTTGAGATCCTTATTTTTTTATTAAATTGAACTTTTGCTTATATTTTATCGATAAATAATATTATTAAATTTATAATTAATATGAAGGAAAACAGAGAGAAAATATGTGTTGGTAATGCCTAGTAAGTAATAGTTCTTATGTGAATTGAATGCGCAAGAATGCGGTGCGTTGTCCCCTTGGTATAATTTTCTGGACTAGCTTAAGCTTTGTTTGCATCGGGCGGAGGGATATCCTGAAGGTAGAACTTGAACAGGGTTTCAGCAGAGTTGAAATTAACCGTGAATGGATTATACTTCGGTAGCGCTCAAGAGTGTTAAGACACAGATACAGCTTTCCCATTTTAGTATTGACATAAGCTTCTCCCGTGATTTGTCTTATTGTAAAGATGTGGTCTGACGCAATAGAGGCGGTCACCAGGAATTCTCTGTTACCAGCGGTCTGAGTGTCATAGCTAAGACCATATAAACCTCTCTAAGCAGCGATATGCCTCAATAATTTTCAGATTGCTTCATCCGTCTTCTTATCTTTCGGGCAAATGATCGACTACCTGAGGCCCTCGAACACTTGTTCTTTCCTACACGTGTGGATAGTCGGCGATTCCACAAGTGCAAGCTGTTCATCTCTACATATGATCATCTCAACTAAAACGTTTTAATGTTTTATTGTTTCTACGTTATAAACCTTGGCCTATCTAGCCGTCTGTGAACACCAGCAAGAGGGGGTGTAGGGAGGGGGCGAATGACCACAGCTCCCCCTCCCGTGTTTCAGCGCACTGCTAGGGGTAGAAGCTAGGAACCTGACCGGCCCACCACTGACCCATAAAAGAAGGCGCGTGGCGTATCTGTTCAGCAAACACGAAGCCCCCACGAAGCTCCGCAGAAAACAGGCCTCTGGGGGCAACGGCCCTTCTGCCCCTTCCCCCTCCCATTCGCCAATAGAAACGCTGGCCCACGACGCGGGGGGGGGGGGGGGAGCCGGAATAAGGCCGCAACAGGGGGGAAGGAACTGAAATAAAAGCTAAATACCAACACAGAAAGGGCCCTTATTCCAGTTTTCCGCGGTTTTAACGCCCCTTCGTGTCTTGAATGCGGATCAGCCGACTTAGCAGCTGGTACACTGGGCAGAAGTTGTCATCAGCTATCAAAATAAAAAAAAAACTTTCACTTTCACAGTTGAAATCCGCACGTATCGAATCGGTGCAATCGCGAAATTAAGCCAGGGCGAATATTTTATATAATCTCACCAAGAAATGACCTCGTTCATGTGGGAAAAAAAAAAAAAAAAAAAAAAAAAAAAAAAAAAAAAAAAAAACTAAGCAATCGAAGGTTGAGTATGTCAGTGCCCTGTGTGGATCTTCAAATGCGCATGTAACTGAACGTCAAGGGGTTTTATTCGTTTAGAACTGCGGACCACAGTACACATTTTCAAATAATGAGCGAATGATGATGTTTCAATACGCAACCAACAGTTCAGAACAGAAAGTTTGTTTACACGTGTGAGGTAGATTTGAACCAGCTCCTTATAGTAAGTAAGTACACAACTTAACATTATATATGTCCCCGTGCTTAACTCAGATTAAAGATACTACATTTATTAATATATTGTATATCTGCCTATTAAACACGTTTTCCTGCGTTTTTGTGCGCACAGTTACTCTCAGTATAATTCACAGGAGGACAATATTTTTATTTTAAACAGATAGTACAACACTGCAAGAAGAAATAAATGTATCGTACATGATAAAATTACAACAGATAACAGTAAGTTAGGGTATATTATACATTTCTTACATTTACTACTCGCTAATCGACCCAATGAGTATTCACGCATAACTGCTTTAATGATTCCATTTACAGCAAAAGATAAGCAATCGATCTTCATTAAAACAGTCTTCATTAATACGAAAAAAACACAGATAGTACAAACTTCTTTTATACATTACAGTATTTACCCACGTATAAATACTAGCAATCTGCCGAGAATTCATAATTGTACAAGACATGTTCAGTAACTCAAATATACTGATAGCATTTCTTTTTTGTGACCTAATAGGAAAACATTTTCTTTATCTTCACTGAAAATAAATACTTTGTGGCTGCAACAAAATGTTTTGTTGGTATATACACAGCCAAATAATTTTGTGGTAAGCACTAATTATTTTGTAGGCACACATATTTAGTGGTGACGACAAAAAAATGATGTGTTCACCACAAAATAATTTGGTTGCATGTATACCAACAAAAAATTTTGTAGCAGCCACGAAGTATTGTTTCAATGTGCGCTATAATAAATTGTTCGCAAACTTATAACTAGGGATAGGTAAATCTCGCGAGTTCAATGACCTGTAGGATAGACTCCACAATCCTTTGTATAGTTGAGCCCCAGAGGTTATCCCAGGGTTATCTCACACCTGTCAGTGTGGGATTTGCATCTTGTTCCATTGCAAGTCTGTTATTGGCTCAGAGTCGTCTCGGTCGTGCATAATAAATCCAGATCCAATAGCAAAGGTGACTTCAGTGTACACGCGGTTCAAATCTATCTTGTCCTGAAATGAATTCGCGAAATTTTCCTATCCCTACTTATAACAGCATTGTGTATGCGTACTGAGAAAATGGTAAAGTTTTCATCTCATACATCCATGGTATAGCTATCCTAAATTTGTTCAGGATAGCGTAGAATGCTTAAAGGCTGTTCACGATAAAATGAGCACTTTTGAAACCAATCCTTGAAAAATGTCACTGTCCCTACCTGGGTGTAATTTTAACGTGCGCATGTAGTGTCATGCGCCTAGTAAAGTTGGTAACGAAGGAGGGAAAGTAGTCCCATGTTTCAACATAGAATAACAAGTGTTCGGCAAACATTCGTCAGTACTACAATGATTTATTTCTCTTTATGATTTTTTAAATGTATATAAATGTATGAACATAAAAATTTGTAAAATATTTGCTTTAATAATGATTTTACGGTTTGCCCTTACTGGCGTATGAATAAAGTGATCAGGTCCTCGGCAATGTTCATTTTACATTTGGCGGAAGGATACAAAATGTGCTTACAAGAGTGCTCATATTGCCGTGAACAGCCTCTAGTAAGGTCCCCAACATGGTAACTTTCCCATGTTATGCATAGGGTCCGAAATGTTGCTGCCCAATGACGCAATTTTGTTGGCGGGTGCGGTTGGAGTTCACGGTGCCTATAGGTGTCTGTTTATTTCTGCACTCTCAAGTACTCTGTGACCTAAGTGTAGGTGGTTTACGTTATAATAAACCCTTTTGAAATCAACCTTTGAAAAAAAAGTCACTGTCCCCAACAGCATAAATTTTAACGTAAGTACTAATGGTAGAGTGGGCATCGGCGAATTACGTAAAGTAGTTTCGCTTCTAAACGTCGTATTAAAAGTATGAAGTTTGCATCTGTGGACACTGAATTTACTTGATCTTGTTTATATGTTACTTTTATGCAAACACCAGTAAGAATTAGGATACTATCGACTTATTTACGTTCTGAATAATTTCACAGTTCTACTTGACTGACGCACGAATGAAGGGAATAGGTCCACGGCACTGTCCTATAGTACATGGCGAAGGCTACAGAGAGGCTAGATACGTAGATCCTAAGCAAGGCATAGAAAACGTGCCTAGTTTTATATATATATATATATGCCGCGAGTACTTATGGGATTTTAAGCGGTGACCCTAGCATTTTATTGTCGGAGAGCCTGCAGCAAACTTCAATGCAGGGACCTTTAAGGGGAATGGTTCACGAAAGCAGTGTATTTACCTTAATTCTGGTCCATAGTTGTTTTTCAGAGAATTTTTCAAAATTTTTGGCACGACAAGACATAAAGAATAATTTAGAACACCTTATTAAATTGACAGATATTTACTAGCAGTACTATTATCGGAGTACTAATGGAAGATAAGAAATAATATCTTATTTCTCATCTCCTATCAGTGTTCACAGAATAATAATGGTAGTGAATATTTAACAATCCAAGAAGTTGTTAAAATTAATATTTAAGTCTTGTCGTGCCAAAAATTTCGATAAACCCTCTGAAAAACAAGTTATAATGAAAATCGGGTAAATATACTGCTTTTGTGTACCATTGGCCTTAAGAGCTATGTATGTTTCCGAACAGTATATTTTGAAATGCAGCAATGTGAAAAAGCCGTTTTAAACCATGTTGGAGGGCTCGGGAACAGTATTTCCAAAAGGACGTGATGTCTTTTAGAGCGGTATTTGTAAGTCGTCTGAGGTGTGTTTTCTTTTTCGTATATTGGTAAAATGGGAACATGTTGCCGGAATCCTTAACGTATTTGGGTTTGTAGCGAGGAAGTACACGCAAACGGGCCTGATTTAGGATATAAGCAGGGGTTACAAAGTCTTCAATGAACCCGAGGGCCAGCAATTTTTTTTCTGTCGTTTGCCAACGTGGAGATTCCCTGTTCACCACGAGGGAGAAAAAACACTAAAGTCGATTCGCAGTTTCTTCACACCTTTTTAATCAAACCTTTGAAAAATCACCCCATGTGTGACGTATTTTGTTGTTTTCTAATTATGACTTCTTTCAAAAGCGTTTTATACTTGTCACAGCATAAAATGACATGAAAGCGCCATGTTTTTGGTTATATTGAAATTTATTTATATTTTAAGTATACAATATGGTATTTAAATTATAATAAATATGAATTAAAACAGTAATAAAATAGGAGTGTTGGTAATGTTTAGTAAGAAATAGTTCTCATGCAAAATATTACTAAACTGCGGTGAGCTGTCCCTTTGGTGTAATTTTATGGATTGGGTTGAGCTTAGCTTGCATTAATCGGAGGAATGTGATGGAAGTATAACTTAAGCAGGATTTCAGAAAGGTCGGAAGTGTCGGTGAAAGGACTATACTTGCCATTGTCAGGTACACGTGACGAAGGTCGTGTGTATCAACCTCCGGCGCCGACCAGAAATGAAACTCGCTGCCCGCTCAGGGATCAATACGCCGCGAAAAATTTTCTGGGGTTTATGACTATCGGGAGGTGTTTTTAGGAGGCCCGGAAACGGCGAGTAGAGATAGAAAAGAGGCGGAGAGGACAGGCGGCATGGGTAGTGAATTGGTGATTGGGGGGGGGGGGGGGCGGTTGAGGGGGGGGGGGGGAGGTTGCAGAAAACCTGTCCGATCCAGCAGATGTCGATGGAATAGTGATGATGATTATGCTGATAATGACCAGCCATTAGCGCTAATGACTGGACGGCGGCACCTACACCCGGACAACATTTTCATATTTCTATCCCCCTCCATCCCCGGGCATCAACCCCCTCGTCGTCCTCCTCTCTTCCCTGCACATCCCGGTGAAATTTTTGTTGTTTGATCACGTATAATACTTTGAAAATAGAAAAAAAAAGTTATCGGAGATGGGGGAGGGTTAAAAAAAAAAGAGAACGGCAATAAATACATACACAGCTCAAAAACACATTCATGCTGTGCTGCGCAACGGGAATTGAATGGTGGTTTGGGGTAACGTGTGAGGAGGGGGGTAGAACCGTGCACATGGTGAGGGGGTAGGCGGTGCGATGAGGGTGGGGCAAAGGGGGGATAGGACGGGTTAGCGGTGGCCGTGGAAAGGCTATGATTTCCATTTAGGGGGCTGTTATATCACAAAAACCACAAGACATAAAACCACCGCCAATTTTAGCGCTATCAATGGCAATCACTTTAACGAGCGGAGCCGATGACATGCAGCATTTGAATTGCGCTTGAAACGTGCCGATCGTCCGTGCAAAAAGGGGGGGGGGAGGAGGGGCGCCTGCTGCATTCCCGACACAGGGTGCCCCGGCGAGCGAGGCACTGTGTTACACGGTGCGCCGCAAGTCGGTATCTCCGCGAGCCATAGAGTAAAGATGAGGTAAAAGGCTTATTCTTCTTCTGCGCATCTACCCGACATTAACTTGCTCCAAAGGAACACAGCTGTAAAACTGGACGTGTTTGTTTATATATCTTCATTTTAAATTGACAAGCACTATTAAATTAATAAAATACTTTCACCAGTTCGAATTTATCCAAACAGCACTACAAATTTGTTATAGAAGGTATATAAATATATCAAAGCTTTCGTTTACTAAGCAGTATTGTGCGCAGCCAGAGAGCTCGGTCCGTTATGCCGGAAGGACTGATGTCCGGTGGGCGAACCAAGAATTTCCGCCACTAGGTGAGCGCTGGTGTCGGCAATGTACCACCAGACTTTATCTGATTTTCTACGTTAAAAAGAGGATAATTGTAATTCCAGAAATTAAATATAAAATAACTTCGTAACTAAGTCAAATCTCCCCCTTTTGTTACTCACTTAGCTTAAACTTCTAATTAAAATTCACCTCTTGGAACACTAGCCACCCAGTGGCGGAAACTTTCCTAATCCCAAACTCTCCTACAAGAAATCACGTTTTGTTCCTAGCCTGAGAAGAATAAACCTTAACTCGCTACTCACTATACTAAATCCTCGCGTTAATAAATGCGTTCTCGACTCGCAAGGTTATCACGACCAACAGGACTCTACACAGTAAAAAAATATTTGTCGGAAACTAGTGGCTGTGATAGTTTTCTAATATACTCGTACTATACAAGTGTGTTAAAGCAAAGTTCACAACAATTTGTAATACGAAAATATACAGGTACTCTTTATTTTAACAAGTAAAACATTGTAAACTTAATACTCATTAAAAACACGAAGATGAATAATTAATTCAGTACGTTTCATATGTCTCGGTGTCGTACACGTACAATAATTTACTTGTAGTGTTACAAATCCTTTTTTTTTTTGGCAAACTAATTTCCAAGGAATTGCTCATAAACCGTGCAATTTGTTTTTCTTTTTGCTGTACGTACGACGTTCCGGTTAAACGCAAAACGTGTATGGATCAGCGAAGACGGAATGCGATGGCAGGGGAAACGGGAGAGCCCCAAGAAAACCAAACCGGACAACGTAAACGTCCACCACGTTTTCGCATGCGGAAATTCGGGTTTTGGCCCGTTGGGAATTCGAATGATCTGACCTCTAGACCTACACCACCGTGGATCACTCGAAAAAGAAAGTTTAAATCTAATTTTAAAATCAATTATTGGTGGGAATTACTGGAATTTTCCTGTCTAGTACAAATCTTTGGGAGGATATTTTTTTAGGGTTCTTTGGCGTGAACCGTGGGCGGTTGACTTACCGTACCGTGGATTAAAATCATCATATTGGTGTTCCGAAAACGCTAATTGTGTGAAACCACCGTAAACGTCGCGCACGATATCTGTACTTTACAGACGAGTGGCTGTGTTACTTGTGATAAGTTTAAGTTAGGGATTTTGCCATTAAAGCGTTGAGGATTATGCACCAGGCTTAGTGAACTTTACGAGTTTTTGTGAGTAAAAGTAAACATAATTTCAGGTAGAAGGGAAGAGGTTTGCTATGAAGCACTGCAGCCAGCAGACTGTAGAACACGCAGAACTCATTAAAAGTAGTAAACACGCTACCCAAGATTGTCAGAAATGAGCCAATGCTAATGGTAATATTTTTTTTTAACATTATAACATGTTTTACTAGAATTAACTTAACTTAATGCCCAAAAATAAATTAATAACGGTCTATTGTTAGTTAAAAATGAAGCGTATTTCCAGTATGAATGATTTATAAAAAAATGTTTTGCAAGCAAAACCATCGTGAAGCAGGGTATAGGATGTTCACGGTAAACTGAGCACTTATGAAAGACTTGCTTTAAATCTTCTTGTATGTAGGTCTACACCGTGTATCCTTTCACCATACGTGAAATTAACACTATCACGAACCTTAGCACTATTTATGCGTCGGTCCAGAGAAACTGTGAAATTATTAGAAAAGTAAATATTTTACCAATCTTCTAGTTCTTAAACTTGCATCTACTTGAAAAAAAAAAAAAGCAAAATAAATCATTTCAGCAATGAAAAATATTTATGTAACACTTTTAATTAAACGTTTAAAGACGTAAAACTACTTTCCTTCTGTCGTTACCTACTTTACTGGACGCATGCCAGTCGTTGCGCGCATTCAAATACACGCACGTAGGAGCAGTGACTTTTTTCAAAGGTTTGTTTCAAAAGCCTTTAATTTACCGTGAATAATTTATAATAGTAGTAATTAATATAACTGTATGAAAACAATATTGGAATTAATGTCTGAAAAATATTTGTAATAATTTATTTGTGTAAAATTATAAATATTATAAGTTATGCCTACCATATTCTCTTACGTACCGCCACAGTATGATTGTCCATTTGACAATATTCTCTGCAAAAAGGGTTTTCAAATTCTGAAGCATCCAGAATGGAAATACGCTTTGATTTTGGTTACAATACACTTATTATAGACTGTTCACAGTAAAGTGGGCACTTCTGAGGCCCTAATTGGTTTTCCCTTTCAGCAATTTTTTATCCTTTTGCCACCTCTTAATCTTTTCAGAGCCACTTTAATTTACGGTTTCAAGAGTTGCCAATAAAAAAAATGTAATGATACATGCTGTACTTAAGTCAACACAACACTTGTTTCGTTGTCACAGCCAATGAGCTGTAGTCTTCGTGTTCGGCTACAGTTATATGTACTAGAAATAGACCAGTAAGAGGGTTTGCGAATCATTTACCCACATGTAAGATCATTGGTCATTAAGCTTCGCAGTGTACAGTACAGACAAAAAATTGACTTACATGCGCGTAATGTATACAATTGTGTACACCGGGTTTGAATGAATTAAAATAAATATTGCCGTGTAAGTAATAAACACAAAGTGTATACTCCACAGCACTCTGAGGTTAACGTCTAAGACGAAAATAGAATATAAGTAGTGACTGTTATTCCAAATGAGAGGGTATTCAAAAGTGGTCGCATTACCGAGAATAGCCTGTAATTGCACTTTATAAGTAAATTATAGCTAAATAGTTTACAGTGTTACAAAATATACGCATTTGTCTTTTATATGCAACATAACTCGTACTTTTCTGACAATGTTGGTAGTGTGTGTATTCTTTTAATGTCTTCTGCATGTTGTACATCCAGGTCCAGTGTTCTATTGGCAGACACTTTATTTCTGCCTTACTAGAGTTGTCACTTTAGATACACCCACATCATTTCACATGAATTCAAAAAAAAATAATTGGTGGCTGTTCTCATTAAAGTAAGCACTTTTGAAATCAACCTCTGAAAAATTACACTGATCCTAACTTACATATATTGACATGCTCCCAGTAAAGTTGCTAACGACGGAGGCACAGAAACTTAGTTCCATGTCTTAGCGCTGAATTAGAAGTATTACTAAAATACAGTAATAATTAATTTTACTTCCAGTTTTTTACGAGCATAAATGTAAGAATTGGCAAAATTGTGAAATATTTAATTTTCTAATAATTTGAAATGTCTAATTGTCCGATGCAAGAATAAATTGGTTTGGCCCATAGTAATGTTAATTGCACATATGGTGGAAGAATACTGAATTGTGCATACAAGTAGATCTTAAGCAGGGCCTTCGAAAGTGCTCAGTTTACTGTGAACATCTTAAAGTGAAATGGGAGGGGAGGGGGACAAGCATGTCAATGTATACCTTCTCTTTAAGATAACCGCCTGCTCAGGTCATCAAACGGCGTGCAGAACTTCGAAACAAAACACCGTTTAGAAAACTGCTCAACGTGCTTAAGTGATGTCAGCTTAGGAATAGCATTTACGAAACGTCACACTTGTGTATACCATTTTAAGGTTCTCTAGTCATCTCCAAATTCACTTTTTCCGCAAGTGAAGGTAGTAAAATTGGGCGTTTTCGCGGTCATTTTAGAGTATAAACATCCCAGTGCAGAATCTTTAAAAAATGTAGAGAAAAGTGCAGCACACTTTTACATTCAGTATTACGGCAGAAAATTATGTGCTCGCCGTTGAAAGTCTCATAAAGGCGTGGTGTTGACGGGAAGACGCCGCGCCAGTTCAGTGATTTCCGCTTAGAGACTACAGTGAGGCGCGATGAACATGACAGGGTCGCCCTTAGCGCTGCCATGATTCTAGCTGGACCTCGAAAGTGCAAATTACCTCCAACCAGGCGGCCGCCTTAAGGGGGATACAAAGTGGCATCTGCAGCCCACTCCACTGACTTCCGTCGTGTGCAGTAATAACTCACTGTTGCGGATCTCATTGGCGAGAGCAAACCGCAGTATCTGAAGGTCGTCGCGTGTTGTTTTCCTAACAGCCTGGTGTGTCCTCGAGAGGTTTAACGTGTTCAAAAAGGAATCAAAATGAGCAGATGATGCGCAGAAGTTCAAAACGCGTAGGGCGAGTCGGAAGAGTCCATTGTCGCTGTACGAAGGGGTGGGGGTGCTCAGTTCAGCAGCGACAGCGGCCGAGTGCGGTTGGGCGACAGCAGCTCCCGCTTGTGCATATTATACGTAGATAAAAAAACGTAAGTTTCGCAGCGTAGTATTTAACAGCGCGGTATTAGAGAGCGATGTTATCAGTGTGTTATGTACAGCATCATCAGTGTCACATGGTTTCCCTCCCTCGAGCGGTGAGCGTTCGGGGCAACCCTCCCCTACACTACCTCTCCTTCGTTCCCTCCCTCGAAGCTGCCCGAAGATTATTTTCTCATTTGAACTTTACCAGAAAGTCGCCGTAATAGATTCTCGGCAAATACACACTGTGGGAAATGCTGCAGTACAGCACACGTAAAGACTGTTCACAATAAATTAAGCACTTTTGAACCTCAGAAAAAAGTCACTGCTCCTACCTGGATATATTTTAACAGGCGCACTGAGGGACATGCGCGTAGTAAAGTTGATAACGATGGAGGAAAAGTAGTTCCATATCAGAACGTCGAATAAAAGGTGTTAAGTAACAATTTGTGACGACTTAAATTATTTCTTTCTCTTTCCGTTTTCTAATGCATCGGAGTATAAAAATTAGCAGAATTGTAAAATATTTACTTTTATAATAATTTCACAGTTTCACTTGACCGACATATGAATAAAGTGATGAGGCTCATGACAATGCTAATTTTCCATAATATGGAAGACTACACAACGTGCATTATAAGAAGATCTTAAGCAGGACTTTTTAAAGTGCTCGTTTTACCGTGAATAGCCTATATCAACAACGCCGGCATCCGACTAGCGAAAAAACGCCTTCTTGGGTTGGCAGTGAAAGAGGGGAACAAAGTTAAATCATGCGTTTTCTGCTACAGCTGAAAATTGTCAGTACGCAGTTTTAGACATTGTGAAGTGTCCCTGACCGATTTTCTTCCATTTTCCTTCCCTGAAGTCACGCCGGCGCACTGCAACAACCAAATCCTGGCTCCGCAAATGCCTCAGAAATGACGGGTAAACATATTGATAATACCTCCTCGTGGGTTCGTGGGCGCTGCTTTGTTTTCTTACGTCAGAGGCTGAACTTTTCCTTTTATAAGTAGAGTGCGCATTTATCCTACCAGCTCAAGAGCAAATTAAAAGACCCTGAAAACGAGTTGCCTTTGGAAATAGCTTGGTTTCTTGTAAACCTGTCAATGTTAGCGTAAACTGTAACACAAAAAGTTAATATCATATTTACAGTCGAATAAATGTCGAAAATTAAATTATTGAGGTAGCTAAGAGAGCGCCTGATTTTCCAAATTCACCGTTACAATTAAATAATATTAATTATTGTTGCTTTACTGTCACTGATCTATGGACTACACTCTGCGAGCAACGTGGAGAACATTTTTAACAAAGCTTTCATAGAGAATAATTTAGCCTCGAGACCTCTCTATGAATAGTATATGTTGCTTGACGTAGTGACATGGATAAAAATATATAAGGTCACGCATAACATTAGCTCCACGACAGTGAGATGTTTCTATACAAAATCTGTGAGAAAATGATAATGCCATGTACTTAACAGAGCATTTTTTAAATTAAAATCTAATATATATCAATGTCTGTTATTTCTCTAGACAATATTACTTCTTAAACAGAAAACAAAAGTATTCTTACATACAGTTCTCCAGTGAGGAAAACGACAAACTGACAATAGCGCTTAGCATTACTTTATGTAAGCATGTGCTAACAGAATTCTCACGTCTTATTTAATGCAAAAACGTTTCTTTATATAGTCCGTTATGATGTAATGCATACACTGCGTCAAAGGTCACGTGTGTACTCCTTGAAATAAGTGCCTATCACCTTTTCATTTCACGTGTCTACTTCCATTTAAATTTCATAGCCACCGAAATAATTATTCTAAATATCTCAAACATATGATAGAAAGTGGAAAGTCGAACACAAAAACCCCAAGTATTATGAAATATTTAATTTTTCATAGTCAAACGTTTTATAGCCTTGATAATAGTGTTAACTATATACGAAAGATTGTTCCAAGACGACACTTGTTGATCTCTGCATAAAGTTTATACGTCGCAAAGACTTACGCAAGGGTACTCATAATAATGAATTTATTGATTTTGCCAATTTTAACAAAAGATTTTTCGTTTGGGAATCAGCACAATTTTTATACTGTTATTTGAAAATTCTTTCTTCTTCCGGTTTTATTACGCTGCTTTCAGTTGAGAGGCACAGCACCCAAAGACCCTCATCAAGTAGGCCTACTCCACCCACTGATACAATCAAAATATATTCCCAACCTGAGTAGATTCAATAAAGACACCGGTAAATACGCTGTAAAGTCCTTTCTGATATGTAAAAATATTAAAACCTGATTAAAAAAAAAAATATGTTCTCACAAAAACCGGTACTAGCCACAAGCCATATTGACAAAATCCACATTAAAATGAGTAGTTTTTTTTATGAAATTCATACCCCAAATTTAACAACGAAAACAACAAAAAAAATTATACCAGAATACTTACGACACAAAATCTACATTTACGAATAAGCATTTGAATAGAATTCTTGCAACTGTGCAAAATCATATCCCATGAAAAAATTATTGGTAGCTACCCAACAATGTCTCGCCCTAAAAAATATAAATAACTTTTCATGTCATAACAGTACGGCAAAGAAATTTAATGGAATGGGATTTGTCAATGGTTATAATTTAAGTTTTACTATAGAATATAAATTGCCAGATTTTAAAATAATTTCTTCGTGACGTTTCTATAACTTTAAGAAATACTTAAGCTGAAATAAAATATCGTGTTAGTATTAATTTTTTTAAAACATTTTTGGGCAAAGTGTATGGTAAAAATTCTCATAATTATACTAAAACGTGGCTTGAAGTTATTTTTATACTTGTCTCACATTTTCATAAAAATTTTACCTGAATTATGTAAAAAAAAAATTGCAAAATATCTTCAAAACACACAAAAATAGGCACCATAAGCACACGCGGCACATGTTTTAGGATTTCGTTCGTTACTTCTTGACGAAAACAAAGTTAACCGTGAAATTAATGAGACGCCAGTCTCGCAGTAGACATATTTTATTCAGTACTCAAAAACACCAACAAATATAAAAGCTTTAAAAGGACAGATTTAAAAATAAAATTTGGGAGGAAGAAAAAAAACGTCAGCGACTTGGGACAACTTCGATTAATATAGACGCTCGATTTTCGAGAAAAGAATTTATGTTAAGTTGTATTTCATAACACTTTTACTCAGATCCACTTTCGCGATTGGATGGTTTCAACTGCTGAACTCCTACTGTGGCTGCGTGCCCGCGAATCACAGACGTTCAGTACTTGAGTAAAGTAATTCTCATTGGCCCAGTAAACACCGTGCTGTATTCCGACGAAGGCAAGCGGCCAATAACGCATTAAAAACTACAGGAGTGCAGGTGGATTTCTTTGCGCGAAAATCTCGTGTCCGTATTGGTTAATACTGTTTATGGTCGTCAAGCACACAATTACATTTATTTGGCCCCATTTCCGGGACGAAATTTTGGGTTAATATTACGAGTAACAGTAATTATCTTAATTTATTTAAATGAATGTAATTTTTAACTACCCATATAGGTTTCTGAGGATTTTTTTGCAAACAGGTTGTTCGATTTTTTCCTTCGCTTTTTGCCTTATGAGTGAAAAAATGTGCTACATAAAGGGGTGTAGGTAGGGCCTTATTCTATATTATTTTAAGTTTTCCAGACGCTGGTTGTCAAATGTACGTTTAGAGTATCAAAAACTGAAGCAATGTGACATATGCGGAGAAGGGTTTTTCCTACACTTATGTAATGTAAATGTTAAATTGTAGACCAGGCGTACATATGAACGGCCAAGTCGCAGTTAGATCCCTATCCTCACATTCCTTGGGCTACGCCATGCGAATTCGGCCGCGGAGGTTATAACTTTTTTTTTTTAATTTTTGGTATAAAGCGATAAGGTTGTTGTGTCACCTCATGCATTCCTTTGTCACTTGCCAACTGCCATGGCGGTTCCTTAATTTTTAAAACTTATAGCGAAGGAATTCTCATAGTATCGAAGTGAAGCGGGCAATCTTTTTTTAGGTAAGCGAGAAATGTTCACTCGTAAATTAGTCCATAACATCAGATGCACTAATGCGCATTGCACCTGCATGTATGCAACGTGCATACACTACAACCAAGCGGGATGCCTGCTAGTAATCTGCGTACACACTGATTCAGAGCTTGATATGGCCAAACCACTAAAGACTGACACGTGCTGACTGTCACCAAACGCTTATCGAGATTGTTGCTGCTTCTAGCAAGTCGTGGTGATAAGTCGCAACAACTCGGTGTTATTCGTAGGTGAGTAACAAATGAAGAATATGTAAGAAATATTATTTTTGGAACTCGTACACTCTAACTACAGTCGATGCAACAAAACGTGGGAATATTGTCAATATGTGAGCTTGATTAATAACATTACAAATAATTTGAAAGAATATAGTTCTCCTCCAAGACATATTCTTTTATAATAAAAACTTGCTACCTTCCGCAATTAAAAAAAATTCGTTACCATAAATAACTACCAAAATCCTCCACTGTTAAGAAATTTACTTTTAGAAAGACGTAAAACAGAGCATTGAACACTGTTCTCCCCCCTTTCCACCAGACTAATTTCTAAACTTCTGTGGTTTTCATAATAGTGAACAGTTTTATTTAATTTCCCTAATTATATTAAGTGCGTTCATGTGGAGTAGACTAGAAAGGTATGGACGGCTCGGCGAGGTTTTGAGAACCGATGAGGGTGGAGCGAGGTGAGTACAGAACGGCGCCGGAATGCAAGGGAGGGCGAAACGGCACATCCCCAAGAAAACCTGCCAACAGCGGCATTTTCCAGCACAATTCCAGCGTGCGAAAATTCGGGAGCGACCTCACCGGGAATCGAACCCGGTTCGCTTTAGTGTTGAACGAGTAGTCTGACCATACCACTGCCACTGCTTCAAATATTATTCAAACTTTTAATACACATAATATTTCTGTATTATAGTACTAAATAGTAATCTGACGAAATTACAAAATGTAGAAAATTCATTTCTATAATTAATATAATTGTGGTGACATTATATATGTATATATATATATATATATATATATATATATATATATATATATATATATATATTATATTATAGCAAAATTACTACAAAACTCTTCATAATTAATTTGTTAGACTACAGTTCAAAATCACTGTATGAGTAATTTGGGGAAACAAAAATTAATTTTAGGATGGAACTTCATTGTACGGTTCGTCACTGGTTTTTTTTTATCGGTTTTACAATCGAACTCAAAGGTAAAACTGCGCAGAATTTCAACCCTAATCGCAAGCGAACAAAGAACCAGATTTTTAATCAGTTTCTTTATAACATTCTTATGAATTCAAGAAACACTTGAGTTGAAGATTTCTGAGAATTGACTGGCAAAATATTTACGGATAAATGTACACAACTGTGCTAAAATGTACCTAGTCGTAATCTTTTTAATTTACTAGGCACTTTAATCTTTCATAGCATACCATAAAACCGTACAATATACTAAAAATATACAAAATGTTTTTAGGCGCTTGAACATATCTACAATCTAAATCTGAATCACTCAGAATTTAATTATTTCAATCAGTCGAATGTATCCGACTAATTCAACAGACATTTCAGTGAATTGAACTGATGAATCGGTAGAAAAATGCCAGATTTCCTTCACTTATTGATTCAGTGACCTTTTCCGCTGATTCGTCAGTAATTTTTTTCACTGTTTACTCAGAGGTTTATTTTTTACTGATGGATCAGTTAAACAGTGTGTAAAGTGGCCGTTAAACAACATGTATCAAGTGAAATAACAAAAAATAAACTAATTAAACCAATACAAAATACTTTCTAAAAAGTGGTTCGTCTTTCAAAACGCCATGTTATGAGGTAATATGAACACTCCAGATTTACATTCATTTTTACGTCTTTCATTTCGTTTTCATGTAATCGTCACAGCACTCTGTTTGAAGGTCCAAACTGCATATACTGTGATGATGAGAGTAGCCTACACATTCGTTGTAACAATCCTAACGATACCAATTAAACCAAAAACGAAAAGTAAGAGCATGCAATATAAATCTTCACGCTTTCGCAATGATATAAAACTCATATATTTTCCACTTAATATTTCACCTTCGCGTGGTAGCACAGGTGGCAAGGTAAGGCCCAAAGTCGAAGGGTGTGTGAGTTCAATTACGGCTACATCAGGGATTTTTTTTTTTTTTACGTTTTTAAATTGTGGTAAATTGGGCAATATAAATAGTAAACTATCGTAAATATGTTTATTTCACGTAATTGTTGGGCCACATTCAATAAAAACAATATTTAATTCACCACTATAGTCGGCCGTCACTTATTCAATCACTGAAATAATTTCACGTCACCAATTCTATCAGTGAAATTTTTTCACTGCGACAATCAGTGGTTTTCCACTGATTCTAAGTGGAGCCTCATTTTCACTGATTCGAATTTAGAGTGTAAGAGCAACGTACAAAGCCGATGGTAGGGCGAACCTTGCATTGACAAATCAGCGGAGCTGCAACGATTTTGAACACCTCACACAGACCTTTATTCTGAGCAAACAGAGAAACCACGGTATAGCATTCCCTAGACAGCGAACGATAATAACTCGGTTGTAGAAACCTACGCTAGATTCCATATTTACAGGAAATTTGCTTCCTCGCAGAGGTATCAAACAAAGGATGGCCGGACTGGGAATCAAACCCGAGTCCTCCCGAATGCAAGTCTAGAAGGTTACCACTGTACCACCTTGCTCGGTATTTATGTATGGCAACCGCTTCCCACAAGTCGCTCGTGATTGCTATTAAAAGTGTCATAGAGAGAGACCTGCAAAATTCGCGTTATTATTTGAGGACACATTAAACTTGAAACACGTGTATCTTTGCTATACGTATGTCATTGGACCATACTTCATGTGACACGCCCTGGGTAACTCTGCGCCAATAAATGAACACTTCTCAATTTGTGTGTCCCAATCACGCGGGGTTCAGTCAAAAAGGGAGTGACTTCACACATGTATATGTAGCAGCCAACGGAGAAAAGACGCTGTCTCCTTTACGTACAGTACTGTGAAGTTTAGCCTGATGTAAAATAATAACGCGAAATTGGCAGGTCCCTAGTTATAGACAATCTAAAACTTTAGGAACTAGGACTATCTTCGCCAAGGGACACACTTGCGATATTCCAGTTGAAGTAAAAACAAGTTTATACTCTATCAACATGATATTCCTGGTTAAACGCCAAGTTACGGCTGGTGGGGTTATGCGTTCGAATCCCGGATAGTAATAAACGTGTACATTATTTTTATAGCGTAAATACACGTGTCTACGGATACCCGTCATGCCGATAATGACTAGCCTCACAATTGTGTACATTATGCACGTGTACATAATTTGTTGGTCTGTACTGAACTCTGCGAAGCTCATTGATCAACATTCTTGTGGATAAATGATTCTCAAACCGTCGCATTGGTCTAGGTCGTAATTGGTTCATATAACTGTAGCCGAGCATTATAGCCTAAGCCTCATTGGCCGTGACAACGAAATAAGTGTTATGTCGACTTAAGTATAGGTTCAATCATAAAATATTTCGTTTGCAAAACCTGAGACCGTCAATTAAAGTAGGTCTGAAAGGGTTAAAACAGTAAGCGGTGGCGCGTGGCAAGAAGTACAAATAGCAAGTTCTAGGAATACGTCAACACCAGTTATCCCAATTATACGGAGGGAAAAATAGCGAGAGGGTTAATACGCGATAATTACCTCTGTTCGCAAATCGAATTGAGAACAATCATGCTAACCACAGCACAACATTGTTGCCTCGTTCCCGCCCGAAAAGAAAAAGAAAAAAAAAAAGGCCAGGAGCTTTTGTCGCGCCCACCTACGGACAAATGCGGTACAAGTGGTGCTACAGCCACGGGCGCGAATTGCTGCACTTCCTGTGTTCCCGCGTACAGAGTGTAATGATGACCATGTCGGGGAGGTATGGAAGAGTACGGGTACAGTGAGTGCTGAGGGGTGCGGGGGGGGGGGGGTAGGGCGGACACCGTCACTGTAAACTCGTTAGTGGGCGTGTGCTTTGTCGGGGGGGGGGGGGGGGTAAAAAACGCTCGAGAGGGAGGGTGGGGGAGGGAAAGCAGCAGCACAAGCGCGTTGGCGTCGACGAGGGCCAGAAAAGTACCCCCTATCCAGCCATTTTCTCTCTCACTCGCCCAACTCACTCGGTGATAAATTGATTTTCAAAACTCAAACCCACCAAAACGAGAAGTACATCCCAATCCACTCGCTTCCCATTACCGCCGGGCGCGCGAACAGTCACTTTCAAAATTGATTCGCGTTTATTTCGGCGTTAACTCGCACTGCTCGGGAAAGGGGGAAGGGTGATATCTGGTCCGCGAAGGGGAAAAAAAAGGGGGGGGGAGGCGCTTGTGCCTCTGTTCGAGAAGGATCGCTTGAACACGTGTGCAGGGATGGGTCGGGGTGACAGTTGAGCGTGAACTTGCGAGTAGATAAGTTCCCAAAGACGAAACAGAGTGGCGGTTGCTTTGATGCGGGCATACCCGTTCTCTGATCGGATGCGAGTGGCTCTTGATAAAGGGCCATGTGAGTGAGTGAGTTAGTGAAGAGATTTGGACGGCTCTTAACATCGAGGTCTTGAGAGCCGATGAGGGTGATTGAAGTGAGTATGGAGAAGCGCCGGAATGAAAGGGCGGGGGAAACGAGAGATCCCCGAGAAAACCCACCGACCAACGGCATCGTCCGGCACGATTCCCACATGCGAAAATCCGGAGTGACACGGCCGGAGACTGAACCCGGATCACCTTGGTGGGAGGTGAGCAGGCTAACCGCTCAGCCACCGTGGCCCCAAAGGGCCATGTGCCTGATCGGCCTAGACGTGAAAAATTCGCGTTATCACTTGAAGACAGAACTGACTTCAAACGCATGTGCGTTTGTATTGCTCATGTCATTGGACTGCAGTCAATTTGACGCGCCCCTGGGCGGCCTTGAATGGATCAGAAACAATTAGCGACAAGATAGCCCTATCACGTACCACCTAGGCAAATGGGACTACGAGTCCTCGCTTTTGCAGCAGCCAATGAACAAATGGCACAGGCTCGAATGTGTACAGGGCAGTGAAGTCCAGCGTGTCGCCACACTCTAAGGAATTATTCGCAAATTCTCTATATGAGTGAGTACGCGGAGTGAGAAAGCGCGAATGGTAAAGTTATATCGCATACACTCATGCTAGTGTTCCTACATTTGCTCAGGAAACAGTCAAATGCGTATGAAAATTCCCAACTTTGTATAGTAGCAACGCTGAACATTCCATAGCCAGATGGGTGGCATTATTTCCATACGAAATATGGGTTAAAAATTTCCAATTCAATTTAGGTAGTTTACCAGAATTTTTTTGAAGAGTGCAAATAATAACGCGAATTTTGCAGGTCTCTACTGATAGGCTAACTGCATGCTGCGAGCAGGTTCTCTATTAGCTGGGCTGCCATGCGCTGGCTGGCGAATGGCGTACTGAAATGTTGCGGTTTAGTGACGCCATTTTGCTGGCGCGCATGGGATACGTGGTTGATTCACTTCTGTGTTCTGTAGTACTCTACAACCGCTAGAATGCATCGGTCCCCTATAGTATAATCGGCTTAGTCAAGCTTCAATCAAACTTGTCATGACAAGCCAGTGAGCTTGAATCAAGCTTGCTAAGCAAGCCAGCAAGTTTGAATCAAGCTAACGAGACTCTACAGGTCAAACTTGACACAAGTTCAATTAGTTATACCAGCCACAAGCTTGCCTTGGCAACCTACAAGCATAATTCACGCCTTCTGCAAGCTATCAATTAGCAAGTAAGCACCAGTCATGAGAAATCTGTCTTGAATCGGGCAAATACCAGTCAAATGGCAACTTACTCCTCTCCAGCCTTGCTTGTCGGACAGACTATCTGTTGCGTGTTGTAACGGTTACTATAAGATAGACAAGAGGTGCTCGAAACAAAAAAGTTGAACCCGAGAAAACCCCATTTCACACCCCACTGCACCGTACTAACAACTCCAGCTACTGGACCCAAATGTCCAACACAGTGCCTGTTACCGGTTATGATCAAATAAATAAACTGGTTCCCATTCTTCCCTGAGCGACAAGATGGAAGTCACAAAAAATTCCTACCCCACCCCCAAAAATATATATTGTTTATTTTGGGGTAAATCAATAACAATTTTCACACAAGCCCATTAAAATTTTTATTAAATACTAATAGTTTTTCGCAATATAATTTCATTTTAAAATCAATATAATTAAATTAATACAGTAAATCGTTGAAAGCCCACTTGGGTATGCCAGGATTAAAAAAAATATATTAGAAACTGTCAAGTTACTTCAGCCCTGGTTTTATAAACTTTAACAATTATAAGATAAACTCTCTACGAATAAATGCATTAAAACAACGGCATTAAAAATAATACTCATTTTTAAGTGAGGTGTGCCTTAGCGTTTTCCCCGAATGGCAAATGCCAACTCACGCATGTGCAACTAAAATTTCGTGCCAGTGTCTCTGTAGGTTAAAATCCTGGAACATTTGAGATCTAGTTCTAGTTTATTTACATCCATACAATCTTAAGGCATGATATGACAGCATAAAAACAATGTGTTCAATATTGTAGTAAAGCATTACTTTATATAACGCAGTTATTATTTCTTAAGTCGCACGTGTACAAGTCGTGTTCTGCTTTGTGGAATATTTGGCGACAGAAATGACTGACGTCTAAACGGCTAAGCTAAAAGCGAGCTTGGCATAGTCTACTATGAGCCACTAGAGTCAAACGTCTGCTCCAGCGAGAATCGAACCCACGGCACCAGCTCAACGTCACAGAGTATTTGAGTATACAGAGGTGAAACCACCGAACTCGCCAACGAAATGGCGTCACTGGCCAGCAACGTTCGCTAATCAGCGCCCTCCCGCTTGGCGAACCGGGTTCGATTCCCGGCGAGGTCTCTCCCGGATTCTCGCATATGGGAGTCTTGCCGGACGATGCCGCTGATCGGCGGGTTTTCTCGGAGATCTCCCGTTCCCCCCATCCTTGCAGTCCGGTGCTGCTCCATACTCGCCTCGTTTCACCCTCATCGGCTGTCAAAAACTCGACGTTAAGAGCCGCTCAAATATCTGCACTGCACTTCACTCCTATTTGCCAGCCAAAATGAATTTTTTTCTCCCTATGTGCAGTAGCCAGTTATACAAAAGTCCTACTGCAGAGATTAGCGCAGCCAATCAGGGAAAGGGCACACCCGCATCAAAGGAACCGTCACGCATCATTTCGTGTCAGTGTATTTATCTACTCTGTGATAACGTCAAGCCTAAAATTCACTGGGTCAAAAAAAATAATTTTAAAAAATTTGGCTCATTAACCCATTCAGACCCACTGTACACAAATATGTACATTACGCACGTGGAGGTAATTTCCTGTCTGTACTGACACTGCGGAGATCAATGACCAATGATCTTACCTGTGGGTCAATGATTCGCAAACCGTTTTGCTGGTCTAGGTCATAACTGGTTCATATAACTGTAGACGAACGTATAGCCTACAGCTCATTGGCTGTGACAATGAAGCAAGTGTTGTATCGACTTAAGTACAACACGCATCATAAAGTGTTTCGTTTACAACACATGAAAATATAAATTAACGTGAGTCTGAAAGGGTTAATGAATATTATAAAAAAATTCTAGCTGCTCGATAAGGAAACCGTAAAAATATTAATTTTCATTGAATGTGACATAAGATACACAACAGAATTACAAAATACAATTATAGGCTATTCACGGTAAAGTGAGCACTTTTTAAGGCCCTTCTAACAGGCATTAACCCCTGATAAATATAGTTTATTGCAGCCTCATGCGTCAACTTTTGGGAAAGATGAAATGTACAAACTGTATTTATTAATCACATCTTAATATTTATATTAAAAGAGTATTAGAAAGATAGAAATTGGCTGAAAGGAATAATTAGTAGGGCCTTAAAAAACGCTCTTTTTACCGTGAACAGTCTATACACAGATTTACCTGTTTTACTGTCTTCCAATTTAATCAAAACTATTCAGTTGTTACGTACACGCAACGCATGAGATGAAGATAGATTCACAATGTTGACTGCGAGCGTAGAGGTTGGTTTCAGTTACATGCCAAAGTGTGCATACAACCTTATGGTTACAAATGTGCAAGTTTGTGGGATATGCAAACTGAGCACAGTGATAAAAGGGGCTCGGGTTTTGAAAGGAGACGGAGCCAGAAATCTGCACAGTATATTTTGGTTTACATCAGCCCATTGATAAAGCTGATGACGGAAAAACTAATCGGAATTGTAGCGGTATTGTTTTAAAAAGTTAAAAAAAAAAAAAAAAAAGAGTCCAGAACTTTTATCGACACTTAAAAGAGATGTCATAGTAGATATCGAGAAGCGTCGAGTTCGGGACGCCAGTCCACGAACTTATTGAACGCCGCCATGATGCGCGGCTGCCTACATTCGGAGCACCAGTCAGTACACAGTATAGTCCATTCAAGGTTGCTTCCGACTTTTCTGAAGCCCTGGTAAATAAAGATATGCAAAATTCGCGTTATTATTGGGCTTCAGACTAAACTTCACAGTACTGTGTGTACTGGAACAGGTTTTGTTTCTCCATTGGCTGCTGCATAGATGTGAAGCCACGCCCTTTAAGAATGAACTGTAAGTGATTGGGGCACATAATTGTGAAGTGTTCATTTATTGGCGCAGTTTTACCGAGGTTGTGTCAGATAAATTATGGTCCAATGACATAACGTATTGCAAAGGTACATGTGCTTAAAGTTTAACGTGTCCTCAAATAATAACGCGGAATTTGCAGGTCTCTATTGATAAAGTTCCATTTTCAGAACATTCCTCCTCCTCGTGCAAACAAAGATTAACCAGGTCTAGAAAATCACACCCACTCAGTTTAATAATGTTTTGCATGAGAACTATTTCTTACTGCGCATTACCAACACGCCTATTTTCGCCCTGCTTTCATTAGTGTTAATTACAAATCAAATATTGTAATTTATAAATAAATTTGTAGTAAATGCTAAATTCAATTAAAACTAAGATAATTTTATGTTAGCAGATGTATAAAACGCTTGTGAAAATGGCATATTTAGGAAAGAACTAAACACTTCGAACATAGGGTGATTTTTCAGAGGTTTGGTACAAAAAGTGTGAAGAAACCAAGAATAGACTACACAGAGAGAGCGAGAGAGAGGGAGGGGAGAGAGGGAGGGGGAGCGAGTGTGAGAGAGGGGAGGGGAGGATTAATATGCTTCAGAAAACATGGAATGAAGGAAAATCTTCTTTAATCACCTTCCTTAAATTACAAACTACAACAACGATAAAAAAAAATTCCTTGCGGAGAAATGTTACCTTGAGAAATTGTCAACTTAAAACCGGGTGGTTGGCTGATCGCTACGTCACACTGTCAAGATGATAATTTTACGTCAAGCTCTAAATTGAATAATTTTGTAAGGACGAAGTGCCACAGAAACGAGTTAGGAAATACTTTTGGCGCAGCGAGCTCCTTTATCTTGCAGTTGTTTTATTTTTCCATCCCCGACCGTTGAGCCGGTCAACTCTGGGGGGCACAAAATTGCGAAACCACATACGTGATCACCCCCCCTCCCCCCTATTTTCGTCCACACTCCACACTCTCTGCCCACGGGCCAGCGGAGTCGATCCCACGCTCACTGCATTAGCCTCATCGCCTGTCAAATAAAAAAGATTAATGTCGCGCTCCGCAGCCCCCTCCGTCAGTTTTGCTGACTGGCGCCGCGCGCGCAACCCCCCTTCCCCCCCAAAACCACCCCCGGATAGGTGAGCGTGTGTTTTATTGCCTACCTCGCAGAGGGCAGGCTGAGCGACAGCAGAGGTGACGTCCTATTGATTCAATATTGAGGGGTGCCAGGGGTGCGATCGCTGGTTCCCCTCCACCCCCTAACACCCCTCTGCCGCGTAGCTCGACACCGACTATTTCCCGCAGTTCTGCGTCCGCAGCCATCTGCCACGACTGTGTACAGTAGCACAAAATAGCCACGAGGTATGCATTTGCACAGTCAAACGAAGTTATTACATTGTACGCTCAATAATTTCACACTTAGAGTAATTCGTCAGATTATTTCATGTATAAAACTAACAAGCAAACATTTTCATTACACAATTTGCATCTCGATGTTACATAACGGTGAATAGCAAATGAATGAACTGCCGTTCGTCTCGATGCAGTCTCAGATCTTGTCAAAACGTAAAGAATTCTGACAGCCTACGGTCACAATAATTTCTTTTTCTTTTTTTTTCACGAAGTAATACAAATACATTCTACATTTACTACTGATGTACATTCTCTTATTGTAGCATTCCGTTCTCAGAAATTTTCCGATTAAAAGGTTAATATAAACTTGCGGATCCTCTAAGAATCTTCCATCTTCACAAAATAATTTTAGCTGCACGTTAGATAATGCGAACAACACATATCTCAAAGTGAATTTAAATGTAAAAAATTAAACATTATATTATTATGTACGAATAAATATAAAAATAATGCCACATTCAAGAACATCAGAACGGCACATATTACGTACTACATACAGCATCTAACTAACATAAAGTATCATTCCTTGCAAGTACTTAAATGCACTTCCGTATCCCGAAAACAAAAAAAATAAAAAAATAAAAAATGCGCGGAGCACATTCAAGTATACAAATGCGTACAGAACTAAACTAAACAAAACTGAAAAATAATTTTGTTAAATACATCCTGCCAGATTAATTTTGTAGTGGACAGAAAATCGTAATTTTTTTTTTACTCATCACGAAACATCAAAATATCTTATCTTGTAAAAAGCACAATTTAATAATTTTTCTGTGCAATTCTGCGCAAACGTGTCTCTCTCTCTCTCTCTCTCTCTCTCTCTCTCTCTCTCTCTCTCTCTCTCTCTCTCTCTCTCTTATATATATATATATATATATATATATATATAATATTATATATATACACTAGCGGACCCGACAGACGTTGTCCTGTACATATGTCTTAAATCCGAAATTTTCAAACTTTTTTTAATAAGTTGTAACAATCTGGACCGTTTTGAGGAAAATTTTTATAAAAAAAGTTATTACAATACCTGACGTAATTTGTTATGAAATCAATTAACTACACAAATAAATTTGTAGGTTAGGATGATTGTTAATCAACGCACGTGTAAATTTGATAGGAATTTATGTAAAATACTCACTTCAATACCGCACCGAATTTGCACAATGTATAGTTTTTATCTACAATCCAAAACCCTTCACACACTAATTACATCTGAATGTAATATTTCAATTAGCACGCGATTAATTTTAACACAATAACAACACAAAGTTACGAAATTCTCCTGAATCTGATCGCAGCGCCACTATGGGGACAAACTGGAAGTAAAATGAAATATTTTTGGATATTCGACACCGCGATCGCAGCGCTGTCTGCCGGATACAATGTAAAACATTCCAAGATCAACAATAACTTATAAATAAAAAATTTATTTAAAAAAATTTTGTAGTGGACCGAATTGTGAATCTAAACCATTCTCGAATCCACTTGAACACACACAAAAAATTTGATCAAAATCGGTCCAGCCGTTTAGGAGGAGTTCAGTGACATACACACGCACTGAAGAATTAATTATATATATATATATATATATATATATATATATTATACATATATACATACATATTAAATATCGGGAACAAGGTCGGTTGCAGATATATTTTTGGAATAAATTTCTTAACTGGGAACCTTGGAACCACAAGAATAGCTTCAGTTGTTAAGATATTACGTTCAGAGTTCCAGCCACCTCCAAACAAACACCCTGATACATTTGTGGGAGGGGGAGAATGCCAACGGGAAAATGTTCGCGGTGGGGTTTGCGAGGTACTCCCATCAGCTCGGAACGGACGAGCAAGGTGCCTGGGAGAGAAGAGCGCAAATGAGTTGGAAATCCATCGCCGCCCTCTCTTCTTGCTCTATCATCGCCATGAGCAGTATTACACACGTGTGATTTCGCGTAGCAGAATTCCCCCTCCCACCCCCCTTCCCCCTCACTCCTTGCCCAAATATATCACCCAGCTGACCGAGTTCGCGAGCGGTGTGAATGCGATACAGGCGTCATTGCCTTAAGATTACTTCTACTCAGGTCGGGAATATCAATGTCAAATGGTTAGTAACCAAAAAATCTCGCCAATAGGGAAGCGTTAGTGTCGCATGTGTATCAGATTTTTTTTTCTAGTCTGTAAATCCTGGTTTTTCTTCCTAACCTGATGAATAACATTAACGTAATTTGAATGTCACAAGTTGCACATATATGTTAAATTTTATCTAGTTTAAAAAGTAAATAGATGTATAAATGGTAAACAGATTCCTTAGTTATAACTTCGTGACATTTGATCAGGTAATTTTCTATGCAAATATTTTGTTTTACTAAATGCTTTCTCTATTAAAATTATGAATAGTGTTGGTGGATATGGTCAACTGTTTTGTTTTGGAATGTTTGGAACGTTTTAGGAAGGTTCAAAAAGAAAGTAATATATGGAAAGCTGATAGAAGTATGTCTCCAATATTTATGTGGTTCGAGATTGATGGTAATTTGACGATGATGTTTAATGGAAGAATGTTTTATATTTGTGAGTAAACGGAATCAAGATTGAACTACAAAAATACTCAAAAAAGTAATAAATTAATGGCGTATTTGTAAGTCTTCAGAGGCCGAGATGTCATCAGTGAATTCCAAAGGAAACGAGGGCCTCATTATTTAGTTTTTCGAGTAACATAGAGACATATTCATCACTGGCTAATTCCGAAGGAGGTTCGTCACCGGAAGAAGTCTCAACTTCGGAGCTCAGGTCAGCGCAGTTATACGCGCTTCAGTGCTTGGATACGGAAGTCAACTACGGGACTTAAGCAGACAGAAATACGTCGGAGTGTCTATTGCTGACATGTGATTGCAGTCTGCTGGGACGCAAGGAGAACCAGGTTCTGCTCTAATGGGAGAATTCCAGATTCAGCTGCGAACTACCTGATTCTACTACAACAGATACGTCCAGCGTCTCCTGCTTGATCTCGAACTGTCTTTGTTTTTCAAAGGTTAAATATTAACGCGCTCAAACCAGAGCGACTCATACATTTAGTTGGAGTCCCACCTTACAATGCTTACTAGGTTAAACAGCTTCCTTATAAAATCTCATCTATCATTTTCTTGTAATGATGCTATCTTTTAAGCTTGTGTGCTGACTAGATATATATAGCTTAATTTATATTGATATGGGTAGAAAGCTAATATTCCAAAGAGTATCCATTTGGTGTTAATTGCAACCTCATTTCTCACATTTTATTATTATTAATAAACACGTCAGGAGTTGTTTGAGATTAAATTTCATTTCAGTATGTTATTATACTTTTCAAATAGTTACCAGGTTTAATTGGTTTTAACCATGCGAGATAATGTTAACACTTGCTCTTCATCTAAAAGCTTCTCATAGCCAAGGCAAGCGAAATATGGATAATTATTTTTAATAATATATATTTTTAAGTGATAAATACTATTGATTATTTATAAGTGCCAACTATTTTAATTTTTATATTTGGTACAGAGGTAGCGTCCACTCGTGTTACAGAGTTACTAAACAGGATATTAGTATGTACCAATAGTTCTCCTACGTGGGTTGGTGCAGACTTGTCTCTTATTATTGAGGCGTATAATAACGAAACTTAGCGACTGTACATATATTTAACAAACGAAAAGTTTGGGGCTACAATTTTCTACGTTAAAAAAAACAAGATATAATTGAAATAAACATAAATCAAACATAAAATAAATTCGTAGCTGAGTAAAATCTTTCTCTTTTATTATTCACGTAGATTAAAACTTTATTTAGAAGTGACCTCTTTGGAACACTAGCGCATACCTAGCGGCGGAAAATTTTCCCTATACCTAACTATCCCTTAAGAAAACTCGTTTTGATCCTAACCTCAGTAAAATTAACCTTAGATAAGGTTTATTCCGCTCAGGTTAGGAAGAAACCGGAACAAAAAAATCCGCCGCAAGGTCTTCTGATCTTATAACTATTCAGATCACGCACACAATTGTGCAGATGACCACAGGAAGGTATTTATTAGCCAGTGCTGTGCACTTTGATGCTCAATGCGCAATGATCTCTCCTGTGGGTTGGTTACTGGTGCGTAGACTGTGCTACTGTCAACGCTGAGCGAAAGAGTTGTTCCACCCAACAAAATACGTGTTTGTATAATATAGCCAAACATATAGCCTACGGTTAGAACCCCGAGTATTTTTGCGGATTGAGTTGGCAGCAAGCTAGGCTGGACAGGCCTCTATACCCTCGAGACATTATCGTTTGCTTATTGGTTGTTGTGACCAAGTGCGGCCTCTGTGTTAAACACTCACACTGCTGCTTCCTGCTTGTTACAGGCTCGCAGTCAAACGAGGCGTATCTGAACAACTGTCGTCCAGTCATAACAGTAGGAGGAAAAAAACAAGTGTTTGGAGTCTACCTCGCATCCGAACGAATTCGCGATATACTCATGGCTCTACCTAGAGTCCATTCACGGTTACTTCAAACTTTTCTGAATCCTTGAAAAAGTTCCACTTAAAGGATATTACTCCGCTCCATGCAAACAGAGCTTAGAAAATCACACCAGAATGCCAACGCACCGCACTGTAATAATATTTTGTGTAAGAACTATTTCGTACTCGACATTATAACAACACGCCTATTTTCTCCCTTTACCTATTTATCAATATCAGTTATAAATAAGATAAAGTAATTTGTAGACAAATTATGAGTAGAAGTTCACTGCAACCAAAAATAAGGTTTTTTATAAGACAAGTATAAAACGCTAGTGATACAGGGCTTGTATAGGAAGCAACAAAACATGGGGTGTTTTTTTCAAAGGTTTGATTCACAAAGTGTGAAGAAGCCGCGAATAGACTATATGAAGTAGCCCCAACATAAACATCATTGCTACCTGGAGGCGAAAATTTGATCAGCCAAACCATTACCATTGAGCTTCCGAAACCTTACGTTCGGTCGCTCCGCTTTGCCGCAGCTCGCTTGGTGTACACATACTTTCAGTGACCTTGGATCTCTGTGCGGCTACTGAAAGACATCCCGTCACGGAGACCCGGGTTCGATTCCTGAAGTATGGCCCCCATTTCGATTTTAGTTCGTAGGAAACGTGGAGGACGTTGCCTATATCCGTATGGGTTTCTCGAGGTACTCCTGTTCTCTTGACCCTACATCTCGTCGTCACTCAGTCATCATATCTCATTCCTTCCAACCTTTCAAGGACGAAGGATATCACCTGTACAGTTCGCCTTAAAATCCCATTGACATGGTTGATTTTAATTACGCATTTGGACAATATCATCATCATTATCATAGCCGTATGCTCTAGAAGACCAATAGCACAGAATAAGCAAGTATTTAATGGAGGTTCCATTATCATGGGCGTACCCATTCTCTGCGACCGAGGGCCCCCGGTGGCTGAGCGGTTAGCCTGCTCGCCTCACACAAAAGCAAACCGGGTTCAATTCCCGGCCGGGTCACTCTCGGATTTTCTCGGGGATCTCCCGTTTTCCCCCTCTGCTCCATGCTCACCCCAATCACCCTCGTCAGCTCTCAAGACCTCGCTGTTAAGAGCCGCCCAAATCTCTTCTCTCGCTCACTCTCTGCGAGGCCGTGGAACCTGCCTTGAGAGCTGAATGGCTGGTGAGTGCTGCGTAAGAGCCCCTATTGGCTGGACTGTCGCTTGGCAAGCAAGTTACCAGACGCTGATTGGGTATCAATGTTTAGATACGTCCCTGGCCAGTGACGTCACTTCCTTGTCGTGTGCGGCTGGAGATCGCTTATAGAAACGGCTGATCCGTTTCTGTGTTCTGTAGTATTCTGTGTCGATCATAGACTAAAGACGAGGTAGACTGCTTATTCGTCTTCAGGACATGTATCGAACGTTGACCTACCGCCAAAGGAACACAACTGGTCAAGTCACAGGGTCAACCGTGATGAAGGTGTTTGTTTATATCTTAATTATTTAATCACAAGCACTATCTACACATTGGTTAGGGTAAGTATCCATACATCTCAAGGTATATGTTTATAAATCAGTTTTCCAACCTAAAATCCAAACCATGCCGTTTTTGGTAGTCGTGTTGGCAGAAAAGCAGCTCAGCGTCGGGACAAGGAGATTGGTTGTGCGCAGCCAGCGATATCCATTTACCTACCTCATCTTCAGTCTATGGTGTCGATACTGTACGGCACCAAGAACAAATATTTCGAGACCAACCTTTGTCATTACTCAGAATTTTGGCAACCAGGCTCCGTGTTGTGTCGAAGCTACAATAACCATTAATTACGCCCGGTTAACACGTGATTTACAGTAAGCCAGAATATATCAACAATGCATAGTCCAGCAATCTGATGCCGCCTTTAGCTGGCAGATTGCAGCAGTAGTATTTAGTAATAAATAAATGGAGTAGCTACTGTATACGATATACAGTCGGAAGTCATTTAATTTTTGTAATTCATTAATGTTTTAATTTAGACTAAGAATTCGGACAAATCGTCTTTATGTTTATCCGAAGGTAAATTATTTCGGTTAACCTTAAAATTAGCTCAGCAGATGTAAGTTTATAAATCGTCTTCTGAAAATGTTTTCAAATATTCAGGGATGACTCCGACCCGTCGGTAATAGCTATTAACCTTTCATGCCGGTGTATCGAACCGCGGACCTAAGGAGGGAGGAGATAAATTACTAATAACTATCTCTTAAAATAATCCGTATGGAGTGTCTGTAAAGTTAAACCTTCCCGAACTGATCAAAACTCATGAAAACACATTACGATGATTTTATTGGATATTAAATTAATTTTGAGGAAATATTTTGCCTGATTTTGTAAGGTAAATTATTCAGTTGTTTTCTTATTTCCGGCTGTTTTACAAAAAGTTATCTCCAAATGCATAATGAATTAATTACGTTTAAAGTAATAATGGATACGTATAAAGTTAAAGCATGTATTCATTACATTTTTTTTTCATTACAAAAATTATTATTTTGAAGTCCGTAAGAAAACTCTTAGGTAGAAACACAAATATTGCTAATTTAGGTTAAATATCTGCCGTTAAGAAACCATTTAGTACAATCATAAATATATAAGTATGCAAATTAAATTTAAAAAATGGTTTGTTGGCGGTAGCGTCAATTCTTGCGAAAAGAAATGGTAGGATACATTAAGAGCAATGATTCGACGTTTTAAAAATACAAAGTGTGTTTTTTTCCTACTAAGAGCTGAAGTTTGTTATATTGTCGTAGCACTGTTTGCCATTATAGGCGGTCGTAACTCGTCCGCCCTTTACGTTTAACGCACTGGAAATATTTTCACGTCGCTGTAAGCGTCTCCGGTTTATTGGAAGAATTCCCATCGGACATTCTTGGACTCAATACGAAAGCCGTGAGAACAGTAGGGGTTCGCCACCCTCACAATCACATACGCCACTACATTCTGTTGGTCTACAATATGTCAATGGATTTTACCAGCGTCTCCTCTTCGATTTCGACTAGCATTTGAGGGAAAGAAAGGACTACATCCTACTAACTATTTTTTTAATGCACGATTTAAGCTAGATTTTGTAAGGTTACGTTAGAGTTCACTGAAAATTACTTCGTGATTTTGAACTTTATTTGCTACATGGGTCTAATTACGTGATTATAAAATTTTTACGCTCCATCACAGAATATATATAAAAAAAAAATCCTGAAAACGTGCATTAGTTGGCAGAAAAAAAATTGTAGCAATGGAATTTTGATCTTCGACCACAATTTTTAAAACATTTCCTATAACATCACTTTAGCTATAAAAAGCAAATTACAATATTTCCATGTTCTGGAAGTTTTAAATTAGGTGTTGTCTATGTCGTCAGATTTTCCCGGGCGTGGGTGAATTAAGTTACAAAATGTGTTAGAGGGTGCACGAACTAGAATAGAATGTATAAAATTGTTTAGACGAAAATCTCTTGAAAGATGTATAAATTTCAACTCACATTTGAGTTCGTACATAAGCACAAAATATGAGACGTCTGCTTATATAAATTCCTAACACCAAAGGAGATGTAATATGTGTAATACAAAACAGGCTCAGAAATAAATTATAAAATTACAAATAACAAAATACGAATTTTAGGGCTTTAAAACAACAACTGGCAATTTTACAAGTCACCCATTGGCTGTGACTCAGTGGGGTTGGTTTTTTTGGCACGCGAGTCCGATCTCAGTTCAGATGGATAAAGTGGCGGAACATGAAGTATGTGATGGGGAATGGGAAAAGGTTAGCGAGTTTAACACACCGTCATTTAAGCCCCTGGTGTATATGTTTGTCTCCTAATACAGTTTTCACTTCATATATAGAGTGAGTAACTACCAAATTATCTATAAAATGCGTTCGTGTTGGAGGGTAGATGTTTCAGTCATTCAGCGGATATGTTGTCCTTTTTATTAGTAATGTCATGGCAGTGCGAAATTTAACTCACTCTGTTGATGCTCACAGCAAATTTTTATGAACTTTTAAAATACAACTGGAATTCATTTATGGATCATATCCACATGCTAATCACATTATAGAACTTCCGCATTATTATTAGCTGTTCGAGGTAAAAAGAGCATTTTTGAAAGCCCTGCTTAAGATCTACTTGTATGGACGTTATGTATTCTTTCGCCTTATGTAAAATTAACATTGCCATAGGCCTCGTCACTTTATTTATGCGTCAGTAAAGTAAAACTGTGAAATTTTTAAGAAAGTAAATATTATACAAATATGCTCATTTTCACACTTCGATGCATTTAAAAACAGAAAACTAAAGAAATAAGTTAAGTTATCACAAATGGTTACCTTAGACTTCTTCTTCGACATTATGATATGGAACTATTTTCCATCCATCGTTACCAACTTTACTGGGCAAATGTCACTCAGTGCGCCAATTAAAATATATGCGTTCAGGGACAGTGACTTTCTTATAATGTTCATTTCAAAAGTGCTCACTTTATCGTGAACAGCCTTTAATGACAGAAATTCAGACGCAACATTTTTAAGGTGGGTTTTAGGAGATCTGACAAAGCCATTGTGTTTATGGGAGATTTCCATAACAAATAATTCACGCAAACTTCGGGGGATCGCATATCAACGACATAAGTTTACATAGGCCTACAAAAGAATGCACATACAAATTTTGTACTCTTATAAATTGTACAGTTAGGCTGTCCTCAGGGAGTTATTTGGGCTTATTTTCCCGAGTAAACGAACTAAAATGATTCCATGAAAACACCAGTATACAGTTAAGTTATAAAAAAAAAAAAACTTATCAAATGAGCACGCGTAATTGCATTTTACAGCGGATTATTTTTTACCGAGGCTGTATGGCATTTTTGCAAAACAGCAATGCATTTGAGTAATGGCTTATATTTATTTTCAGTTATTTGATAACTAATTCATTTCAAGGTCAAGGCGTCAATTAAAAAACGATCGTATAATTATAGTTTGTCCATGGTAAACTGAGCACTTTTGGAAGCCCTGCTTAAGATCTACTTTCATGCACATTGTGTTTTTTTCCGCCATATGCAAAATTAACATTTCCATGGGCCTCATCAGTTTATTCATGCGTCAATCAAGTAAAACTCTAAATTAATTTAAAAAGTAGGTATTTTAATAATTGGATCATTCTTACACTTACATACATGAAAATACAGAAAGCTAAAGAAAATATTTTAGTACTTGCAAATGTTTTCCTAACATTTTGAATTCTACGTTTAGACGCGGGACTACTTTCCCTCCGTCATTACCAACCTTACTGGGCGCACGCCCGCTTATTGTGTCCGTTAGAATATACGCAGGTAGAGGCAGTGACATTTTCCAAAGGTTGATTTCAAAAGTGCTCATCTAATCGTGAACAGCGTATAGCGTATACACAGGAACTGAAATACTGACAGCAACAAATAATAATATTTCAGGGCTATTTAGCGCAGCAATATGAACTTCCTCACAGTGGTTAAAAATGCTTTAATTTGAAAGCTTCTCTCAATCACAAAACCGCGCAGAAAAGATGATAAAAGATAAAAAGACATTGTCGAAAGAGGAAAACAGAATCTGCTCTGTGCGAGATGCGCCGTTGTTGCGCGGAAGGATAGGGATGTGTCAAACCGATCGTCTTGGCGGTGTGTAGCGGGCCAAATCGAATTCCCCCGCCGCGCTGCCGGCTGGGGCGAGTTTACATATAAAACTTGCTGCGCGGATATGTTTCACAGGCGGAGTAAAAGGAGGGTGTGAAGCAGGGGTTGACCGGTGGGGGGGGGGGGGGGACGAGGAAGTGTAGGTAGGGGGTGGGTCTCTCCTGGAGAAAAAATCTCTCCCACGCGACACTTTGTCAGCAGATTTGGTGTTCGGGGTCGGGCACACGACGGTCGCTTGAAAGTCTCACCTGTCCGCCGCGTTTCGCCAAATTGAAACCAGCACACACGGGCCGGGACATTGTTCGGGGAGCTGAAAAAAAATATCTTAGAGAAGGAGTGCAAAAGAAAGAATGGTATGATGAGGGGGAGGGGGGGGGGGTAGGTCCAGCCCAGTCGCAGACAGACGCACAAAATTGGATTTTGTACTCAACAGACTGCTTGGGCGAAAGAAACGGCGGTGAGGTCGGGGAAGGAGAGAGAGAGGGTGCGAGAAGGGGAGCTGAAAAGGAAGAAAGTAGAACGGTGAAAGTGATGAAAAGGTTTTCTCTCTTTCTCTCTCTCTCTCTCTCTCCCTCTCCTCGGGAGCAAGGGATACAGAAAAAGAGAGATAAGGGGACTGGGATATTTTATGGGGCGTTAACGTCGGGGGTTCGAATCCGCCGCGGCCGATCTTTACGACGCCGGGGTCTGCGGCGAGCTATTGAATGCTGATCCCCGATGGACGTAAACTACGAGGAAACAGAGAAGGAACGATACAAACCTGCGTGTGTGTTCTCGCTCGACGGCTATTCGGCTGTTCCGGGTGACGTTCGGGAGCAACTTGATTCACTGAAAAGTCCCCTTTACCTTCACACATTTACCTCCGCAAGGCCATGGTCGTGTAACATGTTAAAGGCAATCATTTCAAAAGGGGGGGGGGGAATATTAATTAATAGCTAAGCATCAAAACAAATGCAAATAAACGAAATCAACTACACCAGAAAAGAAAATGCCACCACAAAATATTTTGTTAAAATAGACCCTGCAGCTATAAGAAAATATTCAAGTATCATAGAACTGTCTGTAACTAAATACAAAAGTATAACCTTATTGTAATCAATAGCAAACTCTTCTATATTAAATTTAAAAAAAAACACGAAATGTTTGGCAGGACCTACTAAAACAAATGTTTTGTTTTTAAACTTCACATGTTATCCAATCCGCCAGATAAAAATGTTACTACATATGGAAATGCATGCATGCTTGCAACAAATCCACACATGTGACTACAGGTGACAGTCTTCATGCCTGACCTCTTGAAGACAGTTGAAGCACATGGATCGATTGTCTAGCAAGATCGAGAAGTGACACACAAATATCACTCATCTCAAAAAATAATCCTTATTGCAGGAATTGTAATAAGTCTTGTATGATTCCTGACAACTGGTTTTACAATTTATTTCTTAGAAATGCACATTAACGAGGAAAATCAAAAGCGAGTTTCTCACTTTTTTGGTTAAGGAAATGCATTTTCCGTGCGAAACTAAATATTTGGCTGCAAAACACACCATATATTCGTACGATAAATGCAGTTATTTTATAAAATGCTATTATTTCAGTTCCTGTGGTATTATATTGACAATTGTTATTACCTGTGAAAAGAATCCTTAGATTAACCTTCCGCTCTCAACTGATAATACCTACAGTCCATTCACGACTGGAATAGAATTATGAAAACCAACCTTTGAAAAAATACCCTAGCCATTAGCTGCATGCATAGCTTGTAAAAAAAAGTGGCGGGTGAGGGTACAGTACCCGCACCCACTTTTTTTTCCAGATATGCATGCAGCTAATGGCTAGGGTATTTTTTCAAAGGTTGGTTTTCATAAGTATGTTCCAGTCGTGAATGGACTAGTTAGTACTAGAAAACATCAGTCATTAAATTCCTCCACCTAACCTCTCTAAAGAATACATAAATTAATAAATGCCAGGGAAATTGTTCAAAACAAGTATTTTTTTAGGTTATTAAAAAAAAAAACTCGTTAGCAAATCTGGAAAACATCATGATCGTATTTTTGATAGCGTTTAACAATGTAAAATTAATTGTTTAAGGAATTATAACAATGACAAATGCCATATTACGTAACAAGAAATCTAGAATTTTACTGCTTGTAAAAATTAACAGTTTTTGACATAGGTTTTATTATTCAATTATAGATATATATGTAGATCAGGAAACATATTTAATGTTTATTAAAGTCACGTTTTCAATTCGAAGAAACTTTGAGCTCCGTGCAATATAGTGTATCGTATAGATGTACGGTTCAGTAGTACTTCAAACATAAACTAATTATTAACTGCTCTCTTTTCAACTGTAAGTCATTTTTTACTTTTACTAGACACCACTTGTGTTATGACCGATTACATAGAAAATTCATCATTCGCGTACACGAGATATGAAAGTATATCCACCTTTTTTTTTTTATCTTCTCCAGGAGAGCTCGGCTTCGCAGCTTTCGGCAAAAGCAGTACAGGATTACGTCCTGAAGAAAAGAATTCGGCCCGCATATTTAAACTGACCATGCTATTTCCCGTTGCCAAAAGTGTAAAATGTTTCGGTCGTAACGCACGCACCATTTGTATAAAATTTATCGCTCAGTACACAACCAAGCGGGAATCGTACTTAAGGTCTTTTTTTTTTTCTCGCTGAAATATTTGTTTCGTTTCGAATGGCTCTCGTGATGGTGCCAGAAACTTTCACGCAATATTATTCGACCGTGTATACTGTTTTAATTTTCCCCTGCGAGTTATACTACTACCACGTACACCCAGTTTCCGCACGGGCTCGTACCCATTCGTTTATGGAACGGTTTCATATTTTAGGATTTCGACAGTTTTAGTCAGGAGTTATTTTCGCGTTGCCTTTATTTATTGTTGCTTTTTCAGAAGAAAATCCTCCAGCGTTAACTTTCCTCGCTGGTCTTGGAAATTGCGAAAAGCGCAGTAGTCTTGATTTTAATCTTATATGTGTCATATTACCCAAAACATAGAAAGATTTAATTTTCACTATTATTTAGCATCAGCCCTTTATTTCATTTGGCGACTTTTTATAACGCAGCCAACATGATCAAGTATTTTTTTCAGGTGAACGATATTATTATGTACATTGGGACTGAAGCCGAATATAGAATGGCTTGGTCTCAAAGCACCTCTTGTTTTAAAACACATACGTGCACACGTGCCAAAAGGATGATTTAAGTGCACAGTACATTTCTCATCACAAACACACAGCAACTTGGCATAATAAGGAAACTAATATTTTAAGGCACGTGTCAGTAATTTAAATTCTGATGTCGCCAATTATGTCATAATGAGTTGATTTTTCAAGCGTAGCTGCTATGAAAAAGAAGACATTAGACATATAATTTTGACAGAATATCTTAAAATTGATACGAAAACAGTATCTTCGGAAGAAAAACAGAAATGTGATTTAAACGTACTTCCACATCATATAGATATTTGTTCAGCAGAGAGTTTAAAATGCGTAATTTTAGCTAGTAAAAGTAGTTCAATCTAAGACAGGAAAATGGTCACGGCCCACGATCTGATTCTGAGATAAAGTACCAAAAAGTTGTCAATTACAACCTATTTGATAAGCTTTAGTCATCGTTAGTTCTTGACTAACTTTCGAAAAAGATTAATTTCCAACAGTAAATAAGAATTAATAAAAGGCAATGCTGTAATGCGTACTCGCTAGCTTATACGACAGCGAATCATAGAAACCCGTTATCAGATGAATTGCTCTTTAATTAAGAATACAGTATAGCATAACCATGTAAAATATAGTACTTCATCCACTGGTGCAAAAGAAATACGAAATGGATCGTTCAAAATTTCACAATTTCGCCTGTTTTTGTTAGTCACTGCAAGCACTAGGTTATGGGTTTGATTCAAACGGGAGGCGAAATACGACTTCACATTAACAGAAGAAGAAGAAGAAGAAGAAAAACAACAACAACCACTTGGTCATTTACATAATTTATGTACAAGTGATAAACCGGAATCCTAACCCAGCGTCTAGTCATGCCGAGGGTAAAACAGCAGACCTACTTCTATTCGGGACGCCATTGGTTTTTTTTTTTTACCTGCAGCGCTGGAGTGATTCTATCAGCATTGTCTTTTATCTGAATTGCGGGCAAATTGCAGTATACGATTTCCCATTTTCTTGCCCACTGAATTAATGCCGTGATTACATAACACATGTGTATAAGTTGAATAAAAACATTGTTACCATTATCTGTTTGCCAGATTTATTGAGCACTTTTGAAAGTATCGCTTAGGATCTAATTCCTTGCACATTATGAATCTTTCACTCTAGTCCATTCAGGGATTCTTCGGACGTTTTAACACAAACCTTTGACAAATAACCCCAGTATTGCGTGTTTAGTTATCTTCTAAATATGCCATGTATCAAGCGTTTTTAACCTCTGTAAACACAGATATATCTTGTTTTTTTTTTTTCGTTAAATTGAAGTTTTACCTATATTTTATCTATACATTATAATATTTATTTTATAATAAAGACGAATAAAAACAGTGAGAAAAAATATGTGTTGGTAACGCCTAGTAATAAATAGTTCTCAAGCAAAATAATATTACAACTGGGTGCGCAGGAAAACGGCATGATGTCCTCTGGTGTACGAAATTTTCCAGACTTAGTTAAGCTTAGTTTGGACGGCGCGGAGGAATGCCCTGGAAGTAGAACTTTAGCAGGGTTTCAGAAAAGTGTGAAGTAACCGTGAATGGATTAGACCCTATACGTGTAAAATTACCACTGCCGTATGCCCGTTAACTTTATTCATGCACCGACCAAATCAAGGAATGAGATTATAATGAAAATAAACATGTCACTGTTATCTCTGTTCGTGCTATTACGTGCATAAAATAAACGGAGACTAAACAAAATACATCAACTGTCCACATATTTAAAAATCGCAAAGTTTGAAAGACGTCAAGATTTTGAACTAGTTTCCTCAATTCGCTGCCTACTTAACAGTGACCATTGCAGTCAAGAGATTTGCGTTAAAGTGTTTGCAGACATTAACAGCACAATTTTTGAAAGCTGAGTTCATAATTGCCTAATTAACAAGGAACAATCTATTATAAAACATAGTTTTTACATTACGGCATATCAAAATCACATTTTTAATGTTTTCGGGATATAAAATAAATGATAATATTTAAGGAATATTTAACAAGGGAGACTGAAAGGTCGCGTATTAATTAATTTTATGGTATGTTTAGAGAAATTTAATTTACAAAAAAATTACAAACTGTTAATAAAAATGTATGCAAAAACTTTATATTTTTAACAATTTTTAAAAATCGCGAAAACATTCCCTAGCGCGATTTTATATACATTTTTAAAGTAACACATTGTATGTTATTTCAATATGAACTATCTCATTTCGGTAATTGAGTTGATTTTTATGATTTTCACATCCCAAAAACACTAAAATTATGATTTTTACATGCCATCACGCAAACATTATGCTACCCAATTTAATTTTAAATTTAGGGGTTGGTACTTTAAAGTAATGTCTACCAGTTGAACAATATTTCGTACGAAATTAAAATAATGAAATTTCTTGGTGACTAGCACCCGTAACGATCAGTGACGTAATTTTCCAGATAACGGGATTGGAAACCGCGCGGTGAAAAACACCCTTATAGCTAGATACGCGTGCCAGTCACGTCAACTCGCCAGCAAGGACAAACTCTCGGTAGGGACTCAGTTTCATTTATCACAAAGCGCTTGGGCGAGAAGTGCAGGTGGTTTGTCTTGCGAACGCGCTGTAGTGGGCCTCGTTCCCGCCTGCACGGTGTGCCTTCGTGAGACCATCACCTCTGGACCGTCCGAGCCGGTTCATTTTCCGCAACTTCCCCCGGAGAAGAATTCCGAGCATCTCGCGTCACTGGGTCACGACAATCGAGTCCGGCGAGACCCGCAATGGACCGGAAGACAAAAAGGAGGGAAAGAGTTTTCGCAGGGTCGGAGCGAGGAAGACCCGGGGAGAGGGAAGGTGATGAAGAGTATGTGTGTGTGTGAGGAGGGGGGAGAGGGAGGAGTCGGATAAAAGTGACCGCCAGACGCAGAACCCACGCCGGAGACGACGAAACGAAGCAACTCCAAGGCGACTGACTGGAACCGTGTTCGCCAAAGAGCTATCCCCTTTGCACCCCCTCAACGATAGTGGTTTGAGGGGTTGGAGACGGCGCGGTCTCCGGGTTTAAAACGTGAAGACGAGAAGGTGGGTGTGGGGCTTGCGAGGCGAAGGGCACCAACCGATCCTCCTCTTTCCCCACTCACCATCCAATAAGACTAGTGGCGCGGGCGCATCAATGACAAGCATGTTAACCTAAACCCGGACACAGAAAGTGAATTAAAGTCGGGGGCCGAGAAAGAACCTCTTCGTGCGGCTGAACCACACATTAAACCTTCCACGTCTAGCTCCGCTCCGTCCTCGTCCCAATTCCTCTTTCGGTTCTCCTTATCCCCCGCGTCATAGACGCGCCCGAGGGAGACAGGGAGAGGCACGAGAATGAAGTCACTAATCCGGCGGAGAGCGCTTCTGCCCATGACTGCCCAATCACCGGTAGGCGAGCGTCCTCTGTGCAACTCGACCAAAAAGAACACATGACTCGTGAAAATCTTCCCCAATATTCATTTATGTCCATGACTTCGTGCGGTGGACACTATTTAACCAGTACGTCAGAGTTTTGACTATTCCTAGCTTGTAACAGGTATACGACGTCGCAAACACAAGTAAAAGTTTATACCATTAAATTTAATTCACTAAAACAATACAGACAAATCCGCATTTTGCCTAAACTTTACATACGGAAAGGAACTAAGAGCAAACCTTCAACTGACGTTCAGAATTCGCTGAACGACCAATATTTGTGCAACAACACGCTCGTGGGAAATATAAAAAAAAAAAAAACGAAATAGCGATGCATTGAATTTGGAGTCTATCTACGTGTTTCCCAATGGGCAAATGCATTATTATCGTCTGTCAACTTGAACGTAGTGAGTTTTGAGATTTGCTCACCTTCTAGGCATATCACTTTCTAGGCATGAAGTAAGTTCTATGCTAACCTAAGGTAAGTCGAAAACTTCACCCACAACAAAAACTTAATGGGAACTAGAACACGTAACCTCTTTGCCCAACACGGAAATTACATGGGACACTCAAGCCTGTAACATAAGTACCACATCAAGGAAGATAAAAAATCCAAGGAAATTATTATGTAATAAAAAGTTTGATGTTTTTAAAGAGAGGAGACTTAAAAATAGACGTGAATGTGTGTGATAAATAGAAAAAGAAAATATAATAATTCACGTAATATATGTTCACTATATGGCCAAGGTGAGCAAATCTCAAGTGAAATAACGGTACTTTTGGGTGAGAGTCTAAACTGCCGTAATCGTAAAAGTTTTAGACAAAATTAACTTAGAGAAAGCATAAGCGGAGTAAATGGAGCAAACCGAAAATATCACCACCAGCCATCGGCAACGCCCACTACCTTTTCCACCGGATTGTCGTAGTCGGAGGCCACTGAGGCATTTGGTCATACGCATTTACAACATTTTTGCGCAGGTTCCAATAGGTTCACAACAATTGTATGGCCAGAGACACGTATGGCTGAATAACTAGTCTTTACATTTCAGTTCTGTTGTTATGCTCGCGTGGGCAGGCCTTAATTCAATGGTCTGGCTGTATGCGTCATGTCACACAAAAGTGCAATCAGGCCAGCGGGTATTATATTTTTGTGACACTCCTGCCTAAGCTTACTGGTTGAAACAGCAAAAATTCCTTCCTTCGAACTGGGAACAAGGCCAGGATTGCGCGAGACCCAATAGAGAATATCAGTCAACGGGACACCATAAAAGGAGTGTCTTCTCTATCTGACGTTGGCCTAGCAATACGGGCCAAGGAGGCGCAAAAAAGATTGATGGACCGACCGCCGTAACCGCGTCTCCAAATCAGCCACCGACTTGGAACTAAGGTGTTACTATAGTGGCTCAGTATTACAGTCCATACAGTGACAATATTAAATTATATCCACCCCCCCCTCCCCTCACCACATAAGTAAACTAAACTGATTGAAACAGTTGTTTGATATGTAACTGTATTTCTCTTTGCTAACATTTCTCTTTATCCAAATCCCCTTGAATGTCTTGAGTGTTCATATAGTCACTCACCCCTAACGAACATTTGACTATGAATTATATAGGATGTTTACGGTAAACTGAGCACTTTTCAAAGCCCTGGTTACAATCTACTTGTATGCACATTGTGTATCCTTCCACCGCATGCAGAACTAACATTGCCGTGGAAACTGCGAAATTAACATAAAAGTAAAAATGTTACAAACATGCTAATTCTTACACAAGTAGAATAATTTGGAGAAGTCGGACATACGGGGCTGGAGGTACGGAGCCGGAGCCGACATCATGTTCTGTCATTCCGGTCGGTCGGAGGCCATATTGGATCCAGGTAACCTTGACCTTTGACCTTGTCCCCATTCTCATGACTTTGAATAACCTTGAAAACCCAACAAATTAAAAAAATTAAAAATAACAAAATATAAAAAATTTATAAAATGTAAAAAAAAAATTTAATTACTGAAAAATTATTTAAAAAAATAAAATTTGGAATATTTCGCCATAGAGGGAACTCGGGAAAGGAGTCTGGCACAATTCATGCTCTGTCATTCTGGTCACCTAACTGCAATATTGAATCTGGATGACCTCGACCTAGACATTTGACCTTGACCTACTGCCCATGACCTAAAATGTCCTTGAAAAAGGTCCGAAAAATGCAGAAGAAATAATAAATCCCAAAAAAATTATAAAATATTTTTTTTCTAAATTATCAAAGAAAAATTATTTGAAGATGTGCACGAAGGAGGTCTGGCGTTAAATGAAAGGTGGATAGACTAAGCTCCCGATATTACCGACCCTCGCAGGGCCGGCCTGTATCCATCTCGTAAACCACGTTAGATGTCGACAACCTTAATCCTATTTCTCTTACCTTGGTTGGCCTTAAATACGAAAATTTACTAAAACTACAAAAAAAAAAAAAAATCCAGAAAATTCCCAAAAAACTTGACACTTGACAAAGTCCCATGACCCAAGACTAACGACTCAAGACCCTTCACCCAAGATGCAAGACTCAAGCCTCAAAAACCAAGACCCAAGACCCTGGATTCAAGACTCAAAACTCAAGATCCTTAACTCAATGCCCAAGATCCAGGACTCAAGACCGTTGAATCAAGATCCAAGACTAAAGAACCTGAACTCAAGACCATTGACACAATACCCTTGACCCAAAACTTAAGACTCAAGACTAAAGACTCAAGATTCTATTCACTTGGCCCAATACCCTCGACCATTCGACCAATCGTAATAGTTTTAAGAAAATGCTAAAAATAATTTTTTTTTTATTATTTGAAAAAATATTTTAAACAATTACATTTACTGAGGTTTCCGCGCAACCAGACTTAACGACTATTTATTAATTATTTCATCGATAAATTACTTGCCTTCCTTAATTAGTCGGCAGGCTTCCACCCCCCTCTCCCATACTCATTACATCGCATGCAAGCATCTTGTTTCTTTTCGTTTCTCATTTGTTTCCATTTTAAACACCAAGGTAGCGTTATTTTCACGATTTACCCACCAGACGAGCAGGTGATTTAACCACCAGGTAGCAGCCATATTTGTTTATGTTTTTAAAGTATATGTGGTGTTGTCAGCACCCTCCATATTGGATTCTACTTTCAACACATAGGGTGAGTTAATTTCTCTATTTCAACACTAGGCAAGTTACCAGTTCAGCCACCAGGGGAGCTGTCGACACTCATATCGTTTTATAGGCATAGGAAAATTTGCAAATTTCAGCCTATTCAAAAATTATTTTTCCAATTAGCAGTATACCTACATGCATGATGCGGAACTTTGACTAGATACATAATTTATTAAATCTATATTTTTTATTATAAATTTAAAGTCATTCAATTTTAGAAAAAAAAAGTGTTTTATTTTATTATAGAATCGTACATATAGTACAATGGTGCTTTATACAATACAATTAAAATTTTTCTGTCTTTTAAATTTTAATTTTATTCTGGCAATTAGGTGAACATAAAATAAAACCCAAATTTATTCACATGCACTTTTTACTGTATTAATTTAATACATTCGGTCATGCCCTCAAAGAATATTACAATGTTCTTCGATATATAAGCATCTCAATAAGTGCAACTTTGTTCAAGGTTAGTCTTTTATGCATCTCGCACTTGTGTTGTCCTTCTGCGAAATTATCGTGACAACTATATTACCGACACACTGTGCAGGACAGGTTATGTAGGTAACTACACATTTGAGGACATGTACCGAAGCCACAAGAGATATGCTTGCAGTAAACACGGTAGCGAGCTGCTGGTGAGAAATGCACTTCACATTTACAGGTCTTTTCATGTCTAAGTAAATGGTCGTTACGACTGAACTGTTTATCGCATCAGTCACACAAATATGATATGCGATAGGGATCCTTGGCACAATGAAAGCTTTCATGGCGCCGTACACCGTAGCCGAAGACAAATGTCTTATCAAACGTGACACTGATGACGACGTAGTGGTTCAGGCAAAGCTCGGACGGAGCTGTTGGAGATGTAGGTGCTGGAGCTATAGAAGCAGGTAACGCCTCATCTGCGAAAACAGTACCCATCGATGTAACAGGCTATATTGGTGACATCACTTGCTGGCTCCCAGTAGACGAAACCTTGCAGATCTTGATGTGTTCCTTCATTGTATCACCTTGCATAAACTGCATGTGGTCATTGACGTAATGCTTCATCATGCGAGTTCCCTCGTCGTCTGCAAACATTTTATGTAATGTATTAACACGAGGAACGAAGTCACTACATGCGGTGTTTCTCAATGGGCGAAAAAACACTACATTTATCAGCCTTGATATGGTTATTCTAGTTATCACGTGGACTGAAATGTCTGGACCATTTACAGCAGCTAAGAAAACCATGAGTTGGGTTCTTCAAACAGTCACTCTTCTCACGTAGCTGCTCATTGAAACTTTTACTGAAGGACTTGACACAAGAACAGCATTGTTTTCCGTGTAATTTTTGGACAGTCGTTGAAAGTATGCATGTAGTCGTAAATGACATACTCGATTTCACATCGTCAGTGGCTTGCATCGTCTTCAAGCAAACATGAATTCATACACTTTACTCCTGCAGACTGACTCCTGCTAAGAGGTTACTGATTTGCCAGTTTAATAACAACTAACCTATGAGACACGAATATACTCATTTATATATGCAGATAATTCGCCGCGTTCATTAAATGTCGTGCCGGGTATCAGCCATTTGTTATAATTGCGCATGTCCGACGCTGTTTCACAAGTTATTGCCCGACGAATTCTCGAGTTAAACGAACAGACGCTGGACAACTCACCATCTATACCACTCACACGCGAACATGTCCATGCTAATCAATGTAGCACAGCCCAATCGGGACTCGAACCGGCGACACACACACTCGCCGACATCTTCGATGCTGAGACGCAACTCCCCCCCTACTCCCAAACCCCCTTCGAGATGCATTTCGCAAAACTTTTCACGAACCATTCATCCATCGTACGAATTTACCTTCTCGAATAACTTCTCGAAACTTTTTGTGAATTATCCAGGTGATTGGAGGAACATTTCAGGTACTGCTTTTTTAAGGAGACCGTCTTATTCTCACACAAATCCTTTTGCCATACATTTCAAATAAAAAAATGGGAGCACTCTGAGAAATCCCAAATATGTGTGCGCCACAGAAGAAAACATGCAGGTACTTATATAACAATATATTGTTTTAATATGATTGTTAAGTATATACATATGTATTTATAAAAAATAGATTTTTGTAATTTATTCTATACATAATTGTGTACACTATATTCCGGCGTTGCAGTGTGTTTGAATTACAAGTTTTTTAACGAGATTATTTAACGTGCGTGCAATGTGCTGATCTACGAAAATAACGCACACTTCAAGCGAGGGCTGTTGAGTGCTTTCAGGGCGTCACGCACATTCGAAACACCATTTCATAGCACTTCAAAAAGGCAATAAAAAGGCCTTTTCAAAGCGCTGTACCTCAGAATATACACGCCCAATAGATACAAAACTACTCATGGGCCCTGCAGTGAACCTTCCTGCAGACTTCCCATCAACAAAATAAAAGTCACCGCTGAAAGTAGTGGGCCACGGTGGCTGAGAGATTAGCAGCTCGCCTCCCACCAAGTGAACCGGGTTCAATCCCCGGCCGGGTCACCGGATTTTCGCAAGTGGGAATCGTGCTGGTAGATGCCGTTGATCGGCGGGTTTTTCTCGGGGGTTTCCCGTTTCCCCCGCTCCTTCATTCCGGCACCACTACATATTCACTTCAACCACCCTCATCGGCTCTCAAGACCTCGCTGTGAAGAGCCGCCCAAATCTCTTCACTCACTCACTCACCGCTGAAAGTCCCATAGGTATCACCTACACGCAGCGTGACAAGAGCCACTGCACGCCAGTTCAGAGACTTGCGCTTAGCGGTGATGTGGCACTTGGTGCGCGTTTCACTGTCGCCCTTATCGCTTCCGCGCTTCTCGGCCTCAAAAACGGAAAAAGCTATAGGTAGACGGGGGCCTTAACTTCGTCCGCCACTATCGCGGCAACTGCGGGCTCCACGTGTGCGAAGGATGCGCACGCGCCAGGACTCCCAGGACATCCGCGCCTCACCCCCCCCCCCCGGCCAAGACACGCCGTTGTAGATATTATCGGCGGTGTTTTATGGGAACCAGACCTGATGTCGTTAACTCCCCGCTTCCTGAGGAGGGGGTGAGGTGGAGGCAGAGCTCTAACCATTTTTGCCCCGCTACCCCCCGTCTCTTCCCACGCCGGGATTCAAACCCCCGATACGTTAAGCCCCGGGTATTTGCGAACGAAGAGGGTAGGTAGGGAAGGGGAAGAAACGCGAGCTTGCTTTACGACCGCAGGCCGAGGGACGGTACAGAGACGTCTCATTGAGTCCAATTCTCGGACTCCTGGACCCTACTAAATTAATCCCTTCCTGACCCCTCCCTCCGGTTTTCACCCCCTCCCCACCCCCTCATTCAACCATGCACCTTCTCCAACCGCCCGGAACTCGAAGGGCCTCCCCCCACACACACCCATCCCCGCTAACCAGTATCAATTACAAAAGGTAGCGGTCTGCAGCGCTCGGGCCCTTGGTCCAGTATGCAAACATCTCCGGAGGGTCGCGGGTGGAATAACGAGCCATGCGCCGCCAGCTAGCTTCGGTCTGCGTTCCTGAGGAGTATGGCGGCGTTGGGGAACAAAAGAGCTCTTCCTAGCTGGGCGTTAGCACATTTTCGGCAGTCCGACGCCGGGGATTAAAAAAAAAACTGCTGTCTGCTAAATAAGTACTACAACGGAAAATAAAATACCTCAAGACTTCGTTTCGAGTTGAAATAATCGACAAACAACGGCGTGTTCTAGGAACGGAGAAGGGGAACGACTGGAGACAAGTAGAAACTTTAAACGCTTGTACGTTTGTAGTTCTTTCGCAACTGGGCAGTGACCTATTCAACACATACTTGAGGACCCTGAATCAATAACAAGCAGGCAAAGAAATACAACCTCAGTAAGGTTTTATTTTCTAGCGTGAAGACAACTCGTTGGCTAGTCCCCAAGCCACGGTAATAGAGAACAGAAAGCAAATGAGGAAGAGGTTACTATATAAGGAGATATCCCAGCAAGGCCTTACGGCTAAGAGGGACGAAAGCGATTATTATTGTGTTGAATTAAGAATCCTGTGGTCAGTTAATGTCTCCATGGGTATGCGTATGAATATGGAAACTAGCGTAGTAATTGAACTCGCGAATCTTTGTAGTCTCTACAAACAGTTTTAGCTGGTCCAGCCTTTACAAAAAATTCTAGCCCGAAAGGTGTAAATATTTTACTATGCATGATGACTCGAATAATGACAGTAATGTTGGAGGAAAATTAGTTAAATTAATTATTGTTTAAATACATTATTAAGAGAGCTATGTTTAAATTGCCAAGCACTGAGATTAATTTCCACTCGTTCAAGTAATACAATGCCTCACAATAACACAGCTGTGTACCAAACAATTCCGTAGTGTACAAATGAAATATTTGGTTGAAGGATACCTAATAAATTATGATGGGAGAATAAAATTAATGTAATTTGTCCACCGAACAGTGAAACACCTATATAGGGTTTCGATGAATCCGAGGTTTGAAAACTGCTAATTTTGCAGACCCATGAAAATTAGGCGGCTGAATGCAGCTGATTAACAAGAATGAGCGTCATTCCGATATCCGTACAAATAACATACCTACATAACACGTAAACATAAGCATCGAGTCGAAGTCTTATTGTACTGATATAGTTTGCAAATTTTAGGTTATGTATACCAAGGCTGCCAATACTGAAATAGCAGGCATGTTAGGTTTTACTGTGCTTAATAACGTGAAATGACACAATGATAGAAGACTCGAGCCCTGAACAAGTTTAGCTATGATTTGTCTATGCTGCAGATGTTAACCAACTCTAACGTTTTTTCAAATTACTTACTAAAACATAGAAATCAACATTCAAGGAAAAGTCAGAAAATGAGTGCCAACAAAAAAGAAAAGCACTTCAAAAGCGTTTAAGGATGTAACGAATACGACAGTGGCTAAACCGATGAACGAAAGCAAGTATCTGGAACATCGGCTGTTTGAAATACAAATGAACAAAGTCTACGGATCCTGCAACAGCAGTGTATCCAAGTTTCGATGATAGATTGTTTTGTTCGTACACTGAATGTTACGATCAAAGCCAGTAATTTAAAAAAAATCGTTTGAACACCGAGATTTAATACCCAAATTTTGTTATTTGTAAACACTCGTGTCACCCTGCTCAGGATACTTGTCCACAATATACAGTTGATATCAAAATTTCCTATGCTAGATGAGTTATTTTTAGAAATAAACACTGTAAGTGCATATGGGAATGCAAAGTGCGTATAATGTTCAAAGACTGATCAAATCTGAATTTAGTGCGTCCACTTAGTCAAACAAAACCTCTGACGCTCACGTTTTCTTCTGTTGAAAGACACCCTTCTCAAACACCGCACCATTTATCCCTGAAGAGCAATTTTTCCTAAACAAGTGACTTCAATAACTAGGCCTTATGATAAATCAAGCAGTGGAATTGAATGCCAACACCGAAAAAGAAAATCCTTAAGGAATAACTATGGAGTAACACATGCTTGACTCATCTCGTTTGGACGACGCGTATTAGCAATATGAATATTGCAAGATTTCAAAATGAAATAAATAGTTTGGAAACCAATAATATGCTAAAGAAGTTCAATTAAAGTAAAATAATACCTAACTCTATTTATTTACTTAACATTAAATAATTATTTACATTAAATTATTACACTTTTCAAAAACTAATAAATGTGGCAAAAAATTCTTACAATAGTACAGTAAAAAATACCCTAAAAATTATAAGTACTGCATATAGGTACGGAACAATTAAATTATTGTCATGTTAATAGTTAAACTTGCAAGATTATCTGCAATTCTCTTTTTCACCTAGAAATATTTTTCCGGGGGAAAACTCGTCATAAATGTTCCCCATATAAAAATTATAATTATAGGCCCTTCACGGTAAAGTGAGCACTTTTGAAGCCTTAGTTACTTTTTTCTTTCAACCAATTTATATCCTTCCGCCACTTGTTAATGTAAACCCTGCCATGTGAGTAATAAACACAGTGTATACATTCACCATACCCAAAACCAAATGCCTGAGGCCACAATGAAATGTATTTATTGGTTATTATGTCTCATTAAACAACTTCAAAAGTGCTCACTTTACCGTGAACGGCCTATAAAACTACGATTCTGTTTCAAATATCTCAATTTCACTAAACGTCATATTTGGCATTAGTACCAAGTTGACAACTAAACTTTTCAGAGAAATCAATGTAAATTACACTGACTGCATAACAGTTTTGTCTGGTACGTTGCCATTTCTATTTGAATGCCGTGCGAAAATTTATTGCATTTCCAATTTTTTCTCCATATTTATTGACCGAATGGCTTATAACACACATAAGAGGAATATTTACCAAGTTATTACAAAATTATCCAGTAAAACTGTTTGGAAACACATTTGATCTTCTGCAGTCTGTACTACAACTCCAACCAGTATTAATCTTCCAGCAAGACGGTGCTCAAAGACTTGTACTCTTATACTGGATAGTTCGCAATCGCATCATAGGTGCGATAACAGGACACCAAAGCGATATATTTGTATAGTTTTTAGAGAAAACACGTGCTTTAAATAAAGAGAACAAGGAACATGGTGGGAACCATTATATCTTAATTTCTGATTGAAGTTGCATTTTCTCGTCACGGCACTTGGTCACTTTGTGTTTTGATCCGTTAACCTAAGATTCTAGGATGCTGTACGAAACACAATGCAATGGACTCCGAGCCTCGGACAACCGTGTAATCGGGGATTCACAACGCGTATACCATGAAATATCCATAGTTCTCATTAAGTCTCTCTTACAAGAGAGATAGCCCTGACACTTGTTGGATTATCATGTTCACAGGAGTGTTGCAATGCAGCAGCGCGAAAGCAACGTATGGACAACCTTTTAAAAATGGCGAGAGACGCTCGAGCGGTAAAGAAGGGCACGTGATGCCACAGTTGCCGAGTGGGTAGAACAGTGTCATACCACCACGAATATCCGATTTCGATTCCCAAAGAGGCATAACGAACGTCCACTTTGACATTTGGGTTTTCTCCAGATAATCACGCTTCCCTTCTCCTTAGCGGGTTAAGCGGGAGATACCCGAGAAAACCCGCAGACCAGTTGCATCGCCTGGTACGACTCCCATGTGCGAAAATCCGGGAGCGACCCCGCCGGGAATCGAGCCCTGTTCGCCTGGGTGGGAGGCGAGTGGTCTTACCACTACACCACCGCGGCCCCAGATACACTAGCGATCGAATATAACCATTCCCCGGCTGCAAACTTGGCTTAGTCGAGTAGTAGACCTCGAGAGCTTCCCCCACACGTCACATTTATTTGACAAGGTCGTGAGAATGACACTGTAGCGACAAGAGTGCCTCCTGATTTCTTCCTCAGCGAGACGGACTACTGTCGCCAGGGAGCCGCGGTCGTGTAGTGGACAGACTACTCGCCTCCTACCTAGACGAACAGGGTTCGATTCCCGGCGGGGCCACCCAGACGGATTATGGTATGTGGAAAACGTGCCGGGTGATGCAACTGGTCGGCGGGTTTTCTCGGGGATTTCCCGCTTACCCCGTCCTTGCATTCAAACGCTCCTCCATACTCGCCTCACTTCACCCTCATCGGCTCTCAAGACCTCGATGTTAAGAGCCACACAAATCTTTCCACTCCACTATCCACTACAGTCGCCACCTTGGAGGTAGCCTGAAGAGAGTGAGTTTCTGTCTCTGGATGAGCTGGGCTCTTCTTCTGCTGACGTCTCCCGGGGCAAACACAAGTAGCCGGCAGCGCCGCTGGTGAAGGGAAAAGATGGGGAGGGAGCAGCGAGGAAGGGTCTTACGTCTCCCTTGTCCCGAAAACATCCCCTGGTCCACCACCGGCCGACGAATCCCGGGAACGGGGGTGCATAATATTCGGACAGCGGCACCTGGGAGCTGGCAGGAAACACTCCTGCCCCCTTCCTCAAACTCACCACCCCCTGAAACACCCACTTCTCGCAGCATTTGAATTGTAGAGCGCGGTGGTCGGGGATGGATCTTGTGAATGGATGCGGATCCGTGATGCCAGGCAGGGTGCCGGCGGAACAAAGATGAAGCTACGGGGCGTTTGTCGAGGTGGACGGTAGTGTTAGAGAGGGGAAAGGGGGAGGGGGTTGGAAAGTGGCGCGTGCAAAGCTGTTGAGCAAACATGGACCACACCTAAAACCAACTGCTACTGCTTTCAATGTGGATTATCGGAAAGCAGATCAAATCCAAACTTCACGTAGACACGAGAGCGGAGTTTCTGTGTGTGTGGGGGAAAAGGAGGTAGGGAACGGAATTGTGGGGCGAGAAGGGAAGGTGGTGGTTGGCCGAAGGAAAAGGGGAGGTTTTTGGAGGTGGGGAAGGGGGTTACGGAAGGGTTTCACCCATGTACGCGCAAATATTCTTGCTTCCGAGCAAGAGAATTTGGCGGAGCAGGAATGGGCAAAACAATTGTTTGCCGAATGAAGGGTGTCGGTGAAACATGTTCCAGAGGGTCATCGAACGAGGCTATGAAGTATTTACTACGAAATTACACTTGAAATAAACAAATATTAATGCTAGAATATATAAGAAAAATGTCCCGGAAGAGGTTACATTTCAGGCGAAGAAACAAATTATGCCATAGCCAAAAATTCAGTGGAAATAATAAGAAATAGGCAAATACTTATAATCACTATAAAAATTCAAACACTAAACAAAATTGAAACCAATACACCTACTTCTAACTACATCTTAATATGAATACTGCAATTCCTACTTCGAAATAATCAACGCTTCACTGTTCTACATAATTGTATATTTCATTACATCATCCAATAAATACGTATTCCAGGACATTTTGCGAGAGGACCCTGTTCTTCTGAATCACTCAAGTACAGAGCCAAAAACAAGCTTACAATTCATGCCACGTTTCTTTTCGACAACTTCACTAAAACGAGATTGCCCAGTAAGCTTATTGTTCTGCAAAAATTCAGCGCTCTCGGTAGTTTCGGTGCAATTCGTACCAGAGGGCAAGCAGTTTATATCACTGAACTGGAACTGGGTTCATTCGCTATTATAACTAGGTTATCACACCGGATCAAACATAAATTTCACTGGAATCGTGGTTCACAATACTTTAGGCCTAACAACGAAGCTACGCGTATCACTTAGAAATCAGTTTAATTTCTGACACACGCGAAAATTAAACGAGTAAAGGGTCATCTAAGAAAACTATTATATTGTAAAATAACATCCAGGAAAATTTTATGTAATTTTACATGAATTGTTATATTAACTGGAGTTACAAATCTAGTTTATAACCACTTTTTCAGTAACAAATTGTTTGATACGTAATTCGCTTAAATTATTTAAAAGTAGTGAAGTACAGTTCGAGGTTAATGTAATATATTTGGTTAACACAGACAAGAAATAATTTTCCTATAATTTAGTGCGTAAAAATATCAGAGCTTCCATTTCAGGCCCAAGTAAAATACAAAATAAAATAAATATTTCAGATATAACTACGATCAGTGCACGAAGACACGTGCCAGTTCATTCGATTGATGGGCCAGTTGGTAACAGCTTCTTAACTGACTTCCGGTGGATAATATTTCACTGACTGATGTTAATGATTCTGATTTAGAGCGCAAATTTTAAATACTGAAAAGAAACATCAAACCAGTTCACCAAGAAACATCAAACGAGTTCACCAGGAAAAGCAGGCTCTCTCAAGACATGCTTGAGTCCGACTGTGTCCTCGCTAGACCGGATGTGCCCAGCTCATTATTTAATGTTCAGTCGTTATCAAACTGTAGTTCGCGGACAGCTGGTGGTCCATAGCTTGGTCCTAGGTGGTCGGCAACGTTAATCTCATTATTAATGGTTAGAGCCCCGAGTATTTCGCGGATTGAGTTGGCAGCAAGCTAGGCTAGACGGTCCTCTATACACTCGAGACATTATCGTTTGCTTATTGGTTGCTGTGATCAAGTGAGGCCTCTGTACAGGACTGTTAAACACTCGACCACACTACTGCTTCCAGCTTATCAGTAGCTCACTGTTAAACGGCGCGTGTATAAAGAACTGGCATCGAATTAGAACAGTAGGAGAAAATAACAGGTGTTTGGAGTTTACCTCGTTTCCGAATGAATTCGCGAAATACTCGTGGCTCTTTTTGGTACTAATTTATTTTTAGTTTTTCTACAGTTCAATTTTTAACATAAAATGCATTACAACGGTAATGTAATAATTTTTATGATGATAAAAGCATACTAGAAATAAGTTAAATTGTTCTTTCACATTTTTGGTACTTGAATGGAATATATGCCGTGGTAGACAGTCCGAGTTAAGTTGACAGTCTACATCTAGTGGTCTGTGGTGAAGGATAGTTTGAAGAACCGCTACTTGTCACAATCCGGCTGCTGTAAAGGTTGTGAAACTGCGAATAACAGACATCTCGATACACGGAATGTTTCAGAGCTCAGGATCCAAGTCAGTGGGTCCAGACTTCAGGAGCCTCAAATCCTGTCGCACCACACAGAGATGAGCATAAGAAGGTGCGGTTGGGGGTTGGAGGGTGGCACAGGGAAAGGTGGCGAACCTTCTTTTTTTTTTTACCCCTCACGGGGTGAAACAGCGGAAATGAGGAGCGCAGTCGGTCCAGATACTTTCTCCCATGCGCCCCCGGGGCCGGCCAAATTACAGTTTAAACAAGAGCGGGTGAGAGAGACACAGATAGAGGGGGGTGGTTGGTGCATGGAGAGGGGTGAGAGGGTGGAGGATCGAGCCTAGGTATGAGGAAGGGAAACTTGCGCCCGCAGGGGCAAGGTGCGTATGAGACGACGCGCCAGACAATCAGCACCAACCCCTAACTCCAAACACCACCACCACCTCCCCTCCCAACACCAAACCCCATCGCAGGGGATGATGAATCCCGCGACCCGCGGCAGTCTTTTGTCGAGGAATGACGGCCTGGAAATTGGATGTCACTTTGAGGTGTCAGCAGTGTTTTTCCTTCCACCCCACACCCCTCTCGCACCAACACCCCTACATACCTTCCGGCGAACCCAGGGGAGCATTGGAGGGGATTATGCGGCTCGGCTGCAAGGTGTCGGCGAGAGATTTCAACCCCTCAAAACCACCCCCACCCCATCTCCTCGTCGCCCCTTGCCTTACCTTCCAATCCTGCCTTGCCAGACGCCCTAACCTACCATTCTCAGCCCCCACTCACCCCTTAATCGGGACTGCGGGAGATCGCACAGCGAAATCACCTGGTCACTGCCCGAGGAATACCGAGCGAGAAATTACTATTTCAAATGCTGGGACCTTTCCATATTACGCAACTAAGTAAAATAAAATAATTTTATAAGTTGTTTACGGATAACTGAGTACTTTTGAAATAAAGCTATAAAAATGTTACTATAGGCTGTTTACGGCAAAGTGAGCACTTTTGAGGCCCTAGTTACTTTTTTCCCTGTCAACCATTTTTTATCCTTTCGCCACGTTTTAAAATAGATATTGCCGTGGAAGTAATAAACATAGTGTATATGTTTCACCGGACTCGAAAGTTAACGTATAAGGCTACAATAAATAATATTTATAGATAGGGACAGTGATATTTCGCAAAAAGATTTCGAGACAATATAAAGCGCTTTTTAATTGGCTGAAACATGTTCTGGTCCATGTTATCTGTTTGCACACGAATCAGGAAGGTTCATTGACTAAGTTAAGGAATCCTAAATGGTTTGGTCAAATGAGGACACAACACGAGCGATCAATGGAGTTATGACACCATCTGAGGACTATATATATATGGTATTGGAGTCTAGTGTGTGCTCCAATTATTTCGCGAAAAATCACTGGCCCTATTTATAGAATATTATTCCAAACGAGAGGGCTTCAAAGAGAACTCACTTTACCGTGAATAGCCTATACCTCTAATTGTATGCATTTTAACGGGAAGATTGTTCCTCGCATTAACGCTGAATTAAAAGTGCTAGGGAGACATTTTTGAATACTGAAATCATTTCTTTAACTTTCTGTTACCTAATGCTTGTAAGGGTAAAAATGAGCAAATCGGTGAACTATTTACATTTCAAATAATTTAAAATTTTCGCTTGAACGAAGTGTGAATCAAGTGATTAGGCCAAATTGCAATGTTACTTTTACACATGGCGGGAAGATACAAAATGTGCATACATGCTGTTCACGGTAAAATTAGCACTTCTGAAAGACCTGCTAAAGATCTACTTGTATGCACGTTGGGTATTCTTCCGTCTTATGTAAAATTAACATTGACATGGGCCTCATCACTTTTTCATGCGTCGGTAAAGTGAAACTTATAAATTGTTAAGATAGTAAATACTTTACAAAATTTGCTAATGTTTGCATTTTTATGCATAAAATAACGGAAAGCGAAAGAAATAACTTAAATGATCAGAAATGGTTACCTAACACTTTCTATTCGACGTTAAGATATGGAACTACTTTCCTTTCATCGTTACCAAATTTAATGGACGCATTTCACACAGCGCGCCCGTCAAAATATATGCAGGTAGGAGCAGTGACTTTTTTTGTAAGGTTGAGTTCAAAAGTGCTCACTTTATCGCGAATAGAATTTACAAGCAGATCCTAAGCACGACTTTCAAAACAGCTCGATTAACCGTGAACGGCTTATAATTAATTAAAATTCACGTGCACCTAGACATTTGTGTTTTGTGTTACTGGGAACAATCCACGTACACAGTAACCACACGCGTATTATGTGTAAAAATAAGAAGCCATGGAAATAAGTTTGTACAAATGAGATTTAATACAGAATTTTTTTTTCCCCCTAATAAAGTCATTGAATATTTTTCATTCACACACACGTTCGCGTAGATACACGTAATCCAAAGTAATACGCGACGTCACTCGCAAATTATTGCAATATTTCGGAGCTCTGTGATATTCGAATAAATTATTTCACTGCTACAATAATATATTATGAAAACAACTTTATTAAGTACTTGTTGCGATGCATAATTTGTCAGATAATTTGAGTCTGAATTACCTCAGCACGCCTACGTGGTATTGTAACAACATATGACTAGGGACCTGCAAAATTCGCGTTATTATTTGAGGACACATCAAACTTGAAACACGTGTATCGCTGCTATACGTTTGTCATTGGACCATGCTTCATGTGACACGCCCTGGGTAACACTGCGCCAATAAATGAACACTTCACAATTGTGTGCCCCAATCACGTGGGGTTCAGTCAAAAAGGGAGTGACTTCACATATATGCAGCAGCCAATGGAGAAACGACGCTGTCTTCTTTACGCACAGTACTGTGAAGTCTAGTCTGATGTAAAATAATAACGCGAATTTTGCTGGTCCCTACACATGACTCATCATTCTTCACATTCCTTGACCAACTACTATCAAATCTCATGCTGAACTCGACTATATCAATAGAATCCATCTTTGTTTTAAGGAAAGATTGAACAATAGGACAAACATGTGTATGCAAAGAAAATTAGTAAGAATTTCTTTCCAGTGCAAGTATTTTCAGTAATGACATCCATATCAAAGAGTTCGTAAAGACGAAAGAGTATTTTCAGTTCCGTTCACGGCAAAGCCTATTCTGAGATTTGTCGTTTTCGCATTATTATTTCGGGAACACCAGCGCAGTTCGTTCGAATTCCACGTGTGGACTTCGCTCGTGCCCGATACTGTTTCAGTCTGCTAATCGGAACGGCGCCAACGACTCCAGACCTCATGAAGTCAAATAGGCGTAAATTCAGTGAAGTCGGTGGGAAATTGGTTCACTAAAAATCACCGCCAGCTTACCGGTAATTTCCGATCTAGTTTCGAGTGATCTGACGGTGATTGCTGCTTAATTGCAGCGAGTTCTACTAACCATCGATACTGGTGACCTGTTCGTCCGACTGATTTGCCCCCCAGAGTAGATATGGGGTAGAATGCGCAGCATGTCAGATACGTAGTGACAACTTTCGAGTTCAAACACTTCATTGTTTTTACTGGCATCAGTGCTGCCAGCGCCACGCAGATAGTTGTTTTTAGAAAGCCCCTTGCCAAAGACTACACTGTAAAAAAAATTCCTGGCAAACTTCCTAAACTGTAATGGAAGTTTTTAACCTATAGAATGTGTGGAAATAGTACCACGAGTCAGGATTAAAATATGGGACCGTTTAGAATTGCTACTATACAAAGTTGGAAACTTCACTATGCATTTGACTCAGTACTAGGAACGTTACCATGCATGCATGGGAAAATAATTTACCATTCGAGCTTTGTCACTGTACGTATACATTGACATGGTAAATTAGCAAGTAATTTCATAGAGTGTACCTATGAGATGTATTCAAGTTCGGATATTTTTTTAAAATAAAAGCACGCCTGTGCTAGAAAAAAATCAATGTAAACAAAAGATTACAGCACTGACTGAACAGGTGATGCTGAAAGTTCTATAGACCAGCGATTTCCAAATATGTATTCCGCGGAAAATTTGGATCTTGTCAATACCTCATAAAGGTTACGAAAAAAAACTTAAACAATTGCATTTCTGAACAATAAAAAATATATAAATAACAACTTATAATCGCGTAGGCCTACATCGTGAGCCAACTCGAAAAGTATTAGAATACGTACTTAAGTTCCTAAGACTTACACCAAAAGGTCGATCTGCAATAGTGCCACTATCGAGAGGTTGGGTAAGCACAAAGATACTGAAAGAGGATAAGCGCTACGCTTCTGTTAGTTCAGTTCATGAATGACAGATGGCTCCATTTCAGTGCACATTCAAGTTCGCTTCAATAATCGAAGAGAACAGCTTCAACTTCCGATTCATTTCCTCTCAGAAACTGGGCCAGAAGAGGAAATGCACTCGAAGATTAGTCATTCAGGCACTGGATCCAAAAGCTGTTTTCTTTTTCAATGAAGCTATTTTATCGCTCACTGCGTACATGGTGGTAGCTTTGTACCTACATAAAAGTCTTTGGTGATGGTAAAAAATGTCAGTTTCGGTGTAACTGCATTATTTTTATACCAAAGAAAATCTTTTCGGTCATGTAAAATTTCTCATTGTATGTAATCCCCTCAGACATTCTGTATAAGTGCAAGAATGAAAAACGTCGTGGATTCAAAATTCTTAGTAAAAATAAAAAATAGAGTCGGGTTTCCGCGGAGATGAAGGCAGAAAAAGTTTGCGAACCGCTGCGTCGGCAACCCATGGACCATTCTGACGAAATTAAGTCTTTGCAGCCTCTTTAGTTTACGGATACTGGAGTCTGAAAAAATAGCAACTTATTCACTGGTATTCACTTGTATCTCACTGATTAATGTAAAACTGATTCGCGTTTAGAGCGTTGTTATCTATTTTTGTATAATATTTGCGTAAGTAAAACATTTTTTACGTAAAAAAAATTTACGGTGTTGATTTTTCCGTCATTCAACGTAAACAGAAACGAGGAAAAGGAAACTATTATTGGAGCCGCAGTCGAACGCAAACAAGGTGCGGAGTGGTCTTGTTCCTCTGAAAGCCTAGTCGATTGGCGAAGAAAGGTAATTCAATCTGTTCTGCATCACACCTCGATTCATCACAATCTTTGCGGGTAGGAAGAGACAGCAAGGGGGAGGGGGGAGGAAGTGAAGTGGTGGGAAGTGTCGAGCAGGACTTGAAGCAAGTTGATGGAACAAACAGCAGAGGAAAACAAAGGAACGTGCCAAAAGAGGTGAGGAAGGGGTGAGAGCGGGGAGAGGCGGCGAGAAATAAAAAGAGCAACTGGAGGAATTCATCGACGACTAAGGAAAAACCCAGTACAAAAGAACAGCACCGCGAAGAAAAAAAAAGGGGGAGTGGTTAAGAGAAATAAGAGAAACTGGCGTGGAACAAAAAAAAAAAAATTTGTCAGAGAAAAGTAACTGCGCCGCGAGAATGACACGGGAATGCCGAGGGGAGCTGAGAGAAGCTCGAGGTTGCTTCAGAACGTACTTGAGTGTAATTGTCAAAACACTGCGTACTTACCGCAAGTGGGCTCGAAATAAACAGGGATGCAACACCGACGCCCCTCGAGTACGGTAAGTTCCTGGGGGTTAACCTCCGACGCATGTTGCGTAGCAAAATACACGCACTTCGTATAGCGGTAAATTGAATTGCCCCTTCAAGTGACAGAAGGAATATATATTTATATATATTTGTCACCCCATCATTTCCCCCCGCCATTTTACCAATTATCAAAGAAAAGCATTTTTCCATACGTTCTAAACAACTTAAGAGTTCTACGTTAAAACTTAAGTATCCACTTATAAGGCTTATTTAATGACAACCAGCACACGCTGTTCTGTACATCAAGCAGTACAATTAGCAGAGATGACTTTTTCGAAATAATAAACTATGTATCATAATAAACGAAATTTGGGGATAAATAAACGTTGTTTTGGGGCGGAGCTGTAAAAAAACGCACGACTAAGTACAAGTAAAAACTTCCCTGGAATCTTCCTAAAATTAAAGAAGTTCCTTATTCTCAGAAACGAACTTTCCGCAGTTTCCATAAGACCTTATGGAACTTATTGTTAGATAGTTTTTACTTTTATAATTATGTAATGGGATTGGGAGAAAATATTTCTCTCTGGGATGGGTCTGTAACTGTTAGTAAAAACATACAAAAGTAAAATTATTTTTTCATGGAGCGGGATTAAATCACGACCCCCCCCCCCCCCCCTATCCAACCCCTTCGCAGTTTACGAGTCCAACTACTCACTTTTCAGATTCGCGTGTAGGCAAGTCGTGTAGAAGAATCATGTTTTGTTTGGGCCGCGCCTTACGTTTCAATGTATGGCAGTTGTCGCTTAAATGCGGTTGGTGGTACATTTTGAATATTTTTATGAAGTGGCGTGAATATCCTAAGTTGCTGCAGGAACGATAATTTTTTTTGGTTACAGTGACGATTAAAAAACGCTTTGCGACGCCTGGGCATTCTTCGGCCCCATCAGAAACTATAGGGGATTATGACATGTGAACAGAGATGATTTCATTTTTTGCACACATGATTACTGACCATCACGTTTCGATATATTAGATGAATAAATTTCCGGGAAAAAACCACCCGAATACATACATATCTGTAACAGTGTAGCGAATTAAGGCTTGAAATCTGTGGATTAGAAATTTTGCATAATTTATACTCTAGATCCGAATCAGAGATGAGTTTACTTTTTTAATCAGTTGACAGCACCTGACTTATTTACCAATCACTTCAGCGAATTTAACTGACGAGTTAGTGGAGAAATTCGAGTTTAACGTCAATTATGGATTCAGTGACAATTTCCTCTGATTTATCAACCATTTAATTAGCTGTTTTTCAGCGATTTGCTTTTTGACTGGTGAATCAATTGAATCAGATGTATCAAATGAAATAAGCACTCATAAACTAACGAAAATCATAAAATATAATTTTTAATGTGTATTTTGTCTTTAAGAATACCATTTTATGAGGTAACGCGAACATTATGTCTTTCATTTCGTGTTCACTTAATCATCATTGAGTTCGATTTGGAGGTTTTTAGGGAATTAAATAGGGCGAAGTGAGTGCATTCATACGTACTATTTGCATTAACAATCCTTGTGTTATCAACTGAAATGAAAACAAAAAAGAAAATACATTGTCTTGATACAACAAATAAATATTTTTCCTCAATAAAGACAACGTTGGCTGGGTAGTTCAATTGGTAAAGTTACAGTATAGAAGCCGCGGTACAGTAGTTTCAAACCCGAGTAAGGCGATTTAAAATCGCACATCAATAGTGACTGCCGGACATGCGTTTATTTCTCGTATCGATTACGCTAAATTCAATAAAAACAATATTTAATTCGCTGTATGCATTTGACTGGCTTACTCAATCAGTTAAACCGTTTCCTCGGAAACAAGCAGTGGTTTTTTTTTACCGATTCTAAGGGCAGCCATTTTCACTAATTCGAGTAGCTGCACTTGACTGCGAATCAGTGATTTTCCACTGATTCCAATCTAGAGTGTAAGAACTTAGAAGTTACAAGGACGACAATACAGTATTCTAGAATTCTGACAGAGCGAAACTTGACCAAGTTTGTATTATTGGGACACAGCAATTTTTTTTAAAAGAAAACACTTTCTAATAAGTCAGTGAAACAAATTTACGTCCTCGACCTTCCCCGAAGTCAACAAGTTTTTAAGTTTTTTTTTTTTTTTCCCAGTAAATTCACAGCAATAATAGTTCATAGAATGAGAAAACTACGTTTGATAATGACTGTTCGCACATCAGCATTTTAGTCTGACTTGTGCTTTGGAGTTGGCTGGTAATTGTAGGTTCTTCTGCAAACAGTCGTCCAAACCGAAGGGTTTCATCAACTGCGTCGCCTACAACACCTAGCTTTAAAAAAAAAATACAAGTACCATTGAAAACATTTTTTTTAGCTTCATTTTCGCTGCACGTAACTTCCGAACCATCCACCGTGGCTTATAACATGCTGAGGTAAAGCACACGCAGCCAGGAAAAGGATGGTCTACGGAACAACTTATGATGACTGGTTTCTCCTCTAAAATTTTCGTTTGTTGACAAGTAGTTACGTCTGTCTGTATGAATAAAAATAACGCTAATGCTCATTTTTAAGTTTTTCATTCACTATCAAAGCCTCGTAAAAAAAAAAAAAAAAAAACCGCATTAATTTTTCAGTTATGCCCCGCGTACGCTGCAGCTAAGATTTCGCATTTTGCTAGAGTAGATAATTTCCTAATCGGGCGTACAAGTCTCCTGGCAATGGCGCCGCATTTGTTTTAGCAGCTCTAAAACATGACGACAGTCCAGTAACGAAAACATCCATAAGTGTCCCCGCTCGCTTGCTGAAGAGTTCCTAGACCTTGCGAAAGGTAATTTGCATTAAAAAAAAAGAACTGAGCGCAAATGCGGCGAATGTCTTTCGATTCACGCTGCATAATAACACCGATGTGCTTCTTAACGATGAGTAAGATGGTTGCCGCTTTATCTCAGCTAAAAAAAAAATGTTAGTGTTCGCTGAAACAATCTTCGCGGATATTCACAGATACTCGCTGCACTTAACGTGACCTATGATTAGAGACGTGCAAAATTCGCGATACTATTTAAGGACAGACTGAATTGCAAGTAGGGGCTAAGTGTACGTTTGAGTGTCTTCAGTGATTGGCCGTAAATATGTCTGGCGCGTCTCGGAGAACTCTTGAGCCAGTAATATTGGTTCAGCGGTAAAGTGGCCAATCACTTCTAAGGATATAAAGTATGTAGGTGACGTCGATTAAAGTCCAGCGGCCCGTGAGAGGACAGTGTGTGCTCTTTTTATATATAAGGCAGTAGAGTCTATCCTCTCACCGAAAAATGAATGAAATTTGCACGTCTCTACCAATGATATAGTACTAGGTCACGAAACGTTTCAATCTGAGCACAACAATGATAAGTATTTAAAAAAATACAGTACAGCTACTGTACATAAACTTCCCCTGGTTGCTATTCGTGAGTAGAAAAACGACACTTTCTACATTACCTATTTTCTGATCGCGTTTATTGCAGCCACTGTGAAAGTACGCACGCGCAGCCATAAAAAAAAATAAGAGCCTAAATTTTAGTAAACAAAACTGTCAATTTGTTTCATATTAAAATCCGTTTTCTGAAAACTTTACAGTTTCAAGTAGCGTGAACGCTGTTTCAGAATATTAAAAGAGGTACAATTTTACGTTGCTAAGAATTTCGTTGCACGGAAAGTTGTAATTTCGAGTAAGGGGAAATTAAAGCTCCGTATTGAACGAAACGAGAACAGCGATGCTTTCTTTCCGTTCGGCGAGATGGCGCACTAATATCCGAATAAGCTGGAGACACGGGGCTGTGTTACGCGAGACGTTGACAATATCTCACGGAGACGTCAGGCATTGTGCACCGAGCCGTGGGAGTACCTTGTTGCTCCGCCAGGGCTGGTGGTAATATTGCCCCGCATTCCGAGAGAAATGTGTTTGCCGCTGCTTCGTTTTGTTCTCGCGCTCCATGAGGGACCGATATATTTGGCGCCCAACGCTGGGACCTTCTCCCCGTCTCTCTAGGGCGTTAGTAATTAGCGCGTTTCACGCAACCCTCCCTCCCCCCTTTTCCCTTCTCCTTTTCCTGCCAGCACACTTCTTTTTTTTTTTTTCGCCCCCACTGTTTTCTTTGTTTTTATGCGATGCAGGAATTAAGCTTCTGTAAGTTTCCATCTCTCGGGCGCCAGGGACAAAAGAACTCTGCAGGCGCCAGGAAGGAGCTAATCAAAGAACGCGCCGACTACAAGAGGGGGGAGGGTGTTCTACCCCTCCGGTGGTCCCCGACGGAAAAAGGAGTTGTCACGGAGTAAAGGATATAGTAGGGGGGTATGGGGTGTTTGGAGAAAGCGTTGGGTGGCGTTGGCTCGGATAATTACTACACGTTCAATACGCGAGCGACGCAACATACACACACACACACACACACACACACACACACACACACACACACCGACGCAGCACTTGCATGTCCCGCGGGCAGAATCTCGCGACGCCTTCTCGCACAACCCCTACACCCGCAAATCCTTTGTCTACTTTTTTTTCCCCCGCGCCAGTGACATAGAAGCAGCTAGACGACCTGACGCGAGCAGAACTCGCCGTGTGAGCACACCCGGTTGGAGTATGCACGCCTCCGAAATGTCACGGCACTTACCTGCATAATAATTTTTTATGTCCGTCTGACTGACATGCGCCTAAGTAAAGTTGGCAACGACGGAGGGAAAGTAGTTCCATTTTTTAACGTTGAATTAGATTTGTTAGTGTGAACATTCATGAATAGTGAAGTTATTTATTTTGTCTGCTTTTTTTTTTTAAAGCATGTAAGTGTACACTCTAAGAAATTATTTGTAAATTTACCATGTCAGTGTATACGTGCAGTGACAAAGCGCGAATAGTAAAATATTTTCCTATACATGCATGGCAATATTCCTACAGTTGCTTGGTAAAGAGTCAAATGTGTAGGAAAGTTCCCAATTTTGTATAGTAGCGATACTATAGGCAATTCACGGTAAAGTGAGCACTTTTTAACGCCCTCCCAACAGGCATTAGCCTCTGATAAATATATCTTACGGCATCCACAGGCATTAACTTTTGAGAGTGGTGAAATGTATACATTGTGCTTTTAGGTCACAATGGAATGTTTATATTAAAAAGCAGTAGGAAGATAGAGATTGGGTGAAAGGAAAATTTTAGAAGGGCCTTAAAAAGTGCTCACTTTACCGTGAACAGCCTATAAACATTTATTCCCAAATTTTCAGCCCGATACACAGTACTATTAACATACTCTGTATAGGTTAAAAACTTCCATAACAGTTTAGGAAGTTTACCAGAAATATTGTTACAGTGTAGGAATGAGAAAATTTTTTAAATATTTATTTTTCTAACAACAGCATACCACTTTCACTTCCGACGCGTGAATAAAGGGATAAGGCCCACTACAGTGGCGGAAGAATACATACTGTACACGTAAGCAGATCTTAGGGCTTCCAAACGCGCCCAGTTTCTCGTGGTCACCCTACATCAACATTCGTGGACATAAATAATAACAATACGTAGGCTATACGCTATTCACTGTTACTTGCAATTTTGCTAATTTACTTGTAATTTTGTATCCTTCCGCCATGCGTAAAATTACCATTGCTATGGACCGTCTTGCTTTGTTTATGCGTGAGTCAAGGAAAACAGTGAATTTATTAAAAAGAAAAGTATGTGTTTTACATTGTTAATTCTTACATTTATAAGCATAAAAAAAGGAAAAAACGAAAGAATTTGAACTAAGTTTAGTATTCACAAAAAGTTACCTAACAGTTTTAATTAAACATCAAGAAATGGAACTAATTTGTCTCCGTCGTTACCAACTTAACTCGCCGCATGCCTAACATTTTGCCCGTTAAAATAGTCGCAGGTAGGCACAGTGAAATTTTTCAAATGTTGATTTCAAAAGTACCCAGTTAACCAGTCTATTATATCGAAGAGCCAATTTGAAAGGCTGTTTAACGAACTTGCTAGGCAAGGCAAAATTGAGTCACATGACAATTTTGCCGCAAACCTGTATGGTATCTGGATACTTACCCTCGTTCGTGACCTCGTTAAATGAAGCAAGATTTATTTTCTTCCAGGTCCTCGGTGCCGCGACCATTAAGGCCTCGAATCACTTGATACGGATAATGGTCTGGTGACGGTTCCAGACCAGTTTCACTCTTTTTTGTGACACGCAAATAATAAGGGATAGTTCAGTTGCAGTAATGATTAGAGACTTTCCAAATTCACGTTATTACTTGGGGACACGTTAAACTTTACACACATGCACCTTTGCAATACGTTTGTCATTGTACGGTACTTTATCTGACACGACCTGGGTAAGACTGCGCCAATTAATGAACACTTCAAAATTCTGTTCCCCCAATCACGTGCAGTTTATAGTCGTAAAGGGCGTGGCTTCACATCTATGCAGCAGCCAATGGAGAAACGACTCCTTCTCCAGTACACAAAGTACTGTGAAGTTTATTCTGATGCCAAATAATAACGCTAATTTTGCATGTCTTTGGTAATGCGATAACTTGCTCAGACAAAATATGCCACGAGCTTACTCGAAGTAGGTGCATAATCACACGAAGAAAAGTATCTGCACAAAGGAAATTTCTGTATATATTTATCCGTGCTATTCCCTAATTTTTTCCAGGAAATACTTAGTTATAGCAAAGCCACCACATTAGATAACGGGATAACCACATAAATAAATACATTTCGTGCGTGGAGTGCACCCAAAGCGAGACGATACCCTCCTAATTACGGGCTTTCAAGCTGAGACCCGTAGGTGCCCGTCACCCCCCGGACATGACATGAGACACGAGGATGGAGCGGCGCTGGAATGCAAGGGCGGGGGAGACGGGAGAACCCCGAGAAAACACACCAGCAAGCGGCATCATCCAGCACGATCCCCAAACGCGAAAGTAGAGGGGGAGTGAACAACCTAGGAACGAACCCGGATCGCCGTGGTGGGAGGCGAGAGCCCTACCCTCTATGCCACCGCCTCCCCTAATATAAAAAAAATAGAAGGGAGAGAAATATGTAAAGTCCGGGCAGGTAAAACGTAAACAGACAAACAGCTATAGGCTGTTCACGGTAAAGTGAGAATTTCTGAGGCCACAGTTACTTTTTTCCTTTTAGCCATTTTGTAGCCTTTAACCACCTTTTTAAATAAATATTGCTATGCAAATATTAAACACAGTGTGTATATTCCACAAAACTTGGAGGTTAATGTCTAAGGCTAAAATAAGATATATTTATTGACTATTATTCCAAATGAGAGAGCTTTCAAAAGTGCTCACTTTACAGTGAACAGCCTACATGAACGTTTAAAACGTAACTCGTCACCTCCGTCTGAAGACATTGAGGAACTCGTTCTGTTGACAGACGATGGAAGTTGAAGACTTCGCAACGAGCTTGAGTGTGCTGAATATTTCCAGCTCCCCTTCAACACGCCCTTGTCATTCTGGACCGAGTGCAGCAATTGTTTAAGATGGCTCCACGAAAGTTGTTCCATATATAAAGGTTAGTGTGCGATGTGTGGCATTTCGGAGAATACGAGACTACATAAATACGAGTGACGTAATATTGCAACGTAGTAATCGTTTTTCTTAAATTTTTTCTTATATGTGGATTCACAGCATTTTTTCGCCGCTTAATATTCGAGTTTTGACGAAAAGTGATATTTATTTGCTAAAACCAAAATGAAATTATATACAAACGTTGGTGATTACTGCCCATTTGCGTTACTAATACAATCGATTTAAAAATAACACATATGTCTTCTCTTTGCCTAATAACTAGGGCCCGTAATTTTTTGCGAAAAAATCGGAGTACACAGTAGACTTCAATACGATATATTTACCTCGGTTGTTGTCATACCTCCATCGGCTGATGGTATCGTTTCCGCATTTGACCAAGCCACTCAGATTTCTGTAACTCCGACACTGACCCTTCGTTATTCGTGCGCTAGCAATTAACACGAATCAGAGCATGTTTCAGCCAATCTATAAAGGTGGACGCCTCCACAGTGATTTGAACTGTATCTTGTCTCAAAATATTTTCGCTAAATATCACTGCCCCTAGCAATAAACAATTTTATTGTTAGCATTTAACTTCTCCGCAGCATCTCTCCTAACTTTGGTTGCCATCTCTGCTGTCGTGCTAAGGGACATGGCATGAATGTAGGCTTTTGAAACTTTTCTCATTAAATGCATAAATCATGTTGATGCTCTAAGCCAGTTTGTGTGATAGTTATTGTAGTCTGCAAAGAAAGTCGTCGTATTGCTACAAATAATTGTTATGGATTTTCCTTAATTTTCGTACAGTTTGTCCTCCCTTTATCGAAAGTACACATTTGCATAAATGACATACGAAAGAGCACACTTTTAAAACCAGGCATGCTATTAGTGAGTTTTGTTGTACTCAGTATATATCCAGAATGTACATAAGAAAGGCGTAATTTTCCACATAATCATCAGTGATAACACAGTAATTATAACTACAAACATTTTATAGTACATTTTCCTTGACTTATAACACGATTATGTATAGTTATGGAAAACTTAATTTCTTTCGCTATTACCTTTGCCAACATTTAAACAAGCCATTCGCAGCAAGAATATATAAAAGCAACGTAAAATACGCACGGTTTGCTTGCAGAAAAAAAAAGGGCTCTAGGTGAAATGGAATGCTATCTGTTTCACAAACCTGAAAAAGAAGAGAAAAGCCACAATTAGAGAGGTGTTTAGTTACAAATTACCAATTTACAACAGTACACCGACATGCCAGTTTACATTAGTCAAGATTAAAGATAAAATGTAGACAAGCCATATACAGTAGCAGTGGCGTTTTTTGATTCCGCTACACAGGGCAATAAGAGAAAAAATATAGGAGAATTTAAAAAAAGAATGATAACATAAAGGCAAAGCGACACTTTGCAACACATTCCTTCAGATTAGGACTTCATTAAAACACTCCCGGGACGAACCCTTTAAAAAACAGTCCGAGAGGGGGTTAAAAAGTACGGCTAATTTAAATTGGCCCGAGGGATCGAGGAAGGTTTCCATGGAGGGGGTGAGGAAGCGGGGTAGGAAAGAGGGCGCACAATAAAATAAATAACAATGCCGTAAGCCTCTTTATAATAGAGTCATGTAGGAATTCCGCGGTCCTGGACAATGCCTTCACACAGCTCCCTCACTCCCCCATCGCATCGCGCCTTGTGATTTAAACAAGGGGCTTGTGTAACGGGCAGGTCTCTCGCTGCAGCGCCCTCTCGCTCTCTTTTTTTTTTACGGCGCGTGTTAACGATTGTAACGAACATATTGACGTGATAATGGAGAGGCAGTCCATTGCTCACACGCCGTTAAAAAAATATGAATGTGCTCGCGAACGAGGAGTACAGAGAGGCGACGATGTCCCCACGCCACCATCGCGGGCAAGAACGACTCACATGACGGCAATCGACAAACGGTCGTGATCACAAGTTTTTCCGGAGATGTTGGCAAGGTCTCTGTCTTTCCAACAAGACGTATCGCGTACATAATGAAGAGTTCCGTTTTGTTACAGTCCATTTACCCCCTCCCTCCTTTTCACCAACGAAAAAAATTGAGTGAAGAGATTTGGACGGTTCTTGACATCGAGGTCTTAAGAGCCAATGAGGGTGATTGAGGTGAGTATGGAGCAGCGCCGGAATTAAAGGGAGGGGGAAACGGGAGATTCCCGAGAAAACCCGCTGACCAACGTAACGTATTGTATTGTAGAAGGCTTTTTAACGTCCCTCGGTTTTATGCTGCAAAGCTTAGCAGGGGACGGCTTACAGAATAACTTATAACCTAACTTAAATAAACACCCATGCCTTGCCCGGGATTCGAACCCAGATCGGTGGCGCACCAATTGACTGCGCCACGGGAGATCGGCACGGTTCCCACATGCGAAAATCCGGAGTGACCTGGCCGGAGATTGAACCCGGATCGCCTTGGTGGGAGGCGAGCAGGCTAACTGTTCATCCACCGTAGCCCCCCAAGAAAAAAGTGATTTTTTTATTCCTTTGATAAAAGCATTGTCACATCTCACAAAATTTTTAAGACAAATTTTAATTTTTCTCTCCCTACAAGGGCAAAGTGGTGCATAGTTGTTCGCAAAAGTAAATAAGTAGATATTTAATATCATCTGTGCCATGAGTCCATATATAATGCAATATTACAGCGATCCGAACACAACGAACAATCAGTCCAAATAATAAATCATCTCTTCAAAGAAGAAAATGTAGTAGGCTACGGCAAGATTCTGGAACTCCTGGCAACGCATCTTCGCCAAGACGCAATGGTGACAGGAATGTTACACAACCATTACATTCTAAACCGAAGGAACATAGAGTTGGTATTTCTTATTTACTGTCAGATGGTTACAAGTTCCACAGGCCAATATTCAAATTGAGATAACGTCGGTTAATGCACAAGTAAAACTACAGGTCTTCTACAAGCTGTTGAAAGGAACGAGCGTAAACAGGACGCCGATGATGATTATGGGTTAATGAAATACACTGATTTAGAATTTTGTGTATAATACGCTAAATTGATTGATAACAAGTTTCCAAGCTTTGTATAACTGATAAAAAAAAGTTTTGCTGCCTTGTCAAATGAGAGCAACGCTTCCTAAACATGCATTGTATGACATGCGTTTTAAACTTTTGCTAACATAAAAGTAACGTATTTTTTGTTTTAATGTAGCTTTGAATTATTTTTTATCTATAAATTACAATATTTGGTTTATATCTGATATGAATAAAGATAGAGGAAGAACAAGTGTGTTGGTAATGTCTAACAATAAATAGTTTTCATGATAAATATTATTACACCCAGCGAGCACGAATGCGGTGATTTGGCCACCTGGTGTGATTTTCCAAACTAAGTTTGCATGAGGCAGAGAAATATTTTGGCGAAGACTGTTCTCGATTAAAGTGAGCACTTTCGAAATCAACCTTAGAAAAAAGTCACTGGCCCTACTTGCGTATATTTCAACGGACGCATTAAGTGACATGCGCCCGGTAAAGTTGGTAATGATGTATGGGAAGTAGTTCCGTATCTAAACGTCGAATAAAAAGTGTTAGGCAACCATTTATGATAATTTAAATGATTTCTTTCCCTTTCTGTTTTTTAAGCATGAAGTGTAAAAATGAGCAGATTTGTAAAATATTTAATTTTCTAATAATTTTACAGTTTCACTTGACCGAAGCATGAATAAAAATACGAGGCCCATGACAATGTTAATCTTACATAAGGCGTAAGGATACACAACGTTCATACAAGTAGATCTTAAGCAGGGCTTTCAAAAGTTCTCATTTTACCATGAACAGCATATAGTAGAACTTCAGCACGGCTCCAGAAAAAATGGAAGTAACCTAGAATGGACTATTAGTAGAGACCTGTCAAATTCGCGTTATTATTTAAAGGACAAGTTAAACTTCAAACACGCGTACCTTTGCAACTAGTTTGTCATTGGGCCATACTTTATTTGACACGCCCTGGGTAACTCTGCGCCTAGAAATGAACGCTTCACAACTGTGTTCTCCAATCACATGCAGTTCAGTCAGAAAGGGCGTGGCTTCACAGCTGTACAGCAGCCAACGGAGAAACGACGCCGGCTCGAGTGTATACAGTACTGTGGAGTTTAGCCTGGTTCCAATTAATAACGCGAATTTTGCATGTTCCTAACTATTAGTTGTAAATGACTTGCTGAGGTAAAATATTTGCTCACAAAGTTGGATGAGAATGCTGTCCAGGATTGCCGTTCCCTATTTTTTCAGTACTGAGTTGCAAAAATACATAAACTTTAGTACGGCAACTGTTAAAAAAAATTCGCGGAAATTTTAACGGGAATATACGGTTGATATACGGGAAAGCGCTCTGTAATGACAAGAAACGAATTGAACTCCGTACATACAAAAATAGAAAACCTCCCCGAATCACTTTTAGCTGGAGACCGGAAAAACTCGCGTTATTATTTGGGGACACGTCAAACTTTAAACACCTGTACCTTTGCAATACTTTCATCATTGGACCATATTTTATCTGACGCGACCTGGATTAGACGTGGGTTAAAAAAAAAAGTCACAATTGTGTGTCCCAATCATGCGCAGTTCAGTCATAAAGGGTGTGGCTTCACATCTATGCAGCAGCCAATGGAGAAACAACGACTGTTCCAGTACACATAGTACTATGAAGTTCAGTCTGGTGCCCAACAATAACTCGAATTTTGCATGTGTTCGGGTTTCGGGAAAGAACAATTTGTTTTTATCTTGGGGCAGTTACGATATCCCCACCCCTCAAACATTTCGTTTTGAACGTCAATAAAAAACACAAGCCATCTGCAACAGTTAGCGACACTTGAAAAGGTCGAACATTACTAGAAACTTAAGTTTCGTGCTTCACTTCCATGTACAGGCTGTTCACGGTAAAGTGAGTGCTTTTGAGGCCCTAGTTACTTTTTCATTTCAGTTATTTTATTATTCTTTAACCACATTTTAAAATAAATGTTGCCATGTGAGTAATAAATACAGTGTGTATATTCCACCGCACACGGAAGTTAAGGCCTCAGGATAAAATAAAATACATTCACTGAGTACCATTCAAAATGTGACGGCTTTGAAAAGTGTCCACTTTACCGTGAATAGCTTATAAATGCCACTTTAAAATATTTTCTTTCGCGAGGGCGTGGAAGCCGAGTGGTAAGTGTTACAACTTTCGGGACTTTAAAACTCGTGTTCATATCCCTTCTTTTTATTAGCTGTTAAACACCAACATAACGAAAATTATAAATAAATTTTTTTTAATAATCTCACATTATAAACCAGTAATTTAAAAAACCTAGTATTTATCGTGAGGTGCCGGGAATTGAACGAGACTTTTGTAAAATTATCTGCCCGTTATCAGAAAAAGAAGTGCCTCTAGTGTAACGAAGATGAATTAATTTTTATTTGCTTGTAATTTTCCGTGTTTTCGCGAAATTGTTTTCTAATAATGCAAATCTATACATAGTATAAAACTAAGTTCCCCTGCCGCGTGTGTGTGTGTATTCGGATAAGGCTTCTGAACTACTTGATAGATTTTGATGCGACACTCACCATCATTCAGATAATTTCTTGAGGGAGGTTTAAGTGTATAATACATTAATATTTAATGCAAGGATAGCAGAGAAATGTCGCCTTTTTCTAATCAAAGTCGGGAAGAAGTCGCTTTTCAGGCGCTTATATGGCTTACGCTGACTAAGCCATAAGAGATACACCAAATTAATGTACTACAGAATCGTATATCTCGAAAAGGTCTCCACAGTGACTATTTTTAAACAACGCCATATTTGTATATCGCACCTGCGCGAAACCGGGGCGGATAGCTAGTATACTAATAATTTATGTCCCGCACACTTTTTAAGGGGCATTATTAAAATATTTTTAAGGCCTCAAGGTCACGTCCGGTCGTGTGGAAGCATCGCGATGGCCATGGGAAATTGCATAAAGAAAATTCGCGTGCGTGTTCTGTTTGCTCAAAATTCGAAGCAGTGACTACGGGGTCTAAATACAGCAATCTGTTCGTAAAAGATGCAGCAGTGCCGCTATAGTTTAACACACTGTTACATACGAATATATTTTTATTAAGAATAGACACAACCCATATGACAACTAGGAGCTTCCCATTAAGCGACCACGACTGTCGAAAGAATGTTTACATAAGCACAAATAGTGACTCCAACATTTCGATGAGTACATTCTATTCCACCATTCAGTCAGCAATCATAATACCTCACGAAGAAACAAGAATATAATAACAAACCCGTTTCTTCCGTCTTCGGGAAGTATCAACGTAATTGGTCGAAGGATGGCGCCAACTAGAAACTGTTTGTCTCACACGCATTGTAAAAACAAATTCGGTGAAATAACTGAAAATTACTGGTAAAATTATCCATAAATCCTCGTAAAATCATGAACATACTGTTTTTTCCATCAAGTGTTTTGTAAATTTCAAAAAAACTTTAAAGGGCGTGCAGACCAGGAATCTCGTTTTCGGGTGTGTTAGATATCTGTTTCTTAGTCCTGGTAGATACACTATTGCTAGGGACCTGCAAAATTCGCGTTATTATTTGGGGACACGTTAAATTTGAAACACGTGTACACTGTAAAAAATTTCTGGTAAACTTCCTAAACTGTAATGGAGGTTTTTAACCTATACACTGTATGGAAATAATACCACACGTCAAGTTGCAGATATAGGAATGGTTAGCAGCGCTACTATACTAAGTTGAGAACTTCCCTACGCATTTGACTGTTTCCTAAGCAAATACAGGAACGCTACAATGATTGTATAGAGAAAAATATTACGATTAGCGCTTTCTAACTAAGCGTATACACTGGTATGGCAAATTTACGAATAATTTCTTTGTGTGTATCTTTGCTATATGCTTGTCATTGGACCATACTTCATGTGACACGCCATGGGTATCTCTGCGCCAATAAATTAACACTTCACAATTGTGTGCCCCAATCACGTGGAGTTCAGAAAAAAATGGAGTGACTTCACATCCATGCAACAGTCAATGGAGAAACGACTCTGTCTCCTTTACGTACAATACTGTGAAGTTTAGCCTGATGAAAAATAATAACGCAAATTTTGCAGGTCCCTAACTATTGCCAAGCCTGCGTATTAAATTCCGTACCTTATTACGTGCTCACACGACCATGTAGTACGCCACAAAAATACAGCTATACGACCCCGCGTATATATACACACCGATAACTGTTTGTCTACAAGTGGCGACGCAAAACCAGAAGAAAAAATTAACTTAGTAGTGTAATTCGCGAATTCATTCGGAGGCGAGGTAGACATCAAATACTTGTTCTTTTCTCCTGCTACTGTGATTGGACGATGGTTCTTTAGACACGCCACGTTTAACAGTTGAGCCAGTAATAAGCAGGAATTAGTGGTGTGAGTGAGTGTTTAACAGTTCTGCACAGTGGCGTCGCTTGGTCACAGCACACAATAAGCAAACGATATTATCTCGAGTGTATTAGAGGACTGTCCAACGTGGCTTGCTGCCGACTCAATCCGCGAAATACTCGGGGCTGAACGTATTAGTTACTTCTGGCAGCGATGTTGTAGGGAAATTCCCGGTGAGATATCCAAAGTTATTCAAACTAGAAAAATTAATACAAATAACAATATTGTTTCTAATCACTACAGTACGGATTTAATCGCATTTATGCTGTTCGTATATAAAGGTGGACAGCCTTTAAATTCCGTTAAAGTTGCTTTTACTTTGTGTAAAATTCAAATCCAGAAATTTTACACGCGTAGGAGAGGTTGAAACTTTGTGACAATAGCACAGTTTTCTGTATTTCCAAAGCTTTGTCTTTTTTTGCCGCTTAAACCATCTTTATGGCATATATAAACTTTAATTTTTTAAATATTATGTAAATATAGTGTCATCTTCGACTAATGTCGCCCTTTAGAGATGCTGTTTCATTATCTTCCGTATATTTGGCGACCTTAACCATTTCAGACCCACATTAATTAATTAGAGGTTTCAGGTGTTGCAAACAATTTTTTTTATGATGCGTACTGTACGTAAGACCATACAACACTTATTTCGTTGTCACAGCCAATAAGCTGTAGGCTATAATGTTCGGCTACAGTAATATGAATCAATTATGACTGGGGAGTAGTTAAAATGGTTTGCAAATCATTTACTCACAGGGAATATCATTGGTCATTGAGCATCGCAGTGTGCAGCGCAGACCAAAAACCACCTACACGTGAGTATCGTACACAATTGTGTACACTGGGCTTGAATGGGTTAATACGGTACTCTATGAACAACGCCGGTTACAAGGTATTGTAAAGTTGGTGACATGATCGTGTAACACCAGTTTCTCCGATGTGCCTTCCGTACCGTTACTCGTCCGATCGGAAGTTACTGATCGTGTCTTTGGCTGTAACAATGAATGCCTCAGTTTTCTTGGAGCGCGTGTCTTATCGCGTTATAGACTTGGTCGTGACTTCTACAAACCTGTCTGGTCCTACGCGGTACCGTGCCCATCTCGGCAAAATATCACGACATTTAAGAACGCACGCTTAACGCGTCGGTCGGAAGTCTGAATACAGCGAATTAATCGTATTTTTTTTACACTCCCAGGTCAGTTGCATACGTACTGCACTCTTACGTGTTCAAGATTCAATTTTTTTTATTGAGTATGTTACGCCACCGCTTTTATTGTACATTTTTCGCAGGGTTTCGTAAGAAATTCTTACAAACGAACTTTCTATTGCTGTGTATGAATTTTTACGACAGTCCTCGCGGTTGTTTTAACCAGCATAACAGGGACAAATAATTACGTCACACACAAATTTTTGTCATTCGTTAATCTGGTGTCTTTTGTCCACTAGTACTAGTGAACTGTGGCATGTTCAATTAACACCTGTACCGCCGATAAGTACCCAATTATTTTATTTTATCGTAGACTGGATTATGTAAGGTTTCTAGTTTAAATTTTAAACGTTTATAATTTTTCGAAAAAGTGAGAACCGGATGTCCCTGATGCATTTCTGTATTTCAAAAAATCTATGCGATCTCTAACTAAGGTCACGAGAAAATAAGTCCTTGTACGTGCGTTTAAATGTGTTCGTTTACATATATATATATATATATATATATATATATATATATATATATATATATATATATATATATATATATATAGACACACACACGTATGTTAATATACACGTATTTATGACTTTACATAACAGCGGCTCGGCAATTTGTCAGTGGCCATAAAAATTAGTAAACGGGTTAAAAAGGGTGTATGTTAATTTGAAGTTCATGATGAAACATTCATAATACTTTTGTACGTATCTTTAAAAAGAGTTTCTACCACAAAGAAAATTCGTGCCGCGGTGGAGCTGACTTTAATTATTACGTTACTTAGCGACTTGATGCCTATTAATATACGTAATTTTCAACAATATTACGTAAATATGGTATAAAGTTTTTACATCAGTTTTATACTGAACTCCTTGACAATTCAGATAAATGCCTTCTGAAAGATTTTGTTTTTAACTTCGCGGGGATTATAAATTCAATTAAATATTTTACACGATGAACGCCATAAAACTTGTGCGTGCATAGCCAACGAATAACGATGCGTATCTGCCATTTGAGTAGAAGCGAGACACTGCGACAAGGTCCGTGTGTTCCGGTCAAGCTGGGTCTTAATTGGTCGACCGTCACTTGGAACGTTCTTGCGCGCGGTGCACGGCACATAAAGACATTCGGCGAGTAATGACAATAAACGCATCATCGCCCGGTGCACGATACACTGTTTTAGCAGTTAACTGCGCAAGCGTATTAAAACTGAACGGTTATGGTTGTGATAGTAGTGTTGACAAGGGGTAGGGGGGGTGTGGAGGGGTGTCAGGGAAGTGGAACTTGTGGAATTGTGTAGGGGGAGGAAAAAGGGAGGCGTTATAGCGAATTGGACAGCAGGTCCTAGAGGTACAACAAAGCGTCGTGCGGAGTTAACCTTGCACTGAACTGGTGAATGAATACCTGTCCAGTAGAAGAGAATTCAACGGAATGGGCAGGTTACGAGATTAGGGCCGCTCGTTTCACCCCCTGCCTAACATCGCTTACTGTGATAAATTTTATTTATTACAGCAATAATTCTGAAACATAATTTACTATTGATTAAGTTTTCGTTTAAAAATGGCTATATACACAGGCTGAGTCGAAACAACACGACTGACACCGCCCGCATATTACTTACGAAGAAATAATTCAAAAGTGCGTATTCTACCTACGGCCGTAAATGCTTCCTTGAATGCTGCTTTTACAATTTTTATGATTTGCCAAACTAGTGTAATGGTTTTACCTACAAAAAATGCTGTACCAAACACTGCAGATGCCACGAGAAAGTTGTGTTAAATTCCCAAAGTATGTTTAGTTCATTATAGAGTGGTAACAAAACTAAATACTTATTCTTTGACTGTCACAGTTCTTCGCTGCAAAGTAGAGATAACCAACCCGCCAGTATCATAAATTCATTTAGCTCCGTCACCTCCGAACTGTTTCAAAAGAATATTCTTATTTCCATGATGAAATGTCCAAACATCCTGTCTTAAAACACAGCTACGCATCTTCATTTTTAGTTAACCAAGTGTGTATATATATATATATATATAAGGCCACAGTGTATCCATAACATCCTGTAGACTGGATTTGTTACCTTACTCGCGATTTCGGTATCAAGAAATTTCCAACATCTGCAGTGCGTTTGTAAATCCACCGAAGACAAGCGCCGAACAACCGAGTTGTTTGCAGGTTGCGTTAACAATGCACTAGCGAAATTGTGGCCAATGTCGCCGTGAGATATGTTCGTCTCGCTGGCAGTTGACAGCTTCTCGGGCAGGACGGCTCGGGCGCCATGGAAGTTTCTGGTCGTCAAAGCGAATCTACGCTTGTTTCTTCCCGAGCGAGCCCAGCGACGAGAACGACAGACAATAAACAAGTCGTACAAGTTAATGTTAACTACCCGGGCGTGCCTATTGGCTCCGGTGGCCGGGCATGCTAATTCGAGCTCCGGCAAGTGGCCCCATCGGACCTATTCCGCGTCTGGTAATCCTCCGCAGACATTATCGGCTCGGTGATTGCGCGATGACGCCTCCACGAGTCTCCGTGATTCACGGCGGTAGAGAGCGCCTGTCCGCTGCGGCTAGGGGTATTTTAAGTTCCCGGAGACGGAAGATCAAATTGTGGAAGACGTCGGCTTGAGGGGGTGGAGGTAATCGCCTGTATAGAGGGGTGCGGGTGGCGGAGAGTCGCAGATTCACAAACTGTCCTCGCCTCCGATGAGCCGAGTAATAGCGCTAATTGATATTTTTACTGCCGACAATCGCCGTTTCCCAGTCGCCACGAGGCGAGGGGGTTGAAAGTAACTCGGGTATATGAGGGAAGGGTGGCAGGGATGAAGAGAATATCCTGGGGGGGGGGGGGTTGAGGTTACGGCTTCAAGGGGTTGGTTGCTTCGTTAACATTACCCGCTCTTTCACGCGGCGGGGAAGAATACATACACCCGGCGCACTCCCGAGAATATAAAAAAAAAAAAAAACTCTCTCCCCGCAGTTATGTTGAATGCTGATTACAGTTGTTCCATTAAAACAAGGCGGTAATAAAATCATGGCGCGCATTAAGACAATAGAAGCAGCCGGGTAGACCAATCCCCTCAGCTCTTTTCACCGCGCACAATTTCCAACTCCCCCCCCCCTCCTTCCTCTCTCGACAGATATTCGCCCCTCTTTTGCAACGCCTGTCTACCCCGGGGCAGTTATTCCCAGAATGTTATTACTGAAATCATCATCTTATTTTCCCGAACCTGCAAGATCCATTTTTAATATCGCTGAATAAAGGCTGAGGTTTTTTAGATCCCCTCACCAGGCTCCTTTTACACCCCTATCGCCTTGGCAACCTACCACGCTGTGCAGCGAAGCTAAGCTATTTTATTATTAAGACTGCTGGGCATAGCAGAAGCGCATTTTTTTTTCTCTCTTGCATCCTCCGTAGCCCTTCCCGACGGCGAAGAACTCACCTTGATTTCTGGCAGGTTCACTGCTCACAGTTGGCTGGTTCTCCTTTCCTGGGACCTCATTTTGAACTTCCTCTGAACATCCCAACGAATTACATTCAAAGGGGCAGAGCAGAAGGTACGGCAAAATACGCTCTAAACCTGAACAAGTGGTCTCAGCAAGTACGGATAGGAAAATTTCGCGAGGTCACACGATTTGTTCATTGCTGCTTTTTTTTCCTTCGGATTTCTTACTGAGTTAAGAGTATTCCTCCAAGAGGTGTTATAGCAATTACAATTCAGCCTGAATAAATACAAAATAAAAACTGAAAGTATGTGTGGTTAAAGTCTAATTCTCATTCAATTTGTCATATAAATTTTCTCTAACCGATAAGGGAAATGCTGCGTTACCGCGGTGGAAAATTTAAAAAAAACCTTAAATCATTCAAATTAAGGGTTCCACCGGACTGGCACTTGGCGTTGCGGAGTGTTGGAATTCCGCCCCCCCCCCCTGAACTATTGAAAGTGCCCCAGCATGTTTACCTACGAAAAGACATCATACTTCAGACAAGGAAGAAATGATACTTTAAAGTAATAGTTATAAACGGATTTTCAGACTGCCGTATCTTAAAACATACTATATGCTGTTCACGGTAAAATGAGCACTTTTGAAAGTCCTGCTAAAGATCTACTCGAATGCACGTTGTGTATTCTTCCGCCGTAAGGAAATTTACACTTGCCGTCGACCTCATAACTTTATTCATGCGTCGGTCAAGTAAACTTGAAATTATTAGGAAAGTAAATATTATACTAATCTGCTCATTTTTACACTTCGATTCATTAAAAGAAACAGAAAGCGAAAGTAATAATTTAAGATATCACAAATGGTTACCTAACCCTTTTTATTCGACGTTAAGATATGGAACTATTTTCCATCTGTCGTTACCAACTTTACTGGGCAAATTTCATTCACTGCGTCTATTAAAATATATGTAGGTAAGCAGTGACATTTTTTTAAGGTTGATTTCAAAAGTGCTCACGTTATCGTGAACAGCCTTTAGACAAACATTAGCTAAACAGCGATAGAAGCCTACGTTCAAATTTGCTACAGACTTTTCATTAATAAAATGATAGGGTCACCGCTGAAAGTCCCGTTAAGTACACGCGGAACTACGAGAACACTGCACGCCAGTTCAGAGCCCTGCGCTCAGCGGCGATAGTGCTCTTGTAGCGCGTGTCAATGTAACCCTTATAGATACTGCGCTTCTCGACCAAAAAAAAAAGAGAAAACCATGCAGGCAGGCGGGAACCTTAATCCGCATTAATAATCAGCAGGTTGTCAGTGATTCTAATGTAGCAACTTAAGCAATGTAATTGCACTCAATTCAAGCCATCGTCACAGTTATAAATGTGCGTCATAAGTAATACTGAGTTCTGGAAGTTAATATAAAACAGAAGCAAATTATTAATATGTTACCTAGAATGTGTTTTTTTACCTTATCATCACTGTAGGAATGGCTAAATGTAGTCTCAATATGGAGGCAGTGCTAATGTGTAACATAAAAAAAAAAATCCTTGAATGTTTGAACAATTGGAATGAATTGCAAATGCTAGTATTTTATTAAAATGATTTACTTTAGAATGTGCGGTTTTTGTTTGTGTAGTAAAAGTAATTAGGTCTCTGAATTAAGGTAAGAACAGCATATATCATTTTTATTTTCGGTGATGATTTCATTCAGGAAATTAGGGTGCCTTGAAACCAGAAAAGTTAGTTGGCAAAGGCAGAGTACCTCCGCCACAAAATCGAAAAGCGTGCAGAATTCAAAGTGCTGCGTAAGGTGTTACACAGATTACTAACGTGTATAAACAGTTTCTCAAAATTTTCTAAGCATTTTACAAATATGTCTCACTGGATGGGGGAAAAATTACTTCCGTTCTCAGGAACTAACACCAACGCAGCAGGAAAGATTACCATGATAACGATGTTCGTGTGTTTCAGATGTAAACTGTCTTCGTTGTTACAGCGAAATGTTTTCACAAAAGAAGTTTACGATTACTTCAAGGACAAGAAACGTTGCAAAAAATTGCCTCGGCCGACGAGGCGTGAATACGTCTTCGTAAAACCCTAAGTGTGATATCCTGACCCGCTACATCAGTATCTCCTCTGCCGATAACTAACGCAGTTCACAAGGGGGGGGGGGGGGGGGAATTACGAACCTCTTTGATAAAAGCATATGCTTGCTTTGTCACTGCTGCAACGTTGAATTTTTTTTTTCCTAACACTGAAACTGAAACATTAAAAATTGCTCCGTACCAGTTGTTATACTCGGCCCCGTTGTGCATGTCTAAACAACAGCCGGGAAGGAGGCCACACTGTCAAAAATTTTCTGGTAGACTTCCTACACTGTATGGTAATATTACCACACTTCAAACTGCAGATATAGGAATGTTTAGCAGCGCTACTATACAAAGTAAGGAACTTCCCTATGCATTTGACTGATTCCTGAGCAAATGTAGGAACGCTACAATGAATGTACTCTATAGGGGGGAAAATTACCATTCCTGCTTTCTCACTAAGCTTATACGTAGGGATAGGAACATTTCGCGAGTTCATTTCAGAACAAGCTAGACGTCAAACATGTTCACTATGGAGTTGACTTTGCAATTGGTTCGCTGTTTTATAGACACACCCTGGACGACTCTGAGCAAATAGCAGACTTTCAAAGAAACAAGTAGCGAATCCCATACTGCCAGGTGCGGAGTAACACAGACCACTCTCTGGGATAGCAACCAATGGACAAACAATTGATGATCGAGTATACACAGTAATGTGGTGTCTAACCTACAGGCCATTGAACTCGCGAAATTATCCTATCCCTACTTATACGGTGGTATGGTAAATTTCAGAATAATTTACGAGAGTGCACAGGCGAGTTTTGTAAACTACCAAATCATAACATCAAGCCGAAATGGAATGTATCAACTATCATAGAAATGCACGCAAGGAACACCAGGAAATGTGAGTCCAGCAAACCTCAGGACATTCCGGTATGATTACAACAAACCACGAGCAGACTCCGCCTCCAGTGCACAACGGGAGCCAATTGGAATGGATTACGCCAACACAGACACGAGGAGGGGCGACAAGTGTGGACTAGGCCACGAGGGCTGTCAGCGACACAGTCGGCGATTGTCAACGGGCTGGTCAGCAGCGCGTCCTAGTGCGGCGGCACCTGGGACAACTAGTCGAGGGTGCGATGCTCGGATGAGTTCCCTATCAACCATGCATCTCTCTTAACTAATTAACCTTCCCCTTTCTCCTTCTCCTCCCTTGGCTGCTTTGACTGTATTTTGGTAACAGTGTTGTTGCGGAGCCTTATGGGCAAACACACTAAGTATGAATTGGGGATGCGTAGGGACCTGCAAAATTCGCGTTATTATTTGCGGATACGTTATACTTGCAACACGTGTATCTTTACTATACGTTTGTCATTTGACCATACTTCACGTGAAACGCGCTGGGTAACTCTGCACCAGTAAATGAACACTTCACAATTGTGTGCCCCAATCACGTGGAGTTCAGTCAAAAAAAGGGAGTGACTTCCCATATATGTAGCAGCCAATGGAGAAACAACGCTGTCTTCTTTGCGTACAGTAGTGTGATGTATAGCCTGACGTAAAATAATAACGCGAACTTTGCAGGTCCCTAGGGATGCGTATCTCAGAGGTAGAACACAAAATAGTTTTACGACGTCAATATATTTAAAACCATAATCAAACCTGTTACAATACAAACACAAAACACCTTACATCATACTTGAATACTTTAGATTGCGCCGGGGGAGCGTGTTACGTTAATCTACTCTATCTCTGAAAGTAATTATATATTATCTTTTACACTACGACCACGCATCTAGATATTGGAAGATCAGTCGTCTCTGCTGGAACGACATTACCTTTTCCGTTGCCGAAGGCTGAATACTATTGCGACTACGGCGGCCGGAACACCATCTGCTAGTCCATCTTGTCCCGTCGTCTGCTTCAAGTGTTAAGACTTTAGGTCGACTCTTCTCCGGCCTTAAATACCAGGGTCGTTTAGTAATTCCTCAGTTTTTTTGCAAACTGGTCCTGCGGTTCGTGTTCTGTTTGTCGCGGCGCGCTCCGCTTCCCTTCCGAGACCACGCTCTCCTTAGGGGTGTGCTGGTGTGTTCACGCAAGCGCCAAAGCAATGGCTTGCCCACACCGCAAAAGTGTGGAACTCTTGAGATGTACAGTAAATGCTTTAGGCACTTTTAAATTAATTAATCGTCTTATTAGCTTATCCTGCTACCTAATCCTAACCCCCAATAACATGATAGTTTATGAGCGGGCTTAGCTCATAGCACAGAGAAACCTGGCAGCGAACTAAAGACTGAAATCACTGAAAGTCTAGTAAATGATTTAAGTGCCACGATCACTCTTCAACCCTTTCAGTCACTGTGTTCGATATATATTGGACGCTGTATAGGAAGTGGCTTAGATGATTTACGTCCTACATAGAGGCAAATGGCGACCAATAAGGGACGCCCTTCATGAGTGATCTCAAGAGACCTGCAATACCCGGCCGGATCACCGGATTTTCACAAGTGGGTATCGTGCGGGACGATGACGTTGATCGGTGGGTTTTCTCGGGGATCTCCCTTTTCCCCCGCCCCTTCATTCCGGCACCGCTCCATATTCACTTCAATCACCCTCATCGGTTCTCAAGACCTCGTTGTTAATAGCAGCCCAAATTTCTTCACTCACTCTAGAGACCTGCAAAATTCGCGTTATTATTTGAGAACGGTTAAAGCTTTAAAAAACTCTTAGCTTTGCAATACGTTGTTTGTCATTGGACCATACTTTATTTGACATATCCCGGATAATTAAACACTTCACAATTGTGTGCCCCAATCACGTACAGATCGCTCAGAAAGGGAGTGACTTCATATCTGGGCAGCAGCCAATGAAGGAACGACGCCGGCTCGAGTACATAAAGTAGTGTGAATTTCAGCTTGATGACAAAAAATAACGCGAATTTTGCAGGTCCCTAGTGATTTCATTCGTTGCTGAGGTTCAATTCATCGGTCTCACAAACAGCTGCCTCCGCAATAAACACGAACATATTTTTATTGGTAGATACATGGCATACAGTTTCGTGCAGTGACGTACAATTCCAACAATTATTTTTAAATTCCTAGAAGTAAATATTAATCTACTGAAAGCTTTAAAATGAAGGTTTATTCTCACGCACAGTAAATTCCATTTCTACAGGCACTTGTTCGCAAGGGGAATAAGATAGCTAGACTCTAGTCGAAATGACGTGTGTTCGACTTCAGCTGGCAACGCTGAGATTCGTTCTTAATATGCTTCGGGGGGGGGGGGGGGGGGTAGGAACTGTGGCTGAGTGGTTAGCCTGCTCGCCTCTCACCAAGGCTAACCGGGCTCAATCCCCGGCCGAGTCACTCCGGATTTTCGCATGTGGGAATCGTGCCGGACGATGCCGTTGGTCGACGGATTTTCTCGAGGATCTCCCGTTTCCCCCGCCCCCCTCATTCCGGCGCCGCTCCATACTCACCTCAATTACTCTCATCGGCTCTCAAGACCTCTATGCTAAGAGCCGTCCAAATCTCTTCACTTTACTTAAAATGTTGCTTTTTACCGTTTTCTCTTATAAACACCATTGGAGGGAATTAATGTAAAGTTAATACTGAAAATTCTGTCTGGGTCAAATATATATCACAATTCGAGCCAAACCATAACTTTTACGCAAAAAATTTAAAAAAAAAAATTCTCCATTAACCACCACCTTAAAAGCAACCTCTTTGGAAAACCAGTAGACTTTGTGGCATAAATTTTCCCTATGCCAAACTCTCCCTTAAGGGGATTATGTACGGGAACATTTTCTGTGTAATCGTCCTTTGCGCGCAAATGCGTATCTCGGTAAATAAAGTCATTGAAATACGACTTTTTGATAGAAAAGATAAAAACCTATTGTCAATATCCCTATCGTTTTACTTCTGTCATATTTAGTGTACTCTTGGAGAATAAAATTCGTGAAAGTGGTCAAATATCGCATTTTTAAAGCTTGCCTGTGCAGTTTCCATAAGCTGCAAGAGAAAAGTACAACGATACGGACGTAGTTTAATCTGTGGTCTTTCATCGCGTGTAATAAAACTCCTGAGTCACAGATATAATTTGCACAGTACAGTGTTACGACGGAAACACTGTACGCCTTGCGCGTAGGAGCGATGAGGCACTAGGCGTGCGTGTTAGTGTCGCCCGTATCGCTCCCTCGCTTCTTGACCTTCAACGCGCAGGTACATAATTCCCTTAGTAAATATGACTCGTTCCTAGTCTGAGTAGAGGATTAAGGCTGTTAGATACCAACAAATTAATTATTTTATAATTGTACCAAACATTGTTCAACTTGTACGTATTTTATGTGATGACATTTGCCTCGAATTAAAAAAGTTTACACTTCATATTTTTTGAATAAGTTGATTTCAAATAGGTGTACATAATTTTTTTTTTTGCTATACTGCAGCCGAAATAACAAATACTAAGTTGTACAAATGGAAAAAAATTAACGGAAAAAAAATGCCGTGGGCTACCGCTTGATATATCCTGTATATATTCACCAAATAATAGTTCACGAATGTAACAAAAACGTAAAAAAATAATTTTACCCATTTTTTATGTAGATGGTGTGTTATTTGGTGATAAGGCCTACATATGTGTCACACGGTAGCCCACGACATTAAATAACGTTGCAAAAGTATTCAGTTCTACAACTTAGTTAGTATTTACTATAACTGCAGCTGAACAGGAAAAAAAATCGTATTTGACATCAAATTATTGCAAAAAAAATATGAAGGGTATTTTTTTTTTTTTACTCTAGGAAAATGGCATCACTTGCAATGCGTAAAAGTTGAAGAATGACTGGTACAAATATTAAATTATTAGTTTTTGGTATCAAAATACTAATGGCCACTCAAGTCGGACGACATACTGGAGCGACGTGACTTGTACAGCCGAGGGGACCTGACCCAGAAGGTGGAGCCACGCCGCTAGAGGAGATGCAGTTGACTGTCCCAGCAGGCGAGTGTGACGTCACGTCCCGCAAGCCACACTCAGGCGGCAGGAGTGGCGGCCCCACTTCCCCTCCAGCCGGAAGCTGCGGGCGCTATGTTCACGTGGGGCCCCCGCTACTGAGCCTACCTGTCGGGGAAGAGCTGCAGGCGAGGTAAAGGCTGTTCACAATAAAGTGAGCACTTTTGAAATAAACCTTACAAAAAGTCACTGTCCCGGCCTGCGTATATTTTAACAGACGCGCCGAGTGACATGCGCCTAGTCAAGTTGGTAATGATGGATGGAAAGTATTTCCACATCTTAACGTCGAATAAAAAATGCTAGGTACTCATTTGTGATATCTGAAATTAATTTTTTCGCTTTCTGTTTTTACTGCACAAAAGTGTAAAAATTTCCAGTTTTGTATAATAATTACTTTTCTAATAATTCCACACTTTCGCTTGACCGACGCATGAATAAAATGATGAGGCCCACGACAATGACAATTTTACACAAGGCGGAAGAATACACAAAACGTATACAAGTAGATCTTATGCAGGGCTTTCAAAAGTGCTCATTTTACCGTGAACTGCTTATAGCTGCACGTAACAGTATGTACCCTCCCAATTACTCAATTTTGATATCAAGAAAGAGATTAGCGTATTTTTATAAAATTAAATAGCAAAGAGGCACCGAGAATTTGGGGGGGGGGGGGGGCAAGAGAGGCGGTCACCCTAAATTGTGTAGTTTAGCTCGCAATAAGCATAATTTATAGTAAACTTCTTGCCTGATTTTTTATATTTGTAAAAAAATGGTAAAATATGATTCAGAATGTACAGGTTTTAAGGACACTTTTATAATATACATTGCCTTAGCTAGCAAAATTTCAGTATGTACTGTGTTCTCTTAAATATTTGTAACTCGTATTGTTTAAAACCTTGACATTCGTGCATAACTTCTCTCACAAACATGCAACACATTAAGAGGGGGGGTGTGTGTATAGTATTAAAATGAACGTGGGTGTGATTATAGAAAGTTTGAGACTTGCACTTGCATCAGCCAACCTCCCCTCCTTCAGACCTTCAGGAAACAAGAAGTCGGGAAAAAAAAAAAAAAAAAAAAAAAAAAAAAAAAAATGTTCGCAGAGTAGTTCACTGATTCGAGAGGCTGAAACCTCCATTTCAGGAGGTTTTTCGAAGAAAGGTGTTAGTACTACCTGGGATCTCAGTTCTACGCCACGTTTGAGGAGAACGGAGGTTTCCAGTCACCGCGCCGTGCCCTTGAATCGAATATAAAAGCCAACATGTCGGAACGTGACACGCCAGTCACCAAGTGGATGTGCGAGCTTCAGTTATATACGCGAGGCACGAGTTATTTTAGTGCAGCACGATCTCAGATGCCCATCACGTTAACACAAGAAATGTGAACCACAGACAAAAAAAAGTAAAAAATACTGTAATTAAAAATTTATCTGAGAATAAATAAGTTTTTTCAAAGCCACTCAATAAATAACAACATCGGAGGAAAATTTTGTTAATCACAGCGTGCGCTGATAAGATATAAAATTCTATTCATTTACCCTACATAATACTTTTTTTTATTAAGTAACGAAATGCTGATTTTTTTTTTTAAATTGTTTTATCTTCTCGTGATAAATTAGTTATGTGTAATGCCATCTTTTCTAATATTCCTCAAGTACTAAAAATTTTTTCCTGGCATAATTAATTCTTTACTAGTTTTACATTCGTGGCTTTGTCTTCGTGTACTACACGAAATACTATTTTTTTTTTTAATACCAGGACCTAGGCTACTTGTACACCATATTAGTAATTTCCGTTCATGTACTACTACTTCTAATTTAATATTTATAATGTGTATGTACAACATGTAATTGTAATTTTGTATTGACATGAATTAATATATTTACCTCTTTTCATTCTCTCAAGGATTGAATTTCTAAAAATTCGTTCATAGTGGACGTCTACTCCCGAAAAAAGTGATCACCCGTAAAATTTCATATTTATGGGTCCGGCGTTTTGGGCCACGCGTTGATGAGACTAGGTATTTCTATTTTACGTCTTTTAATTCTCTTCGGATTTAAATTTAAAAAAATCCTGTAACTACGTTTTAAACATTTATATGGGTAGCTTTTTAAAGCAAGTAGCATGAAGATATCTCGCCAAGTTAACGAGCTATTAGGAGTACTTGAAAACACAATTTACTCTTTTCCAACCTCTTAAGGGTTGAATTTAAAATATTCAGAAATGTTTAGGTATTTGTACAGGCAAATTTTTGAAGCTACGACTACAACGATACCTCATTGGGTTTATGAGCGATTGAAGAGTCCTCGAAAATACATTTTGCGCCTTTCCACTCTCATAGGAATTGAATTTAAAAAAATTCTGAAGTCTTTAAGTATCTGTATAGGCAACATTTTAAAGCTAAGAGCATAACGATACAATACTGGGTTAATGAGCTATCGAGGAGTTCTCTAAAAACCAATTTGACCCTTTTTCACCATCTTAGGGGTTAAATTAAAAATAAATCCTAAAACTAACTTTTAGGTATTTATATCTTTCTTATTTACTATTCAAGAAAATAAATTTCTAAATTAAGTTCTAACATAATTGTCAGCATCAAAAATTAAACACCGTATTATGTATACCATAACAAATACAAATTATATTCGGTAGAAAATTTTGCGGTGATCTACACTGAAAATTGTGCTTACGATTAAAAATATACTCCAAGTAGAAAATAACACATGCAATTTCCCTGAAACTACGCTGTGCCTAGTCGAATCATTGAAGTGTAATAATTAAGTGCATTTGAGAACTGGGTAATCATCCAGGTGTTTCGTGTCTTTAGAGGAGTTTGGCCTACTTGCCTTACGGTTGACTTCGTTTTGAATAATTTCGTAGCATTAAACACTTTACTCGGTCATTGCTATGACGAGCTATTTTTTTAATGCTAGAACCCATGAAGCAACTGCTCAGTCTTTGTTCACTTATTGAGGTAGAGAAAACTCAGACACGTGCGATCGATAGCAATGGTTTCGACATGCCTATAAGTTGCAACGCAACGTTTCAAAGACTACCTAGCTACACCATGTTTAGTGTAAGGAACACGTGTTCCTGCTGACACGACGGCTGCTAAAGAACTTATCGCACGTTGCGAAACGAAGTGCCGACGAATTGACGATGACCACAAGAAAAGAAAGGGGATGAGTCAGCACGGCTGAAATAATGAATTTGAGATTGGGCAGAAGTCGCAACGTCAGATTCATACCTTTTTTTTTGCCTTGAACCCTTCAGTTTTTATTTCAAGACATTATTGTGAAAATTTTCTAGTTACCTGATTTATTATAGTCTTAATATGCACATATTAGGTTATGTGCAAATACAAAACATTTAAGACTGCGAAAACAGCTTTGCACCCATTGTTTACAGTCAATTTATTTAAATAATATCATGGCGTAAAAAGTAATTTACAATGACAAAAAAATATGGGTTTACACTTCAATACAGCATAACATTAAAAGTGTTAAAGTGAAAAAAAGCATAAAAAACAGCTTTTAGCTAATGAGCACCGGATTGCTCTAACAGAAATGTATAGTCACTTCAATATCGAACGTTGAAAAACTAATATTCCAACAGCAAGCACATACTGTAAACCAAACTAATATTTCAACATTCTTATTTATAGCAAAATGTTTATCGTGAAAAACAGAAATGGATCACTGTCACGGTAGCATACAAAGATTTTCAGCAGTAAACCTATACTATTATTTTTTAAATATTTTACAGACTGTACATCCGAAGACTAGAAAAAAATTCAATTCGTACACAAAAACATTTTAAAAGTGTTTATTATTTTTTAGTGAAGACAAGCTGCGAGGTAAGTGGTCTTGTCGTCTTGAACTCAAAAGGTTTTGTTTTATATTTCAATCATTGCATTTGAAAATGTTAAGTTATATAATTGCCATGAATAGCAGAATGTGTTTGTAAATTATACCAGAATTTTCTCGAAAGAGTTTTACTATGGTCTATGGGATGAGGTACAATAAATACCTTGCCAGGCGGCTACCTACAAACTTTATTTCCTAACGTTTAAAAATCACGGAATTAGACGTAAACGGCTGACTTAATAGATTACCTCAAGAAGTTCTCTTCGAATTCCTCAGTTGCAACTGAAGTTTGGGGCCTTCCCCATGGTTGCGATATGTGGTAGTTACACAAATAAACACTTTAGCATATGACTTGGCATTTCCCTTTATTTTATGAAACCACGGATTCACAGTACAAAAATGTTAGTAAACTTCAGGCAGCTGAATATCGGTTTGCAGTCTTCGCAAAAATGTGAATCTTGTTATGTAGATCATATATCGTCCAGGAATGTAGTTCACGCACCTCTTTTTTAAAATAAGCTGGGGTCTTCACAGTAAAATTTTATTTTAAACAAAAATTTAACTAGTTTTCTTCATTGACTATAGCATCCATTAATGTGTACTTCTTTTCAAACATTTTAAATTCAAATAGTAGAAAATTACTGATTCGCAGTTAAATGCAACTACTGGAATAGGTGAAAATTGCTCCCCTTAGAATAAGCGTAAAACCACTGGTTGTTCCAGTGAAACGAATTCACTGATTAAGTGCCCAGATCATCTGCATGCGGTAAATTAAATATTGTTTTTATTGAAGTTAGCCAAATCATTACGATACGCAATAATACTTTTGTTGGTGTTGTGCAGTTTCACGTAACTTAAAAATCATTAGCCGTGTAAGATATGGGAACACGCAGTACTCTGCTTCATTGGTGAAAATAAATGTTTTAAAATATTTTATCTGAAATATTGTTACAAATCATCAGGGACGTATCCGAGTTAGTAAGGGACTGAGGTCTTAAAAAAAAATAAAAGATATAAATTTCATTTATAATTTTTAATTCTTTACAAAACACACACTGGTATTATTTATTTCATTAAACTGCCTATTTAAACTACTAGTTAGTGAGTCATATTTAATGCCAATCTCTGTTATAATTAGGGACCTGCAAAATTCGTACTATTGTTTTACATCCGGTTAAACTTCGCAGTCTGTACGTAGAGGAGAAAGCGTCGTTTCTCCATTAGCTGCTCCACAGATGTGAAGTCATTCCCTTTATAACTAAACTCCACGTGATTGGGACGCACAATTGTGAAGTGTTCATTCATTGGCGCAGAGTTACCCAGGGCGTGACACATTTTATAGTATAATGATAGAGGTATAGCAAAGATACACGTGTTTCAAGTTTAACATGTCCCCAAATAATAAAGCGAATTTTGCAGGTCCCTGGTTATAATCTATATCATTATCACTGCCTTTTTACTACATAGTCAATAGATCCTCACATATTATATACACATTTAAGATCAAAATGTCCATTTCCATTCATTATCATCTTCCCAAATAACTGCAAAGCATACATCCAGTATCCACTTTTCTGCAGTCTCTCTCTCTCTCTCTCTCTCTCTCTCTCTCTCTCTCTCTCTCTACTCACAATGATAGCAGAATTCACTTGCTGCCACTAAAAAAAAATTCCTGTAAACTCCCTAAACTGTAATGGACATTTTAAATCTATACACTATATGGAAATAATGCCACACATCAAGTTGCAGATATAGGAATGTTAAGCGTCGCTACTATACAAAGTTGAGAACTTCCCTACGTATTTACTTGTTTCCAGGGCATATGTAGGAACGCTACAATGAATGTATAGGGGAATAAATTACCATACCCGCTTTCTCACTAAGCGTATACACGGGTATGGCAAATTTCCGAATAATTTCTTAGAGTGCTGGTCATTGTCTACGCTGGTGGCTCCGATGGCACCACAATCCTGTTGTTAATTGCCGTACGACACTCCAGGTGGCACAGAGACATGTCGCGGCTTATATAGCTGAGTCGACCCGGCCCAGAAGGTTCTTCGAATCCCGAGCCGCGCCGAAGTGGGAGGTGTGAGGCGATGACCAGAAAATCAGGGCATTGAATACACAAGAAATTCAGTTTTCCAAGGACAGGAGTGTAACGAGTCCCGATAGCCTTATCACAGCACATGTCACCTGTTACGCGGCGGCCTGTTTGTAACCTCTGCCATCCTTTCTCCAGTTATCGGTGATGGCCTTGGAGCGCTGCGATTCGCGTGCCCGAGCGGGGATGGAAAAGGGGAAAAGAAGTGAAGCGGTTGCATGTAACAATATGTAGCTTTATATTTTGAGCAATTTCTTCATCATGACTGTCCAAAGTCTTCAATCCACCATTTTCCAGTTACAAGTGAACATTACATCTTATGCTGGATTTACATTTGCGCAACAGGCGCGACGGGACAGGTGTGGTTGCAATGAAAACACTGTGACGCGACACCAAAAACAATATTTTTGACCACTTATGGCTGAACATACGAAAATGTTGCAGAAGGCCATTTGTGTTTTTACGTAAATGAATGAAGAAGAATAACTCACAAACACAAACAACCACATGAATGTTTATGTTTTGTAGTTTTGGAAAAAAAAAAAATGGTATTATTGGCCTAACGATGTTTTTATATAATTTACGAACGACGTCTATCTTCCCAAAATAAACAATGTCTTAACCCATTCAGAACCAGTGTACACAATTGTGTACAATGCTCACGTGTAGTTAGTTTTTGGTCTCTGCTGCACGCTACGAAGCTCAATGACCAATGAAATTCCCTGTGGGTAAATTATTTGCAAACTATTTTCACTATTCTTACGTCATAATTGGTTCATACTACTGTAGTCGAACATTATAGCCTACAGCTGATTGGCTGTGACAACGAAACAAGTGTTGTGTCGACTTACGTACAGCAGGCATCATAAAAATTTTTGTTTGCAACACCTGAAACCGTAAATTAACGTGGGCCTGAAAGGGTTAGTTGTATTTACTATCTTCGCATGTTATTACAAATGTTACCAACTGAAAATTGCCACCATTCTTACGGCAAGAAAATGCACTCGTTTATTGACGCTTGTCACGCCCGCGACGCGACGAAATTAGAAATTATTTCTATTCAGAAAGTCCGTTGCACCCAAGATTTTCTGTAGCGTTAACGTCACAAAATACTCGTCTGCGATTGGGTGAAGCAATACTTCCGTCGCGTCAATGTAAATCCAGTATTAAGAAACTCGCAACTTCCATCTTCGCGGCGAAGGAAATCAGAGTGTTGTAAAATTGTCGGTCCACTTCTCTAGTCTATTCGCGGTTGCTTCGCAATCTGTTAAAATCAAACCTTTGAAAAATCACCCCATGTATATGACGTGTTTGGTTGTTTTCTAAAATATGCCACGTATCACAAGCGTTTTATAAATGTGTAAACAATCAAGAACATAAAAGTACCTTATTTATGGCTCAATTAAAATTTTATTTATATTTTATCTATGAATAATAATGTTTCACTTATAAATATTAATTATCAGTTAAAACAATAGGAAAACAGGTGTGTTGGTAACGCGTAGAAAGAAATAGTTATTTTGCAAAATATTATTTCTAAGAGACCTGAAAAATTCGGGAGTTCAATGGCCTCTAGGCTATACTCCATTTTCGTATGTAAAATCATGTAAATATCACTGTTCATTAGCTGCTTGTTTTATTAGCGGAAGACGGTGATTGGTTCTGCATTCTATTGTCTGTTTATTATTAGCTCAGAGTTGTCCAGGAGGTGTAACCTAACGGGCCGACCAATAGCATAAGCAATACAAACGTATGAGGTTTTGAATTCTAGCTTGTCGTGAAATGAAACCGCTAATTATTTCAGGTCTCTAATTATTACAATTAGTGCCCACGGACGCGGAGCGTTGTACCTTTGGTGCAAATTCCTATACTTGGTTAAGCTTTGTTTTCACGAGGCGGAGAAATATCCTGGAAGTAGAACTTAAGGAAGGCTTCAGGAAAGTTGGAAGGTTCCGTGAATGGCCCACACTTGTGGAGACGAGTTCACATGCGAACACAAACACTGAGGCAGCTTATAATTGGCCATCGCGTGTTTAAATGAACCAGATTACTGGCTGGCGGCAGTAGGTGATGCTATACCAACCCACTTTAACTGTCAACATAAAATTTCGCAACAACGATGCAGTCGTTATTTCGCGGGCTTTGAATGACAATACGCTACCCAGTTCTATGAAGTTGGTGAAATTAGTCATGATTTTTCACTGGCAGATATTCCCGTCACTAGGTTTCGACATTTTGACTTGCAGATATTTTTGCATCCATGTTGGTGGCGGTTTCTTTTGAATCATGAACCAATGTAAATAATAATCAACGTGCGTGTGTTAAAGATTCTTCTTTAAAAGATTTGAAGTCAGAAAGTCTTGCTCTGTAATCAAAGCCCACTTGACAAACAACCCTGTTAAATTGTTTTTCTGGTAACAACAATCATGTAAACTGTTTGGAATAAACGTTACTGAAATTAGTTAACATTGATTTAATTAATTTGTCAAGAAATTAAAAAACTTATTAGTTATAGTTAATACACTTATGTCACAACACGGTTCATTATTTTACTTTACTCTCAACTTTACTGCACTATAAGCATGTCCAGTGTTCCATTGTATGTATAGGCTATTCACGGTAAAGTGAGCACAATTTAAGGCCCTTCCAAATTGTTCTTTTAGGCCGGTTTTTATATTTCCGCCACTTTTTATTATCAGCATTGTCATGTGACTAATAAATAAGGTCTATACTTTCATCACTCTCAAAAGTTAATGTTCGAGGCTGGAATAAAACCAATTTATTAGTGGTAATGCCTATTGACAGTGCTTACAATGTGCTCACTTTATCATGAACAGCCTTTAGGAACCATGTATTTGTAAGGTTTTGAAGCATTTTGTTAGAGAAAGTATTTATTTGTAGGTGATGAACTATATTACGTGCTAAAGTTATTATACATGCATAAGATACAATCACGTATTTATCCGTAGAAAATATATATAATGTTCACAGCTCAGATAAACCCATCTGATAAGCGTGACCATAATATTATCCTTTTTCCCTTACAAGGTTTTTCCCTGGGCTGAAAGAGATTTTTTTTTATGAATTTATTTCCGGAGGTGATGAGTCTTGCGGCATATTTTATGATCCGCCATGTTGGAACTTTGTTGTACTCTTATTTTACCCGCGCTTTCTTACACCAGTTTCTCTTTCGTGGGAGATGGCAGCCTCCTCATCCCTGCCTTCTCACTCTTTCACGAGACTGCGGCCTCTCCTAATCAAAACTCTTTCCCGCCAGTAACAACGTCCCCTCCCCTTCTACTTCCCCCTCCTACACACCTCCCCCCATCCCTCCTAGACCATCCCAGAGCAGTTCCTCTCCGGTGCGAAAAGTTTTACAATTCATTGTTCCCGCACGGAGTCTTGGTCCGGAGTAAATAAAAACCTCGAAGGCGAGAGGACTCGAGGGGCAAGAGCACGCGGATGTAAGAGGCTGGAGGAGAAGTGGGGGGAAGAGGGGGTGCAGGTAACATAATCACGGAGTCATTTGTATGGGTTCCACACTCGCCGACTCTCCCAGAGGTGCCGTTACTTTGCCGAGCTCCAGGCAGTATGCAAATAAGTCTCGGCTCGTGCACTCGCCGCCTAGGGCAGATACGAAGACAACGGTCTGCAGTGATCCGTATACCTTCCTCCCCCGCCCCCCGGCTGATGGTTTCTTCCACTTCGGTCCGACCAGTCGCAAGGTGTGACGACGTAAGGTTCGGCTTCACCTATTACTCGAAAATCCTTCGTTTACATGTCATAAATTCAAATGTTTGACTATAGAAAATGTACGCTTTAAATGTTGTTTAATACTTTTTTATAGGTTGTTCACGATAAAATGAGCACTTCCAAAAGCCCTGCTTAAGATCTACTTGTATGCACGTTCTGTATTCTTCCGCCTAAAATTAACATTGCCATGAGACTCATCACTTTATTCATGCATCGGTCATGCGAAACTGTGGAATTATTACAAAAATAAACATTTTACAAATATGGTCATTTTTACTCTTAGATGAATTAAAATAAAAGGAAAGCGATAAAAATAATTAAATTTGCCACAAATGGTTACCTAACACTTTTTATTCGACGTTAAGATATGGGTCTACTTTCTATCCATCGTTACCAACTTTACTGGACGCATGTCACTCAGTGCGCCGTTCAAATATATGCAGGTAGGAGCTGTGATATTTTTCTAAGGTTGATTTCAAAAGTGCTCACTTTATCGTGAACAGCCTTTATCTGATTTTCACTGTGTGTTATTTCCTGCTTGCAACAGGAACTTAATGACAAAATATTAATATGTCCCTGACTTTTTAAAACCAGCTAATAACACACAATGAAAATTAAGCACAAACGTAAATTTTCTATAATCGTTCATTGCCAGTAATTAGTATGAACACCCAACAGCAGTTTGTCTGTTGCCATTGGTTGCTATCTGCTTGAGAAGGCGTTTTCATATTTGACCGGGCCACTCAGAATTCGGCAACATCGGCAAGGTTCCCACGTGATTCGTGTGCAGACAGTTAACACGTGCCAAAAAGAAATTCAGCCAACCACGATAGGTTAACGACCATACCATATTTTGAATTTATAACTTGTCTTGATATCTTCTCGCGAAATCTCACTACCCCTACTCAAAGCGCAAATTGGTGAATGAACAGGTTGGATTGTACATTATTTTTCATAGGAAAGAAGATTTGGTTGAGACACTTTCATCTCTGCAGTACATTGGCAGAGAGCAACCAATAATGAAAGTTGTATAATGTGGGGGCCAATAGGAATGTTGTAAATGGGAATATATACAGGACGAGTACTTTAAAAGAGGCCCCTTAGGACACGTGTGTAACGGAGCGAGGGAATGAGGAAATACAATCCAGTGTGACAACAAAATACCTAGAGTAGATGCTGGAAGTGGCCTGGAAGTGGCCACCACTGACCTCGAGGCAGGTGTGCAGACGACACCAGAAGTTGTGAAAGGCACGGGCGAGGACATGCTGCGGGGTAGCATCGATAGCTGTCCCACGGGGCCTCTTTTAAAGGATTCATCCTGTAGAACCGCAGAACTAATGGTGATGCAGTTATGAATACAGTAGACTCACTTCTAACCTGTCTTGATTGCCAGTGAATCTGTACCGTAATGGCTTTAACACTTAGCCTCGCACGCCATGTTTCATTCCTGGTTTCTATCTTACAGCATTTCAGTTGTTCAGGACCTCTCTGGCGATATACAGCATTCTGTGCAACAGACACAAATTCTTAAGTCAAGTTATTATGAAGTTATTAGTGCAGAATAATTTTTTAATTGTGACTAGATTCATGTCGTTTCGCAATAACCATACAATGCGTGGATAAAACTAGGCGACTACATTTGAAGGCATTTGTAAAATGTAAACGTGATAAAATATGAAATAATTTACTTGAAAAGAGAGTAATGATACTTACATGGGAATTTCTACATGGCATGGTAAATAATTACATCAAAATACATTAAGGGCACTAGTTGGTAAAATATTGTCTTTAAAATCAGTGTTTGCCCGTGTCTCGGTAAATAAACGTTCTGTGCGGATATTACTTTTTCCCAGAAAAGGTAATAAACTATTATCCACGGCCAGCACGTCTTACTATGCGTCGTCTGTATGTGACTGCCTTCGCACATAAAAAATTCGCCAAAGTTCACCTCGCTTTGGATTGCTGTTTCTACATTAGGGTCGTGGACAATGGCTTACCTCTGGTGCGATGGGACTCGCTCAAGTGACCATATCGCTGCTGTTGTCTGCATGAGTGCTGGATGGCAAATGGCGCGTGGCGCGCTAGTGTGCCGCTTCGAAACCTCGCCCGCAGCCCCCCCCCCTTTTTTTTTCCACTCCCCGCCCTACACCATGACTACGTGACGCCGGCCAGCCATTACACCACTAGGGGGGGGGGGGGGTTCCACTCCGGGATCGTCGGAAAATGTTCCAGAAGACGACGACAAATTTGTATAAAAGGCTTGTTTTTTTCCCTGTTCAGGGAGACAGGCCAGGGACTTTATTAGGAAAGGAACTGCTGCTACTCTGTTTTAAAAGAGGAGGAGGGTGCTTTATATAATTATTGAAATATATGTCATCTTAATTTTTAATTATTTGGTATAAAACAATAGTATATATATATATATATATAATCTTAATTTTTAATTATTTGGTATAAAACTATAGTATATGTATGTATGTATATATATAAATTGAAATGTCTGCGGGAAAATTAAAGTCATGGGGTTTTATAAAAACGCTTAGATATTGGTAGAGCCAAGAGCATTTCGCGAATTCATTTGGAGGCAAGATAGACTCCAAAAACTTGTTATTTTCACTTACTGTTGTGATTGGCTGACAGTTCTTTAGACATGCCCCACTTAACTGTCAGCCAGTAAGCAGGAGGCAGTAGTGTGAGCGAGTGTTTAACAGTCCTGTAGAGAGGCCTCACTTGATCGCAGCAACCAACAAGCAAGTGATAATGTCTCGAGTGTATAGAGGGCGGCCCAGCCTAGCTTGCTACCAGCTTAATCCGCGAAATACTCGTGGCCTAGATATTGGGAATTTATATTTCTTGTACTTCAGAAAAAGGGAAACTACATTTTTGCAACTGCGTTTTCTTTTACTGTGCAAATCCAAACTAAGCTTTACGATACCCTTTGATGACACACGAACAGGGAAGTCTCTTTTCCTTGCAAAACGAACATCTTCCTGAGGAAACCGAGACGGCGTTCTATCTGCATGTGTCGGCAGAAACCGTCACAAGTAGTTTAGTCCATTGGCTTACATCACGTATAATAGTATCCAACTACTAAAGATTTAATTTGCCAGAAATTCCGCTTCCTGTGAATTCATATCGCAGACTTGCGAGATCCCGTCGCCAGACGTGACCTTGAGGCCTTAAAAATATTTTTGTTAGGATTTACCCTTAAGAGGGAGAAATTCCACCCATCATGGAATTTTCTATAAACCTTCGTAACCAAACTTATGCCCGGGCATTAAAAATCAAAGTTCGCATGCCATAGAGGATTATGTATCTGAATTTTTGGAAGTAAGTGCGGTTTCAGTTATATCCATAGTGTCCATGTGGAACGGAAATTACATATTAAGTAACGAGGAAATCTTCGATACGGTCTCAACACTAAATGAACTAAGTGAAAAAAAAAAGTTGAATTCCGAAATAATTGGGACGATGTTCCCTGTGGCTTAACAGACCTCGTCTTTAAATACTGAATCAGAAACATTATGTTACAGATAAGTACACGTGAACCGAAGATTTCGGGGTGAGACCTCTCTCTGTCACACTGTCAAATTTTCACCTTCAAATATATTTGACAGTAAAATTTGTAGACAAAATACGGCCATCCAATTTTTCTTCCAACAAATGTTATCAAATAATCTTGAATGTGTTTGAAAATGTGTCACAATGTCAAGTGTTTTACTGGGAAAATGTAATTTGAATTATTATTCAAAATTGATTTTCATAGTGAGATGTTGCTTTTGTTTTTCCATGCAGTTAATCACAGGAAGAAATGCAAGGAACGTTGTAATTTATTTTCGCTTCTTTAATTAATTCAAATTTTATTTATCAGAGATGTTTCCTGCACATTGAAATTTAATGCCACTGAGATCGTAATTTTATGCGCAATATTCACTTAAAATAGCATGCATGTACAGACAGCTTCTACATAAATTAATTATCCTACAAACCTACTGCGTTTCCGTCAATTGTTCGTTATTTTAAAGTTCTTGACATCCATTTTTGTTGTGCATGGTTTTGATCCAACTTTCTCAGACAAATATGGCGGCATTTATGACGTTTCGATTAAGTCATAACCGTCTAACTTTATTTGAACAAACTTAATGGAAGCTTATTGGTCCAATCGAGTAGAATTTTTTTTCTTGCAAAGGCACGCAGCCAATAGCCAAAGAAAAAAATGCAAGCCTGAACGTAAGACGTTGACGCCTAGCTACAGTGATAGAAGAGATTTGGGCTAAACTTAACACCGAGGTCTTTAGAGCCGATAATAATAAAGTGAGGTGAGTATGGAGCAGCGTCGGAATGCAGGGGTGAGGGAAACGGGAGAACCCCGAGAAAACCTGCTGACCAGCGATATCGTTCGGCACAAATTCCACATACGAAAATCGAGGAGGGGCCCCGCCATCTAGCTTCAGCATAAATATTTTCGCGAATAAACATGTGGCCCTACAAGTCAGAGACAAGGCTTGAGCAGCCGCCACCGATCAGAGAATGGGCACGCCTGCATATAAAAAGGCGTCGCCACCCAGCGGCGTGTAGTGAGTTTTTTTTTACAGGGTAAGCAAAGTAATAATTTCACATATTTGAATGTTTTAGATAAAAATTGCTAGTGCCGGGCTGTGGTTCCATTTTCAATTTCTACTAACAAATGCAACTTCCAACTTTTCCCACTTTCCACATATACTTACCGTTTCATAATACATAACATTAGTATGTTATAAAAACGAAACGAAACTAATGATATAATAATTAAACTGAATGTTTTTATAGAGCATATTACAATTATAAGAAAACTCCCGTTTTCCGGAACACTTTCATCAACTTTCCAAGGAAAAATGAGGACTGGATGACGCAAACAGAACGACAGTTTCCTTTCCGAAGGAACGCTCGCTTGCGAGTTCGATTCACCGCTAGTCGCTCCCGTTTGTGGAAATAAATACTAGATAGCAGCACTATGCGTGTACAGTGCAGGAGTTATGAAAACTCTGTTTCTCGAATCGGAAACGGGAAGCTCAGATTGGAACGTGTTTAAATTTATAGTTACGGAGAAAACTATATGTATAGTGTAAGTATTGCTTATCCTGCTTCTAAGGAATAAACGCCACTATCGCCACCGCTATTTCGCATCTGCGTAGTTATTTACTCTGTGGCCACGTCAAGGTCAAAGACGACGCGGGAGTTGGTCCGTTGTCGCCCAAAGGGGCGGTTCAGACACTCGGAGACGCCAAGGAGATTCGCACGTTCCTCGACGTTCTGTAGCACTGCCCCATTAAAACAGAGGAGGCAGTCGTCCAAATATTACGCCCTTCCCCCCTCTAACCCTCCCAACCGCTCTAAAACCCGCCCCGCGCCGCATTACGCTGTTATTACGAGTCGTGGCCGGGGTCGCGAGGTGCATATGTAATGGGCGCCGGCGAGAAATAAAGACCTTATGAACTCCAGTTCTTCTTTCCCGCCGCCCGGAGGAAAGAAGGTATTTAGTTCGCCGGCGCACGTGACGCGGCCTCTAAATATGACGAGTTGGAAGGTGTTATGCGGTGTTATGGTGATGAAGCTCCGCTGCTGGGGAATGAAGAGGGAGGGGGTGGTAATGTAAGTCGGAGAATTCGCCGCAATATTGCGAGCCTTCCCCCACCCCTCACCCCTTGTGCACCCCTTTCCGAGGGATGGAAGTATAGCCTACTCTTCACCTCGACGGTACGATGCCAGGGACTTATACAAGGTGTCGGCGATCGGGGCCAACCACTCCCCAGAACTCGCCGAGGCGTCTTCTTCGTCGCGTCACGTGCTACGCGCGCGCGCGCTGGGCGTCGCACAAAACACGGCGCTCGCAGCGTAACGACACTATATATTAACAACTACCAGCGGGAGATTATTTAACTTCTGCGGCGACTTCTTAAAGGCATCTCGGGAGAAAACGCTGTGGATGCCGAAGACTACTGCTAAGTGTATGAAGATGCCTTACGAGGATAGCGGGGTTCTCATGAATATTAAACGTCGATGAATATATTTCTCTTTACTTTGAAGCCTAATTTTTATTAAAATTCACTTCGTAAACGTAGGTAGGTAGGCAGGCAGGGCTCAACGTTTCGTCGACAGCGAGGTAATTAGAGACGGACACTGTATAACAATGCGATATTTACTCAAATGTTACAAATTAATTTACAATAATGTTATAATATTATAATGAATATTTTATGAATTCACTACAAACTGGAAAAAATATAATCGGCAGTATTATGAAGTACAATTTCAATACAGAAATCAGAAGTTTTTGAATACATTTTTGTACTATGTAGGGTACAATAAAGTTTCACATATATATATATATATTAAAATTTCTGTTCAATAAAACAACATATAAGTAGCCTGATTACTGTAATTACATTAAAAAAGTATATTTTGAATAGTCGTTTACCTACGTTCCGGTATTGTTCTTTATTTAATGCTCTGATTGGATTGGAAAGGGCTTACAAACGTCTCCCGGAGTTAAGTCTGAAGGCTTATTAGGGAGCGGCTTATAAACTAAGTTACGGCCTAACTTAAACTAACATCCATGCCTTGCTTGGGATTCGAACCCAGAACCTCCCACTTCCCAGACCTGTCGCGCACGGGAGGTCGGGAATTATCCTCTGAATATACTCTGGAAACGGCTGAATTCTGAAGCACGTGTATTGTACTTGAGACGTCCATCACTTTTATTAGATTGCCATAAATAACACGGTCACCATGTGAAACATGTTGGATTTCTAATATCGTCTGGTTGATAGGTGTGGTGATCACAGAGGTAGGTCCGGCTGTAACAAAGTGTCAATATTGAGCTTGCAGGTCATGTACAATTAATTTCAGGTGCTAGCAAGGCTGTGCTTGTTTCCATTAAGATTACCGTGAACGCAATACGACGCAGAAGAGATTTATTACAATAGGCTAGGGCCGAAAGTTTTTGTGGCGTTGACTTTTTGCCGTAAATTTTGTTCGTTTATACATATAACAGTTCTCCACGAGGTGGTTTAACCTAAAAGGATGACTAAAATAAAATTTCGTGATATAGTATAGTTAGGAAATCTACTCTAAGCACTTGTACTATCCGTCAGTACAGCAATTCATTTTCAAGGTTCTGTTTTTCGGATTGACTCCACACTCAAACTTACCCAAATGAATGACATTTGCTTGAAAATAGATTAAAAATACTCCATTTAAATTACTAGAATTCGAAAATTGCGCAAATACGATATTCTCACTGCATTTTTTTTTGAGAACCTAATATGGTGTAATTACTTTTTTGCGTTCCAGAGATATACGAGGGCTAATTTAGAAATCATGGAAACTATTGTTTATCTACCGAAAATGACCCAACACACGAAATACACTACGCACAGCAGAAAGTGCACGAGTACGTTTTCAAGGTGACACTAGACGGGGCATGGATGAAGGAATGTCCGGCAAGGAACAAAGACAAAAATGGCTGCTTGAAATCACCGTTTAATTGATTTATTCTCGCACAACCTGTATACACACTATTTAACGGGTACGTATCATAGGTGTACATACTGTTTAACACAATTCAAAGTAGTCTCCGAGGTTGTCCACGGTTCGTTGCCAGCGATGAGGCGGACGGGAAGTACCATCGGCTGCACGAGATCCGTCAATATGAGCTACCTCTCGTCGTAGTGCTGTGATGATGTGGTGTTTGTCGGCAAAGCGTTTAGCACGCAATTGCCCCTTCACTTTGGGTATAAGATAGCAGTTGCGTTTTAACACACCCGTGACATTTATATTCAACCGATTTGTTGCCCAACGGGAAAATATGTGGAACCAGATGAGACGCCAGCTCCCCCACTCCAAAAAAAAAAAATTCCTTTGCTGCAACACATGATTTGTTCCCACAAAGAAACTTGTTGGTTAAATATGAACCACTGCAAAGTACTCTTGCCTCAAACAACATTTTTGTTTGAAGTATATTTTAATCGTAATGGTAAACTTGCTATGCCGTTACAAATACTTCAGCAGTATGACAGTTAGCCTACTGTATTTTGAAATATGACTTTTTTTTTCGATGATCTAGGTAGTTTTGTTATTTGGTAATGTAGCGCTTAGTAAAATTCGTTACGCGCTAAAAACTACAATTTACGAAAAATATCATTACTCCACCTTTACCTTTGGTGTACAGCAAAGCGAAGGATATTTCTGCTATAAAGGAAATATTATCAGAAAACCAAAATGTATAAAAATAATTTGTAACATCAGATTTAAGTTTCTCTAACCTTTACTTTGAAATGAAGCATATTTTCTTATAGTAAACTAAACAATCTCAAAGAAATTTTTCTTTCCCGTATAGAAAGCTTGGCATGTAATTTTTACAGTGCTCCATGTCGAAATAATTTAAATTTAGATAGTCATTTACTACGACTGTGGGTAACAAATCTGCCGCAAAATAACGCACGACGTTTGTGTGATTCCAGGTAAAAACCAGGTTGTATCGACGCGTGTGACAAGACACGAGGTGTTCCAAAGAGTTCGCATTCTTCTGTACCGCATGTGTGCAGGACATTGTGCTTACGTAATGACACTGTATCCTGTTTTTCTTATTTTATCTGTACTTCATATTAATACAATTTCGTTTGAATGCAATAATTCTATCTTATTGCGAAAATTTTTATATAAATGAGTGTATTTTGCAGATGCCGTAGTTCAGTGTCGCCTGTTGAACTTTTGCACTGCATGCTAGTGACTGTACACTCTCGGTGCACAGGGGCCGCGGTGACTAAGCAGTTAGAATTTTTTGATTTTTAAGTTTATTTCATTAACCCTACATAGCAGTATAACCATCCAGGGTATTCAATTATACCATGACTACTACAATTTAACAAACAGTATATTTATCATATAGATTCACTTTTTTTTTTGTGGGAGGGTCGCTGTTCGTCTGGGAGCCCGTAATTTAAGCTACAAATTCTATTTCTTGAGCGGTTAGACTGCTAGCCTCCCACTAAGGCGAACCGGGTTCAAACCCCGGCCGGGCAACTCCCAGATTTTCGCAAGTGGGGATCGTGCCGGCCGATGCCGCTGGCTGGCGAGTTTTTCTCGGGGATCTCCCGCTTCCCCCCGCCCCTTCATTCCGGCGCCGCTTCACACTCACCTTGCTCTCAATACCTTGTTATTGACAGCCGACCGAACCTCTCTTCTACGGAGTTCTGCCGATTGTTCACGGCTCCTCACAGGCAGACAAGAGTCTGCTCCTCTGGAACTTCCCCTCCGCTGTCGGCGACCGTGTCGCGGAAACGCGGTGAATCAGTAGGCATTTCTCTGTCGCCCCCTCCACACTCCCTCCCCCACGATCGTGAATCACAGGCATTCTGCACCTGACTCACCGTGATGCTGTCCCTGCAACGAATGGACCGGTCATCCCTCAATGTACCTACTCATCTCAAGGACTGTCCCGGCACTTCAGCCGCACTGAGAAAAAGGTTTTGTTGAATCAAAAAAAGTTTGTTTGGCTCAGCCAAATTGATTGTTTGTATAGGAACTTTAGAGTGTTTTGTTGTAGAAACCACAACATTTTGTTGTTCTTATTCGGCTGCTCCAAACATATATTTGTTGGTGCAAGTAAAGATTTGTTTGGCTCTACGTAATTCTCTAGCTGTATTTTCAAAAGAAACCAATCAAATGGGCGGCCTATACAGAGGGTTTGTTTATTCAAGCGTGTATTTTGTTAGACGAACAAAATTAATTTTGTCGCTTGTCAAGTTTTCTTTGCACAACAAAATATTTTGCTAAGACAACTAAATATATCTTGGGCTCTACAAAGAAGTATTTTGTTGGAAGGGACAAACATTTGTCTCAGTGTACACAAAGTAACTGCGGGAGGGCATAATGACATGCATTTTCGTCCTGGTGACCGTGCTTAAAGAGCGGTAAGTAACCTATGTTGGGTGATTATTTCAAATCGTATGGCAACTTATATGCATCGTGTCAACACTGAGAATAATATTTTGTTGATTAAAACGAAATATATCTGGTGCATCCAAACTAATTTTTTTTTATTGAAGCCAATATAATCTGTCACCATTTAAAGATGCCAAATCATCTCGTTATTTTTGGATATTACTGCATTGTGCAAGGAATAAAAAATTAAATATAATGAGTTTACAATCCATTTTATAGTTACGCTTTTCTGCAGTGCGACCACAACTGCCTACTCTTTGTTTGTAAGTACAAAATAAACAAAAAGAGAATCGATCTGCTAATATGTACGCGCCGATTTGTAATTCGTAAACAGAGTGTAACAGTCTATTCATGGTTACTTGCAACTTTTCCGAAAGTCTTTACCCTATGTTTTAAATTATTATTATCAACGAAATAAATATTTTACTTTATTAGCAAAATATTTGTGAAAATCTCATTCAATAAAAATAAGCTACTTTAATGCTAAGGGAAGCCAAAGATGCCATAAATGTGGTGATTTTTCTAATTTTTGATACAAAGAGGTGTGAATATAATGTGAATTGACTAGAAAATCTTATATTGCCCGCAGAAGCCGCAGTGGCTGAGCGGTTAGCCTGTTCACCTCTCACCAACGTAAATCGCGCTCAATCCCCAGCCGGGTCACCAGGCTTTTGCATGTGGGAATCGTGCCGGACGATGCCACTGGTCAGCGGGTTTTCTCGGGGGTATCCCGTTTCCCCGTATTTTTATTCCGGCGCCACTCCATACTCACCTCAGCCACTCTCATCGGCTTTCAAGACCTCGCTATTAAGAACCTAACAAATCTCTTCACTTATATTGCCCGCATATTTTTATGACGAGATTGTAATATTTAATTCATTACGACGCACTTAAATTACTACTGTATTAAACACGTCGGTTAAAAAATCTAAGTTAGTAAAAATGTAGCTATACTTATGAGATTACATGAGATATATCATAACTTCCTAAGGAAAGTCAAGTATTCACTCATTTCAGATTACTAATAAATATATTTTTAATACATATTCTTACTGCTTTATTTTGTTGATACTTTTTATAGAAATTGACTTGCGGATATAGGCACCCAACGCTGATGAATAAATCCATAGGAACATTAAACGATTTATTTTGCCAACAATAACCCCATGTAATCAAAATTTAATGTAGCTGTCTAGTTCTATATTTCTGAAGTCTACCAGTTTTGTAAGACATTTGTATAATTTTGAAATTAGCTTACGGCTCGTGTTGAAAGTCATTTACTAAATAACACATTTAATATATGAAATAATTTCTGTCTCTCAATAATTGTCTTAGAACATTCTTTTCTATGTGCAAGAGTTCATATAACTATTTTGCGTAATGTCTAAGTCATGTGTATTGGATTGATTATTATGCGTTATGGAAACATAATCTTGGTTTATAAATGAATAATATTTCAATTACACAAACAATAATAATACTCAAGAGTACAAGACAAACTTCTCAACACAGGTACAGTAAACCTTTTTTCACAATAAATAAAATAGTTTTCTGATTAAGAAATGGCCTTTTAAGAAGCAATAGAACATATATTATTTCGTTTAGAGTAGTATCATAGACTAATACAAAAAAATATAAATTTTAAGGAGACTATATTTGCAGAAATTGTTCTTTTTTAAGGAAATACGGCTTTAAGATATTTTACACCACACTAAAACGTACAAAATTAGTTGTTCGAAATAATTTATGGAATTTTCGTGTACGTAGATTTCATAAAACATTACGACGAATCGTCTATTTTTTCTTTTTTTATGTTTTGACTTCCACATTCGTTGTAGACTGCATTGATCGCGTTAAGTGTTCATTTATGTCTGCAAACGCTGTAAAAGCAGGTTTATAAATGCGGCGTTAAATGTACCATATAGCCAGCAAATAAATTGTTTTGGAGGATAAAGCGCCAGTTAAATACATAACCGTAAATCAACCACCAAGGTAGCTCGAAGTTCCCTGTCAGTAAAACAATATCACACTAGAAGTTGGCTGCACTGACACATAAAAACAAGTTACACAATTCCAGAAAGTGAAAAGAAACTTAGCTCTTCTCAGAATTCCCGCTCCCACTTTCACAGTTCCGAAAATTCTCCTTTTATTCGCCGCGCACTCGTGCACAAACGACACATAGCTAAATCATCCCACTGATTACAGGTATCGCATATTCAAGCCTTTCAAAAGAATCAATCCTTACTACTATATAAATGGGAAAGTGTGTTTGTTTGTTCGTTTGTCCTTTCACGTCAAAACGAAGCAACGGATCCACGTGATTTTTTGCACAGACGTAATTGGAGGGCCTAGTAGTAAAAAGTAGCCTATGTCACGAAAGTGACATAGGCTACTTTTTATCCCGGAAAAATATATCATTTCCTTCAAGAAAATTCTCAGATTAAGATTTTCTTAGGATTTATTACTGTATAAAAAAGCATTGTTAAAAAATTTCGCCATTTCTTCTTTCTGTTTTGTCTATGGGCTGTAAACCTTTCCTTCCAAAAAGCCATAGTGGTACAGTGGCTAGCGTTATTCCAAGTGGGGCAGCAGTGACCTGGTGTATAGATATAAATCAAGTGGGGCCGCAGTAGCTCAGTGGCTAGAGAACCAAATAAGGGGGCCGCAGAAGCTGTGTCAAGAGAACCCAATAAGGGTGCCGCAGAACCAAATGGTGGGGCAGTGGGTTCGCAGTAGCTCAGTGGGTAGAGCACCCTCTGCAGTGGGTTCGCAGTTGGTCAGGGGCTATAGAGCCCAATAAAAAAGTGGTTAGATCAATTCAAAGTCCTAAATATCATGCTAACATAAAACATGTGTGAAGCGATGGCAGAGTGTATTTTAATAACTCCATTAAACATGAAAGGAAAAATATTAGTATTTAAAAAATAAAACCTTAATGAAACTATGGTGGGCTTTATTTTAATAACTTGACAAAAATATCATGCGAGCAAAATTAAGATGCTCTGCGATTATGTAACACTACGAGGCTTAGTGTCACAAAACTATATACACGCGCGCGAAGCAGCGGGTAAAAGCTAGTATAGTATATTCACGGTTTCTTCGGCCTTTTTGAATCAAACCTTTAAAAATCTCCCCATGTATGACGTGTTTAGTTATTTCCTAAAGACGCCTTGTGTCTCAAGAGTTTTATACTTGTGTTCATAAAAGTTACTTTTTTTCATGTTAATTTGAAATGTTATTCACATTTTATCTACAAATTATAATGCTCTATTTGTAAATAATTTGAATAAAAAAGGGAGAAAATAGGTAGGTCGGTGATGCTAGTAAGAAATAGTCCTTATACAAGGTACGTCACACCTAGTGTGTACAAATGCGGTGCGTTGTCCTTTGGCGTGATTCTCCAGGCTTAGTTAAGCTTAGTTTGCACGAGGCGGAGGAATATCCTGGAATTAGAACTTTTCCAGGGCTTAAGAAAAGGCTGAAGTAACCGTGAATGGATTATACATAATATAAAAGGAAGTCCCTGGCGAGCGCCTGTCTGTCTGTATGAATACGCTAATCTCGAGAACCACTGAACGGATTTGGATGCGGTTTTCACTGTTATGATCTGCATTTATCGAGGAAGGTTCATGTGTATTAAAAATTGCCGTAACACTTATAGGAGATGAGCATTGACGGTATTAGTGAACTATTTTGCTTCTTTCTAAGCATGCTCTACCAAAACTGCAGGGGCGATTGTTATAATTCTTTCATTCTTAGCAAGCTACATTTTTCCATATAGCTGTAGACATATATATCAAGTAGGGACACAGAGGCCTAGTGGGTAGAGTATACTCAAGTGGAGCCGAAGTGGACCAGTGGGTAGAGCGATCCCAAATGGGGACGCAGTGACTAGAATACTCTCAAGTGGGGCCGCAGTGGCTAAGTGAATAGAAATATATTAAGTGGGGGCCGTAGAGACCCAGTGCCTAGAGCGATTCCAAGTGGGGCCACAGTGGCTCAGTAGATAGAAATATATCACGTGGGGCCGCAGTGACCCAGTGCCCAGAGTGATCGCAAGTGAGTGGCTACAGCGATTGCAATTTTCAAAATAAATCAATGCCCAACGAAGCGGGCGAGGATACAGATAGTGAAAATATAATACGCCAGTTGTGGTCTGCGTAAAAATAATATAGGCTTGATTTTGATTTCTCTCTAGAGCACATATTTTATAACTAGAGATTCAGAAATTCCGCTGATTCATTCGTCAACAAGCTAGACTGCACAATCCTTTGTGTACTTGAGCATCAGTTAGTGTTTCATTGGCCGTTGTTCCAGTTTGACCACTGAACAGATAGCACGGGATTCGGTCCTTGTTTTCCGTACAGGTTCGTTATTGGTCGAAAGCCGTGTGTCTAACAAACTGTGGTATAATAGAAGCTGAAACTCTATGGTATATGCGGATAAAGTTTAACTTGTCCTTAAATGGACTCGCGAAATTTGCGATATAAATTATTTGTTCTTCCATGACGAATTTTCCATTCACTCGTATGTCAGATATAGTTCCATTTAATTTACTTTCCTGCTTGTGTCAAATATACTCTTTAGCAGTTTTTATAGCTGTTTGGCAGTGGCTCTTTGCTGGCAGTAATCGCTAATGCCTTAAAATAAATAAATATATATCACACATATATCCGAAGGACCCTTGAGTTGAAAACGATTTCTCATTAGCAGTAAATAATACGGCACAGTTCCTTGTCCATGCGCACGGTGATTACCAATCGCACTTATTCACATCGCCCGAGCCACGTAACGGTTTTCGGCTGTTTACTCCGTAGTGGAAATGAGGTTTCGGTAGAGTACGCATGTAAGCTGCGAGACAACAAAATCCGGAGTACCAGTACTAAACTTTCCTCTTGCCTCTGAAATTGTCAAACCTGCGTGACTCCAGTTAAGGTTTGCTTACATCATGCGTTTCGGAATTTGATGAAAATAATTGTTTATAAAACAAGAAGTTGTCAGAAAACTGAATGTAAAGAAACGCCCCTGTCACTTTCAGAACACGTGACCTTGACAGTACTACATGCAGTTAGCGAATCAATGTTGGAGACGTGCACAGAAGGAAAAACAAGCCTCCCTCATACTTGGCCCTTACCAGTAACGTAGCAACCAATTACACAGTCTCAGATTTAATGGAAAATTTTTTAAGGGGAACTTTTACTACCACGTGGTTGGATTGGTCAGTACAAAGCGTTCACGTAAATACGTGTTTAGGGAATTAATTACAACAATTCCCCGACCGTTTTTATGCAGTTTCGATACACTCAAAGCACGCAATGTTTATATATATATATATATATATATATATATATATATATATATATATATATATATATATATATATATATATATATATACAGCTGATACACGGGTCTGTTGCAAAACGAAAAGTAAACAAACGTGCGCCGAAGACGGAATTAAGTCTACCTAATATTTGGTTTACGGTCAAAACCCTCTCTGCGCATGCGCGTGCGTTCGCGGGAGAGGAGTCCTGTGACTCCACCCACGTCCATTCTTCCCCCCTCCCCTGTACCACAAGAGTTATCGACAAGAGTTTTAAGCACCAATAAAACAATGGCCGTCGATAAATAAAGTGTTCCCACTCGTCTTCAATCCACAAGCCATCTCGCAAATAGGTGCGTCTACAGAAAACAAACACAGTTTCCTCCTCTCCCCCGTCCAACCGTATAACCGGTTCCACGAACACGAATAACGAACCACGAATTGGGGGGAGGGGGGGGGGGGTTACCGGGTAGGAGGGGAAGGAGTGTTTCGACAGAATCTTTACATCGGGAGAGAATTTTTTTTTTTCGCCCTTTTTTTTTCGGTTTTTACAGTTGCATTAAAATTATTGCCGTCGGATCGCATGCGACTTCCACATGGAAATATTCCTTATACGAGCGCGCAATTCACTTACACGAATCTCTCCGCACAAACTCCCCTTGGTCATGGTCCTTCCTCGGTGCCGAGACGCGAGCGTCCCGATATAGTTTTATACGAGTTGTTAACAGCACCTTTAAGTGGCCATTTTGGGGCCGGTCGGCGAGCACATTAATGACGGATTGCGAGGAGGGTAGAGTCGTGGAGAAAATGTTTGAGGGAGGGGGGGGGGGGACAGAATTGGGCGTTTACGGCCACTAAACGAGATGAAGAGGGAAGCGAAGCCAAAGATTTGCTTCCTTCCATAACTTCCTCCAGGCGATTCATCATCGGGTAAAGGAGTTCGAGGTATCGCCAGGCCAGTGCGCCGGTGTCCGAAAGGCGTGAAAGTAAACTACGTTTCGGCACTCCGCGCCCCGAACACAATCCAAGCCTAGCGTACACCACACATCTCTACTCAAAGGCTGTTCGCGATGAACTGAGCACTTTTGAAAACCCTGCTTTATATGTGAGCGTATGCACGTTGTGCCATGTATAAAATGCCTGATCACGTCATTCATGCGTCGGTCAAGTGAAACTGTGAAATTATTATAAAAGTAAATATTTTACAAATTTGCTATTTCTTGCAAAAAACCGGAAGCAAAATAAACAATTTTATTATTAAAAAATGTTTACGAAACATTTAAATTCAATGACATGACATGGAACTAATTTCCCTTCGTCATTAGCAACTTCACTGAGCGCATGCCAGTCTGCGTGCTTGTTATATGATAAAACTGGATGTTTCACACCTGTGTGCTTAAGGGTCCAGAATTGCTGCGTTGTTTTTCTCCTTTTCTGGCAGTGTTCTCGTAGTGCTACGTGTACCTATGGGACTTTCAGCGGCGACCCTATCATTTCATTCATGAAAAGTGTGTAAAAAATTGTAATACGGGCTCCTATCGTAGTTCGGCTCGTGTCCGGTTAGTAAGATTTAAGATACGGTAGTCTGAAAAAAGTAGTTAATAACTATGTTTGAGATCTCAAAAATAATATTTACAGCATGCGTGGTAACTTTAAAGTACAATTCCGTCGTCGTCTGGGGTGTGATATCTTATCGTAGGTAAACATACTGAGGGCACGTTTAATCTTTCCTTCAAAATACCAGGATTTCAAACACTCTGCGACTCAGTTCAAGCGACATGCAAGCGGAACTCCTGAGTATTCTGTGACAGGACGCACGAATCTCCCTGTGCCGGGAAACTTTTCATTTCGAACTCAAACGTGCCACGCCTGTGGGACTAAGATGAGCTCTATAAGCGTAGTGCTCGTCACGTAAACTCTGTTAAGGACAGATTGAAGGGCTGGTAGCGTTTTGTCTACATGGCAACCTACGGAGTAGTTAGATTCAGTTTCTCCGAGCGCAGGGTACAGGAGTGGTGAATCGGAGATGCCGCGACCATTTTGGATTGCGTCATACGGTGGCCATCTTGGATGGCGTCACCTATCCCCAGTGATCCACTCGCCATATTGTATGCCATTTCAGTAGTCCACATTGTTGTTGTAGTTCCCATCGTCGCCACCAGGCACTCTGGTATCGACTCCATCTTCGATTCTGGTGTTGGCCGCCATGGGCGCTGAAAACTCGCTATTGTTAGACCACCATGCTTGTTTCTAGCGTTAGTCGCTAGGGGAGCTGCCGTCCGCTCTATTACTCGTGAATGGCGTCAGCGCGGGCGAACGACTGCTTCTCGGAAAGGATACAAACAAACAGGTCGATGGGTAAACGGCGCAACCCGAAGAAAGGACATGCCGAGTGGGAGTTTGGAAAGAGGGGGGGGGGGATGAGGGCACAAGGGCAGCTCCCTGGAGCCGGCAACTTACTCTTCCGCCGGCGTATATCACCCGGGGTAAGGGTGGCGGGGACAGGCCGCCAGTGGATTTATTCCCCCACGGGCGATCGGCGAAGCGCTGCCCTCGGGGACCCATGCTTACTGGGGTTGGTCCCGCCGCGCGCAATCACGACCGCAAGCAACACGGGACGACATTAGTCAGGGGAGCGCATCCCTCTTGGTGAGGGATGTCGCGGCCATTCCCAGCGAACCCACCGCACTCTTGCCAGCCACACACTCTCGAGGAGCTCTGCAGCCCTTCTAGAGACCGCTGTCTCAGTTTTCTTTGTGTCCGCTGTACACATTTAATTGAGCAATTTTGAAATCAACCTTTGAATCATTTCACTGTACATATCATCATGTACAGTATTATTAAAGGCACACTTAGTAGCACGTGTTCAGTAAAGTTGGTAATGACAGAGGGAAAGTTGTTCCATCTCTTGTTGTCAAATTGAAATGTGTAAACATTTGTGAACATTATATATATAATTTTTAATGCATATAAGTGTAAGATTGAGCAAATCTGTAAAATATTCAGAGTTCTAAAAACTTCACAGTTTCATTCTACCGACGCATGAATAAAGTGGCCAGTTCCACTGCAATGTTAATTTTACATACGATGGAAGAATACACAATGTGCAAACAAGTAGATCTTAAGCATAGCTTTCATTCGTGTTCAGTGTACCGTGAACAGCCTATATTCCCATTTACTGTCTTCGCCTTCCTCTACTACACAACAAACAAAAGTTTTTCTTTATTACTATTAGATTCCAGGTTCATGTATAAAATTTGCGTTATTTCCTAGCAGCAGGCTAAGCTCCAAGTCTCTATTTGTCCGTTTGACTTGTGCCATTGGGTGACAGTTTGCTCGGCAATCGACGGAGGACTCTCCAGCCAATGACAAAAGTTCAACGATGGAGTGACTCCTGAAACGCGATGTGGCCCATTTGTGAAAGCGGTGCAAATAAACAATTTTATTGGGACTAGTGTGTCGCCAAATGAAGACCCGATTATTTTATAACGTTTCGCATACCTCTAGAGTTATGTTCTATCTACGTAAACAACCAAATTGCCCTTATATGAAAAAAAAAAAAAAACAATTAACTTGCCAAGAATATAATGAAATTGTACTAACCTCACGTTGGGACAAGCAAAAATAGACACATTTGAATTGCCGATTTGGCAGGTCCATATCGTCAGGTGACATAGTTTAGGCAAACCACTGTGTGCATTATTAACTGGAGAGGTAACCCTCGTGATCGAGGTAGCTAAGCCATGTCTGAATCACGAGTTTCCGAATTACAGCCCCGTTACATAGTTTGGTCTAGTTTGTAAGATGCATCTCGACTAGCATTCTGGCTTAAACGATACGTTGAGGAGAGGATGGAAGAAAGAGAGAGACAGAAGGAATTGGCGAGAATTAGTAACGAAGGATTAATGCATGGTACATTAAAATGCAGGAGCCCGCTCTTTCTAATCTCTATTTTACCATTATTGTTTACCTTCAAATAGGTTTAAATTGGTTTTAAAGAAACCTCACTATGCCATATAGTGATTCTCAAAAGAAAAATCACAAAGAAAACATTACTCGATAAACATATTCGAAGTTTTATACAACCATGTACGGTCCAAAATAATGAAGATTCTCCACCCACTCAAAGTTCCTTACAATTCACTTGAGGCACTGTATTTGGCTTTGGCACGGCTATCCGTTTAGCTCTTAAAACTTTTGAGCCCATGTTCATTGGCCATGTAGGTTTCAACTCAAAGGAAATTCTTAACAAAATTTGTTATTAGGTCCTAAGTTGGAGTGACATTTGAGGGCAGTTTAACTGAACAATTGGAGGAAACGACTTTGTAGATAAAATTATTTTTAATTTTTAAGCCCCGTTTCCAAGCTTACATTTACCAGATACTACAAGTTCTGTGAAACCTACTGTCAAACAGGGAAGAACAAAGTAGATATCAGTGATAACTAGCTAACTAGTGTGTGCACAATTTTGCACGTTGTTTGTCGCCAGGCTCTGAATAAAACATGAGCAAATTTCACTTAATTAAACAATAGAATGCAGTTTATCAGATTGAGTAAGTATAAAACCTGCGTGAAAACAAGTACCAAATACCGTGCTACCTGGTCTCGAGATAAAACTGCCGACTCATCGAAGCAGAGGTCGAGGAATGAATAACCGTCGTTCGAGTTTTACAGAGAACTGTCTACACCAACCTGCAGATAACTGAACGAAAGTGTTTCAAAGGGCTTGAACTGTAGAAGACGGATTAAAAAACCGCGACTTTCTACACCATCGAAGACTATACGGTGATAGTTGTTGAAGGACGCCATGGAATCAAACTTAAATGAGGGGTTTTACGCAGTATCGGTTACGCGAAATAAAGGGGTAAAGAGCGACAGGAGCTGCTGATTTATAGCTGGGGGTTCCTAACCACCGACTGGGTTGGCTCATAAATTACAGGAGGTGTTCGGGGTGTGGGGAGGGGTCGAACCACCATCATTTCGACCCCCACTCACCACACGGGAGAAGTCTACGGCGGTGTTTTCGCTGTCGGTGCCGTGCAGGTTGCCTACGCGGCGAGGGGCCAAGGGAGAGGGATGGAACGATGTCTGGCGTCATAACGCGCGGCGAAGAGTGACAGAGAGACGCCGCGGGAGGTCGTAGTGGAGAAGGGGGTGTAGAGGGGTGTGGTAGGCAGACACACGCACAGTAAGTGTGGCCTGGGGAGCCATGTCACCGGGTCCTGCAGGGTGAGGGGGGGTGGCGAAGGAAAGGGGAAAGGGCCCAGGCGCGCGCAGGGGGGTTGGGATGGCTGGCGGCAGGGGCTGGAATTATTTAACAACCACCTCGGTAGCTCGGGCGGTGCCTGCTGAGTGCTGGCGTCGCGGCGCCCAGACGCCAGACGCCAGCGGCGGCACGGAGGGGGTTGGAGAAGGGGGGTGTGTGTGTGGGGTGGTGGAGACCGCTCGTGCGTGCGACGCGCTCACGCAACAACCCCCATCTTCTCTCTTCTCCCTGATGGCGTCCGGCGCCCTGGAGGGTTTCTGCGCGCTTTGCCCCCTGAAACAAACCCGCAGCGAAATAACTGCGAAGCCTCACTCTCACTCCTCGAGACATATCAGAAACATACATATCCTCGAATGTGAAGATTTGTCAACTTTCTGATGCTTTACTTTTGTCTATACGTTGTTTGCTGTTAATTGAGAACTTTAAATAAAATCGACCTTTGGAAAATGCTAGTGCCCTTATTTGCATATAAACACCTCACGAAAAGTTTGGAATATACATAATGAAAGTAAAATAGTATGCAATATACATAAAATAATGCATAGCAATTAGATGTAACTAACGGTACCGATACAAAAATTGAAATTCAACCTTTCGAATATCACAGACAAATTGCTGCTACAGAACAACAAAATTATCGTAATGGTGTCTCTGACTAGGAAAGGTTTCTTTCTTCCCACTGCAGCGTATAGGCTGTTCAAGGTAAAGTGAACACTTTTTAAGGCCCTTCTAAATTTTTCCATCCATTCAATTTCCATCTTCCCGCTGCTTTTTAATATAAGCATTGCAACGTGACCAATAAACACAGGGTAAACATTTCACCACCCTCAAAATTTAATGCCTGAGGCTGCAATAAGATATATTTATTAGTAGTTAATGCCTGCTGGGAGGGCCTTAAAAAGTGCTCACTTTATCGTGAACAGCCTATAGTACTGTGTATGGTATCCGTGTGCATTGTATAGGTCCCTAACACGCCGTGGCATGCTTGTAAAGTTGATGTCATCTTCCGAGAAAATGCACCATTCCATTTGTGCATCTGTTTTAAGAACTGGAAGTGTTTCTGGAGGCTGTGGACGAGTATAAGCAGTTGTTTTCAACTTATCTCAGACATCTTCAATGCGTTTTTAGTGCGCTTTCTGTCGATCACAAAATAACTACATAACTCCTAACACCCAAAGTGCCTTACCGTACAATAATCCAAACTCTTTGTGAGGTGTATATTTTAACGCGCACACTGGCATGCATCCCGTTAAGTTGGTAACGGAGAGAATGTAGTTCCATATATGAAAACAGAATTAAATGTGTTAGGTTTGGGTAAACATTTCTGAATACTAAAATAAATTCGTCTGTTTTCTCTTTGTTATGAATATTAAGTGTTGGAAATAGCCAATTAGTACATTTTTCCCCTAACAATACTACAGTTGTAATACTTGACCGACGCCTGAAAAAAGTGAGTAGGCCCAATGCAATGTTATTTTTACATATGGTGGAAGACTACACAATTTGCTAACAAGTAGATCTTAAAGGAGGGCTTTCGAAAGTGCTCAGTTTAGTGTGAACAGCCTATATAATTATTTTTAAGCGTCTACAAATGAAAATAATTTTAAAAAAGGCATTATCTCAGCACTTCATGCCTCGCTATCGATAAAATTATGCCTATAGACTGTTCGCGGTTTCTCCACACTTTGTGACGGCTATCCCTGCACATCGAACGAAAGCTAAACCGACGGTGCCATATGAAGTTGAGAAAATGTTGGCCTTTTGGGACGGCTTACCTTCACTGCTACGGGGGTGTGTTTGACGAGCTCCACGCCTCACGTCCGCTGGGCGGGCCTGTTGGTCTGGAAGTTTGGGCGCCGCGGGGTCTCTGCCGTTCACGAAATGTATGACTGCTTTCCCCTCCCTCGTACGTCACCTTACCCACGTGACGCCAGCCATCCAGTCACGTACCTCCAGGGTGCCCTTCCTGGACTTCCGGATATCGACAGAGTGATGATCATTTTGTAATGTTTTAGATGATTTCAAATAAAATATAAACACAGGTGTCTCGCCCAGGTTTGAGGAGGCAGCACAGGGTTTTCACTTGGGCAGGAACTGCTGTTCCGTCAACATTAAAAAAAAATGGGGGGCGCTTGCTGCCATTTTAGTTAAGTATGCTTTAAAGGAAAATATTTAATGAAACCTGCATATAGCTGGAAAGAGATGTAATTTTGTAAAAATGTAAATTTTGGAATGTAATCAGTGGGAAAATTGGAAAATTATATTTCATATAAAGTCTACTTATTGTGATATTGGGGGAAAGACTACTACGTAACTAATTTTAATTTTCAATATAAAAGCAAGGCAACGTACATTTAAAAACTTTTCACTGGAACCAACCCAAATATCTTTTTTTGACATCATTTGGGGCTCTCAGATGTTTTCCAACTTAAAACACCTACATTCAGGAAGCAGTTGAGACTAAGACGTCGTCCTATATGTGTTAGCAAACACCGTCACAACTTTTTGAATCAAACCTTTGAAAAATCACCTTATGAGGTATTACGTGTTTGGTTGTTTCACAAATATGTCACGTACAAGTGTTTTACACGTTTGTTACCATACAAGTAATTAATTTTTAGTTAAATTGTACTTTTACTTATATCTATAAATTATAATAGTTCATTTATAATTAATGAATAAAAACAGCGAGAAAATAGTTGTTGGTAATGCCTGGTAAGAAAATAGTTCTTATGCAAAATAAAGTTAGGCTACACTGCGTGCGCAAGAATCAAGTGTTGTCCCTCTGGTGTTATTTTCTATACTCGGTTAAGCTTTGCTTGCGCGAGGCAGAGGAATATCCTGGAAGTAGAACTTCAACTGGGCTTCAGAAATGTTAGTCGCAAATCAGCGCTCCCAAACCACCGCCCGCGACCTCGCTGACCAAACGCAGCTCCTTTTTGCGGCTGTGCCGGTGATGTGTGCGCCCCGCGATGGACACCGAATGGCCACTGAAGCATAGTGGGCCGGCCAAGTGTGGAGAGAGGATAGAAAGAGATGGAGAGAGAGTCCATTATATCAGTGGTCCACGGGAGACCTCCGGGCAAACGGAGACACAGACGCACACACACAAAACAAAGGAGAGAAAAAATAGCAAGACTTGGTGATCCGCTACTGGTCGAGCGCGCAGGGACTTCTGGACATACCCTGGCACAAGTTCAAACACACCCCCAACTACCCCCTTCGCCGCAGCGGTACCACCCCGTCCGGGCGGTTGGGTTAAGTGCCACACACTGCACACGCGATAAAACATAGTCTAAATACGTGCTTATATTTCACACTTTTATTTTCGGAGGCGACATCCTACCCCCCTATCCACCCCACCCCCTCACCAAACAACCCCTTTTATGCTTCAGACTGTACCCACTACCCCTGTGCCTGCCGGAGTTTTTAAAGAGAATTCGCTAGAAAGCCTCGTCACTTATCTTGCCTCGCCCACCGTCGCGTCGCTTTGAATTTCCAGACTTTACCCGTGGTATCCGCAGACAAGGGTGAAAAAAAAAATGTAAAGCGATGCTAAAACGGCTAAAAAGTGAAAGTATGAAAAACTACTCTCTATGCTCTTGGTTTTTTTTCTGGTTACTCCTCTGAAGCGATGCCGAAAATTTGCTGGAAATTTATCTCCTGCGCATTTTCTGGGCAGTTGAGTGCATGTATGTGCGGTAACACGTTCCAAATAAGCCAAGTTCTGTTGCAGTAACTCGTACAAGTTTTTACATATCCTGGCGGAGTGGTTGCTTTTCGAAGTCCGTGAGTGGGCTGATTTAAATCACCTGCTATCGCATTGAACCACCGCTGACATTGGTAAAAGGAACGGGGAAGATAAACTTTATCTTGCGTAACTTGTCTAAATCGATTACTTTTCCAAAAACATCACCTCGCAAATACAGATTTTTTTCCCCTCCTAATCGTCAAATGTCCAATTTAAGATTGATGGACCAACGCAATCTTGCATTCGTAAAGTAATATTTCTTGATAAATTTTTACGAACAAAACAGGATACGACAAGAGAAAGGATACAGGTTTTCAAATATTTTAAAATTATATCTGGCTAACTTTACTGTTGCCATCAGTATAGAAATGACACAGCAGAGAATTGTCCCTTGGTGTCACGAATCACAAAATATAAACGCCAGTCATTCTCACAATCAAGATATCTTGTCTGATTTCCGCTGATTTCCTAACATACAGTCTGGAAAAGAAGTTAGGCACACATGTAAGAACAATACATTTAAGATAGCTGCTGTGAAAGATAATGCCTCGCACTCTTGTAACGCTAAGGCCGGAATGGCGATGCTTTAATTCAATCGCGTATAGAGGGTCGCGGCCAAATTGGTCCAAAGTTCAATATAATCAGAAGTTCCCACCGTAATTAAGTTTACTTGTGCCGAAACCAATCCAGTTTAGATCATAGTTGAAGCACTAACGTGTTGCGAGGAATGCTGTAGTTGGTGATAACTGTACACAATTATGGGTTGTTCGTCTGACCAAAGACGGAACTGTATTTTTTGTCTACTTTTGCAAATAATTATTTGGAAACCACTGGCCAAGATTTTTTTTGTAACACTTCGGGTAGATTAGAGCACATTTTAAAACGCCTTAATGTACACTAAATAAAACTAATGACGAGTTTATTACAGATATGAATTTGCATGAACAATTGAGCGTGTTTCACATAACAGCGTTCTGTAAAGATGCATTATATTGGATGGAGCGTAATAAGGAAAATTTTGGCAATTAGTTTTCAAAGAACTGTCTGTAAAACTTAAAGGAATTTTTTGTTTCTCTGTATACTGGACACAGAAACAAACATTCACTGATTGCACTCAGCAATCACGTGCTGGGAGTGTACGGTACAGATAAAAAATTGTTTCCCTTACAACATGCTCACATTTCGCCGCCGGTGTCAACTCTGTCGAACCAACAGTGGTTTTTTTAATTTGGCACTACCAACGCGAATGACTATGCAAGAGCCAACCAGCAGGGCTCAGTGCGGTGTGCTGAAGTGTTGGTTTTGACGAAACGCGTGACGTTGGTGTTTAATCCTGGGTTCCCGGGGTCCCGCATTAACGGGGCGCGAACTCGCCCCTCGGGAAGTTGGCGGGAAAACAGATTTGGCCGACATTACAAGGTCTGCCCCCGCTCCTGAGTTCCGTCTTCTTCCTTCCTCCCGTAAGCCATCATAGTTTGCTATCAAAGCAATCGACGTATGGCGAGTACAAGGCGAGGAGGTTTGGTGGGTGGTGGGTTAGGTGGTGGAGGAGGGAGGGGGGGGAAATGGGAGCGGGTTAAAGGTTAAACCCCCTAAGAGAAGCGCTGACCGCTCTGCAGCCGGCACTTAGCTCGACCAGACACCCGCGGCTCAACAATGGCTTACGTCCACTACAAGTCACCGCTATGGTAGAGCTACAGAACGGGCGAGCATACATCTACCGGATAGTTCAAAACAACAACGGAAATGCTTGGTATGTTATGCGAGACGACAAAACGATCAGTTTTTTTTTAAAGGGGACCCATGTCAGGAAAAGCATAGCTTAAGCCCGGTTGCACCACCGTGGTTCGAAACTCGATCCGCGATCGGATCTAAGATCGACATAGAAAACAGTTGCGCCATTCGAGTTCAGAGCTGGACTGGAGATCGAGATGAAGTTCATTTCGGACCGCCGAAATAGGCGGTTCTAAATGTCGATCCGAGATCAGCAGCCACTTTCGACAAATGTAGTTTGAAAATACGCCAACAGACAAAACTACGCTCGATTGTTTTCTTGGGAAATTAAAACAACATTATGTAATTCAGTAGAATTCGTACAACAATAATTCACTTAAAACAGATAAAACATCGCACATCTAGTTCTATCTGTAGTGAAAAATACGCCTACTTCCATGACGTCATATATTACGAACCAATAGCAAAATCTGTCTCATGCTTACTTTCGATCTCTCACGTTGTAACCAAGATCGACGAATCGGAGATCCAGAATCATGAAATTTCGTTGGTGCAACAATTTTACATTGGAACCAAAATCAAACTGGATCCTGGTTCGGAACTAGGATCATTCGATCTCGGATCGGGGAAGATGTTGGTGCAATCGGGCAGTAGGCGCTGTGGGGCGTCAAAGTTAGACAAAATACCGCCCCCTACATATTTGATTACAGAGCCTGCATCAGCTTCGCAGATATTGACGCACGTGTGGTCGTGTGCTCAGCTGTTCAGTCGCTGCGTGGATTCTTGCGATAAGGTCCTCCTTTGTTGGTACAGGAGTCTCAAACGCCATACTTTAAATACAACACTCCCCCTCCCCTTATCATCAAAAGTATGTCTTGGGGCGTCAGATCTGGTGACCGTGGCGCCCAAGCCATGCTTTTTCGGACATGGGCCCTCTCTTGAAAAAACGATCGGTTTTGCAGTCCCGCACAACCTAATGAGCGTTGGTGTTTTTAACAATCCGGTATAAGTGGCACCGCTTACAGGTTCGTTTCGTATGATCGTGCTCTGTTGCTCCAAGGATCTGTAAAAGGTCTTACGTTCGATTGGCTTTCGCAGCTTGCAGCGAAATTTCCTATTGGCTGGATCGTCGAGTGGGAAAAGTATTCTCCGATCACTGACGAACAACGCTCCGCTGTATGTTGCTCTGGAATGTTCCGGGCGTCATACCGCACGCCAGCGCCGTGCCAGCTCTCCTACTTGTTCAACTGGCGCGAGGCAGGTTCATCTCCAGACGCTGATTGGCGGATGTCCCCGCGCCATGTTACCAGGACGTCATTTCGTTTTGTCGTTTCGCGAAGAAGGCGTTAGTGATTAACGTGGCAGTTTCGCTTCCGCAAACGTGGATGTTCTGTTGCTGGGGTCTTCTACGGACATGTTGCGCGACCAATTAAGACTTACTGGGAAACAGAAAATGACAATATGACAGTGAAACGCATGAAGCAAATCATTTAAATCGAATAGGATAATAGTAACACTGTCGGGTAACGACAACGTTTAAGAGCAGGAACCAAAATAAAAAAAATAGTCTGCAGTGGCCTCCAAATCAAATAACAAAAACTGTCCTGTATTAACAGTTCAAGGGATAAAGGACACAGGCTCTAATTTGTTTCTTAATTTGGAGCAAATCACCAGTTATGTATTACTTAGATTAAGTTTTGCAACGAATGCTATTATGTATATGGTCGATCTGTTGAAATGAAAAATGCTGAGATTATTGTGATATATAATTCTTCCATTCTGCTGATAACTGCAAAAGTTATATATAAAATTTGCACGTAGCACTGTATTTTAAAGTTATCTTAGAAATGTTTTAAAAACATTAAAAAAACATTTGATACATTTCATACATTAAACATTGCACCCCATTAGTAACACAGCTTTAAGCAAGTGTAGTATTTAAATTCACATTTAAAGTGACATGTTAAAAAGTATTTAAAAAAAACACAGTAAAATAAATATGTAAAATAAATAGATGGTAGTTAAAAAAATTAAAATATAATTATTACTTAATCTGCAGTGCTTATTTATTGTTTGGTCTAACGTCTATATTGTGAGCAATGAATATCACAAGGTAAACTTACCACGGATAAGCTGTGCATTGAAGCACTAAAAACGTGCACGCCGGAAATACCATGTATGGTGTATTCGCGATTTCTTCACCCTTTTTTAATCATACCTTTGAAAAATCTCCCCATGTATGACTAGTTTAGTTATTTCCAACATATGCTATATATCATCAGCGGTTCATACATGTGTTCATGAAAGTTATTTTTTCTATTAAATTTAAATGTTATTCACATTTTATGTATAAATTATAATGCTTCATTTATAAATAATTTGAATAAAAATCAGTGAGAAAACATATATGTTGGTAAAACTGCCTATATGCTGTTCACGGTAAAATGAGCACTTTTGAAAGCCCTGCATAAGATCTACTGGTACTCACGTTGTGCATTCATCCCCCTTATGTAAAATTAATATTGCCATGCGCCTCATCACTTTATTAATGCGTCGGTCTGGGGAAACTGTGGGATTATTAGAAAAGCAAATATTTTACAAATCTGTTAATTTTTACACTTCGATGGGTTAAAAAAAACAGGAAGCTAAAGAAATAATTTCAGTTATCACAAATGGTTAACGCAACACTTTTTATTCGACGTTGATATATGGAACTACTTTCACTCCATCGTTACCAACTTTACTGGGCGAATGTCACTATATGCGCCGTTAAAATATATGCAGGCAGGGGCAGCGAAATTTTTCTAAGGTTGATTTCAGAAGTGCTCACTTTATCGTGAACAGCCTTTAGTAAGAAATAATTCTTATAGAAAATATTGTTACAACTGAGTGCACGAATTCGGTGCATTGTCCTTTGGTGTGATTTTACAGACTTAGTTAAGCTTATTTTGTACGAGGCGGACGAATATCTTGTAAGTAGAACTTTAGCAGGGCTCCAGAATAGTTTGAAGTAACCATGGATTAACAATAAAAACTGTAAGCAATGTGACCTCTACTTTACGAAGATCATTACTTCTCACTCTATTTAAAATTGTTGAGTAATATTCAGAGCGTTCTTCATAATATACACTGCGTCACTCAGATTATTTGAAAATTTCGACGTCATTGCGAAATTACAATTTTTATTCACAAATAAATTCTCATATAAGATTATAATTTTAGTATGCTCACCTACTTATGTAGTAATACATAAAATAGATTATATTGAAAGACATAAGATTTTATTTGCCTAGTTTACTTACAGTGATTAACTGAACGTTATGGCAAACACCACACGAAAAGGTGAATAAAATGTTTAGAAATTGGTTACCAGAAGAGTTTTGGGCCCTCATTAGACTTACATACAATTTTATATTTCAATCAGTACTGGATAGTAAGAAAATTAAGTATTAAATTAAGTATAAGCTGTTCACGGCAAAGTGAGTACTTTTTAAGGCCCTTTCAACAGGCATTAAACACTAATAAATATATTTTATTGCAGCTCCAGACGTTATCTTTGGGAGTGGTGAAATGTATACATGGTGTTTATTAGTCTGATGACGATGTTTATATTAAAAAGTGCTGGAAGATAGAAATCTGATAAAAAGAAAACTCCAGCAGAGCCATAAAAAGTGCTCACTTTACCGTGAACCGCCTATAACCAGATACTCTGTTCGTACTTGTTCCAGTACGAATTTTCTTGAATTTGAAGCCACAAACACCTACATAAAGCAAATTCAAATGTTTATATTAGCTAAAGCACGACCCGGTTTGAACGTTGTTTAAATAGAGGGTGCAAAATTAATAACTACACCGCATTCAAATATTAACCTAACTATTTACAGCTAAATACAAAAAACAACTACTAAAATTTAACAATCTTACTCTCTTCCATACCCTGCGTGTTATAAAGCCATTCTGGCCGTTGTTATTACTCTCCTCGTTGTTTGTATCTGTAAATAGGAATTACCAATGGAAATATTTCAACAAGATAACTTCATAACACTGAACCTCCTTATTACATTAAGTCTGCACGGTGAATTTTTTACACTCTTCAGCGGTCTATAGGCGAATAAGAGAAGTCCAAGTCCTCTTTCACGAATTAAAAATTGAACCAGCATCAATTCAACAAATTATAAAGCTAAAGCATAATCAGACTTCCTTCCGTAAAATATGTTTTCTATCTTCTTACAGAATTTCTTAAAATACGATGGTTTTTGTGCAAGGAAACAATACATTAGCACGTATTTTATGATGCAAATCATCACAATACCTTATGTATCGCACCATTGCGTTGCGGGTAGCCTAACATGTCGGCCCCTGCGTGACAGGCCGGGCAGTGCGACAGCTGCGCGTTGCGGGCTTGTCGTCCTGCCAGGGGTCACCTTCTCCAAACTTGATACAAGGCTTTAATCTGGTCTCCCAAAGTAAATTAAAGTGGCGGCCGGACACGGCGAGCGCCAGCTTAGGCCTCATTAAGCCAATACACTCAACTGTCTGCCAACTTGTTCCATTAGGGGCGGGCCTGGCCGGGACAGGGAGGCGGTCGCTGGGATAGTGGGCGGCACTATCGCACCGTCGTCGTTTCCGATCGTCCCTCAGCCACGCAGCTAGGGATGTTGGGGAAGTATCGAAGTATCGAAATAACTATATTATTTAACCGATTTATCGATATAAATCGTCGATATATTTCAAAATATTTATTTAAATCAATAACTTTTTCCGAGTATCGGAAAAAAAATATTTTTGAATGCTCTTGTAATATGCAATGTTTAAAACACAAAACTGAATTTAAGAATTACTATCTTGACTTTGGCAACATGCATTAAAAACCGGCGTTACAATTTTCTGCAATGCCTCGTGTCTTCAATATGTAATATTCCAAGCAATTTTACATAAATTATCGTATTCCGATGTACCGAAAATCGGTATTTTTCTTTCACTATATTGTTTCATAAAAAGGATCTTTTAAAAATAACCAATATAAATCATTTCGATATTTTTTTTTTCTGATATCAACATCCCTACTCACGACGTTCACAGTAGTTTTCTGACGATAACTGGAAAAACAAAAACGCGAATACGATAAGGAAACGTTCAGGCACAACTGTCTTCTCTCCTGCACTTTTTGAATCAGACCTTTGAAAAAGCGCTTCATGTGTAATCTTTTTGGTCGTTTCCTAAATATGGCGTGTATCGTAAGCGTTCTACACTTGACAAGATGGAGATTTTTGGACATTCGCCATTGCGATGCAGATGTCTGTCATGGACAAAACAGTCCTGTTTTTTCCATGACAATCCTGTTTTTTCCATGACAAACATCTGCAGCGCAGTGCCGAATGTCCAAAAATCCCCATTATGTAATTCACCCTCATTACACTATTCATTCAAAGATCACGTTCTACGCTTCCTTTGACAAAACAGTATTTTATTTTTGGTTCAATTCAACTTGAACTTTTATATGAATTAATACAGAGGGAAAATTGATTTGTTGGTAAGGTCTAGTATAGGCTGTTAACAGTAAAGTGAGCACTTTTTGAAGCCTTCTCAATTGCAATAATACTCAATAAATATATTTTATCGCAGCCACAGACGTTAACTTTTGAGTCCGGTGAAATATATATACTTTGTTACTTACATTACAGCATTTATTTTAAAAAGTGGTGAAAGTATAAGAAATGGCTGTAAGAAAAAAGTAACTAGCGCTTCAAAAGTGCTCACTTTACCGTGAACAGTCTATGAGAAAGAGGTCACACGCAAAACTTATTCAACGGAGAGCTCACAAATGCTGTGCGTTGTCCCTTTGGTGTTATTTTCTAGACATGGTTAAGTTTTGTTTGCATGAGGCGAAAAAATATCCTCATAGTAGAACTTGAGCAACGCTTCAGAAAATATGGAAGTAACCTTGAATGAACCATTATAAACCGAGTCGAACTCTGACTTAGTCGTTCGTCCACTGTTTATTGAACTTTTAGAAAGTACTAGTCAATTCCGTCCTTCTATCCATTTAGCATCCTTCAACCGCATATAAGAATTAACGCTGCAACTGACCTCTTCACTGGAATCCATGCGGTCATGTAGTGACATTGCGAAATTGCACGGAAATAAATTCTAATTGTACGACATTTCGTGTGGATTAAAATAAACTACAGTAGTTTTAGTGGCCGCATATGTAAACTTTACGTATTTAATACAACGTTAGTTCTGAAAAATTTGTTACAGTTCTCCGTCATCACTGCCGTAGAGATATCGTTCGGTATTTACATTAGATACTAGTATGTTAATAATATTAATAGTACGTCGTCTTTATTTTTGTGGTTAAGTAAAGGCTTCTCTTATACTTAACTATATTTTTAATAATGCACATTGTCAGTGCGTAAACAGTTCAAAATTAAATATTATATTGTAAGAATTTGTTCCCTACTATACATATTTGTGTGCAGAATTATCTCTACCACGTATAAGTTAAATTAGCCGGTAACATAGCTTCATTTAGCAAATTTTCAAATAATCTGCCATAATAATTCAATGATTCGGAAAACAATTCACAAAGCACGTTTGGCAACGCCATGACGGCAAAAATTACTTAAAAATGGGATTAAAACATGATCAAGATTTGGTGTTGACATACAATGTTATATAACTTATCAATACACATAAAATATATAAGCATACGGGCTACTAGCATTCACTCACACACACACACATCAAAATGTTTTATAATAATCAAGCATTGATACGAAAAATCACTACAGTCACATAAAGAGAAGAAATAAGAAGAGAGTAATATATGCAAAAGAATAATCGTCAACATTTAATAGCGGTATTTTACCACAGAAACCGTTCGCTACGCTAATTAAGCACATTTATAATATTATATGATATTTTTAATTAAAATATTCAAGCTGCATCTCTCGCTTTCTCAAGTAAACAACTGAGACAGAGAATTGTTTAAAATTTTTAGTACAAAAGTTTATTTAATTACTTAACCTCATACCAGTTATAGTCACGCTAGAAGAAAGATAAATGTAGCAATACAGCTGTCGTGAAAAACACTAAGCGTTCGTTGAGGTTTCTTTACATGAAGAATACAAGCAAAAGAACAGAAAATTCCATATTTTGAACTTGGACATTTGTACTATAAATTGACAGGAGAACACATCTAGAATCTACGAGATGAATATCATTCAAAAACTTCGTCTAGACTCCAAGTTTGGATTTAAGTGTTTGACATTAAGGGGCGAAGAAAGTGGCCAAACAAAAATTCTGAAATTTTTATAAGTATTTGCCATTGCGATTATTTTAACGTAAGGAAATACATAATTAATATTAAACCAATGAAAAGAGCAACCACAATCAAATATTACAGGCTTAAAAAGTACAGTACTGAAATCTGTATGAATGTCCGCTATTTTGTCTGAGGTCATGGGCACGGGTCAGTGCAATACAAACATTTCATGAGCTCTGTTACGAACATGGCTCTTATAATTTTACAAACGAGCACTTTTACAAGAGAAATTACTGTTTTCAGTAAACTACAAACAATTTCTCAGTAAAAATTACTAATATTTTTACAGTGTATAGTAACTTCAGTGTACAGTAATCGTGATCTTTGTAAGCCATAATATGTTACAGGCGTGCCTCCAAAAAACTACCATAGGAAATGTTACAATCAAATAAAAAAATAAAAATAAAACCTCTTGTCTGCTCGTAGTGGCATGCGGCTGACGTGGGTACTGAAATGCGACATGAGAAATCTGAATTAGATTCCCGTCTTTCCTGTTCTGTGGCTTTTGACACATATTGGATTTCTTTCCGACAAGGCTATTATTAAATTCTAGTGTCCGAGGCCTGTCCGAAGTGGACACGAAGATTTGAAGAGTTAAAAATAAATAACATCTCTTCGTGGTAGCATCTCCCAAACGATAGCGCAAACGAGAACAGTTCTCAGCGATTTGTTTGCGGGAACATTTTAATCGTTCGTGTATTTTTTTTTTTTAACCAAATTCAATAATAATTTTCGCAAAAGAATCTAAACCTACTTTTCCCGATAGGCACATAAGGACTGAACACGAAATACCAATATTAATATACGGCACAAAGCTTTTATCAGTAGAACGAAAAACACTACAAGAAACCAAAAAGCATTCAACTTTACAAAATACTAGGCAGCACATAGCAGCAACTGCGACTGGAAATGTGTACTTGTGTATTAATATGCGTGTGTGCATGTGTGTCTATTCTCAAATACCTAACGTAAAATTTAAGAGGGAGTTTGTACATTCACGCTCTAGTTAACATTTATTAAGCACCTAATACACGCGGTGTCGATCAAGAATCTTTGGTTCTGCTTGGGAGTTCAAAAGATATTGAAACAGCAATTATATCGACCAGAAATATGGATATAATTCCGAGAAATGAAACATGCCGCGTTTGTGTAGTTATAAACATATGTACACGTGATTCGCATTATTTAATACTTTAAATATTGTCTCTCGAAAGCCAAATTTTTATTCGAGGATAGAAAACACGTATTAAAATAATTGTCAGCAGTGAAGTTTTACACTAGCTGCATGTTATCTTTCCATGCAACATTTAAAACTTAATTCGGCAATAAAATTGCTGTAAATTAAGTGGGTGAACTGTCATTCTTTATGTATGAATTCCGAACGGAAACAGTATTATCATGGAATTGCATTACATTGTGATAGTTCCTCTGAATATCAATATAAAGTACGCGACGCAATAAAACTATAGTTACATGAGGGTAAACAACGTCATCATTGAACAGCGGGAGATAATTTCTACAGCACTTCCGGCTGCCAAAGGAAATGTTATTTATGTAATAGATAACATTGTCAAGCATTAAAAAAATACACAAAATGATATGATGTTATAGGTGATTTTACACTTTAACCCAATGGCCAACTCCGAACAGGATCGTCGAATCACGCGAAAAAAATGTTAACGTTAAAGCTACTGCATATGCATGAGTGTACTTTTACTAGAGTTGTTCGGTTATTGCTGTATGAAAGTAATTGTACTAGGTCTAGTAATATTATACATCAGCTAGTTTTCATATTATACACAAAACAAACTTGTATGAGTATCGCTCGAACAAAACTGCGAGGGTCTACTAGCAAAGAGGAAAAAACAAAAAAAAAAAAAAAAAAAACAATTTAGGGTAGAATATCCACGTATTTTGTAATTAAATCACCATGTATGTATGTATGTTATTATACTGTCCTGTAATCGGGGCCGCAGTGGCCGAGCGGGTTCAATCCCCGGCCGGGTCACCGGATTTTCGCATGTGGGAATCGGGCCGATACGATGCCGTTCGTCGGCGGGTTTTCTCGGGGATCTCTCTTTTCCCCCGTCCTTTCATTTCGGCACTGTTCCATACTCACCTTACTCGCCCTCATCGGCTCTCAAGACCTCGCTGTTAAGATTCCGCCCAAATCTCTTCACTCATGTCCTGTAATCGCGTGTACGGAGTGTTTGATTCATGCTGGGCGTAGTCGTCGTAAAGTAACTGTGATAAACTATTTAAATTAAACGAATATGCATTACCTGAAATAAAGTCGAATGTTAACGACCACGTCGCAAGACTGATTTGTGTCCATTACGCCAAATTTGCAGGACTGCTAAACTTGCACACTTCATGCTTAGATTTATTACTTTTCCTTTTGTTTTCCTGATGATTTTCCCCCCTTCGCCCATTACTCCGACTTGTAATTTCCTTCAGTATTGTCCTCTGCCTTCGTGCCTCCGCGCGCACACAGCAGAAGTTAGCGAGTCTCGCGCTACCGAAATATCGCTGTAATCTTCTCCCGGGAGATTCTAGTGGCGGCCGACTTTTTAGTTGGGCCGCCGTGGGGCCCCGCAAGTTTTCTTGCGCGGGGTGAGAACAGAGCGAGGATAATAGACGGCAATTACTACCGCAAAAAAATAATTTAAAAAACCCGCAAATTGGTGTGTCCTGGGACTCCTTAACAACCCGTGTGTGTAGTAGGCTGTACCAACGACCTCTTTCCCTCTAGTGAACTCTTCGCACAATACCCTTCTTCATGTATCTCTCTCTCTCTCTCTCTCTCTCTCTCTCTCTCTCTCTCTCTCTCTCTCTCTCTCTCTCTCTCTCTTTCTAAGCAGTCCTGAAGAAGCCATCGAGATCGCTTTCGTGAGGAATTGCTGGGGACGTTTGACCCCGGCCTACAAAGCGTCAACAAGCCCCCACCACCTCGCAATTCCAAACATGACAGCTCTGTACACAGCTGCCTCAAGAGCAAGTGTGGTTTCATTCTACACGCGACTTGTAAACGGGACCCTCAGAAGCAAGGACAGCTCGGCCGCACAGCCGATTGTTGCGGGAACAATCCAGATTTCGCAGAAGTTGTTCTGTTCAAGGAACAATCTATCCTGTAGAAGTAACACAATGCTCTGTTGTGGGAACTGTATTCATAGTTGCAGACACAAACACAGACAAGCCCACAACGTACACTTAGCTACAACACATGACTTTGTTGCCGCAAAGAAAAAATTTGTTTAAACATGAACCACAGCAAAGTAGCCTTGCCGTCAACATAATATTTGTTTGATCTATATAGTAATGACTATGATAACCTTGCACTGTCGTTACAATAGTTCAGCAGATCAGTTAGACTGTGAAGAAAATTTTGGCTCTGTAAAACAACCATGATTAGTAAATAAGAGAGAAGAAACAAATCTATCGAAATTACATTCTGCACTAAACAGGAAAGAAATACTATGTTGCCTCCGAGACTCGAACCCAGAACCCCCACGTTACTTGATCATAGATTTTTACCAATTGACCCCTCTATCTGACTATATTGCAGCTAGTTTTGAAAGGTGGATTACGTTAGCTTGTAACATGGACAAGAATATAACGTCACCTCTCGGGGAAATTGAGGTTAGTGACTTGGAGAATCACTACACTTCAGAATGACATCAAACATTTTCAGGAGGACTGTACATATGCTCCATTGTAGTTTCGTAACTGCAGAAAATATTTGTTTATGACTGCTTGCATAGGGACAAAAGGTTACGTTCTAAAAAACTACAATGAACGACTGAAAGCATTTAATATCGTTAAAACGTTATATTTGGCACGGAGTAATTTTTCTTTACTGTGAACAAAAGCAGTCAAAAAAATATTCATTTCTTTGCTGTAAAGAATGGTAATGTTGCTACAAAACAAAAAGTAATAAAGAATACGTTTACTAATAGCAAACCTTTGTTTCTGTAAACTTCTCTTTGAATCAATGCAGTATTGCGTCACTGTAAACAAAACAGCCTCAAGAAATGGTTTACTTTAACCTAAAGAAAACTTTGTAAGGATTTTTTAAGGGTGTACGGTTCTGTTTCATTTACTGTCTACGCTAACAATATTTAAATGGTACCTACACCCAAACTGGGGGGCCACGGTGGTGTAGTGGTTAGACTACTCACCTCACACCGAGGCGAGCCGGGTTCGATTCCCGGCGGGATCGCTCCCGGATTTTCGCAAGTGGGATTCGTGCAGGACGATGCCGCCGGTCGGCGGGTTTTTTTTCGGGGATCTCCAGATTCCACCTCCCTTTCATTCCGGCGCTGCTCCATTCTCACCTCATTTCACCCTGTTACGATAGCGTGAACATGCCTTAATTCGACGGCCTGCCTGAAGACGCCATCACTCATGAGCGGGTAATCAGGGCAGTCAGTAGCCGCGATCGGGACTCTCGCTGCCCAAACCCCGGTAAGCAGTAATCCCCCTCTACCAACCAGGGAATCAGACCAAGTTGGGTTATGCCTCGCCGATATGAGGGCACTGCAGAGTAGCGCCGGGGTCTTTCTCCTTGTGACGTCGGCCAAGATGGACATCACAAGAAGCCTGCTGTGCCGACCGCCGTAACTCGTAACACTTTATCAACCTTAGGATATTTCTAAAGGTGGGACGATTACAATATACTAACGTGGCTTTCAGTAAGGTAGTCGATGTAATTAACTTATAATATTCCCCTGACCTTATAGTACTTATGTAATATCCAAATGTTTAATAGTATATCCACATAGTATCCTCAAACTTTTTATATTTATTTATCCTTCCCCCTTCAACCTTAACAAGTATGGTTTGACCTCAATATAAACAAAGTAGGCCTATAGCAACCCTCATCCGCTCTCAAGACCTCGCTACCTCGCTATTAAGAGCCGCTCAAATCTCAACTCGAGGCAGTACGGCCTTTCGGGGAGCATATCAGAGATCGGCTGTCTGTTGTCACTTCTCAGATTATTATTATTTTCTTTCAGTGAGGCTATTCAAATTCTGTATTATTGGATATTCAGAGTAAGCCCCCCCCCCCCCTTTCCGAGAATATGCGTGGGGGTGTGTGGGATAAGGGGGATGGGGGTGTCGACCGGTCGGCGGGCACGTGATAAAACAGGTTTAAATGATGATGGCCGCGGGGAGAACGGGTGTGTTACGAGGGTGCAAGAGGTTTGTTGTGAGCAGTAGATGCATGAGGGGGGGGGGGGAGGATGTCGCCTGCGCGCAGATGAGACGGCACACCGCGGAGCACGCAATTTGTGACAGCTTGTGGTGATGTGATGCTGGCTCCTCCCCGCGGGACCCGGCTTACACGGTCATACCGTCCACTCCTCACAGCCGAAGGTAAGGCTTGTTCCACTTAGCTTGAATCACGCTTACTTCCAACTTTTCGAAGTCCTGCTAAAGTTCTACTTCTATTATATTCCTCCGCCTCGTGCAAACAAAGCTTGACCATGTCTAGAGAATTACACTAAAGGGACTGCGCACTCAGAGTAATAATATTTAGCATAAAACTATTTCTTACCAGACATTACCAACACATCTGTTTTCCCACTATTTTTATTCATAGTACTGTAGTTATAAATTATATCTTATAATTTATAAGGAAAATATAGTGTAAGTAAAATGTCTTAACCAAAAACACAATAGTTTTATGTCAACACAAGTATAAAACGTTTGTGATGCGTGGCATAATCAGGAAACAACCAAACTCGTCACACATAAGGTTTGGTTAAAAATATATGAAGGGACCGCGAAAAGACTATATTTGTGGTCCCTTTACACTTCTTAAATCAAACCTTTGAAAAAATGTTCCATGTACGGCGTGATTGATTTCATCACTAAATATGTCATGTATCACAATCGTTTTGTACTACCGTTAACATAAAAGTATTTCATTTCTGGCTAAATTTATTATTTATGTATATTCCGTTTATAAACTGTAATATTTCATTTATAATTAATATTAATAAAAATCGAGAGAAAAGTGCATGTGTTTGTAATGCCTAGTAGCAAATATTTACCATGAAAAGTAATATTAAACTGTGTGCACAAAAATGCAACGCGTTGTCCAGTTGATGTAATATGATTCAGTTTGTTTTCACAAGGCGTGACTGAAAGTATAACTTCAGCAGGGCTTCAGAAAAGTTAGAAGTAAACACAAACGGACTATCAAAATTTTGCTTCCCAGCTCGCACTGGTGATACATATGTAACGTATTTTTTTCCGTTTTGTATGTAAACAAAAGGGACAGTTGCTGTTTTCATTAAATTAATGTAATTGTATTAACAGCTTACTATATGTTTTATTTCAGGACCTAAATAAAGAATAAACGCGTTTTTTCTCACTTAGAGTAGAAATAACTAAGTATTTTGACATGTTAATTAATATTCTGTCGTAAAACTGGATTTAAGAAAACGTTGCATTACAATACTTCATTATTTAAACGTGATAACATATCACAAATCCCTTGTGATGACGACTATCTTTATTTCGCCCTTAAATCTAAACTTTATAAACGTGTTTACAAAACATCTCAATGCGAAGCACAATAAGATTTTTACTTTTAACGATTGTAGACTCAATAAGCGAGCGCGTGTAATAATTACAAGATAAATTATTTTGGCAAGGGCAAGTGTATATATCAAAGTCCAGACCAAACATGTGCATTTAAAAACAAGTAAACAGAATTTATCCACTTACCTCCAGCTTAAAAGCTTGTGCCTTGCGGCTGAAATTTTGCGTATGCCAAACTCTTCCATAGAGAATCACGTTTTCTTAAGTTGTACCTTACCAAGCTACAAATATTTTGCATAGCGGGTCACCTGAGTACACATCTTAACTCATTTAGAAAAAAAATCCTAGCTCGTGACAACTATCATTTGGACGTAAACACACAATTCAGCGCCTACAACAGCCCTGGCGGAGAATCGCGAGAAGTAGTTCCATTACTCTCTATGTTATTAAAAAAGGGGTGATGTCTGAATTAGCAGAAATCACGAGAAACTATTTAGTTTCAAATTATTTTAGGGCGACTGACGAAACAGAAACATATAAATATTTTGGACATTTTCGTAGCTTGTCATGATTAAACTAACGCATAGATGCTACCAATTAGGTCCAAGAAAAAGTTAATTGTTAATTTATGTGCGTGGTGAAGAACGCAAAATTAAGGGTACGAGGAAAATAATAATGTTTTTAATGTGCTTATTTGACAGTGTAGTTACCATCGACCAAGTATCTACTAATTATACATGTTACGTATCTACGTATTATGTATATAAATATACATGAGTGGTTATACGTGTTACTTTCGTTCTGTTCATCTTCTAACTATTTTAGGAGTTTTCCGTATTATTATTACGTCAATATTTTAATATTGTCGCGTTATATCTGTGTAAAAGTGCCAGCCCAATTATGTGTTTTGCGCTGTTGTATAGAACGCAAAATATGCTCAAATAATATTAATTCCTGTGAAAGAAAACAATTAGAGCTAGTCCAAAGAGATACACTCCTATTCACTCTGCTGAATCAGCAGACTCACTGAGAATCTGAAAAATTCACTTAAACTTTCTGAATCCTTTGTAGAAAATTTATGGAAGTTAGGCTACTAAGCCACTGACGCGAGAGTTATCCAATGCATTTTAACAAGAGGCAATCACGTGCAGCTTAGTGGACCGGAATAACGATCAGTAATCTTTGTAAATATTCATGTTATTTTTTTTGTGCAACAGGATAGATCTCGTGCTCGTACGTGAATTATTCGGTGCCATTTGTTACTTCGCTGCTGCCTAGTGAAGCAAGTTTCCCTCTCAAGACCTCGCTGTTTATTGGAATGGTGCATGAAAACAGTATATTTATCCCATTTTCTACATACGTCGTTTTCCAAAGAGTTAGTCAAAATTTTTGGCTCGACAAGACGCAAATAATCTTTTCCGACGCCTTTTTTCGTTCGTTGTTAGATATTCACTGCCGTCATTATTCTCAGAGCACTGATGGAAGAAAAGAAATAAATTTTATCTTCTTATCTTCAACCAGTGCTCCAAGAATAACGAACACAGTGAATTTGTAACAATGTAAGAAGGTGCTCAAAATTGTTATTTACGTCTTAACGAGCCAGAAATTTTAAAACATCTGCTGTAAAACAAATTATGGCTAAATTATATAGATATACAGTTAGCGTGCACCATTCTCTTAAGAGTCGCCCAAATCTTTCAACATCAACAATAACCTTCTGTTTGGAGTGCACGTAATTCATTCACGTACCCGTGAAGTATTAATTATTGGTTCCGGAGTCATATATGAGATCTCAAATATACTCTATTCGCGGTTTCTTCACACGTTTTGAATAAAACCTTTGAACAATCAAGCTATATATGACGTGTTTAATTATTTCCCACGTATGCTATGTACTACAAGCGTTTTATACCCCTATTAACATATAAGTATCTAATTTTTCCCTAAATTGAAGTTTTACCTGCACTTTATTTATAAATTTTAACCAGTAATTTGTATTAAATACGAAGGATAACAGTGTGAAACATGTGTGTTGGTAGCGCCTAGTAATAAATAGTTCTCATGCAAAATAATATTACTGCTGAGTGCGCACGAATTCGGTGAGTTGTCCTTTAGTGTAATTTTATAGACTTAGTTAAGGTTAGTTAGCATATGAGGCGGAGTAATGTCCTGGAAGTAGAAATTTAGCAGGGCTTCAGAAATGTGTTAAGTAACCAGGAATGGAGTATAGCGTTCAATTCTTTATTTTAACCGAGACTGTTCAATGTACGTAGGTATAATGAAATTAATCTTTAGTTTTAGCAACCAAATCTTTGGGGTAACCAAATAATAACAACTAAATCATTTGGTTTCAAAGACAAAATATCCCACTGCTCCTACACAAACAATGGATTTGGTTGCGCCAAATACACTTTGTTTCATTCAATAAGAATTTTTTCTCGGCGTCAGCAGATCTTTTACGGTGCGTCTTTCGCGTTTTTTTTTTGCGTTACAGTTTTCAATTCCCATGCCAAAACATTTTCTCGGAAACATATCTGGAAGCAATATTTATGCCCTCTTTAAGTGCGGGGCATTTTAAATGCAACAAAATTTCGACATTCAATGTGGTTTTCAGGAAATTTTTAAGCTCGTTTCACGTCTTGATGCTTCTTCAACCGTCTTTACCTCTGTCCGCTGTCCGAGCGACTTCGAAACCAGACTAATTCCCTTGTGAAGTAAGTTCTCGAGTCTACGAGGTTCAGGCTGGTTTTAATTCTACATTATTCCTCTGATACGACTGTTCGCCATCACGTATTCGCGTACAAGACCATCCCACTCATTTCCATCGACAAAAATGTTTACATAATCGCGTTGCATATTGGTGACTATCCCGTCAATTACTGTAGCTTTGTGTTTAATGGATCAGTGAGTTATTTACCGCTGGGTTCGAAGTGTAATGGTGATAGTTTTATAGTGACACATAGTGACGCCTTCAGCTCAAAGCAACTCGAGGTCCTCAAAGTTTGTCCGTGAATGTCTACATGGTGCGAATCTTGAAAGTAACAAACGGTGTTCTTTGTTAATAAGCACCATTAAAATGTTACTGCACGGTCAGCATTCCTGGGCCGTGTTTGGGAAGTCTGTTCGAGTGAGTAAAGTAATTTTGGCGGCTTTTAACAGCGAGGTCTTGAGAGCAGATGAGGAGGATTGAAGTGAGAATGGAACAGCGCCGGAATAAAATAACGGGGGAAACGGAATATCCCCGGAAAAAACCTGCGGCAAGCGGCATCGTCTGGCACGATTCCAACATGCGAAAATCCGGGAGTGATCAGGCCGAGTATTGAACCCGGTTCTCTTTGGTGGGAGGCGAGCAGGCTAACCGCTCAGCCACCGCGGCCCCGAAGTCTGTTTGATATCTATCAAGGCAGGACTGGTTAGATAGTTAGATAAATATGCAAGTATTTAAGGGGGTTTTTAATCTATTTCCATCTTCATTAAACACAAATGCCGGTTAAATTTCTTACAGGACTCTTCCGAACCACCTACGCGATATTCCAACAAAACTATGAGCTACTCGTCCTTAGAAATAAAAAAAAATCCATCAGTATCCAAAGATTGATAGACATTGTTAGTACTGGCCTTTACGGTAACTTCAGATAATGTTTCGTCCCATATGAGTGCATCAGATTCGTGTGAAGATTTATTCTATTTATTAACTTTTCATCTCATGCGCTTTACAATATTCGCCAGCTATATTAACGAGTTCTATCTCTTGTAATAAAACTTACTCTGACTTTTCAGACAAAATTCACTAAGACATTTGACAATGTCGCCATATAGCCTAACCTAATAATCCACCTCTTCCAGCTTAGAGTACTGCCTTTGTAAAAACGTCTTATTTTGTTCCTTGATTTGTAGCATAACTTAATCGGGCCATAATGAGAGAAAGCTTAAGATTGAAGTCAGAATCCGTATAAGATTCATATGTTATTAAAGCCACAGATAAACCTATATTAAACTTCGTGATGAACATTTTATCTCAGCTATGGCGTACCACGCAACTAATTACGTAATCATTATGAATAATATATTGAACTCTAAGAATGGTAAAATATATTATAATCGCGACTGAATTTACACACTAAAATACTCAAAAATATACTAAATCGTATGTTTAAAAATAAATTCAAATTTAAAAAAAAATGACGAAAACAACCTTGCCACTATCATATTGGATCAGCATGCTCTGAAAAGTCCCCAATAATTGGCAGTTCTGCCAGATAAAGGAAACAAGTACATACTACTTAGTGTAAGTTCTATAATTAGCGCGTGATAATACGAAAAATAGTTTAATTTTAGCCACTGTTTATACCTAACACTGACACAGCCCTAATTTTATCACCATGAAGACTATGCCGGGTGTATTTTCGGCACTGCTTGTATGGTAATTTCCCCGTCCTTTAAGACAAAACTTGCACAAGTATATATACTTACATTATTTCGCTATAGTTTTTTACCAGTCTCTTACTATAAAGCCATATAACATCAACAATAATTTTCCTGAAGAAAATGCACCTGTTTGTTTAATTTGATTGGGGCACGATCAACGCAATAACCTACTAGCTGACAGCAATCCATTAATGAACTTTGTCGAGTACAGTGCTGTGATAGGTGTGGGTGGTGTGTGCCTAGAAGTACCGTGGTACTAAAAATCACCCACAAATACCAGCAGATTATTCCTGACGAAAATATTTGTATAATCCATTCACGGTTACTTCACACTTTTCTGAAGTCCTGCTGAAGTTTTACTTCCAGGATATTCCTCCGCCTCATACAAACAAAGCTTAACTAAGTCTAGAAATCAACACCAAAGGACAGCGCACCGAATTCGTGCGCACTCAATTGTAATAATATTTCGCGTGAGAACTTTTTCTTACTAAGCGGTACCAATATACACGTTTTTTTACTGTTTTTTTTCCTTCATATTAATTATACATGAAATATTATCATTTATAAATAAAACTTCAATTTAACGGGAAAAAAAAAGATACTTAAGTTAACACAGGTATAAAACGCTTGTAATACATAGCATATTTAGGAAATTAACAATAAATTCTTACATGGAGTGATTTTTCAAAGGTTTGATCAAAAAAAGTGAGAAGAAACCGGAAATAGACTACAACAATTTCCTTTGAGTGATTATTAAGGGAGTTGTACGCCCTCAAAGATCGAGTTTTGAAATAATTTTTGTTTCGAATATCAGGAACTACTCTAGATTAAGTAATAAATCGGTGAAAAGTGTTTTGTATAACGGAGATCTTACACCTGTAAAAGTGCTGTTGATTATTTCATCCCACCTCATTGAAAAAATAGGGGTTGCCACTCTTTGTTTTGTTACGAATCAGCACCCCTATTTTCCAAATGAAGGTGGATGACATTACCACCCTCATTTTTAGAGGTGCAAGATCTCCATTCTACAAAACACTATTCGCTGATTCGTTACTTAATCTCTAGCAGTTCCTTATATTTATAATAAAAATTATTTCAGAACTCGATTTTTAAGGGCGCATAGCTCCTTAATAATTACTTTAAGGAAACATGGTAGGGCCTACTTACCTTTTCGTCAGGAATAATCTGCTGGAGTTTGTCGGCGATTTTACTTACTTCTAGCCTCTCCAGAATGTCTATAAATGCTGTACAAACCTCAAATATTAAAAATAATTTTAATATAGGCTTACCAATACAAGGATTATAATCACATTTAATAACAGGGAACTGATTCAGTGCTGAGACTCGTTTGCTGGCTCAGTTGTTGGTAGTTAGCCCCCCCTCTTTTGTGGTTCCCAGTTCAGTCACAGGTTCCTGCAAGTTGGATTCCCTTCTGCTCAGTATCTTATTACTTTAAGCGTACTCAACGGCGATTCTGCTCCTTACGGAAACAATATGTGTACGTTATCATACGTGACTTTACGAATGAGCGACACAGATAATTCACGGTAAGCATGAGTATAAATTATGGATATCGACTGTAATTTCATGTTAAAGAGTTAATATTTATTGGTATACCGTAGGTAGTTCCTGGTTAAGTGAGCATGTCTTAATATTCTGTTAAGTTTCTTCTGCCCATTACGTATTATTCCGCCTAGTGTTAAAAAAAATTACATTTCAGTGAGTCTGTTAAAGAGTATTTATGTGAATACAAAGTGGTATTGTGAAACTTGTATAAACACATAGCTATGCGTTTCTACAACGTGTCGTTCATATAAAAAAAATTCAACCGATTGTACATAATACACTTTTCATAAGACGTCGAAACAAAGGAATTACTGTCCGTGAATCGCTGCCAACAATACTGAAGATTTGCAAGTTTAACTAAAAAAGTTATGGGCCGGGTTTTTTTTTAAATGTTGTATCACAAGCGCTTAGCTAACCGCGAGCCACATATAAACAACAGAAAACAACAAAATCATATATATAACTCTTTAACTTACCTGTTACAACTCGAATGCCTCCTTACCTAGTATGATAACCCACGAGGATTCTTTAGTACAGGTATAGGCTTTTCACGGTAAACTGAGCACTTTTGAAAGACCTGCTTAAGATCAAATTGTATACGCGTTGTGTATTCTTCCGCCTTATGTAAAATTAACATTGGTATGGAACTCATCACTTTATTCATGCGTCGGTCAAGTGAAACTATAAAATTATTAGAAAAGTAAATATTGTACAAATATGCTAATTTTTTACACTTCGATGAACTAAAATATACAGAAAGCGAGAGAAATAATTTTAAGTTATCACAAATGGTTACCTAACACGCTTTGTTTGACGTTCATATATGGAACTACTTTTCACTCCATCGTTACCAATTTTTCTGGACACATGTCACTCATTGCTCCCGTTAAAATGTGTGCAGATCGGGGCAGTGACTTTTTTCTAAGGTTGATTTCAAAAGTGCTCACTTTATCGTGAACAGCCTTTAGTGGGGCAGTTACATCGACCGAAAGTTCTATAAACGCATGAGCGACGGAAAAGCAAGGTTGCAGGAATCTCGAAATCGTCTGAGATGGCCACTTCAATCAGACAGGAGAATGCGCCATTTTTCTGACAACTCGTTTTGACGTTAAGGTGGGGCATTAAAGTCACGCGAACCGTCGCTCTTATTACGGCGCTCGTACACTGTCTGGCCAATTTGCAGCACTTCACTGTTCTTCTCAGTGCCCGGTGTTACCAACTTAACTCATAACTAGAGACGTGAAAAATTCGCGGTTTCATTTCGGGACAAGCTATATTTCAAAACCTCATACGTTTGTATTGCTTGTGCTATTGGTCCGCCCGTCAGGTTACGCCTACTGGACACCTCTGAGCCAATAATAAACAGGCAATAAAATGTAGAACCAGTCACCGTCTTCCGGTAATACAACAAGCAGCCAATGAACAGTGATATTTACACGATTTTACATACGAAAATGGAGTACAGCCTAGAGGTCAATGATCTCGCGAATTTTTCAGGTGTCTACTAATAACTTGCATTCTACTTATGGATGTGAACCTTTAAAACTTCTGTACTCGAACTTGTAAAGACAAGTACGCATTTAATAATTCTTCATGAATAACTAGGCTTGCACACTTACTGTGCAATATCGGTGTATTCGTCAGGAACCAGTAACGACCATGGAACTGCGGAAAACAGAATTTATTGCAACGACTTACACGTGTGATCTGACATCTGCTGCAGGACTCGCTGATGTGTAAACTATAAAATAATCACGAACAGTACAAAACATACACCAGCACGCACTCAAAGAGTTCATTATCTGGCTCTGCAAGCCTGATATATGACGTTTCATTTTCTACGAACTAAACATCAAATTTCTGTTCACTTCTGAACATTGTAACCTCAGCCCAAGTTTGCAAATCCTAGTTTTGCACAGAAATAATGCCAACTTATTAACGAGATGCCTAAGTTCTTAATGGCATTGCCAAAAATAGAAATGTATTTTAAACAAGATTGTATCCGATAGTAAATTTAAGCTCTAGGTGTAGGATATCAAAACCTTCACTGGACATTTTTTTTTGGAAATGGCCTACACAAATATTTGTTGTATATGCGATTTGATATTATTTGATTATTGGCTTCTGCCTCTGGGAGAAGCCAATTTTACTCCCAGCTGGCTTGAGCCTGATTTGCCTCCTTTCTTTTTAGTTTATTGTTGGGTAGTAAGGCCTTCATAGCGTAACTTATATAGAATCAACTCAGTACAACTGAAAAAGTAACTTACATTAATTAATCAGAGTTCGAAGTTTGCCCCGTCGTCAAATGGATACAGGAATTTTTCCCGGCCCCCAGTTATAGTCCATTTGTAGCTTCTTCCAACATTTCTGAACCCCTGCTAAAGATCTTATTTCACGCTATTCATCCGCCTCATGCAAACAAAATCTTAACCAAGTTTAGAAAATCAAACCATATGGACAACGCACTGCATTGGTGTGCATTCAGTATAATAAATGTTCTGCAGACGAACTTTTACTTACTAGGCTTGCCAACATACATATCTTCTCTCTGTTTTATTAATATTAATTATAGTTCAAGTATTATAATTTATAAATCAAATACAAGGGAAATTCAAGTGTAAATGAAAATAAGGTGTTATTTGTTAACAGAAGTAAAGAAAGTTTGTGTTAGGCCTACATCGCATGTGGAAAACAACCGAACACCTCATGCAGGGTGTGATTTTTCAAAGGTTTGATTCACAAAGTGTGAAGTTACCGCGAACAGACTATATGTATACGGGGTGCCTTCAACTCGTCCCGAACCTTATCGTGTAACACCGGAGTTCCCGCGCGTTCTTTTCTTGTTTGTACCGTGTTGCGCGGAAATGGGGCTGAAGGAAAAATGAGTTTCCCGGGCGGGGAAGAGAAAGTGTAGTAATATTAGTAGTAGTAATAACAACAACATGCAGACGACGACGGACTTGACGGAGAGGTCTCATTCCTACCTCCAGGAAAATTCCTCGGCGCGGCAACAGGGGGTAGGTTTAATGAGGCGCGAAAGTGTCTTGATGCGACGCGGATGTAAAAATGTGTCGTCACCTGGTTCAGGGTCCTCCTAAACACATTAAGATAACCGCAGCGAAATTCTCTGCTAGCTTCCTCTAAGTACATACTCCGTAGATGTTTACTAGTTAAAATTATATACGGGCGTGTCGGCAGGTATTTTTTAAGGTTGATTTGAGGTGTGCGTATCACATATTATTAAAACCAAGAAAATCTTTTGCACCAACATTTTTCCCAAAACACTGAAGCGTTTTTATCTCGTTATGACTGGATTGTGTACATGGGACGCGATTTTTAAGTTCGTGAGAATAACAAAGTTCGTTATTAGAGTACCATAAAACTTACTGGCCGAGTGACTATAGTAAAACGTCTGGCTATACACAGAAAAATAAAAACTAGCAAACAGTCAAATCATGCCACGGTAAGTAAACTGCTTTGTATAAAATGTTAGGTCTCTACAGAACAAGGCACTAAAGGTAACTGGCTGAATGTCAACCTTGGTAATGTGGATTAAATATCGTTGGATATTGTATTTGGCTTTCCCTTGACAGCCCAATCATTGAGTCAAGCAAGGTACGGAGCAATCATAACACTTGGTGCTCACAGTTCTTCACACTTGCATTGTCAGCATAATGCTTAATAAGGTTGGAGGGAAGAAGCACAGAAGAAGTAAAGACAGAGACACGCAAGACTTTCAACAGCGTTAAATTATCTCTGAACTACCTTCATTAATCCCGTGAGTGAGCTGTAGTAAATAACGTCTGCGAGGTATCTTGACTTACGGCTTCTCATTAACTCAAAACTATAAGGCTTTTAGGCTGGGTACTCTTTTACCTAGTTTACGTTGAACACTTTGACTGCTACCAACTTCATAAAGTCACTCGCGACGAAATATTTCATCTGCAGCAGTTTTCGTGAACTTTACACGCAACAACACTCCCAAAAAAAATTATGGTAAACTTCCTAAACTGAATTGGAAGTTTTAAACAAATATATCATATGAAAATAATACCACACATCTGGCTACAAATATGAATTGTTAAGCGTTGTTACTATACATAGTTGGGAAGTTTCATACGCATTTGAATGTTTCCTAAGCATGAATGTATGGGAATTAAATTTACCATTCACGCTTTCTCACTCTAATTTTACACTCGTATAGCAAATTCGCGAATAATTTCTTAGAGTGGAGTTAATTGTTCGAATAAACACTATTAATTTATTTCTTATTATTTTACACAAGAAATGGCGTTTGAGTTGAACACTGACAAATTCGGCATTTTATCAGCTTGTAGGCAATCAGTAAAAAAAAAGTTTTACACTAAGCCTATATTAAGTGATTGGCATATTGTAGGCGAATATAACGGTGATACGTGAGAGCACAGAGTCCAACAGCGATGTTGCTCATGCAGTGGTGAATTCAGGCGACGTACATAAGACTTGTAGTGAATGTCTGCAAGTCTGTGATGACTACAAAACCACACACTACATGAGAATACAGGCGTGAAACAGCCGTTTATACCGCGAACTTCAGCCGCAGAACTCGCAAAAAAAAAAAATTTGAAATATACTCTCGAGGTCGTCAAGATATGTGGCGTTAATAATAATGACAACCAAGCAATAATTATCGTTTGGTTACATTTTAATAAACGTTGCTGTAAGACCAATTACTAGAGACCTGCAGAATTCGCGTTATTATTTGGGGACATGTTAAACTTGAGACACATGTACCTTTGCAATAAGTTTATCATTGGGCCATAACTTATGTGACACTTATGGTGCAGAGTAACCCATACTCTGCACCAATAAAGGAACACTTCACAATTGTGTCCCCCAATCACGTGTAGTTCAGTCAGAGAGGGAGTGTCTTCACATCTATGTAACAGCCAATGGATAAACGACGCTGGCCTGATGCCAAATAATAACGCGAATTTTGCATGTCCCTACCAATTACTCTTTTGTCAATAAAACAGAGAGGCGACGCGAATTGTTAAGTGAAATAATCTGATGGCAGTGACACCCTCTAATAGTTGCTATAGATTTGCGTTTTGATCATTGCTGCATGTTAAATACTGATTATAACATTTACTATCAACTAGTTAGTACCTAGAGGGGACACGTCTCCCTTGGGGGATCACTGCGGGCAAAAGTCGGTGCCTACGTTTTCAACCTAAACAAAATGTCTTGATATTATCCAATTACATGTTGCATATCCAATTACATGTTGCATATTCAATTGCTGTAAAAATCACAAAAAATAAAAATCATTCTCGTTGGATTTAATTATCAGTTGAAGCGTGACAAACTACGGCAGTCGACACCACAATGCATTTAACATCCCAACAACGCTACATTAGTTGTCTGGCGACGAATTTGTGAACTGGAAATTTTCATGTTTCATACCCGAGTTTTGTTTCTAAAGCATGTTGGTTGTAGATTTCGTTTAGTTTATTATTTAATTATTAAAGATTTTTCTTTTTACCCACGCTGGTACGATTTATTTTTCCTCTAACTAAACCTCTAAAACCAGCAATTATCTTATACAAATGTTAATTATACCTATATGCCTGAGGTTTAAATGTACATTATAATTCTCGCTCGGGGAACTTTAACACACGACAGAACTCATCATTAGGGGGTATTGAAATTTCGCGAGAAGGTTACACGACATGTTATATTTCGAAACACGGTATGGTCGTTAACCTATCGTAGTTGGCTCAATTACTTTTTGACACGTGTTAACTGTCTGCACACGAATCACGTAGGAACCGTGCCGATATTACAGAATTGTGAGTGGCGCGGTCAAATACGAAAACGCATTCTCTAGCAGAAAACAACCAATAGCAACAGACAAACTGCTGTCGGGTGTTTATAGTATTGAAGTCTACCTTGTACTCATATTTTTTCCCGAAAAATCACTAGCTGTACTCATCATTAAGTCATCATGAGCTCTTCAAGGTCGCCGCAATACTTAACAACACGGCAAATAACTAGAGAACTGCACAATTCGCGTTGTCATTTGGGGACACGTTAAACTTGAAACACGTGTATTGTTGCTGTACGTTTGTCACTGGACCATACCTCATGTGACACGCCCTGGGTAACTCTGCGCCAATAAATGAACACTTCACAATTGTGTGCCTCAGTCACGTGGAGTCTAGTCAAAAAGGGAGTGACTTCACATCTGTGCAGCAGCCAATGGAGAAACGACGCTGTCTCCTTTACGTACAGAACTGTGAAGTTTAGCCTGATGTAAAATAATAACTAGAGATGACGGTTTATCGCCGGAAAAGTTGACTGTTTGCCAGGATTCAACGTACTGTACACATGTCCGACAGTTTTCTTTCCTTATTGGCTGACATGCATGCATGAAGCTGCTATCCCATTTCGCTGGACCAATGAAGATTCTGTTACTTTAAGGCAGAACGTCCGTGATTGGTCTGCAATCATCTTAACCGAATAAAAACCTTGTCCACCCAATCATGAAATAATAAACTAGTTAGAATGTTATAGAATTGTTGGCTCAAAAGATTTCCACGATTTTCCATCATCTCTAATAATAAAGTGAATTTCTCAGGTCCCTAAAAATATCACGACGTTCACATCTCATTGGACGTGCAAAACCACCGTTCAGACGAATGCGGCAGTTCGCAGCCTGTGTTGACTGCGGTAAGTTCGGCAACGCTGTGTACGAGGCCGCGCTGTTGCCAGACCTAGCCGCCACCACCCCTCCTCCAGCGGGGCCGCGCGACCCCGGTGTGGTGACAATGGCAGCGACGCAAACTTGGCGAGGAGGAAATGACCTGAGGGCAGCCCCGCCAAGTTTGCCCGGGATGCCTCCCGCAGTCCCGATGTCCTGTCGCCAGTAATTAGGCGGCCCATTGTCCACGCGCCTATCTGAATAGCCACTCGCAGTCAATTCCATCTGGGACTGGCGCTCCGAGAGGGGGAAAAACACCGGGCCCTATTACAGTCTCTCAGACAGCGCCCGGCCGTCTTCGACAGTATCGAACGTGTTAACTGCGCGCCGCCAAGATATCTTCACCTTCCTTAAGAGGACTGTGTACGGAAACATTTTCTGTGAAATCATCGTTTACGAGCAAACACGTACCCCGGTAAATAAAAGTAATGGAAATACGACTTATTGGCAGAAAGGATAAAAACTGTCTATATCCCTATCTTTTTACTTCTTTCATATTTAGTGTATTCTTTGAGAGAAAAATTCTTGAAAGTGGTCAAATATCGCATTTTTAAAGCTTGCCAGTGCAGTTTCCTTAAGCGGCAAGAGAGAAGTACAAAGAATACGGACGTAGTTTAATCTGTGATCTTTCATCGCGTGTAATAAAACCCCTCTGTTACAGATATAATTAAGCACAGTACAGCGTTACGGCGGAAACACTGCACGTCTTGCGCGTAGGAGCGATAAGGCGCTAGGCGTGCGTGTTAGTGTCGCCCGTATCGCTCATTCGCTGCTTGACATTGGACGCGCAGCTACATAATACGCTTAAAGCTGGGCTTCGCCTCTTCTGCAGAAATTCTTCGTTTTTGTGTCATAATTTCAGATTCAGAGTAATTACTGACAGTATACGATTATAGAAAATCCACACGATTATAGAAAATCTACATTTTACGAGTTGTTCAATATTTCTGTGCTTCATTTCAATTGTGTGTTATCTATTAGCTGTAAAACGTCAGGAACATACTTAAATTTAATCAATAAGTTTCTTTCTGCCTTTCAGCAAGCAGGAAATAACACACTGTCAAAATTAGATACAAAAGTAGTATTAAACCACTATAGGCTGTTTATGGCAAAATGAACACTTTTGAAAACCCTGCTATTGATCTACGCGTACGCACATAGTATATTCTTCAACCATGTGTACAGTTACTATGGGCCTGATCATTTTATTCGTGCGTCGTTCTACGGAAAATGTAAAATTTTTAGAAAAGCTAATTTTTTACAAATATTTTTATTCTTACACTTTTAAGCAATAAAAAATGTAATGTAAAATCAAATATTTCAACTATTCTTAAATATTTACTCAAAACTCGTAATTTAACGATAACACATAGAGCTACTTTCTCTCCGTCGTTGCAAACTTTACTGAGCGCGTGGCAGTCAATGTGCCTGTTAAAATACGTGAAATTTTTCAAAGGTTGATTTCAAAAGTGTTCGCTTTACCGTGAACAGTCTTTAGAAAATTGTAAATTACCTATAGCCAAGCATTTTTCTAGTAATATCTATGAAACTGAAATTATGAGACGAAAACGAATAAGTTCTGCATGAAGAAGCCAAGCCTTAAGAGAGTAGTATCCCTTCCGTTTTGAATTTTCTTTTTAAACTTAGTAATCAAACTATGTACCGGATATTAAAAATCGAAGCTGACATAGTCGACTACTAAGCAGAATGGTTTAAGTTTGAAGGGGTTCCAGACGTGTCAGCATTTTCACATGTAAAACAGAAACTATTAAATAATGAGGGGACCTTTCGCTACGGTAACAAATGTGAAACTAATCACGTGAGAAAATTAATTTGGATTTTGAAATTACTGTTCAGATGTTCCCCGTGCCTTGGCAAGCTTCGATATTAAATATCGAATCTGGAAATTACGTTATGGATGAACACACGCCAATCCAAGATGACGGAATACCTCCCCTTAAGGCCTTTTTTCCAGCTGTTCGGCGCTTCTCAGGTAAAGGCTGTTCACGGTAAACTGAGCACTTTTGAAAGCCCTGCTTAAGATATATCTGTATGTATATCGTGTAGTATTGCATGCACCACGTATAGAATTAACATTGCAAATTACCTGAGCACTTTATTCATGCGTGGGTCAAGTGAAACTGTGAAATTATTAGAAAAGTAAATATTTTAGAAATCTGCTGATTCTCACACTTGATATGCTTTAAAACATAGAAAATAAATTATTTCAGAATTCCCAAATGTTTATATGTCAGCTCTTTAAATTCAACGCTAAGACATGGAACAAGTTTCCCTTCGTGTCGTTATAGGCTGTTTACGGTAAGCTGAGCACTTTTGAAAGCCCTGCTTAAGATCTACAAGTATGTACTTTGTGAATTCTTCCGCCTTATGTAAAATTAACATTGCCATGGACCTCATCACTTTATTCATACGTCGGTCAGGTGAAAATCTGGAACTATAAGAAAAGAAAAAATGTTACAAATCTGGTCATGGTTACACTTCGATGCATAAAAAAAAAAAATACAGAAAGTAAACTAAATAATTTAAGTTATCACAAACGGTAAACTAACACTTTTTTTTCGACGTTAAGTTATGGAACTGTTTTCCATCTATCATTACCAACTTCACTGGGCACATGTCACTCAGTGCGCCCGTTAAAATATATGGAGGCAGGGACAGTAGCTTTTTTCTAAGGTTGATTTCAAAAGTGCTCACTTTATCGTGAACTGCCTTTACCAACTTCACTGGCCGCTTGACAGGTTATAGTGCACGTTAGAATATATGTAGGTATCGGTACAGAGACATTATTTCAAAGATTAATCTCAAAAGCGTTTAGTTAACCATAAACAGACAATATAGAGAAAATTAAGAAACGTTGTAATGCAACCTCTCCAAATCATCAACTTAACCCATTCTGACCCAGAGTACGCAACTGTTTATAGTCTATTCACGGTTTCCTCATTTTTTTTTTTAACCTAACAAACCATGAATAACGTGTTTGGTTTTTCATAAATATATAAAATATCACAAGCGTTTTATACCTGTGTTTACATAAAAGTACCTTATTTTTGGTTAAATAGAACTTTCACATATATTTTGTCGGAATTATATTTTTTGCCATTAATAATTAAAAATCAGTGACAAAATATATGAGTTGCTAATGCCTAGTAATAAATAGTTCCTATGCGAAATATTATTACACCGAGTGCGCATGAATCCGGTGAGCTGGTCCTCTAGTGTGATTTTCTAAGTTTTATTTACATGACGCAGAGGATATCATGGAAGTAGGTAGAACTTTAGCAGGGCTCTAGAAAAGTTGGAAGTATCCGTGAATGAAGTATACATAACGGATAAAAGCTGTTCACGATAAAGTGAGCACTTTTGAAATCAACCTTAGAAAAATGTCACTGCCTCTGCCTGCACATATTTTAACGGGCGCCCTGAGTAACATGCGCCCAGTAGAGTTGGTAACGATGGATGGAAAGTAGTTCCATATGTTAACTCCGAATAAAAAGTGTTAGGTTACAATTTGTGATCATTAAAATTATTTCTTATGCTTTCTGTTTTTTTAAAACATTAGTGTGTGAAAATTTGTAAATTTATCAAATGTTTACATTTCTAATAATTTCACAGTTTCAATTGACCGACGCATAAATAACGTGATGAGGTCCATGGCAATGTTAACGTTACATAAGATGGAAGAATACACAACGTGCATACATGTAGATCTTAAGCAGGGCTTTCAAAAGTGCTTATTTTACCGTGAACAGGTTATATCAAGATTACTTTCTGATGGTATTGTATGCTGCAAAGCTCAGTGTTCGGTGATCTCTTCTGTCTGCAACTGATTTGAACATCGCTTCACTGCTCTAAGTTATGAATTGTTCATGTTGCTATAGCCGAACAAAAAGCACACAGCTCATTGGTTGTGATAGACGAAACAAGTGCCGTGTCGGCTGAAGTACAGCATGCATAAAATAATTTCATTTTTGCAGCAACTGAAGCCATATAGGGACTGGAAGATTTCGCGAATTTCTTTTAGGCAAGCTAGAAGTGAAGGTCGTGTGATTCCGTTATGTTGCAATTTAATCGCCGTTTTTTTTTTTTAGGCACGACATGTGAACTTTGAGCCAATAGCAGACCTGCAGGCAAATTAATCAGCGATTACTGTGCCACCTGGATTTGAGGGTAAAACAGTTACCTAAGAAATAATCGGAAATTTACCATATCACTGTATACGCATAGTTAGAATGGTGATTGGTAATTTTTTTCCGTATACATTTCATTGTAGTGTTCTAAATTTCCTCAGAAACAGTCATTGTGTGTTCCTAAATTTCCTCAGGAAAACAGTCATTGTAGTGTTCCTAAATTTCCTCAGGAAAGTCATTGTAGTGTTCCTAAATTTCCTCAGGAAACAGTCATTGTGGTGTTCCTAAATTTCCTCAGGAAACAGTCATTGTAGTGTTCCTAAATTTCCTCAGGAAACAGTCATTGTAGTGTTCCTAAATTTCCTCAGGAAACAGTCATTGTAGTGTTCCTAAATTTCCTCAGGAAACAGTCATTGTAGTGTTCCTAAATTTCCTCAGGAAACAGTCATTGTAGTGTTCCTAAATTTCCTCAGGAAACAGTCATTGTGGTGTTCCTAAATTTCCTCAGGAAACAGTCATTGTAGTGTTCCTAAATTTCTTCAGGAAACAGTCATTGTAGTGTTCCTAAATTTCCTCAGGAAACAGTCATTGTAGTGTTCCTAAATTTCCTCAGGAAACAGTCAAATACGTAAGAAGTTCCCAACTTTGTATACGATTCGAAACATTGCTATTGCTGCAGCTTGATGTTTGTTGTTATTTCCATACAGTGTATAGGTTAAAAACTTCCATTGCAGTTTAGGAAGATTACCAGAAAATTTTTTGCAGTGTATGTAGAGACCCGAAAAATTCGCGAGTGCAATGACCTGTAGGCTATACTTCACAGTCTTATATACTCTCATACATATATCAACTGTTTATTGGTTGATTGTTGTGGTAGTAAAAGGCGGTGGTTCGGCGCACAATTTATTGCGTGTTTGTTGTTGGCTCATTTATCTCCAGGAGAATGTCAAAAACACGGCGACCAATTACAAAAGTAACATGAACGTGTAAGTATGTGAACTCCAGATTGTTTAGAATTGAACCCGCGAAACTCTCGGGTCTCTATAGAGCGTCTCTCTCTTAGATTGCAGTGTGTGGTGTAATGGACATTCACTCTCTCTTTCTAATACATGGTTTCTGTCGTTAACTCTGCCCTTGTTCCTCCGTGCATTGTTGCCTGATGTGTTAACTTTATACAGCCTTAAAAAATGCCATTTTATTTGCGTGCGCACCTTCCAATCACACTGATAGTGTTTATCACAGGCTTCAGTTTCAAAGGAGCCGCTTAGCTTTGCGTCTCAGGATTGGATTCCTTTACGAGTTGGCAGGGAGGTAAACAGATAAAAATTATCTTAATCAGGCCGTTTCCTTCACCGCCCATTTGTTTCTCAGCTTGCCAGTTACGTCACAAATCTGAAGCAAACTGGCAACAGTGAGCGCCATAAGCCCTGTACTGCAACCAAAGCGTGAGACGGACTTATCCTTTAGGTCATTTAAACCGCAAAATTTTCCTGTCCCTAGTCATGGGTTAATGTGGGTCTGAAAGGGTTAAAAATTCTTCATAATTATTTTTACTGTGTTCGGCGTGGTGCACGGGCCTGCCGCCTCCAGTCAAGTGGGGTAAGTGGTCCATGGCGGGGTCACGAGAGGTCTGATATCTCGTTATCTACCCGAGGTCAGCTGCGGCAGGTCAGCTTCTGTCACGTTCCGCGCGACTTCACCCATCGCGGTGACGCGCTTGGATTCTATTTTTTCTATTTCTGGGCTTTTAACTTTCGCGCCCGATAACGAAAGCAAGGCAAAAGGCAGATTCTAATAAATTAATTGCTCTTAGGGTCGCCAACGGTCTTGTATTGCACGGGATTCCCCGTACTAACAGAAATGGCCACATATATTTACAACTGACGCCGGCATTCGTCAACAAGTGCGTTCATGCTGAAATTTGTTCAATATATTATCTTCCTGTATGTATTGGAATCGTCCGTTTTAAACCCGATGGAATCAGAAATTCAAGTCACACTGAATTATTACTATAGTTCCAACGAAAATTTCGCTCTTTGATATGGACAGGGGGAATCTTGATAGATGTAATATACTGACTTTTGTAGATTAACTGTGCAATTTAAAACTTTTTTAAAAATTATCTTATTCGGCCATTTCATTCTGGTCAGATGCGTTCGGAATTGTAAGGAAATAGTAGCTTACTTTATAATAATTAACTTAACACTGTACACTTGTCAGTGTGCCTGAAATGACGGAATTAAAACAATTAAGGAAACAGTTCTGGCTCCAAATGTATTGCACTCACTGTGGTAATGGATGCTTCCCAATGAAGCTGACTGAAAATACGACAAAAGATATACGTACATTTGGACATAATGGCAACACAAAAATACCTTAGGGAATACGTTTTTCTGTCCTCCGATGGTAGTTATTGCTTGACTTTATTTTTGTTCATATAAATTTTAGTTTGCTTTCTACTTGCTCTATTTCCTACAAGATCCGGCTTAAATTTCTCTGTTATTGATATTTCTACGCTCTTAACACAATATTTTTATTCTGTATATGTCAACGAATATTATTGTATAAATTTCATGAATTCACGCCCGAAAATAAAACTGTTGTGTTTTTCACATAAGATTCCTAGATGGTATGTTTGTTTCCAGCCATACGATAAAATACAGTGTTTTCAAAAAAATAAGTCATTTTCTAAGAATGTATCTAATGGTAACAATATCAAGGGTGAGACTATGCTAATATGTAGAGCACTAAAAGAACAACCAATTCTTTTTTCTCTGTGCCAGGAAAAGTTCCGTTCAGTAGGTAATTTCCATTAGCACTGACGTAACTGGTTTACATGCGATCACGTTGGTGTTTCGTGATTTGACCGGGATTACGTAACGGCCGCTACGTCACCAAAGACAAATATTGCTGCCGAGGTCAAAGGGCTGACCGTGTATGTCGCAAGGGTATCGGGAAACACAAGAGAAAGTAGTTCGCAGAAGCAAATTATCACGCCGTCCTTGATCGCGGACAAAATTCAAGCACTCCTTAATTAAAACGCTCATTATGAAATTCTCTATAGAATAAATTCTTCCGTTTACAAAACTATTTTGAGACCAGCTCGTTTGACATGGTTACCAGTGATGTTTTACTTCGTGCTTCAAACTATAGGGATCCGAAATGAAAAGTCGATTAAATAACAACAGAAGAACCGTACTGTCCATTTGCATTTCCCGCGATGCTACACATTACAGAACATGTGAGAAGCGATTGTATTGCCTACCGCGAATATGTACAATTGTACATGCGACCTACAGACCCAGAGTTCCAGATGCCAACCATTACGCCACAACCTCCATAAACTGTTGCAAAGATTCGACACCTGCGAACTGAAAACGGAGAAGCAATACCATGTGCTACAACATAAAATAAAAAGCCTACTAATTAGTTTACAACTTTTATATGTTACGTAATTAGTAGGCCTACACGAAATTTTTTAAGCTTCCGTGGTAATTCGGTGTCGAAAAACAATTAGTTTATTGAATTTAGCAATCGAATTGCGTACACGAAAAAATTCTTTTCTGTTACGCATAAAATGTTATGTTGGCTAAGACGTAAAGATGGAGTAACGACGGAATGCAAGGTGGGGGTAAACGGGAATACCCAGAGAAAACCTGCCTGCCAGCGACAACGTACATTACGTTCCCCACTTGCGCGGTTCGCTTTGTTGGTAGGCGACTACTCTGACCAAGACACTGCCACGGCTCCTGTTGGGTTCGCATGCAGACTGCCAAATTTATGTTTAGGGGCGAACAGTAACAATTTAGCTGTCACTAAAAATTGTGTGGCTACGAAAAAAAAATGGTAAAATGGCTTTCAAAAAAATATTCTTGTATAGGCCTACTTATGTCGGTCTTCATTCTCGTGTACCTGAGAAGCGCCTAATAGCTTGTTTGTTCTTTGTATAGTATTGCGTAATATTGTTTACTTAATGGGGAAGGTTCCGTAAACATAAGCTCTTTGGAGTGAAGCTTACTGTGTATCATATATTATACAGTATTTGTTCAAATAGTCTCAGTGAATTTGTTTATGATCACTGAAATATTTTGTGTGTTAACCAAAATACTGCAAAAGTTCCCAATATGTAAAGCGCATGAAACAATTTTAAGCCCCAATGTAGCCTAAAACAGTTATTGTTGGCTTTTATTAATGCTTCTACACAAACACGCGCGCACACATACACACACACGCCGCAACATTCTTGACTGCGTTACTTCTTTTACTGAAAGCTATAAAGTTGATAAACATTACTTACACGTGAAGACTTTGTGGGCACGGGGCGCCTCAGCGAAATACCGTTCAATAATGCATTTACTCTCTCTCTCTCTCTCTCTCTCTCTGTCTCTCTTTCTCTCTCGCTGTATCCATTGCCAGGAAACTAAAATACACCCGCTTTAGCTTATAAAGACGATTTCCAAGGCGCCGAGGAACACAAAAAAAAAAAAAAACTTAAAACACCGTATTGTATGTATTATTTCACTCTAACCCATAGTTTTTATTAAAACGCTCACCGCCGTATGCTAAAAATAACCAAACTGCCAGTCATATCACTTATGTTAACCCAATGTAGTCTATTCACGGTTTGTTTACACTCTTTAAATAATTCCTTTGAAATAACGTGTTTGGTTGTTTTTCCTAAATAACTCACATATCGCAAGCGTGTTATCTTTCTGTTTATTTATAAGTATCTTATCTTCGGTTAACTTAAAATTGTTATTTATATTTTATCGATAAATTACAACATTTCATATACAGTTAATATGGGTATAGCTAGAGAGAAAATAAGTGTGTTAATGCCTAGTAAGAAATAGTTCTTAAGCAAAATATCATTAAACTGAGTGTGCACGAATGCGGTACGTTGTCCCTTTGGTGTCATTTTCGATATTTATGTTATCTTTGTCAGCATGTGGCGGAGTAATGCACTGCAAGTAGAACTTCAGCAGTACTTCAGGAACGTTGGGAGTAACCGTGAATGGGCTATAGTTGTGACGTCACTGCCTAGTCTATACCAGGTTGTAAGGACCTCGAAGTGTATAGGTGGTGACGGCCCAACAAGGCATCACGAGTTGGCTGCAGCAGAAGAAGGTGGCCCGGCATTGGTTCCTTCCATAGAGTAAAGACGAGGTAGACTGCTTATTCTTCTTCAGTGCATGTACCCAACACTGACCTGCCCTAAAGGAACTCAGCTGTCAAAGTCACATGGTCAACAGTTATGAAAGTGTTTGTTTATATCTTAATTTTCAAGTGACAAGCACTATTATATTAATATAATACTTTCACCAATTTTAATATAATCAAACTGCAATATAAACACGTTAGAGGAAGTATACAAACATTTCAAAACATTTGTTTACAAATCAGTTTTCTAACCTAAAATCCAAACCATGCCGATTTCGCTGGACGAGTTGGTAGAAAAGCAGTTCTATGTTGAAACACGGAGTGATGCATCACTCTCGAGTCCAGTGGCGCTTATTGTATTTTATTTAAACTAAATTAGTTGTATTTGTAAGCCGTTATAGGCTGGTAAACTTAATTTGCAACGCCACTTTCTGCAGTCAATAATTATTTATTTTATGTTTTATAGTTCATACGTTTTTATTCTGCGAGCTAACATCGATGTATCAGTTGCAAGGGAGTTGTTGATTTTGAATATTACAGCAGTTTCTTTTCACTAAATTGAAATTAATTTTAATTTTAATTTTATAGGTTATTCAGTCAGATTAAATAGGTAACATGTTTTAACATTTACAAATACTGGTTTCAACTGACATTTCTGCCACTCAGTTGGTAAGTCTATTTATTATACTAATCAAAACAGGAGTTCTTTCGTGGCCCTTATGCCGGAATCACATAGCCCCGACGCGCACAGCACGACGGCCAACAGCCAATGAAATACAAGATAGATCGTAAGCCCGACCGATTCTGTCACACGACCAGCAATTTTCGATTAGAAATGATTTCTATTCTTTGTCGTGTAGTGCGGCACGACGCACAGAATGTACAACATCGCAAAACGAAATTGTATTGCACGCTTTCCATACAGTGGCAAATACGCAGATTAAAATAAAAATAAATTGAAAATTACTGTATCTAACGCTTAAAATAATAATTTTACCTTTATATTGCATTAGCGATACCATTTTGTCAGCATTATGCATTACAAATTTCCCTCTCGTTCACCGCCTTTGAAACTAACGTAGCCGATCAGCGCCTTCTAAATAGCAAGGTTAAATGCCGAGAGTGTGGTGTCGATCGTGCTGTAAATACAAGTAGTCACATTGAAATCTGTCGTGGTTGCGTTTTTGGTCGTGTCGTGCTGTGTTGGACGGGGCTATGTGATTCCGGCATGAGTTTTTTTTTTTTTTGCCACGGAAGTCCTGAAGTTCAATGTTCAAGAATAATTCCAGCCGAGGTCTAATCATGAATATATATGAATACATGAAGTTGATTATTTAAGACGTACAGACAGACCTACAAAATTCTGGTTCCCATATGACGGAGACTAAGTTGTGCGCAGCCAGTGAGATCGGTCTACCTCATCTTCGGTCAATGGTTCCTTCCAGTTCGCAGGCGGCGCCGAGCCTAACACTTGACGTCACAGGAAGGGAAGCATCATCCCCCACCTTGGCAGGGAGCAACGGCCGGGCCTGGGTGTGCACCCCTGGCGCGAGACTAATGACGTATTCCCCGGGAGGTCGACGAGGAAGCCGACTGTCATCAGGAGAGGCCAGATAAATGAGCGGGAAAGAAACGCACCAAGGCACATGCATTGGTGGGCTTTTTTCCCTTCACCTTCTTCTTCATTTCAACCTCTTCGCTACTCGCTTTTCCTTCTCCAGCCGAGGACATAGTATCGCTATTGTCGCGCTGCGCGGCACGGAGAGGAATACTTCACACAAACAAGTAGATTCGGGTGGTTATAGGCACTTCAAGGTAAAGTGAGCACTTTTTAAGGCCCTGCTAAATTTTTCCTTTCAATTAATTTCTACCTTTCCGCCACTTTTTAATTTAAACATTGCAATGTGACTAATAAACACAGTGTATAGATTTCATCACTCTCAACAGTTAACATCTGAGACTGCAAATAAATTATACTTATTAGGGGTTAATGACTTTTGGGAGGGTCTTGAAAAATGCTCACTTTATCGTGAACAGTCTATAGAAGGGTACCCTGGTACCTAACAGAGGCGCCTTGCGCCGTCAAACCCATACGACATTTGGGGGAAGGGTCGGTGCGATGTAGTCCATTCACGGGTACTTTCAACTTTTTCTGAAGCCTTGCTAAATTTCTACTTCCAGGATATTCCTCCACCTCATACAACTGATAGAAACTTACACCAGAGGGGCAACACACCGTATTTGTGCGAACTAAGTTCAATAATATTTTGCATTAGAACTATTTCTTACTAGGCATTCCCAACACGCCTATTTTCTCTTCGCTTTTATTCTTACTAATTATACGTGAAACATAATTTGTAAATGAAATAACAGGAAAAGTTAATTTTCTTACGAAATTGGATACTTTTATGTCAACGGAAGCAAAACACGCTTACGATACACTACATATTTAGGAAACAACAAATTGATCATACATGGGATGGTTAATGACAAGGTTTGATTCGAAAAAGCATGTAGAAATAGCGAAATAGACTACACAAGCGAAGCTCTACGTTTCATGGACTGCAGCAGAGCAACAGAGCATCCTTACTGCTGCTTGACACGTCACACGATGACCTGACTTAAGTGACGAATACTAAATAGTTTAATCTATCATTCTTCTTTCTGAAAAGTTATACCGATTAATTTTTTTTTAAAGATAAGTAGGTACATGTGCTCTCTTAAGTCTATTGAATATAAGTATTACATTTTATACCTAGCGTAGCATAGCTGATGAACTAGGGTTCACAGAAATGCCAAATGTATACGAGCAGTAATGGCGGATGATTTTTTTTTCAGTGGTCCATTTCCTAAGGGCGTTTACCAGCAAATTGGTCCATTAACGACGGCACGGAAGGGTATTCAAACGAGCGGTAAGCGATCACACGAGATAAAATGGCGGGGTAACGAATACAATGCCTCTTCTTTTTTTTGTCGGCGGAGTGAAAAGACCGGCAAGTGTATCGGCGCGCAAACAAGGACCGACGAGTGTCAAGGGAGTGCACAATCCCTCCGAATCGGTTCGGCGATCGGCGGACAATGCGCGTTGTTCGGGCACGCTGAACCAGGGTCGGCGCGGTGTCACCGCGCCATGGGCTGAGCCGACTGGCGACGGGAAGGGTTGTGGCCGAGGGGAGGTAGAGGAGGGAGGAAGGGGCGAAAGTGCGTGACAAAAAGTGTGAAAAGCCCAGATGGAGAAGGAACAATAACCAGGGCCCGGAAATTAAATAGTCGCCACATGCGGAAGTTCCCACGTAAGCCAACACTACTGTGACATTATATATATATATATATATATATATATATATATATATAACACCCCCCCCCCCCCCCGAAACACCACACTTACCCCGTGCGGTAAAATAACTTTGTCGCTAATACACATTCCACAGCGCGAGCGAGCGCGCACTCTTGTTTATAATGCGAGTCATTGTTGGCGGAACTGGAACCACGCGCGATGCAGAAACCGTTACGTAATGCATTGTTGTGGCCGGTCCACGGCGCGGCGGTTTATCGCCGATCGCGGCTGCGAACATTTTCGCTTTTCCATTGTTTCTACCCCCCCCCCCCCTCCTATCAACGGATAGGGAGAAAACTTCCCACCGCCGCGCGCGAAAATTCAGCGTTATTTCACGACCCGCCAGAAACCGTTAAACGCCCCGATGTCTTTCGTGGTTTCCGAAAACCGGTTTCTGGGCACCGCACTTTTAAGGCTCGGCCTCACACGCCATGTTGAATTATTGGTTCTAGCTTATTTCAGTTGTATACCGACACTTATTACGAAAATGCTGCCATTAAATCATGACAATATATAAGTTACACTGAAGTACAAACATAAATTCTGAAAATTCGTTAAGTAGTCATGCCGTAATTTTTTCGAGAATTGTGAACAGATTGATGCCATTTTATAATCACCATATCACATTTGGATGAAGTTTGACGACTACAGTTGAAGGGGATTGCCAATTGTGATAATGCTATAGTAACAAATATTTGGTTATTTCACTGAAAAGGAAGTTATGACGTATAAATGAAAAATTCTACATGGCGGGCGAGGCCGAACCTTGACCGACGATTCTGTAGAACGAGGAATATTGTTTACGCTGCTTGACTACGCTTTCTTTATACCCCTGACGTTTGAACGTTAAATATCGAACTAAGCTTGAGTTGCTAGGCAGATTTCAGCTAGATTAATTTTATTCAGCAAAAAAAAATTAAATTAAGTAAATTTTGGTATTCTTATTTTAAACATTTTTCTTTGCAAAAACTATAAGTTTATCTACCGGCACTTTTTCCTTACTCCCTAAGTCTTGTTCGAAATAATTTGATGTTGACTTAACGAGTTCTTCTAGAATGCGCTTTGTAGTATCGTAATATTCAATAATTAAAAAAGCATTGTTAATAGTGCCTTAGTTCTACGGAATGTAAGCTCAGCAGGGACAATTAAATCGAAATGTAGCTTTCCAAACATTTAAAAACGGCTTCACTGCAACTTCATTAGAATAGATTTTTACCGATGTACGAATATTTATATAACAATGGATTATTCGTACGAAGAAAATGGAACGTACTTCCTCTGGCTGAAATGGTAGGTTGTAAACATTTCAACTAAAAATCTACAAGAATTATCAACAACAAGATATAATAGTTTGGGAATTCAGCACTCCAAATTTATTGTGGTGATATTGTTTATAGGCTATTCACAATAAAATGACCACTTTTGAAAGCCCTGCTTAAGATCTACTTGTATGCATGTTGTGTATTCTTCCGCCTTATGTAAGATTAAAATTGACATGGTCGTCATCACTTTATTCATGCGTAGGTCAAGTGAAACTGTTAAATTCTCGGAAAAGTAAATATTTTACAAATCTGCTCACTTTGACACTTCGATGAAAAAAAAAAAAAAAAAAAAAAAAAAAAAAAAAAAAAAAAAAAAAAAAAAAAAGCGAAAGAACTAATTTAAGTTATCACAAATGGTTACCTGACATTTTTTATTCGACGTTATGATACGGAACTACTTTCCCATTCATCGTTACCAACTGAACTGGGCGCATGTCACTCAAGGCGTCCGTTAAAATATATGCAGGTAGGAGCAGTGACTTTTTTCTAAGGTTGATTTCGAAAGTGCTCACTTTATAGTGAAGAACGTTTAATGGCCATAAAACTGTTTGTTAGAGATTAAAATGCAAACACTATTTTGTAATCACCAACAAACCGTTGAGTGATATGATAATAATTCTGTGTTCACCTAAAACATTTGGTAGGGCGAATATTTACAAAGTGATTCGTACCTACCAAAAAAAAAAATCAAGGAATCTAAGTTCTTTTGAACCTTGGAAATCACTGTACAATCGTTCAGTTAGATCTGATTATTAATTTTACCAGGTCTCTGCCACAAGGCTATGAAGGGAACAAGATGCATACATAAAAATAACCTAAGCAAATAGCCAGCCATTTACAAACGCTTGCCAACATTTAGGTCATTTCACGGTTTCTCCAGAGTTGTACTTAACTTTCGATCGTTTTGGGAACCATACTGGCCATAGGTTCCCTCGGGCAAAGTGTTTGACTACTACACGGGAAGACACGGGTTCGAGTCCCACATCGTCATTATGTAAAAATTTTTAGCGACTTCTTCAACCTGACACTCTTTTGCATATTTACTTTTACCGAAGATTATTCTTATGGGAAGAAATACACAGAATGTTACCCGATATGCATTAGTCATTTTAGTAACGTTACAGAACAAGCATAAAAATTCAATTGTTTGCGTACAATTAACAGCAATTATGGAAATATACATAATATCCAACAAATGTTGTAAGTATTATGATATTTAAAGCAAAAATATATCATAGTGGATGACAGCACGGCAAATTCACACCAACAGTAAAAACAGGTTGTAATGTACGAAACTGTTTCTGAAAAACTGAGATCTTCAATACGTGAAATTTTGTAAGTCCTGTAAATCGTTGTTAAGGCGATAATTAGTGAAACGCTAAGCACAGTGTTTAAAACACTGCATGTTTTGATGAATATGAATAATTGGTTGGATAGGAAGGAATATATTTAAATAAGTGTTAAGTGTTTTTAAAACTGGAATTGAAAATGTACTGAACTATCGCAGTGTACGTAAGAGGGCATTTGACAGGCACCGATGTCTGTCTCCTTGAAATCTGAAAACCGTCTCTCACGTGCATCACCGTAGAAAATACGTACATTAGATGAACATTTACAAAATGTCAAATTTGCTGCTTTCAACCATCGAAACGTCATACAACAGAGAACATGAAAAATATATACCATTGATAAATCAAAACAGGAAATACACTCAGAAATTATATAAACATAAGAGACTTCGTATCCTTTGTATGATAGCAACACATTTTAACTAGCAAAATTATTTTTATTTAGTAAAATATTGGTGTAGTTGCAAAGGAAAAATAATTTTGAAATAACTGTGAAAATTAAATTTAAAAAATCAATCTGAAGTTAGAGAAGATGAAATGGAACTGAGTTGGACAAATTAAGAATTTTACATAAATTTACCTTTCACCTCTCTTTTGTGATCCACATTAAATTTCAAATTACGTCACAAAATAATTGATACTGGAGTTTCTGGCTTGAAAAAATTCATCAGTGTCTCAGGTTAATACGCAGGAAATTATTACACCTTGGCTAGTTCTCAGACCTCTGGAGTGAGTGAGTGAAGAGATTTGGACGGCTCTTAACAACGAGGTCTTGAGAGCCGATGAGGGTGATTGAGGTGAGTATGGAGCAGCGCCGGAATGAAAGGGAGAGGGAAACGTAAGAACCCCGAAAAAAAAACTCGCCGAAAAACGGCATCGTCCGGCACGATAACCACATGCGAAAATCCGGAGTAATGTGGCTGGAGATTGAACCCGGATTACCATGGTTGGAGGCGAGCAGGCTAACCGCTCAGCCACCGTGGCACCTATCAGACCTCTTGAAAGTCCTAGGTAGGCGAAAACGGTAAAACTAAAAAAAAAAGACTAGTAATAGGTTCCAGAAAACAATTAACTCTTGACAAGAGCCAGAAAAGTCATTGATGAATGATGACAAGACATAGGCTATTCACGGTAAAGTGAGCACTTTTTAAGGCCGTTCCAAAATTCTCCTTCTAGCCAATTTTGTTATCTTTCCCTCACGCTTTAACATCAACATTGCCACGTGACTCATACACATGGTATATACTTTCACCACTCTCAAAAGTTAATGCCTGAGTCTCCAAGGAAACATACTTATTAGTCGCTAATGCCTGGTGGGAGGGCCTTAAAAAATGCTCAATTACCATGAACAGCCTATAGTAACGCAAGCCTTTGAAAATACTCATTCTTCCGAAGTGGAGTCGGCAGAGTCGGTTGAATAAAAACCAATGAAAATCTAAAAATCTGACACAAGCCAAACTACTATAGGAGACTGTATTGAACTTTTCTACAGACTTTTCGTTAATAAAATGATAAGGTCACCGTTGAAAGTCCCGTAAGTACCTACATCACCACGAGAACACTGCACGCCAGTTCAGAGCCTGGCGCGTAGCGGCGATCACGCTCTTGTAGCGTGTGCAATTGTAACCCTTATAGCTAGAGACACGAAAATTTCGCGGATTCATCTGAGGATAAGTTAAACTGCATTCACGTGTACACATGAGCTTGTGCTTCCATTGGTTGCTTGTGCTACTACGTAATGCTCGAATGTATAAAGTGTTGTGGAATCTAACTTGCTGCCGAATGAATCCGGATTTTTTTTCTAACTACCCTATTACTTAGTGTTAAGAGGAAGCCCTGTGGGTAGGGCGGTATCTTATGCGTCTCAGGGCTAACCCCTTACGCCTACAAGGAAAGGAAATCACGCAAGGAGGGAGACATGCATCGCGGCAGAGAGGGATTGGGCAGCCATGGCCGGCGATTGAGGCCATGACTACCTCCCCGAGTGTACCTATAGTTAAAACTATAACTAAGATGAGACTGGGAAGCATCGCCCTGGTGAGGGAAGTGGTGAATGAATCCGGAAATTTCCGGGTCTCTACGTATGCGCTTCTCGGCCATAAAATAAAAGAAAGAAAAACGACGCAGGCAGGCGTGACCCTTACTATCCGACTGCAGGGCACCGGGGCAGGAAGGTGCTGCCATCTCGCTCGGCAACCCGCGCCGCAACGCAGAGTTCGCGGTCTCTGGTGTCAAGGGATCACGCCTGCCCGCTGTTTAGTGACTATTAATGACCACGGGGGGGGGGGACCTCCTCCCCCCCAACCTCATCTCAGGAGAGAGCCTGGAAGGTGTGGGAATTAGTGGCGGGCGAGGTGGGGAGGTCCCCGAGTTTGTAGGGCGTTTCCTAAATGAGGACTTACGACCTACCCTCTCTCCAGTGGCTCAACGCTGTTGGAGGATGCTGAGACGCCTGTGAGATAAATATCTGCTGCCGGTTCTCCCCCTCTCCCCTCATCCGAGGTAGGCCTTCAAGGACCCTTGAGGCCCAGGACAAACCAACAAATTTATTGGCCAACATTAACCTAACTAAACTCTGTCTTGGCCTTTTTTTATACGGCACACGCTTCCCGTCTTAAGCACAGTTTAGCCCAGAATTGTAGGTCAGCTTCAAGATCGACTTACCAGAAATAATATTAATTTACTGGAATTTAAAATACTATACAATTTCAGGACAATGTACTGTTCTTGTACTTTTGTACTAACATACATTTATAGGCTATTCACGGTAAAGTGAGCATTTTTGAAGCCCTCTCATTTGGAATTATAAGTCAATAAATATATTTGATTGTAACCTTAGAAGTCAACTTTCGAGTCTGGTTAAATATATAGTACATTGTGTTTATTACTTACATGATAATATTTATTTTAAAAAGTGGTCAAAGGATGAAAAATGTCTGATAGAAGAAAAGTCACTGGGGCCTCAAAAGTGCTCACTTTACCGTGAACAGTCTATAGTATTAATAAAAGAGGCGAGCAGAGGCCGGCCGTCTTGCTTGGTAGATGACATGCAATGGGACTCTGGTGCGGTGCGGCGGAGGGATGTAACGGTGGGGTACAGGAAGTACCCCGAGAAAACTCACTTCCTAACAGCGACGTCCGCCACGTTTCGCACGTGCAGAATATCCGAGTGTGATCCTGCTGGGAATCGAACCCGAATTACTGCGACAGATAGCCAGTTCAGTCACGTGACCACCGTGGATCCTATATGTTCAGTTGATATCTTGTAGTGTAGTTTAGTTGCAGGCCAATTTACGGTGCTAGGAGACCTCAGCATTAATCATATGGAAAATATGTGTGTACATGCCTCGTTTTTAGAAACCAGCAGCGATATAAAATTGTGTGGAGCACGCTATTCTGTTTCTTGTTTGCAATGATGAGGTTAATTTTTGTATGGGCTGGATTCTGATTCAGTTGAAAGGTCCTGCTCGTCTTCTCTTCTTTTCTCTATGGGTTGGACGAATGCGTCAGGAGATTATTCCTCAAGTGCAATTCTTAAAACCACTCCTCTCTCTGCAGTTGTGTTGTTGGAGGTTCTGGCATATGACAGTGCGCTGTACTGATGGTTGTACGGTACCAAACAAAATATTTGTTCGTTGCGACGTCTGTGTCAGAACGAGATAAATTTTTCCAACTAACCGTGGATAACCTTATATGTTGTTCACGGTAAAATGAGCACTTTTGAAAGCCCTGCTCAATATATAAGTCTTCCTTCTAAGCACATTGTGTATCCTTCTGCCATGTAAAATCAATACTGCCGTGGACCAGATTGCTTTATTTATGCGCGAGTAGAGGGAAACTGTGTAATTGTTGTAAAAGTAAATATTTTACAAATTTTCTAATCTTTGCACATAAAGACATTATAAAAAAAAACAGAAATAAAAATATATAATTGTAGTACTGACAAATGTTTACGAACACTTTTAATTAAATGTTGAGAGATGGAACTACTTTCCGTACGTCGTTACCAACTTAACTGGGCGCAAATACATGCAGGTAGGGACAGTGACAATTTTCAAGGGTTGATTTCAAAAATGCTCACTTTAAGAGATTATGCCTCGGGCTGACTGGTACAGCAGCGAGTTATTCTCGGCTCTCACGTTTTGTGTCCAGCAGTGTACCGCGTGGACGTCGCATTCCAGCGGAGCACGTGTCTAAACGGCGGGCGGGCGGCATGTGGGCCTCCCCTGGCCGACCGTGATTGGCCGGGCCAGGCGGCGAAGTAGGCAGGCACTGATTGGCAGAGGTGGCAGATGGGGAAGACGCCAATGAAAGGGAAGTTGACCATCAGGAGACGACCACGCGTGCCCATTATGCTATCACCGCCGCCATCATCGCACATTGTGATCTGGCCACCGACACCTCTGCGCGCCGCCGAGCCGGGCTCCCGGAGGACAGGAAGTGTAAGCATGCACGGGCCGTGGCGGGATGTGACGTCACGAGCCCCGCACGTGCGCTCGACCACTCCGAGGCCGGGATGGAGACATGGAACGTCATCTCGATTTCGTCCGCTCACAAAGTTTGTTTCAGCATCTTCAACGAGCGCTTGCAGAGAACTCTGTTTTTTAAGACCACCGAATTACGTTTGCGACAACAACGAAAAATTGTATTAACCCTTTCAGACCCCACATTAATTTAAGGTTTTAAATGTTGCAAACAAAACTTTTTTATGATGCGTGCTGTACGTAAGACAACACAACACTTGTTTCGTTGTCCCCGCCAATCAGATGTAGGCTATAATGTTCGGCTAAAGTAATGTGAACCAATTATGACCTAGAGTAGTTAAAATGTTTTGCAAATCATTTACCCCACAGGAAATATCATTGGTCATTGAGATTCGCAGTGTGCAGCACAGACCAAATATTACCTACACGTGAATATTGTACACAACTGTGAACACTGGGTATGAATGGGCTAAATATAATAATGTGGACGTGATTAAAACAAAAATGCACATTTTTATGTAATCGATCATTGTACTATATAATTTTATTAATACGAGAAACACACTAACAAATTTTGCAGTTTACTAAAAAATTGTTCTTGACATATTAGTAAATTTATTTCATAAAAATCCATTCTAACGCATATCCTTAATTACTTTGCAAGGGGCATTATGCAGTTATCAAAGTAATAGTTAGGCATTATAAAAGTTGAAAAAAAATTTCTTTCAAAAAGCGTGCTGAATCCTAAAAATCTATATGGTCGAAATTAATCGGAGCTCAAACTAACTACAAAATAATGTTGCATCCGAGACGAAGTACGTACGTAGCCCCGTTCGGATCACGTCCCACGTGACTAATTGTATGAGCTAACAGAGACTAGGGGATAAATGTTTGTATATTGGTGTGTACGTGCTTCAGGACGTGGCATCTGCGAATTTTTTCAATTCTTTGTTCCGTATGTGTTCACACAAAACACACACCACACATATGCATTAACAAATTAATATGTTCCATTTACAAAGTTAGGCGTAGAATATAAAATACCCGACTTCCGTAGGGTAGTTAGGGTAGTTCATATTCCGAACAGGTGTGTGTGTGCGCGTGTGTGAGTGTGTGATGTTTTTAGATATAAGTTTATATTTCCGATAACGCAAATAGTTCACATGGAGTCTCAGAAATTACCGCCACATCTTGAACGCAAGAGCGTGAAGGAAAGTAGTAGGTCAAATCATAAATACGCAGTACGCAAAAAAACTAGCTACTGTGTAAAAATGTCAAAGAGAAATGTATATTCGCGTACAAAATAGGCAGCATTGACATTACGATATAAATCACTGTTGCATATATACAAACTCTGCATGACTTGAGGTTATCCGCGCGACGTGTATAATTATAATAAAATTTCCTCTTCCCCTTTTCCATAACCTCCTTTAAAATTTGTTACATTGCAATCTATCGTGCAAGTGAAATCGCAGTGCAGAAATTTAACGTAGTGCAAAAGAGTTCCGAACTATGAAGGCATATAAAATATTTTTGTATTAAAATCTCTCTGTCCAATACACACTAGTACGCCATTAAAACCTAGCCTGTATTAGTCGTATGGCTTCGACATCTTTAAGTACAAACATATTGTAATATTTTTGTATTAAAATCTCTCTGTCCAATACACACTAGTACGCCATTAAAACCTAGCCTGTATCAGTCGTATGGCTTCGACATCTTTAAGTACAAACATATTGTAATATTTTGTTCTGAGGTGTCGATGTTGGACCTGATGACATACTATAGCTCGTTTACGATATAGTAAACACTGCATGAACACATCGGTGCATATATGTATATATATACTATATGCTAACGTTGTTGCATATATATGCCTATATATAGGCCTATAGGTCCTTAACTGGATTTATTAGGCATATATTGCAATTGACGAGTGAAGTAATACCAATAAAGAATAATAAAGTACACGAGTTATTTTATTTATATGTTTCGTCGAAAGCGGAAGACAGACAAAGATTTACCGCTGGTGGTTGGGGAGGGGGGGGGGGGGTGGTGGCAGAAAGAAAAAGTAGGTCGTACAATTATGAACGAGAAATGAGTTATAGGCTATTCACAGTAAAGTGAGCACTTTTTGAACCCCTCGCATTTGAAATAATAGTCAATAAATATATTTTATCGTGGACTTAAGGCGGCAACTTTAGAGTCCGGTGAAATATATATACCCTGTATTTATTAATATCACGACAAAATCTGTTTTAAAAAAGTGGTCGATGAATGAAAATTGGCTGATAGAAAAGTAACTAAAGCCTCAAAGAGCCCACATTGCTGTAAACAGCCTATAGTCGTAGCCTTTAGTATAGTATATTAGTGTTTTTTTTTTCACAATTTTTAAATCAAACCTTTGAAAAATCCTCCCGTGTATGACGTGTTTGGTTGTTTATTAAATATGTGACATATTAGAAGCGTTTTATAATTTTGTTAACATAAAAGAACCATATTTTCGATTAAACTGAACTCTTACGTATATTTTATCTATAAATTATAATAGTATTTCATGTACAATTAATATGAATAAAGACAGAAAGTAAATGGGTGTGTTGGTAATGCACATGAATACGGTGCCTTGGCCATCTGGCGTAATTTTCTAAGCTTTACTTGCATGAGGCGAAGGAACATACTGAAAGTAGAATTTTATCAGTGCGTCAGAAAAGTCGGAAGATTCCGTGAATGGAGTATAGAAAACAAATCCTGAATTCCCGCTGCTGTAATTTCGAATTTCGGGAGAAAGCAAGAGAAAAAGTAATCAGGATGAACGCGCCGAGAATTAAACCCGTATCCAGCCGAACGTGATTCCACAGGCGTATTACCACTGTGCAGCCTTGCCTGAGCCGAGGAACTATGTAAAATAGTTCCAGTACGTCTTGGTGAAGAAAGTGCGATGTTTAAACTGGTGGGGAATATGCACAGCCAATTAGTTGGCCATGCCGCAACGTTTCTACGCACCCACAACTTCAATTTAACGGGAGATAAGATATTTTTATGTTGACGGCGGTACATAACGCTTGTGATACATGGTATATTGAGGAAATAACTAAACACATCATACACGTGGTGATTTTTAAAGGTTCTATACAAAAAGTGTGTAGAAACCGCAAGCAAACTGTAGTTATCGCCTCCACAGAAGTGTGTTCGCTGTTTAGGTTCAGGTGTCCCGGCGAGGCGTAAAGGCAGCCGTATAAAGCGCGCGGCTGTACGATCACCCTCGACCGCAGACGTAGAAAAGGTTACGAGGACGGGAGAAGTAAGGACTGTGTTGCCAGATGGGGAAAATTAAATTCTTGTACCATGTGCCATAAAATCCTTGTATTCTCCATAAATATCTGGTACTATAATAAAAAGACTCCATCCTCAGCCGCCAATCTCCGTTATAGTAATCACATTTACTTTACAGTAATTTTACGTTCCAAATAAGATTGTCACGATTAACAGCAACAGTTAAAAATTATTTTTATGTATCTGAATTGTTTTTGGTTATATTTTACATTAAATTATATTTTCTTAATGTAGTATCGTAGCGATTATTTACTGGTCCTTATTTTACAACATGAGGATTTTAATTCACTTGAAACGTGTAATTAGTTAGACTAAATAAATAAAATACTTTTAAAAAAATGTTATGACAATAGTCTACAAACTTCAAGTACAACTTTAAAATTCTAAATTTTGGGATATAGAATAATTTTTATTTTAGTGAGTGAAGAGATCTGAGTGGCGCTTAGCAGCGAGGTCTTGAGAGCCGATGAGGGTGATTGAGGTGAGTATGGAGCAGCGCCGGAATGAAACAGCAGCGGAAACGGGAATGACCAGCAAAAGTATTGTATACATGCGTACCAGAATAAGAACAATCTGGTACCTGGTACGAAGATAGAGAAAATATGGTACGAATACCAAAATTCTGGTACGTCTGGCAACACTGGGTAACGGCAGGATGGCCGAGGAAACGGGTGAAAAAGTGGTGGGGGGAAGGGGGGAGTGTTCCTCGTGCCCACGCGAGAGGTCGACGAGGTCAGCGTGTCCTCGGATAGAGGCGCCTTCTCTTCCCCCCTCCAGCAAATGTCTTAGAGGGTACGCTGATCGGCGCAAGAAAAGCGTGTCGAGTCGCCTGTGCGACTGCGTTATCTCAGCGTGGCCCCTCAGGGAGCTGGCAGAGAAGCCGAGCAGAAGAGATCGGCGCGTGGTTCAAGGACGCCTCGAGAGCACGAGGTTCTTACTCGCGCGGACCGTCGACCAGAACAAGTCGCTATAACCGCCCACCCACCTCTGAGCTGTCGTCCGTCTAGCCTCGAAGTAGTATTTCGAGTGTCCGAGAAGCGCGAAGGGCGAAATCAAGTACTGTAGTTAGAGCCACGAGTATTTCGCGAATTCATTTGGAGACAAGGTAGACTCCAAACACTTGTTATTTTCTCTTACTGTTGTGATTGGCAGACAGTTCTTTAGACACGCTCCTCCTAACTATGAGCCAGTAATAAGCAGGAAGGAGTAGTGTGGGCGAGTGTTTAACAGTCCTGTACAGACGCCTCACTTGATCACAGCAACCAATAATGTCTCGAGTGTACAGAGGGCAGCCCAGCTTAGCTTTCTGCCAACTCGATTAGCGAAATACTCGTGGCTCTGACTATAGTCAATTCACGGTTACTTCCAACTTTTCTGAAGCTCTGCTAAAGTTCTACTCTCAGGATAATCCTCCGCCTCATGCAAACAAAAGCTCATCTGAGTCTAGAAAATTACAACTAAGGGACTACGCACCGCATTCGTGCGCACTCAGTGTGATAATATTTTGTATTAGAACTATTTCTTAAAGTCCATTCACGGTAAAGTGAGCACTTTTTAAAGCAATCTTACTTGGAATAATATTCAATAAATATATTTTATTTTAGTCTTAGACGTTAACTACAGTGTGCGGTGGAATATGTACACTGTGTTTATTACTCACACTGCAATATTTATGTAAGAAGGTAATTATGGATAAAAATAGCCGAAAGAAAAAAAAAACTAGGGCCTCAAAAGTGCTCACTTTACGGTGAACAGCCTATACTAGACATTACTGTACCAATTTCTCTCTCTCTCTCTCGAAATTCAGTGGGGTAAACCAAGTTCGATAAGGGATGACGGTCTTAATTTAAAAGAACTTAATTATGATTTCCTAATTTTATTTATAATAACTACAAACAAAATTTTCTCAACTCAACATCTCAGAATAAATTGATATCACGTACTGTTTACAATTAATGACATCAGTTAATACAATTTATAATTACCTCCAAGAAATCAATGAAATTGGAGAATTAAAACTCATTCCAGTAGACAGTGTATTAACCTATTCACTTATTTTATAAAATATGTGTCCATATTTGACAGTCACAATATTTACAATAAAATCCGTATTACGTGTCCATTCAGTCCCACCTCAGCTTAGTCCATGTCCCGCCAGTCCGAAATGTTCTAGAGTCCTCCGAGCGCCCTCACACAGTAGGCTTCACCCGCCGGGTTTCACGCCCTCTCGTCCATTCACACCACGAACACCTCGCCCGCCGTCGTCCAGACTAAACTTCGCTTGCGCGCACACGGCCAGATGGCCGCGGCAGTACTATATATAGTGTCGTAAGCCGTCACCCAGAATTTTCTCTAAACTCGCGCGCTGCGCCGAGCGTCCTAATGCCCAGAATATTATTGCCTCTCTTATTGGCTTTTTCAGCCGGGTGGGGGAGGGGCTGTGACGCAAGACAGTCTCGCCGTTGTCAGTTATTCACGGGCTTCCCAGAAGTGGGGCAACAGTCAGCGAGCGCGTCGTTCCGGGTCGAAGTGGGTCACCCCCCACAGCGCCGGACAGCTCCCCGGCGCCAGCTGCAGGGCGTAACAGTACCAACACACCTAGTTTCTCACTGGTTTAATTCATATTAATTATTTATTAGCAACCACAATTTATCGGTAAATTATGAACGAAATTTCTGTTTTACCACAAATAAGGCACTTTTTATGTTAGCAGAAGTATAAAACGCTTGTGATACATAAAAAAATTAATTTAAAAAAAACCAAGCATGTCATGCCTACACGGTGTTATTTTTCCAAGGTTTGATTCAAACTGTGTGAAGAAACAGCGGATAGACTATACTCTATACTCGACTAAGCCAAGTGTGCAGCCGGGGAGGGGCGCCTAGTGTGGCAGTTGAAAGGGTTAGAACAACGGCGAATACGGGAAATTCAATACCGTTAAGTGTACCCCTGTCGACATGAATTCGAGCGACTTCCACAGACACCAGCCCACGCGGGGCAACACGGATTAGTCAACACTGCGCCACAACCTATGGTCACTACGACAGCTGGAACCCGCAGCCGAGCGCTTTATATTATCCTGGAGGCGAAAAGGCTGAAAAGAGGGGAAAGAGAACGGCGTGAACTTGTGTAGTTAATGTATTCCCTAATACTCACTTGGCTTGGTCGGGCAGTACGCGAATTGTATGTCTGGTAAGGCACTGGCTTGCAGTTATTCTCTTGTAAACTGGCCGCTTCCAGTGACAAGCCAGTCATTTTATGGCATAGCAATATAATAGAGAACGAAGTGTGCTGCGTGTGCCTAATGCTATGTTAAATAGCCTGTCACTGAAGTTTCACGCCTAAATATGACTGTGAAACGGTCCTGTTAAAGGCAGTTTACCATAACGTGAGAACTTTTGAAATCAAACTTAGAAAAAATTCCTGCCTGCATATATTTTAACAGGCGCACAGAGTGACATGCGCCCAGTAAAGTAGGTAACGATAGAGGGAAAGTAGTTCCGAATTTTTACGTTGAATAAAAAGTGTTAAGTAACCATTTCTGAAAACTTAAATTATATATTTCGCTTTCTGTTTATTTTTATTTTATGCATCGGGGTGTAAAAATGAGCAGATTTGTAATATATTTACTTTGCCAATAATACCATAGTTTAACATGAACAACGCATGAATAAAGTAATGAGACCCATGGAAATGTTAATTTCACATATGGCGGAAGAATATACAACTTGCATACAAGTAGATCTTAGGAAAATGCTTCCTAAAGTGCTCCGTTTATCGTAAATAGCGTGTAGCTCTTTTACATACACATCATATAAGAGAACAGGAAACGAAATCTGTATAGTAATGGGAGTGGAAAAAATTTTAACTGCTGTTCGGAAGCACAAATTGCTCAGTTTTTAAATTACTACTGTGACTGAAGCTTTATGCGATCTGTTTGTGAGCCCGGGCAGACAGCAACATTATAGTCCAAGATAATGCTTCAACTGCGTTGCAGTATGATTGAAATGCCCATGTTTTTTTATTTTTTTATTTTTTAAACGAAACTATTGGACCTGTCCCCAATGTGTTTATCTGCGAATAATCTTCCTGAGACGAGGACTGAATGGTACTTTTCAAGATATCACGCATGCTATAGGTATTAATTTGGAGCCTCCCATTATTGAGGGGGGAAAAAAAAACTTTTTCAGACTGCTCTATCTTTAAACACGATACCCGGATGCAGGAGAAACTACGATATAGGGAGGTTCCCGGTAAAGTGAGCACTTTTTAAGGCCCTTCTAAATTTTTCCTTTCATCCAATTTCCATCTTCCTGCTGTTTTTCAATATAAACATTGCAATGTGACCAATGAACACAGTGTATACATTTCACCACCATCACAATTTAATTCCTGAGGCTGCAATAAGATGTATTTATTAGCTGTTAATGCCTGTTAGGAGGGCCTTAAAAAGGGCTCACTTTATCGTGAACAGCCTATAGCAGCTTGCATTGAACCCTGCTATAGGATGTTCACGATAAACTGAGCATTTTCGAAAGCCCTGCTTAATATCTACTTGTATGCACGTTGCGTATTATTCCGCCTTATGTAAAATTAACATTGGCATGGGCCTCATCACTTTATTCATTCATCTTTCAAGTGAAACAGTAAAATTATTATAACACTAAATATTTTACAAATTTACTCATTTTTACATATTGATGCATTAAAAAACAGGAAGTGAAAGAAATAATTTAAGTTATCAAACAGTGTTACCTAACACTATTTATTCGACGTAAAGATATGGAACTAGTTTCCCTCCATCGTTACCAACTTTACTGGGCGCATGCCACTGTGCGCCCGTTAAAATATTCGCAGGCATGAGCAGTGACTTTTTTCTAAGGTTAATTTCAAAAGTGCTCCTTTTTCGTAAACGGCCTTTACAAACTTCCCTCCTATTAAATTATAGTATTGCCGCTGAAAGTCCCGTAGATACAACCAGTAGGATGAGAAAACTACACACCAGTTCTCAGAGTTCTGCGCGTAGCGACGATGGCGCACTAGATGTTCGTGGCAATGTCGCCTTTATCACTGCTAAGGTTTAAAATTTTCCTCCTAGAAAAAAAGTTAAAAAATTTATGTTAAAATGTTTACTATTGAAATGTTTTTTAAACGTATTTGTGCTTGCAGCTATAGCAGCACGTCAGCACGAACTTTTAGGGTTTATTATCGTGTTCATTACACGTCACTAATGCAAAGCCTTCCCATATTCCACAATATCAGGAATACAATATAATCATCATAGACGAAAAGTTGTTATTTAGATCTGCACACAAACACGTATATTAATAATATACGTGTTATCTGTTAAAAAAATATTGCAGTTTTGAATAATTATCACCGACATTCTTGAAAGAAAATATACGTAATTCCTTGAATAAATATTGAAGAGAGAGTTATCGTTTATTACCTATACAGTTATTAAAATTATAACATGTATTCAAAATAAAATTTTTAATATATTTGCACTATTGCGTGTTTGAAAAACGACGCGTGATTCATCACACTGGATAACTGATAATAATGAAAAAATATAATATATAATTAGAAACAAAGTAGCCCTACGTGCATGCATTGTAGTGGACACCTTTTCTATTCCACAGTCTTTTTATTGGATGTTTGAAGTTCCCTCAGTCACGGGCAGTCGTCTATAAAACACCCCATACGCCATTCCGCTGCCATATTATTAAAATAAAAGAGCTTAAATGTCTGCGGATGACATTTATGAATAAAAGTTTTATAGGAGGTTCCTGACATAGTTTCATAGTTTGTGTCAAAAGACAATCCATGATGATCCATTACCACACGTTACCATCGTTATATACGCCTGTTTGTTATATAGGCTACATCGAGACGAAATCACACGTATGCCAGGCATTTAGGGGGGTATTAAATCACTTGCAAGATATTTTTTGCAATCAATCAAAGTGAAAAAAATTGCGTTTTTTATTTACAGCCGAGAAATAAAGGAAAATATTCGTTCCATATTCCATCACACCAAAGCGAATAAAAAAAAAAAAAGACGTGTTGCGAAAAACAAAGTCAAATTTTCACATGCACGTGTACGCCATAAAAAAATAACTGCAAATATAAAAAAAAATCAATTATCAAGAATTTATCGCAAATAAATAAAGCTTGGTGTCCACTGAAAGCATTAAATATACGTACGTATTGGTAATTTCAGTACCTCGAGTTTATGAAGTTCTTAGCGGTTTCCGCTGATTTAATTCAAAAGATTATCGTGTTAATATGACAGAAATTGGGTTACTCGGTTATTACTATATTTTAAGAGGAAATATAGAAATATTATTTTGACGATGGTGAAATTATTTCGTAGTTACAACAGAACTATTTGTTATTTGCAACAAATTAAGTGCCCATTTTCCCAAAATCTATTTAAGCTAATTATTGGTAAGCATAACATGTGTATATACATATATATATATACATACATATATTACGGAATTATCGCACCTGCATAGTTTATTCAGCGATGCAGTGCAATGCAATTTCGAACGTTCTCAGGCTCTAGAAGAATGCAGCGCCGTTTGTTCGTCACCGTAACGATTGGCCCAACACTGTTTACAGAAGAAGTTGTAATTTTAGTTTGCGAAGTACTCCTGTACACACACACACACACACACACACACACACACACACACACACGAAGTGAAGGATCAAAATACTTGAGTTTTCAGGCAGGAGTACTTCGCAAACTAAAATTACAACTTCTTCTGTAAACAGTGTTGAGCCAATCGTTACTGTGACGAACAAACGGCGCTGCATTCTTCTACAGCCTGAGAACGTTCGAAATTGCATTGCACTGCATCGCTGAATAGACAACTATGCAGGTGCGAAAATTCCGTAAGTTCCGAACCATATCAACACGACGCAAATGGGGAACTTTTAAGTTACACAACAACGTCGTTACTCATCACACTGAGAAAAAAAAAATTGTTCCAGTACACGTTGTTTGCGTGGCTATAGTTTCAGGTAAACGGTATTTTGTTGGTACGACCAAGCCCCCGCTCCACCAAACGAAAGAAATTTGTTCATGTGGTCAAACAATTTATTTAAAACAATTTTGTTTGACAAGCAAAATATTTTGTTGTTTCGGTGTGCTAATAAAATATTTAGCGTAAGCAAACATATTGTTCCAATTTGTTAAAATGATATTTTTAGTTACGTGCGCAATATTTTAAACATAGGATTTGTTTGAAGCGACCGAAGATTTTGTTGGCGACACTTATCCGTTTGAATGATTTTCGGCGTTCAAAGCAATCGTCCATTCTTAAGTTAGAATTCCGTGCACGAGGTTGTCTTGAGGATGTCTGATGAAATAACCGAGAAAAATTTTGGAAGATACGGATATGGACGAAAAAGTGCGAATTTTATAACATGTAGGCTAGACTCCACAGTACCTTGCATTCTGGAGCCTCGGTCAATTTGTTCAATGGCTGCTACCCCGATGAGTAATCAGTTCAAACCTTTCAATCACAAAGTCCAATATACGGAACGTTGTATACACTGTGGCTTTAATTACAAACACTGTACCCAGCAGAGAACGGCCCAGTAATAAAAGTCCTTCGCACGTGGGAAATATAATTTGTAACTGGCATCATGCCAATTACATCAAGTACGACAGACAGTTTTACTAGCCCCATGACCCCATAGCTAAGGATAGGAAAATTTCGTGAGTTCAATGACCTGTAGGTTAGACTCCACAGTCCTGTGTACACTCGAGCTTCAGATGTGTGTTCATTGGTTGCTGCCCCAGAGAGCGGCTAGTATTTACCCAAACCTGGCGGCATAACATTCGCTACTGGTTTCCTTGCAAGTTTGCTATTGGCTCAGAGGGGTTCCAGGGCGTGTCTAATAAACTGCGATCCAATTTCAAAGGTGACTTAAATGTATATGTATTTGACATCTATCTTGCCCCAAAATGAATTCACGAAATCATCCTATCCTTGTCCATAGCCTATAGACAAAGCGTTTAAATAATACTAGTACAGTTCCAAACAAAAAAAAATGTTCGTTGAAAATTCTTAAATTAAAGGCTGTTAATGTTAAACTGAGTACTTATGAAAACCTTGCTTAAGATGTACATCCTATATGCATGTTGTGTATCCTTCCGCCTTATGTAAAATTATCACTTACCACTTTATTCATGTGTCCGTCAAGTAAAACTGTGAAATTATTAGAAAAGTTAATATTTTACAAATCCGCTAATTCTTACACTTAGATTCATCAAAAAATCAGAAAGCAAAAGAAATAATTGAATTTATCACAAATGGTTACCTATAACTTAAAATTCGACGTTTAGGCATGGAATTACTTCCCCTCCATCGTTACCAACTTAACTGGGTGCATGTCACTCAGTGCACCCGTTCAAATATATGCAAGTAGGAGCAGTAACATTTTCCTAAGGTTGCTTTCAAAAGTGCTCTTTTTATCGTGAACAGTCTTTTACATATTTACATCCGACCTAAAGGTTATTAATGCAAGACTAGATAACACGGTATTCTGTCCTTGTTTATTTGTAGTTTTATCAATACGTTAAATGAACGATTATTAATTGCAAAATTAACTTAGATATATCATACTGTTAACGAGCAGCAAAAGGCATACTAGCCTGACTGCGGTAGTACAAACATATTGCGAAGAAGTGGATCGAAGCCTTGAGCGCTTCTAAACAAACCCCGCCAGATATTAGGGCTGGAAACGCGGCGAAGCGAGGTCTTTGCCGTCGTGACACTACGCCAGCAAGACGTCCAGAGATGGGGGCGTGCCGTCCGCCGACATGCGTCTAGTCTTCAGCCTACGTCATCATGGACAAGGTGAAGTCGGACCATAGCAAACTAGTCAGAATGACTTATATATATATATTCACAAGTAATCTAATAACGAATCATGAATATCTAACACAATGTAACCAAGTAAACCTTAAAGAGAGAGCCTCCGATTTTAACGAGTAACTAACATTCTGTAACGAGTTGTAATACATATTGTAACGAGATGTAATTTGACATTGATTGCAATACAAAGACGATGGTGAATATATTTTGAGTTCACCTTTGAGTACGCCTAACCCCAACATGTACGTTTAATATAAAATATTTAGCCACAAGTCACGCGCTTTCAAAAACGCAACAATACGCATCTTTGAGTCCAAATTTTCCAGTCCCTACCAACTGGGCACGAGGTCCCGCTTGCAGACTTTCTCGAAGGCAATCAGCGATTGGACGCATACGTCACGATGAGCTGTCGGATCGCTACGCGTCAGACCACCGGGCGCGAGGTCCATTAATAAACACGCAGTCTGATGCGGAATTTGTCAGCCAGGGAACGCAACTCTTCATTTCACCCCCCCTCCCCTTTTTTACCAGGGAGCCACGAGTGAAAGGAAAATAATCTGTTCGGAAAAACTGACGTGTTTGGCTGTTAACGGACGTTCGTGTTAACGCGGCTCTTTTTTTTTCACGAACCGGCGTTCGAGGAGAAACATTTCAACAAGTACTATCTCAACTCTTGCAGCTGTTGGAGTCTTCCCGTAGATTACAATATCTTCCTAAATACTCTTATAACTTTTTTTTTGTGCCGAGAACAAATGTACTTTTGTATAATGTTTACGTAATTAATTTTAGAATCTTAACATTACACAATAGTACTAATGTTTGTGCGCTTAGAAAAATCGGTTATACAACAGACATCCTCGTGTAAATCGCAGTTTCTAGGCATTTCACCCATTCGGAAAGTCGATAATGGAGAAGGGGCTACAGGCCCTACTTGGTTATACGTTTGCTTCACAATAGACCCATACTTTTTCGAAGAATACTGGAAGCTGCTGTTACTTATTTTAAAATAAATGGCGCTATTCATAACGAGAGAGCTGTAACATTTAAAGTTCTCATTCTAAAATACTTATAAATCTACAGGCTCTTAAAAAAAATTTGTACGAAAATTAAATTAAATATTTTAAACAGCTAATTGTAGTATCCACTCCATGAAAATATCGCGTGCAGCTACACGCTTTATTTTGTAAAAGTGCAAAGAAAATTGCCAGAGTAATTCCACAAAGTTAACTTTATTGCTTTATTGCCACCTGTTTAATAAAAATTAAGAAAAAAAAACGAATTCATTGCATTACGTTAACATAATTTCTGGTCAAATTATACGACAGCTGAGCTTGCAACCAATTTAAGTATTTTAAACTCTTAATCAGTTCGAAGTGTAAGATGAAGGTTTACCTTCTACCTCTTTACTTAGTTGTCTGCCTGGCATAAGAAGACATGATCTCGCCCTTTTGACTGGGCTTAATATACTTATAAGCTTCTCTAAATCATTGACGCGTTAACAAGAACACTTCAAGAGGAAGCGTAAAGTTCTGGGACGGCGGCTACGATTCAGAGCTTACGAGAAAACTCGTTGACCACCGACAGATATACGCCAATATGCAAGAGGTACGTTGGAATTATCCAAGTGATGAGTCCATGCGAAAGAAAAGTCTTCCGGTCTCAGAATCAGCAATCGTGCGGCGAGCTAAGAATAAGAGACGTCAGTATTTTTCGACTGCTTAAACGATTTGATTTTGAAAAAAAAAAATTTTTTTAACAGTAATATTCTTCGCCCATTACAGTTAAGAGCATCAAATTCACAACATACCCGGCTGTGTAAATTCACGACCGCACACAATGGAGGATGACCACTGTAACGAAACGGTATCGTTTTGACGGTAGTTGACTTGAAGACGCCACGGATCGATCGGCGATCGGTGACAGTAGCATACATACGATAAAGGAAATCAGGAAACAGTTCAGATACCTAGATAAATTCATCTCATGAAACACATCATCAATAGTATCTCTTATATCAACAATAAGTCTAATAGTATTTATTACAATATCATGGGAAAGCACGTCGCCAGTAAGACAAACATTTTACACATTTTATATAACAAGAATTTTTACAATGAAGACATGAGTAAGAGACTGTAATCTTACAACAATTTTTTTCTTAACGTATAATTTTTGCATTAAAAGTAATCACACAACATCTTAACACATTCTAAAATTGTGTACATAAGACGCATGGAGGTTATATTTGGTATGTACTATACACTCCCAGACTTAGTACCCTATGGATAACTGATTCGCAAAACGATACTTCTCTCGCTTATTACTGATTCATATCTCTATCACCGACTACAGAGTCTATAGCTCATTAGATGCAAAAAAAAAAAGTGCCAACTTATGTACAGCTCACATAAAGACATTTCTTATTTGCGAAATTAGAAACCATACATTCAAGAAGGCTCGTAAATGGAAAGGCTAGCGAACAACTAGCTCGTATGTGTTATGAACTTACGCACTGCCAATTAGTGTACTGTAAGAGAAATTTTAATGTAAGGTAAAATTACCTCTTAAATTTACATAACAAGTAAAGTACTATTCCTTAACCGTACGGGAAAGTAACTATGTTGTATAACAAATTATATTAAATATTTTCCTGGAGTATTTGTACTGTGAAATTTTTTTATTAGATTTATCCTCTGATGAATAGTAACCGAAAGCTCAACACTAAAATCCTCGACACTTGCTAGTGGATGGCCGCGAACAACAGTTCTCTATCACGATACGATAGGCCGATGCGCTTTCCATTACACCACTTAGCTGTTGAGACAATGCTGAAGTTATGCACGCGTCGTAAGGTAATTTTCCCAACCATTTATTGGATTTTCCACTGCTATGTAAGTGAATTTTACTCCAGAGTTCGGTAATTGTACCTTAAATATAAAGAACAATGTTGGACAGCTTGTATGAATAAACAATAAGAATTAATTTTAAGGTAAACAATATATATAATGCAGTTGTCAAAGAGTTGCAAATGGACGAGGAGATCCACACGTCGTAAGGTAATCTTCGCATTCTGTATGGGATTTTCCACTACCATGTACGTGATTCTTACTCCAGAGCGCGGTAATTTTACCTTACAGTGCACTATTGGCTGCGGCGAGTTTACGGTGTCAGAGGTAGTGGGTTATAATTCCAGAAGGAGTGCAGTAGTATGTACCTTTTTAATAGTAATCTGAACGTAGGCCCAAGGTACGAGAAGCACAATATTAACTCATCTGGATATATGGGGTTCCATGGAAACGAACACGCGTCGAGCACAGCTTCAGAATGACCCTCGAACAAACAATAAATAGTCGCCGACGAGTGGGTCGATGTCGCTTGACGTGAATGCCCGAGTGTGCGATGGACGCCGACCGAGATTACGCCCGTAATAACTCGATCAACCATGAGCCCGCCTTTTAACGCGATCGTGTCACAGCAGTCACATAACACATCTCCATATTGCCGGCGAGAAATGTAACAGACAGGACACGGGAATAAAAAAAGAACTCCCCTTGCGTGTTTTTGAGTGTTGGTGACAGTGATGGAATACTCCGTGGATTAATACGGCTACATATCAATATTTCAGCGGCTGTATATATTTTTTTACTTCTCTTTCCATTAACCGGCAGTTTCTAAACGTAGAGAGTTAGGACATGAACTTTTACACAATCTTTCATTCTGTTTGGACGGGTTTTGTCATCTGGCTGTGCTGTGGACAAAATCGCTTATCGATTTTCTTCTTTGCTTGGTCTTTTTCCCGCAGATTTAAAAACTTGCTGTCAAAATTAAGCGTCGTTTTCTTCATTACTGACCAAGACTACGGCATATTTCCAAGGAGATTCTTGTCACAGTGCGACCACACAACTTGAGTCATTTGCACGAATCGATGAAGAAAAACTTTGTGATATTGCGACTCTGAATGCCCCAAGCTGTGTTCACACCTCACTATCCGTCTACCTTTTTCTACTCCCTTCAAGACCCCATTCCCCATCACCTACAAACTGGCGGTATACACATCGTATGTGTTTCCGGGAGAGAAAAAAAAAGAGGAGGGATGCGGATGAGTATAGGGCATGCGCTGGGATATGAACGCTCGCTTCAAACCCAGTACGACTACATTCGCTCAACTGGCCAATCAGAGTGGCCGCCTGATCTTCTATGTATGGCCGTGTCTGTTAAAGAGTAAAACTCGGGTGATAAAAAGTTCGAACCGGAGATTATTTGCGCGCACGAATGCGGTACGTTGCCCCTTTCGTGTAATACTCTATAACCGGCGAAACTTTGCTTGCACGAGACGGAGGAATATCCCGGAAGTAGAACTTGAGCAGGGCTTCAGAAAAGCTGGAAGTAACTACAAGTGGACAATACACTGTTAAAAATTTCCGTATATTTACGGAATGTTTTACGGAAACGTACAGTATATATAATATATATATATACAGAAAGGCAGTCCCGCAATGACGAAAAAAGGAGTTAAGGCCGTAAATACAAAATACGGAAAGTCTCCGTATTCCCTTTGACTTCGAGTTACGGGGACGAACAATGCCGATTCTACACGAAGCTTTCTTCGCCACTGTAACAAGAAAATTATCGTTCCTGCGGCAGTTAAGGTTATCCACATGACTATGGCCTATTCTTTCAAACATTAAATAATAGCGTAATGCGTCTGTAACATTTAGCAACACTAAAAATACACTAAATTTAATAGAAACTGAATTTTTACTTTTGATTTCGAATACAAGTATGAAAGTTATACCACAGTTTTCAAGTGAGAGTTGTAGGTGAAATTATCTGTTTTCACTCTAAACGGAAAGTACAGAAAACTAACTTGAGAATTAACTGAGAGGTTCCGTGAAATTTACGGAAAGTCCGTTTCTGAAAATCTATGTGTCCGTAATTTTACGGAGAGTTTACGGACACTTCTGGATAAATTTTTACCAGCACTTTTCCGTAAAATAAAGAATTTTTTTTTTTTTTTTTAACAGTGTACCGCTACACAACCTGCAAAACAGTTCAATTTGCCAGGTGGTGGATGAGACTACATTCCCTCGTTTCACAAGCAGCTGTTGCTAATAGTACCAAACACAAACTTATGGTCTAATGACGTTAGTAGATACGGTTCCAATCACACACCAAAAAAAAAAAAGTAACAAAGTACCATTTCTTTGAGGCTATTTTGTTTGCAGAACACAATATTCCTTTAATTCAAAGCGAAGGTTTGCTGTTAACAAATGTTATATTGATACGATTAATTTCCTTTATAGCAAACAAATAATTTTTTTTTCCACAGTAAAGAAATATTAATTCGTACCAAAGGTAAGGTTTTTAGAGATATTAAATGTTTTTGTGCCGTTCACTGTAGTTTTCAGTACGTAGCTGTCGTCCCGACGCAAACATTCATAAGCCAATATATTCTGCAGTTACCACTGCAACTCAGCAATTGTGCAGTCGTCCTGCAGACGTTTAATGCCATTCTGAAGTGTAGTGATTCTCCAATCCCCTAGTCTCAGTTCCTCCCAAGTGGTGACATTCCGGCCCATGCTACTTACTACTTTATATAACCGTGTACCCATCAAATGCAGTCGGGACACGATAAGGCAAAGCAGTCGTTTGCCGAAGAGCGTTTAGTTGGGAACAAGGGATGAGCGGGTTACAGTCTCGAAGCCTCGTAATATTTTTTTTTGTAAGTATCATTTTGAAAGATTTGTTACTTCTATCTTGTTTACTAATCACGTTATTCCTCAAAGCACAAATTTTCTTTACAGGCTAACTGATATTACTACAAATACGTCTGCTGAATAATATAGGTCAAACAGACATTATGTTAGTGGCAAGCCTACCTTCCAGTGGTTCATATTTATAGGCTGTTCACATTAAAATGAGCACTTTTGAAAGCCGTGCTTAAGATCTACTTGTATGCCCATTGTGTATTATTTACCTTATTCAAAATTAACATTGCCATGGGCCTCACCACTTTATTCTTGCGTCGGTCAAGTCGAATTGTGAAATTATTATAAAAGTAAATACTTTGCCATTTTGATCCTTTTACACTTCGATCCATAAAAAAAAAACAGAAAGACCAAGAAATAATTTTAAGTTAAACATATGGTTACCTAACACTTTTTATTTGACGCTAAGATATGGAACTACTTCCCATCCATCGTTACCAACTTTACTGGGCGTATGCTACTCAGTGTGCCTGTTAAAATATACGTAAGTAACAAATCATGTGTTACAGCAAAGAAAGCGGTTTTTTTTTCAGTGCAAAAAATATGTGTTAATTGCAAGGCCTGAAATTATACATGCATATGTGTATTCATCTACGACTGAAAGGGTTGATCTCGTCGTAGCGACCCCCGTTTACAAGTATACCGCAGGGTGAAATGACCGGGCCGCGACTGGCGCTCCACGTGGCAGACGAAAGAGAGAAGAACCCCCAGAGGCTCGGCAGGCCGGGCCCTGCGTGGACACCCCTGAGACGGCACAATGCTTCCTCGGGGCCCAATCAGCTAATGCAACACGACGATATCCTTCACGGCCGTGGCTCGCTCGGACTGCTTCTTACGTAGCGGAGCAGTGACGTGAAGGATACATCATAACTACAGAATGTCCCGCAGCTTCGACTTCCTCCCGGGGACAATACTCTCATTTGCGAGGTGTGTAGGCTGTTTACGGTAAAATGAACACTTCCGAAAGCCCTGCTTAAGATATACGTGTATGCACTTTGTGTATTCTTCGGCCTTATGTAAAACTAACATTGCCGTGGGCCTCATCACTTTATTCATGTGTCAGTCAAGTGAAAGTGAAATTATTAGCAAAGTAAATATTTAACGAATCTGCTCATTTATACATTTCGATGCATTAAAAAAACAGTAAGCGAAATAAATAATGTAACTTATCACAAATGGTTACTTAACACTTTTTATTCGACGTTAAGATACGGAACTACTTCCCATCCATCGTTACCAACTTTACTGGGCGCACGTCAGGGACAGTGACTTTTTCTAAGGTTGATTTCAAAAGTGCTCACTTTATCGAGAACATTCTTCAGACATTCGTACAGGCTGTTCGCGGTAAAGTGAGCACTTTTGATACCCTCGTTACTTTTTTCTTTAAGCTATTTTTTAATATTTAACCACCTATTGAAATAAATATTTTCATGTAAGTAATAAACACGGTATGTATATTCCACCGCACTCGGAAGTTAACGTCTAAGACTAAAATAAAATATATCTATTTACTATAATTCCAAATGAGAGGACTTTCAAAAGTGTTCGCTTCACCGTGAACAGCCTATAAAGGATGTTGCGGGGCCACGGTGGCTGAGCGGTTAGCCTACTCGCCTCCCACCAAGGCGATTCGGGTTCAATCCCCGGCTGGGTCACTCAGGATGTTCTCATGTGGGAATCGTACCGGACGATGCCGTTGGTCGGCGGGGTTTTCTCAGAGATCTCCCGTTTCCCCCGCCCCTTCATTCCAGTGCTGCTCCATACTCACCTCAATCACCCGCATCGGCTCTGAAGATCTCGATGATATTACGATCCGCCCAAATCTCATCATTCTTCACTCTATAAAGACTGTTCACAGTTAAATTCAGCACACTTGAAAGCTCTTCGTAAGATCTGATTTCCTTCCCATTATACAAAATGTTTCTAAATTAGACCGATAACCATCGGTTGCAGGTTAATCGCAAAAAAAAAGTTAATAACATATAGAGGTTTTTTTTTTGGTGGATGCAAAGTGGTGTCAAGGCGAGTGTTTTGATAAAATAAACATCATGTCGGAAATGCAGCCTTATGTTACAAATAAATACAACGCAAGACGCACATGGTGCAAGCATTAATTATTATGTAAAGAACATGTAGCGCAATCACTCAAAGCGGGTTGACGTGGAAACCGTACAACAAATGTTCAAAAGTGACAGTTGTTGACGTGGTTGCACGGCGACATATGTCGCACCAGTGCAGATGTACTCGAAGCAACAAATGTGGCAGTAGTATGACTGTCATCAATTTGACTTTGCCAGGTGGTTCTTGCAGCAGCGCATTACTATAGGCTGTTCACGGTAAAGTGAGCACTTTTGAGGCCCTAGTTACTTTTTCCTTTAATCCATTTGTTATCCTCTAAACCACATCTTTTAAATAAATATTGCCATGCAAGTAATAAACACAGTGTGTATAATCCAACACACTAGGAAGTTAGCGTCTCGAGCTAAAATAAAATATACTTATTTATTATTATTCCAAATGAGAGGGCTTTCAAAAGTGCTCACTTTACCGTGAACAGTCTATACCTGAGATTTTCCTGCCATTGTGTTATGGAAAGACGAGGCGCTCTCGACTCGTCACCATATACCACAACCTCTCACTCACTATGTTCATTAGAGCTAATACAATTAATATCCAATACATAGGTGTATGGTTAATGAAAGTGTATACAAAATATGTATACACTACAGTAACTTGACGTCGGCTTGCTTCAAATAACCTTCTTAGTCGAATTTTTCCTTAAGGTTAAATTCTGTGTAATATGTGTATATTTTCAGTGCCTGTCTTAAGGTTAAAACCTTTTCAAAGTCTACTCTTTGCACCACGTGGTTGTATGTTTATTTCAAGTATTCAAACCATTTTTCTGTCGCGTTATTTTGCTTTTCTGTGCCATTTCCTGAAAGGGAGTCACGATGTGTTAGAAATAAACCAAAGATATATTTCAGTAAATTGAATATTATTTGCTACAAACCACCAACCTTACTTTTTTTTTCCAGTGATGAAAATTATTGATTAACTTCACACAAATATTCTTATTATTATAATGTGTTGTACAGCTGGCAAAAAATAAAAAAAATAGTATTTCCACTAGAATGAGTACGCGTAAACAAAGTATTATGTATTACACTCTAAGAAATCTTTTTGCATATTTGCCACATCAGCGAATACGTATAGTAAGAAATAGGTAGCGGTAAAGTTTTTTCCCGTATATCCATGGTGACATTCCCTCATTTGCTCAGGAAAAAGTGAAATGCGCAGGGTAGTTCGAAATTGTATAGCAGCGACAGTAAACATTCCTAAAGTTGCAGCCTCGTATGACGTATTATATTCAAAGACAATGTATAGGATAAAAACTTCTATTATAGTTTACGAAGTTTACTAGAAAATTTCCTTACAGTGCATAATTGTTAGCGAAAGATATAAATTTCTGTTTCTCACTAATTTGTAAATAATAATTACTAACTGCCAGATCTGTCGAAGTGACTCTCTAGCGAGACTTTCTTTGGGTATCATGGAAATAATTTTTTCTGTACTCTTGAAAATAATACACGCATGGGGATATCATAAAACCAACAAAAATTGACAAATAAAAATAAGATTATAGTTTTATATTTACGTCACTCAGTGAGCACAGTGATTTGTTGATTCAACGAGCCTGATAATAATAAACTTTTATCGCGCAGAAAAAAAAACTGCGTTTGGGCTAACAAAGCGGTGTTTGTGGTGGGAACAGGTGACAAAATTCATGCTCATCTTGAACATAATTAAATGTGTACCGAACTCTAGTGTTGAAAACATGCAAAAAAAAAGTATTCTGCAAACAATAAATATTTGACTCTGATGAGTAGAAAAAAACAGTTTGGAATAAATTGTTAATAGTAAAAATATACCAACCCCCAAATGGACACACACCTAAAATTTTGATCCGGATAAGGGGCCGGAGGGAGGGGGCGGTAATTTTTTATTTTCCTAAGTGACTTTAAATTAATTAGTGTATGAAGATATACTGTAAATATATGTTTTACACATGGGCATGTTTTGCTTGTACAGACGACTAATAGGAAACTCAGTATATAATGTAACGTTCATTACAATTCTGTACTGACCCAGTCATATACAAGATATTTCCTAACACCAACACACTCTGGCAGGTTATCACTTACAGCAATTTAAGAGAAAACTTACCTACTAATTTCCCCTTATATTATTGTTAAGGGGAGCAATACACTCAAATCGAGTTTAAAAACGCTTTTAGCTGACAATACCATTAAGTACTCGCGACTAAGTGACAAAGTGATGAATAGTGTTTTGTAAAACGGAGACTTTACACCTGTGAAAAACGTACACATATACATACATACACGTGTATACTGTATGTACGAATGATTGGAAATGTTGTTTGTAATGTTTACAAGTTAACTAGATTTGGAACAGACATGAAATAATGATTTTTTGTTGTTCAGTTTTTTTTACAATGCTCGCACTCTTTTTGTCTATGCTGCACCCACAGTCACAGATATAACCGTGATATACTTTCTGTGTGTTCAAACTAACGAGAAAAATTTGACAAGTTCATTTATTTAACGTCCCTAAAGTTTAACTTAGAAATATTCCAGATGAAAGTTGAGTTGGCCTTTGCTTTCACAATTGATATGCCCGACCCCACCGTGTCGGATCTCCGGGACAAGGTCAAGTCATGAATGATCAACGGGACAGCCCACTTACGACAACCACCGTAGTGTAGAGCCAAGGCGACACTCGGTGTTTCTCATCGTCCGCGATGACGTAACCCAACGGTAACCTCGTCACGCGGACATAGTACGTGTGAGGTTTGCCGCTCATCGACCACACCGTTCAGTTGTAGTACGGTGGCATTCCTCCGGGCAGTGTATATACGATCGCCCACCGACTGCGTGTAGTAACTCCGAGGAAAAAGTGACTAAGCGCGCATTTACACGGCGATGTTAATGCGCGATGGTCCCTATCGCGAGAGCTACTCTCGCATTACTATCGCCGTGTAAACTGCATGATAGTTACCGTCGCACCATCGCGATAGCACTATCACGATATCATCTCGAGCTAGATAGTGATAGTAACTGTCGTGACAGAAAATGCAACTATCGTAGTGTAAACCGTGTAGCATCACTCTCGTGATAGCGCGGGTCATAAATATGTTCATGTGTTCACTTTGACAGTAACATTGCAGAATGATTTGGCTTATGTTAATATCCATCGCTGCTCTTACACTACGTGGCGATATGACAGACGTAACTTATTATATAGGCATGACACGACAGTACTGACATCTCATGTCTCATATAATAAACCACGGGAACAATATACGTTTACATGTCATTAATATCCTGTCACGATATGTAACTACCCTAAAAAATATCAACCTTTTGACAAAAGGATATAAATGTAGGACCTATCGATGTATTTACACTAGTGTTGTCGGATATGTCCCTTTTGAGGTTAACTATCACAGCATGTGTAAATCGTGTGTGTAAACAGGAACTAATGTGGCAGTTACTGTCACACACTTTCGTGATAGCTACCATCGCGTTAATTACTATCACCGTGTAAACGCGCCCTAAGAACGATATTTCATGAACCACTGGAGGGTATACGAAATTCAAAAACACGGAAACTATGACAAACAGGTTGCCCCTAATTTCAACTTTAGGCGTAGGAAAATACCGCAGAAAAATAAATAACCGTATGTCTGTTTCTTGCTTAGGGCCTGCTCAAGGTATATGGCGTCTTTACAGTGGACAGTGTGTAGATGCTACGTCATCGTAGGTGAAACAGTGGTCAGAGAGTGATTGTTTCATTGATAAGAGCAATGTTTGTCACGCCATATACCTCCCAGAGGAAATTGCACTGAGTAAAAAGATGTGGTTGTAGGAATCATATAGACGGTTAAAATAAGAATAGCCATCTGATGGGTTGTAAGTACCATCTATTGTCAAACATAAATAGTAATATAGTCCATTCACGGTTTCTTCGACCTTTTTGAATCAAACATTTGAAAAATCTCCCCATGTATGACGTGTTTAGTTATTTTTTTAATACGCCCTGTATCACAAACGTTTTATACTCCTGTTCATAAAAGTTGCCTTTATTTATGTTAAATTGAAATGTTATTCATATTTTATCTGTAAATTATAATTATTCATTTATAAATAATCTGAATAAAAAACGGAGAGAATAGGTATGTTGGTAGCGCCTAGTGAGAAATAGTCCTTATACAAAATACTGTTACTCTCAGTGCCCACGAATGCGGTGCGTTGTCCTCTGGTGTAATTCTCCAGGCTTAGTTAAGCTTATTTTGCGCGAGGCGGAGGAATATCCTGGAAGCAGAACTTTAGTAAGGCTTCAGAAAAGGCTGACGTAACCGTGAATAAACTATATCAACAGAATATTCCTCTCTGTAGCTGCATTGCTGCTGTACATATGGTTGCTACAGCAGAGTACTACGTTCCTACAAAAACAGACAGTATCGCTAACAGAACAACTTCAACAATATTTGGATTGTTCCTACAATGGCTAGGATCGTAATAACACAACAGAATAGTCTATTGCTTCTACCCTCAAATACGATTACAGGACTGTTTAGTACTTAGAACAGAACATTCTGTCACGTTATTGCAATTCTGATTGTTTTGGGAACAATACAAATTTTGTTGAAGTTGTTCTGTTGGAGGTACTATCTGTTCTGTAGTACGGACGCAGTGTTTTGCTGTAGCAACCGTATGTATAAAGGCTGTTCACGATAAAGTGACCACTTTAGAAATGAACCTTAAAGAATCACGCTGCCCCTGCATGCATATATTTTAATGGGTACACTGAGTAACATTCGTACAGTAAAAATTGGTAACGATGGATGGAAAGTAGTTTCATATCTAAACGTCGAATAAAAAGCGTTAGGTTAACCATTTGTCACTAATTAAAATTATTTCTTTCGCGATATATATTTTTTTAATGCATCGAAGTGAAAAATTGAGCAGATTTGTAAAATATTTACATTCTTAATAATTTCACAGTTTCACTAGACCAACGCATGGATAAATAGACGATACCCATGGCAATGTTCATTTTACATAAGACGGAATAATACACAACGTGCATACAAATAGATCTTAAGCAGGGCTTTCAAAAGTGCTCATTTTACCGTCAATAGTCTATAGTAGCAAATACAATCACAAATAGGAATACAATAAACAGTTCTGTTGGTATTACTATCTAAGATAACAAAATTTGAATGGTAACTACAATCTATCAGACGACTGTCCCTATTTTATTAGTCAAGATATTTCCTACAACTATATTTTTTTTCTCAGAATGGCGATAATATTTACGGACTCGCCATTTGTAACTGCGCAGTCGCGAGGCTTCTTTACAGAAAAACATTTCTCAACGCGACGGCTTTCCAACGAAAAGACTTTCGGAATCATTTGCCGGAATTTAAATGAGACGCGGACTTTCGAAAGCCGCGTCTTTCGGCAAAGTAAGTAGCCCGGGGAAGGCCGGCACTGGAGCAGATTTGGAATAGCGTGTTTTGCAACGCATTCGGGACAGCGTAGAAAGCACAGCACCGGAAGCGCAGCAAAGGTAGAGGACGCAAGCAGGAATACTGCGCGGAGAATACTGAGAGAACACTTATAGGTACCGCTGCCATTTGCATCGGTCCCGTCGACTATTCACCACGGGCGGCTTTCTGTAAGTAGCTGCGGCGAAATTTTGATCGTGCTGTTCAGACATGAGATATATATATTTGGAGCGATGCGAACCCCCAATATGTTGACGCACTTTCCACATCAACGCCAGTTTACAATCAATTTGTGTTTATATGCAGAGGCACTTCAGTGATGCCATTTTTGTTACCAGCACTGTTGAATGGACGCATCTCTCGGTAGTTCTTGTAATTTGATTCACCCGGGATGCTCGAGCAAGTTTCTGTACATATCCGAAAAGTAATGTGGTTTATGTACGACGGTGCACCTGCGCATTTCAGGTGGGCGAATTGTGAGTACTTAGATGCTATTCACCCCAGACACCGTACTGGACGCGGAGGACTCCATACATAGCCTACTAGATCGCATCATAATCCTGTTGACTTCTAAGTCCGGAGCCAGCTGGAGATGTTGGTGTACAGCATCCCTGTTGAGAATGTTCGTAGACCATTCTTCTTCAGCGTGTGCAGGACTCATGCCATCACAAACGGGTGATGACCTGAATATTCTCAAGGGTCAGGACGTCCATGCACTGACGTATACAGGTCTGTCTAGATCAGGGCTGTTCAACTTGGAAGGGCTCGTGGGCCACTACTCAAATTATAGCAAAGTCGCGGGTCATACCGTAGTTTTGGCAAATTTCTTATATTGTACAAAGGTAACAAGGTATTAAATTAGGCTAGGCCGCTAGGCTACAGTTAAAAAACATATTTTAATTGAATATTATTATTAAAAACAATGTTTAATCGTATAATTATTGAGAAATCAAAGTGGGTAAATATTTACGTACCAAATAAATTAAGTAATACATTAAGCAAAATTTAAGTTCAGTGTGAAGATTGTGGCCGTTCAGCTGCATCCACCAACGACCGTATGTCCACATCTTGCTCCGGAGTAGACAGCCTCAGGAGATTACGCAGTGAAGTATCAGTGAGGCAATTTCTGTTTATATTTTTGACGAACTTCATTGTAGAAACACACACGTTCACATATGTAAGTGCTACCAAACATTGATGACTTCTTTGGTCCAAAATATCGTAAATTATAAAATCTATCTTCAGACAGGAATTTGAACAAATCAGGCCCCTCCCTTTTCCTGTCTGAAAGAAGGGATCGGCTTGAAGATCACATAGTTCAAGTTGCACATTAGGTTCTTGCTCTTCAATTTTAACACATAGGGGATTGCTAAAAAGTAGAATTTTTTTCCCTTCAAATCTTCAACTTCAATGAACCTATCATCAAATTCCTCAATTACTTCTTGAATTTCAAAAGAGCAGTCAGAAAAGTCTACAACTTTATCCTGCTCCTTGAACTCTTTCAATATTTCTTCGCAGCTGGGGAAATGAATAGGCCTCATTAATAAGTCAATGGGGGAAGATTTTCATATTTTTGTCATGGTTATTTAATTTATTTATAACCTGTAGCTGTGTAGCTTTTTCTTGCGAATTTTATGTTTATACGTTTATTAAGTTTGTAAAGCCATCGTGGGCAGTACAAAAACGGCCGCATGCGGCCCACGGGCCCCCAGTTGGACAGCCCTACTCTAGATGCTCACGATGGAAATTTCGAACATTTCCTCTAGAATTAGTACTTTGACGGTTATCTCCTGCGATGACACAACACCTAACACTCTATCCATTTTAAAGAAACCACCCACCGTCGGGCAGGTCCATGCTCGCTGCCAAACCGGAAACGGACTTGTTTACTTACTTTTTATCGCACTTTTGTATACCTTTCTGACCTTGCTGCGTCCTAAACCAAGGGCGTGGCAAGGCAGGATTTGCACAAGACCTATCAAAACCATCAGAACACTGAAATGGCAGAAGCCATGCAAAAAACCATTTTCTGTGCAGTGTAAGGGTAAGTTGTAAACGTTTTTTTTTTAACACAAATAAAGAAGTGTGGTAATATTCTTTATTTTGATTATGTTCTTTCAATTTTTTTCATATTTCATAAATATCACAAGTGGAAACCTTCCATTCATTATCATTCTTACATTTCATGTTTAAAAGTTAACATTATTATTTTCGTTTCCCAGATATAATATATTTATTTAAAACATTTACATAAAAAGCCAGGTTGCCAAAATTTAGAATAAAATGCAACCAGATTCTTCAGGTACAAATACATTCGCTGATATTCAGCTTATACTTGCAAACTTTTCATACAAGTTATGTTTATACCCCTTACTGGCCATTTTAATAAATAAATACAAAATTCAAAAGGCCATCACAAAATATATTGAGCAAGTGACCCCAAATTACCATCGTTACCAAATGGCGGCTTTATTTGGTCGCACCTACATTTACTCTTGAAATTACAACGTAGTTTTTTTTTGTTTCTACACCAAGAAAGACCCATTTTGGTAACAACTTACTGGTCGTTAATCAACAAACATTATAACCTCAATGGCATTTTCCTAATTTACTCTCGATCCCAAGTGGATGGGATCAACTGCTAAGCAATGCCAGACCTAACTCCCGCGAGTAAATGTGATTTTTGCAAAAAGGCCTAAACATCGTAAAGTTTCCTCTAAAAACGACATAAAAACCAGGAGTTTCGCATAGCTCCTACTGGATACAAAAGGCTAAGACCATAATTAATGTCCTGGTTACGATTGTTTGCAAGTGGTTACAAATGTTTGCAAGTGGTTGCAAATGCTTACCATTATTCGCAAGAGGTTACAAGTGATTACCAGTGGTTCCTAGTGGTTACAACCACTTTACTTCTCGGTGACGACATGGTCACTATTTTATTTATATGGTTACAATAACCTGGTTACAAAAGGTAACATTATCGGATTTTGGCCAAAGGCCAAACATCTCGCAACAATTTAAAACTTAAAAAATTTCCGGCCAGCGTGGGCCTCGCCTAACGTCAAAGTGACGCAAGTGACCTGTTTGCTTTATGAGCCTACATCTGTGCATCAATAAGAGTGCTACTTATCTCTGGTAGAAGCTTGCACCCTCGAGGCCACTGAACTGACTCCGATGGCAGCGTGTATTGGCATTAGATACACAGGTCCGCCCTCTTGCGTTACCAATCAAATTAATTTCCCCTCAAAATTAACGCATTTCTAAGAAATCGTTGGGGTTTTCAATTACTCCTGGGAGGGTTCAAGCTAATCACAACCAACAGCGGTTTACGATACCATATATGACTGACGCAGGGGACACCAATAATATTGCAGCATTCCCTCAACTTTCGTCCTCTTGGCCAATTGCTGGAAACAACGTAACGAAACGTCACGGTTTTGGGGGGCGCACGCACCATCACAAGCTGGTCACCAAGCTTGCCGTCGACTGTGCTGCGCTCCGGTGACGAATCACTGAAACATCAGTCCGCTAAGCTGCTGCACGTGAAAATAAGCACAGACATCAACAGTTATTTTCCTGGTACCTCAGACGTTTCAAAGTATTTTTCTGGTAACGTGAAGCTGGCGAAGATATTACAGGTGAGTTTTATTAGAGTTTCAAGTCACATTGGAGGTTTTTAAACCTCAATATCAACGTGTGAAAGTGTTCGTGCGTATTGGACAGTACAGCGCTCAATTTAACAGGTAACCGAGCAAGCACAGTAAGAAGTCGAGGGTGTATGCGACGTGCCTCCCCCCCCCCCCAATTAATTTTAAGAGCGTTCGAGGGCATGTGAGACGTGGTTACGACCCACAAACTTTAAGAATGTTTATTATTAATTACAAGTTGATAACTATTCATAGACGTGCAGGGACGTGACGCTGCCCGACACACTTTCAAAACAGTACGCAGCGCCAGTTATTTTAGAACGTTATTTGTACCCATTGGGAATGAAGAAGACTCCCTACGCTATAAGACAGGAAGCAAATATTTTCATATAATGCAGACGATGCAGTTCTGTTCGCCAAATAAAGGACAAATTACATAAACTACTGCTCCAGTCTACAAATATTAAAGAATGTATAGTGCAGAAGTGCATATATAAAAATATGTAAAAAAACATTTAGTAAAATGAAATTTATAAATGTAAAGGAAGGTAATACAATTTTGGGGAACAAAACTCAGATGCCATAAAATTATCCAAGAAGGAAGAGATATAAAGCACCATAATATCAGGTTATTTCCGACGAATAATGTGGGAAAAAGGATTCATGAATATAGGCTATAATGTAAGTCTAAAAAATAAACTATAAAAAAGTAATTATACCATTCTTGATACACGATACAGAGATAGGTAAAACCACCTTTTCAGAACAGCGATTTTTGTTTAAACAATATTACATACGGTAGGAAACCAAGATACCAGAGAACAATATGGAAGTATAGAAATAGAAACACTTGTAGGATCTAGAAGAATAGAATGGAATACTCGCGTATATAGTGCATATGACAAATGAAAAGACTGAATATTAGTGAACACAAGGAAAACGTAAATATATCAGAAGTGACGTAGAAGGTTAGACATTATCACTGTTGCCTTAAAAATGTATGACGACAAACAGGCACTTCCCTATACAACAGGAAAAGGAACGTACGAAGTGATACGCAATCTCTTTCTGTTCCAATTAGTGAAGTTAACGCTTCGGGCGGTTCTTAACAACAACGTCGTGAGAGTCGATGAGGGTGAAGCGAGGTGAATAAGAAGCGGCACCGGAATACAAGGGCGAGGGAAACCGGAAATTCCCGAGGAAACCCGCCGATCAGCGGCATCGTCCGGCACGATTCCCACATGCGGAATTGACTTTAAATTGTTACGTGGCACGGGACCACGTATATTCCCGGCCAGATATTTCGTTTTGATTTTCTCCCGCAAGGCAGCGCGCCAAAGCTTGGGGAAGGGCGGGGAACAGTAATCTCGGTGTTTAACGTCGACTCCGGAGCAACCTGTGCGGTTTTCCTCCAGTTTATGAGACACTTCTTCCAGCCATCCTCGGAGAGCACCCAGGGCGGGGGGGGGGGGGAGGGGGGTGCCGACGCGACGTAATCCCCGTTCATAACACTTCTGCCCTCCGGCGGGCTTTCTTTAAGCTGATTACGAGTGCGAAACTGTGAGCAAAGTCTCGCGCGAAGAGGGGTGGTCCTCTCTCGGTGCGATATTTATGGGCGGTACATGGCGCCCGGCGCTAGTCGGAGTCATGGAGTGGAGGGGGTCCGGGGTGTTGAGACGAAGTGCCGGCGGAGTGGCTAATCTCGCCCGCGGCGGCAGAGTGAACCGAGGGGGGGGGGGGTATACCCGGGGCTTACGCCGCTAAATGATGTATGGGAGCAGGCGGTCATGCCACTTGAAGACAGCTCCTCGCTAGGCACGACATCTGCTCGGCGGACTCCTCCCATGTTTTTCTTCACGCTCCAGGCCTTCAACGGCAACTCCCGCGATAGACTCGGGTCCCCCCCTTGCCCCTCTCCCTCTTGGCGCAGCGCGTCACTCAGCGGTGGGTCGTGAATCACGCGATGATGGTGATGATTATCAGAGAGCCAGGGCCGCCTGGTTGGTGTATCGACGTCTTGCGGAGAGGTTTGTCCGCGTGGCCGACGCCAGGGGTGTACCTCGACGCGAGTTTCTCGAGGTTCGTGTCTCGGTAAAGACAGAAGTGAGTGCCGACTGTTATGCGCTAGTCGGGCTTGCAGTTACTGTTGCTGTCACCTTGACCCATTCAGACACAGTGTACTCAATTGTAAACATTATGAACATGTAGGTATTTTTTTTTTGGTCTGTATTGCACACTGCGAAGTACAATGGCCAATGATATTACCCGTGGGTAAATTATTCGCAAACCGTCTTACTGGTCTAAGTCATAATTGGTTCGCATTACTGTATACGAACATATAGCCTACAGCTCACTGGCTGTGAAAACGAAACAAGAGTTCTGTATCAACTTAGCACGCTTCATGATTTTTTTGTTTGCGACACTCGAAGCCGTGAATCAAAGTGGGTTTGAAAGGGTCCATTCTCCTCACACAAAGGAAAAAATGTCGATTCTGAACAGTGAACATGTCTAGCGGACCTCACAGAATTGTAGCCTTCGCGCGTTTTTGTGTCTTTTAAGGCTTGTGATCACTAAGTTGTATGTTAGCGTAATTCCCAACCTCACAATCTTTGCAAAACTACGCAGACTCAGTACTGACGCAGCAAAGTATTGCCCGCGCAGTGACGTACTTTCTTCTCAATCAGGGTCGAAGGGTCAGACTAACCCCTGGCTGAAGACGAGGACGACCCAATATGTTTGCGTCAGCATGCGAATTTCCACCCACACTCTCCTTGGGAGGTCATCGTCGCACGCGGGACATGACGGAAAACAACGTCCTATTAGACGCGACAGCTCTCATGCCCGGTTGCACCAACATCTTCTACGATCCGAGATCAAATGATCCTAGTTCCAAACCAGGATCCAGTTTGATCTTGGTTCCAATGTAAAAGTTTTGCACCAACCAAATTTTATGATTCTGGATCTCCGATTATTCGATCTTGGTTCCAAAGTGGGAGATTAAGATTAAGTATGAGACGAATTTTGCTATTGGTTCGTAATATATGATGTCATGGAAGTAGGCGTATTTTTCACTATAGATATAACTAAATGTGCGATATTTTATCTGTTTTAAGTGAATTATTGTTGTACATATTTTACTGAATAATATTCAAGTGCGTATAATGTTGTTTTAATTTCCCAAGAAAACAATGGACCGTAGTTCCGTTTGTTGGCGTATATTCAAACTACATTTGTCGACGATGACTGCTGATCTCGGATCGAGTTTTGGAACCGCCAATTTCGGCGGTTCAAAATGAACTTCATCTCGATCTCCAGTCCAGTTGTAAACTCGAATGATGCAACAGTTGTCTGTGTCGATCTTAGATGCGATCTCGTATCGAGTTTCGAACAACGATGGTGCAACCGGGCATCAGACATTCGCGAGAATCGCGAGAACCCAGGAACGCCGCCACCTGCTTTATTGCCACTGGAGTGACGCCCACCTAGCGACTGCAAGTACCAAGAGAGCGTCACTTCAAATGGCGTTCGTTCGAAGCGCGAGGGGGCTTGGTGTGGTGGGATGGAGTTCCCCAAGTGCGGAGGAAACCGCTGATTATCTCGCGCCGCGCGCCGTATTAACTCCAACGCCGCAAGTCGCGACGGTCGGCTGGGCGACCGAGGACCGAATCTCACAATGCTTGCGCGGGCGATCAACGACTCCAGCAGCCGGGGGAGCGATACCGCTAAGAAGCAGTTAACGTCGTTAGCTGGCCTTGAGGACAAGCACCTCTCTTCCTTCGCCTGCTTTTCCTCCGCCATCGCACTTCCTCCCCACCTCACTCTTACCGTAAAACACTTAAAGTTATTTACAGAAGACAAGGCTCTTTCTACTTCCACGTCCTCGGGTTTCTCCCTTCTTAACCCCCCCCCCCACCCCCCCAAATTCACTCCCTCTCCCGCTGCTTGTCTTTTTGAAGCTCCAGTTTACTCTAATTAAAAGGTACCGGGTTCCGAGTCTTTTTCGCTCTTTTGTTTTTAACCCGGAATCCTTTGCGCCAATCTTGCCGCACCCCCATCACCCCCTCGCCCCTTTTGCTGCCTCCCCTCCCTTGTGCCACGTTCTCCCCTCCGGCCCGCGCTTTTTGCATGAACAATAAGGGATTTATATTTAGGGCGAGTTGGAAGGCTCGGGGAAGTATAAAATGTCTTTATTCCCTTCCTTGTTTAACTTGCGAAACGGTGAGGGGAGTAGAAAGACGCGGAAGGAAGGAAGGGGCTGGAGGAAGGAAGAGGGGCGAGAAGAAGGCGTATTTGCTAAGGAGAGGATCCAGCGCGCAGAAACAGTTGTAACATTGCAGCTCAAAGAAGTGCTCCGAAGGAAATCGCACCTTCAAACAATGGCAAACAGTCGCCCAAGGAATGAGAGAGCTTCCCAAGCAAGCACTCTGCTGCTGACTGTTCCAAGCGAATAGAATTACGCTGGAGAGGGCTACGTTTCTGCTCAACTTCCAGTGTCATTTAACTGGACGACCTCCATTCCCAGTCAGTCTACATGTTATCGCTGTTTTCGTAAACTTTATGAAATAAATTCAGGTAATAGTATATTTAAAAGAAAAAAGTAGGATGTATTCACGCACTAAATTGCCATTCCCCAACGTATTCTAATTTTTATCAGGTTTTTGACTACCCCACTTTTGTGTCAGAATGATACCTGACGGCGATTTACAACGAAAACCAACTTGAGATCCTTACTGGTATTTCTGATATTAGCATTAATCACCAGTTACTGGCGCTTTACCTTTTAAACGATAACGTGATATTGTTTCAGAGAGAACTTTGATTCCTAAATCAAGATGTTACGGTGTCCCTTTAAAGAATGTAGGCTACGCATTCAAGTATCTTCACAGATCACCTAACAAGGATTGCATACATAAGATTCGCTTGAACAATTAATATAATGTATGATACAGAGCGGTGTGGACTACACGATAACACTTTCTTATTCTTATACAACACATCGTTTCCGACAAACCTGCGGGAATGTATTAAACACTACAGTGAACTGTTAAAGGTGCATACTAAATAGTAACTATATAAGGTTTTCAATGTCAGTACACCATGCTTTTGTGAACAACGTAATAAAACTAAACAAAAAAAATTGGCACTGTCTTCAAATATTCCCTTGAGACAGAGTTTCGGTGTAAATATAAGCTCAGCGTCAGACTTTCAACAAAAGCTCGCAATGGTATTTTGAGGGAACACGGGTTCTGGTTTTTCGGTTAAATCAGGCCACGGCGTCTTCGCAACAACAACAACAATATATATATATAATATATATATATATATATATATATATATATATATATATATATATATACACACACACACACACACACACACACATGCTTGCATTCAAAACGACTGTGTGTCATTACCCACACTGCAGGTGGTTCTTTCATGGTTGAGTGAGCAATTCTAGATACCAACCTATGAAAAATGCCACTGGACCTATCTGCTAATAATTTAACTTAAAAGCGCCGCCTACTTCTACGTGTTTAGTGCGTTTGAGGCAGGGAAGCGCGAGAGCGATAAAGACGACACTGACACGCGCGGCTGATGCCCCTTCGCTCTTACGCGCAAGGCGCTGAACTGGCGTGCAGTGTTTCCGTCGTGCTGCGTGCACCTATGGGACTTTAAGCAGTGACCCTATCGTTTTATCGGTGGAAAGTCGATAGCAAGGTTCACTGTAGGTCCCTATAATAGTTTCGCATGTTTCCGACAAGTATGTTATGAGCTACAGCAGTGTGAAAAAGCCATTTTTGGCTATGTTGGAGGGCTCGGGAATAGCATTTATAATGTACAGGATGTATTGAGAGTATTATAGGTACCTCGTCTGAAGTGTGTTTTCTTTTCGTAGATTGGTATCATGATGACACGTTTACTGGTTTAGTAAAAAAACCTGGATTCCAAACACACTGCAACGGAATTAAAACGCTAGTAGGCGGCGCCCTTAAGGTAGGAATGTAAAAAAAATAGCTTGTAACTGTATAGGTAACCGTTTAAAGCAAAGATCATAACGATACATCATCGGATTTATGAGCTATTGAGAAGTCCTGGATAGCTTCACTCTTTTCAACCTATATAGAACCGAATTTCGGAAAATCCTGAAGTAATTTCAGGTATTTTTATATGTAGCCTTTTAAAGTAAAGAGCATAACAAGATCTCATAGAGTTAATGAGCTATTAAAGAGCGCTCAAAAACACATTTCACCCCTTTCCACCTTCTTAGGGGTTGACTTTCGAAAAATCCGAAAGTAAAATTTTAGGTATTTGTACAGACAACCTTTTTAAGCTAAGACCGTAACGATATCTCATCGGGTTAATAAGCTGTCGACGAGACCTCTAAAACATATTTTACCACTTTTCGCCACCCTTAGGGGATGAATTGAAAAAAAAATTTTTGTTAGTTCTTAGGTATTTGCATAGGTAAACTTTAGAAGCTAAAATCACAATGATATATCATATGGTTAAAGGTCCTCGAAAACACACTTTACCTCTTTTCGCCCTTTTAGGGGTAACATTTCAGAAAATCCTTCCTCAGTGGGCGCCTGCACCTCAAGAAGAAGCCATTAGTAAATTTTCATACTTTTGCGTCCAGTGGTTTGGGCTTTCGGTTGACGAGTCAGTCAGTCGCGACATTTCAGTTTATACATAGAGATAATGTGTTCATGTAATTTCTGTCAGCCGTTAAGAGATACTGTGTTTGTTGTCTTCATCGGAAAAATAATTAAAATAGCAATTTTTCTAAAACAGATATTATAGCAGGTTTTATTGATGAAGTAAAGTACTATTCGATAAACCACGATAATTAAGGAGTGTTCGAAAGTTTTAACATTTTAACAAGAAGTAGAGCAACATAGGAAAACATATTCAATGTTAGCTATATTCAAGCACAATTTACATGTGCTTTTTCAAGTTGGAGTGACTTTCAGTAAATATTAGGCCCGGAAATATAGACTCAGAGCCTGTAGGCGGTTAACAGAGTTGTTAATTTAGCACAATATCAAAGTTTGTTTTATTATTTTTTGTTTATATGGCGTACTTTAAATAAATTAACCACGGTAAATATTTTCTATTTAGTTCGGAAAAATTGACATATTATTTTTAGAGTCCTTTGTTATCACTGTGTACCAGTTCAGTCCCTCTGAGGTTGGGGGCTCTAGGTAGCTGTCTAGTTTGCCCAGGCAGAAGTTCGCCACTGGCAAAGATAGATGAATAAAATTCGGCAGACAGGCCAGGCTAAATTTAAGAATAACCGACATTCATACCTGGTGCAAATTGAACTTGGGTTGGAAATGTGACGTACAGAATGCATGGAGAATGGTTTCTAACCTTGATATATTTTGTACATGTAATTTTATCATACGCCCTGTAAACAAAGATAGGAAGTAGTTTCTAAATACTAAAATATATTAAATCGACAATTTTGTGAAGGAAATATGGCAGCTATCTGATTCACAAAGGTTTATTTTGTAGGTGGCTTGAAACTATAATTGTGCGGTAAACAATAATAACTAGACTGGAATTTTCCCCATCTCGCTATTTAAACCGAAAATCTATTTTTTTTTCTAACGCCAGGCAATAGTCAAAAAACTTTCAGAAATTGGGTTTCCCGCTCAGAAACGCCTTAAGGTTACATCCTGCAAAAAGGAATCTTTACAATGGCGATATCAAATAGCATAAACCAGCATGGTGTGTTTTTAATATAGCAGCTTGTTCGCTATATTTAATATATTGTTTTTCAGAAGAATAACTAAAGTAAACAAAGGACTGCTTAACGCAATTTTTTTTTACTTCAACCCTTTTTAACGACCACATTTATTTTTCAATAACCCAATTTATATAAAGTGGCAACAAAAAAACCCACTTTCATTTCTGCCCCGAAAAAAAAATGTACACTGAAATATGCCACAGCTTCTTTTCAATAAGAAGGGACACTATAGTCCATTCACGGTTACTTCAGTCTTTTATGAAGCCTTGCTAAAGTTCTATTTCGTGCAAACTAAGATTAACTAAGCCTGGAGAATTACACCAGAGGACAACGCACCACATTCGTGCGCACTAAGTGTAACAGTATTTTGTATAAGGACTATTTTTCACTGGGCGCTACCAACATTCCTTTTTTCTCCCTTATTTTTATTCGGGTTATTTATAAATGAAGCATTATAGTATATAGATAAAATATAAATAACATTTCAATTTAACAGAAAAAAAAAAACTTTTATGAACACAAGTATAAAATGCTTGTGATACAAGGCGTATTTAGGAAATAACTTAACACGTCATACATGGGGAGATTTTTCCAAGGTTTGATTCAAAAAGGCCGAAGGACCCGTGAATGGACTATACTGCTTATGAGAGCCTTATGACAACCAGGCAGTGTTCGCTGAGTTGAAAACCAGAGCAAGTTAGAAAGACGGGGCCGTCAAGTTGTGCGGTACCGAGGTGTGCAGGAGAGGGTTCCGCAAGTTGTGCGCAACCGGACGCGAGCAGGAGCAAAACGCGGTATAAAAAGCGCGAGCTTAAAACTGAAATCAAAGCTGAGATAGCCGCTCTCTCACGGCAGGCGGTCGGGAGTGCGCGCGAGAAAGAGACGGAAGTAGCGCTCCGAAGAGAAAGCGGAAGCTGGAGGAGAAGGCTTTGAATCGCTTTTAATTTTCCTCCACATTTCTCTTGATTTCTCTTCTTCTTAACGTTCGGGAAGCTGGAATTAAGTTTGGCTTTTGTAAATTAAAACAGCAGTAACTGTAGGAGAGCCTGCGCTCGCCATGCCGTACCGGCAGCCCGAGGAAGGAGCGCGCAGTTTTTGAGGTTTTCTCCTCTAATTAATTCTTCTTATAAATTCCGATTCCAACCTCTTAGATGTTGTTTTTTTCCGCCCCCCCCCCTCAACCCCTCACAGTTCCTGGAGATCCTTCTCGGAATGGGAGCTAAGCCTCGCTGGCGGATTGTTCGCCCGTGCCTGTGTAGTTTTCTGCACGAAGCGATCCGAAGTTGAGTTAAAGCGGGTTGCCCTACCCCCCAGGGGCCACTTGTGATGTCGCTTACGAAACGTCGAAAAACACGAAACTTGCCTTTGCTGGACTCGTCGCTGAATTGGGCTGCGCCAGTAACAACGCATTACGTGAGTCGATCACCCGTTTCGTGCAGAGTAATGTCACGTTTGCACACTGAAAAGAAAAATGTATTGTAAAAACCATCTAAATATTGTTAGCGTCAATTGTAATACCGACAGAACTGATTTTTAAATTCCTTTCTGCGATTGTATTTGCTACTTGTACATATGTTTGCTACAGCAGGTCACTGCGTTCCTACTAAAGGCTGTTCACGGTAAAATGAACACTTCTGAAAGTCCTCCTTGTATGCACGTTGTGTGCATACAAGGAGGACTACAACTTCCACCTCGTGTAAAATTAACATTGGTATGGACCTCGTCACTTTATTCAAACGTCGGTACAGTAAAACTGTGAAATTATTAGGAAAGTAAATATTTTACAAATCTGTTAATTCTTACACTTCGATGCAATAAAAAAAACACAGAAAGGGAAATTAACAACTTACGTTATCACAAATGGTTACCTAACACTTTTTATCCGAAGTTAAGATATGGAACTACTTTCCCTCCATCGTTGCCAACTTTGTTGGGCGAATGTCACCCAGTGCGCCCGTTAAAATATACACAAGCAAGGGCAGTTACTTTTTTCAAAAGTCAATTTCAAAAGTGCTCACTTTATCGCGAACAGTCTTTACTAAGGTTTATTCTAGTCAGGCTGGGAAGCTCAATGTTTTTAGTTTGGCAACTAAAATTTTTCGCCACTAGATAAACGCTAGTGTCGCATGTATACCGAATTTTCTCTATTTTCTACACTAAAAAAAAAAAAATTGCAATAATCATAAATCAAATTACAAATAACTTCGTACCTAATTAAAATCATTTTTTGTTATTCACGTAACTTAAAATTTTAATTACCAGTAACCCTTTTGGAACACTGCGCCCCTAGCGGCGGGAATTTTAGCTATGCCAAACTCTCCCATAGTAAATATCGTTTTGTTTTAACCTGAGAAGCATAAACCTTACTAGTACTTGGCAGGTAGTACCTCCAACAGAACAATTCAACAATATTTTTACTGTCACAACAGCTAGAATTTTTATAACCTAACAGAATATTCTGTTGCTGCTACTCTCGAACCCGACTACAGAACATTCTATTGCAATTCTGATTGTTGTCGGAAAAGTCACAGTATTGTTGAAGTTGCTCTGTTGTAGGTACTATCTATTTTGTAGTAGGAACGCAGTGCTTTACAAAAGTAATCATAGGTACAGTATCAAATACAATCACAGACAGGAGTACAACAAACAGTTCTGTTCGTATTACTATTTGTGTAATATTTAGACGGTTACTTCAACTTTTTTCAGTGTTGTTACTATCTGAAAATTCTAAACTCAAGCTCTTGAGTCTTTCTGTGTTTACGAAATTCGCCCAGGAACGAGTAACTGCATACGACAGATGTGAGCTTATAACTTTTTATCTCATATGTGTGTTCATGTGTGTATATACACACATGCACAACTTAATTTCTGAATTTTTATATTTTACAATTACCGTTGTGTTGTTTTAGGAACACAAAAATTAAGTAAACAAACTATTATGTTTCATTTGAACTGTATTAAGGTTATTTAGATTTCTTTTGAATTTTTTTCTGTTCGAATTGAGAAAAATTATTATTTCAGTATACCAAATATATTTGTTTACGTGGAGTTTATTTCAGTTAAACAATATTTTGTTGGTACAAAGAAGTCTCAGTTTCTCGATTAAATGAAATTTATTCACAAAGCCAAATCATTGATCTAAAACATTTTTGTTTGTACCAAACAAATATTTCCGGTATATTACAAAATATATGTACTGTAAGCAAACACGACATTAAAATTTACCAAGAAAATAATTTGTTTAGTAACGTGAGATATGTTTTGAACAAAGTATTTATTTGCAGCAGCCAAAGATTTTATCGGAGACACTAACCCATTTGGTTGATTTTCGCCTTCTCTGTTGGCTGCGCACGATCAAAGCAATCGTCCATTTTTAAAAGTTAGAAGTCCGAGAAGGAAGTTGTCTAGAGAATGGCTGATGAAATAACCAGGATACATTTTGGAAGATCGGGATTTAACTGACCTTATAGAAGTATTTGGAGGAAAATTAACTAATTATTACTGAACTGCGGTATTTGTAACTAAGTGTTGCGTAGTTGTTTAATTTTATATATTAGGTATTGACGCGGATTTCTATCCTCGGTCTGTGTCTAAGTTAGGTGTTGAATTCTTAATAATGATCGCAATGCATTCAGCTGAATAATTAGTGACTGTGTAAGTATTGGAATGTGGATAAATTCCTTGTACATTCAGCATTCCTATCGGCGCTTGTTCAAACATTTATGAACATCTAAATTTGATAAGAACGAAAATTCACAGAGCTATGGTGTTGTTATTAACACTCGAATATTTCACGCTATTGTTGTAGGCTCAAATTAATACTTAGCCTTCGTTAAATGTATTAAATCGGCTTATCAAATTATTAATTTTTTTTGTTGTGATTTTTCTCATTTTCCAAAAAAAAAAAAAAAAAAAAAACTAATTTTCTTCTTTTACTACTGAGTTTTTTGCACATAGGGCCTACTGTTGTACACTCGTTAGTGTCATAATTGTTGTTTATATATGAACAATTACGAAAATTGAATCTGGTAAGCTGAGAGGCATTGTCTTTATTAACTTTGAATCACTTTTACCAAAAATTATTTTCTTACAAATAATTTAAGGGCAGCCACAGATTAAACGCATGCCGATATACCCTTAAAATAAACAATTTATTTAGTGCAAAAATTTTTCTCTGCGTGATTACATTGCCGTATTGAAGTAGCTCATGACTTTTTTTGTTTCATCGGAAATTATTTCATTGCTCTGAGTTAGTTTTTTATGATCTGTATGATGCAATGACTACGTACTAAATAATTTTTGGCACAACTGTTGAATAGTACTTGTTTGCTACCTAAAGCCCCTACAATTGCAGAGTGATAAATAAGTTCTTGCTTTCACAAAATTACACTTGTTAGTTTTATCCTCGCGACCCATTCAGTACAGAATATATGCCAAAAATGTTGCAGTAACTATAAGACCTTCTAAAATTACAAAAGTTATGTATTAGTTTAGTAATACCAGGGGAAATGTTGAGACTGAAGAACTATTTGACTTGAAAATAAGGGGCACTATTTTTTTGAAATTTTGTCAAGATTCTTTTTTTCTTTTCAAGCTGCAATGATAAAATAATTTTTATGATACGGAATATGTACAAGAAACGTTTCGTAAAACGACGTATGAACACGGTACAGTCGAAATAACTATCACAGTAATTAATCAGTATTGAAATTTGGTATCAAAATTAATCATGCACGTTCCTTTTACTAATGGACTAACTAAAAAAAACTTCTTTCCCATAAAACTGAATATTTAGAATATGTAGGCCAGCTTCAAGATTCGTGGAAATTGACATACTGTGACCGGGATTCAGATTTACGTACAGATAAATATTCGACAAAACAAGTTCTGTTTATTTCACTTTCCATCCACTCTGGGATTAAACTGTTAAAATAAATCCGTTTTCCATAGCTCCTTCACCGAACAAAAATAAAAAATGCACCAAAAAAGCGCCGGTAACAAATACCGATTTAAAGCTGATTCCCCAAAGTTCAAAGGTTCCCCTTGACTCCGCAGTACACGACAAAAAATAAAAGGGGGATTCATGCTTGTGAAACCGGTTCATTCATTTCCTGTTACCCTGGCATTGTCAAGGGCGGTTCGGCGAAGGGGTCGTGAGGCACAATGATAGGTTTGGGTACTCTCCAGAAACCATTTATCCAACCGAAGACAAGCGCTCCAAGAATTAAGAATCACAACCCTAATTTCAGCGGGAGGTCTTCTCCCCCATATACTTCAGCTCGATAACGCAAGGTAACAGCGAGCATAACTCTCCAAGGGAACTCCTTCGCCTCCCGAGATTTATCACGTTATGGCCTCCTCCGCCCTTCCCAGACGTTTCTCTCTCTCCGTCCCCCTTCCACGTTTGTCTTTCACCTTCTCCCTCCATCCAGTCTTCACCAGTTGGCGGGGGGGGGGGGGATCTCTTGGGCCCGACGCTCGCCTCTTCTCGGACAATCCCCGCGCGCGCAGTCATGCATACCTGAGACCGAATCGCGCTGAATTACGCGAATTAAAACTATCCTCTTCCTTCTCCTCCTCCTCTTCGCTAACCCTCCTCGCCTCCCCCCCCCTTCCCCAACCGTCGTCTTCACGGCCGACTTGGGACGAGAGTTTCGTGCTCGGTCGCGGGGTTAAGGGAGTTTCTTCTCACAGGCCGGACGCAAACAAGCACAACGCGATTAACTTGCTCAAAGACTCGGCCGGAGAATTTTAATGGAAAGCTCTCCGTGACACACGGGGGCTACGTGAAAAGGACAGCTCCTGGGAAATCCACCCCTCCCCCCCCCCCGAACGACCACTTTTCTTTACCCTCTCCCCCAGCCCCCGTGGCCATATCCTCTTTTTTTTTTCCCCCGCTAGTTAAAAAGATTAACGGCAGTAATTAGAATTCTGTGTAGCGCCGTCTTAAATCTTCATTTGCCGTAGCGAATTTCCAGCGAAAGACGATCGCCGGGACGTCATCTCCGTTTTCATCTAATTAAATATTTTGCGTGCGCGAGGACCCGCCAGTTGTAGCTGAGACGGCGTCCTGCCACGGGAGAGGGCGGCAGTAATTACGTGGATCTTCCCGCGCAGAAGGGAAATGACGGTCCGAAAACCATGCCGCAAGCATCGCCGTGTCACCAGGAGAAAGTTTTGCCCCTAGCAAACGAAACCGCAAAACACGTAGAGAACACACCCAACCACGTGATTTTTGAGCGAACAAAAGAAAATTTTGACATTTTACACTTTGTTAAGGGCATTATGCACGGGAGCATTTTCTGTGAAATCTTCCTTTGCGCGCAAACGTGTACATCGGTAAATAAAGGTAATCGAAATGCGACTTTTTGGCAGAAAGGATGAAGCACTATTGTCTATATCCCCATCATTTTACTTTTGTCATATTTAGTGTATTCTTAGAGAAAAAAAATCGTGAAAACGGTCAAATATCGCATTTTTAAAGCTTATCTATGCTCCCTAGCTTCTTGAAATTGGACGCGCAGGTACATAATACCCTTAAAAAAAAAAAAAAAAATTAAAAGTTTAGCCATTTATTTGTTTGACCGTATACACATGAGTGTTTTGGTAACTCAAAAAATAATCTCTCTGTTCGTCTCTCCCAGTGTGTAGGCCTGCAGCTAACCAGGATACTTAAAACTTAAACTTGCGTACAATGGAAAGTTGCCTGAAATCCTGTGTTGTTTAAACTTCAAGAATAGAATAAGCTATCTGGAGCTGATGCAGGACGAAAGAGATGTCACGTGTATTTTTTTAAGAATAGACATTCGTTTTTCTACATAAATTATGTTTTTAAGGCTGTTCGCGATAAAGTGAGCACTTTTGAAATCAACCTTAGAGAAAAGTCACTGCCCCTACCTGCATATATTTTAACGGGCGCAATGAGTAACATGCGTCCTGTAAAGTTGGTAACGAAGGGGCAGGTAGTTCCATATATTAACGCCGAACAAAAATTGTAAGGTAACCATTTGTGATAACTTAAGTGATTTCTCTCGCTTTCTGTGGTTTTTTATAAACCGAAGTGAAGAAATGAGCAAATTTGTACTATATTTACTTTTCTAATAATTTTAGAGTTTCACTTGACCGACGCATGAATAAACTGATGAGGACAATGGCAATGTTAATTTTACATAAGGCGGAAGAATACACAACGTGTATACAAGTAGATATTAAGTAGGGAATTCAATAGTGCTCATTTTACCGTGAACAGCCTATAGGTATATTTTATGCTTATAACAGTTTTATGGAATAGCATTTCTGCGTGGTGCGAAAGATTCCCTAGTGGCTGGCGAGTAGGCTACCAGGAGCTGATTGGCGGACGGAGTTCCAACAGCTCGCTGGCGAGCGCCGCCGGAGTTCGCGGTGTAAATGGCTGTTTCGGTTCTGAATTCTCAAGTGCTCTGTGTTGCAAGCAAGCCTACGAGAGCGCAAGCGTTAACACGATGAGTCACCCCGTCTTCCCCGCCCGCCCCCCCTTTCTTCCGAGGACTCAGTCAGGGTTGGGATAATATTTAGACTATTGCGGTGGTGTTTGCCAACCGCAGGCGGTCGCGAGTTCAGCTCCTCTCTTGAAGAAGTTTTCTCCTCCATCCACCCTACCATCACCACCTCCCCGTACCGCACCATCTCGTCAGTGTTTCCATCGCCACCCTCTCTCCTCCCCAGCAAACCCCGGACCAGGCATCTCGGAGTAACAATTCCCAGCGTCTTATTTAGCGAGGCGGCGGCGGTTAACTGCAGAGCTAACAAGAACATCGAAGTGCTAACGGTGTTTTGCACGGTGGGTCGTGTTGAACGTTGTGTTGAGCTTGTTTCGCACCGCGCGTCTGCGGTGAGACACGCAAGCCCGCTGGATGGCAAACTGGAAACAGCTGAATTCAGTAGGCTCCTCCCCCCAAGAAATTCCATCCACTTTTTAACCACCGCAACTTGAAGTGACTATCCGTTTTCTCTCCCCCTAACGTTCGTGATTTTTCATACAACTATATAAAACATAAATTTGTAGCTTTTAACAAGGATTAATAAACTGACGTGGAAAAAGTATTATTGCCTAGCAATAGAGTGGCGACTCGCTACGTAGTCATTTCTTAAAACGTAAATTTTCAGTTCGCAATGCTGCCGTAGAAAATATTGGAAAGTACTCTCTGAGAAAATGATATCTAAGCCTGATTCTAATGGAGGCTGTTCTTTAAGAATGCCTGCAGCTACAGTGTCCACAATATCACTCACTTAACTGCAACCCAAATAACCCTAGCATACTCAAATTTTGTTTCTTGAACAAAAACTTTAATGTGTTCATCACATATGCTGCTGTTTGCATTGACCCACAGGCTACGGCGTTGAACTACTGGTACAATAAAATCTAACTTTCACAAATAATAAAAAAAATACACGTAGTCGGACGTTCAAATTTTTCAGCAAAAGTATAATGGTGTTTACAGTAAAATGTTATTAAAATTCGCTGTTATGTAGCATAATTTAAAGAAAATTCAATCTAACAACTAATAAAAAGTGAATGGCTTAGTTCGCCATTTTTAAACAAGTTAATGATTAACTAACGGGATATTAAATTTAATCACGCAAAAAAAAACCCTGCAAATTATGATCTCAAAAAATTTTAATGTCATCATTTCTTCACGGTTTATGTAGTTGCAGAGGTTTGAACCAGATACATTTCCGTATTTACTGTGAACACTATTTGGGTTCCTGCAAGTCCAACGTACGGTAAAGTTGAACGCCACGAAGACGAATGGTGCAAAATCGGGCCGCTCAGTTTACTCGATAGTTTGATGCAATATACACACTCACGATACCAGCGCTTATACCCTTCGGAAATGCACGATGACAATATGAAAGTAGACTTTACGGAACTAACCACCGTACAGACCCTACACACGACGTTACAAAATTTGCGATCCCTGACATATGGACTCGAACATTGGAAACCGTAATTAGCAGTAGCGTGGGTTAAAATTACCTTATCGAAAAAGGTGATTTTACAAAATGAACTGTAATTGCAACTGTTTATTTGAATAATAATTATGCTTGTAGCCTATGGTTTTTTTACTGGCTGGACAGCAATTATCGTTTAGCGTGTGGCTCAATTCGTTGTCATTATAGGAATTAAAAAAAAAAAAAAAAAAAAACGTTCACGGACACGAGTTAAGCTATTCATGAACACTTCACACGTTAAAAATACACGTCGCTTGTGTATACGCCGTTCACAGTAAAATGAGCACTTTTGAAAGCCGTGCTAAATATCTAATATATTCTTCCGCTCTGTGTAAAACAGACATTGCCACGGGCCTCATCATCGGTAAAGTGAAACAGTGAAATTATTAGAAAAGTAAATATGTTTAAAAAATGTACTCATTATTACATTTCGATCCATAAAAAAAAGCGAAAGAAATAATTTAAGTTATCATAAATGGTTACCTAGCACTTTTTATTCGACGTTGAGAGATGGCACTACTTTCCTTCCATCGTTACCAACTTTACTGGGCGCATGTCACTCAGTGCCCCAATTATAATATATGCAGGCAGGGGCAGTGACTTTTTTCTAAGGTTGATTTCAAAAGTGCTCACTTTATCGTGAACAGCCTTTAGTAAAGTTTTGTCACCTCATAAATTGCGTGTATTCGGGGGAGGAGGAATTGCACAAAAATTAAGCCGGTAAAGAATATACTTTTAAATTAGTAATTAAAATAATACACCCGAGGCGCCTCGCTCGAACTCCACTGCTACGTGGATGTCAGTCATCCGTGAAGATAATGCGGAGATGGAACAGACCCCACCGTCATTTCGACCAACATATCTACGTAAAGTAATAAACTGCCCAGCGTCATCAAGGTATCAGACACCTACCAACTGAGACACAGCTGTGGATTGTAAATGGCTTAATTATTCTGCAACGTGTTTGCAAACTGCTCGGTACTTAACTAAGTCCTATATCCACGGAATTTGTTATTCAATGCCCAGTTCTATTTTTAGATTTATAGCAGTTTAAAATATTGTCAATTTTTATTTCCACCTAAAGTTAACCTCTTGCTGCACACGCGAAAAAATCGAAATATGCGAATTTTTGCCTCAAAAATGAACGAAATATATTAAGTCGTGTCTTCGTATCGCTTGAGTTGCATCTCTCGGGTGAATACACAAGTGATTAGAGAGTCATCGCTCATCCTGCAACAATGTTAAGTGCTTCCAGGGACCGCATATTGGCGAACTGACCTGGATTGGGGTGGCATTTTATGCGCGTATACAAAATAACTACAGTAAGTACACGGTCAGGAATAAGGACTAGTGACCATAAAAAAATTGGAGTGCTTAAGTTGGTTGCAATCGGGGTAAATCGATGCCGCAGTAAGAGCATCCCATGGCATGATGGAAAATGCTCGGGTTTAAATAGGTGCTGAATATAAATTTTTACGACAGAAGCAAAAATAGTTATGTACGACTGGAGTATAGACTCATCAGCTGTGGTTGTTATGGAAGAAAAGTAAAGGGGCAAACAAGGTGGTTCTGTGGAGTCCATCTATACTCGCTTCAAGATGTCCTGAGACAGCCAGGAAATGGTAACAGTGTTCAATATGTTATGTTTGCAGTGGAATGTCGGACTCGGTGTCAGGCTTGGGAGTTTGCTGGGTTATTTGCCGACCTATAGACACCAAATTCAGTTAATTTAATAGAAGAGTGGTTTTTGGATACCGGATATGATCGGAGACTCAGGACTTTTCACACAAGGTGCACATGCTTTTTTGTATGTTGCAACTAGCGCTGGCGTGCTACTGCGCAGTTGTTTTGACGCCTGGGAAAGAGTCATGCCAGAGAGAGGCAGAGGCCGACAGACAAGCAACGAGTGAGGTTCGGCTCCTCCAGCACCAGCGAGTTACCATCGGAGGAGTTCTTCAAGACTTATTGCTGGGTGCTGTAAGGACGGGGAAGATCATCAGCAAATGTTACTGTTGCCACTGCAACAACCGCGCAACAACCTGCTTGCAAACTGTATGTATTGCGATACACTGAATTCCAACAGGATTGTTTGTGCTTAGGACTGTGGATAGAGGACTAAACATTTTGCTACTAACAATCAGTGATTGAACTTAGTAATGAGTGCCAGATTAGCGAACTGTTGCTTTTTGCTATTAAGTGTTCATGCAAAAAAATCAAGATAGACTCCTCAAGTAAACCTTTCTTAAGGTTCATTAAATAAATTAAATGGAAGAAAACTTTAAAACGCTGAAGGGATCGCAAAAGATATGAGAGAACATATGACTGTTGTTGGCTGGGAATTTTATAGGTACACTGTAAGAAAATTTCTGGTAAACTTCCTACTCTGTATCGGAAGTTTTTAACCGATACACTGTAGGGAAGTATTACCACACATCAAACGGCAAATGTAGGAACGTTTAGTATCACTACTATACAAAGTTGGATACTTCCCTACGCATTTGACTGTTTCTTGAGCAACTGTAGGAATACTACCGTGGATGTATGGGAAATAAATTTGCCATCCACACTTTCCCACTATGCATATGCACTGATGTGGTAAACTTGCAAATAATTTCGTGAGTGTATGAGGCTGGTCGCGGGTGCGGTGTACTCAACAACCACCTGCAGCTGGCAATAAGTATCACACCCCAGAACCAGATCAACGGCTACAAAAGGCATATGGTGTACTGGGTCATGGTCCAAATCAACGAACCCAAAAGTAGTTTCGTAGACCAAACTTGGGGATAGGAAGCGCCGATATAATAAGGTTGGATCCGAGCGAGTAGAGAAATTTAGTAAAAATACCTATAATGCTGGTGCTCGTCACATAAGTAATATGATAATGTGGAAAATAGTAAATATTGTCGAAACATGGTTTGTAATAAATTATAAGCATACCAAAGTGATTAGTTCTCATGATAAAACCCATTTTACATTATTCTACTACGCCTACGTTATATGTAGGACGAACCGATCGGTGAACCCTGAAACCAATGCTGGGATTGGTGGAGGGATGAGGGAAACCGAAGGGGTCGTTCAACATGTTTGGGAAAAGAAGGGGCGACGTCTGACCCAGTCTGTACGAGCGGCTACTAGCCTTGTACTTTTGTTACAACACGTGCAAGAGGTTTGGAACACTACACCTCGGGACGATATTCGTCAAGTGTACGATTATCTACATGCGAGAATACACGCCTCTATAGATGCCCGAGGGAAATTAACTGTACATTGACGTGACCATAAGTACTTTCAGTACTCGGCTTCTACTGCTCGATCTGGTCTGTATTGTTTATCATGTCATGTCATAAAGATATGTAAAATTCCCGTTGAATCGTGAATAAAGTGACGTACACAAACACGGAGTTGCAAATTTTTGCCCGGCAGTGTATATTCAAGGGCGAAATTGTCACCTAGACCAGTCCTGGACTGAGGTTACATTTAGTAGCTATCTGCCCGACTGTCAGCTGTCGATAAGACAAGGTAACATAAGTCATTTGAAAAAAAAAAAAAAAAAAACCTCTTGGCTACGTGACAGCTGTGCAGATGAGTGAATCCTCCTCCGTCAGAAGCAGTGTCACGCAGAGGCACGGGCGAAGGCTTCGTGCACGGCCGAGATGAGCGTACGTGTATGCAAGCGGACGCGTTTGCTCGGAAGTTAAGGTTCTTCCCGAGCGTGACTGGGTGTGTCGCTTGTTAGCTAGTGTCTGCGCAGCGCTGGCAGGGCTGCAGAACTCTCAGGGGCAAGTGCGCGCCGAGTGTCGTCGCGCGTACAGGAGAGGTCGAGGAAGCGAGCCGACGATAAAGGACGTTGGGGCACAAAAGGCGCGCAGAAGTTGCGTCTGCAGAAGGAGGGGAGGTTCTCCGACGTCCGGCCGCGGCTTGTAAGACTCCTGTTTCTGTTTCCGCCTCCGGTGCGCTATGTTCTGGCTGCTCCTCGCAGAACTACCTTCCACCTTAATTCCCCCCTCCCCCTACCACCCGCCGGCCTACAGTGCCACATCCGCCCGAGATGAACTACGACATCTGCCGCCGCGGGCAATGCCTCGCGGGTACAAATTCCACCCCGTCTTCCCCCACTTTCGCACATTGACACGTTTTGGTCAAGACCGTTTACTGCGAACGGATGAAATATGCTCCGCAACCTGCAAACTTCGCGAATTAATTTAAAGAAAGGTCCGTATTAAGACACTCGCACGTTTGTGTTATAGTCGATATTCATGGTTATACTATCAAATTTTCTGAAGCCCCGTTAAAGTCCTATTTCAGGCAATACCCCCGTCTAGTGAAAACAAAGCATAAACAAGTCTTAGAAAATTGCAAGGTAATCCTTCGTGCCGGTCACACAGGCTGCAGTCTACTGGCAACGGTCTCCGTGTCGAAACTCTGCAACATCACCATTTAACGCCAGTATTTTTCTCTGTATTATATCATAATATATTCTCTTGTCTTCTTATAAAACCTGTTTCACCACCAATTAACAAATGTCGAAATAAATATCTACTACATGCCACCGAAATTCATTTTTTGTACATTTTATTACAGAGTAGTAATATATAGTGCAACCAATGTGGACCAAATCCATTACCCAAGAAAAAGGTAACAAACACTAATCTTTCAAAATAATCTATTTTCCCTCTTCAAGCTACAAATGTGAATTGCACAATTGCTGATATTCTCGACGGCTTCAAATTTGTAGCTCCGGCAAAGAGGAACATTGTCCCAACGCACCGCCTTCGTGCGTGCTCACATTAATATTATTTTCCATACGAAATATTTCTTACTAGGCGTTACCAACGCACCTGTTTTCTCTCTGTTTCTAGAAATATTATAATATGCGTATAAAATATATAAGGAAACATTCAAATTAGCAACAACTAAAATACTTTTATGTTAATAGAAGTATAGAACGTTTGTGTTACATGAACGTATTTCCAAAACTACCAAACACGTCATACATGGGGGTGAATTTTATTTAAAGGTATGATTAAAAAAAAAGTGTGACGAGATACCGCGAACCGACAATACTTTAGTTTGTGGACTATTGTTCTTTTGACATACACTGTCAGTAGCTGAACCAACAACAGGACCGTGGCAAAACAAGATTAAAGTCACCTGCAACTCAGTCAAGACAAAAGCTTCTTATCGCCGTAGATCAATTAGTGAGGTGTACAGAAGCACAGGACGATGGCATCGCGAAATTTTCTTTTCTTGAGATACGCTTAATAGCAAGGCGGTCCTAATTAAGTATTAAAAACGACCGAGATGTTTCACCTTGCTGTACACACTGCGTCTGACTTGCTGTAGAGATATGTGGATAAATTACAAAACTCTCATACAGAGGTCGAATCATGCGTGTAGCCCAAACAAATTTGCTACAGTCGTGCAAAAAGGTTGAGGAGTCTAGCATCTGGTTTCCAGTTATAGCGTGTAACTGGGATGAATAAACTGTTGAGACTTCGTTATATTTTGAAGCAGCCACATTTTCGACAAGGAATATAACGTCGCCTACATAAAGTATGCATACGCGTTGTTAAATCCTTCATGGCTGACTTTTCCAGTCGCAGAAGCGGATCGTATTGGACTTTACTACAGTCATGAAAACTGGTCGTTGCTGGCTAGTAATATCTTGGACTGTGGCAAGTGAACTTGTCTCTGCCAGTGTCTGCCAGTACCACTCTGAAATGTTTTACAGTCCACCATTTTAAGTTATATCCAGGTTATTGCACTATAAGAGCAGAGCGAATACAAGAGTTCTGCCTCATAGTTTTCAGCTTTGCTAGACATCATTAAACAAGCGTTAATCGTGCGATTGGTCACTCACTCTACAGCAGCTGTGGAGCTGAACTTTCAATAACGCAATTCTTAGTAATGGCGGTATAAAAAAGACTATGGCGGCAAGCAGAGGGGGGCCGCGGTGGCATAGAGGGCAGACTGCTCGCCTCCCACCAAAGTGAACTGGGTTCGATTCCCGGCGGGGTCTGCTCCCGGATTTTGTCACGTAGGGAATAGTTCCGGACGATGCCACTGGTAGGCGGGTTTTCTCGGGGATCTCCCGTTTCCCCCACCCTTTCATTCCGACACCACTCTATAACTCATGAATAAACTACACGTAAGTGACTTGAAAGTTTATAATACTTCCTCTGATTGAGTTTCAGTGTTAAGAAAATGTATTTAACTGTTAAAAAGTAAATAAAATCGTGAATATATTGGAAAACGGAATTTAACAAAACGCCACATCCCAGCTTGACATGAAGTTGGGGAAAGTCTCAATACGGAAATTATACTACCTCATCTCTTAGTGTAGGTATAGAATGAACTCGTAAATGCCGGGTTTCAAAGGTATTTTAACTGCGTATTCCGTATAGGCTGATCACGGTAACGTAAGCACTTCCCAGACCCTAGTTCCTTTCTTCCTATCAGCCATATTTTATCCTTCCACCACTTTCAAAATAAATACTGCCATGTAAGTAAAAAACACAGTGTATATATTTCACTGGACTCGAACGTTAACGTCTAAGGCTACAATAAAATATATTTATTGAGTGTTATTCTAAATGAGAGGGTTTGAAAAAGTGCTCACTTTACTGTGAATGACCTATATTCGTGTTGCGATCACCGCTAACGCGTAAAGGAGGTAAACTAGCAGGCGCCTCAGACACAAGAAGTTTTCACACAGCGCTCGAGGGGCAAATCAAGACGGAAACCGAGGGGGTGGTTGGCTTGGCCAGGAAGGGGGTTCACGCTGGAAAGGGTTTACCAGGGGAGGGAAGGAGTATCTTTGGAACGGTGGAGGGCGGGCCACTTTTCAATCCCGCCTCTCCCGCAAGTAGTTCTGGAAGTGTAAGTAGATGTTGGTGTACGAGTTTGTGCGGTTGACCCGTTCGCTGGCAGTTTGTTAAGGAACGCCCAACTATTTCGCCCCTTGCGCTTGCCCTCTCCGCATCTCGCGCGCTTTGAATCCAAAATGCAATGTAATGTTCCCTTTATATACTTACGGCCCATATATACGCTGCGAACAAACTTCGGTAACCCGAAAGGATCCCAGCGACGGGTTCCGCGCAAAAGAGGCCTACGGCGAACTTAGCGCGCGTGCACGAAAATATTCAAGTAATCTTTTCAGAGTGGCTCTGTTACTTGCTCATCCATCGAGACAAAACAATGATGTTTAATAATTAAATTTTTTATCTATAGTGAACTTTTGTTGTAATATAATAATTCTGATAGTAGCAACATCATGCTATACCGTAAGCGAGAGTCACTTTGTGACAAATGTGGGGTGACTTTGTGACACATAAAATAGTATTTAAATACCCTCACTTTTTCAGTTGGATGCTTCAGATATTCAGTGGTACTAATTTAATCACTGAACATTTGAAACAACCTCTTTGAAATTAAAGAAAATTTGAGAAATAGTAAAAACCTTAGTGTCAAAAAGTCGCCCACCCTGTAATTAAGTAGCCTCCATCAGCTGTGCGTGTATACATGTGGTGATTAATCGAACAGTTACTATATATTTTTTCTTGCCGATACAGTGATTTAAAGCTATCGCGACCGGAAATATTCGACGTTAATTAATATCAGGTTCCCCAAAAACAAGTAGGATATGACGATAGTAGTTCTCCTAACTCACAAGATTAATTCATTTGGCTCTGCAGTCTAAACGAGGAGGCCAGAGTTATCTCGAAAAAAAAATTTTCTTGGGATATTTTCATAATTTTCTTCACACAATGTGTTTTTTTGGAACCGTTTAATTTCCTATTGCCGGTTTCTTCTCATGTTTTATATCAAACCTTTGAACATTCATGCATGTACGATGTGCTTGGTTCTTTCCGATCACTGTTACGTACCATAATCGCTTTATATTTCTCTTAACGTGGAAGTCTCTTATTTCGGATTAAAATAAAAACTTATACTATTATATTAATTTTATATTTAATTTGAATCAAAACAGGGAGAAAATAGTTGTATTGGTAGTGCCTAGTAAGAGCTAGTTGTTAGTGAATGCGCATGACTGCGGTGCGTTGCCCTTTGGTGTGATTTTCTAGACTCGGTTAAGCTTTGCTTGCATGAGGCGGAGGAATATCTTCAAAGAAGAAGTTGAGCAGGGATTCAGGATAGTTTGAAGTAACCGTGAATGGACCACAGCATGTTGCTCCTGTGCTGGATCGTCGTCGTCCAACTCTCGGGTGTACTGGCGCCGCTATTGCGCTCCGCCTGACCAGCAATTTCTGTGGCAGTGGACTTTATACGTTTCGGGCAAGAGAAAGAGAGAGGGGGGGTATGACGTTAAGTTGTGGAGGGGGGAGGGGCGAGGTTATCCAACCTCCACTGCCTCCACCCCGCCACCTTCCCCGCAACATTCTTGCCAACCTATTAGCGGATATTAGATCCGGCAAAGAGCCGGAGCAATTTGTGTGTTTAAGATGGACACCGGAGCCCCCCGGGGGCGGCTTGAGGATGGAGGGTTGGAGGGGTGGGGGGAGACCTTGTGGCTCCGCGAACTGCTCAAGGTATTTTATTTACTGGGATGGGAGTTAAGAGACCGGGGCCCAACTTCTGCTTCTAATTCAAAGATGCGTGGCCGTGCCCCCCCCCCCCCCGCCCCTCTTGCCCTTCCCCAAGTCTAATGAGGAATTCGCAAACTTGGCTTCAAGTGGCGAGGAGAAACGGCGTGGAGTTCGAAACAGCGGTCGCAGTCGATGGAAAGGGACTGAAGCGGGTGGAAATTACACCTCAGGTGCTGCGTCCGAAACGAAATATTGCCCGAACCGCCCGTTGAGAGATAATACACAAGAACAAATTAACTGAAGAAATAACACTTACACTATACAACACCTACACAAACAACATTACACTGATACCAACACAACACCGACACAAACATCAGACACACGACGGACACCTCACGAAAACGACAACAACCGTCGGCCCCTCTTGTCTCCGGAGAGGATGGCGGGGTAAGGGTTCAAGGGTGGAGGCAGGGGAATTTTCACTTTCAAAATTTTAAAATTATAACGCAACTTTTTCTTTCGAACTTAAACAAAATAATTATAAATGTATTTTAAATTCAAGTAACTGAGACCAGTTATGGCCTTCGGCTGGGTACTGGCGCCATTTTAATATGTTCTGTTCTGTTCTGTTGAGAGCGTGCGGGACGTAAATTAACTCGAAATACGTCAGCTGGATTCTAATGATTTTTTTTTGGTGTGGTGTGGAGAGATTTGGGCTGCTCTTATCATCGATGTCTTGAAAGCCGATGAGAGTGAAGAGAGGTAAATATGGAGCAGCGCCGAAATGCGAGGGCTGGGGAAGCGGGAGATCCCCGAGAAAGCCCGCCGACAAGCATCATCCCCACATGCGAAAATCCGGGAGCGGCCCCGCCGGGAATCGAACCCAGTTCGCCTAGAAGGGAGGAGAATAGTCTGATCGCTACACCACCGCGTCCCCCACACAGATTTTTGGAACTTAATATAGAAACTAGAGAAAAACAGTTCAAGATAATGTTTTATTTTTCAAGTTTGTGAGCAAAATATTTTTCGGCGGCAGAAATAGCTCGGTAGAAGTACATCACTCTGGTAAAATATTTTCTCTCGGTGAAAATAATTCTGTAAGATTGCGCTATCTTCGTTTCTCTGTATTTGGTTCCACAAAATGGTAAAATACGATTAATCGCTACAACCTTAATTCATGTCACATGCACCCTTCATGCTCGAATCGTGCAGCCATACACCTGTTAAGGTTTTGTTTCCATTGCGATATTTGCCTTACTCGGATCCTCTATTATAGCTAGTTGAAGTTTTATATTAAACACTTTTCAAGTCATATTTACTGTTTTCTGATTTCCCATTGTAAATATAAAAATTAACTCTGGCATGAATACAACGAACAGTAATGAAGCGTTTTTTGAAAACGGTAGGAAACTAGCCAGAACCAATTTAAGTTGACTCCACATTAAATAGGGCCAGGACCGTTTATACGGGATTTTAATATGCGTGGCATTATTTTTCCCGAATCGCAGCCGCGGTGCGGTGGTATAGTAATTAGGATCATCGCCTCCCATCTAAGCGAACAGGGTTCGATTCCGGCCGAGGTCGCTCCTGGATTTTCGCATGTGGGAATCGTGCCGGATGATGCCGCTGACGGGTTTTCACGGGGATCTCCCGTTTCCCTCTACCCTTGCATTCCGGCACAGCTCCATCGTCACCTCGTTTCACCGTCATCGGCTCTCAAGACGATGCAATGGGAGAGAGATTTGATGGTCGCGCTGGCCAGAGCAGTTGCTGAACATCACGAAGAGCATGACTAGTGGTAGCAGCAGTATGTGGACGAGTATTGTCTTTCTGAAACAGTACATCACTTTCCCGTTGAAGGCACGACAGCAGAACGATGTGGCGGGCTCTGTTTAACGGACCCTCCATGTACACAAACGATGGGCGACTATTGCAGCTTATTGCCCGCCACGCCGTGATGTCAGGAGTTGGGAGACAAATACGCTCCTGGAAGATGACGACCATCAGGTCGACGTCGCACATGTAAACGGCCATAACTAGCTGGAATGGAGGACATGCTCTCTCAGCTGAACACAACAGAGCCCCGCTACATTCTCAAGGCGATCGTTCCACGACACCGCAGCAGACGTGGCAGGAAAGGAAGCCTGGCCAAAGGCACACGTTCCCGTAGTACTGCTGCAAGTATACGGCTTCCAGAGGTACGTGTGAACACCCCTGGCGCCACACTCGCTCTGATCTCTGCTGTGTATGCGGTGCGGTCTGCCAATGCTGTCGTAAATGCGTCGACCTTCACGTGTAGGCCTATCTGCAATACGCAGCTCCCGAACCTGGTCTACGGGTTTTGGCTTGTCCAACTGACCACCTTTGATATCATAGCTACACTAGCAATACATCATGGCAAGTAAGTGCAGCAATACAGTTGTTAGCCAGTATCCTTAAACGTTCATCAGTTCTACACTCCTCGCATGCAACTATTGAACCCACATTCAAATGGGCAGCACTTTTTAGAGTGCTACAAAATTTCCTCCCGGCGGTGTATTTCGAAACACTTAATTCATTAATTTATTTAAAAAATAATAAAGAAAGTTTTTACTAACTTAGTATTACTTCCTAGGAATTTTATCTGGAGTAGACGCATTATAACGCTATGGATATGTAGCCTTGTAGCCCACGCGTTTCCAGGACTCCAGCGCGCTAAATAACTACAGGCAGGCGGTACACTTAACCATGAACATTCTACAGCGAAATTGACACAGCAGTAAATTAATACATGATTGTTACGATCTCCCATTGTCACGTGATGAACGCAGTGTTAGCCTGAATATGCAGAGAAAGGGGCACAATGAGACATGACGGAAAAACTAAGGAGGACTTTCGAAGGTGCACAAACCGCGACACCGCTTTATTCACATCACCATACAAACTCTCAATTTTGTTTAATGGTTGTATTGTCATAGGTGTATCAGTAATACAATCATACGTCGGCTCTGAAGACCTCGATTGTTAAGAGCGCCCAAATCTCTCCTACACCACCACCACCACCACCACAATCCTACAAAACTGCCACTGTTCGTATTGCCGACCTTTTTTATTTAACGGGCATAGGAGAATTTTTTTATTTCGCCATGTTTTTTTTTAAAATTAAGAACTGTATTCTTGCTTAAATTCTGGTGTTAAACAATTATTTTGTGCAGGAGGGAATCCTAGGGCATATTCTACCATATAAAAACCTATTGTAAATGTTTAAATTGCTCAATATCGGTAATTCAACCTGTTAACGAAATCAAGGAAGCGACAAGACTTCGCTGATTAGCTAAAACGCAAATCTGAAATTGTTTTTCGTGAATTTTTCCGGCACCACTTAACATTTATGTGAACTGTAAATACTCTTGAAAATACAAGATCACTCGGCGAAACATGTCGCTGTCCCACGAGATGGGGCAGCGACTTCACATGAAAGTATTTCGTAACTTGAAGTGTTCCGAAACATCATACGTTTCACTCTACGTTTATGGTAGTGCCACGCGCTTAGACACGTCGTATTGCCGGTTGCACCACTAACGTTCATTGCACTAACCCAAAGTCACTTTCGGATCTGAGCTAGCTTCCACACGGAAAAAAAAAAAACGATTGCGTCATGGAGATCAACACATGACTAGAGATCGCATGTACTTTTTAATGAACCACCGATAAAAGGAGGTTCGAAGACATGATCCAAGCTGAGACTAGGATTCACAGATACAGACACATATTAACGCACCAGAATTTAAGTTTGATTTTTTTTTAGGTTATGATCGTAACGATTTTGTTTACGGCTGTAACCACACTTGAGAATTTTAAACTAATAATCACAGTCTACTGTAAACACACGAGTTATATTAATGTTTCCCAGTTGTAATATTCGTGAAAAAGATAACAATTGCAACTTTTAAAAACCTTACAAATTATGCCCATAGTAAAATAGTCAAGATGAATGAATTGATTTTATTTAAGGAAACAAGCGACAAACACCTTGCGCAAAGCTTGTATACAGTTCGTGTATTCTTCTGCCTTACGTAAAATTAACTTTGCCATGGGCCTCATCACTTTATTCATGTGTCGGTGAAGTGTAACTGTGAAATTATTAGAAAAGTAAATATTTTAGGCTCATTTTTACAATTCGATGCATTGAAAAATAAAGAAAGCGCAAAAGAAATAATTTAAGTTAGCCAATCACAAATTGTTACCAAACACTTTTTATTTGACGTTTAGATATGGAACTACTTTCTCTCCATCGGTACCAACTTTACTGGGCGCATGTCACTCAGTGCACCCATTAAAATATATGTAGGTCGGAGTAGTGACTTTTTTCTAAGGTTGATTTTAAAAGTACTCACTTTATTGTGAACAGCCTTTAATTATTTTACTGTTACGAGAAATATATAAACTCCAATATTTCAAAATAAATATTTCAACTAATGTTCGAAGAAAACTAGTGTTTTTTTAAAAGGATAATGTTATATTTTCCATGAGAGCGCTGAAAGCCACCATTGCAGAGCATTCAAGCAGTTTGAATAGGAATAATGACTATTTATCCCCACTAGTTTTCACCTAGCGTGTCGCGTCCGTATGATGCCCCATGTATTCATTATAGAAGTGAGTTAATTTTAGCCCTGTCTGTTTTATTTGCGGCATAGTTCATAACTAAGCGGTGCAAAAAATTAATCATATCTGCCGTCACATTGAAGAAACAACCGCAAGCAACATACTCGAGAACCTGTATTTGTTCACTTGATGCTGTACTTTTTAGAATAATCTCACTAGTAAACGGGTTGCGCATGATTCTGTAGTTACTGATTTTATGGAATCGTTATCAGAGGTTTATAGTCTTCACGCAGATCAAATTAACTGCGATATAATCGTGAAAAACAAAATACAATCAAACAAGTGCTTGAAGTGTAGCCAGTGTGCAAATTAATGGGTGAGCTTCATGGCTATAAACAGTTCAGCTTTTAAAACTACAAACATTTATTTTTTAAAGGTGCTGAATATGTCTATACAGCTCTTTTTACTAATATAATGTTTACGAAGAGGTGAGTTGTTCTTTTGCATAGATAATGTGGAAATCTGTTTGAATAATTGTCGTGGTTATTGTCAGATGGGATTTTTCATAGTATATCTTAGCATAAATATCTATTTCTATTACTGTTTTGGTGGTCACTAACTGTGTAAAATTTGTAAAAGATGAAAGAGTTTGGTAGCGCAAATAGCCAATGAGGCACTGTTTACATTTTTTTTTTTTTTTTTTAGAAAAAATTTAATTAATAAATACCCAAATGGATTCATGATGACCGCGAGTGACTGTACTCGATGTGTTGCACGCACTTGAAGTGACTATCCACCCACCGCGGCAGGAGGGGCCACCTGAAGTGACGATCCGGCATCCCCACAGCAGTCGGACAGTAGCTGCCGAGACAGCAGGATTCTTGGCGAGGGTAGCAACTGTTTCATTTCCCCCGCCCCTGACGGGAACCCTTCCGGCGACTCCCTCGACCATCTTCGCCCTCCGCCGCTGTTTGTCCAGGGGTTGCGGCCCCTTTCAGGCCCCTTCAGGTATTTCTGTTAATTGCGTGCAGAAGGCACGAGGGGTGGGAGGCATGGCCCCGGCGGCAGGGAAGGGGGTGATAATTAAACCGACGTGGAGGACGAAGGGGCTGATCTTACTACGGCGTCTTCCGGCAGTCCGCGTGTTTCTTACTGTCGGCGTCCCCCCCCCCCCCCCCACTATTGCATCCCCCCTGGTCCGGTACACAAGGGAAGTCGGTGTGTCCGCTAGGGACGAGAGGAGTTCCAACAACGGACGTCGTGCTCCTTCCCGCCATAATTAAGTTTGCGCTACCGCCGCGCAAATTATGTGCGAAGCTGTACACTAACTGCACATCGGGGGTGTAGGTTGCTTGAGCCCGAATGCCTCGTGGAAATTCGTGAATTAATTCGGCAAGCAGCTTTGTCTTCGCAGCAATCTCTGTACACAGAAAATGCAAAAAAAAAAATGAGGCTAGACACCGTGACAGTAGCGGACTCCGAACCATATGACTACCCGATACTCAGAAATTGATTGATACATACCATAAAACTCACGCCATAGCGACCAGTATTACCAGAGAATCTTCCCCTCAGGGTCGGGCAATCCATAAGCTAGGCAAAGTTGCTTCTGCACGCCTTAAAAAGGGGCGAGGAGGGAGGGTACCTCAATTCACACAGCATATGTGGCGAAGTTATTTCTACGTAGTACAGTCTTATAACACTGCAATTTAATGTAATGCTAAGAGAAACACTTATGCAACAGTACTTACCTGTATTTTTATGTACCTGAATTCCATAAGCACTCGTACAGTTGAGAGTAAGGGAGGGTGGATTTGGAGGGGTGGGAGGGTTATTGAGTCTCATTACTATAAGAGATCTCTGCTACTGCTTCTCTTATTCACGCACAATCATTTCTTCATTATAGCTGCTGACATGAATGAGAAGGTGGATGCCATGTGATTCCGTTCTCCATTACAAACAATAACTGACTTAAAGCCATCAATGGCGCGTGGAAAAAAAACTGCATGACATTCGTAAAATCAATACAAGTGCTCGAAGCTTACCATGCCAACTACCAAAACATGAAGGCTCCTTCTAACTATTGTAATAAAATAACACGACTCATCTGCTGGCCTGTAAACCAATGACGTAGCCTAATTCTCACCATTCCGGTCAAACTGGGAATTTACTGTAGATGCAAACAGCAAGTGAGCAAACTGATGTGTGTAAAAGATGTTACAAAACTAACATAAAAATTGTTTCTGCAAAAAAAAAAAAAAACAATATAAGTAATTATTATTTTACTGGTTTTCATGCGTGCACTGCGCATGATTTTTTTTATTTGAGGTGTTTTTAACACTTTAATTAACATAACGCCATAGAAGAGAAACAGCTAAGGTTTCTTAACTATTGCATTTAGTTATGCCCGATTCTACCAAGAAAATTCGGCCAATTAAGTGCAAACAAACAATTTAATTTATATTTGGTAAACATCTCACAAGCATTAGCGTTCCGAATAGGCAGGTCATATTCAGTACTTTCACACTAATTTTGTTTCATGAAATACGATTACATTTCTGTTTGATAATAAAAATATAAAAAAGAATTAACTTTATACCAAACTTCTGAGCAAATTGCTTCGACACTGAAGACAAACATTATAAGGTTTTTCCTCGTTAAAGGAAATGAGTCCAAAAGTACTAAAAATTTTGGCTGACACCATTTCGAATTATCTATGCTTGAAAATATTTAACCACGGACTATACAGCCCAGACAAAAACAGCTTCTCGCGAAGGTACAGCTTACTATACATACACAACAGATGAAAGTGTCTCGAAAAGGTCAGGGACAGAGTAGTGTGAGCTCAAATGACGAATAATACCAACCTACAAATTTCAGAAATTTTCACAATGCACTGTTTAGCTTCAAGTTAACACCGTGCACGCTTAAACATCCAAACTTAATAATTAAATTTTACGGCATAAATTTAATCCGCAACACTGTGACTGGTTAGATGGCAGGCGGAATGAACACCGCACTACAAAGGAAGTACAATCTTTTAAAAAAGAAGCTGAAAGTTACGCTTAAAACAAGGAAACAAAATAAACTTCACAGAAAACCATTTCAGAAATGCATAAAAGGCGCCAAATTCAAATTACAAATAAAAAAAAAACCTACTGCCATGGTGGCTGCGGACAATAGCCTTCTACAAATTAAGTGATTTTAAACTACAGTTAGACCTTGAGAGATATGAGTGTGGCAAGCGTATGTATAGGGCTACGCGAATGAGTATACAAAGAACAATAACAATGTTTTCTATCTTTTAAACAAAATTTGGGTACATCACATTAGTGTTTTACATTTGACATATTATTGCCCTGAAAACACCTTCAGCTGTCAGGCAGACCAGTTCTTCATTTCTCACTAATAGAAAGAAACATCCTGTGGAACAAGGTAACATGTAGTTAATAAAAACATGGCAAAACTGATAGAAGAGATAGTTAATTGTTATACATAACTGATTTTTAGTTTGTAATTTAAACATAATGTCGACATTCAAAACACGTCTCGGATATCGAAACAGAATCGAATGGATTAGTGTGTTAACTATAATCGACCGACAAATATCCTGTTTTAAACGAATTATTGGGTGGTGCCGAGATACTTTCTGGAAAAATTAATTAATTCTGCTGCAGAAATAAAGTTTGGATCCCTGGAACTGAAATTCCGCTTCCAGAAGGTTGACCCTCCCGGCTGCGTACAACTTAGGGGGCAGGAATAAGAAAACTGCAGCCCTCTCCGGGGTTACAAGAGCAGGACTTAGGGAGAGTATTTACCCTGCGAGAACTTGTCTAAGAAACAATACAATCCAGGGGAGGGGATGGGGGCAGAGAGGAAGGTTAGGAGAAATGTCGCCAAGACACTGCGCCCGCCATCCATCACAACCACCCTAGCCAGCCACCCTCCCTTATCCCAACCACCCTTACAGGACAACTCCCAACCCCCACCATCCTCCACCACTGCCCCTTACACAAGAGACTGCGGTGCGAGGCCGAACTTGCCACTAGAAGCGTGTATGCGAGGCGCCCCGGGGGCATATTAGCAAGGACCCAGACATAACCTCACTTCCTTCCACTTCCATTCCAAGTTTCGGTGTTCAACACTTGCTCTGGCCCGAGGTCCTCTCCCCCCACCCTTCCCCCTTCCGAATCCCTTCTCCTCACGCTCGCGACAAAGCAGCCCTCCGGAAATGTACTGTGCTGCTATCTTGCGGCGCTTGGTAGGAACTTGCCGTAGCCACTTGCCCTCTTAAGTGACTGGCGAGTTGGTCTGCTGGAGGATTTCTTACTTTTAGCCAGGCACTGCATTGTCTATGAACGTCATTCGCGTTTATCCAAGCCTGAAATATTTCAAAACATGAGACTATCTGGCCATGCGTATGGGGAAGGCGATATGGTACGACATTTTCAAAACAAAAGTTTAATATTTTGTCCCAATGTAACTGTAACGGGAAACGCGTTTGATCAACTATACCCTACAAGACTCTTTTTTAAGTTTTCAAAATGTAGGTCAAAACCGGGACTCGCTTTACTAATTAGGAAAAAAAAAAGTTAACAAAGTTCAATACCATGTCATTATTATATGCATAGCGTTGCCAGTGGTAAACATCTGTTGCATTTATTGGTGAACACACGGTCAAATTTGGCCTAAATTCATATACAATACTAAGAACAGTTTTAGATATGTATTTTATGAAGTATTTATGAAGTATACTGCCTATACATATTTCAAGTGAAACGTAATTAGATCAGGGGCCGATCCACAGGGGAAAGAAAGGGAAAATTCCCCCTCCCCCAAGTGTGAGGCTGTTTAGTGAATAATTATCACCATAAACATTTTTAGCCAAACATATAAATTAGTAGGCCATTATCTACTTTGAAAACGTTTAGTGTCGCTGTTTCTTTCCAAGAAAAAATCCTACAGCTGTTGCACAATTTTAATTAATTGAATTATTTTTTACAACAAAGAGAAAACATTTTATATTTCATTTTACGCGGCAACACAATACCAATCTAGCTATTTTTATTGTAAGTATGTATAAGTTTGCTGTAGCGCCGTGTTGGGCGCTGGCCGCTGGTGTCGTATAGTTGATTTGTATCTTCATAGCTAGCAAGCAGCAGCACAGTTGATTTTCTTAGATTGTCAGTGAAGGAAACGCCAAGAAAATGTTGAAGAAATGTCTCATAAAATGGCGAACCATCAAAAAGTCCAAATGAAAATAACTGTGAGTAGCCCTAAAAGTAATTTGTACTAACTTAAACATTAATGCAAATACGAAAGTAAATCTAATAAAGTTAACGCTTATAACTCGGTCACGTGACTACATTTGTTAGATTACTAGGGGTTTATTAATTTGGTCTCGAATATTTAAAAGCAAAAATCTGTAAACGATCGATCGAAAAAATGTGTAAAATTATTTAACGTTAGCGACTCGGTTGGAACAAAATCATTGTCTTAAAAGACTGCAGTAGTTTCCAGTGCTTATCACAATGCCAGTACAACATTTTAAAATACTGCTTCAAAATATATTGGTTACTACATTGGTCTATAAATAGAGAGTCCTTCAGAGCCACCTGAAAATTATTCTTATCCATTCTCTAATCGTTCCGTTTCGGGAAAACATGTAAGGCATTTTGTGAGGAAGGGTCACTTGCAGGCTCATTAAAATTAACTTTTATTGTCTCATGTCAAAAAGGGTTTGTTTTGCAAATATTGCCCCTGGTTTACAAATCGCAATAAGGGTGGTTATTGCAAAAATGTTCCTCTTAGAACTCTTGTTACAGAGCCCCTCAAGAACTTCAAAGATATGGTGGGTGCTGAAGGTTCACCTGGAAACCATAGAAACCATCAATATAATAGGAATGCTGTGTTTGCCGGAAAAGATTTCCTGAGAACATATTATCACCATGATAAGGAAGTCATAAATCTTGTAAGTAAACAACGATTATCTCAATAAAACTGTGAATGGCTTCTTCCGATATTTAAACCATCATTATGCTTGGGAGGCAAAACATTCCCTTTCGAGGCAACAGAGCTGACAGTCCTGTCTCAGCTCATGACATAGTAGCCACCAATGAAGGAAACTTTCGAGCTATGTTGTGTTTCAGGTTGGATGCTGGTGACAAAATTCTTGGACAACATTTGCAGTCTTCATCCTCTAGTGCTACATATAAAAGCAAAACAACCCAAACCTTATTATTGAATGCTTCAGAATGGAGATTACAGACATCATTGTAAAGAGGATTGCCAAGTCTCGATTTTAATCTACAATTTTTTATGAATCTCCTGATTTGTCAAACAAGGCACAAGTGAGCCTGATCCTTCAGTATGTTCATTTTGGCGACAGCAATGATCTAAATGAACACTTTATCACTTTCATAGATGCATTTGGAAATTTGTGTGAAACTGTCAATCAACCTACAGAAATTCAAGATGATATCTTTGACTTTGGCAGGAGTCTTCATCCGGTTGGAACCGAGAGTGCTTTAACTGAAGATACATTAGGCAGAATTATCCAACGAAAATTAAAATAATTGGGATTGTCTCTTAATGATTGCGTGAGCAACGGAACTGATGGATGCTCTGTTATGATTTCTGAAAAAGGAGCTGTCAAAGAAATTCAGAAGGAAGCATCAAATGCTGTCATGACTCCATGCTACAGTCATAAGCTGAACAATGTTACCTCACAATCATCTAAAGTTAAGATCATTGAAAATACAGTCGATGTAATGAAAGAAGTTATCTGTTTCTTCTCTTTTCCAAAGCGCAGTACAGTTTTGCATCAATTTTTGGGGCATATACTTGCGCAGCTTTGCAACACAAGATGGGTTGAACGACATGTTGGAGTTCTCCAATTTACCACTGACATGCCAGAAATTGTTGAAGCATTGTGGAAAATATCCGAGTAGAAAGACAAGGTTACAGCTGCAAAGGCAAAAGTTATGATTGCTGATGTGCTGGAGACACAGTTAATTGTGGGATTATTCTGTCTCAGTGATGTATTTGCTTCAACACTTCCAGTGAGCCAGTTTTTCCAAAAAGAATCTCTTGACGTCACAAATGCCAGTGAAACAATTACGCATTTTCTTTCGCTCTTGAAGTACGAAGTGCTGATTCTGAGCAACATTTTAAGGTTTTGTTTAGTCAAATAGAAGAAGAAATGGCACGAAAAGTGGACATTGAACTCCGAAAACCTAGGATTTGTGGGCGCCAAGAGCATGTCCAAATTATGCAGTTTCTTCTGTTGAGGACTATTACAGGATTTGTGTGTGTGTATTCCTCTCTTAGATCACATTGTAAGTGATCTAAAAGAAATATTTTCATCTGAGGTACTTAAAGTGTTTAATCTACCAGTTTTACTCCCGGAAATAATTGTTAACATGGAATTTTCGCAAATGAAAAGTGCTGTTGAGTGTGTTATCAGCCGTTTCACACATTTTCTCGGTGGAAGTTGAGAATTGCAACTGCTTAAGACCAAGGGAGAGGCGTCACATTGGCAACAGATGTGGGGAAGTGAGAAAAATCGCAATGCAGTGCTTACAACAACAGCAGAAACTGCACTCGAACCACGTGACAAATATTTATATTCTCTCACTCATACTCTTTTGTAAATCCTCTGCACCCTTCCTGTTAGTAATGCCAGTGCACAAAGAAGTTTCTCAACTTTGCGACTTACCAAAACTTGGCTTCGAAGTACAATGCTGGAATATCGACTTATAGGCTTAACACTTCTTCACATTCATTATGAAATACAGGTAGATCCTCAGCAAGTAATAGAAATGTTCTCTAAAATGGAATAAACACCGTATGATTATGTAGTTAAATGTGGCTGTAACACTTTACATAGTTCTGTTTTCAGGATAAGTAGTTGCATTTATAAGAGTTAACTTTTCAATTCTATTGTGTATGTAATTATCATGTATGCTAATAGTAAGGTGGCAAGTGTGGCTTTTGATCCATTAATATAGAAATTTCTAATTGATCAAAGAACTGTACATGTGACATATGCCATGGGACACTTGTTACGCCTTTCTAAAGAATTTAAAGAATTCTTTTATGATGTGCCAAACATTGATGGTAAATTTTGTACATATACATTATAAATGCAACTTACTACAGTTTATATTCACAGAGACCATGGTTTCCATGTATACAGGAAATATGATATTTTATGGTAGAAAATTGTTCTGCTGTTCCTGTGTGAGCATCATGCTTACTTAATAGTAAGGGTGTGTTGTAATTTGTTTAGTTTCAATCTATTACACTTACCTTTGTATTTTGTTATTGTAACATGACAATTATGATTTATTCTTGTTCAATATTTTGAGAGTAATTTGTGAGTTATCGAAACAGATGTTTGTGATGTATATTGCACCATTCTCTTAGTACAAAATTGCGAATTTTGTAACTTGATAAATATTGTAGTTAAGAATTGTGTACATAATCTCCAGTTATTGTCGCTATTATTTTTCTTTCTTGCATTGTTAAAACGCCTTTCAGATATATATATATATATATATCTGAAAGGCGTTTTAACTATATATATATATATATATATATATATATATATATATATATATATATATATATATATATATATATATATATATATATACACACGCACACACATAAACACAACAGTAGTGTAACCAGGGGGGGAGGGTTAATTGTGTTTAGATTAGAAATTACTCCCCTCCCCCTTTTTTTACTCAAACAAATTTTATCTTTAAAAAATATTAGTAATTCTACTAACAGTATAGTCTATGTCTAGTCTACTTAAAAATCACCATTTTGCACCTTGAAATCCAAATTTTTTTCCGGGGGAGGACCCCCAGTCTCCCGTTTTATTGGTGGGATCGGTGTTCCTTTATAAAAAGTTATGTTCCCCCTCCAAAATTGCTTTCTGGATCCGCCCCTGAATTAGATAATCTTCTTTCAGCTCAAGAATTAAAAAAAAAAGTTTTGACCTAGTGACGTAAAAGAATTACGCTTATCGGTGTTTCAGTGTTGGAAAATATCAACTCCATATTTACGGATTACGTTGCTGAATACAAAGATACAGTAATTTCTAAAACATAGAAAAACTGAACTCAATCAACCTAAACGACTGTCCTCACGATCAAGTTACTCAAAAATATTCAAAATATTTCATGCAGTACAAAATTATACTGATTTTATACACAATCTAATAAAAGTTTCCATCCACCAAGGACGATTCTTCTTTGTGGTAAGCAGTCGAACAAATCTATCTGTCAGCGCTTGTGAAGTGAACTAAACATCACGCATGGAAAATTATGAGACTTGATTCACAACTTAAAACATATAACGTTTAAGTGAATATTTAGTATTTGCTGAGATGTACCCAGTATAACGACATTATTTGCCCGCTCGTTTTAGACACTCTGCAGTACGTTTATAGTCCATTCGAGGTTGCTTCCAATTTTTCTGAAGCCCTGAAAGTTCTATTTCCACGCAAGTCCTCCATCTTATGCAAACAAAACATAACCTAGTCTAGAAAACTACGCCAAAGGGTCAACGCACCGCATTCATGCGCTCTCGGCGTAATAATATTTTGCTTAAGAACTATTTCTTAATTGGCATTAGCAACGCACCTATTTTCTCCCGTTTGTAAAATTGTAAACGAAATATTATAATTTACAGATAAAATATAAGTAAAAGTTCGATTAATCCACAAATAAGTTACTTTTATGTATACACGAGTGCAACACGCTTGTGATACATGAAATACTTACGAAACAACCAAACACGTCATACAGGGGGTGATTTTTTAAAGGTTTGATTCAAAAAGTGTGAATAAAGTACCTTATTTGTGGATTAATCGAACTTTTACTTATATTTTATCTGTAAATTATAATATTTCATTTACAACTGTAGTTGAAGCTAGTTTGTACAGAGGTCAAATCGGGCAGGAAACGTTTAGTAATTGATTTCGTTTGAAACACATGTTGCACTTCCATACATTCTTTCCTGAGTTCTGTAGCTTGTCTGTGGTATTGTGACAATGCAACATGTGTTTCAAACAAAAGCAATTACTAAACGTTTCCTGCCCGATTTGACCTCTGTACAAACCGACTTCAGCTGACCAGCAGGTGGATATAAAGTCGGGCCCACAGCAGCGCGTTGCGCGTGTTTTAGTACACATTTGTCAAGCGATTTACGCCTATTTCCCGACCCTCTGGACCACAAGTGTTTTACATCAAATTGCTCGTCTCGGAGCACTGTACACTGTTATGTACAGTTGTAAACACTTATCGTTTACATCCTGTATAGTGGTAAAGCGCGAAAGGCTCCAGAATTTGTTTCGGAACCAGGGCATACTGTACTATATCTAACGTTCGCATCAGCTCTCAAGATCTCGATGCTAGGAGTAGCCCAAATCTCTTCACTCACTCACTTACTCGAACGTTCGAGTCGCTTTTTCCACACAGCATATGATATCCGATGGGTAGCCAGAATTAATCAATAAAAAGTTCGTAATATCCTGATGTCCATAGGATATCCTGGGCTCCGCCACCCTGTTAAAAATTCCCGTATATTTACGAAATGTTTTACGGAAATGTACAGTGTATATACGGAAAGGCAATCCGTAATGACGAAAAACGGAGTTAAGTCCGTAAAAACAAAATACGGAAAGCCTCCGTATACCATTTCGCTTCGAGTTACGGGGACGAACAATGCCGATTCTACACGAAGCTTTCTTCGCCACTGAAACAAGAAAATTACCGGTTCTGCTGCAGTTAAGGTTATCAACGCGACGCGACTATGGCCTATTCTTTCAAAAATGAAAAAATAACGTCAAGCGTCTGTATCATTTGGCAACACTAAAAATACACTAAATTTAATAGAAAATGAATTTTTGCTTTTGCCTTTCGAATACAAATATAAAAGTTATACCACAGTTTTCAAATGAGATTTGTAGGTGAATGGTTTTTTTAATCGGGTTCAAAACTCGCTTAAGTACAAAATATTTTAACTTTTTTAATGTCATTTTTTATACACGGTAGAACACCCACATAACGAAAACAAAAATCATTTTTATTATCTCTTTATATTTTAAACGGAAAGTAGAGAAAATTAACTTGAAAATTAACGGAGAGGTCCCGTGAAATTTACGGAAAGTCCGTTTATGAAAATCAATGTGTCCGTAATCTTACGGAGAGTTTAAGGACTCTTCTGGATAATTTTTTACCAGCACTTTTCCGTAAAATGAAAGAAATTTTTTTTTAACGGTGCATATATTATACCAGACATCGGGTATCATTTTCTTACGTCAACAAATATCTCCAGGATATCCAATTGGTAAAAAATAGAATAGCCGCAAGGTATACCCCAGATATAGGGCCTATTATTGAGGCCCCGATGTTTAAGGAATATCCTGGTATCCAATGTCCTATGACCATGTGACAACTCGAAAGTGGACTTTTGGACTACTGGTTGATGCCCATGAAACATCGTACAGACTTACTTGGATGTCTGAGGATAACCCTAAATTCCCTACAAGATATTCCTTAATATTCTTACGTTATCGGCCTGCTGTGTAAGTTTAATCAAATAATAATTGCGCGTGGCATTAAGTATCTTTTAATACATAAAATAGGCAGGTCGTTCATCAAGACATTAGAAGGCGGTGAAGTACTACATGTAAGGTACAGTAATATTTTCTTTTTTATAAAAGCGACTCGAGACTTTAGACCCAGCATTAATTATTTTGCAATAGATGCTATGGTTGGTACTCAGTCCAGAGTAAGTTTATATGTAAGTAAAAGTGCCGTTGTTAGACAAGAAATGTAGTTTAATGATAAATATAAATTTTAGCAAGTTGTATACATTCAAGGATTAACAGACAGTGTTGATTCATTCCGAATAATCCGTTAGGTACATCGTAACTAAGATTGAAGAAACCACAGTAGTCAACATCATACATCTAATTAATATTTTAATCTACACCATGCATCCTACCAAGATACCAACTTTGAGGTGGAATTTTGCCGAAAATAGATAAACTTAATATGGCTGAAGCTAGGCGTATCATGTTCAAATGAGAGAAATAACCATGGCAAACTCCTTGAAATGACAACAAAGCAGCAGCCATAAAATTAACCATTGACATTTCGATTACGTCAAGAGCAATGATTTCTAGAAGCCTACTCAACGAATTCGTAAAATTTTTTGTTCTCTAGGGATTTAGCGGACTCGCAACGTTGTCTTGGAAGAAGCTGTTCATTTAGTATATTTCAGACATTTACGACTCACCCACAAACTTAGGACACCGAAAAACGAAATGATTCGGAGCCAACTATGTTACCGTTATCTTTAGTTCTACATTTTAAAGTGGGATGTTAACCTCACATTTTTAAGTTTTTATGTTCTCCAAATTTCTATATTCATCGGGAACGTTCCAAAAGAATTATAAAACTATGAGCAGAAATAGAGCCACGTAGATGATTAAGCTTGTTAGCAGAAGTGCCGTTCAATGTGAATAGGAATCAGTAACATATCATTGAAATACTAGTCACTGAATGTGCGTTTATAAACTTTTGTCGAATGTTGAATAAGCCAAACGAGTAGAGTTGGTAACCAAAGCCTTATATTAACTGGGTTTACTGGAAAACAGCAGAAATCACAATTACATTGTATGAAACTGAAAAACTGTAGTAATCAGCTGCTACTAATTTCTATTTGAGCAATTTTCATGAAACACGATAAAACACTTTGTAGAAAAGTCCCCCTGCCAAATTTTTGTGGTCACTACAAAATAATTTTCAGTAACCACAAAACTTAAAGACTAAAAAAATATTTGGCAAGGAGACCAAATTTTTTTTTTCATTGTAGTTTTACTGATCTGCAGACACTTTGAATTTTTCATATGTATATATATATATATATATATATATATATATATATATTATATATATATATATAGAGAGAGAGAGAGAGAGAGAGAGAGAGAGAGAGAGAGAGAGAGAAACTCTGTAAGCATACGTATAAAATCTTTCGGCGTTCTTTCTGTGCCGGATAAATTGTAAGTGCAGACCCTAAGACTTCGTATTAATATTTAGGTGGCAGGATATATTTCAATCTTTTGAATAACTTGTCGGCCTGCGTGATTGCGCCGTCGTTAATATGATACGCTACAGAGAACCGCCAGCCCCAAGGTTCAGTCATATAGTTGTGATTTAAAAACTGTTCAATATTTTTTAGTGGTATCTGCTTACGAATACCACACAAAAAATTGTTTGTGTCCGAATGCTAGTTTCCGTCTTTTATTTTCTTCTCTGTACTCCATTCACGGTTACTTCGCACTTTTCTGAAGCCCTGCTAAAGTTCTACTTCCAGTATATTCCTCCGCCTCGTGCAAACTTAGTTTAACTAAGTCTAGAAAATCACACCAAAGGACAACGCACCGAGTTACTGCGCACTCAGTTGTAATGATATTTTGTATGAGAACTATTTCTTACTAAGCGCTACCAACACAGGTAAAACTTCAATTTAACCAAAAATAAGATACTTTCATGTTAAGAGAGTCGTAAAACGCTTGTGATGCATGACATATTTAGGAAATAACCAAACATGTTATACATCGGGTGATTTTTCAAAGGTTTGATTCAAAAAGAGTGAAGAAACTGCGAATGGACTATAATGTGTTTTTTTTTTTTTTGTGAAAAAGGGCTAATACGAGTGTTTCACCATCACTTTAACGTACGAAATTTCCGGTACATGTTACTCAACATACCACAGCGACATGGAGCATATACTTATGTGTATTTAATATTACGGCATAGAATGATAAGAGTCGCCACTGAAAGTCATACGAAGAGAGTCGATGAGAGAAAGACTACCTTGAACATAGAGGTGACCAGGCATTCGTTGTGTGTATCTTGGTCACCCTTAGCGCACCTACGCTGCTAGGCTTCGGACACACAAAATACCTTCAGTCAGGTGACGCCCTTAGTCTTCTGGGGTCTAACATAGGTGGTAGCGAATCAAGAAATCGGCCTGTTGTCAGGCAGGTACAGGAAGGTCAAGTCCCGCTGCCGATCAGGTATACCGCGAAATTGTACGACGTATAACAAATACAGCGAAAAAATACTTTCACGAGTTCAAATACCCTTAGGCTATGTATCAATATCCTGGGTATTCTCAAGCTTGGGTTGTTTATTGGCTACTGTTCCAATGAGTAGCAAGTTTTACTCCGGATCATGTAGCGCTGGGTTCTGTACGTTCTGGCCTCAAGGTTGTCCAGGGCGCGAATAGTAAACAGCGATCCGATTCTTAACATAACAGAGGTAGGAGTGCATGTTTTGAAGTCTAGCTTCTCCTTAACCCGCTAGGTCACGAATTAATTTGTAGGCCGAAGTGTCGTATTCATATAATATTTCGATATGCACTGTACTTGAGTCTAGTGTTTTTTTTTTTTCAACAGCGCGCCACGTGTTAAACAACGGGTGTGGTAACTTTCACAGATCATATTGCCCGCAAGGAAGAATCTCGAGGAATAGGATACCGATTCCTTGCCGTGTACTGTTCTGGTCATAAACATTCTTCGTGCGCGACATGTTCACGATCATTAATTTGCGAAATTTTCCTCTTCCGAAATACGTGTATGTACCATTTTCGAGAGTAAGCTCCTATGGTGGTGGGGGGGGGGGAGGAGGGAATTCTCCCCTTCCGTGTGTCTACACCATTCATGATGACTTCCAACTTTCCTGAAGCTCTGCCAAAGTTATACTTTCAGGATTTTCCTCCGCTTCGTACAAACTAAGGCATAGTAAATTACGTTTTGCATTAGAATTATTTATTACTATACGTTACCAACACACATTTTTCTCTCTGTCTTTATTCGTATTAGTTATAAATTAAATATAATGAATTATATAACTTACATATAATATAAGTAAAAGTTAAATTTTACCAAAAATAATGTACTTCAATGTTAACCAAAGTATAAAACACTTATGATACATGAATTATTTAGGGGACAACCAAATAACAAATATGTCGCGCAAGGGGTGTTTTTCAAAGGTTTGATTCAAAAAGTGTGAAGAAACCACGAAGAGCTTATATCAGCCACTGATGTAAGGGCAAGCGAGCCCAGTCGACGCTGGTGAGCGAGTCGACGTCCTGAGCTAATGAGCTTGCGGATGGAGCGATACGTGTCCGCACGACACCCCCAACCCTCCCCAAATCACCCTCGCGGTCACCAGCCCCTCGAAGGACTCCTCGCCAAGACGCCTCCCCCCCCCCCCCCTTCCGCGGAACGGCAGCGTGAAGGGGGTGGGTCGCCAGATATCGCGCAAAGTCGTGGCGCGGGCCCCCGAAAGACGCCGTCGTCTACCCGACGTCGCCTTCCGGCCAGGAAGCAGGCAGACGCTAATCTCTGTTCCGCGCTAATGTCCTTCCTGCCTTATCGGGCCGGTGCTAGCGAACAGCAGGATGGGAGAGGGGAGAGGAGGTGCAGCGGGCGAGCCTACAAGGACATTCCGGCCAATTGCCGAGAACAAGGAGATGGCGTTTTCTTACCTCCTCCTCCGACGTCCTTCTTCGGTACGTGGGGAATGTGTGTTCAAAACAAGGGGCGGTCTTGTCTGTGGATGTGCATTATAGAGCTTGTCCGCCAAAACATAGGAAACCTAACATGTTAAAATTAAAATGAAACTATTATACCAGACCGTGTAGATATTGGGGCAGCGGTGTGCGCAGTGGCTAGCGTGCTCGCCCCCACCCCCACCTAGGCGATCCGGGTTCGATCCCCGGCGGGTTCGCTCCCGGATTTTCGCTAGTGGGAATCGTGTTGGACGATGCCGCTTGCCGGCGGGTTTTCTCAGGGTGCTCCCGTTTTTCCCCCATTTCAACGCCGCTCCATACTAGGGTCTCATATCATGTCATGTTCAGGGATGACGGGCATATACGTGTCCCGGCTGGAAAGCCTGTCATTCGGAGGGCGTTGCCTCGCCCTGGGCCCACCCCCCACACGAATTTATTATTATGTAAGTCTGAAAGTTTAACTTCGTTAGTTGTTGTTTGTTTAAAAACTTCCACATTTTAAATGCCTTAAATTTTTTGGCTCTCTATGGCGAGGGACAAAAATGCAGCTACAATAACGTCGTAGCATGACATCTCCTGTTATTCCTACCTTCATGGTCCAAACAAATACCCCTTGAGCCATTCTGTCTCCATTTATGTTTTTTTTTTTATGAGATGAAAGACTTAGCACTTTTGAGTGTTTCCAACGTAATATTACGTCTGCTGAATTTAACCCTTTCAGTCACAATGTACTCTATTTGGAACGTTGCATATCAAGTGGCTTGAATGGTCCGCACTGTACACAGCAGAACATACCGTCCAATGAGAAAGGTTCCCGACGTGTAGTGGACATCATTCGTTGCTGATAATATGTTCCGTAGCCTCATAAACCACTGCTGCCAGTAACATAAAGCACATACATATTTCTATTGCTCCCGATGTAAGGCAAAGCGTCGTCTTGATTTCAGTACAGTCCGAACAAAAGATTTGTTTGTTGCAACGCCTAAAATTATATACTAATTTATTTCTGACTGAAAGGGTTGACGAGTTGTGTGGAGTTTGCCGTTGAAGACACGGGCGAAGAAATATCAGTTCCCCTGCAGTTTTCAAACGGTTCTCTGCAACGCAACATTGCGTTAGAAACACTCGAAGTGCTAATCACTCATAGTTAACAAGCTGGATTGTATTTAATTCTACGTAGGAAAGAACATTTGATTGGGACACTTTCAACTCGGCATTACATTGGCAGAGAACGGGCCAGTAATGAATGTTGTAGACTACATTTATAGCAAGCCATCGGGTACTATGTTAACCAATAAGACGGTTGTAAGTGAGAAAAAAAGGGACCAACAACAGTCGTGAATGTAGCATGTCTTAATTTTCAGCGAATCTTTACCGCACACAAAGTGTTACAAAACCATTTAGTTAAGACCCGTAATTTTTCGAGAAACAATCTGAGCACGCGTTCATGTACGAGAACCGGTGAGTTGTTCATTGGCTATCATTTCTACCGTTCCTTTATTTGGTTTGACCACACGGAGTTCTGCGTGCTTGTACTTGAGTTGAGAGATTTGGGCGGCTATTAACAACGAGGTCTTGAGATCCGATGAGGGTGAAGCGAGGTGAGAATGATGCAGCGAACGGAATGCAAGGGCGGGGGAAACGGGAGATACCCGAGAAAACCCGCCGACCAGCGATACCGTCCGGCACGATTATTCCCACTTGCGGAAATCCGGGAGTGATCCGGCCGGATATTGAACCCGGTTCGCCAAGATGGGAGGCGAGCAGTCTAACCGCTCAGCCACCGCAGTCCCTCTGCGTACTTGAGTAATAAATATTTGCTACTAGCTCAAGGTTCTCTAACGCGTGTCGAATCGACCACGGTCCAAGCACACAATTACACGAAACGTACTGAAGTTCAAAGTCTTGGTGGTTTACAATTTTTTTAATGCACATCGTAAAAGTTTCACTTTTATAGGCTGTTCACAGTAAAGTGAGCACTTTTTAAGGCCCTTATACATTTTTCCTTCCATCCAAATTTCATTTTCCTGGTTCTTTTTAATATAAACATTGCAGTGTGACCAATACACACAATGTATACATTTCATCGCCATCAAAATTTAATGCCCGAGGCTGCAATAAGATATATTTATTAGCGGTTAATGCCTGTTGCGAGGGCCTTAAAAAGTGCTCACTTTACCGTGAACAGCCTATAAGAGAGTAGTGTACCAAACGGAAAAAAGAGCGCGGGCAATAGAGAGATCTTTCCTCTGTAGTACACAAAAGAAAGGTTTAGTTTTTCCAAACTAAAATTAATCATTGTAATTTTTGTTTAAGCATAAACGAAGTGTATAAGCTTATTTGAATTAACTACCCTGGTTCCTGCCGACCCTATAATGCTGTTGTAAAAGCCGATTTATATTGGTCACCCCACTTAAGAGCACGTGCTTCGTATATACGAGATACTAATCGCTATAATACAGGCATTGTAAATCCACACTGTCCTTATTTTATTGCTAGTGTCCTCCAGGCAACACATCCGGGCTGATTTCGTTAAGTTATGGTATATTTTAAGAAAATGTAAAGTGATAATTCTTTAACATATCAATACACATCAAAATATCAATACAAAATGAGTTTACTGAATGAAATGTTTTCACTCATACCTATACGCAATCTTTACCATATAAAAATTCGTGCTTTCTTAAAACTTATTTCATACTTTGATAAAAAAAATTAGTGAGTTTAGCATCTTAGAAAATAAGAAACAAGAAATGTCAATACCTGAACAAATTTTTAATTTATAAAATCTTTTAAATGGACATAGCGTTTTTTAAAGAACAAGTCTTTCTTTTTCTGGATTACACGCACACACGCACTTAATTTCGTATATGCACACTTATTCTTCTTTTCTCAAGCAAGTATCGTAAAATAAATTAAATTAGTGCAAATACTAGAATGGAACACATAAAGAATGAAATACTCAACATATTTAATTGGATTTGAGTCAGGAATGAATTGATTATTTGAAAAGATGTTGATGATTTACAAAATCAACCCCGTTGTAATTTGGAGAGAAAAAAAACAAAGTTCAAGATATTAAAACGCAGATCTCCACAACTAACTGTAATTCCTCAAATGGATGTCACTGTGTTTCTTTTGGCTGCCTTAGTGAGTAAGATAAACTATTCTCTGAGCTGACGTTAATAGTCGGGAGAAATCTTAGGGAGTAAATACGAACGAGCAGTGCAATCAGATAGGAATCGCGTACATTCGGTACGAATATGGACCAGGCTGTCTGGTGGGAAGGAATATGATGGTGAAGCATACAAACCCTTCGCGTGTGTGCAGAAAGGGTAGAAAAATGAGGGGAAAAAAAGCGCGAGGTGATAGATCGGCCGCATAAACTTCACGACTTGCTAGAAATGAGGCCTCGAGATGGCCCCTTCTCTGCAATGAAATTGTCTCATAAACTCTCCCCGTAGTCAGAGAGTAAAAAAAAAAAAGGTCATGTTGTTATTTTTGGCTAGTAAAGTCGCAATGGGCCGTGAAACTTGTGAGTCTGATTGGAGGAAAATTCTATCCGCACCCTTCGAACCACCCCCACTCCACCAACCCTCCCGCTGTGACCTCCGCGCCATAACTGCTGCATGAAGTCGCCGGGGAAATAATAACAATAATAATATGCAACAAGGCATGACTAGAGCCCGCGCACGTTAGCTTGACAAACGGTCAGGCGCTTGGTTTCTTATCCAACCAGACGCCAGGCATATGCCTTGTTTTCCAAGTGCGGGCGACTTTGTTAGAAAAAGCGCACAAGTGCTCTTATATATGCGTCTCGAACGGACGGTGCATATCAGTTTTAAAGGCTGTTCACAATAAAGTGAGCATTTTTGAAATCAACCTTAGAAAAAAGTTACTGCACCTACATGTGTATATATTTTAACGGTCGTCACGAGAGACATGCGCCCAGTGAAGTTGGTATCGATGGATGGGAAAGTAGTTCCATATCTTAAAGTTGAATAAAAAGTGTTAGGTAACCATTTCTGTTACCTTAAATTATTTCTTTCGCGACCCTTTTTTTTTTATTTTTTAAATGCATCTAAGTGTAAAAATGAGCAGATTTATACAATATTTACTTTTGTAATAATTTCACAGTTTCATTCGACCGACGCATGGACAAAGTGGTGACGCCCATGACAATGTTAATATTACATAAGCCGGGATAATACACAACGTGCACACAAGTAGATCTTAAGCAGGGCTTTCAAAAGTGCTCATTTTATCGTGAATAGCCTATACCAACCGTTACTACACCGCGCGCCGTGAATTATTCTTCTAGACATTTTCGTATTTGCTGTAATGATTCCCGTCACTTGTGATTTATTACAATTGCAATGAAAAATATATGCAGTTTTGATGCCAATGTGAAAGTGTTGGCTTTTACAAAGAGATAACTCCTTGTAGAGAAAAAAAAGTGAAACTATTGATATTCTGTAACCCTTTTTCCTTGATACCCATATTTCGTAAGGTGAAAAAAAATAATAACTTTTACTCCCAATTTAGGCTATTTAACATGCAGTAAAACGATTACAGCCTCGTAATATACTTTCGTATTCTATTTTAAGGAGCTCGTGGTGTTTAAGTCTCAGACACAGATGTCAATATCATATTTATGGTCATATAACTAGTTGCATCAATAAAACAATGCCTGAAACATTATGTAGGCTTAATTTTGTTGGTAAAAATGTTACCTTATGCATTTAAGCCAAAACCATGTTACATACGACCCAAAAATTTAATTAAACTTTAATGAAACAACTGAAGTTAAAATTATTTACTAATATATCAAGCACAGGCAGTAATTATCGTGCACACCGGAGAAGTAGATCTTCGTAGGTACTGATCTTAGTTTGGGTCTCAGAGAAGGCCTAAAGTTTATTTGTAAGCAAGGTAATGTATACTGGTTTGTCAGAGATGTAAGCAAATTATTGCACATCAAGTCGAACATTACACTAATTGTCCTACACATGCAGCATTGGCTGTACCAAAAGAAAATCCTACCGGTTTTGATTCTGTGAATCTAAGAATGTTTTCCTTCACCGCATCCGTTTTGACGAGAAAAATGAGATTCCACTAAGCAAAGCCGGGAAGAGTATAAAAATGCCTAAAAAATACAATTTGTTATCAGTCAGTGGGTTTTAGTTGCAACATTGCCGTAAGAACACTGTGAACTAAAATGCGCAAAATTGTTTCATGAGAATACGGACACGCGGCGTCGAAACTTAATCTGAGGCTATCTTTCTTAGACATAACCTGTATTGTAAATAGTTAAAACACAAAGACAGTATTGCCGCAATAGTTATATCACCATCATATAATGAGGAGGCCAAACCAAAGATGGCACACTTGCTTCGGAGCCTAGCAGTATAATCCGCAGATTCTATAACCTTTTTTTTTATTTTGCACAACTAGGAGACGTAAGATCCAAAATTCAACGAGGAACTGGTGTGGATGTTCAACAAGGTGAATCCGTAGGCGAAATACTTACGCCAAAAAAGTTACTCCTTCCCCTTTGTAAATGGGAATGTTTTATCTTCCACAAACTACAAAGAAAAAATTCCTTTATTTTATTCTTTATCTCAATTAAAATACTTAATTCTGAAATATCACAATGTTGCATTATACCTTACACACCTCTACATAGATTACTGTAAACAAAGTGCAAGATCGGGGAGTAAACTCACAGCGCGTTACCAATACAAAGTAAAGTATGCCCACATTCTTGTAACAGGTACGTGGGGAATAATTGTTCTCAAAATTACAAAATTTCCTCAGTGAAAAGAGATTTTCCCAAGTTAAATTATATATTGTAAACTATAGCACAGTATATGCGAAAAACTAGATTTATCGATTAATTTTCATCGATAATATTTAAATAATTACGAAAATATTTGAACTGACTATTAGATATTTAATTAGCAGTCAGCAAACTAGGCCATACTTAGTTCTTCGCAAAAGCTGTATTTCTGAACACTTCAGATTCGATCGAGAATATAGATAGGACAAAAATATAAGAAGCCGCATAGGACGTTCTATGGTGTAGCAGTTTTGTCGCAGGATACAGGTGGGACTTTCGAGTTTTACATTCAACACTGTCAAAAATTATTCAACGTACACGTGGTCATATTCAATTCGTCAGATATTTGTCTGTAATAGCGCTGCAGACATGAAACAACTTCAAAAACACAGCTTGGTTGAAACAAAATGCACGGAATCGGACAATGACAACAGGCAAAATGGTGGGATCAGTTACTTACCGATCTAATGAAACTGAAATACTTCGTAATCAGTTCGCATTACACGCTTCGGTCAAGAGTATACTTAGTACGCGAAACGGTGGGGACGTTTACTAAACAATCAAATTGAGATCTAACAAGAGCTCGCAAACGGGGTGTAAGTTACTGCGGAACGCGCGCTATCGCAGAGAACCGCAGGTGACGTCTGGCACACAGTCCGTACTGCACACTTCGCCGAGAGCACACGCACGCAGCGGGGACGGCGTAGAGCTCGCCTGCGAAATGTGCGGCTATTGTCCCGAGCGCGCGGGCCGGCCGGGCCCAGTTTGGCAAGTGTTGCTCACCTAACAAAGGGCGCACGAGTTGGCAGAGGATAGTGGCGCCTACTAGTAGGGGGGGGGGGGGCGAGGTGGGGGCGACCAACCCCCTCTGGCGCCGGGGGCAGAGAGCTGCCCACGGCCTTAAGATCAGATTAAAAGTTACAGGCGGCCCCCCTCGGTGGGTCGCGGGGAGTGAGAGACCAACGAAAGGGCAGAGATACACCGACATGTTGATCTCGGGGATCGCTTCTCTTCAGGGATGGGCGAGTTAGAGTTGTGGGCTTGGTACGGGTAGAAGGGGGGGGGGGGGGGGTGAACGCAGTAGGGGGTGGAGAGCGCAAGAAGGGAAGGAAGATAAAATCTCCTTTTTGCTCGTCGGAGAAAATAAATACAAGGAGAAAAGAGGCTCCCGAGTTCTTGTTAAGGGGCAAAACGGCGCGCAAATACGGACTACATTCCGCCAGGACTTGTGCGAATTGCAAGCAGAGATTAAAATACCGACCAGCGCGTGCCGCGCCACCGCGCTTGTGCTTGTTACGTCGACCTTGAGATTTATGTGCTCTCGACTCCACAGTGTTGCAGATATTTGCTTATTAACGTTTCTGTCGTCTTAAAGCCTTGCCGAGAAGTACACAGTGGAACTGATAAAGTCTGGTCACAGTAAACGGAGCACTTTTGAAAGCATCTACTGGTGTGTATTTACCTATTCTGTGACTAGAGTACGTGACCATATTCAGTTAGGTCCGCGATATTTGGTATAGGCTACTCACGATAAAGTGGGCACTTTTGAAAGCCCTGCTCAAGATCTACTTGTATGCACGCCGTGTATTCTTCCGCCTTGTGTAAAATTAACATTGCCATAGGCCTGATCACTTTAATTCATGGGTTGGTTAAGTAAAACTGTGGAATGATTAGAAAAGTAAGTATTTTACCAATTTGATCATTATTGCATTTATATACCTATTTCAGTATTCACAAATATTTACCTAGTACTTTAAATACAATGTTAAAACATAGAGCTACTCCCTCCACCTCTCCGTCGTTGCGAACTCTATTGCATTGGGAGTATGCCAGCCAGTATGCTTGTTAAAATATATGCAAACAGCAGTGGTGACATTTTTCAAAGGTTGATTTCAAAAGCGCTCACTTAACCATGAAAACCCTATACAGTGAAGTGCTAGTGAAAATAAGTTGCTACTTGCTTACTGGTCGTAAGGGGAATGAATGCATTCGATTCCAGTAACTGTGGGCGGAAAATTTCTCAAAAAGAAACTTCCGTGAATTATTGAATTAGTTTTTACCAATCCGCAATCAGATTTTACTGAGTTGAAAAGAATTTTATTTATTAAATTGCGAAAAGTGCTCCGTCGATTTCCACAACAATTATGTCCAGTTCTTTTCAGTGGCACGAACACTCGTGCTCTATTATAAGCCATGAAGTTCAACAATTTTAAACTCTTTTCCTACAAAAATCGTGGGTGTACACACAAGGAAAAGGAAATCGCGGGAAAATAATTCTTTAAGTCAATAACTATAAGGAGTACCAATGAAAACACGAATTGAGTTTACGCTAATTTTTGTTTATTTCAAAGTAAATTCATATTTTCGGCTGATAAATGTGTATTTATTAATTTTCTAAATCGATATACCCAGTAGAAGCGTAAATGAATTTGGGCCGAGGTACCGAAGACGAGATATATTATTTACATGTAATTTCACTTTCGTGCTGAGTCGAACATTATGTTAAATAAAACTTGCCGTTTAAAAGTGAATTTGCGTCACTTAAATCAGCCAGATGATAAGACAGAATGCGCTCATTACTTGAAAATTTTTCAAATTCGTGATTACAAAATTGAAAAGTGATGTCATTACCAAGACATTTTAAATCACTCTCCGCTCATTAAACCCGAAGTTATCACCGAAGGTGTAGCTTGAAATTAATTACAACTAGATAGTTGAAAAATAAATTCTGAGCTTGTATTTGAAAAAGTCATTAGTTCTTAGGTTTACGCTTCACGAACTACCTCGCGATGATCTACCTAGAAAACTCTATCGACGAGTGGTGATATAACGTTATACATTTGAATCTACTACAATGTTACACAGAACGTTAATTTCCAAACACACACTATTTACAGTTTATAATAACTTCCACGAAGTTAAGATTTAGTGAAGAGCATAATTGCAAATCAAGTTATATCCACTTTTGTGAAAAACTAAAGTAGCTGAAAATTAATTTTTGTTGTTATGATATCTAAAGCCTAGACTGCATAAGTTCACATATGTGTAAGGGTGCGATTGGTATGAGCTGAATAGGGGTCCAGGAGTATTGAGTAGGCTTGTAGCATGAGACCTCAACAAGGAATATACTACTAATAATCAGATTACACGATTTCATCAAGTGTAGTGACCACAATTAATCTAATTTGTTTTCTCAACCCACTTACCATAATAGGCACGGTCAATCAGTGGAAGACAGCTATATAACAAAACATAAAACCACATTCTCCTTTCCAAAGACTGAAACAACTAGGGTTTACGACTAGAAATTGCACTCTTCAAATTACTTGCATGCAATGGTATTCTATTGCAAATAATTAAATCTTACGGAATTATGTTCTTCAAATGTCATATTAACTGTGATAATATTTTCAATAACTAGAAAATTCCTGATGGCTTACACCTAACATACATGGAGTGGCCGTAACAGAAGTAGCAGCGCCTTGTGATATACGCTTCGTTAAGTATTATCTAGCCCTTTGAAATAATTATTCTCTCAAAATACTAATTAAAGATCACACCAATGTAATTGGAGGCAGGGCTCTTGGCACTCAGGAATTGTAAGTTTAAACAAATATGCAAATTCACTTGGCGTCATTGCAAAAAAAATGGCGTACGTAGGGGTATAGTATGCTAATTGAATCGGCAGCCATCTCAATAACACTTTACTTGCTGATGCAGAAATCTTATTAACTCACAAGCCAATATGTGATGCTGTCAGATATGGAATTGCAGTCATGAGTAACACGCAAGGCATCTTCTTCGCAAGATTCTCTGGCTTTAGGCACACGGGCCTTGGTACACGGAATATACAGTATAATATGTACCACACGTTTAATCGCGGAAGTCGAACTAAATTTAATATATTCCACAGGTTACAGACCGAACAGACTCTCTGCTTTGCTTTCAAACCGTCGCGGGTGTTCTTACTAGTCTGTTATATGATTGCGGCACTCACGTCACTTTCCTTGAAACTGCAAATTAAAACCCTAACGGGATCGTGACACAAGTCACGACTCACTTAGGGGTAACGTAAGATAAGATGACCACGTAAGGCTCAGCTAAGGCTTAAGTGACACTAAAGTCTCGTCCAATCACCGGGCGGCAACTTCGTTAAAATGAAACTAACTCTGTTGCCCTTGGCAACCGGCCTATAACCTTCACTAACAAGACTATTCAAAACAATAACAAATGTATGGTATACTGGAATCAGTCAAAATCATAAAAACCAAAATTATTATTTCGAACACTTGAATAATCGAATAAATACTCTGAAATATCTGCAGAATAGTACAAACACATTCAATCAGTTTATATACCAAATTAAATAAATTAGCATATGACTTGTATCTGAATTTACATGGTAACACATTCAGTCTTTCTGCGCATAAATTAAGCGGCAACTTCCAGCCGTTGCACTGTCATCTCTGTGTACAGTTTAAAACCGCATACAGCTTTTGCATTTGCGTTTGGTGCAAAATAAGTTATATCCTTCCTGTAACTAATCAAACGTAATGTTGTTTGGCTCAGATTGAGTCATATATTTGCTGCAAACAATTTGTATCCTATATTGCTATGTTTGTGTTACAGTGACTAGACGTTTGTGAATTATCTGACTACTAAAAACTATGTGGTTAGTTTTGTTGCGGCAACCAGGCGCCGCACACACACCACCTAAGATACTACGCACTATAGATTGTGGGCGGGCAAATTGTTTGTAAAACATGCTTCACATCGCCAGACTATTTAAGCGCCACACAAGACGTCGTCGTCGTCCCCCCCCCCCCTTCCCAGTCGTAGACGGCACCGCAGAGTAAGAAGAGAGTCAGTGGGCGTAAAGTGTGTGTATCGACACGAAGTAGAAAGCAACATATCAGACCTGGCCTAGAGGAGCTCTAGGCCAGGTCTGCAGTATCTTTATTGGTGAGCATAACCCGCGTTGCTGTAGGCTTAGCGTTATTTCACGAGTCCCCGTTACCAATCATCTCAACGATAGAATTCTGGCAAGGTTAGGGTTAGCGTCATTCCAAGGTCGATAGTTGTTCTATTATTTGTGCCTCCAAGAGAAGTATAAAGTTATTTGATATATGTTCCATGTTTAACGTTGTATTGTATTAATCCGAGTAGTAATTGAAGTTATAACAAATGTGGTATTTATGCAAGTATTCTCACTTATTAGTCTGACCATCGATATTTACGTCCCCGGTATCACACTTCCTCCTACAGTGGTTGCATTGTGTTTGAGACTAGCTTATATAGGTAAATACAGGAGAATCAGTGAGTTCTAGGTTAGATAGAGGAAGGCTAGCTACAGTTTGCAGGTTAACGTGAGCGATTGATTTGTTGTGTATAATCTGTTGTATTTCATTGTAAACAATATTGATTGAATATTGAATGCGTTTAGTGATTTGAAATTACAGTAAGTTTGTACACTTTTATTTATTTTTAATGCATTCCCGCAAACATAAAACGTGACATTAACTGCATCCTTCAATGTTGTTGTTTACTAATTGTTCTGTTTCAAAATAAGTCATATCCAAACATTTTCTGCAAAGTAAGTTATATCCAAAATGTTTTGATCAATACCTACAATGTTAATACCAATTCCAGACTCTAATATTATGTAAATATGTGTGTGTGGTGGCGCACATTCAGACATAAATTATCAAGACACTATGTTAGAATAATATTGTGCTGGTGGTTTTTGACCATTTCCCACATTTTTATAATATGATTATAGCCTGATTTGCAATTATGCTCTTCAAGTTACTCACTTCTAGTCTTCATTCTAGTGTCCGTAATGAAAAACTACCAGGAACACTTTTTCATTTATATCTGAAAATTATTCTAACTATTTTTCTGGCCGAAAATTTTAAATTCCCAGATTTTTATCCACAGTTAATACAATGGAAATCAAAATGTACCCAAACAATATTAATGGAGCCAAATATATTTCATAAAAATCAAATATTTGCCCAAGTGTTTGTGAAGCGATTGGTGCCTAATCAAAAATACTATTTCTGAAATGCCAGTAATCTAGATAAAATATTCGTAAGCACACTATTATTTTAACCACATCACATTCAATTAACACAACATCGTAGACGTTATGGACGATCAATATTTCAACCAAATCAAGAAATGGCTTTTTTTTTTTTAACAGACAGCAGTAAAATCAAAGGTGCAGGTGTGACCACATGTTTTCAGCAATTACTAAGATTTTTCACTTTAAATCGCAATGATTTCATTTCCCCAGTTCTGTAACCTTAGAGTAAAACCATGAAAAAGAACATGAATAAATAAACAAATTAGGTTTATATTCAAGCAGGTAGTAACATTAACAGGCAGTTGCACGTCGATATAATAGATTTCTTTTTACTGCAGGGAAATTCAACTTTGATACCTTTTTTTTTTACCTCTTTTTAAATTAATCCCACCGTTCTGTCTTATAGTCTAGAAATAATAATCAGATGACCCATTGTTATTCAAAAAATAGGTTTTAAGGTCTCGCCATGTAAAAAGCACTGAGTAGTAGGATAGTATTTTATTTATTCGAATACCAGTAGCATAAAAAAAAATGTTGCACGATGCAACAAAGTTTCAAACATAAGAGCCATAAAAAATAGGAAAAAAAAAAAAAAAAACAAGTCTCGTATACACAAGCAAGTGGAATTATTTCTGTCTAGTTTCACCGTCGAAATCCTCCTGCTGCCCCCACACCAAGCCATCGGCCGAAGACGAACGAAAGAAAAGAAGCACTTTGTGTCCAAGACAATAATTACCCTGTCCTGGAGCTAACATAGGGCCAATAAATATCTCCGGAGGGGCCATTTGACCATAACGAGAGCGCAGAAGTAGTCCAATGTGACACAGTGCGCCATTAAACCTCTCCAATTAGTTCCGTTTAAAACACAAAAGAAGTTAAACGTTGGCAACAGCGCCGGCCGAAGTCACGGGGAAACGAAGAAGGCTTGCGTCTCGACGCCGGGCCGGAGAAAACAATCTCTCGCTTAAACGTTTATGTGGTTTGAGAAAAATAATACGAGCCGGGCACAATACGTTAAGAACACTTGATCACGTTGCTTTAATCAAATAAAAATCACGGTTGAGCCTGACAAATTACGCCACGCGGGACACGCATAAATCACCAGTGAATAGGAGGGAGAGCGGAGATGGTAGAGAGAAAAAAATAACCGCAAGAGCAAATAAGAGTGAGTTTTTGATAAAGGGGAGGGATGAAGAGTCAGGACAAGAAAAGAAACGGAAAGAGAAAAAGATTTCCTTAAGATCACAACTCAAGTCTTTTAATTGGCTGTGTATACCAAAGGAATTGGAGCTGTTCTTTGTTAATTGTCCAAACCCTAATTGGAGGGGAATTCTGCGGAGCTCTGTCGTGGATTTACTTGGAACTCTTCCTCCCCCCCCCCCAGCCCTTCCTTCGACTCTCTTGACACAAGCACTGCCCCCCCCCCCCTCGTACAGCCCTTGCTGTCCTTATATAGGGCCTCCCATCTAATTGTCGGTCATAATTCTGGTGTATGAGGCAAGTTAATGGACCCGCCGCCAGATTGCTCTGCTGGCGATATTTCAGCGCCGCGACAGGCAGATGTTCACTGAGGACCAGGAGGGGAATGGAGGGGCGGGTAAAGGGAAGAACGGGGATCTTTTTACGAGCCGCGATTCTGTACCATACAGAGCAACTTTATGGCATTCTTGAGGTCATGTTTTAGTGCGCACATAAAATCAATTAGTCACCGGGTTCAGCGAACGAAAAAAAAATCAGTCTTGAGCAGCACATGACCTGCAAAACATCATTCGGTGCTTCAAATAAATGTGAACTCGTATGTCTGTTGGTGGCAGATAATACACGTCACGAGTTATTCTTGTTGCCACGCAAGATTTTCCCATCCAAGGGTGCTGGTTCTGTTGCGTAAGGTTATCTATTTCCTTATATGGTCAGGGTGATGTATGTTCTTTACTCACGAAGGAAAAGTTAGTGTTAAACATAAGTAGTTTTTCACTTTTCTTCCCCAACCATAACTGTGAGGTGATCAGTACTAAACAACGTCAAGTTATAAATAGAGACCCGAAAATTTCGCGGGTTCATTTCTAGACAAGTTGGAATTCACACACTTGTACCTTCACGTTATCTACTTTTGTAATTGCTCGACGTATTGTTTGACACCTCCTGGAGAAAATGAGCCAATAACAAACATGCAATAAATTGTGAGCCCAAACACCGCCTTTTACTACCATAATTATCAACCAATAAACAGTTGATATCTGCATGAGAGTATATAATACTGTGAAGTCTAGCCTACAGGTAATTGAAATCGCGAATTTCTCAGGTATCTAGTTATAAAATCACATAAAAAAGGAGCACGATATTAACTCATGAGTACGATACTAGCATGTACAACGAAGTTATCAAATAAAGTCGTTCATGACTAAGTTGAGATGTAAAACTGCAATTCCATCCACTTGATATCTAAAATTGCATACAGTTAACACAAAAAGAGGTCTTTAAATAGCTAGGTCTACGCGTTGTATAAACCTGTGATGTATGACGATAACCAGAGCTTCATAAACCCAAGAACGAGATCCAGTGTAAATATGAATAAGATTATAAACAAAAGCAACATCTCAAATAAAGTAAACTACGGCCAATCTAAATAAATCAATGTATGTTTATGTTAATTCAAGATGGTATCAGGTATTGATAATTCACACAGAAGTTTTATTGGTTACGGTAAATACGAAGACCAAACTATTTGGCTGGACGTGAATATTTTATGCATAAGTTGTAATGATCGAAAATTATGGGAAAAAATTATTTAGTTCGCTAGACTGTTGTCTTATAATACCAAACTCTGGAAAAGTTGCTACGATTTTAGTACAAGCAATCTGTGTCTTATTTGATTATTTAGTTTAATCTGTGCTCGTAAGAAAATCAACAAGTCCGTATTTTGCGCGAACATTCCCATAAAAATTTTTACAGTACCAAATGCATGAACCAAATATTCTAGTTTAAGGCGGCTTTAACTTTTTGCAATTTCGATTACCCACAAGAATAAATCGTTTCAAACAGTATTTTCTAACATGGCAGGATTTTTTTGCTACTTTAGGTTTAGTTGGTATAGGCTATCTACATGCCACAGGTTGCATGTCCAGTAATTCGCCTAATCGTGGTTTCATATTACATTTCATTTAGACACAGAATTAGTATTCCACACTTATAGCTCAGTGTTTGGTGTATTTAAGGTGAACGGATTAAGACCGATTTCCAGGCTAAAATCATATGTATAAATGTTGCGAGCTTAATTAACCTAAAAAGGCTTCAAATACTTAATTTAACACAGCGTCATCCACACGGTACCCGGATGTTTTTAGAAATTTCTCGAAATGGTTATCTGGGATTGTTAGAATATTTTTCAGCGATTTTTTACCCGCGGGTGTGCATGAAATTTTAAAGGGCATAATTCTCCTGCCAGCTTCTCTCTTCTCAGGCGATAACAACCAACGTTATGTTTCATGGCTCGGAAACATCTGAGAATGGTAGCGACTCAGACCAGTGCTTGTTGAGGCCGGCACATCTTCCACCCGAATATCTCATTCACGTAGTGAAGCTGCACTCTCTCGTCATTTGCATTTCTGAGCGAAAAAAGGGGAGAGGGTGGGCGTGGTGGGGAATGATTACGCTGTTAAAAGAAATTTTCCTTTATTTACAGAAAATCTGGTAAAAAATTATCCAGAAGTGTCCGTAAACTCTCCGTAAAATTACGGACACATTGATTTTAGAAACGGATTTTCCGTAAATTTCACGGAACCTCTCCGTTAATTTCAACTTAGTTTTCTGTACTTTCCGGTTAAAATAAAAAGAAATAGTGAAAATGTTATTAATTTTCATTATGTGGGTGTTCTACCGTGTATAAAAAATGTCATTAAAAAAGTTAAAATATATTGTACTTAAGCGAGGTTTTGAACCCGAGCCAGTCCACAACTCCAACCATTTTTTTTTGACATCGTCGTGACATTTGATATTGACGAAGCTTTTAGTGAGGCCGTCTTGCTGACAGAAATTCCCAGTGCGAGAAGCGAACTGAAAATCTGCCGCGTCGGGGAGCACCCGGGCGCGCACCCGCGACCTTCCGGCTTCAAGTCGGCCACCCTACCCCTGAGCTATGGAGGTAGGGCACTTTTTTTTGGTCGAGAAACCGACCCTCAGACGGGTGTGGTCCGGGAATGGAATCCCATGGACCGCAATGTGCGTTCAAAATGTCGATGTTCATGTGTCCTAACTCTCACTTAAGAAGTGAAGTATAACTTTTATATTTCTATGCAAAAGATAATAGCAAAAATTCAGTTTCTATTAAATTTAGTCCATTTTTAGTGTTGCCAAATGTTACAGACGCCTGATGCTATTTTTTAATGTAAGAATATGCCATAGTCGCGTAGATAACCTTAATTGCCGCAGAAACGATAAGTTTCTTGTTACAGCGGCGAAGAAAGCTTCGTGTAGAATCGGCATTGTTCGTGCCCGTAACTCGAAGCGAAAGGGAATACGGATTCCGTATTTTGTATTTACGGACTTAACTCAGTTTTTCGTCATTACGGATTGCCTTTCCGTATATACACTGTAAATTTCCGTAAAACATTCCGTAAATATATGGAAATGTTTAACATTGTACCCTTGTCAAAGTGTTTTAAATAATATCAGTCTTATGAAACAAGAAACTTCTCCCCTCCGAATATCTTCGCGATTAGGCTAAGAGAAAAAATTTCCTGACTTGAAGTATTTAGCTGAGTAACTAGAATCAAACATATAGTATATATGTGTGTATATATATATAACTTTATTTCAAATAAAATAATTAATTTAAAGTCATAATATTTTGTTGCATTAAACACGAAGTTTTTAGTTAAATCAGATGTGTTTTTGTTGGTTGCGAATACTTTTTTGTTACATACATTTTAATCAACAATATGTTTAGTTCATTTGCAAATCTACAAACTTAAACACACTTTATTTGCTGAAAAACATGTTTTGTTGCCGCATAAAAAATATCGCTAAATACGAACCATTTCAAAGCCTGTTTGCCGCAGACACAATTGTCGTTTAATCTGTATATATTAATGGCAATATCTTTGCATTGCGATTACAATATTGATGTATTATTGTTAGTGATAAATTCAGTTACTATATTCTCAAGGCTAAAACATTATGACGATGATATAAGGAATTTATTTGGTAATGTATCATTCAAAAAGTTTCGTTAGGTACTATAAACTATTATGAAGAAAATTAATGTTTTAATATCACTTACCCTTTTATTTGGTATAAAGCAACATTTCTTCACTGAAAACATAATATGCTAAAGGAACATTTTACCCTTTGCTACAAAGAAAATTAATATTGCTATAAAATCTGAATGTATAAAGAATAAATTAAATAACAACAGATTTCTTTAAACATCCCTTTGAATTAAACAAGATTATGTTTGTACTCGTAGAAAGAAAACAGGGCCAAGAAATGATTTTCTTTGATATACAGAAAGCTTTAAATGTATTATTTTACAGTGTACAAAATAAGTAATTTATTAGTTGTCTTTCCCCGAGAATTAAATAACTTTTTACTTGGGCTCCTATAAGGTTTAAGAGTTATTTACTTAAAAAATAAAACAGTAAAGTCGTAAGTTGCTTGAGTATACAACAGTACGACTAAAGATACGTAAACTTCGTAAATTATTCTTTTGGCACCAGGCACCCAGTCCTTAACATACTCGGGAAACAATAATTTATTCTTGGCTGTTGTATGAGAAAGGTTTTTTTCTTTACTGAGTTCGCGCCTGATTTGCTTGTGATATTCCTTTCTGCTTCTGTCCAACCCGGCGCGAATCGGACTTGCGAACTTCGTGGACCTCTATACATAGCACATTGTTGTGGTCGGCCTAGCCAGCGATCAGTGTTGCTACCTTATATTACGACTGGTGACTTCACCAAGTCCTGCTGACCTAAGGCTTCTAAACCTTTGGGATGAGGATGTAGCTACTAAACAATTATAGAAGGTAAGCAATTTATATAAAGAGGGGTTTTTACTCAGTTCAACTTTTATTACAATAACAGTTAATCAGCAACAACAACGTTAATCGTAACGTGGCGCTATCAAAATAATGTTAATTATTATGATTATATTTATATTTAAATTATTACGCCCACGCCTTCTGAAGTTAATCTAATTGGAAATTTCCCATCTCAACTTGATATCGGAGGCTGTGTCTGGCTATTCGACTCTCGACGGCGTCACACCCAATGCAACGACCTCCTCTGGTCACTGGCCCGTCGTGGGGCTCCTCCAGACCCAACACTCTCGTCGCCGCCTCCGCCTCACTATGTCCTTGCCTTGTTTTCTGACAGGCCTAAGCTCACCGCCGCCTTCCGCGCTGGTGGAGGGGGTTTGTGATATGTCGACATTCCAATACGTTTTCGCTCTGCTCTGAAGTGTACTGCCGGGTTCATACATCGGTGTGCATAATCGTATATTAAGGCCCTCTTCACTTGCCCGCAACAACATGAAAATTTCCGGTATCAAACTTGAATACCATACAGAAAAATACCACAAAAAAAGTACAAGATAACAGTTCTTTGATCTGGTTTCGAGGTAGCTGCAGCGAAAAATTGGATGCAGCATCATAAGCTCTGTTAAGTTTATTACAGTTGTGTTTGCTACGTTGTTCTGTTGAAGAAGCACGTTCTGTAGCGATGACAGGTATAGGTATTATATGTATAGTTGCAAGTACTGTAATGTAATATAAAAATTTTAATAGATAGTAAACATGAAGGTTCTTTGCCAGGCTTACACTACAGAACATATGAGAAGTACAACCCAACATATATGTGACCACCAATAAAACGTACCAAATTTAATTGCTGTAGTACCACCAGGCATATAGGCCTACTTACTAAAACGTGTCACCAACTGCACGACAACGTGCCAAACCGAAAAATACAACACCTAACTACAGACGAACTACGGTAAATGAGAACAGTGGCAGCTCTGGTAATTTCAAAACTTTAATAGGATGTAAGATGCAAAGTTCGAACATATATTGATGAGCGGGCAGATTATAAATTAAAATAGAACTGGGCATTAGAAATTATACTTTCAGTTACCAAAGTACTTGAATATAATTACAATTGATAATTCACGGTGCTCAAATTATAGATATTGCGGCAGACACTAGCTAGCCAACACTATTTCACTTAAAAAATTTTTCCTGATAAACTTCCTAAACTGTAATGGAAGTTTTTAACCTATGCACTGTATAGTACTAATACTACGCATCAAACTGCAGATACAGGAATGTTTAGCAGCGCTACTGTACAAAGTTAGCAATTTCCCTATGCATTAGACTGATACCTGAGAAAATGTAGGAACTCTACAATGCATGTATAGGGGAAAACATTACCATTCCTGCTTTCTCACCAAACTTATACACTGGTATGGTAAATTTCCGAATAGTTTCTTGGAGCGTAGCCAACATTCATGTTTGAGCATGGAGAATACATTAAAGAGCTGTCTCTTTCTTATCTGGTCTTCGTGGGCAAAACTCTATGCAGACTGAATCAAAATTAAAATTTAATCTAATCGTGATGTTAGATTACGAGAGCTGCACGCTGTTTAAGCTGGTTCAGACATCTGAGAATTTAAATATGTTGGTCGTCGTAGGCAGCAGCTAGCCGAAACAGTCCCGTAACATCAAACTTTAGATGGCTTCGCAGCTGTAGTAGATCCTCACCTACGTCGAGCTCTTCCCTAAATATTAAGCTCACGGGCTTATATGTGCATAATACAGATCTTGCACATTCACTTTATAAGTACGCGGAAGGCGAAACATATCTAATATTTAATCACGGCTGTAGTCCGAACTGAGGCCTCTTCTATTCTTGTAATATACATTACGTCTTTGTACCACCATACTTGCTTGGTTTTATAATTATTCGGACTCGTATATCAATAAATTAATGTAAATTCCTAGCTGTATGATCACATAAGATCACCACAGCCCTAGAGAAGAATCCAAAATGGCATAAAACTTCCTCGAAATAATTTTAAACGTTCGCAGAGAAAGCAAAAATTTTCAACAATCTTATTCTAAAATAAACAACTTCCCTCATAGGCTAGCTAGTATCGCCTCATATGGTTATAACATAAGATATTTGCACATATAGCCTATTCACGGTTACTTCAGCATTTTATGAAGCCGTGCTAATGTTCTACGCCCAGGATATTCCTCCGCCTCGTGCAAACTAAGCGTAACAAGTCTGGAGAATTACACCAGAGGGACAACGCACCACATTCGTGCGCACTCAGTTGTGATTATATTTTGTATAAGAACTGTTTTTCATTAGACGTTACCAACAAACCTATTTTATCCCTGTTATGTTCATATTAATTATTTATGAAGTATTATAATATATAGATACGATACTAATAACACTTCAATTTAACAAGAAAAAAATAACTTTTATGAACACAAGTACAAAACGCTTGTGATACAGGGCATCTTCAAGTAATAACTAAACACGTCATACATGGGGAGATTTTTCAAAGGTTTGATTCAAAAAGGCCGAAGAAACCATGAATGGACTATAGCAAAATGTTGACGACTTTCTCTCTCAAGACGAAATTAATTTCTTTACCAGTTTTGAGTTTTTAAATATATCTTCTCTTACATGTAGAATGAGACTGACAGTTCAGATGGCCGATAGAAATTCTACCCTACATGAAAAACAATGTGTAAAGAAATAAATAATTCTTACGGCATTAAACTATGGTTTGTAGGTTAGTTAAACAAATTCATACCCTCAAATTATTTACATCTGTTATGTCAAACCCAGATCATCAAAATAATGACAATAATTAAAATTCCATGTGTAGCAGTACAATTACAAACAGGACCTCAAACAAGTGTGTTGCTGCTATTACTCTCCATTTTAACAATATTTAGGCGGTACAGAAATTTGGTTTCTACCCTTCCTTTTTTTTTGTGCGGTTTTGTTTTTCATAGCAAATTATTTTGTCAACAATATGTTTGGTTCGTTTGCAGTTCTACAAAGAAGTATTTTGTTGATTACCTTTCCCGGAATTAAACACGGGATCAAAGCACTCTTTAACCTATTGGTAGAGTCCCGAGTATTTCGCGGATTGAGTTGGCAGCAAGCTAGGTTGGACAGCCCTCTATACACTCTAGACATAATCGTTTGCTTATTGATACAGACCTGGAAATTTGGCGAGTCTATTTAAGGGCAAGTTAAACTTTACCCGAACGTATCATGTAGTTTCCACTTCTATCGGATCACAGTTTCTTAGACACACCCCGGACGACTTTCGACCAATAACGAACAAGTAGGGAAAACAAGGACCGAATCGCTTGCTACCTTGTCAGTGGTCAACCTGGAGCAGCAGCCAATGAAACACTGTAACTGATGCTCAAGTACACAAAGGACTGTGGAGTCTAACTTGTTGCCGAATGAATCAGCGAAATTTCAGGGTTTCTACTTATTGGTTGCTGTGATCAAGTGACGCCACTGTACAGGACTGTTGAACACACACTCACACCACTAATTCCCGCTTATTACTGGCTCACTGTGAAACGGGGCGTGTCTACAGAACCGTCGTCCAATCACAGTAGCAGTAGAAAAGAACAAGTATTTGAAGTCTACCTCGCCTCCTATTGAACTCGCGAATTACTCGTGGCTCTGCCTATTGGATTTCGTGTTATTCGTGTACTTTCTCAAAACGCTTCAAGATAATCGTGCCTTGCACGAGTATACAACGTGGCAGATGAGGATCTCCGTTGTGATATGTTTAGCACCAGTTGTGAACCTTGAGAACACGCCTTTCCTTAGCCGTACCGCGTCCCGTTTAACCTTGTACGACGACGTGGTGAGCGAGACGGCTGTTTTGTTTTTTTGTCTGATTTTTTTTTTTTTTTCATCGCCTTGAGCAAGAGTTGCGTCCTTCGCGCTTGCTCTCTGGCAAACGCACATGCGCGCAGGTTTTTCTCTGGCTTCCGCAACCAACAGCCAGGCCCCGGGCTCACGGAACTGGCGCCCCGTGGAACCCATACTTTAATTTTCGGCACTTTTATTAAATACTTCAACTTATCGTTCTGTTTTTAGTAGCAAGCAAGCTTCTCGAACTCGGCGCCACTTGAACTTCTTAACCCGTTTAGTCACCGCGTCCACGACCAGGAACTTGTTGTAAATGAACGACAGGCATGACCAACAATGTACACAGTACCAAATCTGTGTCCAGTACGTTGACAGCCTTCCTTGTGGCTATAGACTGTTCACGGTAAAATTAGCACTTTTGGAAGCCTTGCTTAAGAACTACTTGTATGCACGTTATGTGTTCTTCCGCCTTATATAAAATTAACAATGACATGGGCCTCATCACTTTTATTCATGCGTTGGTTAGGTGAGTGTGCGAAATTATTATAAAAGTAAATATTGTACAAATCTGGTAATTTTTACACTTCGATGCATTAAAAAAAAAAACACAAAGCGAAAGAAATAATTTAAGTCATCGCAAATTGTTAACTAACATTTTTATTCGACGTTACGATATGGAACTACTTTCCATCCATCGTTACCAACTTTACTGGGAACATGCCACTCAGGGTGTCCGTTAAAATATACGCAGGTAGGAGCAGTGACTTTTTATGATGTGATTTCAAAAGTGCTCACTTTATCGTGAACGGCCATTAATCTCAATTTTTAGACTTTCCACACCTCTTTGACATGAATGGTTAATGCTAGCATCATCGAGTAGGCAGCACGTTGTTCATTGGCTACTAGTAAAATGCACAACACAAGTACAGTTAATGCCAAAAAGCTACGCGACTGCAACACTCGAATTCAGGTGTGAATTTATGTGTGACCGAACGAGCAAAAACAATTCAACTTGAAAATCAAGTATGTTCTTTCACGCGTCACCACAGCAACACTAACGAAGTCTAGTGAACACAAACATTTAAACATTTTTTATTTTTATTTCAAGAAATAAAATAATTTACCAAATACTTCTCTCTATACACCCCCCTCATCCTTCTTGTTGTTCTGGGCATTTGTCCAATCTGCCCATTCAGAGGCCAGCTGAACCGCGATGGCTATACAGCAAGAGAAATGCTTGATTGAACCAATTAAATTCTTGTTTGCGCACGGACAAAAATACGCGGTTGCTCTTAAAAATTACTTATTCGCGACACTAAACTAAAAAAAAAAAAAAAAAAAGTTTCCATTCATCTAACAAAACATGCCTTTTTTTATACATAATTAATTAATACCTCGTGAACTAGCCATTGCAGATGTTTGTGGGACTTTCTGTAGGAAGTTGAAAAAGAAACATGGACACGAGCTGTATGTGATACAGAAGAACGAAGTGAACATTTTACGAAAGGGAACCAATGTCCAGAAATGCTTGGTTTGGCTGTTACGGAGCGGCAAATTTGGATACAATTTGTGGGTTTTAATATGTGGAGATTGCATTGGTGATTGTTTATATTTTTCTACGTAGTCTATAGGTACTCCCTCCCAGCCACCGTGCAGCTGTCGACCAACTGTTTCCTTTCCCTGGCAAGAAGAAGTGGCCTCACATTGGCGGAGCTCCCAATTGCTAAGTTACAGCGGAGCCACTATAGCAGATTCATTAGCAGAAGTAGAGTTGCTAGATTAGCAGATGGCTGAGCTTACTGACCGGATTGCGGCTCCTCCGGGAAGATGACGGCGGTGTCGCTGCGCTGCAGGTACTCGCGGATCCTCTCGTCCTCGGGGTGCGCCCCGTTGGCGGCGGGGATGCGGCACGGGCCCTGCCCCGCCTCCTCGTCCCCCTCGGGGCGCAGCCCGTGGTTAGCACCGCCGACTCCACTGCAACACACGGCGACCACACATACATTACAACTGCCAGATAACAGAATAAACAAACGAGACCACATGCCACCTCTTAGAACAGTCATACAACAGAAACACTCAACTAAGAACTAATATTCGATAGAAACATAGAAAACGGAACAGTTACACCAGAGAAACACAGGTGTTGGAACAGTCGTGCAAAAGAAACACAGATGTTAGAACTATCGTACGGCAGAAAAACACAATTTAGAACCACATACGTGAGAAACGTTGTACAACCGAAATTCACAACTTAGAATGATCATACAACAGAACCACAGACGTTAGAACGATCGTACGAAAGAAACACAAAAGGTAGAAAAACATATTGCAGAACCACATATGTTAGAAACGCCGTACAATCTAAATTCACACTCTAGAACGATCATACAACAAAACCACAGATGTTAAAACGATTTTTCAAAAAACACACAATTTAGAACCACATACATTAGAAACGTCGTACAATCGAAATTCACAATATAGAACGAGCATACAACAGAATCACAGATGTTAGAACGATTATACAATAGAAACACGCAATTTAGAACCACAGATTGCAGAACTACATAAGTTAGAAACGTCTTACAACCAAAATTCACACTCTAGAACGATCATACAACAGAATCACAGATGTTAGAACGATTTTACAAAAAAACACACAATTTAGAACCACATATTGCAGAACCACATACGTTAGAAATGTCGTGCAACTTAGAACGATCTTACAGCCGAAACACAGATGTTAGAACGGTCGTACAGTAGAAACACACCCTTTAGAACTATCGTACACTAGAAACACACATATTAGAACTGTAGTACATTAGACTCACATAACAGAGAACTAGGCCTCGTTAGAATGTTCTTTCTTTTGTGGTTCTATGGTATGTGGTTCTATCGTATGTGTTTCTAAGTTGTGACAGCACCCCCAACACACCAGCAAACCGTGCTCACGGCATGCCCCTTCGCACGTTAACACTTGCTTCACGTACATGATTACAGTAAGACTGAACTCTACAACAGTCCGTCTCATCCGTCAATCTTCCGTCCGTCCGGCGGTCACGTCATCTTCAACCAATCGCAGGGCACCTTTTCTTTTAACCATCCATTGGTCAAATATTTACCAAATTTTAACTTCGACGGACGGACGAATGACCCACCCACCGCCTTCGGATGGTATTCCTTAGACGTGAATACGCACTTTGAAATAAAATGCAAGGCGGTGGATCTGTGTTTATTTATTTTGGCGGTAAATTCAAAAAAATTAAAAGAAAAAAAATCAGTGAAAATTTTTATCACGTGAAAAAAATATTTTCTCAAAATATTCCTCTTCCTAAAACGTATTTCCAACCAAAATATATCTCCGACTAAATAAAGGCCACGATGTTACGTTGTTTCACTGCAGTTATGCCATACAGAAGGATAAATGTGAATCGCTCTCAACTGACGGACGAATTAACATACGGATGACAGACTGACGGACGTGGCGGATGGTTGTGAGTCCAGCTTAACCTGCCTTAAATATAAGAGGATAGTCGGAGGTCCTGGGTTAGGATAGGATATAAGCGCGTCTCAGGACTGAGACCCATACGACACGACATGCAGGAAAGATTCTAACTAAAAGAACACATGCTCGCGGCTAGACTGGGATTGGGTAAAAACATGGCCGCGATTGGGACCATGTTCATCTCTTATTCTAAAGGCTGTTTACGATAAAGTGAGCACTTTTGAAATCAACCCTAGAAAAAAGTCACTGCCCTTGCCTGCATGTATTTTAACGGGCGCACTGAGTGGCAAGTGCCCAGTGAAATTGGTTATGATGGATGGAAAATAGTTCTATATTTTAAAGTCGAATAAAAAGTGTTAGGTACCCATATAATAAACTAAATTACTTTTTTCACTTTCTGGTTTTTTAATGCATCGAAGTGTAAAAATTACTATATTTGTAACATATTTAATTTTGTAATAATTCCACTGTCTCACCTGACTGACGCATGAATAAAGTGATGAGGCCCATAGTAATGTTAATTTTACATAAGGCGGAGGAATACACAACGTGCATACAAGTAGAGGATAAGCTGGGCCTTCAAAAGTTGTGCTCATTTTACTGTGAATAACCTATAACTTACCCTGAACTACAAAAGGAGGGGAAAACCGGCATATAGATACTGTAAAAACCTGCGACAGAAAAGAACTGCAACATTACATGCAATTTATGAAGTAGAACGAGATTACTACTTGAACAGGGGGAAGAGAAAGAATAATCTTTAATAAAGGGTGTTTGAAACACTAGAAGAGAAAGATTGGAAAGGACGATAAAAAAAATGGGGGGGATGGCATCAGTACCTGCCATCTTGGATTAACAGAATTTCCGCCATAACCCGCATCACAGGTCTTGTATTTTAGTGTAAGCACTGACAGGGCATAGGGCGTTGTTTCGCACATTTTCGAAAATGTGTATTCTTTGACTGCTTTCGCTAGTACCATTTCTGTAATCGCCTGGAAGGAAAATTTAGTTATTTTTTGCCAGCAGTCACAAGTCAAAACACTGATACAGGCAGTGCTGCTATAATAATTTGATAATAATGCTCGAGAAGCTATTATTAATGCTGTTTCGTGTAAGAAATTTTGTAATACATTCTTAAATAATGGAAATTATAACAAACTCTGATAAATCCAAGGTGGAGGGAGCCGATATCCTTTAAGAGCGTCCAAGAAGTTAAATTTACTATCTACATTTTAACATACGACATCCTTTTTCATTGCGAAATGAAAAAACTGTCTTATAAAAATATGAAAATGGAAGAAGATAACTTTCCAATGAAGAACCAAACGGGTTACATGTATTTTTAATTTAAATGTTTTTTACGTACTTATCTCAAAATGGTAAAAAAAATTATATGTTCAACTATAGCTCAAAAAATTAATTGTTGTTATTGTTATGAAGAATATTTCTAAGAAATTTGTTATGCGTGTCACTCGTATTTCAATTTCAACATTTGATGTAAACTTTAAAGTAGAAATAGGCAAATGTTAAGCCCTTACCCGCTGAACCAAGTGTCAAATTTTAACTAACTGTTACATGACAGTCCTGCAACTTCAACAGACACCTTAGCTAAAAAGATAACTTCAAATCACTGAAATATTCTAAGAGATTTGAGTGATTTTAATTTGAAACTTTTGTATTTAAGCTCAAAAAATTTTTTGAACGTGTGTGGATTTTTTTATATATATATATTTTTTATTAGTAAACAGGTATTTTAATAAATTATCATCGATACCATGACACTAAGCTAAAAAATATCCTCAAAACCTAGGAAAAAAATTGTGTCTTAAAACAGTTTTAAATCACTGAAATGTTAGTACGGCATCCGTATAGTCTGAATAATCCAAAACAGGCTAGCAACACACAAAATACATAAACACGTTTACACGCCACAATAATTCAGAACTAGCCAACAAAGAATAATATACCAATCATCCATTTAGTATAATCAAGGAAAAATGTATTGAAATGAACGGGTAGGATGAAAATATTTTTTCCATATAGATAATGATGATGATGATTTATAAGGAGTGTGTATCGCTTAAACAAAGCTCCAGTAACCAGAAAAACTGAGAATGAAGGGGAGGGAACTTTGAATCAAAAAATTGCTTAGTATATTTGAGGGATATCTACACACGAACAGCATTCAAAATACTTATCTTGTGCGATGAACCAGTTTGCATTTTGTAAAGTGGAAATTGCTAAAACCGGCTATAAAATCTCCGTCACGTGATATTAAAGTATTGCAGGGACGTACAGAAAATCTTTGTTTTGACACCGTGAAATAGCAGAAACACCGTTTCTGAAGGTCTCGCAGAGTGAGTGAAGAGATCTGGGCGGCTTTTAAAAATCGAGGTCTTGAGAGCCGATGAGGGTGATTGAGGTATGGAGCAGCGCCAGAATGAAAGGCGGGGGAAACGGGAGATCCCCGAGAAAACTCGCCGACCAACGGTATCGTCCGGCACGATTCCCACATGCGAAAATCCGGAGTCATCCGGCCGGGAATTGAACCCAGGTCTCTTTTGTGGGAGGCGAGCAGGCTAACCACTCAGCCACCGTCTCGTAGAGGCGAGTTGTCTACGGGGGGGAGGGGAGACGGAAGAGTTGTTTTGTATTGTAAAGGGCATTTTAACGTCCCCCGGTTTTATGCCGGAGAGCTTAGCAGGGGAGGGCTTGCAGACTAACTTATAACATAATTTAAATAAACACCCAGGCCTTACCCGGGATTCTAACCCAGAGCCTCCCGCACCACAGATCGGTGGCGCACCAACCGACTGCGCCACGCGGTGCGTGTAGGGGGGGGGGGAGAAAAGGAAGCCTTGCGCGTAGAGGCGATGAGATATGCGGTGTGCGTGTACGGGTCGCCCTTAGCTATCCCGGCGCTTGTAGGCCACCGATACGCAAAATACGCCCCGTCAGACAGCGCCCTCAACTCCGCTGGCTAAGGGAGTGGAGAAGGGGTTGGTATTCCGCGAAAGGTTTATTGCCGTCTGGTCACGCGCGAGTCCGCAAGGTCGTGTAATGGAGGGTAGGAGCACGTGTTACGGCGTTTGAGTTAGAGAGAGTGAGGGGGGGGGGGGGTTGGCAACGAGGGTTTCGGACGACAGGCGAGATTGTCCACCTCACAAGAGCGCACACACGCGCCAACACCAACCCCCGCACACCCCTTCACCATCCCTCATAAAGTCTGAGAGATGTTGTCATCCATCAGCTGTATCAGGAGTGGTCCTGGTATAGTGCGCTAGGGGAGGAGGGCAGGACCAGACCCCGATCCTCAAGTGCACGTCATAACGTACACCCTCCGCTGCCTGGGCAACCCTCTTATCCGGGCAATAAAAGTGCCGGCTCGCTCGGTAAGGGTGCGGCAGGGGGTAGTGGGATGAGATTTGTGCGGTCAGGATTACCGTCCTCTTGCCGCCAAAGCTCCGCCCTGATATACCTTCGCCTGTTCCTGCGCTCGCAGCCTCCTCATCCTGCCGTCGATCGTTGCTATTAAGAGGCCGCGGCGCGCTCAGGGAAACTAGCGGAGAAATCACTAAATATTAATTATGTTACCGGCTCTCTGGGCGGTACCAACCAACTTTCTGTAGGTACTATATATAGTTCGTTCACGGTTAATGCATCACTTTTGAAATTAACCTTCAGTAAATAAAATGCCCTTCTCGTAATTGGACATATTTTATATAACCCAGTTACATGATACTCGTGATAATTATTACGTAGAAAAAATCACAGCCCTTAAAATGCATGCACGCTACCATACACCCGGAAAAGCAGACCCCTTGTTTATGTTGGCAGCGAATTGAGAAAAACAGGCCCAAGTCTTGACTTGTATTGAGAGTGAAGTGTTTAAATTTGTGGTAAATCAAGAATAGGCTATCCACGGTAAAGTGAGCACTTTTTTAAGTCCTCTCATTTGGAATAATAGTCAATAAATATATTCTATCGTAGCCCTAGAAGTTAACTTTCGAGTCTGGTGAACTATATACACTGTGTTTATTTCTTACACGGCGGTACTAATTTTAAAAAGTGGTGGAAGGTTAAAAATGGCTGATAGGAAAAAGGTAACCAACCCTTCGAAAGTGCTCACTTTACCGTGATCAGCCTATTTGTGTTTTTCTGCTTTATGTATAGCACAGTACAAAATGTCATATTACTAAGAATGATTTCAATCATCACGGCCATGACAACGTAAATTTTACGTCATGTGGAAGGATAGAGAATAGGGAGAAAAGAAGATCCTACGCAGGGCTTTCAAAAGCGCTCAATTAACAAAATTGTCAGCAGCGTAGAAAAAGCAGTTGCATGTTTTAACGTCCTATCGAAACTATGATGCTGATATTTATGGACAAGATTTTGCTCCTGTTGCTTTTTTATACACTTTTTTTTTATACACATACGAGTAAGTCTTGATATATTTATAAAATATTCACATTCCTAAACTGCGATAGTTGCGCTTTATCTGCGCATTACTGGGTGGAAGCATTAAAAAAAGGATATAAAACAGTATATTCTAATAAGTGTCTGCAGAAGTGCCCAATAAACGGAGAACATTCCACATCCACAGGTTGTTATGTATGATAATTAAAGTTACAAATGGTACGGCAACAATCCAAACATTTACTGAGGTAGGTTTGTTAAACTAGAGGATTACAACGATCTGTTGAAAGAACTATGAATGTTTTTAGCTACAGGAACAGTTATCGCAACAGATAGCGCTTGTAGTATTACCAGAAACGTTTCTCAGTATTTCGGCAGTACCTAGCAATACAAATTGGTTTGCCTGTCTTAAATGTCTTAAACGGGATATGGGTTCCCAAATTTGGATCCTACAGCCATAATTGTTTTCTTGGCGTGAACGTTTTGAGGCAGAGCATACGCGCGTGTCGAATATTACCAGAGAAAATATTTGCTGAAAATTCTATTAACAAACAGTTCTGAAGAACGTTTCACAGAAGTTAGTTGAAACCTGTCTTTGTCGAGACATAAGTGTGTGTGTATAAATACATATATATGTATATATATAAATATATATATAAATATATATATAAATATATATATAAATATATATATATATATATATATATATATATATATACACACACACACACACACATACATATATATTTCGAATACTTTCTTACGACGTTTTTAAAACTTCGAAGATGTTTTTAGTTTTTAGTTCTTATCGGTTTGGTTAATTTATTATCAAATAATACCTTTAACTGCTTGGAAAACCTTCGTTTCACTCCCCTGTCTTCTGCTTTTTCCTCAGATTTTAGGATCCAGTTTAATTGCAATCCAAGAGAAAAGGAATAACCGTTGCACTGAAGTCAATAGCTTACACTCCAAGATGACGAAATGACCTTGGAACGAAGGCTATACTTGCATAAAATATATACTTCGCAAAACAAAGTATCCATTTTGGCAACATGAACGAGAAACAAATCCTTCTCCCTTTCCGTGTACCAAACTCCTTCATGACCTATACATGAGTGTAATTGGGTTTTGTAGTTTTCTATTACACTACGCATTGCATTATAAAATCAAAAGAGAAGCAAAATATATATTTTTCTCGTAACAACCATAGTTATTTTATATTATGCGTCAGAAAATTATCTGTTTATTTATTACTTAGATTATTTCAAACGCCCACCAAGAAATCACGTTTTGTTCTTTACAGCTAACACCCGTTTAGCCTAAGAGCTAAATTTCTGTTGATTTTTAAGAACTGCAAAAAAAATTGTTGAAGAGGCAAAACTGACAACTTATTGTAGTTAGCCGAGTTTTTGGCAAGGAAAGTGCCGTATTAAGTCAGTTTAAAGAATAATAAACAGTTGCCAAAGTTAGACAAAACTTAAAAAAAAAAAAAAAACTGGTACTTAATCCGTTAAGTTTTCGTGTCCACGATGGAAGAGGACACGTTGCACATGAAGGAAGTGTATTGTTGGCACTGTACACGACAAAGAATCGTTGACCGATATGTTGAACGTCTCCCTTGTGTGAGATCTGATTTGTTGAAGTTTCTGCACTTCTCATTTGTGAATGGTTAACGGTAATATCAACTAACACATGGCCCGTCGTTCTCTAGTTGCGATAAGTACATGTTAAAGTACAACGCCCACCAACAAATTAAACGATTGCAACATTGAGCTCATAAATTTATTCAGGACTGAAAGAGTTAATATACTTTTAAATTTCCACGAAACCTCATATTTTTGACAAGTTTCTTAAATTTCTGGTACAGAATTAGGAGAGCTATTGGTCTTTCTTTTCAAAAGAGAAGCGATATTGACAACATTTATTTCTGTGACAAAACCAAGTATTTTGTAGCAAAACCAGGATAAAATGTTAGAAGACATTTGTGAGCGAACACCTCTGACGGTGTAATTCTATTTTCATAACAAGAAAAACAATGTTCAAGTTGTAAAAACTATAAGCATTGTCATTAAAAAAATTAATATTATAAAAATTATGGCCAGTGGCATTTTCAAGAAAATATGTTTTGCACTTTATAAGTATGTATCATTTTAATGTAGAATAGTGTCGTTTTTGTTAAGTTAATATAAGTTACAACGAAAGAAAGGCAGGGTCCCAAGAGCCCGCTGCAATCAAAAGGTCATGTCATCTGTAAAAATTATGAGCGAATGTAACTGGAACACGGAAATATAACTTCTACCAAAGCATTGACAAAAATAAATAAGCAGTTTTGATAAGACACGCCCTTGAAATAATATAAATTCACAATTAAAGCATGCATGAATGTTCTCACGTTTAATATTTTTAAGACTGGCGAACAATTTAAAATTCGTTATTTTACATTTGTCCAAAATAAATTATTATGAAACTTACAGGCATTTTAAGTGACTTCATTTCCAGCAGATAAGACACTAGATTTCGCTGCATTTTTGCCCCATATGAAGATCGCGATTTTACTGCTTCCTTGAACACTCAAGTGCAAGTAGTATTAAACTACTTGCACTTAAAAAAATGAAAATCATGAGCTACGTTAAATATACCTGTAATAAGGGAACTCATTTTTTCTGCCTTTCGTTTTTACTTCTATAAGGAAATTTTCAGTTTTTTTAATTTTTTTTAAATTGAGCATTCTCCCTGACTTCTGTAAACCACTTTCGCTAAGTTTATATCAAAACCGAATTAAAAATAAGATCTTTCTGCTTACGTTATTTCAATTATTGTAAACAGTTTGATTAATTTTACTAGTGTGTTCCATATGCCGTACAACTGATCTAACAGGTGGTTTTAAATAAACATAGCATTTAATTTGGGTTTATTTCCTATAATTACATAATATTGGATAATGTCATTCTGGTCGTCTATAATAAGTTCGCAGTTAAAAAAACTAGACTGACGTAGCTTTACATGTATAAACGGCTCACACTTCCATGCCTTACAACTTTCTGGCAGCTGAACAGAGAGCTCAATACAAGTATAAAATAAAACGAATTCGCTGCTAGCCAGTGTCTGGTTATTGTAAATTCACGATTACTTCAAGGTTTTCTGAAGCCCTGCTTAAGGTCTACTTCCAGGATATTCTTCCACCTCGTGGAAACAAACCTTATCCAAATCTGAAAAATAGTAACAAAGAGACATTCTTGCGCACTCAGTATAATACTATTTTGCATAAGAACTATTTATTTCTAGGCATTATCAGTACACCCATGTTTTCTCTGTTTTTATTTATATTAATTATAAATGGAATAAAGTTTTATTTAACTAACATATAAAATACTTTCATGTTAACACAAGTAAACATTTTTTTGTGATACATGATGTATTTAGGATATAACCAACCACGTCATACATGGGGTGATTTTTCAAAGGTTGCATTTAAAGAAATTGTGAAGAAACCACGAATATACTATAAAGGTGAAATTAATGCTGTGAAATTTTGCAAGCGACAAAGGCAACTTCGGTCTCGCTAGGGCTGTCACAGGCTAATCTCAGCTCCACGTGAATACGAAAGCACGCTATAATGCTGGATGTATGGTGAAATGTAGCGTGGGGAGGGAGTGGTAGGGAACGTGCCCCACACCTTTGTGTTCCCCCGTCAGAGAAGAGAAGGCGATGCGGGCCCCTTGTCACGTATGCAACCTGCCAGCACCTGTGCCCACCCCTCTCCTCCACGTTTGATAAAACTGTCTTCCTGCCTGGCTGTATTGTTCTCAGCCCCTATGAAACAAACACCAGCCCCCTTCTCCCCGTATACCCTCGAACCCCTTCCGCGAGCTCAGGTGATACAACGTTCCCGTCACGGAGCCCAGCATCCCACACACACTGTGTCTATATAGTCTATTCGCGGTTTTTTCACACTTCTTTAAAATCAAACCTTTTAAAAAATCACACAGTATGCGACGACGTGATTGGTTGTTTCCTAAATATGTCGTGTATGACAAGCGTTTTATACAGGGCAAGTCCTTTAAAAGAGGCCCCGTGGGACATGTGTGTAACGGAGCGAGGGAATGAGGAAATACAGACCAGTGTGACAACAACATATGTGCGGATCCTGAAGCAGGACCTCCACCTGAGCGCGTACAAATTGGCAGTGGTGCATCAGTTGCTGGTTGTGGACAAGGCAGCTCGATTGCAATCCTGTGGGTTGTTTCTGTCCAGTATTGCTCCGGAGATGTTGCAGGATGGATACGTAGGTATTATTTTCCGATGAAACATGGTTCCGTCTGTCAGGGTACGTAAACTCCCAGAACATGCGTCATTGGACAGGTGACGATCCATACGTGTTGACGGAAGCTCCACGCATCCTCAGAAGCTCGGTGTCTGGCGTGCCGTGTCATCGCAACTTTTGGTGTCGTCTGCACACCTGCCGCTAGGTCAATGGCGGCCACTTCCAAGCATCTACTCTAGGTATTTTGTTGTTACACTGGTCTGTATTTCCTCATTCCCTCGCTCCGTTACACACATGTCCCACGGGGCCTTTTTTAAAGGACTCCCCCTGTACTTCTGGTAACATAAAAGTATCTCACTATTGGTTAAATAGAAATTTTACTAAAATTTCATTTATAAATTATAAACGGGGCAACAGTGGCCCTCGTCTCCCACCACGGCGACCTGGGTTCGATCCCCGGCGTGTTGACGCTCGGATTTTCGCATGTGGGAATCGTGCTGGACGATGCCGCTTGACGACGGGTTTTCTCAGGGCGCTGCCGTTTTCCCCGCCTTTGCATTCCAGCGCCGCTCCTTCCTAGCGTCTTATTTCTCGTAATTTCTTGGAATGACGGTCACCTACTGATCACACCTTCAAAGCCCGTCATAAGGAGGATGACGCCTCGTCCTGGGTGCACAACCCACGCGATTTTTTTAAAATAAATTATAAAATTTCTTTTACAATTAATATGAACAGAAACAGAGAGAAAATGGTAATGTCTAATAAGAAATAGTTCGTATGCAAAATATTATTACAATGAATGCCCACGAACGCGGCGCGTCGTTTCTTTGTTGTAATTTTCCAGGCTCAGTTAAGCTGTGTTTGCATAGGACGGAGGAGTATCCAGGAAGTGGAACTTCAGCAGGGTTTCAGAAAGTTGCAAGTACCCGTGAAGGGATTATATGCAGTTAACGTGCAGTGATGTTCTTCTCAGAGGTTAATTAAAAAAGTGTTCGCTTTACTGTAAACAACCATTACATTTATGTCCCCTAGGCCACTTTATTAGCGCCTGAATTTTATTTGTTACAAGCCATCTCATTCCCCAACTCTCTTGATTGTCTCAGAAACTGGTATTGTCTCTAATTATACCGCAGTCAATGAGACTTAAAAAGGTGATGGTTACCACAAAACTTAATCATTTCATATTCATATGAGACATTGTTAAACTCGTAGACGTTATTTATAACTACCATTCCTTAGAATAAAAAAACAGATCTCACAGTTTTCGGATCATGCCACGTCAAAATCACAATTTATTTTTCTTTTGGGACTTACAAATAAAACTAAAGAAAACTTGTACAGAAAATTTAACAAGGGCATCTGATTGGGCATTTTTCAACTCTTTTTACGGTATGCTTAGAAAAATTTATTTTCAAATAATCACACACTGCTACAAATAAAAAGTATGCAAACATTTCCTAATTTTGTGTAGTAATTTTTAAAATTGCAAAAAAAAATTCATAGCGTGAATTTAAAGAATTCTTGAAGAAACTAATGGTATCGTATTTCAGTGTGAACTATCTCATTTCGGTACGAGAGTTTGTGTTTATTATTTGTAAATCCCACCCACCCCCCCCCCCCCAAAAACACTAAAATTGTGATTTTGACGTACCGTCATGCAAAACATATGCGGTCACTAATTATTTCACGGGAGGAAACAATACTTGTATGTAACGTCCGCAAGATGAAATATGTAATTTCGGTGACAAACGCCAATTAATACACCTACAATACATTTTTACAGGTCCAGGGTCATGTACGGTAGACTCCAGAGTCATATATAAACTATATGTATGTGTGTATATATATATAGTGTCATGTACGGTAGACTCCAGAGTCATATATAAACTATATGCATGTGTGTGTGTGTATATATATATATATATATAATATATATATATATATATATATATATATATATATATATATATATAGGTTGCTTTCCAAATATGCATAGGCTGTTCATAGCAAAAACAATTTTGAAAGTCCTGCTAAGATCTACCTGTAAAAGCATTGTGTAATCTTCCACCCTATGTAAAATTAACATTTGCATGAGCCTTGTCACTTTATTCATGCGTCGGTAAAGTGAAAATGTCGAATTATTAGAAAAGTAAATATTTTACAAATATGTTTATTTTTACACTTCGATGCATTTAAAAAACCGAAAGCGAAATAAATAATTTAAGTTAGCACAAATGGTTACATAACACATTTTATTCGACGTAAAGATATGGAACTACTTTCTCTCCATCGTTACCAACTTTACTGTGCGCATGTCACCCAGTGCGCCAGTTAAAATATATGCAGGTAGGAGCAGTGACTTTTTGCTAAGGTTGATTTCAGAAGCGCTCACTTTATCGTGAACAGCATTTAACCAGGTTTACTATTCACCAGGCATTGTTTGATTCGGTCTGTTTGAGACACCATCATTGCTCCTGTAGTGAACCATGACCCAATTTTAAAATGCTGTATACGTATTTCAAGTTTAGCTCGTCCAGCAATTAAATTGAGAAATTTCCCCGTCCTTATAATTATATCGCATAAGTATAAGAGGGCGAAATTTTAGAAAATATATTAGAAGTTTGTATGGTGTTATAAAATTTTTATTAGGCTGTTTCGTGTTTGGCACGCTTTAGGAAATTCGTGGTAAATAATAAATATGCTATAAAAATGGTACCGAACAGCGTGCATTCCAGCAAAGTGTCAAACAGTCCTTTCCGCTATGTAAAAAAAAAATGTATATATATATACGTTCAAAGTTTTTCATATAACAAAGAAAATCATTTCTTTGAGGCTGTTTTGTTTACACTAACCAAACCTTGTTTAGATTTAAAGGGAAGGTATGCTGTTATTACATTTTTATTCATACAGTTTTTTTAATGTCAATACTAATTTTATTTTAAGCAAAGAAAAATATTTCCTTGAGCTGGTTTTGTTTACAGTAAAGAAATGTTTATGTTCACCAAATAATAGTGTTAAGTGATATTAAAACCTTTCTTTTGCTCATTATAGTTATTACTACCTAACTAAACTTTATAGACGTTACCAAAAAACAATTTTGTTAGATCATCGAGATATCGGTTTAACTTTCTAAATAGAGTATCTGAATTTATCACTAAGGATACTGCTGAACTATTGTGACCATAATATAGGTTACAATTGCCATTGATATACATAGATAAAACAACATTTTGTTTGTGAGTAAAGCTACTTTGCAGTGGTTCATTTATATCGATACATTTTTTTCCGCCAACAAAACATGTGTTTCAGCAACTCAAGTGTTTCTCGAGCGCGCGTGCCAGCAGGTATTCGAACTCGCTCATTTTTCTAGCCTCTAGGTACATTTTGTATACAAGAAAATTTCACGAAATGATCTGAGGGCAAACTAAACTTCAAGCACTGGTATATTTGAGTTACTTTTGCGATTGACTCGTAATTTATTAAGCATCCTGTAGACGACTGTAAGGTCAGTAGCGAATCTACGTGGAAAAAAAATTACCGAATCCCGTCCAGAGGTGCAGCAATATTTTGAGAGGATGCAAAATATATTACTTATTTGTTTTACTATTTAAAAGTCAAAATAAACAAATTCAAGTCTTGACACCTAATCTCCTCGAGACTTAGACACATAAGTGATTGAATATCGTTCCAGCAGATGAAGAAACAGTTATCGCTAATTGCTCTCTTGAGGATGACATACGTCTTCCGTTGTCAATAATTAGAACCGATCCCGAACTTTTGTGTTCTAAAAAATCAGTCCCAAGATACAAGCTGGTGATAAAATTAGTTTTTCATGATCTCATTTTATGGTTGTCTAACCATGCTAGTTTTATTCCTAATCTAGTCAAACCGTAAGTACCCAAGCCTGTTTTATACACTTTATAAAATGAGTAGAAACACTGACATTTAATTTTTCTAAATTTTTTATTCGGATATTCAATTTATAATTCAAAATAAAATGCATGCAAAATAATTTTGACTGCGAAAACTTATCAAACAGTGCCTAAGATTACAATCCCATCCCCAAGGGTACCGCAAACACGACAAGGCTGGGAATCGCTGGCTTAGGTTTTAGAGCACAGAACACTGCGGAGTCTAGCCTACATGCTACTTAAATCGCGAGATTCTCGTGCCGTAATATATGTTCATATGAACTTCTGGCTTTGTAGGAGGTGTAGCCTACCATCCACAATACAGTAGCTCTCCGGACAAATTGAAACAACCTGTATATTTCCTGGTTCCTGGTTTTGTGTATGTGTGTGTGTATCGGGACAAAAAAAAAAGGGGAGGCACAACCATCAGTTATCTACGCGGGAGTAAACCTAAGTCGCGGGGAGCAGGTGAGGTACGCAATAGGAGGGGTGTCATCGCGACTTACCCCGACGGAAGGGTGATGGGGACCCGAAGGGCGCCACCGCTGTCCAAACACTCTTGGAGAAGGGACGGCAGATTGCCCGTCGTGAGTGTGCATAATGCCTGCGGATCCCATCCCTCCGGGGATTTGAGGGGAGGGAGAGGTGGGTCGCTTCTTACACGTGTCCCAACCCACCCGCTAGCCACGTGTCCTTCCTCTCCTGGGGCAGCTGAGGGCATGCCTCCGGGAGAGCTGACAGCGGTGGCCCTTGCCCGTGTCCCATTTTACAACAGTTCAGTATAAACGGTGACCAGGAAGTTAGAGTGGAACAATTCGAGCTGCTCTTAACATCGAGGTCTTGAGAGCCGGTGAGAGTGAAGCGAGAAGAGTATTTAGCAGCGCCGGAATGAAGGAGCGGAGGAAACGGGAGATTCTTGAGAAAACGCGCCGGCCAGCGGCATCTTCCGGCACGATTTCCCACAGGCGAAAATCCGGGAATCGAACCCGGTTCGCCTAGGTGGAAGGCAAGTAGTCTAACCACTATACCACCACGGCAAGCTAGACTTCAAACTCTGATATAGTTGCTGGAACATTCGCAGTGTAACAATGGCAAGATCACGTGTTCTCTCCAATTGTTATTAATTAAAGTAAGAATTTTTTTAAACAGACACATAGACAAACTTTACACAAATTCAACACACAACCACTAACCCCCCCCCCCCCCCCGACATCCCAAAAAATGAGACTAGCAAAGCGTATAAGCATGGTCATAATTCGTGATGGAAGTCAGCCGACGTCCCATTTATTGTTGTATGCACAGACACTGAACTTAATAATTCCTTGAATAATTAGTTTTAATCTAAAGGTATATACAGTCAATTCAATCCCGCTACACAGAGACCGCTAGCTAGCTAGTAATCCCAGACGAACTATCATTATCTTTTCTAACAGAAGGATTTTCCTGATTTTCTCTTACAAATAGCAGTGTGGTTAGCGCTGGGAGTGATTAGGAAAACTTTACTGACAAATGAGGTAGCAGAAAAGGTTAATAGAGCACCAGATAAAAGCTTGACTTAGCGTTAGTAGCAAATTCAAAATTGCTGTCATCCAAGTGAAATGAAAGAACATGCATGATTGGGTGCCTGCGATTCTCGAACATAGTGCTCGATCAACATATCATACTAGTAAGCTTTAGGAAAACATTGATAAAGTAAAATATCTAACACAAACGATGCCAGATTTTAACCTTGGTACATGGACTTATTTCACGTTCTAATAACTCCATAACTTTCTTGTTTAATGTCTTTGATAAGTTAAGTCTGTTGGAAAAAACATGTTTATAAAAGCCATGTCATGTAATTTTTGCTGGATCTGCCACTGCATTTGTCAATTCCTTATTACAGTTCAGAAAAGGACACTTTAGTTATCTAACTTGCGGTTGGAAGCATCACAAACAATATTTACGATAGCAAAAGGTTTAATCATTCCTCTGCTCCTCAGCGAAGCGAAGTATTCGCTGGAAAATAACTCAACTGGCACCTCCCGGCACGGGTGGCTACACTGGTCCGGTTGGTCCGCAGGGAGGGGAATTTTCAGCGGTCGCGTTGGCGCACCTGGCAGCACGCTGTGTGACGTCACGCGCGACCGGTCCTGTCACGTCCCGCCTGGCCAGACAACACGGAAAATAACACGAGCAACGAGTTGAAAAAAAAAAACATGTGGGTAGGACGAGAGCGAACAGGCTGGCCACATGGTTACATGGGGGTGAGGAGTGCGCGACCAGGGGGTTGAAAAAAAAAAACAGCGGGGTCGTGTGCGTGGTGTACGAAGGGGGTGAGTAGGTGGCAGCGGCAAACATGTTGGAGGGTAACGAGGATGGAACTAACATGACACGACAGGGGGCGCTGCATGACATTACATTACATTGCATTACATTTCAAGAGACGAAAAGAGTGAAGAAGTGGGTTTTGAGGGTTTCAGGAGAAGGGGGGGGGGGGGTGGCTCAATATGGCACCACATCCCAGTGGTCGGACGAGGACGTGAGGGGGAGTACAAAAATATATTTTTTTTATTACATGCAGGAGTTGTAATCAGCACCGTGATTAAATACCAGCCTTAGTACAACGGGCTGCCATTTCGGCGGCCCTTCAATGGCCTCACACACGTGTCGACCTATTTTATCCTGACGACGTGGTGTTTTGCAAGTGTACCGCAATACAGTTAAACTCTCTCTGAATTTCTCAACTGCCCCATTCAGTTACTGTAGTAGCGATGTATAAACAAGTTTGCATCAGGCGCAGGTTTTATGTATCTGTGATCTTTCTTTTGGTCTGAAAGAGGAATAGTTGCGGCTACAACATGGGAGGAATTAGAAATATATTGCAAACTAGACTTTAACAATTGTTAGCCAAATTTGTGGCAAGTAAAAACATTAAATTTACCTTTTGCTCCAGTTAACTTGGTGTTAACAAAGGACACTTCCTGTTAAATGTTCAAGAAGAGGAGGAGGACCGAGCGATGTGGCGCAGTGGTAACACACTGGTTTTCGATGGTTTTCCGAAATCACTCCAGGCGAATGCTGGGATGGGTCCCTTAAAAAGACTATGGCCGATTCCTTCCCATTCCTTCCCCAATTCCTCTTCCCAGTGCAACTGCACCGTGTCTAATGACCTCGCTGTCAACGAGACGTTAAGCCCAACTACCTACCTTCAAGAAGAGGAGGATCGCCAAATTATAGCTTGTCTCCTGTTGGAAAGTAACGAGGGCGCTGAAGCTGCAATAAATTAAGAATGATGTTTGGAATATTATTATATGTGCTCTGTCGCGCCAAGAATTTTGATACACCTTCTGAAACAGAAGGCGTAGCGATAAAAAGTGCTAAATCCCAAATGGGAGAGATCGATTACTCTTAATCGCCTACTCCAGCAACAGGACCCTACCTTCCATCAGGCGTTGTTAGCGAGCGCTTGAATCACAACACGTTTAGCAGAATGCCTCATCGCTCTAATGTAGCTGCTGTGTGCTACATCGCAGCTATTTTGTCACGTAGATGGCCCTCAAAGACCGTCGGAAGTTCGGCGCGGTCTGTTGCCATCATAGACTAAAATGAGGTAGACTGATCTCACTGGCTGCGAACAACCATTCTCCGTGTCCCAACATTGGACTGCGTTTCTGTCAACATGACTAGCAACAACGGTATGAATTTTAGTTGAGGTTATAACACTGTTTAGTATAATGCGTTTAGATGTTTTTATACTTACTCTAATTTTGTAATGCAGTTTGATTAAATTCAAAATGGTACAAGTGTTTTATTAGTATAAAAGTGATTGTCATTAAAAAAATTAAGATATTAACAAACATGGCCATCACTGTTGGCCACGTGACTTTGACACTTGTGTTGTCTGAGGTAGGTTAATGTTCGGTACATGCGCAGACGACGAATAATCAGTCTACCTCATCTTTAGTGTATGATTGCCATAGTATGGGCGATTTTTCCTCGCTACAGAGCAATCGATTAGAAAGGCTTCACTGCCACGTATTGAGTGAGTGAAGAGATTTGAACGGCTCTTAACATCGTGGTCTTGAGAGCCGATTAGGGTGATTGAGGTGAGAATGGAGCAGCACCGGAATGAAAGGGCGGAGAAAACGGGATATACCTAAGAAAACCCGCCGACCACAGCCATCGTCCGGTACGATTCCCACATGTGAAAATCCGGAGTAACCCGGCCGGGGATTGAACCCAGATTGCCTTGGTGGGAGGCGAGCGGGCTAACCGCTCGGCAACCGTACCCCCCCCCCCCCCGGTTGAAACGTATTATTCGAGCTCTTATTTCGAAGCTGCAAATTGCAAAAACATCACACTTTTATTACCGACGTATCACCCACGGTTAAAGCACATCAATATAATGAAAAACTAGGAATTCAGGCAGTGGTTACCATGTAAGCAGAACGTATACGAAAGAGCGAGAACATTAAGGAATATAGGGAACACGTCTTCACCAAGGTTAACGCTGTCTAAGTGCCTTTGATTTTATTATTTCCTACTGATCATCCAGAGGGAAACTGGCCCACATGATTGTAGGGTTTGAATTCCACGATTTTTTTACAAGAAGGCATTGGAGCGACGTCTCATTTTCTCAAACGCTGTTGTGATAATCGCATCCTTCGCAAAACAAAGCACAGCAGTTGTGCAAAAATCACGCGTAGCCACGAAATGGTCGATGCATAATTTCCCAACATATTACACTTGAAATTATTTCTTCTAAACACCCCAATAATAGAATGAGAAAATGAACTTTTGATTGTTCCTAATGTTAGGATTTTTAAGCATAATTCAAATTCAATTTTAAAATTGATGTTGGCGACGCGACTATGACCTGAGAAAATTGTAACTCTACAGGGCCTACATAGTAGGCCCTATCGTTCCCTTGCTTCCTAATGTATTACTTTCCCGGACGAATATAAAAAGGATATTTATTAAATGAACAATACAAGAAATGAATTCAAAAAAGGAAATTAATTTTATTCCTGTAAATTGCTATATCTTACAATTACTACGAGTACCTACATTTCACTTGAAAAGCGATAAATCAGCGCAACTTTTGGTGACGTAAAATTAACTAAGCTACAGTAGTCAATTCCAAGCAGGTTTGTGGGATGCAGTGATCAAACTGTTTACAAACTTTCAAGTTGAATGGCGCGGGTTTGGTTCGCCGCATGGACCGAGATAAATCTAGGCTGCTGTCTATAAGAGACACATACACACGTAGGCTACAACTGAACAACAGCTACCAAGACCGACGAGTCGTTATTACAAGGCTTTACTTTTATATTCGCTGAATTTCTGTCGTAACGAAACGCGCAAATTATGAGCAACACTCCGCAACGCCTGATCCATAAAATTCGTATTATTACGTACCCAGGTCGTAATAAAACTTTTACTTTTCACCGGGAGAAGTTGAGGGTGGGGGGAGGATCGTTTCTTTCGTTTCACGGATTACACACGTCGGCGACCATCCCCATCGTGGAAGAGGGCGAAAGAGAATCATAGCCGCTGAGAAATCCTTGAAGGGTAGGTCGGTCGTGAGGGAGGCGGGGTTTGGGGTGCTGAAGGAGGGGCGAAGAGGGGGTCGAAGGCGAAGTCATACATGTGTAAGGAAGCAAATAGATTGCTAAATGGGGTGAGGATCGTCTCGCGCTCTGGCAAGCCTTGCGGGTTTGCCTCCCTTCCACGCGCGGGCCTAAGAGCAGTTTAAACTCCACCCTCCCATCCGCATGTACCCCCCCCCCCTTTTTTTCCACCACCCCCACCCCTCCCCATGATCCCAGGGACCCCTTTTTCCTTCGCACTTCACGAGATACATAGCCCCGGCGCCATATTGACAGGTACACTACATTATCAGATTTATCTTTATGGGGCCGTACCTCCGCCCACCGAGACCAATCAAGTCGTAATTCTCCGAACTTTAATCAATTCTATGTGCCGATATAAAAAAATAACTTGGCGTGCCCTTACCAACCCCACGCGGAACTACCGGCTAAGCCATATATTCCTTTACGAAACTTACAAATTCTCGCGGCATAGCTCCCTAGTTTTTTTTATCCCTCCTTTCCTTTCTGTTCCTTGCCCCCCGCCCCCAACGGCACACGCCGCTCAGTCTTCCTTGTCTGTTTTATGGCTCGCCACTTCCTCCGAGGGAGCTCGATGGTGGATCGCGCGCGAGGTTTCGTAGCACGCCTACCGCAACGGCGCTCAGAGATCAGCAGAGGTCAAACTACACGGTCCAGGTCCGATTTGAGGAACCCTCTTTCGAGTCCACCATGACGACAACGTCCTGCCTGGTTACATCTACTCCAGGTTTGGAACAAAACGTGATTTGCTATGGGAGAGTTTGGCATGGTGGAAGATTTCCGCAGTGTTCCAAAACGTAAATTTTAATTTAAAAAAATGTAAGCTACGTGAATTATAAAAGAGAAAGATTTTACCTAGTTGTAAAGTTATTTTATATTTGATTAATGATCTATACAATTATCCTGTTTTAATAACGTAGAAAATAAAGAAAAAATGGTTTCCTGCTGACACCAGCGCTTACCTAGTGGCGAAAATGTTCCTTTTGGCCAACTTCTAACATTGATCTTCCCGACTTTTAGTAGAAGTGTAAAACCTTAGCAGAAGCAGCGACATGTATGGGTGACAGCAATGAAGTCAGTAAGTTTGTGAACCTACTGGCACCCCGATTGTAGGCAGACACGCATCGCTGCGTCCACGAACTTGGCTGTACTATGTATAAACAACAATAAACATGATCATCCTGAACACCAAGGACAATTTTCGTAAGATGATCAGGGACTTCAAAAAAAATTTTCTTATCAGGTAGCACGCTGAACTTCACCGTCCAATTGCGTCACAGTCGGTGTCAGTTTACTGGCTACAGTAAATGCAAGGATTCATTTTTCCATTTAACTGTGTCGGACGTGATACGGCCGTCCTGTCGTTTGTGGTTTCCTATTGGTCCAAAAAGCGGACTAAGGGCCAATTACAAAAACAATACAAGCGCATACGTATTTGAAGTCTAGACCGTTTTGAAGAATCAGTACGAATCTTGCAGGTCTCTGGAGATCACTCGTTATAGAAAATGGGGTAACAAACATCGCGTTACAATTTCTCAAAGTCGGTGGACTTAGCCAGGTTCTTTAAGGGATAAATATCTTAATTAATTGAAATAGTTAATCATAATTTCCTAATTTATTTACAAATACTTCAAAAATACTTTCGACTTATTATCTCACAGTAAATAACTTATCACCTGCTATTTACAATTAATAAAATTAAAATATATAGTTTACAAATATCTCAAAGAAATTAATGCAATCAAATAACTAAAATCAGTCCCAATAAACAGTGTATAAGAACCTATTGAATTATTTAATAAATTATATGTCCATATTTGACCGTTCCCATATTTACAATAAAGTCCGCATCACACATTCATACAGTCCAGCCTTAATTCAGTCCACATTCCAAGAGTCCGGAATGTTCTAAAGGGCTCCGAGCCCTCCCGTGTACATTCGGGTACCACTCCCTATCGTCCGTCAGCACCACACACACGCTCGTCTGACGTCGTCTCGCACCCTCTGCCGTCGTGCGTCCTCCCCGCTGATGTCACTCTCTGCACCACACCTCGCCCCATTGCCGCACTTCAGCCAGATTGCTGCCACAAAGACCACCTGTCCTCCAACTTCGGCAATATTTATAGACGGAGGCATCAGCCTCAGTCCGGAACCTTCTACAGGCGCTGAGTTGCGCCGAGGAAAATGATTACCAGCAAATTCTTGCTCGTACTCTCAAGTCGCCGACTCTTCCGGCAAGGAAGAGGAGAGGCTGTGACGCCAGCCAGGTCAGTTGTCAATCACTCCCCGGCTGCCGGGCTACGTGGCGGCGAGTGAGTCTGCCTGGAGGGAGGATCGAGGTGGATCACCCCCCCCCCCCAAACAACGCCGGGACCGCGCATAACCAGGTAAAATGGCGTCCACGTCCAGTGCGGGAGTCCGTGCGTAGCAATAATAACGACCCATGATCTAACTTCATAATTAAGGAGACTATGTATCTGCGCGTCCAAGGTCAAGAAGAGAGGGAGCGATACGCACGTCTAACGCCTCATCGCTCCTACGGGCAAGGCGTGCAGTGTTTCCGTCGTAACGCTGTACTGTGCAAATTAGATCTGTAACATAGGGGCTTTATTACACGCGATGAAAGCCCACTGATTCAACTATGTCCGTATCTGCGCACTTTTCTCTTGCCGCTTAAAGTTTTCAAAATGCGATATTTGACCATTTTCAAGATTTTTTTTTCAAAAATACACTTAATATGACAAAAGTAAAAAATAGGGCCATAGATAACTGTTTTTTTAAATCTTTCCTGACAAAAAGTCGTATTTCCAGAACTGTTATTTTCCGAGATACGTTTTTACGCGCAAACAACGATTTCACTGAAAACGTTTCAGTACATAGGACCCTTAAGAGATTGACACTCCCTTGGAAATAGGGAATTATAAGCAGTTATTTGCAAAATATCCCAAACGACGTGAGATGAAACAACAAATATGTGAATAATCGTGTATTAGCATGATTGGTGTTTCTTTAATGTAAATATGGTTACTACGCCATAGCAAGTGCTAAACACGCACTGGTAACACACTTTTGTTGCTTAATAACATGGCACCCGCTAATTTCTCAATGACGGGCGATTTTATTACCCACCAAATGTTCACACATGCTAGAAGTCAAATCAGACTAGCACTGTTCGCGAATTTGTTCCTTCATCTCACGTGGTTTCTGGAACTTTGCAAATAACTAATTTTAATCTCCAGTCTTCAAGGGCGTGTCTCTCTCCCTCCCTTAAAACCACTTTACGTCATAAGTCGCACTATGTTTTCTACAACGTTTACAATGGCAAATCACCTTACAAAGTTTTTACCTGGAGTTCAGGATCATTATGTATTTCAACAGCAGGCGTATGATCGGCGTTTTGACAGTCGTGTTGGCAGCGAGGTGGGTAAGGCTGTTCCGCGGCTTAACTAAAGTACATGTTGGTAAGCTGGTGACCAGCAGGTCAGAATGCAATATCACGGGCGTGTCATTGGTAGAAACATGCAAAATTCGTGTTATTATTCGGTTATTATTCGGACTTTACTGCATTGTACCATCTTGAGAACAATTAATTGTTTCATTGGCTACTGCTAATTACACGGCGTGATTTACATGTGTGACGGCTTTAATGGAGATCGGTTCCTCAAACACCGTGCCTTTACTATTGACTCAAGGTGACTTTGAGAAGAGCTACGCAAGTTGCCTGCCAATGTGAACAGTGAAAAGGATATACAACAATTTGAAGTCTAGCCTGTCGTCAAATAATAACGCGAATTTCGCACGTCTCTCAGTCACTGGTTCTCGAGTTTACCACAAATCAGCAGTGCAGGGTTACGTTATGAAATTTCCTCTCCATTTCCAATCGTAATAAAGTGATCTGTTGTCAATCACGTAAATGAAAAAAAAAAAAAAACTTTTTTCGTAAAAAGAGCACATAGGATTATTTTAAAAAAACTGCGAAGAAATTACAGCCTGAATCTATTACATTCTTTTGAAGTAATGTCTGCATGAAATATGTCAAAAAAGTTTCTTTTGAAAGAATTAATGAGTGCGGTTCTGGAGTTTGTAAGGAGGAGCAGTGATATTTCGAGAAAAGATTTCGAGACATGATACAGTTCCAGGCACTGTGAAGGCGTCCACCTTTTTCAATTGGCTGAAACATCTTCTGGTTCCTGTTAACTTCTAGCGCAAGAGTAACGAAAGTTCACTGTAGGAGTTGCAGAAATCTTAGTGGCTTGGTCAAATGCGGAGACGATACCATCAGTCAATGAAGGTATAACAACAACCGAAGTAAATATATAGTATTGAAGTCTACTGTGAGCTCCGATTTTTCCGCGAAAAATCACGGGCCCTATTTATAAGCGATTATTCACGTGACTCTACTTACAAGCAAACTCAGTCAAAGCGATAATTTTTTGTAAGTAGAATTTCTAGAACTTTATCTAGGCATAGGAAAATTTCGCGAGTTAAATTACCTGTAGGCTAGACTCCTCAGTCCTCTGCAACTGGAGCCTCACCTGTGTGTTCATTGGCTGTTGCCCCACACCTGGCAGTTATGGGATTCGCAAGGTGTTTCCTTGCAAGTCTGCTATTGGCTCAGAGGCGTGCAGGGCGGGTCTAATAAATTGCGATCCAATTGCGAAGGTGACTTCACTGTATATGTGTTTGGCGCCTATCTTGTCCGGCAATGAATTCTCGAGATTTTCCTAACCCTACTTATATCGTGTCCAACATGATGAAATTACCTAATAGAAACAAAGTAAAAATGACGAAGTTTGCAGAAAGAATTCTCTCGCTTGCAAATCGTCCGAACCGTAATTCAGCGGACGTCAGTACCGGAAGCGTGCCGGTTCAGCGAACGGCAGGGGATCAAAACCATTTGACATTTATTTCGGCCATATGAAAATTCCAGCATTTCCCAAAGAATTTATTTCAGAGTCCATGCCAAGGGGCGAGTACCCCATTCCCACCGCCAAGTGCTTCGAAAGCGACTTCGGCCAAACTTCCCTCTTTACATTGTGCTAACAAGTAATTCTCTGTTTAACTGAACCTCGCGAGAAGACGTAGTGAGCTACGGAGCAGCGGGTCACGGAGAAGGAGGAGAAAGGAGAAATGGAGGACGGTAGGTATGGGACGAAGTGAGACAGAACGAGATCTTGCTCAAACTCACAACAGCCACGGGTCGTGTGTATCTTTCTCGCAGCGTCGCAAGAGATTCCTGTTACGTTATTACCTTTTCGCCCGTGCGCCACTCAAGCCTCGAGGGGTCATATGCTCCGAGCGAAATTAACTTGGAATACAGTACGCTCGTAGTTAACATGAAGACGTTTGCTCGACTACCTACACTCTAACTTTGAAACAGTGAGAATTGATTCCCACTGAATGTCAGGAATTCCACTGCTGTAGATCACTTGTTCCCAGTTAAATAGCTTGATTTGCCAGTCAGCAGTAGCTTATCAACTGACTTTCAGTGGATGTTATTTCACACAGTACTTGTTTTTGTATTTTTACAGAGAATTCTTTGGAAACAAACTGACAAGATTATTTCGTAAATATACATTTGAATTGGAGCAAATTTCACAAAAAGTTTCTTACTGAATTTGTAAAACAAATGGTTAATTTTTGAAGCAAGTGATGTAGACTTCAAGTTTATTACCACAAACATGAATCGATGTAGACAATTGTTTACGGTATATAAAGAAAAATAAACTGTTTTTAAGAGAGTATAATTATTTTCTACATTTTGAGCAAGTTTACACTGTTCCTTTGCGATATGAAATAACTGTCCGCATAAAGCATGATGATGGTCGAAAATTACTTTATAACAAAACATGGGGGAAAAAATTAACATTTTTAATAAATATTTTTTTGTACAAATCCAAAAATTTAACAAATTTAATAGGTTAGGCTACAGCTCGAGATAATTGCCCGTGTCATTACAACATAATTAAGAATATTTTCATGGAAATGTTATGCGGTTCATCCGTATTTAAATTCTAATTGTTAGATGACATTTGAAAGTCAAACTAGTCAGAAGCTAAACGCATATTGCAGGTGAATCATATGTACGGATTTCAAGATGAGCTTCTGTTGAAATTAAACTTGGTGTTGAAATAACTCTTTTTAATTTCTACGAATTAAGATTTTGAGTTATTTAGTATTTACGCCAAAAAATGAACATGATAAATATTATTTGTTAGTTGATTCTGTATTTTTATCAGTCTATCACTGATACCGTATCACGAAACTATAAAATATCCTCAATATGTAGAAAAAAATTTTCGCTCTTGAGCGGCAACCTGGGAGGCATATTTAGATGTTTTGTCGAGCTTCTGCTAGAAACATGTGTTCGTCCAGGTCTCGTCACTTACGCATTTTTTTTTTTTTTTTTTTTTTTTTTTCGTTTCATAAATGTTGTTTGAAGACGTAATTACTGCCAATTTCTTATTACAACGACGTTAATTTTACGATTTATAAAATGTATTTTGCGTAACATTTCTGTGTCGATGTATTTAATAGTTTTAAAGAGTTGAAAATTATTTATATATAAAATGATATATCATAATACTTGTGACGTAATTACTCGCCAATTGTTCAGATATGACATATTTACTTCAGGTTAGAATAACCGAAGTTGAATAGCGGTATTTTAGATTTTTTTTTAAACATAACAGGGGCCACGGTGGCTGAGCGGTTAGACTGCTAGCCTCTACCAAGGCGAACCGCGTTCAACCTCCGGCCGGTTCACTCCGGATTTTCGCAAGTCGGAATAGTGCCGGACGATGCCGCTGGTCGGCGGGTTTTCTATGGGATCTCCCGTTTCCCCCCACACTTTCCTTCCGACGCTGTTCCATCCTCAAGTAAAGACCTCGATGTTAAGAACCACCCAATCATTTCAGCAGACCAAATCCAGCCATATATTCTAAGTTAGTTTCCTGCTGCCTCGTTTTTAAGTCAGGGGCCTCCACGGACATTTAAATATATGTAGAACATTCCTGAAATTACTACCCTGTAAGCACTTAAATTATATGTGAATGAGACCGAATTTAATTTCGTCCAAAATTTTCTCAGGGAAGGTTTATTTCCTGGTTCTGTTAAGGACAACTGGCTGGTTACAGTTCGAGTAATAAAGGTATGCGGAATTAATCAGGCGGTTTATTATAACGTAATCCCGAAAAAAGTTTAAGGAAACATTAACTTTAAAACGCACATGATGTGCAGTAATCATATAATAATTATAACCCTACACACCAAAAATAAAGGAATAAGTAGATTTATTTTGCGGATGAATTTCATATCATGTTACACGTTATCACAACAGCCCTGAAGCTTATTTTTGGATTCGGGTATAATCAGCTGGGAAAAACCATTGAATTATGCAATAGCACTGGGTAAGAATCTTTTTGCCGAAAACAAAATGCGTTCCCACATTTAGTTTGTGGTGGAGGTAAGATGAAAAATGTTTCATTATGAAATGTTTTGGAGATACGGGTATAAGGGTTCGGTAACGCTCAAGTTAAAGCAAGGGTTGTCAGCATAACAGACTACCTTTCAGCAGGTTTATAGTTGCGTAGTCATGGACAATCATGTATTCTTTCAACACACGTAAACATAACCACTGCTGTAAACTTAACGACTAGCTTGCAGTTAAGTGTGTTTGCACATAACAAAGCTAATTTTATAGACCCCTGTACCTGAGCGACTGAAACAAGAATACAATGCCTGAGCCTAGGAACGTGAGTGAGTGAACAGATTTGGGCGCCTCTTTACTGAGAGTGATGTGAGGTGCGTATGGAGCAGCGCCGGAATGAAAGGGCGGGAGAAACGGGGATATCAGAGGAAAACCAGCAGACCAGCGGCATCGTTCGGCACGATTACCACTGGCGAAAATCTGGGAGTGACCCGACCTGGGATTGAACCCGGTTCGCCTTGGTGGAAGGCGAGCAGGGTAACCGCTCAGCCACCGCAGCCCCTTAAGCCGGTCCTACACGATGCCCATTTCCGTAGCAGTTTTCATACCCATCTTCTGCTAACGTTTCTGCTCCCGAGTAGGTTACAATCCAGTCCCCTCCGGAGGGGTCTGGCTCCGGGAATACCACTTTTCCTACCCATGGGCATGCCAGAAACGGTAATAGAACGTGTCCTAAATTTCTGCTATACCCACGGAGCTGCGACAAACAAGATGGCGGACACCCGAGTAGCAACCTCGAAGCGTATATATCCGTTTACGAAAAAATTACGGGTTCTGTAAAACGTGTTTATGTACAAAATGAAACTTAATGTACGTGTAAGTAACGGGAAACGTTTCAATTAACTCCCACGGTCATAATGAGAGAATAAACACGATTTTGAAAATTCGTGATAACTATGGACGTTTATAGTGTATAAAACCTTTTACACAACTAACTAGAAAGTTGTATCTGTATTCCTGTTGCTTTTATCCAAATAAATTCTAAAAATAAACGTTTTCTGAGAATAACATAAATTATAAACGACAATAATGTATTACATGAAATAACTAGAAATTTCGTTACATGAATGAGTTTTGAACTCTAAAACCAAACACTACATGGTACAAACCCGTGCATTAACCCACTGTGCTACACACACAACCTGAGAAAAAAAAACAGCAGCACTGTGTAGTTGCGTGTTTTAAGTGTGTAGCATGAGTGATGTTGATCCCCACACATAAAAGATTTATTATTAGTATTATGATATTTTCCCCTTATTTTAGTCTCTTAACGTATAAACTTGTTTAATTACGGAAATCACAATATTGATTATTATGCTTGTTAAAGATAAATATTTAAATAATTTAATAAAGTTTGTATTAGTCGCGTAAACGTCAATTGTCCATAAATGTGAAAACAGCACCTTGTTTTTTTATACAAGAGCAGTGCCGTTACTAACATTATTTTCCATACATTAATAGCCTAGTACTTGTAATCAGAAACTGACATAAATTCAGTCTTCAGAGAAAAAAAATTGTCTTCGTATTTTTTGGATGTACCAGTTCCTATATATAATATTTGATTGCATTTGTAGCCCTACCAACTGCGGAATGTCTGCCATTTGCGACTTGTTTTTGCCTGCCATTTACAATTTTCTGTTAACACTTTAGGGAACGCGTGGGTATTAACTGATGAATTCTTTCTTCTTTTCTGCTATAGAAAATTGTATGCCTTCTATTGTGCCCATGGGTATAACAGAATGTAGCAGAAATTGGGCATCGTGTAGGGTCGGCTTTAGCAGCATAAGGTTTGATGGTTGCGGAAAGGGGGAGCAGTGATGAATTGAAATTCTCCATAAGACGTCCCTTTTCGCGCCGCGTGGGTCCGCCCTTCAAAACCCAGTACGTCAGTCCAGCCAACAGAACGTCTTTTTGTTTAGTCGCGCCGTGTTGTTGGCGGAGCTGCCAGTCGCAAAAAAAAACGCGCGCGAGGTTGCGCAAACCGGCCGTGAACTTGAAACGGCGCCAGCGAGACGTCGCGAGCCGCGTAAACACAGACTATAGGCGATGCCCGATGTTTAAAAGATCTGTGTGCAACTGGGTTTCCTTTCGCAAACGTTACGGAAACACCCGCCAATTTACAAACCACGGTCATTATAACACTCTGCCATATATCGCGACCGATACAAATGTGTTTGTCTTTGATGCAAATTGCAACACCTGTTTATGATACCGCGGGATATAGTCTCAGCAAAAAATTGCATGTCTCTTACATCAAAACACTCGTTACATTTCTTCCTGTAGTGGACTGCATGGAGACACAACCGCAGTATAACACATTACAATTAATTACTAAATAAAAATTTAAACTAGATCCACGTAGTAAAAAAAAAATTGACAGCGTGGCACATTTTCAAACACATTCAAGATTATCTGATCAAATCTTACTGGATGGAAAAATTTGACGGTCGTATGTAGTCTTCAAATTTCACTGTCCAATATATCTTACGGCGAAATGACAGTGTGACAAGAGCATTAGAGATTACATGAGACTGGTGTTGAGGAGCAACATGGAAATCCCTTGGCCGTGGGACAGTTCCAGGAAGCTTACAGTACAGTCCCACCGGCACCGAAGACACAACAACCTTCCCTCCCCCTTTTTTTCTCATCATCCAGCCACTTCTCCAAACTTGCCGAGGCCCTGTGTTCGCTGGCCCGTGCTCTGGAAACGCGCGCGCGCACACGCACACGCTCGCGGGACGCTGCAGCTTAATGCCATTACCGGCGGGTCCTTTATGCACTCCTCCTCGTCGGACGTCCTTCCTGCCGTCTGCACGGTCCTTCCCCGCAGGGCATGCCTCCTCCCTCCCTCCGCACAGCGTCCGACCTAAGCAGACGACGGAGGTGTTGGGGTTGTGCGTCGCGGTATGCCGTTCGCTCGGATGTCGCAGGGGAGAGGGACAAAAGCTAACCCCTACCCTTGCTAAGGTGGTCCGAAAGATCGTGGGGGTTGCGGACGTCCACTACAAAGACAGGATAAAACTGAAGGATTGAGCTGAAACTCCACTAGCGCCTATATTATGAGTTATAGTCTGCTCACTCTTAAGTAAAACACTTTCGAAATCAACATCTTGTAGTGAACACAGCCGCCGCTCCTTGAGACTATAAACAAGCGGGTTGATTACAAACCCCGCACATAAATAGAGGGACCACAAGGCGCCACCCCCCCACTCTCACACACACACGCACACGCACACACACACTCACTCACTCTCTCTCTCTCTCTCTCTCTCTCTCTCTCTCTCTTACGATGAGCCATCGCGCTGCCACTCGAGGTTGCTGCTGGAGCCCGATGGAGGTGTCGAGACACACAACAGCAGAGGGATGCGATCCAGGGACGAGTCTGGAGAAAACATTACGGCTACCGCCTTCCAGGTGTAGGACTAGAGGAGCTCTGCCCGAGTCGATACATCCGATCAGTGGTAAGACAACTTATTCACTTCGGTGCGAGCCTAGGTCGGGAGAATCCGAAAATATGTAGTGTCTTCTGTGTCGCCTACCTTAATTAAAAGCTTGAGCTATTGTTACCCCCCACTTAACTGGATCTTGAGTCAAATAGAGTTTGGTATTCAAGTAATGTTTAGCATCGAACAGGAGTAAGAGTAGACTTCGGTGCAAACATTACAATCTGAAGAAAAAAAAGTCCCTAACTTTGTAGGCTATTCTAGGTAAAGTCAGGAATTTTTAACAAAAACTCTGGGAAAAATAATTACTGCTCGTGAGCTTCATATATGCTGCCGTATGTGCTGGCATGCAAGCTCCCAGTCGTAGTCTATTCGCGGTTTCCTCACACTTTTTGAATCAAACCTTTGAAAAATCACCCCATGTATAACGTTTAGTTATTTTAAAATATGCCATGTATCACAAGCGTTTTATACCTCTGTTAACATAACAGTTAATTAGTTTTCGCTAAATTGAAGTTTTGACTGTATTTTTATATAAATTATAATAATTAATTAAAAATAAATATCAAGAAAAACAGTGATAAAACATGTGTGTTGGTAGCGCCTAGTAATAAATGGTTCTCATTCAAAATATTATTACAACTGAGTGCGCACGAATTCGGTGGGTTGCCGTCTGGTGTAATTTTGTAGACTTAGCTAAGCTTAGTTTACACAAGGCGGAGGAATATCCTGGACGCAGAACTTTAGCAGGGCTACAGAAAAGTGAGAAGTAACCGTGAATGGATTATAAGTTAGGAGCGAATCAAGTAAAATAGTTCTAAGATTTTACGTTGTATTGCGAGTGCAATGTTTTAATTCATAGCAAAGTTCGTTTTTTCTTGATTAATACACATTGGAGTACGATTTGACATATTAGTAACACATTGATGTTCCTAAGAATTTCACCTTTTCACTTCGCTGGCGCATGAATGTATCTAGTCACTAGACCCCGTGCCAATGTAAATGTTACAGGGCGGAAGGTTATAAAATGTGGAGAAAATGAGATCTTGAGAAGGGCTATCAGAAGTGCTCATCTAACCGTGAACGGTCTATTCCCATATATTTTAACATAGGCACTTGTGACGCGCTCCAAGTAAAGTTGGCAGCCAGATGAGAAAAGCAGTTCAATGTGTTAACGTCGTATTTAAAGTGTCTTCCTTTAAATTGGCCTAAATTAAATTTGTCACATTTCATAATGCATTTATATTCCCGACAGGTTCACAGTTTCAAACGATCATCGCAAAAATAATAGGCACTAACGTTACTAGTAGGAATATGGGTAGTTTGGCATAATAAGCTGGGGGTCCGAAGTGGGACCCTGCCAGCCACCGTTTTCAATTTTCCTTTGTTCTCTTAAAATTTCCCTTTTTTCCCCTTAAAAACACCGATCCCCCCATTTGCAAAGAACGATCCCCTTATTTGCAAAAACGATCCATTGGAAGGATTTGGGGGGGATCGCTTTTAGCCTTTACAACGAAATAAATATATTTCAGCAACGAAATATATAATTGCCCCTACACAAACAATTAATTTGGTTGCGTCAAATAAACATTTTTCTCAGTGACGCAGGAATGTTAACAGCGAATTTTGAAAAGTGGTAATAGGCATTACCGGCTGATTGTACTGTATTCAAATATTTACAAATGGGGCAAGTATAGGATGTTCATGGTAAAATAAGCACTTTCGAAAGCCCTACTAAAGATCTACTTGTATACACGTTGTGTATTCCTCCGCTTATGTAAAATTAACATTGATATGGGCCTCACTACTTTATTCATGCTTTGGTCAAATGAAACTGTGAAATTATTAAAAAAGTAAATACTTGACAAATCTGCTCATTTTTACACTTCGATGCATTAAAAAAAACAGAATGTGAAAGAATTAATTTTAAGTTATTGCAAATGGTTACCTAAAACTTTTTATTCGACGTAAAGATATGGAACTACTTTCCATCCATCGTTACCAACTTTACTGGGCGTATGTCACTCAGTGCGCCCATTAAAATATATGCATGCAGGTGTAGTGATGTTTTTCATTCTAAAGTTCATTGCTAAAGTGTTCACTTTATCGTGAACAGCCTTTACCATGCCATGAAATGCATTTCTTATTGGCATGAAGTTACAGCGCCCGTCTTCCGAATTTGGGGCAAAGAAGGAAAGGGAGATAAGGGCGACATTGTTACGCGCATGAAGTGGTTCATCTAGCCAACCTGCGCGCAACCAGGCAACATTAAAAGAACGACGTCATCAGTTTATTATTGGAAAGTTTTGTAGTGGAGTTCAAAACATTGCTCTCGTGAAATTTTCGCGAATATTTAAGTAAAAAAAAAAAAAAAAAAAAAAAAACGGAAGACTGAAAATGCAGTATTTATGTCATATTCGAGGGTTTTCAAATAATGTCTGCCACGTGAAAGATGAGTTTATAATTGTATTTCTGGCTGGTCTGAAGTGATACATATTTGGGGAAAAAAACTGCGAACACAACGTAGGCTACGCGTGATACCAATTATTCTGCAACACAGTTACATGCGAGATAAACGTAGGCTACGTGTGATACCAATTATTCTGCAACACAGTTACATGCGAGATAAACGTAGGCTACGTGTGATACCAATTATTCTGCAACACAGTTACATGCGAGATAAACGTAGGCTACGTGTGATACCAATTATTCTGCAACACAGTTACATGCGAGATAAACGGACCCCTTAAGGTCGGTGGATATAAAAAAAAAACATAATTTTATATTTACATAGCATTCCAACGAGTGTGCGTTAAAAATGATGTCATTTCAGGCAATGAAATAAATCCCTACTCTTTGCATAAGTGCTTATCAAAATCATAACGTAACTATTTCGAAGAAACACGAAACATAAAATTATCATACTTTGTGAAATAATGTATGCATACACTTAAGAGTAATTCCATATGCTGCTAAAAGATATCTATTGAACTCAACTTGAGAACGTATTTTTTAATTGTCGAAAATGAGCAAATTTTTGCATATGTACGATTTATAAATGTATTAAAATTTTTTCAAGTAATGTTTTGCTAAGGGAATTTTACAAGATGCCATTAATATTTCTTAGATTCGTTTTTAAACACTTTTTTTTATTTATATGCTCCGAAAACATAAAAACTGTCGTTTTGTTGGAATATGAATTTAGATTTGTTGGAGGGAAATGAAATGACATGTATATGTTCAGAAGTTCAACGGTGTTTTCGACAAATACATCATTCCGACTAATTTTTTATGTTATTCGTTAGTCTTAAGTATAGAAAAATATTTTGTGACAACGGTAGCGTATTATATCCGTAACACAGATACTAGTACCTTTGTAAACAAGAGTTGGGAAACAAGTTGCCAAAAATATTTTGATGGATACGTAAAGAAAACTTGCTGAAAATTTTTAACGTGGTTAAAATATTATTCAAATTATGTTAAGAAGTTACGGAAGTAATCAATTGTAAACTCACTGTCTAAATCAGCGCATTTGTTTTATATTCCCAGCAGATATAGCCATTCTTAGAAAACTGAAACTGTAAAACACGTACAATCCTTCAATCCTTTTAAGTTCGGATATAGCTATCTTCAGCAACCGCCTTAAGTCAGCATTACAAGAAATGGTGGGCGACATGACTTGTAAGTCAACAAATAAGCCAACTATACATTAATACAATGTGATCTTACGAATGCACGAAAGCTTGTAATTCTAAAGCAACAGGTCACGTCATTAAATTAACTGTAATTATTGATGTTCTCCATTGCAGGGCCATTTGGTAACAGAAAACCTGGAATAAGAGAAAGCTGTTGTCGCCAGTTCTGAACGAAATTTGCATAAAGAATAACATCTGTAATTACGAACAGAATGGGACATTCAGTTTTCTCGACGACAGGAACACATAAGACTGATCTGTTTCTGTAATGATTATTTCATCTCGCCTATACTTTGTATCAGATCGTTTTCTGTATGAGTGAGAAAAATTGTTTAAAGAGTTCAAAGGAGTGATAGGTGGGAAACCTAGAAATACCCATATAACACGTTTTCATGACGTTTAGTAAAAATAGAAAATTATTGCCTTTATTAAGACTTTAGTGACCCTTATAAGTTTCGTGACTTTTTATATCGGTTCCAGCAACATACCTACAGTTTCGCTATAGAAATAGAAAACCAACTGTATTCGTCGTGTTATGTTCGTTCTGTCTACGAGAGTTATTCGCGTATATATGTATTTACTGTTCTTGGAGCTCATTCCTTCTGTTTCTCGTTGTGTTATCTGTCTATTCGTTTTTTTTTTTTATTACTGACTCCATTACTTTTGCACAATTATCTATGAATTATTTACACATGTGCTGAAAACAGCTGCTCTTGGCTTATTTTTTTGGAGTTTATGTTTTTAAGTATCATACTCTGTGTTTTCCTCTAACAACATAGGGATAGAATTACGAATATCCAGAATCACATTTATTTTTTCATATGATTACGTACCATCACTGCAGAATACAATCGATGGAAGAAAGTGCCAGTTACAGGTACAGACACGTCTTATTTTCTTTAAATGTTACTTACACTGTGATTAATTGAAAAATTATTTCGCATATAGAACATTGCAGAGCTATGTCACTGACATATCTACTCAATAGCGTATGTGTAGAGTAATTTTTTAATTAATCACAGAAATATTTTGCTTTGCGGATATCGATAGAGCAGCAGTTGTGGGCTCTACGACTCCCTGCATAATATCTACTTGTATTCACATAGTGTACTTCCTTCCACTATACATGAACTTTAAGAAATTATCTGGAAAATGACCATACCCGTGTATACGATTAATGAGAAAGCAGGAATGGTAATGTTTTCCCCTATACATTCATTGTATCGTTCCAACATTTTCTCAGGAAAAAGTCAAATGCATAGGGAAGTTCCCAAATTTGTATAGTAGCGCTGTTAAACATTCCTATATCTGCAGCTTGATGTGTGTTACTATTACCATACAGTGCATAGGTTAAAAACTTCCATTACAGTTTAGGAAGTTTACCAGAAAACTTTTTACAGTGTAAAATTGACATTGTCGTAGGGCTCATCACTTTATTCATGCGTCGGACAAGTGAAACTATAAAATTATAGTAAAAGTAAATGTTTTACAAATTTGCTTATTGTTATATTTACATGCATTTATAAAACAAAAAACAAAAGACAAAATGTTTACTAAGCATTACGGTAAAACCCGGAACTACTTTGCCATCATCGTTACCAACTTTCTTTACTACGGGCACGCTACTGATATATATATATATATATATATATATATATATATATATATATATATATATATATCTCTCTCTCTCTGTGTGTGTGTGTGTGTGTAAAATATATGTAAGTACGGGAAGTGACTTTTTCAAAGGTTGATATCAAAAGTGCTCAATCTATCGTGAACACCCTTCAGTATAGGCTGTTCATGGTAAAGTGAGCACTTTTGAAAGCCCTGCGTAATATCTACTTCTATGCACGTTGTGTATTCTTCCATGATACGTAAAATCAACATTGCCATGGGCCTCGTCACTTTATTCGTGCATCTGTCAAGCGAAACTGTGAAATTATTTGAAAAGTAAATATTTTACAAATGTGCTTAATTTTACATTTAGATGCATTAAAAAAAAAAAAAAACAGAAATCACAAGAAATAATTTAAGTTATCTCAAATGGCAAACTAACACCTTTTATTCTATATTAAGTTACTGGACTACTTTCCATCAACCGTTACCAACTTTACTGGGCGCATGGGACTCAGTGCTCCCGTTACAATATATGCAGGCAGGGGCAGTGACTTTTTTGTAAGGTTGATTTCAAAAGTGCTCACTTTATCGTGAACAGCCTTTACGTAAGTACGCCTCTGGTGGTGCGGAGTTGAGGAGAGAGTGACAGATACGGCCCCTCCTCCCCCTCCCCTAATCTGGAAGACAGGGTGGGTCGATGTGCCGGTGCATTCGGAGGCGCGGCTTAGCAGTCAGCCAGTTTTATTGCCTCCGTCGTCTCCCTCAGCCTCCCGCGGGCCCAGGTAATTACTTTCACACAGACAATACGATCAATTAATTACCGCTGACAAGCCATCGGTACACGTGGTCCCCCTCCCCCTTCACCGTCACTTCACCTTACCCTACCCATCCTTCGTCTTCCCTCGACCCCTTCCTCTTCGAACTTGCTTCTGTGTCGTCAACAACCACAGAAGTCGTCTACTCCTTACGTTCCCGAAGTTAGGAATAATGTAGTATTTCCTTTTCTACCTACGTTTATAGCTGTCCTTGCCCAGGTATTTAATTTTACTACATTTCTAGGGTATCTTGTATGGTCTGCTATTAGTGGGAAATTAATTTTCAAAACTAAAATTACGGGAATTGTGGTATTTTAAACTTTATATCTTTCGCATTGAGACACAAGAAACACGTTCGAAAAAAACTTTTGACATCATCAGAGAATCATAAAGAAAGTCCTCGGAACATCTGTTGTGTGATACACTTATAATTTTAAAACTTTTTATAATAAAATTCAAAATTAAAATTGGTAAATGTTTAATCCAAACTTTTAATGGCATTATAATTACACTATGATAAACTTTATATGAAATAAGAACTCTGTGTTACATTACATTTTAGAAATCTGTTCAGCAATGTATTTATAACGGAAATTATAAAATCTTTTAAAAGTGCGACGGAAGCAACTGTTCCATGGTTTTTGTATCTTAAATGAAATATAACAGTACCAAAAATAAAATGTCTCCAAAACCTAGAATCATAATCATAAACTTGAAAGCCCTTAAAAGAATGTCAAAGAGACAAGTTATGCCCAAGCGTATTCTCCTTGAAATAAATAAATGTCATATCGGAGGCAGAGAATGGTTGCTTGTGCCCTTATCCGCTAGCGATAGTAGTCTCTGAAGGGTTATGTGGGGTGAGACCCTGGGATGGAGAGGTTGTGGAATGTTATGGGGGGGGGGGAACAGGAGTACCACGCAAAAACCCGCCGGCTATCGGCAAAGTCCTCTACGTTTCCCACGTGCGAAAATCGGATGAGACCTCGGCTGCAGTAGAACCCAAATCCCCATGGCGGGAGGCTAGTGCATTAGCTGTCCGCCCTTTCTGACAGATGGAATCGTACTTGGTAGTTACATGAGCACATTTGAAATCAACCTTAGGGAGCATCTTTCAGTTAGCATCATTACATCTGTTCTGTGGAACCTATTCATTAGAGATACTACCTACCTAACAAATGTCCAGCTTTCCTCTACGGTATAAAAGTTTAAAATGGGCTAGACTTTTTCACTCCAGCAGTCCTGACCAATACGAAGATGAAGGAATGTAACGACCAAGTGTTTTTTTTTTTTTTTTGTTACTAGGAATATAATTTTCAGATTCTGTTATTCTCTCGTTTTCGGCTGGGGATATTTTTAATGTGCATCAGTGTTGCTACAAAATTTATACGTGCGCGTGCGTGTAAGTTTGGATACGAAGATATGATAAGCTACAAATTCATACTGCCGCGGAAATCAAACTGTGATGCCGTGTGTGTGTGTGTGTGTGCATATATATATATATATATATATATATATATATATATATATATATATATATATTATCACGTACTCAAATTTAGACTGCATAGCAATATATTTCCATTTCCATTAACATGCTTTAAAAAATGCTCCTCAGTAATTTGTTATTGTTCTAGCTGTAAGATCCCCTCCCACTAACTGAGGCGCAACCGTGCAAACTTCGCAGATAGCTCAATGGGGAACTACAGTGTTGCTTCATTAAATAACTCAACTTAAAAGCATACTATAAATAAATTAGTGCAGGTTAATATGAGCATTAAGTTCAATTTCCTGGAAACTCAATCAGTAATTATCATTAGCTCTGAACATCAGGAGTGACGTAAACACTTAATGAGAATAAAAAATTATGTTGTTTCAATTCATGTAAGAAGAATACACACTACATCTATTATAGAAGAAACTGTTACTTTACTCTCAACAGCCTCAGACGGAAATTTGGCAATCGAGCAAAGCGAGTGTGAGCAAGCATCACCAAGTTGTTAACAAACGGACTGTAGACACTGCAGGCATGTTGAGCGAGGTCGGGTTATGTACCTTTGTAGTCCTCCCACTGCTCCTGCGTTACGTCTCATCACTCTTATTCCCTGAGCCCCGCTTGCGCTATTTGTTTCGAGTCAACACACCGACGTCGGAGTTCCTCCGTCCCTCTCTCTCTCTATCTATCTCTCTCCTGCCGATGCTGAAACTGACTCCCCCGCCCTCTTGACGCTGCTGGAACCCAGCAACAAGGTGAGTCCCTGAGGGGTTCCCGCCTCCACGACGCACGATCGAGGTAACCTCCGCCCTCGACGTGCGTGTCCTTGCCTGAGCTGCTCCGTGCCACCAGTCGTACACACCACGGTCCACTCTCTCAGCACACAACTATGACACAAACACACACACACACACGCACACTCGCGCGCCCACACTGACACAAAGATTCTGTTGCTGATGCCAAATAAAATTGCTTGAAAAAATACTTGTTTACACTGAACAATATTTTGTTCACTCAACTAATCTGCGGTTGCTCCAAACATCTGCATTCGTTCCTTTGAACCATATGAATTTTTTAAAAAGTAATTCCTCGAGCCGAACAATTATTTTACTTGCCCAACATCATCTAAACGTATTTAGCACACATAACTAATTTACAAGTACGTTCAAATAATCGGTTTGGTTACAGCAAGCATTAGGCCTACAAATATCATGGTATAGTCAAATCCGAATTTCATTTAAAGCGGATAAAGCTTTCGGTTACCTGGAACAATCTATTACTAAAACAATCATTAATTTGTTTGGTTGTAGGGTAATTGGGTGATGTGATTGCCTTCGCCGGAAAATACGTTTTGAAATTTTCGAGACAATTATGATCGTAACGGTGTTTGCGCATTTATTGATGCTTAACAATGGTATAAAAAATGTCATGAAACAATTTAAAAAGGAAACGAAGAAGTAAAGTTACAAAACTTGAAAATATTTTCCGTACCTGTACTGTATTAAAACATTATATATTTACAAACATTTCAACTTCGTCAGTAGAAACGCTAAACTAGAACTAGGTTGCTAAGGCGAAGCCTTCAACGTGCAAGTGTTTTGTTTTGATTGATTTCCTGGCTGGTAGAGGGGATTCCTGCTTACCGGGGTTCGGGCAAAGCGAGTCCCGATTGCGGCAACTGGCTGTCCTGATTAGAACTCGTGCGTGACGGCGCATTCAAGCAGTCCGTTAATTAAGGCCTATTCACTCCATCGCAACGACATGGAGTTACTGCGTGAATTTGCATCCGACCTACGACTAGAGGTACCTGAAAGATTATTAATGAAATGTTGGAGGAATTAAACTAACGTTATTCACGCGCTATTAAAGAAAAACATATTTGAATTCGAGTTCAAAGGATTTAAACGTAATGCAGAGAGTTTGTAAAATTATTTCTGCGTGGATTAATTCGGTCCCGACGTATGTTTACGTTCGTCTCTGGAAAGTAGACTTTGATCTCGTTCAGTAATAATTAAAATACACGTCTTGTATGCCTTTCCCCTCCCTTCCCTCCCCGCCGTAGACAATTGTGTCACCATACAAATCTTTAGTTGAACCAACCAAATATTACAAGTTTGTGGCAACCAAATACGGACGACAAAATAATTTGGTTTCAACAACGCGATGTTTAATTGCCCTTGTACAAACAGTTGATTTGATTGCGCCAAACAAACTTTGTTTTGCTCAACAAATCCTTTCCCTCGGCGCTACTCTTCCACACACACGACCACACAAATACACACAAAACAAAAAGAGTAATGGCAGTATTCCGTGTATGACCACTAAAATTACGAGAATATTGCGAATTCGTTCCACAGCAGTCTCGACTTCTCAGTTCTCAACATGCTCAGGCCACAACTCTTCATAGTCTATTCGCGGATTCGTCGCACTTTTTGAATCAAACGTTTGAAAAATCACACCAATTGTAATGTGTTTGGTGATGCTTCCTAGTTATCTTATGTATCATGTGCGTTTTATACTTGTGTTAAATTTACAGTACCTCATTTTTGGTTAAATTAGAATTTGATTTTCATTTTATATATAATTTATATTTCATTTATACTTAATATGTGTAAAAACAGTGAGAAAAAAGGTGTATTGGTAATGCCTAGTAAGAAATAATTCTTAACAAAAATATCATTACACACATTGCGCACGAATGCGGTGCGTTGTCCATTAGTTGTAATTTTTTACACACGGATAAGCTTTGTTTGAACGGGGCAGAGGAATATGCTGGAAGTAGAACTTTAACAGGGCTTCACAAAAGCTGGAAGTGACAGTAAGTGGACTACTGCTGCTATGGTGAAAAGCTTTGTTCTTAATGTGCTTTGTTGCACATGATACGGCCACGACATATCTTCCCATTTATTACTGGCCAAGAATTCGTCCAGAGCGTGTCCAAACATCTGTGAGCCAATCATGAACGTGACACACGAGTATGCGTCCTTCGAGTCTAACCTGGCGCAGTAAGAATTCGCGAAAGCCCTCTAATTATCACACTAGTGTTTCGATGAGCACTAACAAGAGCCTCTATTACACGCTGGTTGAGAGGGCGGCAAGCCGTGGGTTCAAACCCCTACAATTAAAAATATCTAGTCGCTGTAAAATATTTAGCAGAAATTGTAATTAAATTTTTTTGTGGTGAAAACAAAATTATATTTTATCGACTTCAAAACATTTTGTTGGTGATCTTAAAAGCAAGAGTCCGTATTTAAATCGCCAATATATAATTATGTAGTCAGTACAAAATAAATTTATATTTACCTCGAGAAAATCAGAATGCATTGCCAATTTCTCTTTGGTATACTAAGTTAAAGGCTGTTCACGATAAAGTGAGCACTTTTGAAATCAATCTTAGAAAAAAAGTCACTGCTCCTGCCTGCATGTATTTTAACAGGCGCGCTGAGTGACATTCGCCCAGTGAAGTTGGTAACGATGGTGATAAAGTAGTTCCCCATCTTAATGTCGGATAAATAGGGTTAGGTAACCATTTGTGATAACTTAAATTATTTATTTTACTTTCCGATTTTTATAATGCATCGAAGTGTAGAAATTAGCAGATTTGTGAAATATTTACTTTCCTAATAATTTCACAGTTTTACTTTACCGACGTATGGATAAAGTGATGAGGCCCATGGCAATGTTAATCTTACATAAGACGGAAGAATACATAACGAGTATACAAGTAGATCGTAAACAGGGCTTCCAAGAGTCCTCATTTTACTGTGAACAGCCTTTATAAGTGTGGATGCATTTGTTAGAATTCAGTCAAAAGAAATTTGGTACAGAATTCAAAATAGACATCCTCCTTCCCTGTTATCAAATAGTAGGCCTATGTCGGTGTTGATAATGTACAATTAAACAGTGGATGTTCCTGAAGTAGTACTACAATTTCCCACAGATTTTCTGAGCAAACTGTTTGTCCACGAAGCAGAAAAAACGTCGTGTCTTCCCATCCATAAATAGCCTCAACGCTTTGAGTTTACACCAGTAACGTAATGTAACAGCTGAGGGAATAAACTAACCATTCGTGGTCACCGCGATGGTTTAATTTCGACATTGGGTATGCGTCTTAGACACAAATTAATCTACTTAAGTTCACCAACGATTGATATAGGTGGAGTTGTTCCCAGGTGCGTTTTTTTTCCCCCGAATAAGCGTTTTGCCTGACGGATATTTTGCTTGGCCGAGCCTAGAGAACTGACATAAAACATTCACCATATTATTTCCTTAATTCCCTAGCAAGTGTTTTTCCTCACAGACGTTTAACTAGCTGGCATTGTGATTAACAGACGTATTCTGTTCTCTGCACTGACGCGGCCATTTGCAAACCTGTCGATGTTCGTTCCGTTACTTCATGCGTTCTTGTCTGCGCCGGGAAACTGAATAATCGCCATGAGCTTTTTGAAGCGTTGTTTGAATAGAAAGATTAATATTGTACAGCACGTAAACAAAAACCTTGCACGCCTTTGCGTACTTCATATTAATGAACTTTGTATACGTAAAGTACCTTTACCAAACTGAAATAAACAGAAATTGACTATCTTTTAAATCACGCCTAAACTGATTTTAATGAAAGTACCGTTGAAGTTCTTTAGCTTTTTAAACCTAACTTGCTGCACGTTTCCGCCAGAATTTCGCACCAATGCGATGTCACTAGGGCTATGCGACAATCGAGATTTGACGTCAAGTATCGACATCTGTAACATGTCGACTGAAGTTCTCGATGATGTCAACCTCGACCTCGAAGTGTCGACCTCGATGTGATGACGCCCTCGAAGTCGAGATGTTGCCATCAACCTCAACCCTCAACATATAACCCTTGACATCGAGATTTCGAATATATTCCCAAAATGAGATCGACCCATCGACATACATTAAATGTCGACATCAATATGTCGCACAGCCCTACACCGCACGTAGAATTTGTGCTCCATACCACACACAGTTGATGCGTGAGATCTGCCGGAAGCAGTATGACGTGGGAATTACCAGTGAGGGATCGGAACGAAGTCCTTGCGCACACTGCGCGATGTACAGGTGGCGGGACAAGTTACTGCCTTGTCGGCAAGCCCTGGCGAAGTGCAAGAACCGTGGCGTCTGGGAGGCAGGAAGCTGATCGCGAAGATAACATCTCCATCAGCAGGCCCGGAGGGTGGTGTGGTGGGTCGGGGGAGGGAGAGTTTGACGGCGACTGGAGCCCGCCTGACAGGATCCTGAGATCGTTTGCTCCTGCCTCCTCCAACCCCCCCCCCCCCCGGCCCGCCGACAGTTGGTGCCAGAGGAGTGATCGATTCCTGGGGATTAACTCCGGCCAAGGTGGAACAACCAACCTGAGGGCTGAGGGACAGAGGCGGCTCGGCCGCAATCTAGCGGAGCTTTTGTGCAACACGAGCACACTCTATTTTCCTTTCAGACCTAATGATTCTTCAAGAAAAGAGTAACTTACTTTAAAACCCTTTGGTCATTTACTATTTGTAAGGCATCGTTCCCTCGCACTGGTGTCACCTCGACACGGAATTTAGTCTGTAAGCCGGTAAATGCAGGGTTTCTGAGAAGCGGTCGGCAACATCTATAATCTAATCTAATGTTTCGGTTGTTGTTTCTATAGTTATAATGATATCAACGCTTTCGGAAGATATGACCTCGATATACGTAGCTAAGTTGTTTAATGGATGAATGACAGTAGAAAAGAAATTGAATTTTTTGCTTTTAACGTCTACATATTACATTTGGCGACTCATAAAATTCGTAATACTTGATATACCTTGAATCTTTTGGAAGCATACACATTCTACGGTGCCTTTAATGCCAGGTAATGTAGTTATTCTATTTAACAAGAAAATTCCTTCATGTATTTCTTCCACCCCAGATGTCTTGAGTTAATTGATATGGATCTCATATTAAAATGATTGAGTAGCCGACGCAGCTTACTCATTTCACGATTGCATAAAATCGAGGAACATACATACGTATTTTTACTTATACTAGTAAGGAGAGTGTAAAACTCTTACACTACTGTCTATAAACGCATTAAAGGAAAATTAGGAAGAGCAACCAGTTTTCGAGGAAGAATTTCTTGGCAAGTTGTATTTCAGAATACATAAACTAAGATATAATTTCTCTATTGGTTGGTTTTAAATGCCACGCATCTTAAGTTGAAGTGCCTGCTCGCGAATCACGAATCACAGGCATTCAGTGCCGAAGTTACTTAAGCGCAGCGAAGAACCAAGAGTTTATTATCACAAAGACATGGAACCAGTCACAAAAGGAGAACTGCGATTGTGAACGTAGGACACTGAAGTATACCTTGAAGAAACTCTTTTCCCGACAATTAGCTGTTCCAAATAATTTAATGAAAACACTACATTTCTTGACGTTGTTTACCAAAGCGTAAAATATATCAATTCTTCAAGATTTCTATTGTCCAATAATAAATACTAGCACAACTTCCAAACCGTATAAATAGCCTATGTCAGTTTATTTTTACGTCGAAAATCTAACGGATGAATAAAGAATAACCCTAACACATCTACAGCTTAGAAATTACATTTCTAGCCAAGGAAAAGTTGCTTCATGTCTTCACTGTAATCTCCCGCTGTGTCTACCACCTTCTGCCATATTTGTCAAAAGTCGTCGTGTACGCCATCAGAACGTCCGCCACAATCGAGTCCTGCACTGACCGCCCTAAAATATGGATAATCACATCTATCTTGTTGAGGCATTTACTTCATACAGTTTCCTTTATTTCGGAGTAGAGATTATGATTATGATGTTATGGACCCATATCGGAGGTGTACTGCGGATGTTTCACTAGGTCCTATCACTGTCGAAGATCTTTGACAGCAAGAGAAGTGTGTCCTCTCACACTATTGTGTAAGATGATGGGGGTTGTTGCCAATGAGCACCGTCGCTTTCTCCTGAGTGCTGGACAAACTTGGTATTCAAGAAATCGCTGCATTACCCGAACCCTTGCCACCTGCCTTTTACATATAGCACTTTCTTCGGACGAGGAGAGCCGAGTCGCCTCCATTCATTGATTGTCGCTTTAAGTGTGGTTCGTACTGATGAACCCACGTTTTGTCCAAGTGGTGACCTTACGAAGAAAAATCATCAATTTACCTTTGGTGCCGGTTCAGCAATCACTGTATAACAGTTTCATTCCTGCACTTCAGGAATTACATGAATATTTACAATTTGCAATTATTGCGTTTTCCAATAATGTCATGCAGAATGATATTCACTACCCCTCTTTTATTGCCCAAATTTTCCACCTTATAGGAAACCTTCAATTGAAACTCGCACATCGCCAGTTACAAAAGCGTCCAGCAATCGGCTAAATCATCCATGAACCGTACCAGCGACCATGCAAGCTTAAATGGATCCAAGGAAACTTCCAACTGGCACACGGGTAAGGTTATGTTCTGCTCAGGCTAGGAACAAAACAATATTTCTTATGGGAGAGTTTGGTATAGGGAATATCTCCGCCGCTAGGTGAGCAATGTTACAAAAGGTAATATTTAATAAAAAATTTAAGCTGCATGAATAATAAAAGAGAAATATTTTACCTAGTTATGAAGTTATTTTATCGTGGACCTCATCGCTTTATTCATGCGTCGATCTAATGACACTGTGAAATTATTATAAAAGTAAATATTTTACAAGTGCGCTAATTTTTACACTACGGTGCATTTAAAAAAAAGAAAACGAAAGAAATCATTAAAGTCGTCACACATGGTTACCTAACACTTTTGATTCAACGTTAAGATATGGAACTACTTTCCCTCCATCGTTACCAACTTTACTAGGTGCATGTCACTCAGTCCACCCGTTAAAACATTATGCAGGTAGAATCAGTGGCTTTTTTCTAAGGTTGATTTCAAAAATGCTCACTTTATCGTGAAAAGCCTTTATACAGTTTTTATAACGTAAAAAAAAATAGAGAAAATCTGGTAAATTACCCAGTGGCAAAAAATTTCCCTTGGCCAAACTTTAAATACTGACCTTCCCAATCTGTAGTAAAAGTAACATTACACATAGTTTTGATCTACAATCGACCGCTATCTCGATAAAGTCCACATTGAAGAGTGCGCTACTGGAGACTGTCCCTCGCTTGGTTCAACTCCTTCCTCCTAAACCCCCCCCCCCCCTGGACGGGTTGAGTCCTGGCGTGATGTGGTGTGACTTCACTTCGTGCAGAACAAGCGGATCATCCCGGGGCCACGTGCGACAATAAGGGGGGGGGGGGGGGAGGCACCAACCCCCGCGGGTGGCAAAGCAGGGGGAGAGTTCAGGCCACGATTTGTCTCACCGTGTGCCACCAGCCAGAGCAACATCGGCACATCTCATAATACACACACAGGTGACCGTAGTGTGAGAGATTTGTGCGGATCCTAACTACGGGGTCGTGAGAGCCGATGAGGGCTAGGAGAGGTGGAGACAGAGCGTCGGTGTAAACGGGCGTTTCCCGAAAAAAAAAAAAAAAAAACATCGACCAGCGGCATTGTCCGGCACGATTCCCACGAGCGGAAATCCTGGGGTGGCCCCGCCGTGAATCGAGCCCGGTTCGAATTGGTGGGAGGCGAACATCCTAGCCGCTATAACCGTGATCCCCGCGCAGGTGGCGATATACCGCTCGATACCGCAAAATTTCGCGAGTACAGAGACCTGTAGGCTGGCCTTATTAGTATGATTTCCGAAACTAAAATAATAAGTGTTCCTCTTGAGCCCTCACTAACAATACATCACATATCATTATAAACAATAACTAGAGACCTGAAAAATTCGCGAGTTCAATGTCCTGCAGGCTAGACTCTACAGTTGTATGTGCAGATATGCCGACGTGAACTGTGGATTGGTTGTCTGATGTCACGGTGGAAGGCGACAATTGAGCCTCCGTTCTCCAGGAGGCGTCAAACACCGGGTGAACCAATGGCTAGAGTTATATAAACACGAGTGATATGAATTCTGGCTTGTCCCTAAATGAATCCGCGAATTCTTCAGGTTTCTAACAATAACGTAATCTCGTATACTGATGTCCGAATCACAAAGACATCAATATTACAGGTGCACAGAAAAATAAAAACAAATAAACTAAAGGAAGAACACCTACACTGTACAACACCTTACACAAACAGCATTACACTGACACCATCACAAGCAGACACAGACATCAAACACACGACGGACACCTCACGAAAACGACGACAACCGTCGGCCCCTCTGTCTCCGGAGAGGATGGCGGGGTGAGGGTTCAAGGGCGGAGGCAGAGGAATTTTAACATATGACATTTTTAAACTAGTATAACGTAACCTTCTTTTTTTTATAACAAAATATAATTTTAAGCCTCTTCAATTTTAAAATTTAACTTGTTTTTAATTTTTATAACGCGACAAATTTTATGTTTCGACTATTTTCAAATTTATTTTAAATTCTAGTAACTAAAACCAGTTATGGCCTTCAGCTGGGTACTGATGCCATTTTAATATGTTCTGTTCTGTTCTGTAGGTTAGCCTGCATAATCCTATATCCGCCAAAGAGTGTGTCCGTTGTCCATTGGTTGCTTCCGCCCCGTTTAGAGAACTTTCAGTCTCTGATGGGATGCACGTGGTTCACTTCTTATATTTTTTTTTCACTTATTCTTCTAAAGTGTACCACCTAAACCAAAATACAATGAGAAAAGTAACCCAAACGGTGTAATTGTATGGTTTCCAAAAAGTGTCCGGTTATCTTTTTTATAACGTAAATACGCTGAATGCAAGTTAGGTTTTGATAACATACAGCACATAGGGTTTTTTTTTAAATAAAAATGTTCGGCAACAGCTGGTACGGCGTTCTCTCTAGGTTAAGTAAAACCCCACATAAAGAGGTAAATTGATTTTGATTTAACTGGGAATAATATATTAGTGGGCTAATTGGGTAAAAAGTGTGGTGGTAATACCTGGTAAAAAAACAGTTCTCATGCAAAATATTATTTAAGTGAGTGAGTACTAATAAGGTGCATTTTTTCTCTGGTGTAATTTTCTAGACTTAGTTAAGCTTTGTTTGTTTGCATGGGGCGGAGGAATTGCCTGGAAGTATAACTTTAGCAGGGTTTCAGAAAAGTTGGAAGCGACCATAAATGGATTATACTAGCTCCACTTCTCCCCTCCTATCCCTCCCCAGGCATCCAACCTTACACCAGGCTCTTCCCTCACTCCCTTCCCTACTTCGTGCGATATTCCGTTGGTCTATGACACGACGTTGAACTCAAAATGTAGTTTAAAAAAATTATCGTCTTGTGATTTTGAACAACTTTTTATCTTCTAACACCATCCCTCGCTTATTCTCTAATACATTCACTAATGAGACGATTTTCCAGTTTCATTCCTCTTGCTACCTTATTAATAGTATTGATTTGTGACGTCGTGTTGCCTTAATTATTACGTGCAAAACAAAGACCAAAAATATAAAATGACACCTGCAGTTTCAGCCAATTTCACGTGAAGCTCTAACAAGTATGCGTGCATCCATACATGTATAGCCTATTGACGAGAACTGAGCTAATTGATAGCGTTAAAAGCTTCCTATTAAACTGGTCCACCATCCAGATCTTGTTTAGCCACAATTACTGCTTCATGTTTATAGTTGAAAGTATTTTTTGGCGAAAAATCACCGTCGGGTCTCATCGGTAAGTAATGATGACGATCATTTATTAATCGGCTGCTTTACTAGTACTAACAGCCTATGGACGAGTTCCATTGAACACGAACTAGGAACAAGCATCTTTAAGTATCATCATCATCATCATCTATCTCTCTCTCTCTCTCTCTCTTCTTCGCCCTTCGTTCTAGCTCTTTCCCCAGTCCTTCTCACTTCTGTCGTTTCGTGGTTTTATTAAAGGGTGGGTCTCACCTCTGGAATCTTACTTAATTTTGTTTAAAAAAAAAAAAAATTTAAATTCGATTTTAAATATTATTTTTTCCTTGCCCTGCAACAACACAGCAATACGTATGAATTATTAAACGTCAATCACGTCAGAATTATGATAATATAAAATTTAGAATATCAACCCGTTCTTACGTTTTAAAATTACCAAATAAAATACAATAAAAGTGGGGGGGGGGGGAAATATGTAACATCTCGTCAAACGTAACGTCACTTTAATGAGAAATTAACACAGATAATCCTGAAACTACAGATACAATACAAAAAATAATCTGCGTAAGTTGTAGAAACCTGCCGTCAATCCGCTGGTGTACCTACATGTTCGTATCTTAATCCGTCATGTGGAACTAGTGATGTGAAAAGTCGGGTATCATAGAGGGTTCTGAAATAGATACTGTTTTTCTTGTAACAAATACGCGTTCTATAGTTTATATCTTCCAGTGAGTTCAAAAAATACCTCACATTGCCATTTCAGGGCGATACCTGATCTTCCAATCCTGACGTGCATCGTGAGCACATCTTTATAATGAGTTTTAAACAGTGATATATTCGATAAATTCTTGTGGCGCTCTTTTAAAACAAATTAAAGCCAACGATAACTACTTTGTGCTGGTTAAAAAATATATTGGCTATTCGTTGCTAACGCTGTAACGTTTTTGCCAGCTTATTCTGCCTGAATTTTCAAGAACTAACTATTCGGGATTACATACACCTCTTCATTCAAACATACGGCAATATCCGATAAAAGTCAGTTAAAGGATGGTTCTAAATCACACACACACACATACGCATATATATGCGTATGTATGTGTGTGTCTATATATATATACACACACACTCTCTCTCTCTCTCTCGAAAAATCTTTCAGGTGTATTACTCAGAATGCATTTGTAAACTCTAGGCTACTAGTCTTTTCCCAGTCTTTCACCAAATACACTGCATTAAAGTCTACTTATAAAGGCACTGAGAAACATCAAGATTCCCTTAGACTACACTTTATACCCTCTGTCTACAGCTATTAGTTGTTTCCATGTAGAGAACAATGTTTTCACCAACTGGAATGTGTTTTATTCATTTTAATGCTGATTTGTTTTTTTAATAACAGTACTACAGGATGTGTCAAAAAATAGTCAAATAACAAAAGAAACACAACTGTGTTGAGTTTCGAAGTCCATTAAATTAATTACAGGAATTCTACGGTCTCTGTGGATAAGTTGCTTTCCATCCCATTTTGAACGCTTCTTGTGAAGTAGGCATTGGCGCATACCCAGTATACAGCAGATTATTCATTAAAAATTTAAAAAATCTAATGTTACTAATTCTGGATTCAGGAGAAATGGAAAATATAAAGTTTTTTTGGCGCTATTTTTTAGTTTATGCCAGGTAAAACTTTTTGTAGTGTAAATCAACAAAAGCAGGCAAGTTAATATTGGAATTGTTAACTTTGACTACTATTTCCCAACGTAAAGTCACGTTTTCCCGCATGACGCTATGGAGTTTCTGATAACATAACGTCACTATGATGCCCGAACGATGCACAAGCACAATTTATCCGAGCCAAGTAATTCTGACTATAAGGTAAGCATATTTTTCTTTTTCCGTGTTGTTCTCCACTACTTTCCCGTGAATTATTTCGAAAATTTCTGTGTAGAAAAAGTAGTGGGAGTCGAGTACTCAACTGAGGTAAAAATTACGGTAGGCCTAGTCGTTATTTTCTGCATAGGGTATTTATAAACAATTTTCGGGTGACACATAAACCAAAGAGGGCAACAAGGAAATCCTCAACGTAAGAGGGCAACAAGGAAAGCCTCAACGTCAGAATGCAAGATGGACGCCGTCGGAGATGAATGACCGATCAGGAATATTCGAGACGGAATGCAAGAGCGGGAAGAGGTTGACAAAAATGGACACCGACACGCAAGAATTTGTGAGAGAGAGAGAGAGAGAGAGAGAGAAAGAGAGAGAACAAAGGAATAACAGCAAATTGCAGAAAGTGGAAGAAAGAAAACTTGGGAGGACCCCAAGGAAACCCTCGACGACGGAATGCAAGATCGGGAAGTCACAGGCAAGATGGATGTCGGAGATAAATGACCGATCAGAAAGATTCGAGACGGAATGCAAGAGCAGGAAGAGGCCAGGCCGCCTGCACGAGAATGAGAGAGAAAAAATGGCGGAATGTGAAAGGAAGAAAACTTGTGGGAACCCTGAGGAAACCCTCGACGACGACGGAATGCAAGATCGGGAAGTCACATTGGAAATTTTCCTTGAGTGGCTACAGGTAAACCACTGGCGTGATTAGGAGGCAGAGATCGAACCAGGATTCCCTTGAATACGACCTGAGCAAACAAGTCAAGTCTCAACTACTGCCCAAGCCCGACCAGACTAGGGTTGCCAGCAATTTATTTTAGATTATACAATTTCGATCCTGATATACAAACATTGGCCTGACTAATGTCTAACACCTTGGCATAACCAACATTTACCAATCACATTGCAATTGCATTCACAAGCATAAAAAATTGTGCGACGCAGGTTGCGAATCTCGGAGATAGGTAGCACTAATAGTAAAGGCTGTTCACGATAAAGTGAGCACAACTGAAATCAACCTTCCAAAAAAAAAACACTGCTACCCCTGCGTGCATATATTTTAACGGGCGCACTGAGTCACATGTGCCCAGTAAAGTTGGTAACGATGGCTGAGAATTAGTTCAATACCTTAACGTCGAATAAAAAGTGTTAGGCAACCATTTGTGATAACTTATATTATTTCTTTCGCTTTGTATGTGTTTTTTTTAATGCTTCGAAGTGTAAAATTGAGCAAATTTGAAAATTATTTATTTTTCTAATAATTTCACAGTTTTACTTGACCGACGCATGGATACGGTGATGAGGCGGTGACAACGTTAATTTTACATAAGACGGAAAATACGAAATACGCATATAAGTAGATCTTGAGAAGGGCTTTCAAAAGTGCTCATTCTACCGTGAATAGCCTATGTGCACATACACGGTTACACATTCCCACTCTCACCACTAACGACTCACTAACGGTGGAACTGTTCTGACACACGCTCCTTGTACATTACATACGTATAGTCTGTTAGTAGTAAACTGAGCACTTTTGAAAGCATTGATTAAGATCTACTTGTATGAACATCCTTTATTATTTCGCCATATGTAAAATTAACCTTACCATGAACCTGATCACTCTATTAATGTGTCGGTCAAACGAAACTGTGAAAACATTACAAAAGTAAATATTTAACAAAATTTACTCATTCTTAATACTTACGTGCATTAAAAGAACATAAAGCAAAATATGATTTCAGTATTCACAAATGTCCACCTAACATTCTTTTTTATTCAACAGTAAATCAAGGGACTACTTTCCCTCTGTTGTTACCAGTTTCACTGTGTGCATGTGAGTCATTGTGCCCAAGAAATATATATGTAAGATGGGACAGTGAAATTTTTCAAAGGTTCATTTCAAAAGTGCTCACTTTACCGCGGACAGCCTGAATGATTTGCTTATACAAAGAGAAAGTCAAATTGTACGGATTTCGTATCGAACCATGCAATCTGGAAATCCTGGACAAGACACACCAAGGCAAACTACACCTGCGACTTGTATCACTGCTCCCCTGACCTCTACAGCGAGCACGGGGGAGGAGGTAAGGGGGTTCGGGTTCCGGCCCGGCGAGCCCGACCGGGGGTTGAAGGAGAAAAAAAGGGGGCGTCAGAAGGTTGGGATGCTGCGTCGCAGAAGGGGGGAGGGGGGCAGGAGCCGGTGATTCACCGCTCATCACGGTCACGTGGCCAGGAATTAAACGGCAGGCTGGTTCCGCCATCTTTGCGACACGTGGCTTAGGTAAAACCCGATTAACGGGGCCGCGCGACGGCCAGAGGGTGCAGGGGTGTGGAGCTCCATACAAATCACATTACCCTCCTCCCCTCCGACAACCCTTCCCGGGTCGGCACCTCCGCGGGCGAGGCATTAAAACACCACCCCTGATCTCACCCCCTTGGGCGAGACCCACCCCCTAGCGACACCGCGCGCTACCGGCCATTGTGATTCTAAACAGAGGGGTTGTGGGGGACGTCTCGAGTTTTCGTGCGTCATTCGCCCTCCGACGCGCGCCGGAAACGGCTCCAGTACACCGGCGCTGTTACACGTCAGGAAGTGTACGCTCTGCACTTTTGTCCAGCGCACGGCGAGGGGAGGAAAATGGGGCGGATGGTGGTTCCGGGACTTTCGTGATGGCCTCGTAAATGAGAAGGTAATACGCCCGTGGTGGAGTGTGGCACGCTTCCTGCTAGAGAGGGTAGGGTCGCCGACGATGGCCGCTCGCGCGGAAGTGATGGATGACGACGGACGGGATGAAGCCGATTTGTCCCGAGAGAAAGACGTTTCCCGGCGAACGCGTAGGTTCTGAGTAAACTGTCCCCACTCCCAACTTCCCAGGAAAAAAAAAAAAAAACGTTTTCATTACCCCCGGCGCTGGTTAGGCGAAGCATTTTACTCTCGTCTTCGCAAGCGCTGGCTTGAGTTATCTCGGATAAAAGCGCGCGGAAAAGCTATGCGACGCAGCAGATTGAGAAGCTTCAAACTGCTTCATTCCGGATAGGCCATACTTATATTCTCAGGCGTATGAACCAGCCGGTGCGTTTATTTATGTCGGATACAGTCTAGGGGAAAATTACGCAGCAATTTCAGACCCACATTATCTTACGGTTTCACGTATCGCAAATCCAAAAATATTTTGACGCGTGCTGTACTTTAAAGTCTGCACGCCACTAATTGTTTCGTAATCACAAGCAATGAGCTGTAAGTTTTGTGCTCGTCTGTAGTAAAATGTACCATTCGTAACGTAGGACGGTAGCATGGTTTACGAATCAAGTTGTCCACGGGTGATATCAATACGCACTGAGCCACACAATGTACAGCAGCCGCCAAAAGTAACCTTCCTGTTATTTATGTACACAACTGTGAACAATGGATCTGAATGGGTCAAATGCTTATTCAAACTTTGAAATATTTGACTGTACCTCTGACGCCGCGAGGTCAATGTTACATACGATGCGGCCATGGATATAACTCAGTATCCGGCCCGTTTCATTTCGCGCTACCCAACACCCAACGTAAAACAGTCCAGCTTCACCAACTAACAACTATAGGCTGTTTACGATAAAAATAGCATTTCTAAGACTCTAGTTAATTTTTCCTTTCAGCCATTTTTTATCCTTGAACCACTTTTTAAAATAAATATTGCCATTTAAGTAGCCTAATAAACACAGTGTGTAACTTATATTCCACCGCACTCAGAAGTTAACGTCCAAGGGTAAAATAAAATAATATTTATCGACTATTATTCTAAATGAACGGGCATTCATAAGTGCTCACTTTACCGTGAATAGCTTATACTTAGGGGCACCTGGTTTTCGCGAAAAGATTTCAGGAGAAGTTGTGTTACAACGCACTTAGTTCAGATCCACTTTCGTGATTGGATCATTTGAATTGTTACGCGTCTTATCTGTCTGCCCACGTATCACGGACGGTTAGTATCGGAGAAACTTAATTTGGATTGGCTCACTCGTGTAGCAGACTGTCTCCACGCATAGACAAGCGGCCAGTAGGCAAATGGAGACTGCAAGAGTGCACATAGGCTATTGAAGTCTAGCCTCCACGTAAATCTTTTCGCGAAAAACAGGTGGCCCTACCTATACTACACTTTATCACTCCCTTAGTACAGTAATTAATTTTAACACATAACAACTCTCTTTTTGCCAGGATACTGGCTCCTAGTTCACATGACTTATCCGCCAAATGATAGCAGCTTTCTATTTGTTGTTCGCGGTAAATATCTGTTCACGGTAAATATCTGTTCACGATCTACTTTTCTACACATTTAGTATACATTGCCAAGAACACACTCATTTTACTCGTGCGCCGACCAAGTTTAACTAACATTTTTACCGATATAATAATTCGCTCTCTTGTGCAAATACCTATCAAAGATAAACTATATTAAATAAATCCTGTCTTAACAAATTTCAAATTTACGCTCATAATGCCACGTTATGACTTTTTCTGAACCACTGCCGACTTAACTAGAAGGGAAGTGAAGAGATTTGGACGGATATTAACAACGAGGTCTTGAAAGCCGGTGATGGTGATTGAGGTGAGTATGGAGCGGCGCCAGAATGAAGGGGCCGGGGAAACGGGAGATATCCGAGAAAACCCGCTGACCAACGGCATCGTCCGGCACGATTCCCACATGCGAAGACCCAGAGTGACCCGGCCGGGGATTGAACCCGGATCGCAATGGTGGGAGGCGAGCAGTCTAACCACTCAGCCACCGTGACCCCAACTAGAAAGGAGTTTCCGCAAATTACACATAAGTACGTAAAACGTATGAGCAAATTCTAAATCAAAGCGTGCAGAAATGTGCTTTTAAACACTGTAGGAGATATAATGGTCGTCTAAATTTCTCCTTAGCACCACGTTCAGTCAGTCAGTTGATTTGAAAATTTTCCAATTAACCTCGCTGACCAGCTGTGACTCACTTCCAGTAATTAGTATTTCACAGACTGGGATCACTGATTCGAAAATAAGACAGAAATATTATGTAGCACGAAATAAAACATTTGCCCCTGAGCATATCCGGCGTCCAGTTGACGACACAGGAAGTCTGCTGGACTCGGGTCTCGCTTCGCTGAATATCCAGAGCCCAGTGGCTGGTCATTCACATTTGTAACGCCAACTAAAACATTAAAGTCCGCACGGGGGCAGGCGTTATCCCGAGTAATGAAATACAGTGAAGGCCATATGTTACCCCCGGCAGTACACGCGGGTTGGTTTATACTTATCGGCTTTTCAGGAGCAGCTATGAACCTCGCCTATCTACCAACCCCATGTTTTTTTTTTAATTCGTGGCCCGGGAGATAGCGCGGTCGGGAAATAAAGAGCTTTTAGTGATTAAAACATGAAATTAAGTGCGAGCAATTTAAGATACAAGGTTACACAGAGAAACTCTTTTTTTTTCTACGTAAAATTTTTTAAGTAAAGATAAATATTACCACCCTGCACGGTTGGCCTAGAACACTTGCAACGCAGAGCTCTGGGAAAGATTTCTCAAAACTGGGTACCTTGCCATGTTGATTTTAATGTGCGATAATGGTAGTATGAGGCAGTTTTAGTTGTCAAGATAATAAACGCATGTGATTCGTACGTTCCACATATTAAGCTATTCTAAGAAATAATATTTTGGAATTCAAAAATAAAACCGATAACACTATAAGTGATCTCGTAATAATATATACCCATTGTCTTTATAAAAATTGTTAGAGTAATTTTTTTAGTATTTATTTACGTCATTCATTTATTTCTTTCAGGAGCCAACATGAGGGTATCATATGTACTATAGAAGTATTTCCATAATAAATCAGAAGACTGAAATTATAATTTCCCCTGGAGTCAGCACGGACTGCAAAATTCGACATATAATTCATGGGGTCAGCTGATAAACTAGCTAGTGTCCATTACTATTTTCTTCCACTCGTAAGTCGTATTTGAACACTGGCTAATGACTTAGATTAAAAAGAGAGGTGCCTTGGGCTGTATTTAACGTTGGTTTGTGGGGAGTTGACAATGTTGTTGATATGCTTCGAGCTCCTGCCGAAAAAAAAAAAAAAGATACAACTGCCAATCAGCTGGTAAATACTGCCAAGTTGCAACTACAAAACAGGTTTTTCTGTGCGATGTAATGGTTTAACATCGTCTACAACACTCGGTGTGTCGTTAACATGGAGAGTTAGGACACGCGCAGTACGCCAGTGTCATGCGAGACGCATATTTTACTCCTTTGAAGAAAAAAAATGCAGCCTTATGAAACAAATTACGGAGAGCAGAATAATCTACAATTAATCTTATTACTCCTGTCACCTCACAAAGAAGAATGTGTCACGGTGTGGAGTATTAATTTAGCATACATGGAGACCAGTATAAGCAGTTTGTGTCAGTATACACCCAGTATACAAACTGAGACACACGATGCAAGTCGCTAACTGAAACCACGAAAGCTATGAATTCTTCCGAATTCATGGGAATTTCACGTTGTATTAGCGTAAAAATATATATTACGTAGAGATACGGGGATCAAGACAACGGCGAAAGAGATGTCTATTGTATTTGATTGGCTTTTATGTCTCGTTGAGTATGCTCAGAAACTCTAAATCTTCCTGATTTTAAAACGTCTTCGAACATCTTGAATAACGACTCGATGTATCGACTCTTGAGTCATGACAGTGGCTAGTTTGGTTTTCTCGCCATACAAGAATGGGGCCCATTTTCTAGACTGCCTAACCAAGCAACACAGTCAATAGACATTAGAGGGATGGCCACTACAAACGCAAACAACAATGAGACGTGTTCCACCAAGTCTTCTCTGAGAATAATATTATATTACAATAGACTTGATCAGCACTGTGATGATTTATCACTAGACAAATGAAAAGTTCGCGTGTTCAATGACCTGTATGTGCTGCACTCCACAATCCTTTGTACAGTCGAGCCTCGGATGTTTGTTTATACGCTGCTGTCGCAGTGTTACTCCACGCCTGGCAGTATGGGATTCGCTTCTTGTTTCCTTGCAAGTTTTCTATTGGCTCAAAGTCTACCAGGGCGTGTCTAATGAACTCCGATCCAATTGCAAAGGGTACATTTGTGTAGATGCGTTTTAAACCTATGTTCCTGAAATGAATTCAGGAATTTTTCCTATCCTTATTTATCACATTGCTATAATAAGATTTGAAATACAGTTCCAAAACCTCTAGGAGCTGGAAATGTGGCTAGGAAGGATAAACTGGGCTCGCTTTCGCCGTTTAGCGTAGAAGTCACTTATCCCCTGTTCGCTGGGAGAATACGACCTACTGCTGTTGAGTCCCGTCATCAGCCGTGTCCCCTGACGGGCCTGGCAGTTACGGCTCAGAAGTGACATTTAGATATCGCCGCCATCGGATATCGCTCATTTGACGCCTGTTTCTTTAATTCTATCGAAGTTGACCCCATCCAGAGTCGAAACATGTTACAATATTAGCAGGCTCGCGTTTATTGAACATTTTATACAACACTCTCACATTTTTTTAAAGACCCCTTCCACTACGTGTAACTATATACACCGACATACCCATACAATGATTCATTGACCTTTTAAATGGAGATAATTAATCTAAGGAACAAACATACAAAAAAAACCATTACACTTACAACTGGACGTGAAGACCTGGAACTACACTTGTAATTCGCAGTCAGCATTACAGTCAGTAATACACTAAGCGATTACGTTTAAAATACGTGCAGTTATAGGTTGGGACTTTTTTTTTTCTCCAGCTGACCGCGTACCGCCTATATGAACGACGTGGAAAATTACTTTAGTTCCACCAGCACGGAGAAACATTATTTTTGTTTGGTATCGCTCATCAGTTCAACAGCGCCAATTTTATACATGATGATTAGTTTAAAAGTAGTACGCCAACCCTCGACTATAGTGACTAACTGTCGGGCTACTCACTACACGTATCCTTCCGCCACGTGTAATCAAAGTGTAAACAAGTCTGGAAGAAAATGCTAACCTATGAAGTGAAACCAAACACGGCATTTGTGCACTGGATAAACAATCAAAAATGAATTATTTTTATAAGTAGCCTTGAAATGTGTTTCCAAAAGTGCAACCCTGAAAATCTAAAACATACGTTTACTTTACGAATAATCTAGACGAAAGGAAAAAATCTCTGTTTCCTTACAGTATATTCAAACACGGAATATTTCTTACTAACCATTTCCTACAAACCTATAGGCCTATTTTTCACTCTGTTAATCACTTTGACTATGAAATAATAGTACACAAAATATAGGCCTAAGTGAAAAATATATTTGATCAAAAACAAAGAGGTACGTTAATGTTGACGAATGCATAAAACGCTTGTGAGACATGATTTATTTGGGAACCTACCAATCCCAACGTTTTTATTCAGAAAGTCAGACGATACAGTAAGTATACGATAACTTTAATTTATAGAGAAAAACGGCTCACTCGAGATCCGAACTCGTAACCTTGTGTTCGCAAAGCGCCTCGGGGTTGGCCGGGGAGAAGGACGAGTTGTTTCAAGATGACAACCCTGGGGGGCGAGGGAAGGGCGGTTAGGCGGTTGTCGGCTGGGCGAAGGGGTGCGGCGGCCGAGGGGTTGCATGGCCGATTAGGCCCGCAGCGGCCGCGGCCTGCGACCAGAAGTGACAGTCGCAGAGACAATGGGGGCAGGAGAAAAGGATTGCAAAGGGGCGCTTTCCCACACAGGATGGCCCGACGCGCTCTCACCACTTGTGCAACAAGGCTGCTCGATTTTTCGATACATCGACAGGCATCGGAAACAAAATGATTTTCCGACTCATACCTGTGCAAATGTGGGGCAACTCGATGTTTCGATATATCGATAATCGTCGGTGACAAAATAATATATCGACCAATACCTATGCAAATGTGGGGCAACTCGATGTTTTGATATATCGATAATCGTCGGTAATAAAATAACTTATCGCCCAATATACAAATTTCGGAAAGTTCGATAATTCGAGATATCGCTAAGCATCGGTAATAAATATATATTGACATATATAGAAATGTTGGAAATATCGATAAATATCAGTGTTTCGGTTTCATCGATGTTATGTTTCAGCCTGAAAAATGTTCAACGAGGATGACACGGCTTTCATCGAAGTCGGTCGCCCTACTTATGGGTTATATTCAGGCCTATCGTTTCCGGCCAGAGTGGACAGTGAGTGAAACGGACTGAAGTGGTTGTGTTGCAGCGGTGGGACGAAGACAGGCGGAGGAAATAGAAACTCCAACAAAAGAAAAACTTCACCACGGTAGTTCCCGCCACAATTCCTGCAAAATTCTCGTCCCTACGAGGCCTCGACTACGATAGGAAACTCCAGACGTCATACGCGGATCCATCGCTCTTAATTTAACGTGTCTAGTTGAGCGGTGGCATGTCTGATCCGCATTTCAAGCTAACAGTTGTGTGTATTTCTAACACTTTTCGCACCCAGCTACGAAGACTACTGTATTAAAACAGTAATTAATACATTTGCATATAAAGAAATACAGAAGACTATTATTACAATCCACTGCTTAAAATGATGGCATAATTTCCTCTTCACAGAAATCCTGAAATTGGAATACTGTAATTTTTTTGAACTGTACTAAAACGCACGAATGTACGACTGAAGAAATAATTGCGCAATATTTCATTACACTAAATCCTTTTATTTTTAAGATAGTACAATTTGTTCTGGTCGATTTGCCCCTTCTCGATTGTTTACAATCTTGCTTGTTGCCTGGAACTTCTTTACCGTACATGTATGTATCACACATACTTAATGAAAACCGCCAGTAAGCCTCACAAGCGAATAGTTTGTTTTAAGGGGGCTGAATGAAAAGAATATTTTTTTTTTTTTTTTGCAAAATTAATTTAATTTACCCATAATGCGAAAGTCCCCCTAACCTTTCTGTTAGGCGAAAAAATCGCGTGTAAAATATTTTTCGTAACTACGAAACAAACTCATGATTGTGCAGTTTTCCAATACAGAAACAATTAAAACCAACTATTTCACAAAAATTAAATAATGCACTCCCAAAAAAATTGCAACGAACTGCTTAAAATGTAATAATATAGACTTAAAATGGTTTGTTCGTAAAATTTAAATGTTCTATTCTATTTATTTATTTTAAATCTGTGGCTGTCCATGAACTTTCTTAACAACTCTTGCTAGGTAAACCTTGAAATGGATTTAGACAACGCCTTTCATGTTACGTTATTTAATACTTTTCTTCTGTAGTTTTTATATTTATTTCTTGTAATACGAATAATAAGTAAGTTTATAATTTTTACATGTCTAAAAGCAAAAACAATGCAACCTTATATTTCATTTTGAGACCACATGCAACATCTAGAAGTTGAATGGAGTACGTCAAAAAATTTTTACGTTTTTTTTTTTTTTTTTTTTTTTTTTTACCTAGCGCCTTTTCCCGCGTTTGAGGTCGAGAAGCACGGAAGCGATACGGGCGACGCTGCCACGCACATCTAGTGCGCCATCGCCTCTAAGCGCAAGGTTCTCAACAGGCGCGCAGTTTTGTCGTCGCGCCGCGGACACCTTTGGGACTTTCAGCGGTGACCCCATTATTTTATTTTGTGGAAAGTCTGTAAAAAGCGTCAATGCAGTGCCCAATAAGTAGTGTTGTGTGTACCTGACGCTTACATTTTGAGATGCAGCACTTTGAAAAATCCGTTGCTAGCCTTTTCGGAGTGTTCTGAAAGGGTGTTCCTAATGAACGTGAAGTCTTGAAGTCTTGAAAGCTCTCAACAGCCCTCGTCCGACGTGTGTGTTCTTTCCGTAGATTACCACATTGGACGCACGTCTAATAGTTTCGTAGAAGCGGTTGTATTACTTCCTCGGCGACGTAAGCAGGCAGACCCCTAATCACGTCTGACGGAGGGTGAGTCACCGACGATGCCGCATGACGCAGCCAAGACGCCGCTTGAAGGTACGATGGCGCGGGTAGCGTGGGTGTACACGGTGGCGTGGGGGGGGGGGGGCACGGACAATGCCCGCGATCCGGGGAGAGAGTGACTGCCGGAGGAAGTGGCAGGCTCCGAGAGAGTCTGAAAAGAACCGGAACTTCGAGGAAGGCCTCGATCACGGCGTCGACTCCCCCACCCCCTCCAACCGCGCCCCTGTTTCCTGGAGTAGTGGGTGGAGGGACTGGCTAACAACTTCGTTACTCGCTGGGGCCACCTTGTCGAGTTCCACACGACCCAGCTCCCGAGCACACAAAAAATCATAAACAGACGTGTCGATCTCTCTCTCTCTCTCTCGATTTCCCGCGCACCACTCACCTTACAAGGGCAGTAGAACTGCCCAGATGTTATTTGCTCGTAAAGCCCATTATACGTGTGTCTTCTTATGGCACTGCCTGCCGGCTGTTAGCTGCAAAAGAAATTAAATCAGAAATCCCATGTTAAGGAAATTTCGCCTCAGAGAGTTAAATTTAAATATAGGCATTTCACAAAATGTATTCTTCACGAATTATTTTAGAGAAGTTCCCTACACCGGAGATGTTTTCATAACATTTATAGCCTGTTAGCAAGGAACTTTTAAACATATGTTTTATAAAATAGTACATACTGCCTATCTATGTTGGAAATATACGCCGCATTTATTTAAGTTTTATCAATATTTAATAATTAAAATAATTATAGGCTGTTCACGGTAAAGTGAGCACTTTTTAAGGTTCTGAATTTTTCCTTTCATCCAATTTCAATCTCCCTGCATCTTTTTAATGTAAACATTGCAATGTGAACAACAAACACAGTGTATACATTTCATCACCCTCAAAATTTATTGTCTGAGGCTGCAATAAGATATATTTAGTAGCGGTTTAATGTCGGTTGGTAGGGAATTAAAAAGCGCTCACTTTACCGTGAACAGCCTATAATTTTGGTTGCAGGTTTTTGTGAGGGAGGAGGGGGGGGGGGATCAATACGTCCCGGAAGTGGCAGGCCGATATGTGTATAACATTTTGTAAAATAATTATTTTTATTTAATGGAATTATGATCTGCGGCGACACACTAAACCGATATAATTATTAAAAATCCAACGTGGCAGGCCGGTACTTTTTATTTTTTATTAACATCTATTTGATTGGAATCATTTCTAGGGTCACGGGTCGCTGGAATTTTCGTCCGTGTGTCGTGAGTGACGAGACAAAAAAAGGGGGGGGGGGAGATGAACGAGGCCGCCGGCCGCCCATGTGACGTCATGGCGGACGGCACCACAGTCTGCAGCCGTTGCCACGGAACCTACGTACGTATACTACTAGAAACCATGGAATACTTAGCCTACCTGTCGCTTCCCAAAAAAACTTTTCGAAAAAACGTCTGCAACTGACTTCTGCAGAGGTTTATTGTAACTCATGTTATGGACAACACGAGATTTCTCAAGGTAAATACTGGTATAGGGAAAATAAATTTCTGCCGCGAGGTACACTGGTATTTCAAAGATATTGCTTTTAATCTGGCGGTGAACGGATATATTCACTACAACTGTGCATAAAAGTTTGTGTTTGCCTCTAAATACTGACATTCCAAAATATTATGTATTAAGGCCAGGCTTCGCCATGCATGGGCGTATAGGGAATGAAAGGCTAAATTCGGACAAAAAACTCTCAGTCGTTTTTGTGACAGTATTTTCAACTAAAGAATTTTTGTTAGAGACTGAACTAGTCTAGAATTGCAAAGCTTCCAAATTTTATTTTTTAATTTCAAATGTACGTTTTTACTATTTACAAAATTGTGAATTTTATAAATAATAAAATGTGCATATAAAATTTAAAAATTAAAACTTGAATGGTTTACAAATGTAGATGCGTTCAATCTTAAACAAAAAAAACTTTAGTTAAAAATACTATCACAAAAAATAGACAGATATTTGTCCGAATTTAGCCTTTCATTCCCTATACACCCGTGCAAGGGAAAAGCCTGGCCTTAACTTCATTTTTAAGTTTATAAGAATGAAGAGTAAAGATAGATTACAATTGAATTTGGCACTGAGCTTTCGTAAACTCGCTTATTTTAGTGAAAAAATAAGAACATACGAGCAAAATAAATACAGCTGTATCCGAAAGGAATTTTTTTTTATTCTGTTGTCTAATTTAATAAAAGTAATTATGTAATGCAATATTTTGCTAAATCCATTTTTACGACCGAATATATAATGATATGTATGTATACATATTTCGTTTACAACACACTCTAAGGCGAAGAACGAATTACTTTTCGTAAGCTATAACTGTACACTTTGGAACAGATCTTGTAAACAAAAAAAAATATTTATTTATTTATTTGACGAAAAATGCAATTATCTCATTTTTTACATGCAAAACGAAGAAAACCCTGTGCACATGCGAAATCTATGCTACCTGGAGTTTAAAATGTTTAGTTTAGCACAAAGTTTCCCACCCTGATTAGAATAAACTTTACTTCTGCAGATCTTCTGACCAAGATGGATGTGACCCGATAATAGGCTAACGGCATGCAGCTCTAGGGCCAGCGATTTGTACCTTTTTTTTTGTCCCTTCTTTGGGTGGATCTTCCCCTGTTTTTTTCTCTATTTTTCGTTCCGAAGAAGCGACGCATGAAGCCGAAGAAGGGCAGAAGAGTGAAAGGGGGGGGGGGAGAGTATACGGGAAGGATGCTTCGCATAGAAGCGGCTCCTCAGGAAGGGAGAAGAATTCGCAAGATTGAAGAGTTTTAGCGCGCCGGGTCTCATCTCGTTGTATTTTGTTCCGAAACAGACAATTTTCTAGCACATTTGACTTGTCCATCACCGGCGGCCACTCCCGAGAACACGAATATTCTAAACACTTCCTGCCGCCGGGCAGGGCAATCGAGTACAGTCCGAGGCGAAACACAGTTGGCACACACACGTCCGGCCAGATTCCACGCACGCTTAAGGAGAAGGCTTCAAGCAGACGACTTCAGACAAAAGAAAAACGCTCACGAATGATAACGGAAAATACCCTGCATTTGACTACAGCGATACCTCGCAAGTACACATGTAATGATGTGAATTCTGGTTTCAAAACATAAAATATATTTGCCCAGGCAATTCATTTTAAATTTGTGGAGTTCAACTGAATGTTTAATTCAGTATGTGACGTTAAAAGGGTTTTCTGCTCATTTAAATTCATACTTGGTGAGTGTCTGCTAGAAAAGTTTATGATGAATGTAGCTATAGGCTGTTCACGGTAAAATGAGCACCTTTGTTGTGCATTCTTCCGTCTTATGTAAATATTACCTTTGTCAAGGGCCTCGTCACTTTATTCATGCGTCGGTGAAGTTAGAAATTCTTACGAAAGTAAAAGTTTTACAAATCTGCTCACTTTCCCACTTCAATGCATTAAAAAAATAACAGAAAACGAAATATATATTTAAGTTATCACATGTAGTTACCTAACACGTTTTATTTAACGTTAAGATATGGAACTACTTTCCCTCCATCGTTACCAACTTTACTGGGTGCGTGTCACGCAGTACGTCCGTTAAAATACATGTAGGTAGGAGCAGTGACTTTTTCTAAGTTTGATTTAAAAAGTCCTCACTTTATTGTGAACAACCTTTATCAGTTTGATGTATGCAAACAGTATAGTGTAAATTTACATTTGATCGTACCATATAGGCTATGTGAAATAGGTACTTGTCCACTGTGTTCAGCAAAGAAACTATAAACATGGAGCTGTTTCCTAAACTGGTTCAAGGGGGCCGCGGTGGCTGAGCGGTTAGACTGCTCGCCTCACACCAAGGCGAACCGGGTTCAATTCCCGGCCGGGCCACTCCCGGATTTTTGCAAGTGGGAATCGTGCCGGGCGATGGCATTGCTCGGCGGGCCTACTCGGGGAGATCTTGGGTTCCAACGCTACTCCATTCTCACCTCATTTCACCCTCATCGGCTCTCAAGGCCTCGTTCTTAAGTTCAGCCCAAACCCTTCGACTCAACTAAACTGTATCATCACTAGTTGCGTTGGACTGGTCCAGTTATGGAAACTCGTTGAAATACAGAAATGTTATTAATATCCGGATTAGCGGTTAATCGTTAGTAATTACATAAATATTACCATAAAGTCATTTAATATTAATAAAGGATGCACTGAGACACAGAAAAACTGAGGATGAATAGCAAATCAGTAGCCTAATAATAAAATTTTAAACGTGGTAAACTATTTAAAATATATGCTGTTGAACATTTGATAGACTGAGAAAATGTACAATATTAAATATGAAAATAGATGTTATTGTGATTTGCGTAAAGAAAGCACAGAAAACGTCATTCAATGTATTAAGATTAATTAAGGGGTAGGTTTATATTATAAATGAGCTGATGAGTGAAATTACGTAGGGGCCTACAGTGTGATGATAGAATACGACTTGATGCGTTAATAACTCTCTTAACTGTATTAAATATAAACCTATCATAATCGCAGCATTTATAGAGAGATCTGCAGTTCCCTAAATTGAACTAATTGTATGGTTTTCAATATTTTTACATAATATGTATTCATTATTTTGTTATTTTCATATCGTCTTCTGTTGCATAAATATACACTGAACCATTGCCCCACATGTATCCATCTGAGCATGTGCATTTCAGAACAAAGAACTCGTAATTCCGAACACTGCCTTATATGACTTCGCTTTAATGCACTGTAGTTAAACACGTCAAAAATACATACAGAAATACAGACAGAAGAATTTTACGAAATCAATGGCGCGTAGGTTATATAAACATTCGCGGTTTCTTCAGATTTTTCAAATCAAACCTTTGAAAAATCACCCCTTATATGTGTTTGGCTGTGTGCTAAATATGTCATACATCACAAGCGTTCTATGTTAGTGTTAACATAAAAGTACCTATTTTCAATTAATTTGAACTCTTACTTATAGTTAATATATGAATTATAATATTTTATTTAAAATTAGTATTAATAAAAACAGAGAGTAAATAGGTGCGTTGTCAATCCCCAGTAAAAAAATATATTTATTTTGCAAAATAACATTAAAATGAGTGAAAACGAATGAGGTGCGTTGCCCCTTTGGTGTAATCTCCCTTACACTTGGTTCAGCTTTATTTGTGTGCGGTGGAGGAATAATCTGAAAGAAGAACTTCAGTAGGCCGACCTCCCGTGGCGCAGTCGGTTGATACGCCACCGATCTGGGGCTCTGGGCTCGAATCCTGGGCAAGGCGTGGGTGTTAATTTAAATTAGGTTATATGTTAGTCTGCAAACCGTCCACTGCCAAGCTTTCAAGCGTAAAACTAGGGAACGTTAAAAAGCCATTCAGAAAAAAAAAATTTCAGCAGGTCTTCAGAAAAGTTGGAAGTAAAGGTGAATAGACTATAACTAAACAGTCCTCTGAATATTGTGAAGGTGATATTTGTCACATTGGATACCTCTGCAGTGATAAAATGGCAATTTTTTTTTATCGGGGTGGACATAATTCTTTCGATATGTGGCTGCGATTTTGTTAATAAAAACTGTTACTTGTTAATTGTGCACTTCTGAAAGCCTTACCGAATGTCTAATTTTCTCCCAGCGTTGCATTCTTCCGCCATACACAAAATCAACATTTCAATGGACCAGATCAATTTACTATTTGCACCATCAAGTGAAAATGGGATATTGTTATGAATGCGTGTATGTAAATACCATGTTAACTATTATTTTCGTGGGCATTAAGTAAAACATATCCAATGTTACAAATACGACGTTGCAACATCAAACGACTCTATTTCTAATCCTTGCCAACCTTACTCGGGACATGCTATAGGCCGTTTACGGTAAAGTTGTTGAAGCTGTTTCATCAGACCTAATAATCAATAAATATATTTCATTGTGGCCTCAGACGTTTGGTTTTTGGCATGGTGAAATTATACACTGTGTTTATTACTCACATGGCAGGGTTTACATTAACTAGTGGTGGAAGGATATAAATTGGTTGAAAGAAAAAAGTAACTAGGGCTTCAAAAGTGCTCATTTTACCGTGAACGGCCTAGAGTCAATATACCCGTTAAAGACATGTGAGGTAAGGGACAGGATTATTTTTTTATCAAATATTGATTTTACTAACTGAAAACCAGCAACGGCTTATTTTTCACCAAAGAATACCAGGTTATCAATGCCCCAATAATAATAGCTAATATTCCTTATTTATTTTCAGCACGGAGGCCTACAAGCAATTTGAACTACAGTACGCACAGGTTGGAGAATAGGGAAAGTTCATGCCTGTAACATTTTCCCGGAATGGGCTAAAAAAAAAACCATTTGGGAAAACCATCTCAGTCTACGGTAGTCGGCCGGAGTCGAATCCACAACTTCCTTCTTTTGCGAATCAGACATGTCACCGATATGATCAAACACACTCGATGCGATCCAACAGTAAAATGTTACACGAACCTACAAATGTTCGAAAAGCAGTGCTCACTGTATTTTTTTTTTTTATTATAGCGAGTTTTTACACGATTATTACAAACTTTTAAAAAGTACAAAAATAGCATATGTAAAAATTTTTTCTACGCAACATTAGAAGACCCGTATTTGTAACACATTTAGAAACATGTTTCTAGTGACGACGAATAGGTTTAAGCCGCTAAGTCAAAATTAGAAACTGTTAACATTACAAATATTTCACTTAAAACAAGCGAATGTATTTACGAATGAAAAGCAATTGAACAACAGTAATAATAATTATATAAATTTGCAGAGAAATGTTTCCTTCTTTAGAGTGTAAAAAACTTCTTAAAGTTCTTAGGTAAGATAGGTCTACGTGATCATGCGACTTAAAAATTGTTGATAGAAGTGGATTTTTCTTGGGCAAAGAGGTTTTGTTCTCAGATTTCAAAGGGCTCCGTACACACCCAGGATAACACAAAGTTGATCTTTTAAAAGCGAAACGTGCAATCATTTGACTTAATGACTACTGTGTTTAATTCGTAATGTAAACATGTCGATGCTGCGAGTGATTACTGGTGGGAGGGGGGGGGGGGGGGATGGAAGCGAGAGAGAGAGAAAAAGAAAGAGAAGGAAACCAGAACTTTGACCGATCACTGATTTTCCTTTAGTAATAATTGAGCAAAGTGGCGCGGTGAAAAAAAAAAAACACTCTGGGCGTGCGTTCAAAAGGATAAGGGTTCTGTTCCCTATCCGGACATGGTGATTTCGGTTTTCCATGGTTTTCTGACGTCACTTCAGGCAAATGCCGAGATGGTTCCCTGCTACAGGCCATGGCCGATTCCTTCCCCGTTTCTGACAGAGATTTGTTTCATCTCTGACATCCCTACACTGTTAAAAATAATTTCCTTCATATTACGGAAAAGTGCTGGTAAAATGTATCCAAAAGGGTCCTTAACTTCGCCGTAAAATTACTGACACATTGATTTTCAGAAACGGACTTTCCGTAAATTTCACGGAACCTCTCCGTTAATTTCCAAGTTAGTTTTCTGTACTTTCCGTTTACAATAAAATAGATAATGAAAACGTCTTTAATTTTCGTTATGTGGGTGTTCCACCGTGTATAAAAAATTATATTAAAAAAGTTAAAATATTTTGTTCTTAAGCGAGGTTTGAACCCGAGTCAAAAAATTATCAGTCCACGACTAACCAATCACCTACAACTTTATCTTGAAAAGTGTGTTTAACTTTTGTATTTGTATTGAAAATACAAAAGCAAAAATTCAGTTTCTATTAAATTTAGTGCATTTTTAGTGTTGACAAATGTTACAGACGCCTGATACTATTTTTTAATGTTTGAAAGAATAGGTCATAGTCGCGTGGATAACCTTAACTGCCGCAGAAACGATAATTTTCTTGTTACAGTGGCGAAGACAGCTTCGTGTAGAACGTCCCTGTAACTCGAAGCCAAAGGGAATACGGAGACTTTCCGTATTTTGTATTTACGGATACAACTCCGCTTTTCGTCATCATGGATTGCCTTTCCATATATACACTGTACACTTCCGTAAAACAGTCCGTAAATATACGGAAATTTTTAACAGTGTAGTGTCACATTACGTTAAGCCCTATCCACCTGCCCATCATCCTTTTATAAACTGTACGTAGTGTATTGGACCGTGAATGTTTTGAATAACTAAAGTAACACTTGTTCTTCACACACCCGGAAAAAAAAATTGTGATAAAACGCGATGATTTTGAGTGTTTATTAGTGATACTAAAAACAAATATGTTTGCTTGGTAATTTCTAATCAATAAAGGAACAGTTTTTTGGCCACTGGAACATTAGTTGGTATTCAATATGAATACAAATTAGCAGGGTAAATTACCATTTTTTTTTTCCTGTGGCGCCTTCTCATACAGTTGGAATTACGGGTTAGTACGACCCTCAGCCTTAAAATGCTTTAAGGGCGCCGCCTACTCGGAAGTTTTTAGCACGTTTGAGGCAGGGAAACACGGGAGCGATAAGGGGCGACACTGATACGCGCAACTCAATAATAGTTCCCCATGTTTCCAACTAGTATATTATGAGATACGGCGGTGCGAAAAAGCTGTTTTTAGCTATGTTGTATGACACACGAATAGTATTTATAATGTAAATGTACATGTCGTACTGAGAGTATTACACGCCCTCGTCTGATGTGTGTTTTATTTTCCTACATTGGTCTAATGCGGGCACGTTTAATGGTTTCGGGAGGGAAAAAAAAACCCCGTATTTCAAACACACCGCAACGCTACTCAAGCGCCAGAGGTAGGCGGCGCCCTTAAGAGACGAATCACTTAATACATTTCAGTGAAGTTAAACAGACGAATTTTACAGCGTACGTATGCTCTTTCTCGGAAATCTATAAAATTTTGCGTCATCGTAGACACTTTGTGTGCCTTATTGATTTCACGTTGTAATCACTTAGCATTGTTTTCTGGGATGTCATGTTACAGCGTTTAAGGTTTGCATTTCGGGCGAATAAAACATGTTCGTTCGGTTTTTAGTCTTAATTAAGTTCAGTTTTACGTGTAAGTACAGCATCCAGACAGAGCCGCCGAAATGTCTCTTTCAGACTGCTGGCAAGCATAGAGCGGAGAAAAAAAAAATTCAATTGATGAAAAACCTAAACCTTCACGGTACACACATTTTTGAATGTTCAACTAAATGTTTGTTGGGAAAGCAACACGCAAATGCCTAATGAAACAATTTACGACCAAAGCAGTACGAAAATGATAGGTTTGTAAACCACTTCAGAAAATAGTTGAGGCAGAAAACTATTTCACCTTTCTGGGAAACAATCGATTTAATTACAATTTTATAAACACTCAAAACACTGAGAAAGAGTAAACGATGACTTTAATTTTTAAAAATTATTCTTTACCTTGTTCTGGGTTAAATTTCCGTGTTTCACACATACGTACTACAGAAGGTTTTTTTAAGATAAGTATTTCGCTGATAGCCCGAAAATTAATAAACGAGACTGTCGATAGGTACCCATTTACCTAAACTGATTCAAGTTAGATAGTATCCGAACCAATTAGAATCTAACTCTACCTAAAAACCTGGTCAGATAAAATCCATCTTGCTCGATTACCGAACAGGCTACTAATCATTGCGTGATATTTTAACTTCCATTACCATGAAAGTTCTGATCGAACAAATACTTGTATTATCTACGGGAAGTTATTGCGAGCGAGAAAAAATAATAATAATTTAGAGCACTTAGACACTCAGAAAATTTTTGTCATGCTTCAGCGTAGGATACAAGAAACTGTAAACTAGCAACAGCGACACAGTTGCTTATTTCCTTCGAGACGCTTGTGTTGTCTACGAAGAAAAAGAAATTCCGAGCGAGCAAACTAATGGTTTATGCGCGCAGGCTCTTCACAAACTTGTGTCGTGCGATTGGCCGTTAGGTGTGCTTATAACTATGCTGAAAAGAAATGTAAACTAGCTACTGTAGTATGACTATTTCTTTGCTTCGAGTGTTTTTAAATTTTATACTACACACTCTCCAGTGAGAGAGGAATTCGACAACAAAAACAAAGTGCATCGAGGACTCTTTGCACAGTGATTTTAGTCTAGACTTGTTAACTAAACGAAATAATATAAAACATAAGTGGTAGGAGTTGAATTATTTCTGTTTTGGTACTAACTACTTTCGGTGATTGTAATTACATGCTTTAAAATTATTCATAATTTGTGTAAAGAATGTACCGTCAAACAAATGTGCTATCGCAGACATATTATTTCACAAAATCCTCTGTAACAGTCAATACGTATAAAATGTAAAGATGTAATAGTATTACATGTGGATGTGGAGGATAAAACAATAGTCATATACAGGATGATTTTCAATTAGACTGACAAACTTCGGAAGGTTATTCGTTATGCAAAAGTAAAAGAAAAAAATGGGACACTTCATACCTGAACCGAATGTAAAGGGAGGTATGAGCCCTTAAAAATCAAGAATTTATTTCGCATTTTTGCAAAATATCGGTAACGAAGTAAATTTAATTTACAATTCTCCGAATATTGTTTTATGTTATCGGGATCTTCTATGTAAGAGCTAGCCCTAATTTACACCACCCTTCGTAATGAAAATAACGGGGTGGCCACCCTTACATTGCATAGAATTTTCTTTACCGCCAGGAAGTTTGAACATTTGATGCTATAGCGTTACAATGCCGATCACGCAAAGATGTGTATGCATTTTTATAAAAAAAAAAAAAAAACGGCGGGACCTAGGCAGTTGTAACAAGAGCGCCATTTTTGTTAATTAGGTCGTACTTCTCAATAAACAGGCATCAAATATTCATAATTCCTGACGGTAAGAAAGTTGTACGCAATACGAGGGCGGCCACCCCTGTTATTTTAACTACGAAGAGCGGTATTAATAATGCTTAGTTCTTACGTTGAAGATCCTGATAACATAAAACAATGTCCTGAGAATTTTAATTCCTTTTTGCTTCGTTACCGATATTTTGCAAAAGTACGGTTTAATATCTATATTTTTAAGAGCTCATTCCTCCCTTAATACTAGCTCGGTTCAGGTAAAAGTGTCCCGTATGTTTTCCTTTTACTTTTTCGTAAAGAATCACCTCCCGAATTGTGTAGTTCTAACTGAGAATCACTCTGTGTACATATACTCACAAACATAGAGGTGTATAGATATATATTTAAAGTTGCAACTTTGAATGTATATTTTTAGAAGTATTGTTTCGACATTAAATATAAAAACTGCCACTTTTACTTGGTTGCAGCAAAATTTAATGGATGAGTAATCGAATGCGTTTGTGATGTGGAAGAAGCATGATGTGTGGGAAAAAAAAAGAAGTGTGAGACAGAATTGATAATACTGTTGTGATATTATAGTTGAATATTATTAACATCCGAAGAAGGGGAACGAAGATTTTCGCTATCCACAGTCGAGCCGAATTATATATTTTCTGTCTGTGGTGAATTATACTAGTTGATAATAGCAAGGGTGCTCAAAGATAGTGGTGTACACGCGTCCAGGATCAATATTATCCGAATTTCCATTATTCAGAACCATTATTCAAAATCACTATTTAAAATGTAAAACATCATAGCAAGAAGAAAAGTTTAACCAAAAGTTCTGAGAGCTAGCGAAATTATTTTAATTTTAAAATAGGCCAACAAAGCAATTTTATTAAAATGTCATTCCTCCTTCTGTGACACACAAAATCACACATTAACCATGCACTTTTTTGACTTTCTTAGTTTATGTGCCTAAATTTTTCCTGGGTAAGAATCTTTTTTTTTTTTTTTTTGAGAGCACTGTAAAAATTGTTTCCTTCCCTTTTATAAAAAATAACCATTTTATGAATCTCTATTCAGTCCCAAAGCACACGTCGTTTACACGAGGCGAAAACAATCGTTTGCAGAAAATACATAAAAGGTGTGGTTTTAATTTTTTTTTATAGATCTTTTAATACTTTTACTTTCGGAACCGAAGTGTAAAATAACCCGTTCAAGATTGGACGCACTGTGTACGTTCCCAAAACGTATAAAACATTGTACGTAATTGTGAACATAAACTTACTTGAAATATATCGTGGTAAAACAATTATTTAAAAACCAAATTATTACAAAGTTAAAACATTAAGTACGTTAAATATTCCTCCTGGAGTTATTTTCAAACGTTACGATTGTTTATTTCAGACAGGCTTCCTCGGTAACATATTTATAATTAACCGTTTATGTATCGCATTTCATACATTAATTGACACCTAGTGTTCATTACGAGGTAATTATAATGTACCTGTGACACGTGTTCATTATAACTGCCCAAAAAGGCATAAGAGTTTTTCGTCACGTGGTACACGGTACTCTTGCTCGTTATTAACATGAATGTTAATTACGTCTGTCTCCGAATGTGATTTTTCCTATTCGTGGTACATACAAGCTTGTCACGCACAATTAAATACACGTTGCACAAATTTGAGCACAGAATTTGTAATGGGAAAATGGATCACACACATAATACACAAAGCCTTGTAACTACATTTTCTATTCTGACGATAGTGAGCAAACTCAGATAAAACTATAATGCCAGTCAGTTAAATTAAAATCATATTCATGACAATGCTGTTTACTACAATGAACAAAACGTACAGTATATGCTTAGCAACGATGAAAACCAGAATATTTAATTTTCCAAGGGCCAAATATTTCAGAAATTTATAAATAAATGTGCAGGTACTAAATGACGAAAAATCCCTTGTTTATTAAAAGCACAGATTCAGTATTTAACACTATGTTCATTATTTGGCATACGTTCGTACACATATTTTTTTGAATGACAGCACACAACCCAGCGATAACCAAAAAAAATTACCATATAAATATAAACAGTTATTCCGGACCAGGTTTCCAAGCTTGAAGGAGAACGGTTAGCTTTCTTTACACACAAGCATGTAAAAATAAAACATCACATAATTCCATTGCGAAACAGTCCACGCCAACTTTAACGTTCTACTTAAACTTAAGTGATGGTAATTTCGAGACGCGAGACTGGTAAACGAAACTCAAATACAAGAAACGATGCCAAATTATACACGCCAGTCCAAAACCCGCGTTTGCTATCACTGAAAAGGGGGTTGCAAAAAGCCACTGCACTCTTTTAACGGTCTGCTGTTTGAAGTTACGTTTATGGATTTGAAGCTGTTAGCAGTTGGCCACTTCGTCTCCGAAAATGATCTGTTGCAGTTATCTACCGGCAATGAACCTTACCGCATCCAAACACTCACCGATCACGAAAAGAAAATCAGTAACACGACGCTTGGAAATTCAGCATTCGCCGCAAGTGTACTTTTAGTTCATGAGGGAGTAATGTAAGCCACGATATCGCTACAGATTAAATAAACAATTACTGAAAGAGGATTTTACAGGACTTAATATCTCATTTAATAATTGCTGAACCAGAATTTTCAAACAAGTTTTTAATAAACAAATAACAAGGCTCAAATAAATATGCAAGTATAGTCATTTTTGCAGTATCACGCACAGTTTTTGACAGACCCGAAATTGTCTGCCAAAATTGAGCATATCTCGTGGAAAATACTTTTGGCACACGGTTTGGGAGAACAGATATTTGTTTTTATTTTATTTCTCTCTTCTAAATTCAAAATACGTAAATAATGACAATACGAAGTTAACAGGCGAACACGTGTGTGTGTGTGTGTGTGTGTGTATATATATATATATATATATATATATATACACATATATATGTATATATATATGTATATATATATGTATATATGTATATATATACATATATATATACACATATATAAATATATATATATATATATATATATATATATATATATATATATATATATCAGACCACCGAAAGTAACTGCCGTTATTGTTGCCAATTTCAGCATCGAGGAATTTTAGGCCTTACAGATTGCCTTCCATTTACAGTCACCTTAAGAGAAAGAATACAGTAAAATCAACACCTCGCAACAATTGAAATTCTGCTTATTAAATTAGGACATGATCTGTCAGAATTGTGGGGGGAAAATTTCACTGCAGAATTATCAAGGAATAATTTTGTTTTGTTTAATTAATATTTCACATGTAAGTAACTAGCGTATCCGCGGAAATATCAGGCATATTTGTGGAACAATAAAACAATTTGGGTATGCTAACTTTTCAGTCGTTAGCTAGCCAGTTAATGACCATCGCAGCGATATGGTTTGCACCCAGCCTCCTTCGGGATAACTTCCTTATGTGACAATTGCAATGTGATTTAGTGATCGAACCACTCAGCTTCTTGGAGAGGGGGGACAGCAAGATGTGCCGTGTATTGTTCAAAAGTAAAGCAGGGTAAAATAATACAAATTCTCCTGGAATACCATGTCAACTTCGTGTATAAAACGCGTAAAATTTGTGCCGCTCTGCTTTTCAAAAGATACATATAAAATTGCAAGTCACGTAGGTAATATTGTTTTTTTTTTTTTCGAACGCAAGTTAAATACTTTCTTTTCCCAAAAGTCTGAACGGCTCTTCATGCCACAGGCAAAGGGGCACCTTGAAAGATAAATCATTCCTCCGCGGTTGGAACCCTGAACGCCATAGGGCGACCGCTACCGGGCAGTTCCAATCTCACCACCAGGGACCAGGCAAGTCGCCACATTTAAGGTAGGTATAGGTTGTTCACGGTAAAGTGAGCACTTTTGAAAGCCCTCTCATTCGGAATAATAATAAATATATATATTTCTTTATTTTAGCCTTAGACGTTAACTTCCGGGTGTTGTGAAATATACACACTGTATTTATTACTTACATGGCATTGCATATTTAAAAAGGTGGTTAAAGAATGAAATATGGATGGAAGGGAAAAATAACTAGGGCCTCAAAAGTGCTCACTTTACCGTGAACAACCTAAACGCAGAGATAAAACAGCCGCTAATAACGCGAACTCCATCCACACACGCCGGAAAGATGGCGCCACTGCCCAGTCAGCAACATATCGGGATACCAACGAGCACCTCGTCAATAACCCGCCAGGCGGCGGACCAACCAATCAAAAAGGAATATTCTATTCGCGGTTTCTTCACACTTTTTTGAATCTAACCTTTGAAAAGCCACCCTATCACTGTCGTGTTTGGTTATTTTCTAAATATGCTAATGATTACAAGTATTTTATACTTCTCCTATGTAAAAATTTAATTTAAAATTTTACTTATACTTTATCTATAAATTATAATATTTAGTTTATAATTAATATTAATAAAAACAGTGAGAAAAAAGGTGTGTTGGTAATGCCTAATAATAAGTAGTTCTTATGCAAATTATTATTACACTGAGTGAGTACGAATGCCTGTGAAGTCTCTTTGATGTAGTTTTCTAGACTAGGTTAAGCTGTTTGCATGAGCCAGAGGAATATCCTGGAAGTAGAACTTAAGCGAGGCTTCAGGAAAGTTAAAAGTAACCGTTAATGTAGTATAGCTTAACGCTCTCTCGTCGACAGCGAGGTCATTAGAGACGAAGCATGTTGCTAATAGTAGCAGGAACAGGGCAGTAATCGGCCATGGACTGTAGTGAGGAATTATCTCGGCACTCGTCTGGAGCGACTTCGAGAAACCATGGATAGAGCTAGTGATTTTTCGCGAAAAAAAAAAAAAAAACGAGTGCAAGGTAGACTTCAATACTATAAACATCCAACAGCAGTTTGTATGTAGACAACGGTTGCTATCTGCTTGAGAAGGCGTTTTCACATTTGACCGGACCACTCAGAATTCGGCAACATTGGCACGGTTCCTACGCGAATTCGGCAACATTGGCACGGTTCCTACGCGATTCGTGTGCAGACAGTTAACACGTGTCAGTAAGTAATTCAGCCAACCACGACAGGTTAACTGTGTTTTGAAATATAACTTGTCTTCAAATCTTCTTGCGAAATTTCACTAGCCCTAACCATAGAACACCGAAATCAGGTTCAGGTCTTTCCGAATGCGAGTCCGGAAGTTAACCAGAACGCGACCTCGCTCGGTGCCAACCAAGTAGAGGACCTTTCTCAGCACATTGTATAGCCTATCAGACTCAAGGCCCGTTCCCAGAACTTTGCCCAGGGCACGTCAAAATCAAAGGAACCGCCAAGCTATATTTCACCTCTGTATGCTCTACCTATTCTGTAACGTCGCCACGAGTCGCCCGTTGCACGCGTCCCGCCATTCAGAAGGAGGGGGGGGGGGGGGGTCGCCATTTTCATCCGGCAGTAAGTGTCCCCATCGCGACGAGGGCTGGAATGTTATTTCCATGTATATATTTTTGTGGCGTAGCGGGCGAATGGAAGTACGGAGGGTGCAAAGGGGGTTGGAGAAGAGAGGGGGTTGAGATAGCAGCGGCCGATACGTACCGAGGGGATGGTCCGCCACCGTCCCAGATTGTTGATGCTATCTTTAAACTATCCAACCCCCTTCCTATTCCTTCTCCAGCCACCCCTAGCAGATCCTTGTGTAGGGGGAGGGGGGGTCCTTATACCCCCGCGCTCACCCATCGTTCCGGGAGAGGAAGACATTTGTTGCAATTTCCACGGAAAATAAGAATGTGCCCCGGTGGCGTAGCTGGTATTGTGTCCTCGAGGCAATAACGGGGGTGAGCAGGAGGAATATGGGGGATGGTTGAAGAGAGAGAGAGGAGAGAGAGAGAGAGAGAGAGGAGAGAGAGGAGAGAGAGAGATAGATAGAAAGAGAAAAGGCACCCCGTCACCGATTGGCGTACGTCAGGTTTTTCGCCCTCCGTGTGATTTGCGGCCTGGGCACCCCCACGGGGTTGGGGGGGGGGGGGGTCTAACGTCTTACATCCCTCCGCCGAAAAGGAGTTCGAGGAAGCGGCATCAGCCCCAGAGGGAGGGTGGCCCCACACTCTGGCAAGCATTACGTCACAGCAGTAACGATGGGAGTTACGTAACGTTCGACAGAAATGCCACAACAATACTTTTTTTTTATCGACTCGCGAAACTACAGTGAACGCCAGCAGACATCACGAAATGAAATTGGTTGGCGTCGAAGATTTAGGTAAAATCATGGACAACGACTTTGTATCGTCCTGCTTAATTTAATTTCAATGAAGACTCGGAGAATTCGTACACGTTGCCATGTTCTTTCTTTGTGATCGAATCTGTTCACCATGAAGTGTGAGTTACATTAAAATGGGCGCTGTAAAGCCTTTGTTTTAAATGAAAAGGTGTGGTGCAACGTTAGCCTTAATCGGTACAAAGTTACCACCAAATGACTGTACAGCTTAACAGTTTACATGGCATCACTTGCTACAGTCGAAGAACCAGCAGATAACGAGAAGAAACTTCTAGAAGCTAACACGTGTAAGGGTCCTCGAAACGATTAAAATCCAGCATATTGTTACAATTGCAACAACATCCACGCAGTGCACTCGGGAGAAAGGCGGTCAGCTGTAGCCTACTAAGGAGATTAGGTCAGCACGAGCAACACTGTGGAAACATAATCTGTCGGCAAAAAAAAAAAAACCTGCAAGTTGGGTCGTATTGATAAGGTCTGGCTGATACCGAAGGATGGACATCGGCTGACAACCATAACTCCATCCACGCCAAGCTATCGGCGAATAGGGATGACTTGCAACATACTAACAGGGGTATGGGGATCTGAAGCAGGAGAGACGGTCTTCGTGGGGAGTCAGCGACGCGAAACGGACACAAGACGTCACGGCTCTGATCTCCTGCTCTTCAGGAGTGAGTTGTTCAGGGGAAGGAGAGCAATTTCTACCCAGTCCTCCCCTAACCTGCTCCCAAGGACTTTTAAATAGTCTTACTTAGCTATTAAAAACTATTGGTAGCCCTACTAATTCTTTTAACCACCCTTTCCCTCCTGTCTTCGTTTAAGTTGGGATGTCGCCTTAAGGGGGCGTGGGACATAAATTAACACCAAATACGTAAATTGATGTTTACTAGTTTTTGAAAGCCAACATAGAAGAAAGTAGAACTGGCAATCCTAGATAACTCAACGACCAAGTATTTTGCAGTATTACTGTATCATTTTCAAATAACATCTTGCGCCACGAAAACACACGAAAATTGACGGAGTCAGAAATATCTTGGCAGAATAACGTCACTGGAGTAAAATATTTGCTCTCGTAGTTAGTAAAAACTGTTCTGTATAGTTGCCCTTTCTTTGTTTTCTCTATCGACTTCCAGAAAATTTGTAAAATACTATAAACCTAAATAGCATTAATTTGTGTCCCACAACAATACGAAACAGTAAGCGGTTACTACACGTCACAAGATACGCGAAATGTTTATGATTTAATCGACAGTTCGGTGCATTCCTAGATCATTCCCCTACGAAGCGTGGTGGAACAGTGGTAATAGACAGCATCCGTGTTCAGGTGGGCCACAGTTCAGGTGGGCCCTACCCAGCTATCCTGACTGCGGCTTTCCAGGATTATTCCGTAATGACTCCAAACGAATGCCACGATGATTCTTGAACACAAGCCTACGGGAGATTCATTTGCCCATTCCTGCATAGACTAAAGATAAGGTAGGCCCATCTCGCTGGCTGCGCGCAACCATTCTCCGTGTCCTAGCACTGAACTGCTTTCCCACCAACACGACTAGCAAAAACCACATGGATTGGATTTGAGGTTAAAATACTGATACTAATGGATTCAGTCACCCTCATTCTATTACTACTAATAAAGAAACCATATAAACATAGCAGGAACCTTTGCTACAGTTTGGTCGTTAGCATGTTTGCGTAGATGCCCAATATCTTAGTATTCGGTATGCATCACTAATAACTTTGTATTGATCACAAATAACCTTGTAGTTTGCACATAATTTAAATAAAATACCGGGGCCCAGTGTTTGTGTGGTTAATCTGCTCGCCTTCCACAACGGCGGACCGGGTTCAATCCCCGCCCGGGTCAGTCCCGGATTTTCGCATGTGAGAGCCGTGCCGTTTCCCCCGCCCTTTAATTCCGGCGCCACTCCATGCTCACCTCAATCACCCTCATCGGCTCTCAAGACCTCGCTGTTAAGGGCCGCTCAAATCTCTTCACTTCGCTTAAATAAAATATCGCGACATGTAACATTCTTTAGGGCTCAGTTTGAAACCTGAACCTTAACTAACCTGGCAATAAAGTTATTGCCCACCTCCTCTGAAGCGGCTTGATAAGACTTCTCCAGTAAAACAAAATTACGCTGTATCATACTTTTGTCAACAGACCAATAATTAAAACTTTTTTTTGCTTAAACAAAAAGTTAATATGTTCAGTTTTATAGAATTTAATTGTTAAATTTTAACATTTTGAAAGACACCTCAACTTGATGAATTATCAAAAATGGTAATAAAAAATGTCGCCGGAATTTTTTTTTTGTCACCGCGACGTCACATCGGACTCGACGTGTAATTCGTCGGTGTTTTGGGAGTGGGGGTTATGAAGGGATTTGTGGGCAAGGTGGTGATGGGTGACGGGCCGGGGGGGGGAGGGAGAGAGGGCGTTACGCGAGAGAATAAGTTAATATATCTAGAAGTCGCGGTACGTCGACAGTAACCGCACGCAAATGAAACCACACCGACGCCACAACGACGCGCAAAAGTCCGATAATCCCTCCGCTCACACATCCCGGCCCAACGGACCGAAACAAGCTACGCTCCACGAAATTTTTTTTTTTTTTTTTTTCGTATACCTTTTCATGGCGCGGCGGGCTGCCGACTGACGAGCGTATTTTTAATAAAAAAAAATATTTTAAAAAAGGTGTTTAAGCTACGGCTATACCGTCCCTGCCCCTCCCTCCACCTTTCCGCCGCCTACCCCTCTGTAGCCAGCCCAATCCGCTATATAAATAAATAAAAAGGTGTTTAGATTTTCTCTTCGGCGCCGGCGTGAGAAAGACGGGACGTGAGGGACGGAGAGAGAGAGAGAGAGAGAGAGAGAGAGAGAGAGAGAGAGAGAGAAAGAGATGCAGGGAAGACAAGGACAGAGAGACAGGCCCCGCTTCCGGGGGTATTTAAATAACAAATAAGCGGGGCGCGCGGTAGAGTAACAAAGCGGCCTGCGCGCAATCTGTTAATTGGATATTAAAAACGGCGTCCGAGCGAGAGAGAGAAAACGTGGTTGGTTTGGGGGTTTAGGGGAGGAGGGTACTGTGGCATGGCGAGAGAAAGAGAGACGGTGCTATAAATACGCCCGCTGATAATTTGAAAATGGACGAACAATCAGAAGCCTTTGGGGGTGTGTGTTGGAGGGGGTTCGGTGACCATTATCCCCCACACCCAGCGGCCACGGAGCGCCACAAAGCTAGTGAATCCCTGTGTAAACGATAGCCGCAACATCAATGCACACGGGAGGGCTTATACAGCCACCCCTCCCTCCCCCCCACATCCACACGTCATATAGCCAGCTCTCCTGGCCATGGCCGTGGGCGCGAGAGGTCGCGTACGTCGGGTAAGAACCAGCCATGTCCAACCATATGTTTCACCTGAACTCAGCTTCGTAGCGCTGTCGTCTTCGACTCCACGCGCCCTCAAAGCAGTTCAACGGATATATATATTATATATATATATATATATATATATATATATATATATATATATATATATAGTAGATTTCGAGAGTATGTAATAGTTTCGTGGCACAATATCAATGATAACTTCAAGTCTTGATTCGTACTGATTTAACTCAATTATTTTTTAAGACAATGTTTAGTTTCAGGCAAAGCCTGTTCACGATAAAGTGAGCACTTTAGAAATGAACCTTGGGGAAAAAGTCACTGCCTCTGAATGCATATGTTTTAATGGGCGCACTGAGTGACATTCGCCCAGTAAAGTTGGCAACGATGGATGGAAAGCTTAACGTCGAATGGAAAAGTGTTAGGTAACCAATTGTGATAACATGAACATATTTTTTTTTTTCTCCCAGTGCATCGAAGTGTAAAAACGAGCAGATTTGTAAAGTATTTGCTTTATTAATAATTCCACGGTTTCATTTGAACGCCACATGAATTAAGTGAAGAGTCCCATGGCAATGTTAATTTTACATACGGCGGAGGAATAAACAACGTATATACAAGTAGATCTTAAGCAGGGCATTAAAAAGTGCTCATTTTACATAAAGTGTTTATTAAAGTAGCAGCAGTAGTGTGTTGCAAATTTATTTGAAATCAGACACTTGGCTCACCAAAGATAATTCTTGCAATTCTGACTTAAAATTTATCTCAAAAGTTAAAATTAAAACACAGGCAAGCCTAGTGACAAATTTTCAGGAAATATATTCCGTGACGTTAAAATAATACGTACAATAGTTTTGTACTATATATTAATTTTGCCCAATTTTCAAATTTGTACTAAATAAGATAGATACACACATCGCAATATTTATTCAGCCAAAACTGGGCAAAGTCAATAATTGTGACGTAAATACGAGGGGTAACAAACAGGCCGTAGAAATAAAATCGGTTTTCCTAACTGTCGGTGAAATTACTTTAGGTCACGTGACAGTAGATCAAATGCCGTTTAGGTGAAGTGACTAGGCCAAACGACTCCAGGTCTAGTGCCTGTCGCAAGACATTTTATTTAACAGTGTTTACAAGTGTTTTAAGACAAACAACTGTAGGATAAACGCCTTTCGCTGAAGTTGAGTTTAGGCGAAACGACTTTATGTCTAATGCCCGTAGGTTAAATGACTTTAAATCTAGTGCCTGCAAGTGAAATGACTTTAGGCAAACTATCAGCTCAAGAAACGATTTTAGGTATACTGCCGCATCCGTCATAAAAAAAAAAAAAATTACAAAACTTTGGCAAGACAAGGAACACGAGAGGAGTGACACAAACGCGAGGGATTCTAAATAAATTAATGATATCAATCTGCGACCTCCGCTCCGTTTTGAAACGTGACGTAAACCAGCAGAGCGGATGAAGTACGGAACTACTTGCACGAGTAGCCGCTGAGCGGCTACGTAACAGGAAGACGGTTACGTCAAGCGCGAGCTGGGAGTAGCGACGTCAGCGCAGGGTTGTCTCTCGTTATAGACCATTCATGGTAAAGTGAGCACTTTTTTTAAGGCCCTGCTAAATTTTTCCTTTCAATTAATTTCTACTTTTCCGCCACTTTTTAATGTAAACATTGCAATATCATTAATAAGCACAGTGCATACTTTCCATCACTCTCAAAAGTTGACGTCTGAGACTGCAATAAAATATATTTATTAGGGGTTAATGCCTTTTGGGAGGGCCTTAAAAAGTGCTCACTTAACCGTGAAACAGAATAATCTAGTGTCCTTTGTTACGTCACCACAAAACTTACCCGCGGCCAGTAATATTTACCTAAAGGCTGTTAACTATAAAGTAAGCACTTTTAAACTCAACCATAGAAAAAAAAGTTCTATCCCTACCTGCATATACGTTAACGGGCGAAATGAGTGACATGCGCCCAGTAAAGTTGGTAACAATGAATGGAAAGTAGTTCCATACCTTAACGTTGGATAAAAGGTGTTAGGGAATCATTTGTGGTAACTTAAATTATTTATTTCACTTTCTGTTTTTCCAATGCATCGAAGTGTAAAAATGAGCAAATTTGCACATTATTTTCGTTTGTAGTAATTTTACAGATGCACTTGACCGACGCATGAATAGAGTAACGGGGCCCATGGCAATGTTAATTTTGCATAGGGCGGAAGCAGACAATAATGTGCATTCAATTAGATCTTCAGAGGGCTTTCAAAAGTGCTTATTTTACCGTGAAAAGCCTATATCGTTCTTGCTCCAGCGGAAATTATTACATTTTCTGCAGTTACACGCAACCTACTGGTGTACCGATAACAGTTGATTTTTATTGTGACAATAACCTTTTAAAATAATGCCAAGTAGGTGTAGACCTCGTCAACAGACATGGAGTACTTACGAACCGATAAAGGTGAAACGAGGCGAGTATGGAACAGCCCCGGAATTCAAGAGTAGGGGAAACGGGAGATCCTTGGGAAAAACCGCCAACCAACGGCATCGTCCGGACGGAATCGAACCCGGTTCGCCTTGGTGGGAGGCGAGTGGTCTAGCCACTAAGCTACCGCGACACCCTAGTGCTTAAGAATAGCGATAGGTGAAACGGCCACAAATGACGTGAACTCTAGTCGCACACGCCGGCAAAATGATTTCACTATGGACAGAAATATGTTGGAACGCCGTTCGCCGATCAGCGCGTGATAACCTACAATCTAAGAAATTATTTGTAAATTTACCATACCAGTGTATATTAACAGTGACAAAGCTCGTATGGTAAATTATTTTCCCATGCATGTATGGTAACGTTCCTAAAGTTGCTCAGGAAAGAGCCTATAGATGGAAAACTTCCATTACAGTTTAGGAAGTTTACCAGATTTTTTACAGTGTAGTGGCCAGCATGCAGCCCAGCCAGTAGGAAACCTTCCGCAGAATACAGCATCCAGTCAGACGCAAGGACTGTTCCTTGTCTCGCGCATCCAATCAAAAAACAGGCGTCAACATCAAAGGAACCGCCGCGCCATTTCGTTTCTGTGTACTATCTACTCTGTGATAGAGAAGCAAAAAATTTGCAAAATGCAATAGCCTGCAAGCTAGACTTCATAGTCTTATGCACAATCAAGCAGGTATGAACCGTCCTCATTGGTTGACACAGTGGAAGGCGGTGATGGGCCAGCATCTTATTACATAATTATTATTGGCTCACGACTCCGCCGGGGGCGTCTGCATGCACCAACTGCAAAATAAACATAAACGTATACCAAGTTTTCAATTCCAGCTTGACCCGAAATGAATAAGCGAATTTTGAAGGTCTGTATTCATGAAACATATGAGGGAGTTTGAAATCCCCGAAAATGATTATGAAAGTTGGGTAAGGCATCGCACATTTGGAGGGAAGAAAACGACAAAAACTCCCGTTATAGTAAGCTCTGAATCACTTGGTACTTGGCTTTCATAAAATGAAACATGACTTCGGGTTGGTTGCGAACGTAAACCGTCCAGTCCCCTTAACCCATTAGCGTTACGGAAGGTCGTAAAGGATTCATTGTAATAAGTCTAGGAAAAAAATACAGAGCAGTGTGTTGGCATAAATGGTACGCATTACAAGTTTCCGATCACCGTTGAATACATTAGTTTAGTATGACTAAGTCATTAGAATTTACGGATTTAACCAACAAAAAATGCAAAAAAAAGAGTTCCTACATTCATAATATATTATTAAATAAAATACAAATGGATTTTAAATAATGTATTTGAACATTTTACTTAGTTGAAATGTTTTGAAAGGCACTTTAATGCGATTGGAATAAAAGTAAAAGGACATAACGTGAAATAAATCTACTGCAGTAGCAGTTTGACAGTACAGATGGCAAATAATTTCATACAAACACATGCCTTCAACACGGCAACTCTTCTTAAACCACTAAACTTCTTCGGCAGAATTTTAACGGAGACAAATTAATTTACTTGTGGATTAGCATAGAAGCATTTAACGAGTGGATGTCTTACGTGAAGGCGTGGGAGTTGTCAAATGATAACAATGATCTTCTGTTACCATTTACGAATCAGTCATAAGCCTGCAAATGTTTAAAATTAATTAATACTTTTAGTAATTGTGTACATTGTATAATTATTAACTTTCAGCCATTGAAATCAAACTTGTTTTCCTGAGTTAGTATTCTAGTGCAATAGCCATGTCTGTCAGCATGCTGTTTAATATGTAACAGGGCAACTTACTCTAACGATTGGAAGAATTTCTTTTATTTTGAGTGCCCCTCAACAGCGACAAGGCATTGGTAGTAGAACACTACACATTCGCGAACTGTAAAGAAACAGCCAAAGCCTGTGTTGAGGAACCATCCAAATATTCGCCTCGAGTGATTTCGCAAAATTCTGGGAAACTGAAATCATGATGGCCGGACCTGGAACCGAACCTGGATCCTGCATCTTCCCGAATGCGGGTCCAATGGTTAACCACTGCCCTACACCTCGCTTGGCAGCGTATTGTCCTGTAGGCGAACATTCAATCCTGGCCGTTCCCTGTGTAATTTTTTACTGAAAGGGGTTCCTGCCTCCTACACTGGGCTTCAATCGTGGACAATTGTGCTGGCTGTGTCCCGGTGGCAGGCCGGTCGATTCTTTTAGGGTCAGATCGAATGTGAAGAAATTCAACAGTATTGAAATGGACGAGACAAGTCCACCATTCGCGCTGGACCAGATTCTGGCGAGTCTGTCTGTAAAACCCACAAGTATCATGGAAAGGAAGGAGGAACATGGGTTGGCCTGAGACCCACGGCTGAGGTTTCCTCTTATATTTGACTAGGCGAGTGCGGGATTCGGCGGGGACGCCTGCTTGCTCTCGTCATTCGCCGGTCCAAACAAGGCCAGATGAGGTTGGTCTCGTGCTCGTAAAGGATGAAAATTTACTGGATTCTCCTAAATGGAGAATGTGTCTATGAATGGAACAGTGAGGCAGGTGGCCACAACTAGCAATAGTAAATCAAGAATGATGAAAAATCCCGTATGCCCGTGGCTATGTGGGGTCCCGGAGATGTTAAATGGAAGTACTTTGACTATCTGTTTAACTTTGACCAAAAATTTAACAAATGTAGCAGGACATCTTGGAATGTTTATAGTGCTTATCTTTTCAGTTTATTTTATGAAGTATATTCTAAATGTAAAACATTAAAATAACACTGCCAACAACATCAATTTCTAAATTAAATTTTACCACATAATTTTTGTAATTTTGACGGTCATTGTAATCTCTTTATGTGGATAAATTTACCAGAAACACTTGAATTTTTGGCGTTTTAATGAGTGTTCAAAGTTGCCCCGTACAGAGGATAACATTAGTTCCTTAAAAAGAAATCTTCATACAAAACCTATTAAATTAATGGGAAAATTATTACGTTAACTTTTAGATTAAGTGTCAGCCCTGAATGTGCTGTACTTGGTGTCACGTTAATTCAATACCCACTTAAAATATTTTTAATTTAATTACAAAATTGGTTAAAGTATCCAGCAATGAATTGATGCAAAGGCCAACAATAATATAACAATATTAAGATGTGCTAGCTAGTCTTTTTTATATATACCAATCCAAGTTAGTGGTTACTCATTATTCTTCGAAATCATTCTTGGAAACCATTCCACAAAACATACTTTATTCCTGAAATATGTCTGTTTATTCTTCAACAAAGGCTGTTTATTCCTTAATTAAGCCTCTTAGTCCTCAAACAAGCCATTTTATTCCTCAATTAACACTCCAACCATATTCAAACCACTTAAATGGTTTCAGGAAAATATAATACTTCATATTTAAACATATTTCTATCACTTAATGTTTACTTGCGTTAATTACTTTTTTCAGTCACGTAGAAGTGTTAACTAAAATTTATTATCATACTTCTCAGGTGTTTGCATTTAAAACTTCATTAGATGTAACATCGTTCCTTAAGAGTATCTCTTTTATTCTGGAATATATACCATGTTTTTTAAACACCTATAAATATCTAAGTCTGTCTACAAGCTTGTTGGAGCCTTCGGAAAATATGTAGACATTATTCACAGCATTTGTTGAAGGAATGTCTTTACAGTTAACAGTATCACTGATGTCGTCACTGCTGTCTTCACCTGATGTTTCATCATAAATATCGAGTTTACTTTGCTTTGAACGAGCTATATCGTTACCGACATTAGGCTTCGCAACTTTTGGTGCTAAATTATGTCGAAAACCGTTTCGATTACATGTTAGTGTATATTTTATAAAACCCGATTCTATGTCATTTTTTGTATTCTCGGAGGGTGCTAGAAAGTCCTAGGCTCGACTTAAAAGGTGCTAGGAAAGTCTTAGGCTCAACTTGGAGGGTGCAGGCAGTCCTAGGCTCGATTTGGAGGGTGCTAGGCAGTCCCAAGCTCCACTTGGAGGGTGCTTGGCAGACTAATGATCGACTTAGAGGGTGCTGGGAAGACCTAGCCTTGACTTGGAGGGTGCTAGAGAGTCCTCGGCTCGACTTGGGTGGTGCTAGACAGACCTAGGCTCGACTTGGAGGCTGTTAGACAGTCTTAGGCTCTCCTTGAGGGTGCCAGGCTATCCTCGACTCGCCTTGGAGGGTGCTAGGCAGTTCTAGGCTCGACTTGGAGGTTGCAGATCTACAATTGGGATTTTTATTTACTATGAACCACACACTGCGCACCCACCGAGGGTGTCAAATGCTAGTACGCGAACTGCTGTCGTGTAATATGAATCTTCCTTGGCGACTCTTACAGAGGCTGGTTTACCGGCTCGTGCACCAGATAGGAGCTTGTACAAGAACAAAGTACGGCAGCAGGTATTGTGTGATATCGACTTTAGGGATGCCGATTAAATGTCGATTTTTTTAAATCCTAGGGGATAGTTAGGGGTAGGGAAATTTCGCGGGTCGTTTACGTATCTTGATTGGATGAATTACTTTTTGACACGTGATAACTGTCTACACACGAATCTCGTAGTAGTCGTGTTGATGTTGCCGAATTCTGAGTGGTCCGGTGTAGCAGGCGAAGTTTACCCCCTGAATGTCTGAGTGGCAGCACGTGTCAAAGCATCTCGGCGGTCCGCTGACAACCAGGACAACAGTATAACACCGTTTACAACCCTCGGCTGTTCTTTTACTGTGTGTGTAGGGGACATTCGTGGAAGACAAAAATATTCGTTCTACCTCACATTTAGTCTAAGGTAAAGACCTAGTACCTCCTGCATTGTTTTCTGCAGGTAGGACACATTACATTAAGTTCTGCACGGCAACACTTATTGGGAAGTGAGGTAAGTAATGCCCCGCCCGACCCACAATTGTTGAACTTGGCTTCGTTCGCATGTTGATTCAGTAAAGTGTAGCAGTTGCTTGGTTGCTAAAATTGTGACATTTTATTCGTGGTTAACTGGTCACTTTTGGATACCTGTATTGTTCTGCGTCCTACAGTAACATGAAAAATTAACATTCTCACGGACTTAATGACTTTATCTATATGTCGACACCTTACCTTGTGAAAATGTTAGGAAAAAAATCCAAGGTCTGACTTAAAGCAGATATAAAATCAGTCGTGTTGTAACCAGTATATAAAATACACTGCATAATTCGCTACTAAAAATAAGACATGTACAGCGTTTACATCACAAAATATCTACTAATCCCTGAGAGCATTGCCCTCATCACGCCTCACTCTTTCCTATCGACGGAGTAGCCCCAAGGTCATACAAAGAGCTCTGACGAGATATGTACAAGCTGGTTACATGTCTTTGGTAATAATCATTTTACGTCGTTTAACTTTCTATCTCTCTCACCAAGCCATCGCCCAGGTAACTCAGGCCGAGTTCCCATTTGCTCTTTTTGTTAACAAATTGGTCACGTGACCCGATTTGTCAACAAAATTTTCAATTTGCGTTTTGCGTTTTGTCAGCTTCGAAGCTGATTAGTTACAAATATGCGAAATTGCTAATCGTCGCTATGTATGTTTTGCATCTTAAAAAGACATTTTAATACACAATCAGGTAAGGTCATTGGCATAAACAAACGTATACGTGAATCAATTATTTCACAAATAAAGTTACTGAAATACTCTTAAAATAGGTATTTTCTCGTGATACAGTTTTTGTTACGTAACAATTTCACGAAACAATTATTTTCTTTGGTTGATTTTAAATATGAAACTGCCCTCTAACAATTTTCGCGAATAAAAACTTAAGACTACGCGGAGTTTTAATTTTAGAATAGCTAATGATACACCAAAATTATAGTAGCATGGCATGCTAGACAGTTGAATGTCATGTTGTTCCAACTTAAACCTTACAAAATGCTAAATACAAATACAAAACGAATCAAAACACGGCGTCAATAAGTGTCGCACTGCGTAGACACTTGCATTAGAGTGAGTGAGAGAAGATATTTGGGCGACTCTTAACATCGAGGTCTTGAGAGCCGATGAGAGCGAAGCGGGGTGAGAATGGAGCAGCGCCGGCATGAAGGGATGGGTAAACAGGAAATCCCTGAGAAAGCCCGTGGCATCGTACAGCGCGATTCCCACATGCAAGAGTACGGGAGCGATCCCACCGGGAATCGAACTCGGTTCGCCTAGGCGAAAGGGGAGTAGTCTAACCACTACACCACCGCGACCCCACTTGCATTAGAGGGTGCTCGACACATTTCATGTAGCATAGTCTAAAATACACGCAAATACACACAAAATCACGCACAAATGCACATGCACACAGAGAATCACTGATTCATATTTTTGTGGAGAGACAAACAGTAAAAACAACACACGAACTATATGGCTGTTCTATTCCACTCAGAACGTTATAACTGAAGAATATGCGAGAGTCAGTACTTCACAACGCGGCCATAGACAGTCAGGCATTCTATACATCCGATTGTGCCATCTATGAGAGCGGAGTCACACAACATCTGTACATTCAGCATCCCTATCGGTATCATCAGAAGGTCAGCAACGATAGGGTGGATGAGTTTTTCAAACCGAAGGGGGATGAAGAGAGAAGAAAAGGGCAGTAACATTATTGTCCTGTGCTTTCTGGGTACAACATGGACACGCTTGTTAATGACAGCGACACTCGACGATACAAACGTACTGGCGAAATTGCTATATTGTGAATGGCTTCATTTGTGTATGGGGGGGGGGGGGGGGGAGGTTGTCCATGGTCCACCTGGCAGTTGCCAACTTGGTGATTTTCTCACCAGATGTGGTGATTTTAGAAAGTGGTTTCGTGTCGATATTATTTAATTTGCGACAAGGCGAAAATATAGTGATTTCTGTACAGGCCTGGTGGCCTATCTGACGATTTTAATAAAGGCTGAAGATTTTTTCTGTTATCATCTCCCCGGGATTTACGATGCACACCTGGAGAGGGCGTGGAAATATTTTTATATGTACATTACCTACATGTTTTATTGCACGTGATTATCTCGTTAGAAGTAGACTAGTAGGCTGTGTTTTGTGAGAATAACAATACATTTTGGCCACGACGCAGCGAAGTTTTGGGAACTTCTGCACTGGAAGAGTATCTGAGGTAACCTATCCATTTACATAGCTTGAGAGTATTTTGCGTTTGTACCTACGTATGTCTAGAAAACTGTTATATAAAATACTGCAGATGGGGGTATTTACTGCCTCTTAATTTTAAATTGTTTTAATTTCTGGCAGTGGTTTTTAAATACGTAGACAAGCAACTGTAACGAGAAATAATAAACAATATTTCCAGTTGAGGAGACAAATGCTTTACATATTTTGCCTGAATTTAATTTTAGACAGAATAAGATTAGAATCTGCCGTCCTTCTGGTAGTAGATAGATAGAATATGGATAGAGATGATGGAAAACAACGAAATTTTTTTGAGCCACCATATCTTCTGTAAAACTTAAACTAGTTTATTCTTTCATGATTGAATGGGCAAGGTTTTGACTCGGCTAAGTCGTTTGCAGATCAATCTGCCTTGCAGTATCAGAATCCTCATTTGCCCAGTGAAATGGTATAGACCCTTCATACCTGCATGGCAGCCAATGAGGAATGAAAACTGGCGAGCCTATGTACAGTACGTTGAATCCTAGCAAACAGTCAACTTTTTCCCGCGATAAACCATCATCCCTAACTATGGGGGATCTGAAACAGGGGGTTGGAGGTTCACGTGATCGGATGTGACTTTACCTAAGGGCACCTCCTTGAAAATTCAATAGATTTCTGAGAGCCTACAACGTAGTTTACAAAATACTTAATAGGTATCGCAGCACGAATTTCTGCTGTAAATTCGTAGGAGCACTAAAGTCGCAGAGTACACTATTCATTAAAAACTAAAATAATTATAACTTATTGACAAAACAGTATAAAGAATATAAGTCTATTTAGAGACTTCATCTCAAAAAGTTGGGCAACCTTGCCTGTAGGCATGCCTAAGCTCGATCGGCAGGTCCTTGGATAAATTTGTGGAGCAGAACACGCTGATGTGGCCGAGGACGCCAACGGCTATAAATAGAACTGAGGTGAGCGGACGTCCGCAGATAGCGCGGCAACCACAAGGAAATTTCCACACACGGCCGGCGATCAAATTCCCCTTTACCGTTAAAACGGCCACGCTTCTGGGAAACCACGTCTCGGCTGGCGGAACAACGATACAGACGATGACGCAACTGGGGTATTGCCCTCCCCCCCCCTCTCCTCCTAGGCGCCCAGCCCTATGACGCACAAGGGAGGTACGAACGGTGACCCAGACTCCGGGAAAGATGTTAACAGACGGCATCGTGCTATAGGCTATTCACGGTTAAAACGAGCACTTTTGAAAACCCTGCTTAAGATCTACTTATATGCACGTTGTGTATTCTTCCGCCTTATGTACGTTTAACGTGGTCGTGAGCCTCATTACTTTATTCATGCGTCGGTCAAGTGAAACAGTGAAATTATTAGACAACAGGAAGCGACAAAAATAATTTAAGTTATCACGAGTGGTTACGTAACACATTTTATTCGACGTACGGATACGGAACTACTTCCCATCCATCGTTACCAACTTTACTGGACGCATGTCACTCAGGGCACCCGTTTAAATATACCAAGGTAGGAGCAGTGATATTTTTCTAAGGTTGATTTCAAAAGTGCTCACTTCATCGTGAACCGTCTTTAGTCGTATATGAGCTGCGATAAGCATAAACTGAAACATTGCAACAATCATTTTGTGAATATTACAGTTATGAGTGCCTGTGCCTAAAACCTTGGCTGATGCCGCATGTGTCAAATTAATGTTTATACTCTTTGTACGGTAATTACAGAGATACTGTTAAGAGTGGGATGAACCCCCCCCCCCCCCCCCGTTTTTTGTGAAATAGTTGTTCGCAAGAAAACACGTATCTCAGTAAATAAATTTTCTGCAAATACGATGTTGTCATAATATTAAGTATATTCTTGGGGAAAAAAAATTCATGAAAATTGTTAAATATCGCACTTTTAAATGTTGCCTATGCAGTTTCCTTAAGCGACAAGAGAAAAGTACAAAAATACGGGCATAGTTTAATGACGTGTAATAAAACCCCTATGTTAAAGGTCTAATTTGCACAGTACAGCGTTACGACGGAAACACTTCACGCCTTGCGCGTAAGGGCGACGAGGCGCTAGAAGTACGTGTTAGTGACACCCGTCGCCCCTATCGCTCCCTCGCTTCTTGACCTTGCGTACCTCTAGATCTGAATCAGTGAGAATTTCACATTTTAAATCAGTGTTAACATCTCCTGACTTATTCAGCAGTCATTTCAGTCAATTGTTTAAATGTTGAATTAGAGAAAAAAAAATGCTAGTTTTCCTTCACTGATTGATTCAGCAGCATTTTCCACTGTTTCATCAACCATTTTATTCCCTGTTTTTCAGTGATTCGTTTTTTGACAAACAGATCAATTAAACAACGTGTATCAAATGACAGTTAAATAACGAGTGTAAAAAATGACAACGCATTAACTAATAAAATCAGTAAAATATCTTTTTTAATGCTTTGTCTTTTACGAGGTAACATGGACATTCAGTCTTTCATTCCGTTTTTACGTCTTTCATTTAGTTTCCACGTAAGTATTCATCATAGCGATCGAATCGAACGTTAAAACTTCATTAAATGCGATGAAGTGAGTGCATTCATACGTACTATTTGTTTTACAATTCCAACGTTACCAATTAAACTAAAATAAAGGACACATAATTTAAAACTAAATATTTTTGATAAAGAATTAAATACACGTACTTTGGCCGTTATAATCATAGTTGGCTTTGTAGTTCGATTGGTAAGGAAAAAGTCTAAGAACGGGACGATGTGGGTTTAAGTCCTGGAAATCGCAAAATTTCTTTAATTTTTTTAAGTTACGTTAAGTTGCACAGTATAAATTGTGACGATCGGAAATACGTTTGTTTTTCGAAATGATTTAGCTAAATTTTATAAAATTAATATTGAATTCGCCTCGCGCAATTGGCCGTCACTTATTTAATCAGTGAATTCGTTTCACTGAAACAACTAGTATTTTCCCACTGATTCTAAGCCGAGCCATTTCCACTAATTTGAGTAGTCAAACTTCACTGCGAATCAGTGTTTTCCCACTGATTATAATCAAGAGTGCAATGGCAGTGCTTGAATTTGACACACCGAGCGAGGTGGACTCGCATTCGGGAGGACCCGGGTTCGATTCCCGGTCCGGCCATCTTGATTTCGGTTTTCCATGGTTTCCGATTCATTCATAATCCTTCCCCAACCCCTCTTCCTTGTGCTACTTGCACCGTCTTTAATGACCTCGCCGTCGACGAGACGTTAATAACACATACCTACCTACCTACCTCCCTTGTATTTGACACTATAAGGACAACGATGTGTGTGTGTGTGTGTGTGCGAACGTTAATGACACTTCCAAATGTTCGAAAAGTCCGCCATGAGCAGCACGATTGCAATACTGTAGAAATAGAAAAGAACGCTATGGATCCTAAGGGAGTCCATTCACAAGCACAACGTTTTCCTACAGAATGGCACGGTAACTTTCACCTGTCAAACGTACGTGAACCTGGCTCACAGGGTTAGTTAGGAAACCAAAATGGCCGCGTGTGATTTGTACTGGCTAGATTAATTGAGTATTTCGAGGGTAAAAAGGGATAAGTCATGAACATAGTTTTGTGCAAGATGAGTTATGTCAGTAGTAGGGGCCGGCCGGTTCAACTTCACTTTTAATTAATTTAAAGGATTAAATTGATATGAAAGGGTTAATTAAATTTCATGAAATGGTTAATCAAAAAGGATAATTAAAAGGGTTAATAAAAGGGGTTAATTAAACAGAAATGGTTAAATTTAACGAAAGAGCTAATCAAAAATCGAAAGGGTTAAGTGTATTAAAAGGGTTAGTCAAATAAGGGTTGATTTTTCTTGTGATTCTTTATTTCTTTCTTTTTATGGGGAGGAGCTCTGTACGATGTTGACGCTGTGGTGCCTTGGGGCGACTGACCAGAGAGGTGGGTGGCAGTGTTATATAGGTGTTGAGTTGAGTGCAAGAGTGGGTTAGGTGATAATTTTCTTATTTTTTTATAATTTTGATGTATTTGTAGGGCTATTCGTGGTAGATAAGCAGTTTTTACTAATATATTTAACACACGAGAGAAATTCAGAGTGTTTTACATATGAATAAATTACATGCATCCAATTGCAAAATGTGAATAATAAGTACAACTATGTGAATTAACATCTGGTGTCGACAAGTGCAAACTCACTAAACAAAATCCAGCTAGCCAATGTGAAATTTCACAAGGCAGAGTCTTTAAACAAAATATAATTCAAACGAGTTCTACGTATGAATGAATAACACGATTCAACTTGGTGAATGATATCTTACGGCAAAAAAACTCTGAATACGATTTAAACCAGACACAATAGCGTATGTCTATTCTGATAAGTAAAATATATGATCTACAAGAAAGTAATTAACAATAGGTAATCTTACCCCAAATGATATTAAAATAAGTCCATTCGATGTATGAATGAATAGCACTTATATCGAGCTGTGAGTAGATATGTCTAGCATGGCCAATAGACAACTGTGTTTAAACTATGGTAAAAACTCGTAAATGAAGGAAAATTAAATTTTTAATGTTTATGAAATTCACTGCACTTGTTAACACAAACTGTATTTTTAAACAGCTAGGTATTTTTGTAGTCTCAGCTCAGAAACATGATGAAGAAAATCTTATTGTAATATTGACTTAACACACGGAAATTTATATATTCCCGATAAAATACTTTTATAATAAAATGTAAATCCCGGCTATCACTAGAGATGAAGGGAGGTGCGATGGTCCATAGGTGAGTTAACCTGCAATAGTAGCCTTGTCGTCCATCAAGAGGTGCAGTGAAGAAGAGAGGGAGAGCTGTATACGTCTGTCTCCCACAAGCATTCATGAGCAACTAAAGATGGTGGCGACTGGATATAGGGGTGCAGATGGCTCTCAGGGTCCCTGCACCACCTCCCATCCACCCACCCCTCATCAGGCTGCTACTTGCACCCCTCCCCACCCAACCCTAAAACTCTAGCCTCCAACCCTTGTCCAGGGGAACGTGCCTCCTGTCCATGCACCCTCCCACCACTAGTCAAAAAGGTGACTTGCTTTGAAATTGTACTTTTCTGAAGACCTCCACAATCAATTGAGCCTCGTGTTCGCAAAAAAAAAACGTTTTACACGCCCCAGCTTTTTCGTATTTTTTCGTGAATTGGCAACCCTGCAGTAGCTGTTTCACAGCTACGGACTCCTCCCCCGCTACAGTATACAGGTTGTGTTTTTCTAATGTTGGCTTCCCTGCTTCAACCCGTAGCCCTCTGAATGCATACCCAGAGAGATTTCTCCTGACTCACTGAGGTTTCAACCTTACACACAGGTTGACTATATGAGCAGCAAAATTAAATAAAATTTTACAAGTCCTTAAAATCAAGCAATGTATGATTTGTAAAAGCACACAGAAATATAAGACTAATTTTATTCGCTGATTAAGAAACGTTTTTACTATCAATTCATATAAGAGAGAAAAATATTGGGAGAGAATTGCCCATATCTTTTAACAATGAGATCTTGAGAACCAATGAGGGAAACAAGGCGAGGATGGAGAAGCATGTGAGACTAGGGGAAACAAGAGAGATCTCTGATAAAAGCGGTGTATCAAAGGCGTCTAACACGACATCCACATATTGCCATAATTATTTTTATGGTGATATGCAAACAGGGAGGCAAGCATGCTAACCACTCAACCAACACTATCCCTTTATTTTTATGTGTAACAAAATAACTTTCCAACATCAAAATTTATTCCATGTATCATAACATATATATGAATCATAACATATATATGATTGAATTTATTTAATATTTTTAACAGTTTCTGAAATACATTTAACAAAACAGAATGAATAAAGGCGGAAATCATGTTTCTCGGATTTGGAATATAGCTATTTTCAATGTTACTCATACATTTTACTAAAAGCTTCAAATTCTTGTAAATTCCTGGGAAAATAGTGGCCATTTTGAATCCTTGCAGTATATAAGGAGGGATAAATTAATTTTTTCTCAGCCTTAACTCGGCTTCTGCTAAGAATACTTCGTGTGTGTATGCATTTGTTTGCATTGCAGTAGCAGAGATAACAATGCCAGGCATCTTCTACAGGCATTCGAGTAGCATCATCATCAATGGCAAACAACAGATGCTCACTACAACATCGACTATAGGTCCAGATGTGCATCATGACTACTACAACTCCAGAATTCATTATATCTACTACAGCTCCAGACATCCATCACATCTACTACAGCACCAGATGTCCACATTGAGAAAGACGCCAGACGTCTACTACAACTTTGCTACATCTAAAACATCATCAATGAAGAATCTACAGGAGATTTCATCTTTGCATCAGTTACAACGCATTAAGGTCACTGCTATGACAATTGCGACTCTGAATGTGTTGAAACGTTCAATGCGATTTTAGATTATGGGAAGGCGAAAACTTTATTGAGGCTAGAGTGTTCCCAACTGTAACTGTTACCGAAAAAATTTATTATTTGTTTTGTGGGCCACAAAATAAAATTAGTGTATCCATTCCTAGCTGAACATTAAAGGCTGATGAGGATATCATGACTTACTTACCTTGTGAACACTGTCCTTACGGCATGGCTGCCTTTGATAATGATGAGAACTTACAGCATATCCAGAGGGATTGTATGCTGCGCAGGCTGGAACAGCTACTTAAAGATAGAATTATTCCAGATATAGTAATGGACAATTACCAGAGTCGATGAAGTAGATTCTGAGGAGAGAACCATCATCTTATAAAATTTTATATAAGAGAAAGAGATTTTTTTTTGTAAAAAGTGAATAAAGAAATAACATAAAAATGATTTGCTATGCTCTTATGCAACCAACACTAATAACTATAAAGTATTATGCTTAAAATCCACCAGACCTTGGTATAGTTTAAAACCTGAAGTTAAAATGATGTTTCGGGGACAGACTTACAAGATACATAACCGAAAATGGAACTCTGGTGACATAACTTGTGAAAAACGTTTTCAATATGTAAATGATGTGTTACTCAAAGACTATCTCATATACATGGTTGGAAAGATGCAGAAGGGAATTTTAAAAACCTTATCAAATGCAGAAGTAATAAATATCAGAAGATACCATAACTGTTCGAATATTAATTCAATAGTCAAATGCTATAACACAAATCACTCTGAGGGAAAAACCATTCTGTTCACAATGCAAAAGTGAAGCTTTAAGAGAATATCTGTACCAACACCCTACCTACATATAAAGATATAAATTTTTCAAATAAATGGTTTGTTCCAGGTAGTATAAGATTTCGAAAAAAATTGACAAATTCGACCAATAGTTGACGTACTCCAGTCTCTAGGCAACATATACTTTCAAACACAGATGGGTAATGGAAATGAACATTGGAATTTCGCAAAAAAGTTTCTGAGAGAACCCATACATAGAAAAAGTGCTGTGTGATGAAGAAGACTGTCCTGTTTTTAATATGCAGCCTGACAGCAAACTGCCCTTTTCTTCTTGGGATCTATGTTTTAAAAATCGCAGCACAGATATAAAAAAACAGGTTTTCATCAAAACAAATATAAATTTATTAGAGAATTTTACATAACCGCCATAACCTTATGGCCCGAAACATGTAATAATAAGTAACACATCACCCAAATACAAGGCAGTAACGAACTTTTAAGGGTACTGTGCAGAATGTGTGACTGTGATGTATGAAACAGTATTGTTTGTGTGTGTGTAAATTTGAACTAACAAAACTGTTGTTGAAGAACTAATTTTAACTGCAAGAACATATGTCTATATAAAAACAGAGAGAGAGAGAGAGAATTGTATAGCAGACCTTCAATTACGATGGAGAGGTACAACTTATCACTTCAGTATGCTAGTGTTACTCCGGGATTTAGGCGAGTGTGGTTTCGAATTGAAGACAAAGATAGTCCACTACAGATACATATGTGTTAAGGAGATGATCATTGGCGTTTCTTGTTGATCAGTCCAACAGAAGCATATGTTATGGGCGAAATTATTGTCCTTGATATAATTTACATCCTGACAGTAAACTACCTAGTAACAAAGGTAAACTAGAATTTAAAGCTCACAGTGGCTACATCACCAAACGCAAGTCCTACAAGAAAATCAAATATACTATGCAGGAGTGTAGTTGCTGTTCTCTTATTACAGTTTGGATAGAACAATGCAACAACATGCAACATTATACATACATTGGTGACCAAGAATTAACTTCTACCTGTGGCATGTGGCAATGCAATTTTTTTCAAAACAAGAACATCTGGCAGACTATATAAAGGAGTGTGCTTAGTATAAAATTGTCAGTCATGGCTAGGATCTTCAACCCTACAGATGTATACAAGGTCCTACAAAAGGATACAGAAGAGTGAGTTTAAACCATATGAAAATATTCTTCAAGTTCATGTCTGCAACAATATAGAACATTGGCGCTACACTTTCGACAAGAGTCTCAGCACTCACTTTAGTGAAGGAATAGCATGCAACGATTGTGTTGTGAGATATCTTCGCCCTGACAGTGACTTGCAATCAACATTACAAGATTTGATGATCGACAGTCTTAGTGAGGAGATTGAAGAGGAACAGGGATATGGAGTAAACGACTACCAGCTCACCAGACCTCACCAAGGAATCACCGTTTGATGGAAGGAGACCTGCGATGGCGAAATCAACAACTTTATTTTCGAACAAGGAGGATTACTTTTTCAATCATGTTATTTATATGCATGTGAATTGGCTAATACAGAATAATTATCCCAATGTTCCCATTGTGCTCAATGAAATACAAGTATACATTTTTACTAAAGGTTTGCACTCTGAACCTTAAAACATATTATATTCACATTATGTTGGAACAGAAATATGTGTATCAGACATTCATTTCAAATGTACATATTTCTCTCAAGCTTTTACAGCACATTGCAAACCAAATACTTCTGATGCTACTTTATTTAACTGCAATAGTCCTGAATGTCTTGTTAATCAGTACAGACCACACAGAGTAGATTGTAACTGTAAACTTAAGTGCAAACGTATTGTAACTTCATATTGTGAGGAAGAAAAATGTATGAAACAACTCGTTTATAATACAGTCACTGTTTTGCCATATCAGTACTTTGAATACTGTGATAATAATCTTCATACTTTATATCATTATATCAAAAACAAGTTTAGATACACATCTAATACTGGGTGTGATTCATAAAAATTTTACGTACATCGACTAATAAAATTAGCAAAAATAAAATATATCCCTAAAACACATTTCAACTTACAAATTTAGAGAATGAATTGATCAATATACATACATTGTTCCTTGCTAAATCTTCTCAGTCGAGTGTTGGTTGTCATAGTAGCAATTACATATTTTCATATTAAAGTAATTTACTTTCCTTTAGGAGACAAAAAAATCACAATCTCATACAGTATGGTAACAATAAGAAATGCCCAGTGTTTCATATGACTGCAAACACACCTCTTCCATCTAGTATTGATGATATATACTCTCATAATGTTGAATCATATCCTAATTTTCTTTAAAAGCATTGATTTACGAAACGCTCACTCCTTGAAAGCAGAGGTCAAGAGGGGGATCTGGATCCAATGTTAAGAAAACGAATGAAAACTTTGTTTGCAGTAGTTGCTAACAGTTTATAAAAATATTCATTTTTAAAGAAAAAATGTTGTACTTTATAGTGTTAAAATGTTTTGTGGTACCTGTAGTTGTTTCGGAGCAAGGTGTAATTGTTGTGCATAAAGGTTTGGATCTATTTCGAATTTTGAAATAATTGTCTAATATGTTTTGTAACGTGCTGTATTTGCTGGTGTTAAATAAGTGGTGTTAATATATAGTGAATTCACTTCTGTTTGTTTAACATGGTAATGTTTGGAGCAAGTTCTGCTTGATAATGTTAAAATGTTTTGTGTCATCCTATATTTGATAGTGTTGAAATTATTGTAACAAGTATGTAATTTGTATATGTTTTGAAGCAAAATTTTTCTACTTCCTAATTTATGTTTTTTTAAACATGTATCCTACTTCAGTGTTAAAATGTTTTGTTGAAACAGCTTGTGTTTTTCTAATTAAAATCATTGTTTAATATATTTTGTATCATCTTATAGTTACTTATGTATGTTTTAAAACAGCTTGTGTTTGAATATATTTTTAAAAATAAATTAGATGTAAAATGAATCCATTTATAAAAATTTATTTAACCTACCATACTAAAAGTGAACTTGTTTTGCTAAAAAAAAATATTTTCTCCCCAGAGAAAGGGAAACGTAATTAATTTGTCACCAATCTGAGATATTCTTACATTTTCTATAAAAATTCTGTTGCATTAAAAAGAAAGAGTCTTGTAAAGAAAATTCTGATAGGAAACAGACTATTACTTCGCTAAAAATACTATTCAACTAAAGATATAATTGAATATGACAAAAAAATCTGCTGAAAAAAAATTATAAATACATAACATGACTTGTTAAATGTCGCCTGTCTCTGTAAAGTAATTAGATTATACAAAGAGGCTCTGGGTTCGAATCCTGGGTAAGCATGGTAAATTGTAATATATACTTTGCAGGTTCGACTCCCAGCTAAGACATGGTTGATATACTTAGATCATATACGATTGTAATCTAGTTTCTCACTTTCTGTAGTGGGTGGGTATATATATTGTGGGTTTGATTTGCAGCTAGGTCTTGTGTGATATTAGATAGTTTGTATGTCAGTAATTGGTTAACCACATTAACTAAAAGGATTAATAAATTAAATATAAAATTACAAATGAATGATAGTAAAAACAGGAATTTGTATATGTAAAAAGAGTGTAGAATCATAACATTAAAAATGATTTCACCTTGTTACACTTTTAACAATTTTAATGATTGGTATTAAAATTTGTAAAATAAGTCTTTGGAATCGATAAACTTTTTAACAATCTGAATTATTGTTCTTTAAAATAGTGAAACAAGTCTTTGGAATCGATAAACTTTTTAACAAACTTAATGATTGGTCTTTGAAATTGTAAAACAAGTCTTTAATAATTGTTAAACATTTTAATGAATTTTGCTAAACATTTTTCAATTTGAATGATTGGTCTTTAAAAATCATTAGACCTGAATCAAATTTCTTTAAATTCGATAAAACTGAATGAAATTGTTCCACACTAAGAATATTTGTTAAGTTCAGTATTTTTAACATTTTAGGGATCTTTAATAATGTTTAAGGCTGTTTGAGGGTGGGTTTTGGGTATAGTTAGGTGTGAGTAAGAGAAGGGTGTGTTAGAATGCAGGGGAAAGGCGATAAAAAATTTAATTCCAGATTAAATTTTTTATGTACTATGTAGTTTTGAGTTTATTTAGCAGAGTTGAGAAGAGAGATGAACCACCAGTAGTAGGTAATTGCACTATATAAGATAAGGCTAGGTCAATAATGCATACCGAAAGTCTCTTTCCACTGCTTAAATATTCGCAAAAGTATGTGAAAAATATCTAGAATATATCGCTAAGTACACTGAGAAATTTTGGCTACAATTAGGTGTAATAGCATATGTGTGAATGCAGGGGAGAGGCGATAAAAATTTAATTCCACGTGAAATTTTTAAATGTATTTTGAGTTTATTTAGCAGAGTTGAGACGATAAGTGAACTGCCAGTAGTAGCATTTTGCACTATATGGAATAAGGCTGTATCAATAATGTATACATAAAGCCTCCTTTTCACTGTTTAAATATTCACAAAAGTATGTGAAAAAACATCTCGATTATATCGCCAAGTACTCTGAGAAATTTTAGCAATAATTAGGTGTGAGTATGTGTGTGATTGCAGGGGAAATGTTATGTAAATTTTAATTACTTTTACATAGTTATATATAAATGTTTAAGGGATGGATGTTGTGTCAATGAGATATGAACTTTGGAATGGCTAAAACAAGGGAGAACTACGCTACTCATGCCAAGCATGAGGGGAAGATGCATAATCTCAGATCCCAAGCTTGTTCAGTATGAGCTGACTGGAGAAAGATGTATGATGATGGACATATGAGCCTTGAGTATTTCTAAGGAATTAAATGTTTTGAAGTGTATGTGATAGGGTGGTTTGGATAATTAAGTTAATTTTTGACATTTTCTTTGCTAAGTTGATGAGTAAATGTGTGATATATATGTATATTTCAAGTACTTTAAAGTTTCATTAATTTTATTCTAAATTGCATGATTATATAGTTGGGAAAAAGTATTATAAGTTTGGTTTTAAGTAAAATCATTATAATGTGTATGTAGTATTGCTTTAAGTATTGCATGTTTAGTTTTATAGGGTAAAATGTTTGAATTCGAATATTTTTTTTTAATGTTTAGTTTATGGTGTAAAATAATTGAACTTTAGACAAGTATTTTTAATGCTTTGAGTTTAACAGAGTAATTTCCCTTGCTAAAAAATTTGTTATTAAACTAATTTTCGAAAAATGTATAATACATTTCCTGATGGAAAAATATATTTTTTTTTGGTGGTGTATCGCTATTTAAAAGTTTTTCTCAGTATATCACTACCTAAAAGTTTTTGATGGTGTAAATAATTTTATTGTATAAAATGTCCTAATGTTTTTGATGGTGTAAGATTTAAAACAGTTTTTTTAAAAAGCACATTTTAAAATGTAGAGTTTTTCTCTCACAAAAATAATGTTTAAAATGCTTGACAAGAAATTTTACGTCAGAGTGGTGTGGTCGGAGGGCAAGTACCCAATCTACCTCCCGTTGACATGCATGCGCACCCACAGGTTTTGCATGTCAACAGGGGAGAAGGTCTAGGATGTCAGATGGGGTTTGAGGGAAAGTGACAAGTTTCTCATTTTCCCATCCCTCAGCTCAACACAGAGATGCCTGCAGGGTCTACGTGATGTGTTGTTGGAGGATAAAAGGATTCAGCAGGGGTTACCATGCAGGCACGGGAAGAGAGCAGCCAGATGGTGGCGCACACATGTGCTAGGGGCAGCTTAGTGTAGTAGATTTCCCATTCTCTGGTCTGCTTCACGCTGTGCACATCTCTGACCCATACGCAACTAGCCTGGTTTATTCCACACTTGCATCATTCACAGTTCATCCTCACCATGCATGCTACCCATCGGACAGGGGAGACCTTGCCCTGTTTATTTCCTATTGTATTTTGTTTCTCCTCGCCTGCTTGTTACCTGCCTCTCATTGATGTTAAAAGTATTTTGAATTCGGTACATTTTCAGTCACAGCTCTCACTGTTGTCTCCCCCCCCCCCCAAAAAAAAGACATAAAATTTAAAATCAAGAAAAAAAAATTCCGTTTTGTCTAGGATATTATTAATCAAATTATGTGTGTATGGGGGGGGGGGGTGTCTCTTTAATTTAATTACTGTGGTGTTGCAATTTTTATATCAGGGAAACTAAAGAAAGTTTTTAGTTAGGTGAAAATTGGGGGCATAAGCGATCCTGAATTGACATCTTACTGGAGATCATTACATAAGTAATTCCATTTCGGAATTGCAGACAGAAAGATAAACAACCTGTCGAGACAGTGTCCCTTCGCCTAAATGGACACGAGTTAATCTATTGGAGGATGAGCTCTACTTAAGTAATTCCAGCACAGATTCGCTTACAGAGAGATTGTCAAAACCAAAAGGTCAAAACATGTCCGCTTCCCCCAAACATGAGAATGTTAATCTTTTGAATGACGACTTATTTCTATGATTCGGGGAGTGCTCCAACCATTTCACAACCAACTTTCTAGTCGATTAGAGATATTTCGCCAAGGGAGCTGGAAAATAATTCAGACAGTCTGATGTGCAAGTCACTTCCACCAAAGGATGCATTTCATAATGTGATGAGAGGCGAAGGCATTAGCGATGAGGATTACACTCATGCCCAAGCCACATGGGATGCATTCAACTTCATAAACTTGCAGCAGGATGCCATTCATTACTCACATGTGGACAACTTGTTTGCTGGCTGATGTTTTTGAGAATTTCACGGCCATTTGTTTGGATCACTACAGATTTGACCCCGCCATGTATGTCACAGCTCCGTCTCTTTCATGGGATACTTTATTGTCAATGACACGCATGCAGCTAGAGCTGTTATCTGATCCTGACAAGTATCTTTTTGTAGAATGAGGGGCAAAGGGGCCTCATTACTCAGTTTCAAAAAGACATGTGGAAGCCAACAATGTTTACATGGATAAGGACTACGACCCCAGTGTGGCATCGAAATATATATGCTATTTTGGCTCCAATGGGCCGTACAGTCATAGAATGCGATCCAAGCTTCCAACTGATAATTTTGTGTGGATAGAGGATGACATGTTCTCTTCATGGGATTTTGCAAACACAGTTAATGACGGTGACACATGTTTTTTCACTGAAGTTTATCTGTCTTTTCCAGAGGAGTGTCATGAAAAACTATCTGATATGCCTTTGGCACCAGAAAATGGCGTACCCTCAAACGGTTCGCATGAGTAACTTCTTTTAACACTAACACCATGGAAAAAATATATTATGCACTGGGAAACACTGATGCAGTAATTGATGTACGGGGTCAAACTTGACTGATTATTGCATTTTGCACTTTGAGCAGAAGGCACAGATGTCTCCGTACATCGAGTTTAACATTGAGAAATGTGCCCAGGTTGCAAACCCCTTCCAAAAAATTGTTTTTCAAGTTGATGAATAATTCCAATTATGGAAAAACCTTGCAGAATGTCCACTGGGAAAGGGACATCATTCATTTCGAGGTATGAAACGATCTATGGGGCTGCAGAGATGATATGAAGTCCAACATTCCAGGCATGGCAGATTATCGATGAAAACTTGGTCTTTATCGAGATGTGAAAGAGTTCTGTTGTGTTCAACAAACCTTTGTACACTGGTGTTGCTATTCTCGACCTTTCAAAATTTACACTCTATGAATTTCACTATACGTACATGTGTACAAAATTTCTTCTGCTGGCTTTGTACCTCCTCTATTGTGACACATATTCCCTAATTTATTATGTTGCTTGTGAAAGATATCTATAAAGTAATTAACCCAGATTTAATGGCATGGTTTGATACATCCAACTATGTGCTCGATAACCCGCAAGGATTACCTCAGAGGAACAAAGGCTGTGCCAGGGGTGATGAAAGATGTATGTGCTGGGCATATAATCGCACACTTTGTGGGTTTATGTCCTAAACTTTATGCATATGTTGTTGCGAATGAGCAATGTATTCGCAAGGCAAAGGGTGTAAAACCTAACATGTTGCAATCACTCAGGTACGAGGATTATCGAGATTGCCTCGAAAATTGCATGAAGGTAATGGGGACCCAATATCAGTTCTCTTCACGTGCTCAACAAGTCTACACCGAACATGTAGCAAAGGTAGTGTTGTCAGGTATGGATGATAAGCAGTACATTGAAGCAGATGGAATATCAATATTACCTTGGGAGCACTATCGAATACCTAAGTAATTTTTTTTTCCTCCACATATTGATTTCAACACCACAGTACATTTATAGACCTACCAGCACCACACACCGCCAAGGACTTCCGTCTGCCACCATCACACGCATCTCCTGTTTCACACTCATCGCAGCTGACTATAGCTGTCTGCAATAATCATCACAGCTAAGTACAATCATCATCGCAGTTGACTTCACCGCCTACAAACATCATCGCAGCTAACTACACCAACTACCAATTGTGTTACCATTCGATGCTGCTGCTCCCTGTTTGCCTAACAAGTTTACTACTATCTTTACCCCTTATCAAAGAAGAAAATGAAATTAACATTGGAAATAGTGTGTGTGAGTGTGTGTTACACTCGGACTTTGGTGTGTGTGAGTATCAGACACTCTTGTACCAGTAGTAGTAGTAACATTAGTGTAGCAGTAGTAATAGCAGTTTTAGTAGCAGTAGTTGTAGTGCTAGGTTCCAGATGAAAAAAATAGTATGATGAAATGTTTGTAAGTTTAAATTGTAAAATGTCGTTTATAAAATGTTATTGATGAACTGTCTTTTAGTTTGTAATATGATTGTTGTTAAAAATGTTGTTGATGAAATACTTTGTTTTTGTTCAAATGACTTGTTATGTAAAAAAAATCGTTATTTAGTTGTAAGATGATTGTTTTAAAGTATGTGCAAAATTGTTTTGTATATATTTGTATAAAAACTGTGATTGAAAGATGACTTTTACTGTGTGCAGATGTTTGTTGTAAATTAAATATTTTTGTGTGATATTGTAAATACTTAGATTTAAGGATGGATTTTTCGAAAATATTATTTTATAATTAAATGTTTTAAAGGAATAGTGTGTGCCTATTTATTTATTTATTTTTAATTCCCTGTGTCACTAAATTTTTTCAATAATATCTTATGTATAATGAGTGATGAGAAAACAATTATTCAAATTTATTAACTTTTGCTTGCTTTCATGAAGTACATACAAATTATAGACTTAAAAAACTTACAATCATTCATATTAAAATTTGAATAAAATAACTAACATTGAAGGGCTGAGGGGAAATTACAAAAAAAAATGGAGAAAATCAAACATAGCTGAATGAATGAATGAAGTTTTGCAAAGGAACGAGGCAGTAGGCTAGTATCTTGAGAGAACCTTGGCCCGCTTAAGTTGAAGGTCAGATTAGGAGACACAACGTCCAGCTGGCCAACTTTTGTGACATCCCAGCGGAACATAGTGAAAGTGAGCCCCGAATACCTTTACAGAGACAGGTAGCGAAGACCTCTGTCCCTCCTTACCTAAGAGAAAGTTTCTCCAGCTAAAACTTTTACGTCTGCTCCAAACAGACTCCAGTAAACATTTTTAATTTTTCCTTTTACATATACAAAAATTACAGCTCTTCAAGATACAACACAATGATGTCTGGAGATGAAGAAGACAAATGCAAAATAATATATTTAAACTAGTATTTTAAAAAATTCAACTCAAGTTATGTAAAAATACCAGTATATTTCCCCTTAAATTCGTATGAGTCTGGCCTACCTTCATTTCTAGTGATAGCTGCGATTTACATTTTAATATAATAGCATTTTATCGGGAAAATATAAATTTTCGCGTGTTAAGTCAATGTAGTGATAAGATTTCCAAATCATGTTTCTGAGCTCAGTATATGAAAATTCCTAGCAGTTTAAAAACACAGTTTGTGTTAACAAGTGCAGTGAAATTCATAACATTAAAAAAAAAATTCCTTCATTTATGAGTTTTTACCATAATTTAAACACAGTTGTTTATCAGCCATGCTAGACGTATCTACCCACAGCTCGATATAAGTGCTATTAATTCATACATCGAACATACTTATTTGAATATTATTTGGGGGAAGATTTTCTATCTTTAATTACTTTCTTGTCAATATTTTATTTATCAGAATATACTAACGCTATTGTGTCTGGTTTAAATTGTATTGAGAATTTTTTTACCGTAAGATATTTTTCACCAGGCAGAATTGTGTAATATTTATGTGTAAACTTGTAAATGTGTGATTTATTCATAAAAAAATAAGACAATTTACGATTAGCCCACTCTTGCATGCAACTCAACGCCTATATAACACATTGCAACTCATCTCTTTGGTCAATCACACCCAAGACACCACAGCGTCAGCATCGTACAGAGCTCCTCCCCACAAAAGGAAAGAAAGAAAGAAGCACAAAAAAATCAACCTTTTTTGATTAACCCTTTCAATTTTGACTAACCCTTTCATTGAATTTAACCCTTTCGATTTAATTAACCTTTTTATTAGCCCTTATTGATTAAACCTTTCAATCGGTTTATTTAACCCTTCAATATCGATTTAACCCCTTTCAATTAATCAAAAGTGAAGTAGAACCGGCCCGCCCCTACTACTTATGTCAGCCAGCGGACAACGTATGTTTAGATACGGTTAAGACGTATCGGCCTCCTGTTTTATGTTGCTTTGAAACCTTTACGTTACATAACAGTCCGAAATTATTATTTTTTTATTTCCTTGAAGTTTAGTATAAGTGACTTGATCCCCTTTCACCTGTGCGCCACTGAATTAACTAAGGCGTATTCTCTGAAAAAAAAAGAGTCTTGCAAGAATTGTTGACTTGTAGCTTAGGCAGTAATGACTAGAGACCCGAGAAATTTGCGAGTGCAATGACCTGTAGGCTAGACTTCACAGTCACATATACTCTCATACAGCTATCAACTGTTTATTGGTTGATTATTGTGGTAGAAAAATGCGATGGTTGGGCGCACGATTTATTGCATGTTTGTTATTGGTTCATTTATCTCCAGGAGGTGTCAAACTACTCGTCGACCAATTACAAAAGTAACATGAACGTACAAGTGTATGAATTCCAACTTGTCTAGAAATGAACCCGTGAAATTCTCGGGTCTCTAGAAATTACCAAGACCACCTATTTTTCGCAAAAAGATTTCAGGACTACTTGTACCCCAAAACACTATAGCTCAGATCCACTTTCGTGATTAGATGATTTTAACTGTCACACGTTGTAGGTTTCTACCCGCGATCCACGGACACTCACTGTCGGAGTTACCTAATTCTCATTGGCCTAGTCAGGTAATGAAATCTCTCCAGACAAAAACACGTCGCTAATAACCTAAGTAAACCTCACGTATGCCATACGACATTGGAGTAGTCTTCGCGTAAATCTTTTCGCGAAAAACAGGTTGCCCTACTAATAACATATTACTAATGTAACTAAGCTGATCATTGCATTCATCCTTAAAACAAATATTTTTTTACTTTACAACTGTGTTACTTTGTATACAGTATGCATGTAAATTACGACCACTTACTTGCAGAAGACCTCTTGTACTCGCTTAACATACTTACTACTAGCAATAGTTTGAGGTAAAACAAACCAAATACTAAGGAAGTTCGCGTTTGTCATATTCATGAACAACTTGTTAAAAGTAGATATAAAATTTTATATACACTGACCACTGCCGAGATCATGGGTTTTATCCTACTTGTTTGAAACACGCTTTGAAAGAATATATTTTGGTTCCCCCCCAAAAAAAACCAGCCTGTTATTGCATAACGTAATGACATCAAGTAACACATTCAGGTGAGTTGAAATTCCATTATAGGGCAAGATTATCCTCAGGTAATACAAGAACGCTTGTAACCTTATCAATGAAGCCAGTACGTTGGGCCTAATCTAGACTGGTGACAAAGTTCATTGGCAAAAAGAAACTGAATTTGGTAGTTGATATTCACTCAAATCTTAAGAGACGTGTTATCTTGCCGCTCGAGCTTCAAAGGAAAAAAAAAGCAAGTTTCCATCACCACACTGCGTATGGTTGCCAACAAAATCAACAGGCCTAAAAACTCCTAAATGCTAGAGACCTGCAAAATTCGCGTTATTATTTGGGGACACGTTGAACTTGAAGCATATGCACCTTTGCAATACGTTTGTCATTGGGCCATACTGTATCTAACACAACCTGAGTAAGACTTGGCCAATAAATGAACACTTCACAACTGTGTGCCCCAATCACGTGCAGTTCGGTTTTAAAGGGCGTGGATTCACATCTATGCAGCAGCCAATGGAGAAACGACGCCTGCTCCAGTACACACAGCACTGTGAAGTTCAGCCTGATGCCCAATAATGACGCGAATTTTGCATGTCTCTACTGAATGCAGGTATCGTGAAATACATGTAGAAATTACTATAACGTTACTGTGAATTTATGTGAATATTAAGGTTAAGATTTAGAGCACATAATTTTAAAATGTAATACATAACTTTAAATATTTTTACAAGCAAATGCTAGTAGAAAGTATGTAGGCCTAATATTCAGAAGCCATTTAATGACTTCGTTCTGAGGGATTCGATGAACACGATCGCAATACTGGTAATTTTTGTCAACTACGATGCTCGTTACCCGGGTATATTTTGCTGTTTTCGAGAGGAGTGGGAGAGAGAGAGAGAGAGGGAGAGAGAGAGGGAGAGAGAGAGAGAGAAAGAGAGAGAGAGAGCGTGTGAGAGTGATTCGTATTCCTCCCGTATAAGGGAAAAAAAAGGGATGGAGTGTGAAAGGGGGTGGGGAATTGTGGTATATAGGTGGGCCACACGCCACCGACCGCTAATCAGGCAGGACAGCAGCCCTGTAATTAGGGCGTAAACATCTTTTTTTTCTCCTAACCCCCGTGCTACCCCGTCCTCCGCTGATCACCCGTATTCGCGTCCACGGGCCGCGCGCGACTGCCCAGCAAAGGCCAGGGAGAGGAAGGGGGTTAAAATAAATAAATAAAGAAATATTATGTCGGCGGTGGAGCGGTCGAGTCCAGCGGTGGCTGTTGAATGAGCTGCTGTGTGTATTTTGTCCCGGTCGACCGGAGAAATAGCCTACCCCCCTTCGCCCCTCCAGCAGCGAATCATCCCCTTTCGCTTTTTTTTTCATCCCCCGTACCGTTTTCTACCACCCCTACTCCTCACCCGCCAACCTCGTCATAGCTCATCTACCGTTGATATGGCGCCGTTTCATGTTTTCCGCGCCGCGATTAAAAAGCTCGCCCCGCGCTACACGCACACACACACGGAGCCCCGCGGCCCACAAAGAATGGATTAGACCCCGTTCGTGTAAGCGCGGCTTTTGTGCGCTAATTAAAACAACGAGGCCAGGCGTCGATGCGAAGCCGGAGTGGGCGTGGAGTGGTGCGGGGGTGAGATTGAAAGGGGAATGGAGGGAGGGGAGGGATGGGGTGTAGGGAATTATTCAAGGTTCCAGCCCCAATGGCCGATCTGTCACTCGCCCTATAGACCAGGCTGGGGTCTGGCATCGGCCTGATTGTTCTGAACACCTCCGATACCTAAATTCAGACTAGTTGGGAGGCCATAACAAGTTTCGTTGCACACACCTCTCAGACTTTGACCAACGATTACAATGAAATAAAAAAATATTTTATTGCGGCCACAAATATAGTTGGTTGATATGGTTGTCTGGTATGGATGGCTATTATGTTTGAATGGCATGGATGGTTTGTATGATCTGATGGTATGGTTGTTTCGTTAATTCGGCTGGTATGATTGGTTCTTAAGTATTCACTATGCCAAATATTTTTTTTGTGGCGAAATAAACTTTTTTTTTTTGTTGTCACCACTAAACTTTTGTGATAACTAAAAATTTATTCTGTGTAGGTACAACGTTGTTCACCACAAAAATGTTTGGCGGGGTGAATCCGAAACAAAACTATTTGTGGCCTCAACGATATTTTTTTTCAGTCTAGACACCTGCAAACAGGTCATGATTCATGCATTATATTTTTAATAACCTGTAAAAATTGTCCGTATGATCACGGAAAATTTTACGGAAATGTTTAGTTGGCATAGGGGTTGGAAACGAGCTCTGTGCATACAAAACACGGAACCGCCCCGAATCCCCTATATTCAGAGATGTGCAAAATTAGCGTTATTTTTTGTAGACACGTTATACTTTAAATACGCGTATCTATGCGATACGTTTGTCATCAGACAGTACTTTATTTGACACGCCGTAGGTAACTCTGCACAAATTAATGAACACTTCACAATTGTGTGCTCCAATCACGCGCAGTCCATTCAAAAAGGGCGTGGCTCCACATATATGCAGCTGTTAATAGAAAAACGACGCTGGCTCTGATATACACAGTACAGTGAAATTCAGCATGATACCAAATAATATCGCGAATTTTGCATATCCTACCTATAGTTTCAGTTTTCGGAAATGAACAATGCCAAGGCCATATGCATGAAACATTATGCATAGCTACAACAAAAAAAAATCATCGTTGCTACGGCAGTTAGTGTAATATTCTTGCCACATAGAACTCTTTTTAAAAACATCAAACTGTAGCATTAGCCACGTGTGACAATTACAAACACTTTGAAACGCCCGAAATTGATTATAAACTGCTGAAGTAACACGCGTGTATTAGTTTCAAATAAAATGTGTCCTGCTAATTGTCATTGGTGTGAATTTGGCATGTTGTAGAAGTCTCTAAGAGACGTATTTTTAAGTCCGGTTCTATTCCAGCTACAGTTCAAAATATTTTATCACTTTTTAAAATTTATTTTTTGTACACGGTAAAACACCCGCGTAACGAAAATTATTATTTTTTTTTTGCAATGCCTTTTCATAAACGGGGAATTCAGGAAAACTAACCAGAAATTTTTCAGAGAGGTTCGGTAAATTCACAGTAAATATTGTGAAATTTATGGAAGGGGCATTACTGAATAAAATGCACTGTCCGTAATCTCAGATAAAGATTTAAAAAAAATAATTTTTACCGGTAATTTTATTCGTAATTTAACGAGCACATCCCAGCGAGAATGAATCATGAATGAATCATGTGTTGTCCAGTCGCAAAGTAAATGCCTTCTCACTGTGAGAGCAACCAATGAAGAAATGACAGCTGAGTCACGTAGGTAAAGAACTGTGAACCTTATTATCCTGTTGACAAATAATGGCTCATATCTGCAAGTCCTTGTCATCTACAGTCTATTAGCGGAAGTTCACACTTTTTGAATCCAACCTTTCAAAAATCATCCCATGTATGACGTGTTTGGTTGTTTCCTAAATATGTTATCATAAGCGTTTTATACTTCCGTTAACATATGCCTTATTTTTTGTTAAAGCGAACTTTTGCTTATATTTTATCTAAAAATTATTATATTTCACTTACAGCACTGTTAGAAAAATTCCTTTATTCTACGGAAAAGTGTCTGTTAAAAATTTATCCAGAAGTGTCCGTAAACTCTCCGTATAATTACGGACACAATGATTTTCAGAAACGGACTTTTCGTAAATTTCACGGAATCTCTCCGTTAATTTCCAAGTTTTTCTGAATTTTCCGTTTAAAATAAAAAAAAGATAGCGAAAATGCCTTTAACTTTCACTATGCGGGTGTTGTAAAGTGTATAAAAATTATATTAAAAAGTTAAAATATTTTGTACTCAAGCGAGGTTTGAACCCGATTCAAAAAATTACCAGCCCACGACTAACCATTCGCCTACAACTCTCACTTGATGATTGTGGTATAACTTTTATATTTGTATTCGAATGACAAAAGCAAAAATTCAGTTTCTATTAGATTTAGTATATTTTTAGTGTTGCCAAATACTACAGACGCCTGGCGCTATTTTTTAATGTTTGAAAGAAAGAATAGGTCATAGTCGCGTGGATAAACCTGGACTGCCCCAAAAACGATAATTTCCTTGTTACAATGGCGAAGAAAGCTTCGTGTAGAATCGGCATTGTTCGTCCCCATAACTCGAAGCGAAAGGGAATACGGAGACTTTCCGTATTTTGTATTTACGGACCTAACTCCATTTTTCGTCATTACGGATTGCCTTTCCGTATGTACACTATAAAATTCCGTAAAACATTCCGTAAATATACAGAAATTTTTAACAGTGTGGTTATGAATAAAATCAGTGGTAATGCCCATAGTAAGAAATGGTTCCCGTGCGAAATAGTACTAAAGTGAGTGCGCACGAATACAGTGTTGAAGTGTGTGCCGTTAAAACCAGGAATATTTGGGCGCCGGTTGAGGATCGGGATACGGTGTTGCGGTGTACTTGTAATTAGACTTCGCGTTAGTGACAAGGACATTCGCGTAGGACTGGAGGCGGAGGAGATGGACAGTGTGGTATGGGGTGTGTAGTGTGGTGTGTGCTGAAAGTGTATGAATAGATATAGGCTGTTCACTGTAAAGTGAGAACTTACTAAAGACCTCTCATTTGGAATAATAGTCAAAATATGTATTTCATCTTAGCCTTAGACGTTAAACTTCCGAGTGCAGTGTAATATACACATTCTGTTTATTTCATACAAGGCTGTATCCATTTAGAAATGTGGTTAAGGGATAAAAGACGGCTGAAAGAAAAAAAAAAACTAGGGCCTCAAAAGTGCTCACTTTACCGTGAACAGCCTATAGAGTGAATGAGAGCAATATTATCGCTCCTTAGAGCGGAAGTAGGTGGGGACAATATCCCTGGACTCGAGCTCACAATTTGTGTTGTATGAGAGAGCTGTGGATGCTGAATGAAATTGCAGGGGCAATAACGACACGTTCCGTGTTATGGTGGGGAGCATATACATTGACCCCGGTAATTGACTGTGACGAGTGTTTTGTTGGTCCAGAGCAATACCGCCGCTCCTGTAGTGGACATAGGTGAGGATAATATCCTTGGGCTCTGGATATGGACGCTTGATGATTTGCCCGACTTGTTGGATGAATGTCTGTGTATGTGTGTGTGTGAGGAGAGAGAGAGAGAGAGAGAGAGAGAGAGAGAGAGAGAGAGAGAGAGAGAGAGAGAGAGAGAGAGAGAGAGAGAGAAATGGGGGGTTGGGATACAGGGAAACATTTTGTTGCGTTAAAATCCAGTTCTTCTGATACAATTTTTCTGGTTTAGGCGTCTTTTGGTGTTCTAAAACTTAAAATGTGCAGTAACAATTAAAGCAGGCAAGAATGTGGAAAAGACTGCTCATGGATGTAAAAATTGGAGATTTTAAGTGCCAAAATGTCGCCAAATTTTGGGCAGTAGAGGACCAAATGATTGATTGTGAGAAAATGTATCTTAAAATATAGTGGGAAGCATTTTAAAGAAACGGTGTGAAGAATTATTGTACATTTTAACATGTGTGGAGTTTCTTTTAAAATGTGCAGAATTCTACTATGTGTATTTAAAACCAGTTCAAGAAAGTAAAATCTCTTGTATTTAGCTAGAATCCTTCTCAGAGATATTAGAAATATTATCCACGTGTGTTAAAAAATATGTTTAAAGACAGTAATGTAATTTGTATTTGGTTGGAATGATGCTAGAGAAGTTAAAGTGTTAGTAAAAAAAGTTCACCTGACTAATTGGTGTTTTGAATTTGTACATTGTGTGCCACATTGTCCAATTTGTGGACAAAGATAGATGCAAACAGTGAAATAAACCTTATCCATACTCTGCTGTTTTTTCTGAAAGTTGATGTGATACCCATCCTTTTCCTGATCCCTTTTAAACTGATAGGAGTGAAGGAGGGTTGGGTTTGAGGTTGTATTCCGGTGTGAAGGCATCGGCCACACTGATTACTTCTGTATACATCGTAACTCTAACTATATAACCCTTCATTTTTCAACTGCAAACTCAAATTAAGTGTTTATTGTCAATGAGAGCTCACAGACCCACGATCAGGTGTTCAAAATACCTGTTAATATGGCAACTAACGTACACGGTCGGGGCTGAAGGCAAAGAAAATAGAGGGGTGGGTGGTGATCGCCCTAAATACCTCCACGGGAGTTCATGGAGAAAAAACAGCTGGCCAACGTTTTGGACACCCCTGTCCACGTGCATAGCACATATATCCCTTCCCTCGCCACCCTTCGCCCCTCAAAAGCCACGGGCGGTATTGTCCGTCTTTCCGGACGTCTGTAATATGCGATGACCTCTGTGTCCGCCGGTTTATTAAAATAGGCACGTCATATAAGGATACGACCGCACACACACACACGTATACATACCCGCGGATATTTAATGAAAGGTGGGGAGGAGGAAAGGATGAAGGGGGTGGAGGGGGTTGAACTATTCAGTTCCTACACGTCCCTACACCCCCTCGTCGTTCTTCCGGCAAGCCCGACCACCTACTATGATGCTCCCTCTGCCCCCGGTGAAAATGAGTTTCCCGCGCAACCCCTTCATATGAGTGGCGGGTTTTTAATCCGCGGGGGGGGCCACACACCCACACACGCACACACGGGCGCGCCACGTATGGTAAAAGAAGGGAAAGGGAAAAGAGGAGTGGCTGGGGGGGTGTAGGTCTTTCTTCAAACATCGCGGGCCCGAGCAACATGCAACATGTTTCGAGGTCGCAAACGCGCTATGGGTGATATTGGCGGGTCTGACGTCGGTGTGTGTGTGTGTGTGTGTGTGTGTGTGAGAGAGAGAGAGAGAGAGAGATAGAAAGAGAGGTAAAGTGATGAAAGAGGGAGGAGGTACTATCGCAAACACAAGTCAGCTGGACAAGTTATTAAAAGCGACACGTGCGTTCGGCGCCACGTGACGCTTGGAGCGACCGTACCAACGAATAGCCGTGGAAGAGAGAGAGAGATAGAGAGAGAGAGATAGAGAGAGAGAGAGAGAGAGAGATTACTATTACTGCCGCGGTAAGTATCGACAGATTAGAACGAAATTGTTTTACTTCGAGGAACCCTGTCAGTGATCAAGTGAAAACAAACTTAGGGTTCTATAGCTACCTTCCCATCTCACATAAGCGTCCGAACTGGTCCTATAACTGAGCTATAAATAAAGAAAGACGTTACACACATAATTAAAATATACTTACTGAACACTGTTAACAGCATATACTTTTTGTAGGACAGACCTACTGAAAAATTATTCAGAAAGCTGCATGTATTTTGTATTACCGATACATGTTCTCAATTAAAGGAATTCGCCATTAATTGAAAGAAAAAATCAGTGTTTTAATTGTTAAGATGGTGTAAAAACATATGCGATATTTTAAGCATGGTGCATGTCATTGCACCTACGAAAATAAGCCCATATAGAAGGAAAATGAGAAAGATATCATTGGCCAGGATACCTACAGGGAGAAAAAAATTGACAGCTCGTTAGATGCGTCCATATATGGCTCATTTTTGAGAGTGACGTCGCTTGGTTACATAATATTCTAATTAGAACTATAGTGGGATGCAAACATTACAAAATATACTCAAATTATGCAAGGGTCTGGGTTCAGACCACCATCAGTTCAGCCATCAACTCACAAAATCTTGACTTTTTAGCGATTACAGCCGTCAGCTGTAACCCATCCCTTTGTTACCTGTGAACTGGAAATATAGCTTTCAGTCCATATATGGCATATATAACGCACGCAGATTGTTCCAACTTTCCAGCTCATAAATAAGTTTTCATTAGCACAGTCTGCTGTAACTGGTTTGCGATAAAAAAAAATACTTCTCAGATTTACAATAAATTTTTTAGAATGTCCTAGCTGTCATATTCAGAAACATGTGGTTTCAAAAACAAAGCCACATTCTATTCCGTAACCCGAAAGTGCGGTAAGCCTAAGGGATTTGATCATTTTCCAAATGTTGGTATAAATTTATTTTTATTAATTACTGCTAGCAGTTCAATGCGCTAGCAACAAATTTTCATCAAATTTTCTGTTAACTCCAGATAATTTTAAAACTACGCCAGCAACAGGAATTATCCGGAATGGAAGAAGTATTGAAACAACTTATTTTGATGCATATAATACAATTTTTGTAATTAGAGTAATTAAACAATGTGGTGTTCCACAGAATTTAATTTTAAAATTATATCATACCTGTTCCATCCGACGGATTTCTACTGCCCTATGAATACGTCCACACATGTTACCACGAAAGAGGAAAAAAAAAAAGAAAAAAATTTGCAAGTAATGAAAGAGGGCAGACGTAGATTAGTACCGGGAAAAGGGGGCGTGTGGATACGGCGTGTATTCAGGAAGGCAAACAGGGGTGGTTTTAGAAGCGGGGGTGGTAGGGTGGCTTTTCATGCCACCTCCAATCAAAACGCTTCGTTTGGAAAGACAGGGTGGGCCACCACACCCCCTGAGCCAGCCAGCCAGCCGTCCCAACCCAACCCCAACTAATTACCTCGCAACACCGGCCAGTGACGTCATCCGCCACGTGACTGACTTCCATACGGCCACAGGGATGAAATAGCTCGCTGTTGGTAAAGGAAAACATGCCGACCAAGGGAAAACCAAGTTGGCCAAACGAGAGTGCGACCGTCTGCATTTATGTCCACAGCAACGCTGATATAGTCTGTTCGCACTACCTTCCCACTTTTTGAATCAAACCTTTGACAAATCACCCTGAGTATGACGTGTTTGGTTGTTCCCAACAAACGTCATGTATCACAAGCGTTCTATACTCCTGTTAACATATAAGTATAGGCTATTCATGGTAAAGTGAGCACTTCTGGAAGTCCTCTCATTTGAAATAATTATCAATTAATATATGTTATTTTAGCTTTAGACATCTCCTGAGTGTGATGGAATATACACACTGTGTTTATTACTTACGTGAAAATATTTATTTAATAAAGTAGTTAAAGGGTAAAATATGGCCGAAAGTAAAAAGTAACTAAAGCCTAAAAAATTGCTCACTTTACCGTGAACAGCCTATATCTTATATTTGGTTAAACTGAACAATTACTCGTATTTTAACTATAAATAACCATAATTTATAATCAAAATGAATAAAACAGAGAAAATAGGCGTGTTGGTAATATCTGGTATTAAATAGTTCTTATTCGAAATATTATTAAACTGAGTTTGCACGAATGCGTTGCGTTGTCACATTGGTGAAATTTTCTAGACTTAAACTTTTTTTTAATGAGGCGGGGAAATAACCTGAAAGTAGAACTTTAGGAAGGCTTCAGAAATGTTGGAAGTATATATGGTAAATTGACTATAGCCTCGTGTTTCCGAAGTGCTCCTTTTCACGGTTAACTAAGCATCTTTGAAAACAACGTTTCAAAAATGCCACTGCTCCTATAGGCCATTCACGGTAAAGTGAGCACTTCTGGAAGACCTCTCATTTGCAATAATAACCAATAAATGTATTTTATATTAGTCTTAAAGGTTAACTTCAAAGTGCGATGGAAAAAATTTACTGCGTTTATTACTTCCATGACAATATTTATTTAGAAAGTTGGTTAAATAATAAGAAATGGCTGAAAGAAAAAAGTAACTAAGGCCTCAAAAGTGCTCACTTTACCGTGAACAGCCTATACCTGCATATACTGCAACGGGCACACACTGAGTGGTATGCGCCCAGCAGAAACTCGAGAATTTCGTGGGTTCATTTCTAGACAAGTTGGAATTCACACACTTGTACGTTCATGTTACTTATGTAATTCGTCGACGTGTTGTTTGACTTCTCCTGGAGATAAATGAGCCAATAACAACCTTGCAATAAATTGTGCGCCCGACCACCGCCTTTTACTACCACAACAATTAACCAATAAACAGTTGAAATCTGTATCAAAGTATATAAGACTGTGAAGTCTAGCCTACAGGTCATTGCACTCGCGAATTTCTCGGGGGTCTAGCGTCCAGTAAAGTGCAGCGACTAACTGCTCGTCTCCCAGTTGGGAGAACCGGGTTCGATTCCCGGCGGGGACGCTCCCGGATTTTCGCACGTGGGATTCGTGCTGGATGCTGCCACCATTTCGCGGGTTTTCTCGTGCATCTCCCCTTCCCCCCTCACCTCACTTCGCCCTCATCGGCTCTCAAGACCTCGATGTCAAGGGCAACCCAAACCTCTTCAGTCACACACTCACTCACTCCAACACAAGCACGAATGAACAAGGAAAAAAAAAATCACGTCTTACGTCGTATCTCCAGACATGAAAATGAATACCACGCTTTTACACTGATTCCCCGTTCACTCGACTGATTATCCCGTCTTAACATCCTCTTACTGGATTTCAGTGACTAGTATTTCACTCACGGGTATCACCGATCCGGGTTTAGAGAGTGCGGTCTAGGAAATTATTCACAAATTTGTCGCATACGTGCAGTGGGGAAACTTGAATGATAAATTGTTTTCCCATATAGCCATGGTAGGGTTCCTAGAGTTGCTCACGAAAGGGCCAAATATGTACGGTCTAACGATATATAAGTACCCATATACGTGTGGTATTATTTCCATACACCGCATAGCTTAAAAATTTCCGTTACAGTTAACGAAGATTACCAGAATTTATCTACAGTGAGAGCGCGTGGATGTCGACCTAATGCCAGTAGTCCCAATGTCGCCCGTCCGAAAATAAAAACGTGACGGAAACCTAGAATTTAACCGCAAGTACGATCTTAGCTAAACTTTAAGGATTTTTATGGCCTAGCGGTTTTATAACCGATTGTAAAACTGCGACCTTCACCAGGAACTGGCGGTGCTCTTTGATCTTACCGGGACGTGACCGAAGAATGGAAGAAGGGCACGGGAGATGGCCACCCGGGTGTCTGCCCGCTTTACAAGGGCGTTGTTTGCCGAAGCACAAAGCAGCAATTCAAACGCTGTCTCTAGGGACCTGCAAAATTCGAGTTATTATTTGAGGACACATTAAACTTGAAACACGTGTATCTTTGCTACACGTTTGTCATTGGACCATACATCGTGTGACACGCCCTGGGTAACACTGCACCAAATGTGTGCCCCAACCACGTGGGGTTCAGTCAAAAAGGGAGTGACTTCACATATATGTAGCAGCCAATGGAGAAACGACGCTGTCTTCTTTACGTGCAGTACTGTGAAGTCTAGCCTGATGTAAAATAATAACGTGAATTTTGCTGGTCCTAAGCTATCTGGAACAAAACTCTTTGGCAAACAAGGGGTTAGAAATTCGCCGCCAAACGTGCCTCATGACACTTTCTGAGGAATCGCGAGACTTGGGATGCGCCCAGAGCCATGCCGAGCTCTGTGCGATAATCAGAGCCACCTGTTTTTCGCGGAAAGATTTACGCCGAGGCTAGACTTCAATAACCTATGTTCAAATTTCAAGTCTTCCTTTAGCTATTGGCCGCTTGTCTGTGTGTAAAGATAGCTTGTAGCATTAGTGAGCCAATTAGAATTAAGTTTCTCTGATACTTTTAGTACGTGATTCGCGGGCAGACAGATAAGACGCGTAACAATACGAATGATCCAACCATGAAATTGGTTCTGAACTAAAATGGTTTGGAACACAACTTGTCCTGAATTCTTTTCGCGGAAAACAGGTGCCTCTAGTGATAACGACACTGCAAGAAAAACGTGCAGTTGATCAGTAAACATCTATGCTTGAAAGTGCTCCTCGATTTCAATTTCCTGCACCGAGGAAAAAAAAAACACGACTGTAGGAACTATTTGGTGTTTTACAAAATATAATGATTATGTTTGCTACTGCACATATGGTTGCTACAACAGATCACTGCAATCTTACTACATAATATCCCCACAGTGCCGCCAACAGAACAACTTCCAGAATATTTCGAATGCTCCCACAACAATTAGGATTGTAATAACCTAACAGAGCATTCTGTTACTGGTACCCTCAAACCCGATTACAGTACTGTTCGACACTAGTAACAGTACATTATTAAGATCATGATTGCTGTGGGAATAACACAAATATTGTTGGAGTTGTACTTTTGGAGATCATGTTTTGTAGTGGCAACCATTATGTACAGTAGCAAATTCAATCACGGACAGGAATACAACAGACATTTATGTTGGTATTAGTATATACGTCAACAGTATATAGATAGGACCTAAGACCCATCGGATGGCAGTCCCAATATTAATAGAATATAGAAGGCTCCCACAGCGATATTTTTGTCTCAGTGTAGCCATCCTACCAAGCAGAATAACGCAGTTACCGGGCTTGCATTCGGAATGACTCCGTTTGGATCCACTGCTCGGCCATCCTGACATCGATTGAACACGCGTTTGCGACAATTAGGCTACTCCAAGCTAATATTAGAATGGTTTCTGAACTGTGGCCTTCTTTTATAATCGTTAACTGATTACTTTTTTTCTCGTTATGCGAAACAGTGGTCTAAAAAAAATTTGCAATGGTGGAATATAAAGTTTCGTAACGAATTAAAGGAAATTGAGAAATTTTTAAGTTTTGGTTTATTTTTCCCGTCCAAATCTCAAAACAGAATAAACTTTAGAACTCTAAAGATTTCATAAAGAGAATTTTACAAAATTAATTATGTGGTTTGCCCGTATTTCTATTTTAACTTTTGAAAAGAAAAGAAAAAAAAAAAAAATTGCAACACGCAACTTTTGTGATTTCAACAAACACAAAAGCTAAAACCAAACTTAGTGTTAAAATAGCTTTTTGAAACCTGTGCGAATCAAAATTGTATGTTAACGTTCTAATGCTTATGCAAATAATAATAATAATAATGTTAGTTCTCAGATAGTTTGGTATTTACGTCAAGTTATAATTTATATCGTGCCATGAAACCATAAAATATTCTAAAAAATCTAGAAAAAAAAAAAACCCTTGTCTCTTGAATGGCCATGGTGTAGGTCACGACCGCCTTCCCCAGTCCTGGCTAAAAATTCGCTTAAGTATAATTTGTTGTTGATGATATGTGTTCTCGTTCCAAGGCAAAGTATAGCATTCGCGCAACGATGAGAATGTTCAAGAACAAAAGAAAGACTTGTCCCGGATGGCTAATGGCTAGAGACCTGCAAATTAGCTTTATTATTTGAAGACAAGTTAAACTTCAAACACGTGTACCTTTGCAACTAGTTTGTCATTGGGCCATACTTTATTTGACACGCCCTGGGTAACTCTGTACCTTTAAATGAACGCTTCACAACTGTGTTCTCCAATCACATGCAGTTCAGTCAGAAAGGGCGTGGCTTCACAGCTATACAGCAGCCAGCGGAGAAATGAACGCCGGCTCGAGTGTATATAGTACTGTGGAGTTTAGCCTGGTTCCAAATAATAACGCGAATTTTGCATGTCCCTACCAATGGCTTAGAGGTCAAAGGATCTGAAAATGTATTTATACGTATTACTTAATTTTGGGAGAGTTCATGATCTCCCTCAACTGGGAGGAAGGCGCCCACTCGCTTGAGACATCGGGTAGAGAGGTAACTCACACATAACTCCGGAAATGCTTAATGGATTCTCCTCTCTCTATCACCAACTCACTGGCGTCTCGGAGTCTGACGTGTCACCCCTACATTAAACAGGAAATGGCGCTTCATACTAGCTGGAATCCTCTCAAGTGAGAAAAAATATATTTGCCTTGCTGGCTTGAGCCGACAATTGCACCTAGGCCCGACCATTTGGTGGGCGACGGGTTACTTAGAATTAAAGCTGTCCGCATTGGGGCCCAAAACCTGAATTTCAATGTGAGGGAATTCGAGGGACACGTCAATGGAAATTTAACTTTCTCTGGCTGTAAGACAAGTGCCATGGTAAGTTAATTAATACCAAGGGACTAAATATTAGTCGATTAGATCACTTCTCTGGTGACTGAGAACTTGCACTGGGTTGGGGTTGGTAACACCTCGTGCTTAGAGAAATCCAAAGGGAAATACTTCTCAAAGAAGGATCAGTGCAATTAACGGCGACACAGATCTGGCAATATCCTGGACAGATGTTGCGAGTACTATAGGTAGCATTTATGCTGGACTATGCGTATTTTTGGCAGCTGAGATTCTCAGTACGATGTTGGAAGACACTGACGGCTCATGACTGCACCATAATGAGTCTTTAAAACATGGTCAACTGGCTTGCGAGTTAGACGTATATAGAGCTGCTCAAGCGTAATTATATCCCTAGCCCGTGAGGGAAACGCCAGATCGAAGTCTTCGGGAATAGATGCTAAGCCGAATAATCCTGAACATCATGACTGGATGTGAAATGTGTATACTGGAGTGAGCCTAGCACGAATCTCCCTCCCGATAAGGACGTGTAATATAATAAGAGGCCGAGGAGTCTTAGAATTATATAAAAGGTGCCCAAGAGCCCCAGTAGTATCAGCATGGGTCTACTTTAGCTGAAGATCTCTGTGTTAATCGGAAAAATTCTCTATTTCTGTACTTGGAGGCCACAGAGCGCGGTAGTGCCTACCTAAATTGCAACACCAAAACCTAGTCCAAAAAATTGTATTTAGATTACCACGAATGAATGCAGATCTGAATATTAAAAAAAAAGGAGAAGGTAATCTAATTTCCACCATTGTCAACAAACCGATCCAGAAAGTATAGTCTTACGATATTCTTCGTTTTATCAATGTTTTAATTCTGGACGTCCTCTGAAGACAAGGAGAGGAAGCATTGCAAAAAACCGGAGACTGAGCGACGTCTATTAAAAGGCCAATAGGAAGGTAGAAGGATCTGTCGAACGGGGTTAAAAGGCAACCTTTAAAATTAGCAGAGGTGACATAAAATCAATAAGGCAATGATATTCAAACTGGAGGCCTAGGTTTAATCAGGTTGCTAATATCGATTGCAATAACTTACTAGAAAAATATTTTATTGTTAAATAATTAAGTGTTCAATTGTTTCAGGGGTACAGCATAATATTTTGAAGATGCTGTTTTTAAAAATAGAGCCAACGTGTTCATATCTTCCAGAGCCACTGTAGGTATGACTACCACAAGTCCGGCGGCATTATATTTATAATATAAGCATGAGCATGCAAATTGCTCACACACACACAGCGACTCTGAGTCGCTATTGCAGACACAATGCATGCAAAACACACAATTTTTAAGTTACATAGGTATTAATATCCGAATACCGACATATAGCCTATTCTATTTCACCAAAAATGCTCGTGGCTTTACTATTATGATGATGTACATTTCAAACTCGGTGCTATTTTATCATTGGTATATGTTTACCTAATACAATATTAGATTACTGAAGTGAAGAATATTAACATAAACATAGGAATAAGGCACCAAGTTACAGCAAGGTAATCTATATGTATACCGCAAAAGCTTCTTGGCAGCTACTAGAACTGGGCTACGCAAACATGACATAAGCATAAAAATAATGTAATTTCCCACCTTAGACAAGCTTATGGCAATATGGGGCAGACTAGTGTGGCACGAGCAAGGTGAATTATGAGATAGCGTCCATGGCCCCTCTTGATGTAGGAGGCCAGTGCACGTACACTGAGAAATAGGGAACGCTAGCGTTCTGAACGTAAGCATTAGAGGAGGAAGCGAAGCGACGAGGGACGAGGAAGAGAAAGAAAACAAGAGGGAAAAAAATAAATGAAAAATCGCCCGAGAAGCTAATGCGTAGGAAAAGGGTGGGCGCGAAGGCAAGTCTGGTCCATGTCAATGTCGAAATGATGACCATTATACACGGTAGGGGGGTCTATATGGGAAAAGTAATTTTCCTCCTTTTCTCATTTGCATACTTGATGAAAATCTCATGATGGCGACCATCATGCATCAGGGGAAGGGTTGGTAGCGGGTAGTTGGAAGGGTAGGGTGTTTGAAGGTTGGGGGTGTTACATATTGCATTCCGCTGACTACGGAACAAAACCTAGGCCCTGTTGCTGGAAGAGATACCGTCATCTCTGTTGCGTTACCAGACAGGTACGGCGTTTTGTTTTCGCGAGACAGACAGAAAAGTAATTAGCCACAGCTAAAGACAAAATGAATGGCTGGCATGTAGCTTCGGTAAAACTTTAACTGTAGCCTCTCGTGTACTTCAAACCAACGTCCATATTCTTCGTGAAGCGAGGTAGTTACCTCAATAAAATTACCGCACTTTTCGAGACAGATAATTAGCAGGCAACGATTTACAAAATTCATCATAAATTAATGTCACTTCTATTTTGAACATATCAAGTTTTGACAAACATTCTTTCGACTGGAATTTAATTATTCTTCCTAAATTTCGCGTGTTTATAAAGTTTTACATTGCTTTTCTTTTCGCTCACAAAACTATTCTCGACGGGGGGACCGCCGTGGCTGAGCGATAAGCCTGCTCGCCTCGCACCACGGCGAACCGGGTTCAATTTCCGGCCGGGTCACGCTGGTCGGCGGGTCTTCCTTGGGATCCTCCGCTTCCCCCGCCCCTTCGCTGCGGCTCTGCTCCATATTCACCTCAATCACCCTCATCGGCTATCAAGACCGCGCTGTTACGAGCTGTCCAAATCTCTTCACTCTCCACTGTTCTCGGTGGTGTTTAACGCTTAGTTAAATCGAATTCCTACTTCGCCCGTGTTATTATTACTTACGTTGAGAAATTGACCGTTATTTTCATACAATTTTAAGAGCGAAAGCATGACAAGTATTTGATACAAAGAACACTAACATTTAATTATTCCTCAGTTTGTTAACGAACAATTTTCAAGAACTTCCCCACAGTTAAGAAAAACTTTCACGCTTGTGTCATAAAAATTGGCTTCCGAAAAGAAATGAATGGCCGTAATAAGACACCACGGAATTCGAAGCAAAACATTGGGAGACAAAACCAGGTACACAAGCATTACAAAACACTTTGCAATGAGGACTTTAAAAAAAATAGTTTTACACGCAGTAAAAACATTCCCGGTAATGAAGTTTTGCGAAGTCATGCAGGATGAACAGAAAGTAAGCTGTATAAAAGAATTAGTAACATTCACAGTACTTAAGTAAGAAGATAGCTCTTTCATTGGCGAAGAAGATGTTTCGAGCGATGATTTTTGGGTAAATGGTAATATAAAGTTCTCTTTTTTACTGATAAAGTTTAAAAAAAATAATTTAAAAAAATTTTTGGAGCTTTTATTGCACACTGGTTACGTCCATCAGTATTTTGAAACGGTTACTGAAAAATAAGCTGCTAAATAATAAAATCAAAATGTTTTTGTAACAAGATTGATTCATAAACATTCCTGTAAATAAATTAATCTTCCTTGTGCTGTGCGCGTAAATTTTCATGCTACTGTAACACTTCAATTTTTATGACTTTATAATGATTATTCTAGGACTTTAAAACTTCACTATTTATGACTTTATAATGATTATTCTATGTCTTTAACACTTCAATATTTATGATTTTATAATGGTTATTCTATGACTCTAAATATTGATTTTAATGCCAAACTTTAAATCAATGTATAAGATGTTTAGCGTATGTTCAATGTGATATGTGAAAACTTATTTATTTTGACAGTTGTGTTGTATAAGCTATGTAAGTCTAATGATTATCTACGGTTCCTTTGTATGAGTATTTGTCTCTGTAATAAGCACTACCTTTTGTTTTCTCAGTAGAATCAGGCCACACCAACCGGCCAATCACATTTTATTTTTATTTTTCGAACAATAGTCTGACAGAACAAAAAACTTATTCATTCTAATTTGGAATCAGTGAGAGGCCAGCCAGAAAAGAAGTCAGTCCTTACAATTTGATATTTACGACGGAGATACATAATTATTCACGCACTCTTGAAATGCTGAGCCTATATATGTTTAAAAGAAGAAGTAATTCGACATAAGCTGTACGATGAACCTGGAAGGAAGGACGGCCCAGTAAAGGAGGACGTCGGGGTTTTCGTCTTCGCACCTAGGACGACACGGTGTCTGGTGTTCGGAGAGACAATTCTGCGAGAGGAGGACTACTGGCTGCGGATTCTGGCGAGGTTCCGGTTCTGCACCCACCTCCGCTGTTCCGGCCCGCAGAGGACGAGTTCGCAGAGCACCACCCGGAGATGTGCTGTCCATGGTGAGCGGGAGAGCTGTTCCTGGGTTCTACACCAGAGAAGGATGACTCCACGACATCGGCAGAGTTGCGGTTATTTTCCGCTATCGACACAGCTACGTCGTATTTTTCCTCAAGCAAATGTAAATGCATTTATGACACCAGAACTAGTAAAGTCAAATGTTGGTCAATCGGTTGATGAGCAATATGCAGGCTGGTGTTGGTTGTAATTTTGAGAATTAGTATAGTATAATATTTCGTAACTGAAGTTCTGCAAGGGTGCCATATGGTTTGAGATTGGTTTGGTTGATAAGTATTAAAATCAAAGTAATTTTATTCGTTTCTATTGATTTACTTGAATTAAGACTTCTCTGTTTGTTGTTTCTAACTACAGAGGAAATTAAATTTGGATGAATACACCGATTTTTTTTAGCGTGGCAGCATAGAGTTCAGCCGAGCTATATCATTAATATAACCTATCAGACTCACTCACATATACAACGATATTTTATCATTGCATTACACATTCATATCTTATATTACATATCTCAGAAATAATATTTTATAGGCAATGAGATTGGCCATAATATTGTAACACATATCAGAGGTGTTAGAGTATTA